>JAFJYI010000065.1:0-2400000 GCA_019022655.1 Acacia acuminata
TTTTATGATCATAAAATAAATTTTCCAAGATCCTAAAATAATTTTTCAATATCATAAAGTATTTTTTAATACCGTTCAATATCCTAAAATATATTTTTAGTACTAGTCAATACATTGAATTTAAAAAAAAAGAAAGAAAAAAAGAAAAAAGAAAAAAAAAAAAAGAAAAAAGAGCACAGCTTCAATTTTTGCACAAGCGTAGCCACTTCAACGCAAGGTGATAGAAGCCTCCTATTACACTAGTGCAAAAAAGGCTTTTAAGCCTAGGACAAAAGAGGGGTCGTAAGATCGGATATGGCCGGTCTTGTTCCATCAGGTATTAAAAGTCTACCATTTAAGATCAGGACTCAACCGGTCTTAAAGAAACTCTTTTAAGACCAGGACATTTAAAAACTTGGTCTTAAAAAGTTGTACTAAATGAAGCTGAAATATTTTTTGTTCGGTCCTAAAGCTCAACTTTTAAGATCGGCCAAAAAATAGGCCGCTCTTAAAAGATCGTAATTATAAGACCTAGGACAAGACACATACGATCAAAAATAGCGGCTCCTAAGACCAAACGACTAATTATACGGTCTTAAAGGCGACTTTCAAGAGTGGATGATAAAAACATCCGGTTTTAAAGATTTTGATTTAACACCGGACGTCTAAATATCGGTCTTAAAAGACCAACTTTTAAGGCGGGTTTAATATCAAAACTCAAAAGTCGTCTTGACCTTTAAGATAGGTCATATAATTACATCCAAGTCTTAACAATTGAACATTTAAGACCGGCTTATTATTTTTGGTCTAAATTTTCCCGAATTTTTCCGCGTTCTTCTGATTGATTATATATATATATATATACACAAATCCACCACCCAATTCCAGCACATAAAAGTTGATACTTTAAGCTACAAGCTATGAACAATTATTTGAATAAATTGAATTGGAAAAAAATACAAATATTATTCACCATGAGCTATTTGGCCTCTTAATTAATGATTACTATGACTACAACACCTAAATTAATTCATACAATAAGATAACTTACTTACAAATACAATAAGTTACAAGTACAACATACATGCGCCCAAAATAATATTCACCATACCTTCATCGATTCCCCACCCAACAACGTAACATCCTCTTATATAACATGCCCCTTTGGATCGGATCTATACAAAAATAAAACAAGAACAAAATTCATAGTCATTGACATTAACTATGAACATAGATAGAAGGAATATAATATATATAGTTAAAGCCTTAAAGTCTTCAAAGAAATCTGCATATGAATATTACCTTATGAATTGACTCTTTTATAAAGTGATATCTTCCCATATCCTTCTTGATGATCACTTCTTATCAGGGTTCATTATCCGCTTCATCTTCTTCGTTCATGTCATAGGTAGACCCCTTGAAAAAGAGTACTCTCGGGGAATACCATAATTTGAATTCATTTCCTCATCAATATCAATGACCCTCTTTCCTTGGAGAGCTACGAGACCACATTTTATTTTCTTGATCGGTGATATAGAACACTTGTTTTGCCTGGTACGCCATAATAAAAGGTTCATCTCTAAAACTTCTACCATTGACATTGACTAATGTAAATCCTAGCCGATCGATCCGAACACCATTATTGACATTAACCCACTTGCATTTGAAAATGGGAAATCTAATTTTCACATAGTCCACCTCCCAAATCTCTTCAATAACCCCATAATATGGCATGATTGCCAATAAAGGGCTCTTGTCTTTCGAAGCTGGAGAAGTGCATAGATTCAGCCTCTAACATAACACCCATTGTTTTGTGCTCGTATCATCTAGGGACTTCGTGTAAAATGTATAACCATTGATCACATACAAATTCCAACTTATGACATCAACCTCAGGACCACCTACTAACCATTTGATTGTATCAGAAACACATTCCTCTCCCTCGACCTTTTGTTTGAACCAGTTTGCAAAAGTTCTGTTATGCTCTCTAATCAACCTTTGTTCAGTCATTCGATGATTTTCTTTCCTCCATATTTGCTTTATGTGCGGCTATCTTTGGCTTGAACTTCATCGACGTTATTCAAGATGTATAAGTGGAATTGTGACAATTCATCGGGATCACGCTCTTTACGGAAGCCCCTCGTCTACCCCATTGACATCTTGACGTTTTGGAAGCCCAATATGTCTTTGGCCAAATAATTTTGACAAAATTCCATGGCTTCTTTGAAACATATTTCTGAACAATCAATGCTTCGCCGGTATGCGTTCTTCACGCCCTTTTAGGAATTTCATAGATCTTTCAATTGGGTACATCCAATCGTAAATGGATAGGGCGCACATCTATATCTCCCTCACTAGATGAACAATTAGATGAACCATGATGTCAAAAAATGTAGGAACAAAAAGCTTCTCAAGGTGGCACAAGATAAGATATCCTTCATTCTCCAATTCATCCAACTTTTCAATCTCGAAAACTTTACCACAAAGCGCATTGAAGAAGGCACAAAGTCTAGTTAAAACGACCGAAGATCATATTCGGCGATGCCTCGAATAGCTATTGGGAGTAGCATGTTGCATCAAGACATGACAATCATGAGACTTTTGGCCTACTAATTTCAAGTCCTTCATCGATACAAGCCTCTTCAAATTTGAAGAATACCCCGTGGGAACTTTTGTGCCTTGTAAACACTCACAAAAACTCCGTTTCTCATCCTTAGACAAAGTATGAGAAGCCGGGGGACAATAAGTTCTCTTCCCATCTAGCCTTGGATGTAACTCTTCGCGTATTCCCATTGCTATCAGATCCAATCTTGCCTTCACACCATCCTTGGAACTACCTTGTATGTTGAGAAGCGTGCCGACAATACTATCACATACGTTTTTCTCCACATGCATGACATCAATACTTTTGTGTCTCACATCAAGATTGCGCCAATATGGAAGATCGAAGAATACAGATCTCTTTTTCCATATATTTGTTTCTTTTCTACTCTTTGCGTCTTACCGAAGACGACATTGATATTTTTCACCTTTTCATAAACTTGCTCCCTAGTCAATGCCCGGAGCATCTTCATACTCTTGGCCACCAAAAAAGGCTTTCTTTAATCGACGATATGGGTGGCCCCGTCTAAGAAATCTCCTATGTCCAAGATAAACCGTCTTTCTTCCATGTTGAAGTTGATGGTAGCGTGTGCCTTCTTCTTCACGGACATGCTTTATGGCCTTTTACACTATACCGACAAGTTCCCATATCTTTGGGAAGTCGTTTATAGTACAAAATATCATGGCTCGTATTTTAAACACCTCCTTTTTGAAAGAGTCAAAAACATCAACACCTTCTCGCCGACAACTCCTTCAAGTCTTCGATCAAGGGCTGAAGGTAAACATCAATGTCATTTCCTGGTTGTTTCGGTCCCGAAATCAACATAGGCAGCATGATGTACTTTCGTTTCATGCATAACATTGGAGATAAGTTGTAAATAATCAGTAGTACAGGCCATGAACTATGTATGCTGCTAAGGCTTCCATATGGATTCATGCCATCCGTGCTAAGGGCAAGCCTAAGGTTCCTAGGTTCTTCGCCGAAGTTCGGAATTAATTGATCGATTTTCTTCCATTGAGAAGAATCGGCCGGATGTCGAAGCTTTCCATCGAAATCCTCTCATCGCATGCCACCTCAAATTTTTTGCATCATTTTCATTCGCAAACAACTGCTTGAACCTTGGTATGATTGGAAGATACCACAACACTTTTGCAGGCCCCTTATTTGACTTGTACCTTGGGGTTTCACATTTCGGACAATTGCTCCTCTTCAAACTCTTTTCTATACAATACGCAATCATTCGGGCATGCATGGATCTTTTTGTACTCCATCCCCAGTGGACAAAGTATTTTCTTAGCATCATAGTATCGATGCAACAACACATTATCATCCGGAAGCATGTCCTTAAAAGCCTCAAGCATTTCTGAAAAACTCTTGTCGCTCCATCCATGACGTGCCTTCAAGCTTACCAATTTCAATACAGCATTCAACAATTGGTATTTTTTACACCCACGGTATAGAGGGTCTCTCGCATCACTTTGCACATATTACCATATGCATGTGATTGATGAAAAGCCTCTTCTCCTACATCACGGATAATGTCCTCTATGTGATCATCCAAATCCGTGTCATTATCATCAAAGGCCACTTCCCTATGTTGAGACCCACTTGGTATTTTTTCATCATGCCATACCCATACTGTATAAGTCTTACAAATTCCTTCACAAATTAAATGTGTGTGTATAACTTCAGGACTTAGTCGCCTCTCATTCAAACATTTTACACAAGGGCAATAAAACTTCCCACCCTCAGCATGGGCATTTTGTTTAGCAAATTTTATAAAGTCCCTCACCCCATTCTCGATATTCAACACTCGTCCGTTTAGCATTTATCCAACCATTGTGATCCATAGTAGAATTCCTATATATATAGACGGAAAGATTTAACATACATATATATGCTCAAATGTCGGTTATGTCTTTTTTTTCCTTTTTTTTTTCGGATAAACTTGCTCATTAAATGCGAACGAAGAATCACTTTTGGTCATAAATGTATCGCAGTGAATCCAAGAACCAAAATAAATGCATGACGAGGAAATTAAATGCATCGCGTGAAGGTCTTGTGGACTCACTTTGTAGCATATAAATTCAAATGCGTTTGCTTAGTCTTTCTTCTCCCGCCACGAACGTTGATGTTGCGACACAGCAAGAGTAACCTAAAAACATTTATTGGTCAGTTGGGTAGGTCTAAAGTGCAATTATAATCTTCAAAATACAATATCCAATTAACAACACAGAAACCTACAAGAACATTTGATCGATTTCACTCAACCCAGGAAAAACCCGAACGATGAGCAGGAAAATCATATAGTTATATAACCGAAACACCTCTTACAGCTTGGTCTATAGACGTTTAGCTAAGGAACCGAGAAAGTGATTGTCGAGAGAGCAACGCGAACCGACGGAAGTGGCGCTGAGAACTTGAGTAACACTTTAGGCGCGACAAGAGAAGTTCGAGAGAGGGAAATTTAATATTCGCGCGACGGTAGCGAGACATGTTTTATATTTTGGATTTTATTAAGACTCGGAGTTTTATCATACTCCGGACCTAAATTGAGACAATTAAACCGATTCATTAAAAAGTAGACGGTTCTATATATAAAATTTTTTAAGACCGCCGTTTTATAATACTCCGGTCCTAAAATTCCTCGTTTTTGTGATTTCTAAAAAAGGATTTGGCGAGCGCAAAGAATGAATGAATAAAAATTAAAGGAAAACCGGAGTTTCTTTAATTACATATATTACTTGCATATGCACGTACACAAGAAAAAATACAAAAGAAAAACAAGCAGAAAAATTATCAAAAACAAGAATCGACTAAACATCTCCCGAAGCTTATTATCCTCCAAAGCCTTGGCGATTTTGGCGTGAATGACATTAATTTCTGCCGGAGATCAGCAAGTTCTGTCTTACTCGAATCAGCCACAATGCTTCATTAGAGGAAAGAGGAGAGGGGTCGAGTAGTAGTCGCGGTAGGGCCAAGAGGTTAGAGAGGGGAAGCGGGAACCTCTTCATCATCCGAAGAAATAACAATGGGTCCAACGACCCGAGACTCTTGTCACAATAGGACGGACTCTCGATGGAGGAGGCGCACCATATAACGATCGACGGAAGGCACGAGCATCACGACTAAGAGCACCCCTACGAGCGGCTCTCTTGTATCTAACCATGGTTTGAGCGGTTAGCGCGAGAGGTATGAGGAGTTAATTAATAAAGGCGTAAAAGCTGTTCTCGAGATAGCCACGTACGTAGTTTGGAGTTACGAGGTAGTGAGGAATTAATAAGGAGTTATAAAATTCCATTACTTAATATTTTTGCAATTCATTTTATTTTAAGACCGACCTTTTATCATTAACCCGGTACTTATAGGTATGTGGTATAAAATTCTATTATTTATTTTTTTTAAGACCGATCTTTTATAATAAGTCCGGTCCTAAAAGTCTTACTTTTAAGACCGACCTTTTATCATTTACCCGTACTTACACTTTGTTCAAATGAATGATGCAGAGTCTCTTCGGCTTCGAGATAAACTTCCCAACTAGGCGTCTCCTCGTATTCGATGAACAATGCGTCTCCTCATTAAAGTTTCCGGTGTTTCACAATGTTGAGGATGGGTTCTCTATTTAAACCCGTTGTTCGTACTTTCTTCACATTCTTCTCCCCCGGGTCCTCCGTTTCCTCCTCCTCCTCTTCAACCTCGCCCCCCACCGTAATGGCTGCTCCCCCAGTCCTCCGTTTCCTCCTCCTCCTCTTCAACCTCGCCCCCCCTCCGCCACCGCCTCCTCCAAATCCGACGTGAAGCGGTTGGTGCGATCAGTGGCCGCGTCGATCAAATCGATCGACATTTGGGCCAATTGGTTCAGCTTGCTCATACCATGAACAACAAGCTGAACATGGTACTCCACGCCAATGACGTGAAGGACGATCCCGCTGAAGACGACTCCGACGACCCCTCCCTCTCCGACTACGAGAGGGATTAGTTTTTTTTTATTGCTTTTTTATTTTTTTTTGTGATCGTTGCCCCTATAGGGCAGCTTAAAAAATTAGTAAATAAAATATTTTTAAATTTTGTTCTCGTGCGAGTTTAGTACTTTATCCATTATCTGAACCTGGAAAGCAATAAACAAGGCAACTATGAAGGATGGATAATGGCGAGACTAAAAAACCTAAAATAAAAGAACGAAGACTTTAGTTAGTAAATCGACGGTCCTAAAAACACTTTGCCATTTTTGTCGCTTTGGTTTCCATATCGATTGCCTATTGTCCTTTTCATTATCGTCTTTCTTTTCGACAAAAAGGAAACAAACAAAACATTGTCCTCGTGTAAATCCAACAATGGAATTCACGAATACGAGTTAAGAACATACAAAAAAAAAAGATCTTTTACCTTATTCGGATAAGAACAAACAAAGTGACTATTCTTCTCAAGGTTGGACCTTCGTTATCGTCGGTTTTACCTCCCCATGTTAGAAACAAAGTGTCCTTTTCATTATCTTCCTTCTTTTTCTGACAAAAAGACAAAAGACAAAATAAAAGGGACACCGATAATGCCTGCTCTACACATGGAAAGGTAAAAAACGACGATAATGAAGACCTAGCTTGAGTAACGCCGTAACCTCGGTTGTCTTCAACCCTATCCATTTAATTTGTCGAAAAGAGGTATTTAAAGGTGATTGACTTTTAAGATCGCACAAATAAAAACATACGGTCCTAAAAGTTAAGCGGACTTGTAAGCAAAGGACTTTTAAGACCTATTATTTATAATAATACGGTCCTAAAAGTTAAGGCGCTTTTGAGAGTGACTTTTAAGACCGACCTTTTATAATACGTCAGAACCTAAAAGTTCATGCGGACTTTTAAGCTTTTAGGAGCGGACACTAAAGCAATATACGGTCCTAAAAGTCTCATACTTTTTACACCGAAGACTTTTGCGGACCTTTAAGACCGGACATCTTTGTTAATGAATGGTCCTAAAAGTCTCAAATTTCAAACACTAAATTAAATAGCTATATCCACCATCCAATAATACATTCGAAACCCAAAATGGACACAAGAAAATTGTTTGAAAAATTAACTAAATTTATTTATTGAATTTTACATTGCCTATGTATATTTACAAATGAATTGTTCAAAAAAAAATAAACAAATTTACAGAAGATCGATTATTATTGCTACAGAAGATACTTACAAATGAATTTAGGACATTAATTATTGTCCTTTTTGTGAGTCTAAGATCAGACCATACAGATATTCACAAAACACATTGCGTATGTGCTCCAGTTCATCATGAGAAAGGGAGCGAAGTGCATTGAAACATCGTAACATCAAAGACAAAGAATCGAATTAACTTGCGTGCATATTTCATTTGTAACATAAGCCGAAAACTGAATTAACTTGCATAATATGTAACATCAAATACATTTACCTTTGCGTTAATTTAGTATCCCCCGCGTGGTAATATCATACATGTGTTTCATGATGTACGCCACATAAGTTGGATGCGGTGGTTGCCGACGGGTCTAAAAAGAACAAGAAATATATATAAGAGCATATATATATAGCTTAATGACCAAGTTCACAAGGCGGTGTGCTACAAATATTGTACCAACCTGTCAGTGCGTACCATATGGGGTTGTCCGAGTACCACGCCTTTTCTTTTCTACTATTTGGAAGGTCCTCATGGTACTATCATCAAAATCACAAATTTATCAATGATTCGAAAATTCACAACGAGAGATTTGAGACAAGAGAATCAAAATGACATGCTTACTCGTTGATGGTCCGCACCAACGTAGGCAATGGCTCACCGTGAGTGGAGCATAAGAAGATAACTTTATGCTCCTTCATGCACATGAGGACCAATCGCCAGTGGCGGCTGAAAATTCACGGTGATAAACTATACTCGGTGATATATGTAGCGAGTTAAGGGAATTGCGGACAAGATTTTTGATATGTACTGTGGAAGAATGGCAAAAAGTACAACTTTCTTCTCACTTCACACAACCTCTTTGATATGTACTCTGTCTCTCCTCCATGGATGTTTGACTTGAATAGACAAAGGCACAAGAATCCAAAATCGTTGATCCCGCCTTCTTTTGAACCAATTCATGATGCAAGAACCTACAATAATGACATCGATCAGGGAATTAGTATATATGTATGTATGTCTAAACGATGCATTTAAATTATGTACTCATAGACAGAAGATACTTACTTCATAAAAATTTGAACAACTGCATTAGTAAGCTCCTATCGAGGAAGCAGCAGGGACTCAACATCAAGGGTGTCAACTTGAACGGGCTGAGGATGAGGGACGCCTACACTTCATTGCCAGGCCATGATTTATCCTTAAAATATCCACTCTTCATCAGATCAGATATTTTTTCCCCGGGCAAGAGCCAACTTAGCGAGGGGGATAGAGCTTGAGGAGGGGATGGAGCTTGACAAGGGGATGGAACTTGAGGAGGAGGGGTTGAAGCTTCAGGAGCAGTAGAGACATGTACAAGCATCACTGGACAAGGGATGAAGGTTCCCTTGACATCACTCACAAGCTTCAGCTCATCTGTTTGGAGAGGGAGCGGTGCATCAATGATCACCTTTTCAACTGACACTCTGACTTTATCATCAGGAATTTGTTGGTGGTGTACAGTTGATCACAAGTTGTGAACAGTCCCTTTTGCAACCAATAATCGTCCATCATGATGATCGGGATCCTCCACATAAAGGTCACAAGGTTGCTCGACTGTCCAACAATGCAGCTCCTCTAGTGCTCGCAACACGGTTGCGAGTGAGTGTGTGAAGGGAACATTGGTCTCTGGATGATTGCTCAAAAGCAGCCTCATCTGACTCAGTTCCTCCCTCATCTGGCTCATCTGGGATTGAAACATTGCAGTCATTGGAGCTTCTTTAGCAGCCAGCGTCTGGTCCATCTCTTCCCGGGTAACCATACTTTGTCTATGGCGTTTGGATGTACCAAAGACTTGCTTTATGCCTACCGTCCTCCAATCCCCTTACACACCCCGGGTGATCCGGTTTTCGGCCGCAACGGTCGAACATCATTCCTCCCGTCCGACAAAAAAGATCCTCTCGCTTCTTTCTTTTTAAGATCTTCCCGTAAGATACGAGATAACGAGAAGCTTAGAAATGAAACATGTTTAGTAACTAAAAAATAACAATAACGATACTTACAATTCTTTCAAAGAACTAGACGAGTTTGTTCACTCGTGTAGGCGCCGCTTGGCTTTTGCCAAATATGCAACCACAACTCCTCGTGATGTATTGGAGATGGAGGAGCATGTATCACGTAAGGATTGGATTCGCTTCATCATCCAATGTCTTCCGCTTGGCCGCCATCAAATCTTTTTCGGCCTTTTGATATTCGCCGCGAGAAGCCCTATGAGGGCAATCATTCTTTCTACCTATCTCCTGTTCTTGCTCCCTTCTTTTCTGTGAATCAGGATTGAAAACATCTATTAATTATGAATTCCAACCATGCATGTCACTAACAGAAATTAGAGAACTTCTGCTTCATATGAACGTCAATCAAACAGTAGTCAAATTCTTCACTTCATTAAGTTTCAACATTTTATTTAAGGAAGATGTAGAATTGTAGAAGAAATAGAGCTATGTTTTGTAGTGCTAGCTAGATAGATAGGTTAAGAAACAAAAGAGAATTATGCTTGAGAATAATACAAACTTGATCCTTTTTAAGGCATCCGGTGGGATCGTAGTCCCCATTAGATAGTAACAATTGGGTATATAAAGTTTCCCCCTTTTAAGACTATTCATTTCCTCCTTTGCAAGACAAACCATTACACAATTAATACCTTCTCATCAGTAATTTACCTTTTTAGGGTTGACATATCAGACTTGCATAGACAAAGGCAGGAAATGTATACTTCTATTCACACACCGAACCATTATATAACTAACAGGATTAGATGAACACAATAACATTCACATATCCGCACGGGTTAATAAGCAAACAAAAGGGAAAACAAAACTAAATATAAACTCACCGAGCTTCGGGAGTGGTCCGAAGAACAAATTGTCGCCAAATTCGTTCATCAATAAATGTGTAAATTTCCCAACGATATTTGGCGGAACCTCGGAGAAAATATACGTGTTAGCGAAAGGTCTTAAACTTCCTCCACCGATCAGCACAATAAGACAATGTCTTGTCTTTCAACTTCGCTTGATCGGGGACGAGTGTATGTAACCCGGATAGTCTCCCAAATAGGATCCTTTACATTCTTAGAGTCCACACTTTTCCACTCATCTGTCAAGATGCTAACCTTGCTGCGTGCTAGACAGCCGACAAAACTATTATATTTGCTTTTATTAGGACCGATAGGTTCCAACCTTGCATCAAACTGAATCTCGAGCTTTGACCCAGAAGTCCGACTTAGGGTCACATCCATCATTCGTGTGCCTCTTCTACCACGGCGTGCGGGCGATTACGAGCCTCATTGTGAGATGAAGAGGGTTCGTTCTCACTCACACCGGTCACACCGAGGCTCGGCGTTGCCGGAACACGAATAGAATCGTTTTCACCGTCCATTTTCGAGACGGGAAAGAGGAATGCCCGAGCAAATGAGAGAGTAACGGGGGCTGATGGTACATGGGCGAGGAAGAGAGGTAATGCAACAGGAAGGGTTTCAGAACGTGAACAGAGGTTCTCCACAAAGTAACAAAAGCTTTCGCGCGAAGAAATGTATATCTTGCGTTGATTTTTAAGACCGGATGCAAAAGAGACGGTCTTAATATTTACATTAATCCCGGTCATATTAAAAGTCCGATCTTAAAAGTTTTACCTTTAAGACCGTTCCTTGTAAAACGCCGGTCTTAATATTAATGAACTTTTTTCGTAGGAAGTATCATATGTCCGGTCTTAAAAGAAAACTTTTAAGACCGTCTTTTTGATAAGTTCGGTCTTAAAAATTTAGCATTTTTATATTTAAATTTTTCCTTATTATGTTTTACCGCAGAAAATATAAGTACGGCTATATGAGATATATTTAGTAAGTAATTGAAATTTCAATTCAATTTTTAAGACCGGTTGTTTTTTAGTCGATCTCAATAATGTTTTTAAGAACGGTGAGAAATTGGTCGGTGCAAGAAGTTCTTTATATTTACGGAACGCCACGGTCATTCCTTTAAGACCGGGGTGTCGATTCTCCGCTCTAAATGAGGCGGTCTTAAAGCCCTTTTTTGCACTAGTGTTACTAGTAATTATTTATAGCCTCCTATTACTAATAATTACTGGACGAAGTAAGAATTCTAAACCAGAGACCGGTCTAACTAACACATTCAAAGGATATTTAACATAAATTAGAATACCATTAAGTTTTTAAAAAGGCTCAAATGCCTAATTTACCATGAAAGTTTTGATAAGGGGACACTCAACACCTGGAAGTTTTTTTGGTATCAAATTTGCCCCGGAAGTATGAAAAAGGTAGCAAATTTGCCCCTCCGTTAATTTTGACCGTTAAGTTTGACTGAGTGTACACATGACATGCCACCTCATGACACATGGCATGCCACCTCATCAACCCGAATAAGAGTTAAGTATCATTTTTGCCTTGGAAGTTTTCACTGAGGAGCTATTTTGCCCCGGAAGGTTTCACTAAGGAGCAATTTTGCCTCAGAAGTTTACAAAAGTAGCAATTTTGCCTTTCTTTCTCCCAATATTAAATTTGACTATTAAATCAGTCAAAGATCACACATGTCATGCCTTGAAAAAGTCAAACTTGGAGTCAGAGAAGGAGATCCTTGAGATGTTGAGCTCAAGGCGGTCAAAATTTGTGAAGCCAAACTGGTCACAGGGACTGAAAGGTCTATCGCAAAACCTAGAGGAAGCATCACTTATGATCTAAACAAATGAAACGCAAAATGAGAAATGAATTGTTCCAAAAATTGGTTCAGTAAAACAAATCAATAGTGATAATGTTTACGTTTGTATAGACTGATCATAAGTGATGCTTCTTGTGACCAGTTCAACTTCACAAATTCTGACTGCCTTGAGCTCAATATCTCAAGGATCTCCTTCTCTGACTCCAAGTTTGACCTTTTCAAGGCATGACATGTGTGGCCTTTGACTGATTTAATAGTCAAATTTAATATGTGGGAAAGAAATGCAAAATTGATACGTTTTGTAAACTTCTAGGGTAAAATTGCTCCTTAGTGAAACTTCCGGGGCAAACTTGTTCTCAGTGAAAACTTCCGAGGCAAAAATGATACTTAACTCTTATTGGGTTGATGGGGTGGCATGCCACGTGTCATGAGGTCGCATGCCACGTGTACACTCAGTTAAACTTAACGGTCAAAATTAACGGAGGGGAAAATTTGCTACCTTTTTCATACTACAAAAAAAACTTCCAGTGCTAAGTGCCCTCTTATCAATAGTTCCGTGGCAAATTAGGTATTTAACCCTGTTAAAAAACTCATAAGTTTAAGTAAACTATAGTAAACTTAAATTGTAAATTGGTAAGATTTTATATCTATTTATTAATAAACTATTAAAAGTATATCAAGGAAAAAATTAAAATATAAAAATACAACAATTTGACTCAAATTGAAAAAATTTGAAATTAAATTCATCAATGTTTATAATTTTTCATATCCAACAAAGAAATCCCTATAAATTCTATAGATAAAGTCACTAAATATAATCAAATAAAAAAAGTTAGTATGAGTTCATAAGTGAGTTTGACACGATTTTATAAATTAAAAATATAAAAATGGCAAACTTGATGAGGAAACGGGCCTTATTGTAGAATGATTCAATAAATTTTACAAGAAGGGTTAGGGCTTCAAAAATTTCCACAAAGCAAGGACTAGCAACCGAAAGGTAACAAAGGAGCACATTATCTGCTATGAATGCGAAAAGCTAGGTCATATCAAATCAGAATACTCGGAATACCTGAAGAACAAAGAGAAGAATAAAAACAAATACTTCAAAAAGAAGGCATTTGTTTTAGCAATATAGGGAGACAACTCCTTGGATGAAGAAAGTGACCGTGAAGAAGTTTCCAACATTTGCTTAGTAGCACAAGAAAATTAGAGGATGAAGAGGTAAATGATTCATCCCCTATTTATGATGAATTACATACTGAATATAATGCATTACACTTTGAATTCATCAAAGTTGTTAAGGAATTAGTTAATTATAAGAAACAAGTTAAATCTCTTGGAGATAAACTCAAAGAACCTAATATGAAATCTTGTGATAACTGTCAGATTTTAGAAATGAAAAACACTGATCTTACTAAAACACTTGAGAAGTTCACTAGGGGTAGTGAAATTCTCAACGTGATTTTAAAATCTTAAAGATGTACCAATGATAAGTCTGAAATTGGATATGATCCAAAGACAAACAAAAAGAAAGGGAAGAAAAAGTTAGGTGGAAAAGCCTATCTAAATTAATTTCAACACTATGTTTATGTATCCAACCCTTTCGCGCATTGTAATTTCTATAATCGAAAATGACTTTATATGTCCTCTTGTTTTCATAAAAAGGAAGGAAAAATGGGAACCTATAAATGGGTACTTAATGGATCACATGTTCCCAAAGTAATCAATACTAACTTGAAAGGACCCAAGAAAGTATGGATAGCTAAGACTTAATTATCTTTGAGTGCATATTTGTCTTAAAGCATCAAAGACTAATAAAGGGTACATAGATAGTAAAAAAACCAGAGAGGGTAATTCGTATAGTCGGTGCTAGATCGCGATTGAGCTCTGCTAGGGTTTTTCTTCAGACCGAGGCTGTGTGCTCCGTCGCCTACTGCGGCAGGGGAAAATGAGCGTCCCCTCCGTTCGTGTGATGCGAGGAGGGGAAAGTGAGAGGAACATGGAGACGGAAGGGGAGGAGTTGGCTGGAGGGAAGAGAAAGGCTCGCGTCGATGAGGGGAAATTTTCTGGAAGTGAATCCAGAGTTGTGAGGGAGGAACAATGGATGCAGGCTGAGGAGAAAGCTCCATCGCCAAAGTCTTATCGAGAATCACTCTTGCGGAACGTTAATTCGAGAGTCTGCTGGTGGGAATGGTCAAGCAATGCTGAGGAGGATGTGATGGAGAGCTTTGGCATAGGTACCGATTTCGAAAAAGTCTTGGATCCAAATAGAGGTATTCATATTGATGCTTCCAATCCACTATGTCCGCGTTTCTCGTTTTAGGAGAAGGAGAGGGATAGACTATTGAAACCGTTTGGGAGAACTCTGGTTGTGAAATTGTTGGGGAGACAGCCGTCGTATGGATTTATGGTGAAGAAGCTTAGGCAAATTTGGTAGAGGAAAGGTAATATTGATGTTTTTGATCTTGATAATGGCTTCTATCTGGTCAGTTTTCAACATTCTGATGATTATATGGAGGCCTTAACTGGTGGCCCATGGGTCATTAATGATGCATACCTAAATGTAGCTAGATGGAAACCCGATTTTAATCCGAAACATGCGCAAATCGAGTCTGTGATAGCTTGGGTTAGATTCCCTGATTTGACAGCGCCTTTTTTCGATAAGAAGTTCCTCTTGAACTTGGGAAATGTTGTTGGTAGAGCTATTAAATTGGACATACATACAGCGCAGAGAGCAAGGGGTAAGTTTGCGCGTATGTGTGTTGAATTAGACCTGACAAAGCCTTTAGTGCCTGAACTTGAGGTGGAAGGACAGGTGATTAGTGTGGTTTATGAAAGTCTTGGGATGTTGTACAATAATTGTGGCTGCGTGGGTCACACTAAAGAAGGATGTGAGGAGTTTAGAAGAGAAAAAGTGGTCAGAGTATGGAGGTGGAACAACCAGAGGGAGGAACGGAGGACTGATGGAGGTAATGGGAACAAAAAGGAGTTGTGGAAGACTGTGCAAAGGCCAAGGAGGCAACCAAGAGCACATGTGGTCGTTCAAAACGTCCAAAGTGGGTCAAGGTTCTCTGTGCTAGAGGAGGTTGTTGAAGAGGAGGGAAAACAAGGGAATGTTGAGGTTTCGGGAAGGGGCTAGCACTGATAGCAATCGAAACCCAGTGCAAGTGGAGGGGCTGGTTAGGAAACAAAAAAAGCAAGGGAGTACAAGGGTCTTGGGAGAGAGTAAGAAGAGAAATCTTTTGGCAAAATCAAAGAGTGTGGGGGGTGCAGGAAGTGATCAGAAAGCAGTAAGAGTAGAGCCAACAAGTTTTGATAAAGTAAAAAGGATGGAAAGGGGGATAGTGCTGGTTCATCGGATTCTTTGGGATTGCAGAGGAGTTCGGAAAATAAGCTTCACGCAAATACTAGCAAAGGCGTGGAGCTATTAGAGAAAGAGAATTTAAATCCTGGAGATGTGAATAGAAAGGACAACGAGATGGGTGTTATGAGTATGAGGGAGGTGAGTGGTGAAGGAGTGAATGAGGGTCAAAATGGCAATATTGGTATGTGCATTGAATCAGATTATGCCATGCCAATAGTTGCTAAGGAGATTTAGTTTGCCTTGTATCTACATGTAAATAGTGTAATGATGAAGATCCTAATATGGAATTGCAGAGGGGTAGCCAACAAAGGTGTTGTGGCTGTCATTAGAGACATGAAGATAAGGTATAGGTTGGATGCAATGGTTATTTTAGAACCAAGAATTAGTGGCGGTCATGCCACAAAGGTTATAAGGAGTTGGGGTTTTAATCACTATGCAAGAGTTGAGGCGAATGGGTTTGCAGGAGGAATCTGGATCTTATGGGAATCAGAAGAGCTATGTGTAGATACTATACTAAAAAATGAATAGTTCATACACTACAAGTTGAGTTTGCACAAGGAGGAATTGATTTTTTCTGCAGTTTATGCAAGTCCGAATGTGCATAAACGAGAGGAAATCTGGAGTATTTTAAATAAAATTGCAAGTGAAACCGAAGAGCCATGGCTTCTAGCGGGAGATTTTAACGAAATAAAAACTCCTATGGAGCAAAAAGGAGGTGGTAGAACAAATGAAGCACGTTGCAGCAAGTTCAATGACTGGATTCAAGCTTGTAGTCTGCTAGATATTGAAGCTAAAGGGCCGTTTTTCACATGGAAGGAGCCTAAATGGGAGGGTTTGGATAGAGTTTACAAGAGATTAGATAGATGTTTATGTAACATTAAATGGCAAGAAAGATTTGTCAATGATGAAGTACGAATAGTCCCGAGAGTGTGTTCGGATCATCATCCTATGTACGTGCAACTTAATGAGGAAGATCGCAGCTTTATCTCAAGACCGTTTAGGTTCCAGGCTGCGTGGCAGATGCATGTCCAATTTGAGGGGCTGATTAGTAACTGTTGGAAGGGAGTTGACAATGTGAATGTGAAGTTGGCTTCTTTACAACAAGAGTTAATTGCATGGAACAAGGAGGTTTTTGGGAATATTGAAGCCCGGAAAAGACGATTACTGAATCGGTTGAATGGAGTTCAAAGGAGCATAGATAGAAGGAGCAATCCGTTTTTGGTTCAACTAGAAAAGGAATTAGAAGGGGAGCTGCTTCAAACGTTAAGGCAGGAAGAAGTTCTTTGGTTCCAGAAATCTAGAGGGAGATGGTTGGAAGAGGGAGACCGAACACAAAATTTTACCACACCAAGATTGTCATTAGAAGAAGGAAAAACAGAATAGTTATGCTTAAAAATGGGGAAGTGTTTGGGTTGAAAATGAGGAAGAAATAGGAGGTATGTTTCAAAGGTATTATGAAGAGCTCTTCAAAGGAGATGAAGAGAGTCGCGGCTGGTTCTCATCAGCAAGGGACCTAGGGGGAAAGTTAATGTAGAGAGACTGAAGGATGTTGGTAGGGATATCACAAGTGAAGAGGTCAGCCGGGCATTTTTCCAAATGGGTGGGTTCAAAGCACCGGAAATGATGGTTTTCCTGCCATTTTTTATCGAAAAACTGGAGTGTGGTGGGTCCTTCTGTGATAAATCTGATGCAAGAGCTTTGGCATAATCCTAGTAGAATTGGCGAGGTGAACGAGACACTTGTAGTCCTAATTCTGAAAGTTGACCAGCCTGAATTAGTAAGTCAATTTCGCCCTATCTCCTTGTGTAATGTCTTGTATAAAGGATTATCCAAATTGATAGTGAATAGGTTGAAACCACTTATGGACTGTTTGGTCTCCCCGTATCAATCTAGCTTTGTTCCTAAAAGAAGTATTCATGATAATATTATCATTGCAAAGGAGATTGTTCATACTATGAATAGAATACAAGGGAGGAAGGGATACATGATCATTAAAATAGATCTAGAGAAAGCGTATGATAGAATGGAATGGAGCTTTATTGAGAGAGTCTTGGAGGAAATTGGATTTGATGAGAAATTAAGGCGAGTGATAAATAAGTGTGTTAGCTCTTCTACAATGGCCTTAATATGGAATGGGGGAAAGAGGGAAGTGTTTATTCCTTCAAGAGGGTTGAGACAAGGGGACCCGCTCTCTCCTTACTTGTTTGTTTTAGGAATGGAAAAATTAACACACCTGATTTTGGAGAGTATGAGTAAAAATAAATGGTGTCCATTAAAGATGGGATGGAATGGTATGGCTGTCTCTCATCTTATGTTTGCAGATGATCTGCTTTTAATCTGTGAGGCTGATCTGAACAATTTAGAATCGGTGATGGGTGTTTTGGAGGAGTTTGGAAAATGTTCAGGGCAAAAGGTTAATGTTCAAAAGACAAGTTTATTTTTCTCTAAGAATGTGGATAGAAGAACTCAGAAAGAGATTTGTGACTTGTCGAGTTTTAGAATAATGGAGGATTTGGGGAGATATTTGGGTGCCTATATGTTCAAAGGCAATGAGAGTAGTAGGAGGTTTCAACATGTAATTGATAAAATGCAGAATAAACTAAGTAGCTGGAAGAAGAAGACTTTATCGTTGGCTGGAAGACTCACATTGGTGCAATTGGTCACCAACCAGATGGCAATTTTTTACATGCAACATTCACATATTCTAGCTGGTGTGAGGCAGAAGATGGAGAAGATACAGCGGGATTTTATTTGGAATAATGAAGAGGGGAAGAGAAAGTTGCATACAGTTAGCTGGGAATTGCTTTGTAGGGAAAAAAGGTACGGTGGTTATGGCTTGAGGGATTTGAATTTAATGAACGATGCTCTCCTTGGAAGCATGGTTGCAAGGCCTGAAATTTTATGCTCAAGGGTGCTCTGTGGGAAGTATAAAAGAAATAAGGAGTTGAAGGAGGAAGCCATATACATGAAATCTGATTCAGAATTGTGGAAAAGTCTTTGTAGGCTCTGGCCGGAAGTGGTTAAAAATTTAAGATGGGAGGTGGGTGATGGAATGAAGGTTAAATTCTAGACAGATGTGTGGTTGGATGATGGTAAGAGGTTAATTGAGAAGTGTACTAAACAATTAACTGTAGGGGAGAAGGAAGTATGTGTTAATGAGATGCTAAATGTTTCAGGTCAATGGGATATGACAAAGGTGGGTGAGCTGGTGAATGAGGTAGGTATGGGCCTTATCCTGGCAACTTCACCCCCAACACACTTCATGGTCAGGACTGCATTAAGTAGGGAGGGAGAGTGCAGAACACTTATGCGGTAGTTGATATGTATTACTTTATGCGAGGGGAACAAGGTAGGGAAGAGGTGGGCTGGAATAAAGTTTGGAAATGGAAGGGCCCAAGAATAATTCAGATTTTCCTCTGGATAGCAATGCATGAGAGATTGCTAACAGGAGTACATAGGAGGCGTTTATTGGGAGGAAATGTTGAATGTTGCAGATGTAATGGGCATGATGAGACGATAATGCATGTGATGAGGGATTGTATTGTTGCTAGAAATATGTGGAATGACTTGTGTTTTGGTAAGTTGAGACCAGAATTCCTATCATTACAAGGGAAGAACTGGTTTGAGTGGAACTTGGGAAGATCAGAGGGGAATTGGAATCTGGTGTTTGGGGTAGGATGTTGGATGTTGTGGAATTGGAGGAATAGGGCTTTGTTTGAGGTGGGGTTTGTGCTACCTGAGAAATTGAAGAAAGTAGTACTTTGGTATGTAAAAGACATTATTACAGCAAGGGAGGAATTTGGGAAGACTTTTGGGCTGAGGTCGGTTCAGCAGATCAGATGGATTGCTCCAGAAGAGGGCTGGTTCAAATTAAACACTGATGGTGCCTCTAAGGGTGATCTAAGGATGGCTGGTTGTGGTGGTTTAATCAGAGATAGTCATGGCAAGTGGGTTCGTGGTTTTGCTAGGAAAATAGGACTCTGTTCAGCATTTAAAGCAGAGTTATGGGCGGTATTATCTGGCTAGAGCTAGCCTGTGGCTTAAATATACATAAAGTAATTGTGGAATGTGACTCATCATCTGTGGTTGCTGTGCTGTCATCTCTATAGGTGGAGGAGAACGCGGGATCAAGCCTGCTGTCAACTATATTTTTGCTGATGAAAGTTTTTTCACAGATTAAATTTGTACATGTATTCAGGGAGGCCAATGCTAGTGCTGATGTAATGGCTAATATTAGTTTTGATTTGGAGGATGTTAGAATCGATTTTGATTACCCTCCGTTAGCTGTCTGTGATTACTTGTATAGGGATGAGATGGGTTTCACTTACCCAAGGAATGTACTGAGACACCAATGAGTGCCTGGGCTGTTGCCCCGTTTATATACCCCAAAAAAAGGGTACATAGATAGTGGATGCTCAAGACTCATGACTAGAGACTGAGAAAAGTTGCTACAATGAAACCTAAAGAAGAAGGTAAAGTCAACTTCGGAGGAAACTAGTGTAGAAAAATAGTTGGAATATGTGAAATTGGCAATGATGATGGAATAGAAGTAAAAGACGTATACTATGTAGAAGTCTATGCCACAACTTGCCAAGTGAGAGTCAAAGTACTTACAAAGATAATTGGGTTATATTTAACTTAGAAGAATGTCTTATAGTAGCAAAGAAGGATCTTCCGATTAAAAATGAAGATCTTAAAGTCAAGATTAGAGCAAAAAAGTAAGGTAATTGCTATACTCTCAATATAAACAATAACGTTTATGAAAATTGTTTTCTAAGTAACTTCAAGTTACTTAAAAATGATTTCATAATTGGTTTACTCGAACTTTATTTCAAAAATGATTTAGTTTGTGATGTTTGTTAAAAGGATAAATTGGGTGATACTAAAAATTTAAAACAAGAATGACAAACACTTAAATCAAAGAGAAAAAGTTAGATTGATATCACCGAAGTGTGTATAACAGATTATACTGCTTCGGCCTTAGTACCTGTTTGGAAATTCTTAAAAAAATGCTTCTAGAGCATAAACCATGGATTTGAATTTTTTTTTCCCCAAACACTCCTTAAAAAGCTAAAAGTGCTTATTTTGCCAAAACCATGGTTTTGGAGAATTTGACTTTTTGTGCTTTTGAGAGTTGCTGAGGGTTGGTGAGTAGTACAACTAGCCAATGTGCAAGATGTGTTGGAGATGACACGTTAGGTTTGTAGTTTGAGGAGTTATTACTGTGTGTATTTCATGAGGAGGAAGAAAGATATTGCAATGGCAGAGGAAAGAGATGGGTGATGATGGAGGAGACACAAGTTAATCACCTTTATTCGTTATTTGAAATGAGGGCTACTTAAATTGTGGGGAGGCTACTTAAGTCCGGATTTCCTCAGAGAAAAAAAGCAATCACCACAAGTCATTCCAAATTATTGAAAAACTTTAGTTAAAATTCCTAGAAATTGTTTTTAATAATGGAAATTCATGACCAATAAGTGAGTAACCAAAATTGCAATAAATAATTGTCTTTGGTGTTTTGTAGTAAACTCTTTTATTATTAAATTATATGGATATGAGTATTTAATTTTATTACGGAAAAAACACTATATTTATAAAAGCCTTAGTTATATTTTGTCAATTTTAAAACAAACCATTACTCCTATATGTTCAAAGTTCCATTTTTAGACCATCAAACATTCTATTATCAAATAAATTACGTATATCAATTTCAAAGATTTAGTTTTACATAATTACTATTTATAAAGAATTTTTGTCCAAACAATTTATTAATACATATATGTTTGATCTATTTTTCATCATGTTACATAACTGATTAATGTCATAATTTTAATTTTGTACACAAATTTAAGTAATTTTTGGTATTTATTTTAAATTTTAATGTTAAAATATTTAAAATAAAACATTATCCTTTATATGCAATTATCACAAAACCTAATGTCCAATTTAGTAATTCAAGCATGAAAAATCTATTCTGATAACAATATCGAAACACTATCATTTTATCAAAATTACTTTTTTCACAAAATCTATGTTAAGAAAGAGTTTTTACCACTTTTTCTCTCGAAGCCATTCTCCAAAAGCTAATCCAAACATCCTTTAAATTTCCTGACTTACATCTAGTCTTCAAAGTGTCTATGAGATTTTTACTATCGATCCAAAATTCCATGGGTTCTTGGCACCTCAATACAGAGTAATTTTCACCAGGACTCACTCCCCCTTACAAGTTATAATCTAACAACTACACTCAAGGTCCCACTACTTTGAGATTTTACAGAGATAAAATCGTTTGTAAATAGCTCTCTCATAGAGTAGATATGTAATCACTGATCAACAGATAATATCAAAAGATATTACAACACAATAATTTATGAGCAATAAGTGAGTAGTAGATTAATCGTGTGCTTGGTTGGTTGCTCCATATTAAATACTCAGATATTTATAGTAGAACGCCATTAATGACCATTTTGAGGGTTTGAATTGTCCGTTAGAGACATTGGAAGAATTCAATGTAATAGAAGCTTTGAGTGAAATACGTTTGGTCTACTTTGCCGTCTTTCATCTGCTCTGTTTCTCTTATGCAATAAATGTCTTACACAAAGATTTGCTTTTTACATTTTTGGTCACAATCCATGAATTCAAACTTCTAAAACTCATATACAAATATGGTTAGAAGTATAATGAGTTGTTACCAAAGAAAAGCAAATGTTAACTGCAAATTTTGAATACTTGGAGACGTTTTATAAATGAAGCAGGAAGCAGTTGCTTGAGTGTGATTCCAGATTCACTTGAGTTTGCATACTTCACTCGAGTGTAATTGTTATCTCACTCAAGTACTGATGAATTTTGTCTCTGGTAGAAGATTGTTAAAGAATGGGTTACTCGAGGGTTGGAAAAGCTTGCCTTGAGTGTTATATAAAAATAGCTTTAACTCTACTAGTGACTCGAGTGTTTTTTCAAGTTGGTTTTTTTCACTCGAGTGATATTAAAGATCACTCGAGTGGACTTCAAAAAGGCGAAGCCAACACTCCTGTTTCATCAGCAAGTGTTTTGCATTGAACTTGCAAGTTGGTGGTCATCACTCATGTGGCATCACTTGCACTTAAGTGAGACTAGTCATTACTCGTATGACCATCGTGAGTGACTTGCAATTTACTCGAGAGTGCTCGCCTTTTATTCAAGTGATAATATGCTCAGTCGAGTGGACATCTCAGCACTTTCAAAAAGTAGGCAAGTAACTTGCAAAATTCTCAGCAAGTGATCATCAGCACTCCAGTGGTCACTTATCTTTGAGCTTATCACTTGAGTGATGAATCTCATCACTCGAGTGATCTACCATAACTTCCATAGATCCTATAAGTAACTTGCTGATTTACTGCAAATGACAAGGGATCACTCGAGTGCTAACTTAGCCACTTAAGTGATCTTACATAACTCTCATTGTTTCAACAAGTGACTTGCAGAATCACTGGAAGTTAATGATCATCACTCAAGTGCATTACATGCAACTCGAGTTATCATCTCAGATCCCTTGAAGTGAGTTATCATGCTAATTCAAGTTTTAGTTCAAATAAAGCTTTATCACTCGAGTGTCTTGAAATACAGAACTCGAGTGACTTGAGTCATCATGTCCTCATTACTTTCCAAGCTTTGTTGTCATCAAAACATAAATTGAGAACTAACAAATATTGCAACTCAAACGACATTGATCACAACTTGTATGCTCCAAGAACTCCTTAACAAAAAGGGTCATGGAAAGGACGAATGGAATTCTTGAAATTGATGATAGCGATGAAGAAGGCTAAAACTTTGCTTTTATATTTTATGTTAGTTATTTAATGTTGCTTAGTTTAATGCTTCTTATGTTTTATGTGAGGCAAAAACATTTCGTTTATTTGTTGGATGATTTGTAAGTCTTCTAGTTGCAATTTACTAATTATATTTCTTTGATAAATAGTTAAAATTTGAATAGCACTGTAAGCTTCATCTTCAACAAATCCTATATCGAATCAAAGCTTGGAAAAAAAACACCCTATGAGCTCTACAAAGGAAGAAAACCAAATATTTCTCACCTACACATATTTAATTGTAAGTGTTTCATTCATAATAATGAAAAAGATAACTTAGACAAGTTTGATCTTAAGGATGATGAAGTCATATTTTTGGGATATTCTAATAGAAGTAAAGCTTATAAAGTTTTCAATAAATGAATTTGTGTTGTTGAAGAATCCATACATGTTGTGTTTGCTAAAATTGAACCACTAGTCAAACCCGTAGAAGATGAGCTCGGGGTAGTCTTTCAAGAAGAGAATCAAAATATTTCTAAAACATCTACTTCTTTAGATAACAAACTTGAAAATGATAATGAACCCACCAACCAAAGTCAACCAAGAGCTTGGAAATACAATAAGAGTCGTACATTAGACCAAGTCACAGGTGACGTAAATGAGGGGATAAAGACTAGGAATAAATTCTTAACAAGGTAAGCTTCTCTTCCTTCATATATGAATTGGAACCTTATAACATTGATAAAGCCTTATCAAACATTGATTGGGTGATAGCAATACAAGAGGAACTTAATCAATTTAAAACAAATCAAGTTTGGGATCTGGTACCAGGCCTAAGGACCATCCAATCATTAGTACTTAATGGGTATTCAAGAACAAATGTGATGAAATCAGCAATCATTGTGAAAAAAAACAAGGCAAGATTGGTGGCCAAAAGCTATAATCGGGAATAAGGAATTGATTATAAGGAAACTATGCTCCAATAGCCAGATTGGAAGCCATACAAGTACTCTTACCCTTTGCGTGCATCAAGGGATTCAAATTCTTTTAAATGGATGCCAAAGGTGCCTTTCTAAATGAATACATTATGGAAGAAGTATATGTAAAATAACCCCCAATTTTGAAGATGTATCAAAACTCGACCATGTCTATAGGCTTAAAAAATCTCTTTATGGTTTAAAACAAGCTCTAAGAGCTTGGTATGAAAGATTGAACAAATTTATCATTGACCAAGGGTTTGTTTAAAGAAAGTTAGACACAATGTTGTTCATCAAACACAAGACAAATGATCTTTTAATTGTACAAATATATGTTGATGATATTATATTTTGTGCTACAAATGATCTAATGTGCAAAGAAATTTCTGAGACAATGAACGAGATTTTGAGATGTCTATAATGGAAGAGGTGAACTTCTTCCTTGGATTGCAAATCAAACAAAGGAAGAATGACATATTTATATCTCAAACCAAATACCTTAAAGAACTATTGAAATTTTTTTAAAAGATCAAGCCAATGGAGCTAACACACCAATGAACTCAACAACATTGCTTGATGCTAACGTAAAAGGAGCTTATTTCAATATTATCAAGTACAGAGGAATGATTAGATCACTTTTCTACCTCATTTTCGGTAGAGCTGACTTCTAATTTAGTGTTGGTATATGTGCGAGATACCAATTTGTACCCAAAGAATCTCATGCTAAAAACATCAAAAGAATATTCAGATATCTTCTTGATATGGTTGAACTGGAAATATGCTATCTGAAAGGAGGAAATGAATACCTCATTGCATACTCAGACTCTGACCATGGAGGCTATAAAATTGACAGAAAAAGCACCAACGGACAATGTCAATCTTAAAAGTGTCATTGTTCAGTAAGAAATAAAATGTCTTTATCTTCAACAAAAGTTGAGCATGTTGCTACTGAAAATGGAATATCACCTAGAGGGGAGTGAATAGGTGATCTCAAAAAACTTTTATCACCAAACACACAGAGACACAAATAAGTAGAGACAAAAGGAAAGGATAGACACAAGGCAATTTATACTGGTTCGGTCTAAAACTATGACCTACGTCCAGTCCCCAAGCACACCTTGGGATTTCAACTAACTCTTCAAATATGAATACAATTATGCACTCTGTACAGGATGATCCTTTCACACTCTGACTTACTCCCCCTTACAAGTTGTAATTGTACACCTACACTTAAGGTTCCACAACCTTAATATTTAACAACTAAGCAGATAATCAAATAGTGTTTAAAGTCCTCACGAGCAAATAAATGATGAACACTGAAGTACAATGTAAATATCCGAAGATATTAACATATTAACTTAATGAATGAAACAACAAGAAGTAGTTGAGTCGAATTAATTGCACAGCGTTTTGGTAGGTGGCGGATTCAAAGCTTCAGGTATTTATAGTTGAGCTCATTTATCTTCGTTAAGAAGCTTGATGAAATATCCGTTGAGACTCTGTAATATGTTCGTTAGAGATGAAGCGCGGAAGTCTGTAATATTCTTTTATTTTTTTGTTCGTGTGATTATGACCGTTGGAAGCCCAGCAAAGAGAATGAATTAATCTTGTTTAAAAGTGTCTTTCAATGCCCAAAGGTATATCTGTTGGTTGATGGTCTTGAATAGGTAAGTGCATTAAATACAATCTGACACGTCAACTGCTTTATTCAAAATTCAAAAATAATCTCTGTTCTAATCATCTGTAACTTACTAACAAACTAATTAAATAATGTTAGGACATTGATGGTAGATGATATGAAGAATCCATAAGCATACTTAGAGAATTTAAAATTTTAGATGTGCATTTGTAAAATAGAGATGAACTTGGCTCGAGTCACCATTTACTTAGGCTCGAGTCAACGCATCGTTAAAGACAATATGAACATTTGAAAAAAGCTAGCAGACTCGAGGCAGCAAGATCCCTGGCTCGAGTCTAGCCTGAGGCTCGAGTCACCAATATGCGAGGCTCGAGTCAATCTTAGATGATTGATCAAAGATGATGAAAATCATTAACTTGAGGCAAAATAAGAGGCTCGAGTCAGCCTCTAAACTCGAGGTAGGAAAATAGACTCGAGTCTCCATGAAGAAAAGACACTTTGCAGTTTGTTAAGACAATTTGTGACTCGAGGCAGGTAAATCTAGGCTCGAGTCAGTCTTGATCTTTGAATGTAACGTTCAAGGTCCTGGCTTGAGTTAATGCTCATTGCTCGAGGCAAGAAAGACATGGTTTCAAATTTATTCTTTAAATTGAGACCTCTGGCTCGAGTCTCTCAAAGTCCTGGCTCGAGTCTAGCCCCAAACTCGAGGCTGACCTTTTGTAGGCTTGAGTCAAGCGATAAACACTTTGAAAAATATTTTAAAATTAAAAGTCATTGGCTCGAGTCTTCGAATTACTAGGCTTGAGTCTAGAGCCAGACTCGAGGCACCCTTTTGACAGGCTCGAGTTAAAATGAGATTTTGGCGATGGTTGCTTAAATGATTGACTCGAGTTTGCAACATTGGCTCGAGCCAATATGACAGCAAAAAGTTTTCTTTGATAAAATGCGATTTTGACTCTGATAAAATTATTTTGCTTACATTGCTTGATCATACATTGTTTTTAACCTCAATCATCATCAAAACAAAATAGGGAACTAACAGCTACCTCAAGTTGCTATGCACTAGTACTCTACTAAAACAACAATTTCATGACCTGGGTATTCATCTGAAGAAATTCCCATCTACTATGATAATACCAGCACAATAAGCTTGGCAAAGAATATTGTTCAACACTCAAGAACCACACATATTGATATGAGACATCATTTTATAAGAGATCATGTATAAAAGAAAGATGTCAAAGTGGTCTTCATTCCCATACATCTTCAGATAGCTGTTGGTCAATTTCCTTTATGGCAAGTGAACTAGTCGAACAAGTAATAAAGTGTAAGTAGAGTATCGTCCCACAGAGATTGAGATACCGAGAAGTGACGCTCGATCGCTACGATAGTTGCGCAAACAAAAAGTAAAAATAATTGGTTTGAGAGGGTTTTGTAGTTGTGCTAATAAATGTAAATAAAAACAGTGATTTTTGAGAAGATATCGCAAGAAGTTAGACTAAACTCAGAATCATCCTTAAGTGTTTCAATCCCCCAGTTGCTTTACCCATTACTATAGCATTTATACTGCATAACTTCCGCAATGCTACAGCATAGCTACTAACTACAATGCTATCTGGTTAACCCACCACTATAATCTACCGAAGCTTCCGTGTCCGATACATATGATACTAACTATACTCCTTCATATTCCTATGGCAACTTTGTAGTTAGACTTGCGTTACGCTCAGGGTGTCATGGTTATGAGAGGTAGACCCATTCCCAAAGCCTACAATAATAGGTCAAGCCGTGCACAGGCTGCCTAGCAAACACTATTTCTGATAGGTCTAACCTCGACTCCTTGCCAGTAAGTCGAGGCCACAAATCTAACCCTTAACTTCCATTAATCGACTGGTAATTAATGCACCGATACGCAAACCAAATCTATTAAATTAAGAATTGCAACTGGGTTCATTTAACACTTAAGAAATCATCCTTGTTCAGCCTTAGGTAAATTAGTTCATGACTGACGAGGAAAACACAAAATAGATAACAACAGAATGACCCATGATCTAAATACTAAAATAAAGAAGAAAACAGAAAGCTTGACGAAGTTCCGACGACGTGGAAGAAGCCCTGTCACGTCACTACTCCACGTCTTCTTCTCTCCGTTGTACTGCAGGGAAGGATGTTGGGTTGTCTGGAAGTCTCGTGCCTTATGAAATCTCTCACTCTTCTCTGGAGTCGGCCGAATGTGGAATCTCGTTCTAAGCTCAGTGCGACTCTCTCTTTAGGGTTGTGTTCCTATTCTCTTTTATAAGTAGCTTTTCTTGTGGCGCAAGTTCCAGCGAGATGGGCTTTCCAAATCTTCTTAAGGTCCATCGAATCTTCTGCCCTTGATAGATTGATTCTTCTGATCCTGCAGGATTCTCCAAATCTTTCAGTTTTGATCATTTGCATCTTCTATTTTATCATGTCAACAATCTACTTGTCGCTCTCGACTTCTTTATTCCTGAAATCATCTAGATAAAAAGGTCAGACAAAATGCCGCATAGCATTGCGTCCTTTACTTTGCTATAGCTTTCGTGATGCCTTTTATTGTACTACGAGTTGCTGTCAGAATACTATAGCATAGTATCAGCTTTACTATGCGTTCTTTCTTAAAAACCCTGCAAATTACTCCTTTCTTAGCACATATTCAGGATGTAAATGGTTTCTATCTTCGTTCCCTATATCATGAATATATGCCTTTTTGCTTAGATTGTTTGCAGTTTAAGCTTATATTTACCATACAATTCAGTCATGAAATATAGGGAAAACATGGCATAATTTGTGCTCATCAATAGCAGACATTTTCACCAAACTTTTGGCAAATATCAATTTCTGTATATAAGAAGAGAATTAAGAATGGTAAATCCTAATGAACTATAAGTGAACTCTATCATTTTAATGAATTTTAAATATATTTTGATGATTAGTTGGCTAATTTAAGGATTGGAGCTTCTAGAAATTTGTTTTATAGGATCCTCTGTTGCCCTGCTTCAAAACAGGGAGAAACAGAGAGAGGAGCACTTGCAGAGGGAACTCTATCATATATGTATGTATGCATACATATATTTGTGTGTGTGTGACACATATATATGTATGTTATGTATGTGTGTGTTTTAAAAAATGCCACTTTTTAAATTGGTCCATATATAACCTATCTAAAAAGTGACTTTTTAGACAATTGTAGTTTACAACCGGTCTAAAAAAGTGGGCTTTCTAGGCCTTTCTACACACACACACACACACACACACACATACGTACATAAATATTTCTATGTTTTGTTTTTTAAATGCTATTCCTTTGGTCCTGAATAAAGGATATAGTTTTTATTGTAAATTGTACTACAAACTATTTCCTATATTTAGGACTGGAGGTAATACTTTTTAAACTGCCTTAATCTATAATCGATCTAAAAAGTGACTTTTTAGACAAGTGATAGTTTACAGACCGTTGAAAAATTGGGCTTTTTAGACCTGGTTTAAAATAGAACAAGTTTACAAAGTAGTTTTTCTAGACCGGTTGACCTTTTTTCCCCTAGTAATGTAGTGTCACATTGCAATTAGCTAATAGTTCATTAAGGTACCCTATGTGAAAAATAGAAGATGTGCTAGTAAAAGTAGGTAAGTTTTATATTCCTACATATTTCTTAATATTAGATATAGAAGGAGACATACCACTTATACTAGGAAGACCATTTTTAGCACCTAGTGGCACCTTAATTTTTTTTTTTGATACAAAGTTAAAGTTCTGATTTTTTATGATTTTTTTGATACTAGAGCAAAACTTTTATATCATAACTTTGTTTATTATAGGTTAGTCCAAATTAGATGATGGAGAATGATCAAGAATGGAGTTTGAAGAAAGAAGAACACCTTAATTGATGAGCCTAGAGGAGAGTTAACTTTCAAAGGTGGTGACAAGGACATATTTAGATTTGCTAAAATTGGGCCAGGAATGATTGGTTAGGAAGAGCCAAAAAGAGATCAGATGAATTATCTATGAAAAAGTTGCCACAAGAATCACCATCAGTCCAGAAAAAGGCAAGCTGATAGTGGACGAACTACAATGATTTTGGAGATGATTCTCCTTGCATTGGAAAGAAGACTTGAAGAGCTTTCTGAGCATGCATGGTTTAGTTTCGTTCTTCGGAACTTGGCTCTTGTATGACCTAATGCCTTTGTGTTTTTTGAAAAAAAAAAGTAACATCGAGTAATGGGAGTCTTGCTCGAGCGGGGAGTGTCGGCGTGCTCGAGCAAAAAAGAAAATGATCTCCATTTACAACATATTTACTCCTTGGTTGGCCGAGCATACTTCCGGGTTCTTACTCGAGCATAGGATTGATCATCTCTACTTCAAAGTTCATTTGTCTTTTGGTTGCCCGAGCACACCAACATTCATACTCGAGCCCGGAAATCTAAAATCATTGATTGTGATTTCTTTACTTCGTATCATCACTTTTTATTATTCCTAATTGCTTTTAATCGTTTGCTAATGAGTTTCGATGATTATATAAAGTATTAACAACAGATTACAAAAAAGCAAATGATTACGTCGTAAGCTCCAACGGCTACTTCCATCGACATCCAACGGTCATATTTTAAATTGGAAGAATAGCTCAAGCGGCCGAATGCTAGCAACGGTTGAAAAACAATAACCTATAAATTGATTAGAGTTGGGTCCGAGAGTGAGAGGACAATCCTTTGTTTATAGAGTGTGTAATTGTATCCTTACGGTGTGTAAGGAGTACCTCGGTAAGAGATTGTGAAGGCTACACAAGTGCCCGACTAAACGTGAGGTTGTAAAGGCTTTCTCTTGTGCTCCTGCGGTTAAACAATGAGATAGTGGTTGTCAAGGATTGGGCCGAACCGTATAAATCACGGTTTGCATATTCTCTTCCCTTATCTCTTATATTTCGATTATATATTTATTTGAATATGTTGAGAAAAATATCCAATCTAAAATAAATCTTTTGATGAGCCTAGAGGAGAGTTAACTTTTTATGACATGGGTTAGGAAGAAAAAAAATCTAAAAAGCAAGCTATAGTGCGAATTGAAAAAAAAAAAAAAAAATAAAAATATCCAAAAAAAAATTAAACATTATTTTTATTATTACTTTTAGATTGGTTTGTAAGAGCAACATGTTTAAAAAGAAAATTTTAGACTGGTTGTAAGAAAAACCGATCTAAAGTTTTGTATATATTTACAAAAATTCCACCGGTCACATTTTTAAAACCTTTACTGCAATTAAATGTCTAAATAAGACAGTCTAAATGGTCCTTTTTCTAGTAATGTTATACCTTTCATTTCTAAAAGTAGGAGTTAGATAATGAATTCTTATATATATATATATATACATTTATAAAATCATTTTAGTGAGTTATTTGTAAAAAAGGTAAGTTGGTTTTTCAAAATACCTTTTTTAATCATTTACATCAAAAAAATGTTATATTGATGGGACACTCTCTTAATTTATGCAATCAATAGGGAAATTTTATGAAAAATTATAAATTGTATAAATTAAGTGAATTAAAGCTTTACATTTATAACAAAAATAAATCCCTATATTAGCTCTTATATATAGAATTGAAATAATAATAATTTTTGATATGAACATTTGAATAGGAGAGGAGTAATAATAAATTTCCATTACTCCAGCCAAATGGAACTCAATGATTCTTTTTTAATAACTTTTTAGATCACTTGACGTTCGACATGTTTTATGGATCCTATTATCAGGTGTCCGAACAAACAACAAATCCGAATTGAGGCTTTCCAACTAGAATGCCTCTCCTAGGGGTATTTTTTATCAAAGTGAGATTCAAAATCATTTCACCCACTTTGTATTCTTGTTAGTCCACCTAGACCAAATATTCTTAGTTGGGACTTAAAGATAGTAATACATGGTTTATATTCATGAATAAACCAAACTATTTGATAGGACTCCATAGGGCAACTTCGTCGAGTTGGTCAAGTCATGGAAGAAGACAAACTAAAGATCTTATTTAAAAGGGCTTCCAATTAAGTTATTTGTTTTTTATTTTCTATGTAATCTTATTATTTAAAATTGGGGTGAGCAAAAATAAACCAAAACCGAATAACCAAACCCAAATTGGGTTTTCGTTTTTTTTTTTTTTTTTTTTTTTTTTCCCGGTTAGTTTAGTTATTCAGCGTTGGGTAGTGTTTATAAAAAAAAAATAAAAATCGATCATAACAAAAAAAAAAAAAAAAAAAAAAAAAAAAAAAACCGAACTATTTGGAAAACAACGTTGTTTTATAGTTAAGGGTTTAATTAATAAAATATCCAATTTTCTTTTCCTTTCTTTTTAGGGCCCATTTGGTACGCTGAATTTGCGTGAGGGAATGGGAAAATGACTCTTTTCCCACTGAAAAGAATAATTTGGTGCACCTCTCTCCCGAAATGTTGATTTCTCACCTGCGCCATCTTCTCACAAAGGTGGGAAAATTGAATCCCTCAAAAATTGTCGGGATAGTGTGAAGTTCCCGGAAGAGTGAATTTTGTTGACAAAAAAGCCCTTTAAACATGGGAGCAGTTTATGAAGAGATTAGATCAGAGCGCCACGGATTCAGATCTGATCCTTTCTTCCTCTGCCTTCCTTCTCCATTTTCATCGCTGGTGACTCTGACCTTCTTCATCATCGTTGCCGACAACATTCCTTTCTTCCCTTACCCTCCACCACAGCCGCTACATACTTGACATCAAAAGCAGAACCAGAGCGCTAAGGAGAACAAAGAGCTTCAACTCTCTTCCATCATCTTCGCCTTCTTCTTCCTCTCTATCAAGCACCATCACCGGAGAGGAAAGACTAGACCACCACCGTTGGCCTCCTCTATTTCTGAATTCTTCTAAACCCTTTGTTCTTTAGTTTATGTGTCTCTATTTAGTTTCTTTGTTTTGGTGGTCTAGTTTTCCATCTATAGGGTTGTGACATTATTGATGTAATCCTCAAGCCATTGTTAAATTTTAAGTTCGAACACAGGCGATTGGGTGCCTATTACGTTCGAACATAACTTTTTCGTTCAAACTTCGAATGGACAAAGGAGTATTTAAGGAATTTCACTTCACCTTCCCACTTAACCAACACCTAATTCTTCATAAACAATTGATTTTCCCCCAACTTAAGTTCACTTCTCATATCTACCAAACAGCTCAACTTTTTAAGTTCCCTCTCAATCTTCCTTTTCATTCATTTCCCTTCTTTAAGTTCCTTTCCTTTCTTAAATATTCCCCGTGCCAAACGGGCCCTTAGTTTCACCCAAAATTCCCGTCAATCCCGTATCTCATTATTTGGTTCTCACTCTCTCATTTTTTACCTAATTCTCTACCCCTCTTTCGGGCAGCTCCCTGCTTGGACCCTTAGCCGCACAAAAGACTTCGTCTCTCTTTTCATTCAAGGCGTCGTCGTGTTGTTAAAGTTGTCATCGTTCCGTTCCTCGCTCCACGTAACACCTTACTCTATGGTCATTTATCAGAGTATTTTACTCATTTAAGAACCACATGTGACCCAAAGATACCCTTGAATAAGTTTAAAATAAAACTTTAATCTCTTTTTCGAAGCTTGGTACCATGAATAATGAATTTTCATGTAGATTTGAAAATTCATAAGTAATTCAATATAATTCTAAAATTAGAGGTTAAAAGCTCTTTTTTTAAAAAAAATAAAAATAAAAAATATGATCCACATTCGTTCTAATCCATTTGCTCCTGCGACACCCATTTATCAAAACTGAACCGGGAAAATTCGTAGGAATTTCCAGGGGTCATCTTTGAAAACTCATATAATTTTATATATAAATCTAAAAAATATGAAATAAGACTCATTTCAAAGGTCTATATTTGTACTATAACACGTCCGAAATTCATAACCTGGTTAAAAAGTTTGCCCTGTCAATTTGTCACTCCCAAAAGCATGGCTCATCAAGCCTTATCTCCTATGTGTAGCCTGCACGTGAATTGGACCAGGCTCAGGTTTTGGATTGGTTACTTTGCTGGTAAGTTGTTACAAGATGGAAGGTTATAAATAGAATAGATTGGGTTAGATTGATAACACAAAAATTTTACTCACTCCTTGACGGTTCACTGATAGGTCACTACTATCCCGAAACCATCATGGTGCCCATCTTCCCGGAATCCCGTTAGAGAATCCTTGATTTTATTTTCTTCTAACCTTGCTCTTTACAATTTTTCTTGTCCCAGGTTGTGAGACACTACGCTTGGACTTAACTATGGCTAGAGTTATTTTCCATCAAGTCTTTCACTGCTGCTCTTTATTGTGGAATTTATATTGGAATAAACAAAATAATAATGTATAAATACATACATCAGAAAACTTCCAATATATATTAGTATTTTGTGTTAGATATTATTATTTTGTTTATTCCACACTATAGAGCATCAGCAGAAGACTTGATGTAAAATACCTCTAGCCATAATTAGTCCAAGCATAGTGTCTCACAACCTGGAATAGGAAAAACTGTAAGTAGCAAGGTTAGGAAAAAAAAAAAATCAGGGATTCTTCTAAGAGGAAGATGGGTACAGTGATTGTTTAGGAATAGTTATCACCCATCAAAGAATCCTCAAGGAGCAAGTAAAATTTTTGTATTACCGCTCTAACCCAGCCTATGCTATTTTTTAACAGCTTGACAGCCAAGTGACTAACTCTAAACCTGATATCGGCTAAACTTGATACCAATCCAACTCACTGCAGGCCACGTAGAAGATATTTTATCTAAAATAATAAACAAATGATATAAAGAATATCCAATCATGGCCAAAATAAGAAACTAGCAATATCTAGAATATCCTAAAAGGATAAGGTAAAAATTAGGAAATATCTAGATGTAATATGAAACAAATAATAAGATATATATAATCACATTTAATAAAATATCTAACATTTTGCCACTTGGCCCGCAGACTAATATCAGTTGGTGAGTCAATGTTCATTTAAGCAACACTACATGAATCATGGCGATAAATCCTCTTTGATCGAGTATTACCTTCCATAAAAGGTTGTCAAACTCACGAGTTTAAATAAACTCGTGGCAATGCCAGAAACTCGTATCGTGAACTCAAATTGTAGACTTGTAAGAGTTTACTTTTATCATTATATATGTATTAATAGTCTATAATTAAATAATTAAAATATAAAAATGACAACAATTTGATTTAAATATATTTTAAATCCAAATAATTGAAATTAAATATATCAAAGTTTATAACTTATCATATTTAACAAAGAAATTTTTATAAAATTCATACATAAAGTCGCGAGCATAACCGAATCAAAAAAGTTAACACAAGTTTAATAGTGAGTAGTTAACAAGGTTTTTGAAAGTTAAAAATATAAAAACGCTAAACTTGGTGCATAAACTTGTGAGTTTAATCGAATTTACAGATGACACAAGTTTAGCAAAGTGAGTCATTGACTCAACTCGATTTAATAAGGTAAAAATATAAAAACGGTAAACTTGGAGAGTCAACTCACAAGTTTGACAATAATACTTCCATTTATTACAATTAGCTAATATCCTTAATTAATAGGTCAATACTTCATGAGTAATCCTGGATTTTGGTTCCTAACTTCCTATCAATATTTATCAAACTCAACAACATAAATCTATACAGGTCATAAATATGGAGATAATAAACTATAAAACGAAACTTCACTACTTTACATACCTCGTTTAGTTCAGTAAAGGCTTAAGCCCCATATGAGACACATGCAAAACAAGTTCATTCGGTCACATCCCGTTACTCAAATAATCATCTAGGAATTATGTAGAGGGAGTGTGATCGATGAATTCATGAAAAATTACAAAAACGAAATATCAAATTACCGGCGAAATTACAGTTTTCCAACGGATTAGCGACAAGAACGAAATTTGTTCTGTTGCAAAAAAAAGTACTTGGCAAATTGATTTACCGATGGAATTTCAATTCCGTCGGTAACTTATTTTGGACATCACCAGCTATGTCCCTGCTTCTACGTGACAAAGGGAAGAATCAAGCCTTCAACCTCTCTCACGCGTTCTAAGGTTTTGCTAGTTGAGTTTAGAGTTAGGAATCAGGGTCGGTCTTTGAAGGGTCAGAGCCTAAAAGGATGGAGTAAGAAAAACATCTATTTATTCAAAACCCTGCCCGAGAGTGTACCCGGGGCTGTGGCCGGGGCCTTACAAGACCCGGAAGTTACTATTCCAAATTTAACTATTTTTTCTCCTTTTTTAAAAATAAATATAATATAATTAGTAAATTAAAGTTCTAATTAATCAAAGAAATGTTGTCAACATTAATATCCAAACAACATGAATCATCCAACAAATAAACGGAAACCGGCAAACCGATTGTGAAACAGTCCGGAAAATGATAGAAACCGGGGTTATCAACTAGCATTTAAAAAAAAAATTAATAGTGTAAGAGAGGGTGTCCGAGAATAGAATAGAAGGGAGAAACAAGTGGTGGACAGCGACCTCCACGCCTTTGACTCTCCACTCCACATTTGCCATCTTCTTCCTTCCTCGTCGGTGACCTTTGCTTTGCCGTCACCATAAATCTTTGTCACCGGCAAGCTCCACCCTCACCACCACGTAAAGTATCGCCAACCGAAAGAAACAGATCCAGAACGAAGAAATAGAGTTTTGGTCTCGTCGCCTCCTCCAAAGACATTTAATGGCTCAAAGCAATAAACGAGCGTGGGTTGTTTCTGGAGAAGCAGTGGGTTATATGGTACAGGTGAAAGTGAAAGTAGGTAACCAAGTCTTCATTCTACCTTTTGGGAAAAAACAAAGTCTTCAAGTTTTAGTTCTTTATGTGTTTTGATGATAACTGACAATTGTGAACAAAATGAGAATTTTTCTTTTGGTAAATTGAAAAACTTATTATCAAAGGAAAAATCGAGTTTTGGTTCAAAACTCGAGTTTTGATCTTACCGAGAAAATCCTGAATTAAGCAAAACCGGTTTTCGAGAGAAAACTCAAGTTTTCCCCATACGAGAGTTCTCTATGTTTTCTGGAAAAGAGAAAACTCAAGTTTTCATTGAAAACTCGAGTTTTGGTCATACAAAGAGTCTCCAAAATTTTGAACTTGTGAAAACCTCCAGTTTTGTTCAAAACCACCAATTTTCAGTTTTTCTGAGTTTTCATAAGATTTGTGAAAACTCAAGTTTTGCTTGAAAACTCAAGTTTTGACTTGGCCGAAAACCTTCAAGTTTTACACAATTTAGAAAACCCGTTTTGGGAAAACCCGTTTTTGATTTATCACTGTTTTCCTCAAAGTTTTCATGATTAAATAAAAACTCGAGTTTTGGACTAAAAACGATGTTTCATGTTAAAAGTCTAAAACTCGAGTTTTGATAAACAAAACTCAAGTTTTCATCGCAGAAGTTTGAAATTCTAATCGATGATTTTGTAAAACCTTTTGTTTGAACTCAATACTTCCTATTATCATTCTCTAATATTCCTAGCTATTTTTAACCACATTGTTAGTTAGTTTCAGATGTTTTAGAGAATGTCTATTGAAGTTTAAAGCAAAAGCAAAAAGTGACGCGCAAGACATTAAATGCAAAACCCAGAAAACTTGCATACTTTTGGGTAATCCTTCTGCACACGTTAACAAAGGATTAAAGAATGATTTCCACATCCAGTAGCTGCTACTCCAACGGATTAATTTTCAAGAAGTCAACTCTGAACTTCTGCACAACTGGATTAAGTGAATATTAGAGAGAGAAGAAGATCAAAGCTTAACCAAAACCTTGTCTAATGAAGGCAACGGTTATAATGAAGATTACAACGGTCATTTAATGCTCTCTTGGTATAAATAGAGTTGCATTCAAGTCTTCACAACTAACACATCTGCTGAAAATGAATTGCATTCAAAGTTCTTCAACTACTTTCAGTTTTCACTTGTATAGTATCTTTTGATACACAAAGCTTCAGTGTTTATCATTATCCACTCTTAGAGAGAGTTCTTATATGTAAATCATTTATTGTAAAGAATCACAAGTCTGGGGACTTAGTGATTGGGTTCATTGATTGCAACTTGTAAGGGGGAGTAAGTTCTAGTGAGAGAATTACTCTTTGGTACAGAGTGTGTAATCAATTGAGATAGTGGAAATCCCATAGAGTCTGGGGATTGGACGTAGGTCAAGAGGTTGGAACGAACCAGTATAAATCCTTGTGTCTTGCTCTTCTACTCTCCTCTCTGTTTATCTCTGTTTTTATTATTCAAAAACAGAGGAAGTTTAAAAAGTTTTAGAAATCCTCAATTCACCCCCCTCTTGGTGATTTTGCTCCATCTTCACAAGTGTGAGCTGGAAGACGTGACGACACTACCATAAGTCATAATATCAAATAACTTTCGCACTTCTCAAAAAATATTTCAATATAAAATGGATTTTTTATTTTTATTTTTATAATTCCATATTAATAATTGAAATATTTACCTTTTTACCGGTTTGCCCGTGGTTTGACTCTGATCTGACCTAATGACTCTTAACCCAATAATTAAACCGATTTAGTGACCAATCCGATTTTAATCACCTTTTTATTCGGATAGGATTTATGTTGGCTTCGTCGGGAGGCTCGCGTAGTTTGTTACGTCAGCTCCAAAAGGATAAGGTGCGTTGGAATCGAGAAAGTTCCGTGGAATTCAAAACCGCATAAAATGGTGTGTGTCTGTCTATCTATCTATCTATCTATCTATCTATCTATCTATATATATATATATATATATCATTTTTTATAATATATTATTTTAAAAATTTTATTTTATTTAAATATTTATTATTAATATAATATATTTTAATATATTATATTAAATATTAATTTTATGATATGTAAGTATTTATATTTATATTTATAATTTATAATTTTTCATTATATATCATTTTTTGTTTTTATTTTTTAATTATATTATATAAATTACTAAAATAAAATAATAAAAAATTAGAAATTTTACCGATGGAAGTCCGTCACTAATTTTTGTAAGAAATTACCGACGGAAAACACTGTTGGCAATTATTGAAGGAATTATTTTCCATAAGAAATTTTATTTTTTGACGGAATTTTTCGGCCGATAATTTTTTTTTTAGTCACGGTACAAAGTTCACGGTGGTAACCATTTGATCTGCACCTCCACTTGAATTTATAAATGGAGATAATATTTTATAATGAGTATTACATATCTTGGTATTCTTTTTTTGGACAAATCTGAGATATTCATTAAGAGTAAAAAAGGAGGTTACAGCAACAAAGAGGCGACCACGAGGGAAAGCCATCTAGCACAGGAAAATTACACAAAACACAAGACGGCAAATAAAAGAAAGGAACATTACAAGGCAAACACGGAAACCATGGAAAGGAAACAATAGGAAAGCTAAAAATGAGATAACAAACAAAAGCAAAAGCAAAATATTGCGATCCAACCAGGTTCCTCAGTGTCCGGAGCTTGAGGACGCACGTTGAGTAGACTTCCCGATGGCTTTCAAGTCTTCATCCAAAGATCGAACACAAAGGAGGTAAGGGTAAGGGTACCCATCCAATAGGGCACACCTCCTTATCAATAAGAGCAACTAGAGTGTGTGCTGCTTTTGTTCCCCTGGCGGGGAGTGAAACGTGTAACATCCCCAATTTTCATGTAAATTAATTAATGGAATACAAGAATTTTTCACCAAGTAGTAGTAGTCAATGGTATTTATTTTTCTAACAGGATATATTAATTATGGGAATAGTAATTAAAAAAATGGAAGATGAAGAGAGAAAGAATGAATTGGTGGGTGGAGAAATCATATTTTTACTCCAAAAAGGCCCTTCAATTTTTGGGTCTTTAGGGAAAGGAAAGGGAAAAATTAAATTTGAATCATGGGGTAAGGCTTTAACTATTAGATAAAAGGGAAGTGTGGACTTGTGTTAGAGTATAAATTAGCAAGGTTCTGAAACCCAGACCGGTCAATGAACCGGTCGGGGTACTAGGTTAAGGGTTAGTGGGTCAGACCGGAGTCAGCCTGGAGTCAACCCGGGCCTAAACCGGTGAGGTATAAAAAATTAGAAAATAATTAATTTCTTATTACACCAACCTAAATTTGACATACTATATAGCATTTCAATACTTTGGATCAGTGACAAAATAATCATATACTCCAATACTTATGACATATTCAGATGTTCTTAACAATTTTCTTTACAGCCTACATTTGATATCCACTAAGCAGAGCCAACCAAAAACAAAGAAACCACAAAATGACGGTCGAGGAGCAGAGAGCACCGAGAAGTTTGAGGAAGTTGAGTTTGACAGTGGGAAGAGTCGGAAATCACACATACGTTGTTTCAAATCTGATATAAATCATATTGCATTCTTTAAAAAAAATTGAGGGAGAAATAATTTTTTTTTTTAAAAAAAATGGTCTAACCCAGTGATCCGTCTGGGTTACCCCGGGTTCACCGGGTCAGTCCGGTTTTACCCTAAACCGGACAGATTTCACGGCCGGTTTCCGGCTTGAACCGGCCGGTCCGGTCCGGTTTCACAAACCATGAAAATTAGAGTAAAAATTACTCTTCTTCCATCAGCATTTATCACGTTACCAGTGAAGGGGGAGACTAGGCTATGATGACCTAAGACCAAGTATTACTAATACCCAAAGAAATGTGATGCACAGATGGGGCAAGATTTAATTAATTAAGGGGGAAGGTTGTGCACGATGAATAAGGCATGAAAGGGTAAAAAAAAAAATCTCATTTTTGAAGATGCGCCGGACGTGTTCAGGGGAATGACCAAATGAAGTGTGAAAAGAAAAATAAAATAAGATAGATATAAATAATAAAATTTTGCTCAAGTCTTGCCACCGCCAGCTGAGAGAGAAAGAGGGAATAGGTGATGGTGATCTGACTTTGGCAAAATTTATGGGATGAAGTGATGGGAAGGATGTGTCGAATGAAATTAATTAATGGAAGAAGAATTGAGATGTGTATGTCGTGTTAAGCAAAAAGGATCACACATTGTTATTTATTTATTCATTTCTTTTTAAATGCTTCCCTGCTGGACGTGTAGATGAAGCAAAAGGGCCATATTAATTTATTAAATAAGTAGTGGCCCACGTGAGGGAAAAACCAAAAGGAAAAAAATATAACAATAATAACTCACTACCCACTTTTCTGAAATGGCCAGACGAAGGAGCGCAGGAATAGATTGATGATTGGACAAAGTAATTATTAATTAAAATAGGGTTAAGGTGCAAAAATACCAATGGACCAAAAATTTTTTGGACCAAAAATAAAAGAACTCTTGAATTGATAAAATTACCACAATGACATTTGAACAAGTGCTAACCTCCGTCTGTTGGAATTAGCTTGAGCGAAATGAATTAATAGAAAATAAAACACTCTGACCGAGGTTGTTGCTGGTGGTCTTCTTGTGGATGTCCTTTAAAGTTGTGTCCATTCAAAGAAGCAGGCTGATCAGAGGGAAGGCCGATGGTGAGCTCCAAGTTGAGCGGAGCTTGTGCAAAGGTGGCTTCTTCGATGTGGTGACCCCATCCGCTTTGTTGGAGTCTTCGTAGGCGGCCGACTCAGTTTTTATGATCTTTGTGGCATTATTGTTGGTGGTGTTGTTGTTGTTGGCGCTACCCAATTCAGTCACTAACTGAAACTTGCCGTTATTGTTGTTGTTGCTGCTGACGACGGCGGCAGGATCGGTGATGGTGGTGGCAGCGGGGGCGTTGAGGGGTCGATGCGTTTGAGGGTCGATGCCGCGACTGTAGAGTTTGCGTTTGATGTGGGTATTCTAGTAGTTGCGTTTGATGTGGGTATTCCAGTAGTTCTTGATCTCATTGTCGGTTCTACCCGGTAATCTCGTGGCGATCAAAGACCATCTGAGGGGAAGGAGGATGATACACACATACATATATATTAGGAAAATGAAAGGATTAATTAATTGTAGGGAAGGGAGAGAAGTACGTACTTGTTGCCGAGGAGGCTGTGGAGGTTGATGATGAGCTCGTCTTCTTGTTCAGTGAAGTTGCCCCGCTTGAGATCAGGTCGGAGGTAGTTAATCCATCGGAGTCTGCAACTCTTGCCACATCTGAGCAAACCTAGGCGGAGGGGGAGGAGGGGAGAGAGAGTGAGAAGGCGTATTATTTGTGAGAGAGACGGAGGTTAGCACTGTTCAAACGTCATTGTGGTAATTTTATCAATTCAAGAGTTCTTTTGTATTTTTGGTCCAAAAAATAGTTCATTGTGTTGGCTATACTTAGACCAATAGTTCGTTGGTATTTTTACACCTTAACCCATTAAAATAGGAGAGAAGGAAAATGGGGACACACTCATTTTTCTTCTTTCTTCTATTTTTGACAAACTCCTCAGCGAACTGAACGTACGGGAAGAGGAATTGAAACCAACTTTTTTTTCTTTCCTAACCCACCACAGAAGACGCTGGCCGTGAGTGAGAGAGAGAGTGGAATAAGAAATATTTTTCTTCCCAAATTTCCTCAGAAGCGCCGGCCAAGTGAGTAGTGGAGATCATAATTTTTTTTAATTTCCTCTAGAATGGTGAAGAGAAATCTAGACGTCAGTTGGGACTAGAACCGACCTTGGAGATCTATTTAAAGGGCTCACCTTCACCCATTTTCTCTGCTGGACGAATTTGGAGAAGAAGAGAAGAAAGTGATCAAAGACTAAGAAGAAGACATAAGGAGAGCCAAACCACACGTCCCAGAGGAAGGTAAGGGGCTTTAAATATTTATTCCACCTTCCACTCTCATTTTTGGAGGTTAAAATTTTGAAGGAAAACTCCTTTTTGGTTAGGTGAAGGATCAGTTTGAAAGAGGAAGGAAGAAGAGTGAAGGATAAAAGCTTCAAGTTGGGAGAAATTCCAAGAACAAGTAAGCTATAGTTTAACCGTTTTGTGGTTTCATGTTTTTTTTTTTTTTTGGTTAAGAGTGATACTATCTTAAGTTTTTATTCATAATATGAGTCTGATTAATTAATAAAGTGGAGAGCTAAAGAATCAAACTCAAGATTTAAAGCCTACAAAGAAGGATTGTCATGATATAAGAAGAATTGGTTGATGAAAATAAAAGATGGTTTGAGTAATTTTAGATAATGATATTGGCCAGCCTTGAGGACGTGAGAACTGATTTTGTTGTTGTTGGTGTTTAATGCCTTTAGCATGTTCAGAATATAATTTTAGGGACTCCAGAGATGTTTTCGGTAAGTCTCAACACATGGGAACAAATGTTTCAGTTGGGGTGTTTAATGTTTCTACTTGTTAAAAATAGGATTTTTGTATGGAATTGAGGGTTTCCTTTTAAGGTTGAAGAAGGCTTCTTTTTGAGTCAACAAATAAATATTTCAAAGAATAGTTACTTATATTTATACGTTTTGGTGATTTTAGGATCATTTTGATTCTGTGCACCCGGAGAAAAATCATATTGATAAATTTTGTTTAACTACCAGGTAGTAACTTTAATCCTCATATGTCTTGTGTTGTCTTGTATGTTTGTTTTTCCATGATTGTGGACCCATCTCTCCTGAAAAGGGACATGCATTTGTATGTGCATTCAGTGTGGTTTGGGTTCAGAGCTCGACTACTGTGTCTTTCCTAGCGCTGTGGATCGAGGCTTGCTCTGTTGAGCAGTCCTGCGTTTGTTTCTAGGACATGTAGTCCTTCCTAGTTAACACGGTATACTTGGTATGTTGTATTTGTGTTACTGCGCGTTTGTTACTGAATGCTATTATTGTTGTTTTCCTGATTATGGTTATATACATACACTGTTTATGCATTACATATGAGATTAATGGTTACTCTGGGATCCATTTATGAATCCCATATTTTTGTAGAGCCACTGGAAGTTCTTTGAGGGCAGATTTTGGAGAAAAGGGTAAGACTGCTGGGCATGAGTAGATGGAATCGTGGGTGGCGGTGGAAGACTATTTTGTTATTTATTTTGTGATTGGATAATTGTATATTATTTTGGCCTTTTGGGGCAGCGTGGGGGATGACTGTATATTTAACCCTCCGGGGACTATATTTTGTTACTTACTTTTAATTATACTAGTATTGTCTGAAATCCAACTGGGAAATGCTCTGTTGCGTTTAAACTCTGATGCATGTTAATAAATAGTAATTAAATGATATATGGTAATTATAAAAAGGGAATCCCTCTATCCGCCACCCGAAAGGGCGAGGCCGGTAGGGGTGTTACAAAACGAACCGAAAGACTGGGATCCGACTTAAAGAGCCTCAGGATATCCTCAAGAATGCCTCGAGCTTGCCATTCACCGAGAGATGGTTCACCACTTTCCATACAATGCACTAGGAGTTAACAATCTGATTCGAAAATGAGGTTTTTGTTCCCCAGATCTTGAGCAATCATCAAAGCACGTTTCATAGCAAGAACCTCAATCATGAAAGCTGACAATGATTTTATTTTATCAACAAAGGTCCACCTCATATATCCCCATTGACCTCTACATATGATACCAATGGTTGCCGGTGATGCTGGGTCATGGAAGGCTTCGTCAGTGTTAATTTTTAAGCGAAGCAAGCGGAGGTTCACACTTAATAGCACTCTTCAATAACTTATCCAGGTTCAAGCCATCAATTACAGGGGTGTGCGCTTTATGGAATTCATTCAATGACTGGGTAGCTCTTCGAATCACACTTGCTGGATAGGGGAGGCGGCATTAAAAACAACCTCATTCCTTTCTTCCATATGTACCAAAGAAGCCAACATGTGTATGCAATATCTAATTTTGTGAAGGGGCTGGTAGGATCCAGGAGTTCTATCCACCACTTTTTAAAGTTTAGAATTTGATCTGGGGTGTGCTTTAATGCCAGACTACACCCAAACCAAACACATCTTACCCATGCACAATGAAAGAAAAGATGCTCCATAGATTCACTCTTGTCTTTGCAGATGGGACATAGATCCGTGGAGCTTCTTTTTCTTATAATAAGGGTTGCATTGGTAGTTAGTGCATTAGACAAGAGTCTCCAGATGAAATTAATTACTCTAGGCGTCACCTGCACTTTCCAGCTTTGCTTCCAAATGGCGCTGTTCATGGCCACCGAAGGCCCAGATATGTGCATATTGGGGGAATAGAAGGAGTTGGTGAGATGATAACCAAGTTTGACCAAGTATGAACCATTTGTTGCCAAGGTCCACGCCACTTTATCTTCACAAGGCAGGCGAGGAATTGGAATGATCGAGATGGCCTCCGCTTCTTGAGAAGTTATGAGGTTGCTCACCGGGTGAAGTTGCCAATTTTGATGCACATTTGAAATAAGCGTAGCTACCTTTTGATCGGATTGTTGAAGCACCTCATTCTCCGTGTGTAATTCTCTTGATGACAGGGAGGAGATCCAATTATCTTGCCAAATTCGTATGACCGACCATCCCAATTTGCCAAAGACAAGTCTTTTTTGATGAAATCACGACCCGCTAGAATGCTCGACCAATTCCAGGAGGCTCGGTGGCCTTTAACTGCATCAAGAAAAGAACCGTTAGGAAAATAAAGACCTTTCAAGACCCTTGCCCACAAAGCATTGGAATGTTGAAGAAGACACCAGGCCGTTTTTGCAAGAAGAGCCTCATTAAATTTAGAGAAGTCTCGGAAGCCCATGCCCCCTTCGGTTTTAGCTTTGGTTAGTTTGTGCCAAACTACCCAGTGTGTCTTATTATGACCACCCCACCAGAAGTCAGCCACCAGACTATTAAGTTCTTTACAGGTCTTGGCCGGGAACCTGAAGCAGGTCATAGGGTAGATAGGAATGGCATTAATGACCGCTTTTATCATGACTTCTCGCCCTGCAAATGACAGGTGTTTGCTGCTCCAACCTAAGACCTTTTTGCTTACTTTCTCCCGGAGGTAGGCAAGAGTTTGATGCTTAGTTTTACCCCAAACACTGGGGATTCCCAGATATTTGCCTTGATCCAGGCTCTCTCCGATGCCTACAGTGTCACAGATATTTTGCCTTAGTGACTGTGGGGTATTTGCAGAGAAGACAATGCTTGATTTTTCCAAGTTGGCAAGCTGGCCTGAGGCGGTGCAATAGGACGTGATGATTCCAGCCAAAGCTTGGCAATTCCGCATATCTGCATGCATGAAAAACAAGGCATCATCTGCGAAGAAATTATGAGATATAATCGGGCAGGCGGTATTTAGTTTGATCCCTAAGAGCGTTCCTTGGCAGATAGCATTATTAATCATACATGAAAAAGCTTCTAGGGACAAGATAAATAGGTAAGGCGATAGAGGATCCCCTTGGCGGAGTCCTCTTATGGAAGCGATTTTTTCACCTGCAATACAAAGATTAAGGTGAACTGATTTCACACAATTCATAACAAGATCAACCCATCTCAGAGATAATCCAAATTTTAGTAGCACCTGTCTTAAAAAATCTCATTCAACCCTATCATAAGCCTTGCTCATGTCCATTTTTAAGGCAAATTCACAATTATTTCCTGTTTTTCTGCGCCTTAAGTAATGGAAGACTTCATGAGCTATAACAATATTATCCTGGATAAGGCGACGGGGCACAAAGGCACCCTAGTTGGGATTAACACATTTATCAAGATAGCATTTCATCCTATTTGCCAATACTTTTGATATCTTGGTATTCAAGCAAGCTGGATTTGATTGGAGTTTTTCCTAATTTATATATATAATTAATATTTGGTAAATTTGATTTAGAATAAAATTTTTATAAAAGGATAGAAATCGAAACGTATTTTTTTAGAGATGTTGTATAGGATGAATTATTTCTAAATATTTAAAATTTGTTATATTTGACTGAGATTTAATTTCTTTCTTTTCTTAAAAATAAAAAACGACAATTCAAGTATGTCTTTTAGAAATACTTTATTACTTTAATTGAGTTTGAAATCTCTATAAATAAGAGGCTCTATAGAAGTTCAAGTGAACCACGCCGTTGTGAAAACTGAAGACTGAAGACTTAGAGAATTTGTGCAAAGTCAGGTAGGTTCTCTACTCTTTGTGCTCATATAATTCATTAATGAAAACATTTATTTTGCTAAAAAATTATATTAAGAATAAATATACTTCAACCAAATATCACAAGGGCTTTGAAATTTCAATATCTTTGAAAATTATCATATAACTGGTGATTCTGATGACAAAAAACATATATATGCCAAATGGTAAAAAACTTAGCTCGAACATAACTTGATTTTGGATTTCAATGAATTTAAACGTTTTTTTTTTCTGGTTCGAAATAACTTTGTTGTGATATCATCTAATATGATGCGTAATGTATCTACTCTTTTATTTAAGGGAAAAGAATCAAAATGATAATTATTTACGTTTACAACTTTTACAAAAATAAATAAAATTGGTTTTTAATAAATATTTAATAAAATTTAATTTAATATATTATCAAATGAAATGTTTTTGAATAATCAATATCCATATTATTTTAACTTTGAAAAGGATTTAAAATTTTGGAAAGAGAAATAATTCTTAAATTATCCTTTACAGAGAGATATCGGATTGCTAATTCTATGATTTATGGATTAGGATGGAGAAGTCATCACCTTATAGCGTGTTCTCTAATATTTTTATAATTTAATTTATTATTAAGAATATGTATCTCGTTTTATAATTTTCATTGTTATCCTTCTCCTTCTCCTTCTTCAAGAAGTTTCGATTGCAGGTTCAAATCAAATAATTTGACCGATAGACATACAAATTCTTGAGATGACTAATTATCTTCTCATTTAAGATAAATATGATAGACATACAAATTCTTGAGATGACTAATTATCTTCTCATTTAAGATAAATATTCGGTTGCAGGTTTCATTAAAAAATAATTCAAATCAAATAATTTGACCGATAGACATACAAATTATTGAGCTGACTAATTATCTTCTCATTTAAGATATGTGATATATAATTAAGTATGAAAAAATAATAGAAGTTTCGATTGCACGTTTCATTAAAAAATAATTCAAATCAAATAATTTGACCGATAGACATACAAATTATTGAGCTGACTAATTATCTTCTCATTTAAGATAAATATTTTCATGATAATTTAAATCATTGTATGTGATCTATTCTTTATGTTATATGTTTTATTATTAATCATCACTCTATATAACCATTCTTATAAATTGATCTATTTTTCATTTCCAGAGCGTACTAATATCTCCCTCAGTCCCTTACTCACAACAAAGAACAAAGGAAAGCTTATATTCATGACATCCTCTTATATTTCATATTCTGAAGAATTGATCGAAGATACCTTTGATATCAGCTTCACTGTTATCCAACATGGGATTTCACCTATTACAGGACTCCATCAAATTACGTCTTTCGAAGTATTTCCATCTCCATTCACCATGCCATGTGAAGAATTAACTCAAGATGTTTCAAGATTTCTTCGTACCAACGTAGCCAACTATCTTTCTGAAAATGATTTCGGGTCATTGACAGATGAAATCATATCTTACTACCAAGAAATAATTCAACGTACCCCCGTACATCCATCAACTCTTTATCATCGCTTCATACCTCTAATTGTGTACCTTCATGTCAATACTTCTGATCATGGCTTAGTACCAGATTCTTTTCATCTTCAAACTACTGCTCTATATGGAGACAATGAATATTTGATTGATATTGATGACGAAATGGATCGTGCCATAAACCCATCCATGCAACAATTTTCTGATCATCAAGTCACCTTTCTATATGGAGACCATCAATATATGTTGGATAATGGTGATCATCAGGGGTCAACACAGATATATCAAGACATAGAGCAATCCCGGCAACAAACGTTTATAGCTCCAGCAACAGAAAAGGCTATAGTGTCACCGAGGAAGGTGAAAATGTCGGGCAATGAGGCAAAGGAAAGCCAATGTTCCATTTGTTTGGAAAACTTTGATGACAACAACGTTTTGGCATTACCTTGTGACCATCTTTTTCATAATAATTGCATTGTAAAGTGGTTAAAAACATGTAATATATGCCCATTATGTCGCATTGGATTGCATATAGACTAATTTCATATGTTTTGAGCATTAATTAGAGTTCTTTCTATTTAATGATATTGAAACCTTATTTGGGATGAATGACTTGCAGATTTTAAAGGGGAAAAACTACAGTTATAGTTAGATTTCCAAACTTCCAAGTTTAAGTAAACTCGTGAAACGGAAGGTACGTAAACTAGGATTATAGACTCATAAGAGTTTACCTCTATTAGTAAATAACTATTAAAAGTATATAATTAAATTATTAAAATATAAAAATATAATAATTTGATTTAAATATATTTTAAATCCAAACTATTAAAATTAAATTTATTCTCGTTCATATTTTTTCATAATCAACCTAAAATTTCTATTCAATTGATATATAAAGTTACTAAATACAATGTAACTAAAAAGGAACTATTTTCCCAGTATTTTTCCACCAAAATATCTTAAGAAAGGGCATAGAAAATTATGAAAATGTCAGCAAAAAAGATTTTTTCCTTTAAAAAAAAAAAAAAGAATTTACCTCGACGGATCTCCCCCATCTTCACCGTTGAATGGCTCATTTATGTCTTCAACATTAAAAATTAACACAGGATAATAAACCAATTAGTTTAAAAAAGTACCACAGTCAAAGAGTTGGTAGAGGCACAAGGTTAGAGAAAAGTTTGGATGTAACTTTTGGGATTTACGAGGTAAAAATAGCTTTTTAGAGAATACCTTTTAGGATTTACAAGGTAAAAATGAAATTAGAGAATAGCTTTTGGAAAAAAAATAATAGTATGTATTTGATAACTTCAAAACCTAGGTTTTGACAAAAGTTTGTCAAACACTCCAAAATTGTCTAGAACCTATTTGACATCAAAATCTAGATTTTGGCAAAAGTATGCCTAACACTCTAAAATTGTTCAGAAATTATTCTATATCAAAACCTGAGCCCGTTTAGATGTAGCTTTTGGAGAATAATTTTCACCATTTATGAGGTAGAAATGACTTTTGAGATTTACGAGCTAAAAATGATTTTTAGAAAATAGCTTTTGGATAAAAATGATAGTGTTTGGATAATTTCGAAACCTAGGTTTTGACAAAAGCCTACCATGCACTCCAATTTTTTTAGACATTAAAACCTAGGCTCTTTCATAAGCTTACCAAACACCCCTTCCAAAAGCTATTCTGCATCAAAACCTAGGTTTTGGATCCAAAATCTAGGTTTTGTGAAAAACTGTTTTTTTTCATCTTTTTCTCTCTCCTCTACCATCATCAGTATTTTTTCACTATCAGTCAGCATCCTTAAAATATTTTTTACTATCATTCTTTATTCTAAAATATTTTTTCAAAATTAGTCATTACCCGAAATATTTTTTTCAATAACTTAAAATTTTTTTCAAGATCAGGAGTATTTTTTTCAGTATCTTTTTAGTACCTGTTAGTACCTTAAAATTTTTTTCAAGATTAATCATTACCCTGAAATATTTTTTCAAGATTCTAAAATAAATTTTTAAGAGTATGATAAGTATTTTTTTTTTTAGTACCGATAATTATTAAGTATCTTTTTTTTACTACTGTTTGTACTTTGAAATTTTTTTTTCAAGATTAATCAATACCTTAAAATATTTTTTCAAGATCCTAAAATAAAATTTTAAGATTATGAGAAGTATTTTTTCAGTCAATCAAGTATTAAGTATTTTTTTAATACCCCGAAATATTTTTTCAAGATCCGTCAATATTTTTTTTAATATCTTAAAATAAATTTTTAAGATCATGAAATATTTCAAGGTAATCGATTTGGAACTGAAAAAAATACTTCATAATCTTAAAAATTTATTTTAGGATATTAAAAAACTAATTTAGGGTAATGACTGATCTTGAAAAAATATTTTATGGTAACGATGGGTATTAAAATATACTTAGGATACTAAAAAAATACTTCATGATCTCTTAAATTTATTTTAGGATATTGAAAAAATATTTTAGGGTAGTGACTAATCTTGAAAAAATATTTCAAAATATTGAAGGGTACTAAAAAAATACTTAAGGATATTGGTTGGTACTGAAAAAATACTGATGATGGTAGAGGAGAGAGAAAAATATGAAAAAATAGCTTTTTCCAAAATCTAGATTTTGATGCACAATAGCTTCTACAAAATTTTGGAGTGTTTGACAAACTTTTGCAAAACCTAGATTTTGATACAAAATAGCTTTTGAAAAAATTTGGAGTATTTGACGAACTTTTACCAAAACTTAGATTTTGTTTCCAAAACCTAGGTTTTGGATCCTTCCAAACAGGTTTCCAAAACCTAGGTTTTATTTTAAAAAAAAAAACTATTTTTTAGCTTTTCTCTCTCTTCGGTCATCATTAGTATTTTTTTAAATACCAATCAATATTTTAAGTATTTTTTTAGTACCTTTCAATACCCGAAAATATTTCTTTAAGATTAGTCATTAACATCAAATATTTTTTCAATATCTTAAAAAAAATCAAGATCATGAAATATTTTTTTCAATATCCTTAAGTGTCATTTTATTACCCTTTAGTACCTGAAATTTTTTCCAAGATTTTCGAAATATTTTTTCAAGATCATAAAATTATTTTTTAAGACCATGAGAAGTATTTTTTCAGTCTAAAGCATTTTTTCAAGATTAATCATTACCTTGAAATATTTTTTTAATATCCTACAATAAATTTTTAAGATTATGAAATATTTCGGGGTATTGAAAAAATACTTAAGGATATCGATTCGTACTAAAAAAAAATACTTGATGATGGCGAGAGGAGAAAGATATGAAAAAAAATATCTTTTTCAAAACTTAGGTTTTGATACAGAATAGCTTCTCACAAATTTAGGAGTGTTTGGCAAACTTATTGTAAAACCTAGGTTTTGATGCGAATATCTTATGGAAAAAAGATGTGTATTTAGCAGACTTGTGACAAAACCTAGGTTTTGGAATTGTAACATCCTAATTTTATTTTTAGGATTTAATTATAATTATGTAATAATTATATATTGTTATTGTAATTAAATTGTAATTTTGGAAAAAAAAGGACGAAAAAATCTGGAAAAATGAAAAAAATAAATAAATAAAGTTGCGCCTTTGTGGTAATTTTCTCATCTCAAAAAAAAAAAAAAAAAAAGGAATATGTGGCTATGTGGAAGAAGAAAAGAGGAAGAGAGGGGATCATCGCCTTAATTAATAAGAGGAGGACTCACCCCTCTTTTTCTACCTACCTATATATATATTTGTATGTGTGTGCGCGCGCGCACGGTGTGTGATAGTGTGATGGAGAGAATGAGACAGAGGGGTGATTGAGGGCGAGAGAGAAGGGAGAAGAGAAAAAGATTTGAGAATATTTGAGTTATGTGAGATATGCTATTTATTTTATTAAATAATTTTGGTAGTTAAATTAACTTCTTTTCAATAAACTTCCTTCATAAAAGTTGTTCTATATATTTTTCTCTTTCAAATGAAGGTAATATTGTATTTGTTAGTGAAAATTTTGAGGTTATAATTTTGTTTGAGTTTTGACAATAGATTACCGTATATATATATATATATATATATATATAATGATTAATAACTAGTTTTAATCAATTTAGATTTATCGATTGATTTTTGTAAGAATTTAAATTAATTTTTCTATTTAAGAAGTTTAGAATTTATATCATACAACATATTTCTACCAATTAAAAGTTGTATAAATTTTATTTTGGGTTAATGGAGGAATTACCGATATTTTAATTGGTTTAGTTTTAAAATTTAAAGGATTAAAGCTGTTATTTTCAATTTTTATTACAACAATATATTATTATTATTATTATTATTATTATTATATGTGTATCTTGAGTTATCTACGTCATAATTGTGATAATGTAGAGTTTACCTGTGACCAATGATTGTTCGTGTCTTACTCCTTAAGATAAAGTTTACCTTGGAGTTGAGGTAACCAAGGTTAGTTTATTTTATATGCTTGTTTGGACCGTAAGGTGCTTTCTAAACCTTACTTTCACATGAACTACAAGCATGTGTTTTGAAAAATTATGAATATGAAAGGTTGTATTTTCCAATATATATATATAAGTGAATATTGATTTTGGGATTGTGGTGGTGATGTTGTGAAATGTTGTATATGGAATAGTGAATTTTGTAAGATATTGCTATTATGATGTTTGTTATGGACATAGTATATGGAATAATATATTGTAGGAACTTTTTGAAAATTATAGTGACATGTTGTTTATCTGCTATTGGATATGTTGGATTGTGTGGAAGAGATTTAGGGTGAAATTGTGTCCATTGGCTCTCTCATTCCTAGCTCGGAATTTGAACTAAGTGTTTTGGGCGGACACCTCTCTGATACGGTATATTGGTGGTAGCATGGAAGAGACAGTATTCATGAAGTGACTAGTTAACCCTGACCTGGTAAACTAGCACTAATAAGTTGTACTACGTCCAGAAGATATAAGGAAGAGCAAGATAGACAAGTGGGAATGATTCTAATTACTGCTAATTGTTATGTATTATTGAGATATTGATATTATGTTAGCAAACTTGCTTCTCTGACTTGCAACCCTTTCCTATATATTTGGTAAATTAATTTTGGTTACTAAGACTTTATGTCTCACCCCGTCATTACCAATATTTTTCAGGGGAGACCTCTAATTTTACTACAAATCAAGGGAAGCAACCGGAGGCATAGGAGTAGTGAACTTTGTAAGCCTTTTTGGGTATTGGTGTTGTATTGATTCCTATATTGCCATTTTTAGGGCCCACATGTCTTAGAAAATACTATATTAGCTGTTTTGGATTAATATTTATTTGCTGTTGAACCGAACGTTTTATTTTATACACTATATTATTTTGGTGAATCCACGATCAAATCTTAAGTTGTAAATGTTTTGCATAGACCCTGTGTTGTGGGATCAGTATTGTAAAACTCGTGGGTTATATATTTTTCCTCTCGATAATTGTGCCTAGAGTTATGGATTTCCAATAGTGAGTTTGTAGGCAGAAATTTGTGCCATGAACTCTGATATGTGTGTTTTTATAAAGAAAAGGGTTTTTTTTTTCGCCTTAATCATTTGTTAATCCAGTTTTGTGAAAATATTGTGGTTAATTATTGTTTGATGAGGAATAGTCTTTTCAAGAACCCTCTAAACAAGCCATCAAAAAAGAATGGAAAGACTTTACCTACTAAGACATGCCTTCACTTCTCACCTTCTTTTCATTTTCTCTCTTATTCATCTTTTTATTCTTCTCTATTTATGGGTTCATCTGGTTGAAGAAAAACTAGCACCAAAGGCACAAGGCTACAGATAAAGAAGAAAAAATAAAAGGTGTGAGCCTAAGAAAGATGGTCGCGGCTAAAAAGACAATTTATATGAGTAATATTTATTTTTTTTAACTTTATATTTTGTGCTTTAAATTTTCCTCTTCTAGTTGAGTTTTTAGTGTTTTTCTCCTCATATCTCTAACTCGGTCAAATCGGTCTTGAAGCGGAAAGTTTGCTCAATTTGATTAAATTACATCTAAGATTGACCATGTTTACCCCCAGAGCAAGTTTACAAGCGAGTTGACTTGATTTCCATATATTAAAACTTAAACTTGATGATGTTCAAAGTTTGAATAATTACACACACATGTATATAATTACATACATACATACAAACATACTTATAAATGTATATGTATATGCACAGTGTGTACACAAGCGTGCACACATTGAGTGTGTGTACATACTACATGAAGACACAGATATGCGTACAAATATTTGTATGTAGATGTACACACACACACACACATGTATGTATGTATGTATGCATGCATGTATATATATGTGTGTGTGTGTGTGTCATATAAATGGTTTGTGAAACCGGACCGGACTGGCCGATTCAGACCGGAAACCGGCCAACCGGCCGCGAAACCGATCCGGTTTAGGGAAAAATCGGTCTGACCCGGTAAACCCGAGGTAACCCGACGGTCACCGGGTCGACCGCTTTTTTTTTTTTAAAAAAAAAAATTTTATTTCTCCCTCAATTTTTTTTTTAAAGAATGCAATCTGATTCATATCAGATTTGAAACAACGTATGTATGATTTCCGACTCTTCCCACTGTCAAACTCAAATTTCTCGGTGCTCTCTGCTCCTCGACCGCCATTTTGTGATTTCTCTGTTTTTGGTTGGCTCTGCTTAGTGGATGTCAAATGTAGGCTGTACAGAAAATTGTTAGGAATATCTGAATATGTCACAAGTATTGGAGTATATGATTATTTTGTCACTGATCCAAAGTATTGAAATGATATATAGTATGTCAAATTTAGGTTGGTGTGATGAGAAATTAATTATTTTCCAATTTTGTATACCTCACCGGTCTAGGTCGGGTTGACTTGGCCGACTCGGTTTGACCCACTAACCCTTAACCTAGTACCGGAGCCCGGTTTGGACCGTCCAGGTTTCTTAACCTTGGTCATATATATATGTATACACATACAAATATGTATATACTTATGTATAAACAAGTATACATAGACATATCTATATTACATATCTATATTAGCATATACATACATACATACATATATATATATATATATATATATATATATATATATATGTTTATGTGTATATATACACATATACATATATGTACATATGTGTGTAGATATGTACTCCCTCCGATCCTTATTATAAAACACCAACTGTCATTTCTTTTAGACTAAGGAAAGACAATTTAGTCATTAAAAAGGTGTTCAGTAGATAAAGATTTCCATGTTTATCCCTACTTTAATGATACAGATTTAAAAAGATTAAAAGTATTATTTGGGGGAGAGAGAAATATGCTCATTGGAATGAAAAAGTCAATGAAAAAATATTATTGTACTCCACGTTCGAGGAGGGTTCTAATGCCCATTAGGGGGAGAGAGAAACATGCCCATTGGGAGTAAATGTTTAGAGTGTAGCATATGATAATTCACCATGTTTAATGAGTATTAAAAATGAGGGTAAAATGGGTAAAACTCATATTTAAAGGCAATTGGTGCCTTATAATAAAGACCAAAATATGTCAGTAGTTGTTACCTTATAATAAAGACCAGAGGGAGTATCTTTGTATAAGAAGTGTCTACATACTGTGTGTGTACACCTATGTTTACACAATGCATACATGTGTGTACACTTAAGGTCCACATATGTGCACCCACATATGCGTACACATATCTATATACAAATATATCCATATAAGTATATGTATATATTTATACGTACATATGTATGTAAGTATCTACCTACATACGTAAGTAGGTAGGTATATGTAATACCCCACTAATCTATCGACATTTACAAAGTACTTATGCACAACTCAGTGGACATTTATCAAAGTATTTATATGCAGTTCAATGGACAAAACAGAAATAGTACATTATACTCATACATAGCTTTTGATTATATTACAGGGGTACCCATAAGATCTATCCATAATGTTTACAAACTCTAAATGTCGATACAAAATTCTTCGATGAATAACCCACAACTAATCTGAAACAAGTTCGATACCTCCATTTGTCAACATCCGCTGCCTTGCCCTGGGAGCAGCGTCTAGTACACGATACATTTCACCAATAATGACAAGAGTTGTGATCCCGAAGAATTCCAAGATAACAGTTAATCCACATAATATGCACGCACAGTACATGATAGGGAACCATAAAGTCAGCATTCAAAATATACATAGCATAATGCAACAAAGATCACATATAACACCAAAGATCACATATACATATATGGCCTCATATAGAATGTGAGAGAAGAGTTACCACCTGGACGTTTTACCATTCTTCGAATTGGCTCCTTATTCCTTAGTTGTCCCAGGCAATTGTTGGGTCTTAAAAACATACATTTGTAGATGGCGGGTTATTATTTATCTAACCTCTTTATAAGACTTAAAGGCCATATTAACTCCAAGGATTAGCTCAACTCTTAAAAGTTAACTTAATTACCATGTTGCCCTTACATTTCTCATTTTCGCACAAGTCAAAACTATCAGAATTTTCAGCAAATTTGAAAATTCATATCTTTATGTACAATTGTCCAATTATAGTGATTTCAAAGGCCATGTGACCATTAATAAGTCTATTTTGAGGAAAAAATATCTCTTACAGCCAATCACACATCAACTATTTTAGAATCAATATTAAATATACATTGGTCTAGAAAATATTCTAGACTCAAGACCTAACTTCAAAATTTAATAACTTAGTGTGTACATGTCTAATTGACCTATATGACATATCAATTTAAAGCTTATCATGTCAACTTTGATTTTGAAAAGTTTCATGAGTACTGAATGTCATTTGCTCAGTCAAAGGCACATCACAAACTGAATGCCTTCCAGAAATTCCAATCTGATAGCATGAAGGAAAATTCCCTTCATAATAATTGTCACGCTCCCTAAACTGGCTTAGTCGTCGGCCTAATACAGGCTTATCCTCAAGTCTCTAAGCCCAAAATTCAGGATATTATAATACATACATACATACATATATGTATGTATATAAATATATATATTTATATGTATATACGTATATACAGTATGGATACACTGTGTGTAGACACTCATGTGTGCACATATATGTACACATCTGTGTGCACATATATATGTACATATATCTGTATATATATATATATATACATATATGTGTTTGTACATACATACATACATACATACATACATACATACATACATACATACATATAGGTATATAGACACACACACATATGTATGTATATGTGTATATATATGTATGTATGTATATAGATACACACATATGTGTATGTGTATATGTATATACACGTGTGTACACTCACACACTGTGTGTACATTCACACACAATGTGTACACATTTGTGACATTTGTTTGTACTCATATGGGTACACACTATACACATATGCGTACACATATCTGTATATGTTTATATATATATATATATATATTAATAACTATAAATATTATTGATATATATAAGATTGTATTAAAGATGTATTGGCCAACTTAATTAAGGGTATTAATTTATCAATATTATATGTAGGCTTGCTAGAGCTGCTGATGTTGTTTGTTGGGTATTCAAGTTGTATTTTATAGGGAAAATTCCATTTAAATACCAGATGAATTTGTAAAACCCCTTAAGTCCTCCGAAATTGTAAAAAGACTCGAGATGCCAAAGACCTTTCAGGGTTATGCAAATTCATGAAATTGGTGTGAAATGACGATAATGCCCAGGAGGAGAGAGGAGAGAGAGAGACGAACCAGCTCCACACCATGACTGGCGAAGGTCGCCGTCCTGAGCCTCCGCCATCAAAGCCACCCACCTCCGCCGTCGACCCCACACACGCGGACGCCGCACCGGATGACGCCGGTGAAAAATAAAAAAATTGAGGCGCGTTGGCGTTGATAGATCTTGGAAGAAATTGGAAGAAGAAACGAGTCACTTAGGAAGGGAAGGAAGGAGAGGGGTGAAGGAAGGAAGAGGAAGAAAGGAAGAAGAAGGAAGAAGAGGAGGCAAAAAAAAAAAAAAAAACAGTCACCGGAAGTGCACACTTCACGTGAACACTTGGAGTGTGATTTATCACACTCGAGTGTGACTTTTTTTTTTTTGTGATTTTATAACAATGGTAATTTGTGTATATGAACTGGTAATTTGCGTTTATGGACTGGTAATTCGCCTTCAAGTTTTGTAATAATGCTTTTTTTTTTATAGAAACAATGGTAATTTACGTTTATGGGTGGTAATTTGCGCTTCGAGGTTTTGTAATAATGCATTTTTTTTTTGTTTTACAAAACATCCCAAAAAGAGTAAAAAATGGATACCGAAGAAACAATGGTAATATGCGTTTATGGACTGGTAATTCGCCTTCAGGTTTGCTTTTTTTTTTTTGGGATAGAAACAATGGTAATTTGGGTTTATGGACTGGTAATTTGCATTTATGGACTGGTAGTTTGCGCTTCAGGTTTTGTAACAATGCATTTTTGTTTTGCTGTTTTACAAAACATCCCAAAAAGAGTAAAAAAATGGATACGAAGAAACAATGGTAATTTGCGTTTATGGACCGGTAATTTGCGCTTCGGGTTTTGTAAACGCAAATTACCATTGTTTCTTCAAGTATCCATTTTTTACTCTTTTTAGGATGTTTTGTAAAACAAAACAAAAATGCATTATTACAAAAACGAAGCGCAAATTACCGGTCCATAAACGCAAATTACCATTGTTTTTATCCAAAAAAAAAAAAAAAAAAGCAAACCCGAAGGCGAATTACTAGTCCATAAACGCAATTACTAGTCCATAAACGCAAATTACCAGTCCATAAACGCAAATTACCATTGTTTCTTCAGGTATCCATTTTTTACTCTTTTTGGGATGTTTTGTAAAACAAAACAAAAATGCATTATTACAAAACCTGAAGCGCAAATTACCAGTCCATAAACGTAAATTACCAGTCCATAAATGCAAATTACCATTGTTTCTATCCAAAAAAAAAAAAGCATTATTACAAAACCTGAAGGCGAATTACCAGTCCATAAACACAAATTACCAGTTCACATACACAAATTACTATTGTTATAAAATCACAAAAAAAAAAAAAAAATCACACTGGAGTGTGATAAATCACACTCCAAGTGTTCACGTGAAGTGTGCACTTCAAAGTGACTGTTTTTTTTTTTTTTTTTTTTTGCTTCCTCCTTCTCTTCTTCTTCCTTTCTTCCTCTTCCTTCCTTCACCCCTCTCCTTCCTTCCCTTCCGGCGGCTCGTTTCTTCTTCCAATTTCTTCCAAGATCTCTCAACGCCAACGCGCCTCGGTTTTTTATTTTTCACCGGCGTCATCCGGTGCGGCGCCCGAGTGTGGGTCGACGACGGAGGTGGGTGGCTTCGATGGCGGAGGCTCGGGACGGCGACATTTGCCGTCATGGTGTGGAGCCGGTTTGTCTCTCTCTCTCCTCTCTCCTCCCGGGCATTATCGTCATTTCACACCAATGCCGTACGAATTTGCATAACCTCGAAAGGTCTTTGGCATCTCTCGAGCCTTTTTACAATTTCGGAGGACTTCGGGGTTTTACAAATTCATTTGGTATTTAAATGGAATTTTCCCTATTTTATATATCAAAAAATGTTGTATTTTAGCTGTATGTAAAGCCTTATCCAACTAGGAGGGGTTGACTACATTAATTACATTATGTTATTGTGTTATATTAACAACCAACCCAATAGATAGATTATTTACAAACGATCTTTTTTTTTTTTTTTTTTTTTTTTGGTCTTCTTATACCCCTTTTCAGACTTTTTAATAATTTTGTAATATAATTGTACAAGTTAAACATATAATTATACATTAGTTACAATTATTTGTAATATGATGGTGGGTAGGGAGGGAGAACGTACCGTGGGGATGGGGAATCATTAATTTTAAATGAAGCAAAATATATATATATTAATTAATCGAGGAATAGAAGAGAAAATCAAAATACAAGTCAAGTGAAGCAGGGTCATTAAGGAGAAAATGGAGAGCATTAATCATGACCCTCTTAAGCAACAAGATGCATCATATTGTATTTACGCAAAGTGTACATATTCTTTTTGGATGTTTTAAATAAGGACAAAGGTGTAAAAACACCCATGAACTTTTCTCTAAAGTGTGTCCAATACTATATATTTTTTAAGGTACAAAACTACCCATAAACATTCAAAATGGAAGCAAAAATGTCAGCACCTTTAAAATTGACCAAACTTACTTTTTGTAGCGGGGTCCGAGTTCTTCTTGCATATGTATAAATAATGGTGTTAGATTATATTTAACGGTGCTAACAATTTTGCTCTCATTTTAATGTTTATAGGTTTTTTTTGCATCTTTGAAAAGTATATGGTGTTTAACTAATTTTTGGTAAAAGTTCATAGGTATTTTTACACCTTAACCCTTTAAATAATTCCATATTTTTGTTGCTTATGCCAAAAAGGTCCACACTTTAATTATATATGATTTATCTCAAAATCTATCAAGCAAAGCGCATGATCATCATAACGAAACCCAGAAGCACTAAATTAAGCAAGAAGGTAAAGGCACCAATTTCAGGTAATAATAAAGGCTTATATGTAATTATAAGCTTATTATTATTATTACTATTATTATTATTCCAAATCATTACAGCAAATTACAATGCAAATAGATAACAACAAAAGAAGAAAATACAACTTGATAATAGAACCACCAAATCATCATCAAACTTCACCATCTTATTATTATTTAAGGCAAGTAATTAAGCCATAAATGACGTGTGAATTAATTTAGAGCGGCATGGGGATCTTTTGCTAGTGCCTGTTTTAGATCCTCAATAAGTTGATCAACATTCTCAATTCCCACAGAAAGACGCACAAGATCTTTAGTTAAACCCATCTCTTTTTTCTCCCCTTCAGGCACAACTTTATGGGATATGTATACCAAGGCAAGCATATGGAGGATTCTACACCACCTGTATACACAGAAGCAGCAGCAGCAACAACAACAACAATAAAAAATTAACAACGCTTTATCTGAAAGATGAAATTGTATATTCACTTAAAAAATTTAATGATGTGATTTCTGAATAGGAGCAGAGGAGTATGATATATACATAACTCTCAAGGTAAAGAGATATATGTAAATGATAATAATTTACAAGAGAAGGTATATTCCCAACAAAAATACTTACCAAAACTGAGAGTCATGCCAAAGTATTTAGTGTCTTTACAAACTTGCGTTGAGAGTGGCAAAGAGTCTGTTGTAAAGCTAATCACATATCCTGGCCCACGTGCCTGTGAAATAGGAACTCGGTGAATGGGCACAATCATTTTAGACATATATAAAAAAATATTAATATTAAATCGTACCTGCTTATGATGCAATTCATATGCAGGATTACCAGGAAGACCAGGATAGTTTACTTTCTTTACTTTAGGATGTTTGGCAAGAAACTCAGCTACCTTTCTTGCATTTTTCTGCAAAATATAAAATAATTTCTCTGTTATGAATATATTATGTGGATGACCCATTATAGGCAATAAGGTTCCCACTACTATTATGGTGGGGAGTGGGTAGTCACCTACTACATTCATGGTAGTGAGTGGGTAGAAGCTACATAAAACTTTCCTACTCTCCAACCATTATAAATAGTCCCCTACCCCCTTACAAATGTACACCGAAGAAACTGAATGAGAATTTCTCTCTTTTGAATCTCTCATGCTCTTGTTCTCTATCTTTTACTTCTTCTATATCCTTATATTTATAACACTCTCACTATTATTGTTCTTTTATTACAAAACATAATAAGACTGTTAATGAGTTATCATGTTTTATTAGGAACCTGTTTTTCTTGTACTCGCAGGGCCATTGTTTTGATTCCTTCCAAACAAATCCAAGAGTCCATTGGAGACAAGCTGCAACCCCTCGCTTTTTTATAGTCTTCTATGCGTTTCTTCAAACTTTACCGGAGGGAAACACAAAAAGATCAACATTGTTAGTTGATTAATAAAAAGGAAAAAAAAAAACAAACAAACAAAAAAATGGAAACTATAGAAAAAGATGCAATAGAAAAAAGGGATCGTACTCTTGTCTATTCATAGCAAGGCTACCAGCCAGGCAACTGCTGTTTCCACCAATAAATTTTGTAGCTGAATGCATAACAATATCTGGAAACCAAAAAAAAAAAAAAAAAAAAAAAAAAAAAAAAAAAAAAGAGTAAGCATCTCACTTAAGTAGTTTATATATATATATATATATATTCCATTATCTTTGCAGTGAATGAATATATATACCTGCTCCAAGGTCCAATGGCTGATTTAACACTGGAGACATTATACTATTGTCAATAAATAGAACAGCACCAAATTTATGGGCTATTTCCGCTATTTTCTGGACATAAATCAAGAAAATAAAATAAATTTTTTAACATTTAAAATAATTCAATACTAGTGGCACGCGTAAATCATACTTATATATATATATATATATATATATAGGCAAGGGCCTATATACGTCTTACCTATATATGCAAGAAAAGAAAAAAGAAAAATATACTAATGGGCCAATAACAGTTGAAGAGAAGAACCAAAAAAGGAAAAGGAAAAAAAAAAATCCAACTAGGAAAATAGCTTACTTTAATATCAGATGTTTTTAATTGAGGATTGCTGGGAGTCTCTAGCCAAATCAACTTAGTGTTCTCAGTCACGTTGTCTTTCACATTTTGTAGATTACTTGTATCCACTCTCCTGTTGTCCAAGCAAGCAACATTACCCCCATTTAATTTTGTTTTCATAATCCATTATATATAAAAATATATATACTTATATTATTTTCAAGTGTGCTTTCTTGACATTAGATTCATAAAAGGGTTATATGAACCCCCATAGATATCCTATAGTGGAAACGGGACTATATTATATAGAGATAATATATATATATATATAGTATCTGGTGGTAATTTATTGATTATGACTAGCATTTTAAACCCCATAATTTTGATAGTTATTCCTTATAAAAAGGACACTAGAGGATAATATTTTATAAAATGAAAATAAAAATAGAAGGATTTTAATGTGTATTAAGCATTATATACAAAGTTGTATTAGGCTCTCACAAAATGTTTTTATAAATACAAACTTATGTTTACCAGGATTAACAAGTTCACAAACGGCAGTCAAATCATTCATTCCACTGCTAAAGCAATAGGCATATTTTGCATGGTCAATCTTTGCTAACAACCTGAGAATACAAAAATAAGCCTAGTTATATAATAAGAAAATGCATGGGGAAAAAGAAAAGAATCGGATATAGACCAAAAAAATATCAAGACAACTAATCAGAACATAAACTTCCAAAGCATCTCGGGTAGGATTTGTAGATCTAGAATAGTAAAATTGATCAAATTCTGTTGGAGATGACTGCATTGAGAAAAAAAAGTATGAAAGACAATTACAATATAATAAATAAATACACATATAATGGAATAATAGAGATACTAATTAAATTCACAATTACTAAAGAGCTTAGCATTATGCATAAATCAAATTCTCTTACCATTTTGAAAGTAGCAGTTTGGTAAATTGGAGTGGAGGTTGCATGCAAAGTATCCCAGTCAGCACGATAACTCACTAACTCTGTAGACATTTTACTATAGAAGTCTTCTGTCTCATCTTTTGCTGCAAATAGAAGCAAAAACTATTAACATAAATTAAAGAAAACACACACACAAACATACACAGAGGCACATCACAAACCAATAGGCTGAGCCCCATTAGATTCCGTCAAAATCAGCTGTTTGGTCTGCTCTGCAATTTGGACCGCACATTTTACTCTGAAGCACTTTCCAGCTCTCGTCGTGACCTAAAAAAACACAGTAATATAGTGAGAAACGTTAACATTAAACTATCACAGTATAACTATACTTGCAATACCTAGAACATTAATACATTTTTTGTAAAGGTACAGATAAGGTGTGTTTAAAACAATGATTGTTAATTGTTACCTTAGGGCGGGGATTAGAAGAGACTGCAGTAACCAAAGGGTTGAGAAAAGTTGAGGATAAAGCCATCTCTGAGAATATGAAGAAAGAGATAGAGAGGTTATTTGCTTATGCTCTTCTATTAGCCGTAGTGATTGAAAACCAAAGCTATGCATGCATTTATATACACACGGACACACACACATTCACATAGAAAAAGAATATTCTTTGAAAGACATCACACAAACACGCTCCCACGCCATTCACGTCATCACGTGCCACTTAATTACAAGTATAATAATTAACGTGTTTGGGAACAATAATTTCATTATTATATTAGTCAAATTTTTAAGTGGTTTATTCTTTAATTGTAGTTTTACCTACTTTCGCCTACTGCTGTTGGATTGTAGTTTTTTTTAATAATCACTGTGATCTAGAAAACTAAGCAAGATATACTGCCAAAAATAAGATAAAACATCCATCGTCCTTGGGCTCAATTGGCAAAGGGGTTGGACACTCTCACCAAAGGGAAGAAGTTCAATCATGGAGTTGGTCAAGACGTTAGGGGAGACATCCTAGCTCCTAGGTGCCTAGGTTAACGCCTGAGAGTAATAGATGACTCACCCTATCTAACATCGGTATCACCTAGGAGAAAATGAGGTTTTGTCCTGCCTTTAGATTATGAATGTACCCAACCCCTTTCCTAAAATTTTTTCATAAAAAAATAATAATAAGATAGAATAAAAATAAGCACGAGTTGATTTAAAACCAAAAGCTACGCATGCACTTGTATGCACACGGGCACACTCTCACACTTACTCACATTCGTACAGAAAAAAAATGGTTGTAGAAGAGATTGGGTTTTTGAGAATTAAATTATATAACTTATTCATTTTATTATTGCTTGTGGTTGATTGGTATCTACATTGATAATGTAGAGTTTTCTTGTGACCATTGATTGTTTATGCTTTGCCCCTCAAATTAAGGATAAGCTTAGAGTTAAGGCAAACCTAGGTTAATTTATTCTATATGATGGCTTTTGGCTGTAAGATGTTTTATAAACCTTACTTTCATCTGTATTACTTGTACATGTTTTGAAAAATTATATGTATGTTTGAATATGAAATTAGTTTAGTGAAGTAGTATATTTTCCAATCGTATATTTAAGTGAAGATTATTATTGAGATCATTGTTATTATTGTTGTACAATAGTTATGATGTCTATAATGAGATGTTGAATATGAAATAATAATTATGTATATATATACATATAGATATGCCTATAGATATACATATGTATGAGTGTACAAATATGTAAACACATATACATATGTACACACATATGCTTATGTATATGTGCATATGTATATATGTATAGATATGTGTCCACATACATGTACGCACATGTGTGTGTGTGTACAAATTGTGTGTGTGTGTATATATATATACACAAGGGCGGATCTTATAAGGGCCCCCAAGAAATTCATAAATGAATACAGAGAGACAGAGGACACTGGTGGTAGTGATGAATCTTTGATGAGATGCCCCCCCCCCCCCCCAAAAAAAAAAAATAATCATGTAAATGTGGGATCTTTTGATTTAAGAATGTGAGAATTGGTCAACCAATTAGGTCAAAAATCTATCAACATCACTCATTTCTTTTTTTCTTTTTTTCTTTTTCCAATCAAAGCATCACTCATATCATTTTCACACCCTTTGGCGTAAAACATGCAAGCTAGATTCAACAATTGAATGTATTAATCATACTCCTTCTTTTTTGGTCAAAATTAATCATACTCCTTTGCCCCCACCCTTTTTTTTTTCATTCCCTCTTGCGTTTGCTCACAAACTTCTATTATTCTCCTAATCTCTCTTCCCTTCATAACTCAATAATGAGAACAAGAACAAGGAACGCGCTCGGCTAATCTCCCTTGATAACTCATTCGTGTTTTTTCGGCTCTTACTTGCTACAGGTAAATTCTCTCATCTTATTTCTTTGCTCTAATTCAATTCTATATTTACTTTGTCTGGTCTTGATTTTTTTCTAATATAAGAAATTTTCTTATTTGTAAATCTCGTAGAAATCGTTGAGTTTGATAAATTATTTTCTTGTTTCTTTCTTTATTTCCTTCTCTCTTTTTCATTCTTTGATTTTGTTTCTTTGTCAATGAGAAATGATAATAATAGATATCTTTATTCTCTTCACAACTCAAACTGGATTTTTATATATTACTCCCATGTATTTGCCGATCTATACCGAATATTATGATCTTGGGATAAATATTTGGCCCCCCCAAATATTTATCCCAGGATCTGCCACTGTATATATATATACACATATGTATATGTGTATATATATATATATATATTTACGTATCTGTATACAGAGATGTACACACATATGTGTGGTTTGTACGAACATATAGATATGAGTGTACACAGATGTTTGTACACACACATGTGTACACACTATATATATGTATATACATATACATATGTATATGTATACATGCATATACGTATAGATATATGTATATATATATATGTGGGTACACACATATGTGGACAAAATGTGTATGTACTCATATGTCCACACACACTATACATAGACAAAGATGTGTGCACACACATGTGTGTCCACATGTACACATATTTGCACACAAAGTGTCCACACATGCGCACAAACAAGGGTGTACACACATCTGTGTCTTCACATGTGTGTCTTTCTGTAGTGTGTGCATGTAACACCCATCCTTTATACGCCTTTACTTATTAGCGTTATAGCGCACAGGCATCGAAATGATTTGGACGACTTAACTTGTGGAATAAAACTTTCATAAAGTATCTTAGTTTAAAACGTTGAAAAACGCGAGGATAAATTTTTCGCGAGCGATATCAATCCCATAGTGGGATGTTAATACAGTAATCCAAAATAATTGACAAATGATAAACCAATTGATATAGTCCAACTATTCATAATTCCCCAAAAAGCTCCTTTAGATGTAATCCTTACACCTGCGTCTTCTCTTTCGATCCCGATCCACCTTTCAAGTTTTCGTATGCGGTCGGAGTTCAAATGAATAAACCCCGGGGTAACTTGATTAATCTTATATGCAGGTATGAAATGTAAATGACAGTATAACACATGTATAAGCATAGACTAATTCACAGTAAAGAAGTCAAACCGTATCCGCAGTTATCAGCCAAGGACCACAGCCTTTCAGGACCACAGCCCTGTCATAGGACACATAGCCCTATGAGACACGCAGCCTCAATCCATAATTAGGATACACACATGCAAATTATCTAGCAACCATGATCAATCATACATGAAATACACACATACAAGCTAATGAAATAACAGTTACCCACCTCAAACTTGAATCTTTAACTGGTCCGGTAGGTGTTGGGGTTGGTTGAGGTGTCAGGGTATGCCTATAAACGTTTATCATTGTCATTAGTCACTAGTCACTTCTTGCGTCGTAAAGTAACTAACTATGCGAATTATTTTTTTAGAGGATTAAAAATGAATTAACCCCTAAAAATTCTCTTACTAATAATGCCCTTTTTAATTATCATTAATTAAAAATAACACTCTTTCATTTATTATTAAGTAATTATTCCCTTTATTATTTATTCCCTTTTTACTAACAATAATAATAATAATAATTTATTTATTTATTATTATTGTTATTATTATTTTTTATTTATTTATTTATTTTATGGATTATTTATTATTTTTATTTATTTATTTAATTGATGCATTATTTTTATCATTTATCTACAATATTACTCTTTATCATTTATCATTTTTATCATTTATCTTTTCTTCAATCTTTCTCATGCACGGCAATAAATATATATGACAACAAAATGGCTTTCCTTTTACTTTCTTTGTGCAGCAATTATACATATCAACAAACCTTTAACTTATATACTTAGTTATGGATCAGCAGGTCATACTAATGAGTCTTTTGTTTCTTCCCATGCGCAACACTACATGTATACACTACTACAAAAATTGGATATTACTACTCTAAAACACGTCCTAAATAAAAAACAGGTAGTAAAAAATGATTCTTGTAATTAATATATAATGAAAATGAGTTTTGAACGTCCCGAATGGAAGTTTAGGTCATCTAAAATTGATTTTTTGCGTTCTAACAATTTTTAAGGTCGTTTTAATTGCTTCCTTGAGAATTTTTGTTTGGCGCCATGGTATATTTGATTTCTATGGAAAAAAAATACATTTTTGGCGTAAATAAGCGACTGAAAATGTTTCAGTCGCCAATTTTGTAAGATAGGCGACTTGATATAAAATCGTCGCCACTTTTTGATATTAGGCGACCGATTCTCTATCAAGTCGCCTATTTTGTGAAAATGGGCGACGATATGAATCAGTCGCCTAATATCAAAAAGTGGCGACCGATTCCTATCAAGTCTTTGTTTTTGTGAAAATGGGCGACGATATAAAATCGTCGCCTAATATCAAAAAGTGGCGACGATTCTCTATCGTCGTCACTTTTGTGAAAATGGGCGACGATATAAAATCAGTCGCCTAATATCAACAAGTGGCGACGATTTTATATCAGTCGCCTATTGGATTAAAATACCCCTCTTCCGCCAAAACCCTCGATCGAAGCATTTTCTCTCGCGGCACCTCCATATCGCCGCCTTCTTCCCCTTCACATCTCCGCCGCCTTCGAGCTGCCAAGCCCCTTTTATCTTTTTTTTTTTTTCCTCCATTTTCGTTCTCTCGCTCTATCTCTTTTTTCCCCATTTCCCTACGTCCGGCTATCTCATTCCCTACGCCCTATCTCGTTTTCCCCCATTTCCCTGTTTCGCTCTCTCGTCTCCAATTCTCCGTGCGACCAACCACGCTCTCGCCTCATAGAGCATGAAAAGATGGCAAAGAACAAAAAACGGAAAGCGTTGTGGTCGATTGTGGAAGGCGTCGAAGCTCTTGCGGTTATTGATTCCCCGGGTCGCACCAAGATCTCTCACGGTTTGTTTCTTCCGATTTTTTATCCTTTTCATTTCTTTTTTAACCTTTTCCCTTTACATTTGGGCTCCCCCTTTTTCATTCAATCGGTTCGAATTATCATTTTCTATCTTATGGAGTTGTATTCTTTGATGGGATTTGGCACGGTTGTAAATTCGTTTGCTCTACCAATTTCGTATGTGTTAGAATTGTTCCACCGTCCTTTCCAAAGACAAAATTGTGATGAGGATAGTTAGTTCATGGAAAATCTGAATTTTTCTCCGTAAAAACTTTTGATTTAACTAAGGACATGAGCATCGGATTCAAAATTGGGGTAAATTTGAACATTGAAGGTTACACGTGCAATTCCTAAGTTTCTTGATTGAACTAGTTTTGCAGGGATTATCGAGGTCCCGCCAAATTCACGTACGTTCGTTTACATGCTTATTGAGAATAAGGCAATCTAAAAACTAGAGCGTTCTTCCTGAACTTTTTCCCTAGTTGGCATTATAAACCAGAATTAGGTTCTCTTTCAATGCTAAAAAGATTGAGCCCAAAAATCATTTGAATCCTAACAGTCCCTTCATTGAATTTTTCTCAATTTTGTTGTTGAATATTGAATAAGGGATCAAGTGGGTACGGCATTGACGGAGAGGCCAATCCTCGAGTCTTAAAAGTGCAACATAACAATATATTCTTATAAAAAACAAAGAATAACCGAGGCTAACAAAAAATGAAAAAGACAATGGTCATGTCATTTAGATTAGACTTGGAAGGTATTTTAGTCTGTTCCTTCATATATGATAGAGCTTGATGACCGAGGGAACTTGATGTGATTTCAATTAAGTTAAAATTATGAATTAGAGATTAGTGACATGACAAATTTCTTTGGCTATGTATATGGTTCATGGCAAATTTTTTCTTTCATATGTAAGGTGTTTGTAAGCACTACTTTATGTTTTATATTATCTTTTATGAATGATTTGTTTTAATGCTTCTTTTTTAAAATATCATTTCTTTTCAAATACTTTACGGTAAATTACATATTCTTCCTTACTCCATCACTTTTTAACTTTATTGGTTGAATGATATGCTTAGGGTGGCAAATTGGTAGTTTTCTTGGTTCATGTCTTTTCACTTTATAATTTTGGCGTAACGTATGTAAAAGCATCGACATAGAGAGTGTTTGTGAATTACCTACTCTTGTATTGGGTTCCCAATTTCCGTCCCAAGTCAACCTATTTGTGGAATATTTAAAGGTGAGTGCTATTTTTACAATGTTATTGTCTTTGTTCATGATGCTTCTTTGAAAATCTTGAGTCACGCTCTTCTTCATCTTTATAGTTAAATATTGTTTTTTTTGTTGATGTGCATTGAACTAGGTAATCTTTGTAGTATGAATAATGATGCTTAGATGTCCATAAGTTATAGTTTATGACTTAGACGACTTAGATATATTTTATTTTTTTGTATTGATGAAAGTATTGGATTTAATAGCTGATATTTTCTAAATTGCCTTAGTTAGTAAGTTTTGTTGAATTAAGTTGAAATGGTTTGTTGTTGAAATTTTGGGATGTCTTACTTGTTGAGGGGAAATCTTTGCCGAAATTTTTGAAATTGTTATGAACTTGACTCGTTGTTGGAAATGTCATAGGTGGTAATAAAATGGGTCATAGTTGGATGAATGCGTTGAGAACTAGTGAAGAATATGAGAAAGGGGTGGAAGAGTTTATTGAATTTGCTAAAAGGAATGTGGCTACAAAAAATGGGATGTACTATTGTCCATGTGTTAATTGTTTAAATGGGGTTGAAGGGATATTTCTTTGATATAAGGGATCACCTAATTTGTGATGGAATAAACCTTCGATACACAACGTGGATATGGCATGGTGAGGAGGTAACTCCTAGTGCATCCTACGAAAATGAAGTTGAGGTAGATGATGATGGAATGGAGAGAATGATTCATGATGTTGAGGTCGAATCCTTTGCACAACCGCATGAATATGATAGCGTGCGGAGTGATGCGAGAGACACCTTTGTTCCTGGGTGTACTAAGTATACACGGTTGATCGGGACCTTACATTTGGTCAACTTAAAGGCAACTTGTGGGTGGACCGATAGCAGTTTCATGTCGTTGCTTGAATTGTTGTGTGATATGTTGCCAGACAATAATGTACTTCCAAATCGTATGTATGAGGCCAAGAAAATCTTGTCTACGATGGGTATGGAGTACGAAAAGATACACAGTTGCCCTAATGACCGCATATTGTACGAGAAATGAGTATGAAGGCCTTAGTAATTGTCCGAAGTGTAAAACTTCACGATACAAAGTGAAGAAAGGTGGTGGTTCCGGAGATCACAAAAAAAAAAAAGCAACCTTTGAAGGCATTGTGGTATCTTCCCATAATTCCTCGATTTAAGCGTCCGTTTACTAGTGAAGCGACGGCGAAGAAGTTGAGATGGCATTCGATGAGAGAATATCCGATGGAAAATATCTTGACACCGGTGACTCTCCGCAATGGAAGAAAATAGACGAAATGTTCCCTCAATTTGGCGGTGAGCCAAGAAACCTTCTACTGGGGCTTTGTACGAGATGGCTTCAATCCATATCGAACTCTTAGCGTACCCATAGTGCATGGCCGGTTCTCCTTGTAATATACAACTTACCTCCCTGGCTATGTATGAAACGCAAGTATGTGATGATCTTGTCTATGATGATTTACGGACCAAAACAGCCCGGTAACAATATCGATGTGTACTTGGCGCCTTTGGTTGAGGATTTGAAGAAGTTGTGGGAGGAAGGCATAGATGTGTTTGATGCATATAAGAAGGAGTTCTTCAAGTTGCGTGCAATGATTTTTACCACGATCAACGACTTTCCCGCATACGGAAATTTGTCTTGGGTACGGTGTGAAGGGGCATAAAGCATGTCCAATATGTGAAGCCGACACAAACTTCCATCAACTAAAGCATGGAAAGAAAACGGTCTATCTCGGTCACGGGAGGTTTCTTGATCGGTTCCACCCATATCGTAAGTTAAGAAAGCGTTTTAACGGCTTACACGGAGCATGGAACGGCTCCAAAGGCATTAAGGAGAGGAAGTCTATAGTCGGGTGATGCATATCAATGTCATATTGGGTAAGCAGAAAAGGATTGCGGGTGAGAAGAATATATGGAAGAAGAGATCAATTTTCTTTGATCTTCCATATTGGCGTAGTCTTGATGTGAGACACAGTCTTGATGTGATGCATGTGGAAAAAAATGTTTGTGATAGCCTTGTCGTACTCTTTTGCACATACCGGGAAGACTAAGGATGGAATTAGTGCGAGACTAGACCTGGTTGATATGGGAATAAGAGAACGGTTACATCCACGAGTAATGGAAGATGGTAAGAGGGCATACATGGAGCCGGCGGCTCATGTCTGTCAAAAGCGAGAGAAAAAAGTTTGTGTGGGTGTCTATATGACATTAAGGTTCCACAAGGATATTCTTCAAATTTGAGAAGGTGTGTTTCAATGGACGATTTGAAGTTAGTGGGAATGAAGTCCCATGATTATCATGTGTTGATGCAACAACTATTACCAGTAGCTATTAGGGGCATTATGAAAGATGAAGTGCGGACCACTATAACAAAATTGTGTATTTTCTTTAATGCTATATGTAACAAAGTCATTGATATTGAAAAGTTGGATGAATTGGAAAATGAGGGTTATATTATTTTGTCCCAACTCGAGATGCATTTTCCTCCCGCATTTTTCGATATAATGGTGCACCGATAGTGCACTTGGTAAGGGAGGTAAGGCTTTGCGGTCCAGTTTACCTAAGGTGGATGTACCCTTTCGAGCGATACATGAAGATCTTAAAAGGGTATTCTAAAAATCCTTATCGACCAGGAAGCCTCAATAGTTGAGAGATATGTAGTGGAAGAGGCTATGGAGTTCTGTAAAGATTATCTATCAGGGGTGACGTTTCAATCTCAGCATGATAAGGGGATAAGTGAGGGAACTCGAGGAATCAAACTAAAGAATAAGCCTCGTGAAGAGGTGTTGCAAGCACACCTCTACATCTTGAATAATATGGAAGAAGTTCAACCATACATTGATGAACACAGAAAGAGTTTGAATAATAAGAATCCAAGGAAGAATGACATGCAAATAGCTCACGAGCAAACAAAGACGTTTATAAAGTGGTTCGAGGAGAAGGTATCGCACGAGACAGAGTGTCGGATACAATCGAGTAGTTAGCCCGGGGGCCTTCTTATCAGTCATCACTTGGACAAAGTTATGATATAAACGGATATTCTTTCTACACAAAAGGCCAAGATGACGGGAGTTACGTGCAAAACGGTGGGGTGATGGTTGAAGCTGAATCCATGCACTTTTCGAGTTCGAAAGACAAAAACCCGGTGTTAGCATCTATGACCTATTATGGAGTTATTGAAGAAATATGGGAGATGAGCTACACCAAGTTCAAAGTTGCTTTATTTAAATGCAAGTGGGTTAACAATAATGCTGTTGTAATAGATCCTAAATTTGGATTTGTCTCGGTTGATCTTCAAAGACTTGGTCATAGAGACGAGCCATTCATTCTAGCAAGCCAGCGAAACAAGTGTTTTATGTTACGAGACCCGCAAATAACAAAATGTCCATTGTACTTCAAAGTAAAAAAGAGACGTATGGTGAAGAATCCTTGAACCTGGACGATACACTCCCTTTCACAACAAATCCACCTACAACACGTGAAGTAGAATTGGTAGATGATGAAGAATATGCTCCAAGGAAGGATCATTCGAAGGAATATGGGAAACCATATAAAGTAAGGTCTTAAGTTATGAAAAAGTCCTATGTTATTTTTGTATAGGTTTAACATGTTAGTTCATTTTATTCATTTGTTTATTATTTAATAATAACCCTATCTAACATTATTGATTTGTCTTTGATGAACAGGAATATGTCTAGCTCGCCGAGTCATCGAGTGATGGTGGGAATGATGTACCGATGGGGAGAAAGGGTAGAGGTAGCACACATATGGGTGCGTTAATTGCACGTCGTGACGATCGAGAAAAAGAGGCTGCATGTGGAGTTCGATGCCAATATGAATCCAATTGGTCCAGGAGAGGAAGACAACTTCATTAGCTACGTAGGCTATCTAGCTCGAAGCAAAGTTCGCATTGTATTCTCACATTGGAAGTTGGTTCCTACTAAAACGAAGGAGTTGATCTCGGGCACAACTTTTGGTATCTCACTTTCGATATCTTATGCATTTGTATCTTTAGTTTTATCACTTGATTTCTTTCATATCTTCTCTTTTACCTTGCAGCAAACGTATGATGTGCCTAACAATAAGGCCATGTACAAGCATTGGATGGGCGAGGTTCGTATACGTTGGAAAGACTTTAAGAACAAGCTCACTAGAAAGTATATTCGAGGGGCAAAGAGGGACAAGGACCCATGTCGGGACTATGATTACATTAGTCAGGATTTGGAGGGAGTTTGTGGCGTCACGCCGAATCGAATTTCTTGTAAAATTTCTTTCATATCTTATCTTTTAGTTGAATCTATTTGACATCGAAGGCTCAGTTTTATTTGTTTTCGTGTCACGGGAAAAAGTCAGGCCAATAGAGAGAGGCAAGCGAGAAATAAGTATCCGCATTGCATGTCTAAGGGCGGCTATAAGAAGCTTGAACGGAGGCTGATGGAAGAAGAGTTGCAGAAAATGAAGGAAGCTGCTCAATCCGATCCTTCCACTGTTATCCGAGCCCTCGAGCGTCCTCCTCGCCACAAAAAATGGATAGTCTGCGAGGATGAAGGGCGAGAAATACATAAATGAAGATGTGGCCGAGGTTGCTTCAAAGATTGTAAGTTGTTAAATTAGAAGTATTAAATAGCTTCGGTTGTTTCATATTTTTAGAGTTTAATTAGTTAATATTTGTGAAAAATCATATGATACGGGATGTGCTTGAGAAAGCAAAGCAGCCAAGGTTCATTCACGCGGGTACACGGATGGACATTTTGTCCACTGGCGATTGGGAAGCCCGATTACCTTGATCTTTTGTTCGTGGGGAGCCGAGGGGAGTTAGTGTCGCGAAATACTTTGGACGGCGTTCGAGTTGTTCGCATGACGATGACAACCCTAGTCCTCGCCTTGTAGCCAAAATTCGAGCGTCCCTCGTAGATGAGGTTATGGCACAACTACGGGGTGAAATGAGGGAGATGATACAAGGGAAGGTAAATACGCAACCTTCAATCCGGGAATCCCGGCCTTCCCAAGCAGCAAGGAAAGTTTTCACGCTCCAGATGTACCTGTTGGCGAACCTTCTCATCACTCTCTAGATGTACATATTGGCGAGTCTTCTCACACTCCACAGGGTGGACAACCCTGCACTCTATATTTGGATGACCCACACCGGCGTATTGTGGCCGATGGTCTTGTTTACCCGGAACAAACCACACACCACAATATGCAAATTCCACAAGATCTACGTAGGGTGACTGTAACAAGTGTGCGAGAAGGTGAAGAAAAGACAACCATCCCGATTGATGATGAGGAGGTTCCCTATCTCAGCGCTGCCACCACATCGTTCATCCTTTGGCCGCATCATCTTATTGAGATGGGGACAATGGTATTTCCATACTTTACTGATTGAAGATGAGTAGGTTCCCGTTTGATTTTTCATTGCTGACCCACTTGTAATCTATTTATTATGTTTTCATAGCATGAACAAGATGCGGACATATTTCCATACTTAGCACGGTAATGCGAGGGCTCTACAAGGACGTCATCTCTATAGGCTTGCAAATGCCTTCGGGCGTTGTCGGTCGGAACAAGTCATATTCGATCAATATTGACAACAAAGATTTGTGAGTTTATGCATATGAAAGATTTAGATATACGGTGGCTTCAACTTGCAATCTTGTAAGTTTTTTGTACCCTTTAATTATGTCGAGTTACTATTTTTTTGTTTAATATATTCAACAACATCTATCATTTTATTTTGATCGATTCCGCCACGACATGTGCAAAAAGGGAGGCCTATTGGGTTCATTCGGATTCTTATGTCTGGAAGCACGGCTTCTTTGTCAATAAGTTAGCGAGGAGGGCCATTTATCGGGTTAGCAATGGTGACCTACAATCGACTTGTTATCTAGCGCCAATACATGAAGGGTACGTATTTTTTTTGTCTATATAAGATTTTTAAGAATTAATTGTTTTCTTATCTTAATTTAATATGAATATGTATATGTTGTAGTGCTCATTGGACCCGTGTGTAGTTTGCCCCTCTAAGAATGCATGTTATTGGTTCGATTCCATAAATGGCGGGGCCAACCGAGGATATCAAAAACATGTTTGCCGAGTAAGTATATTTTTGTCTAAATCATCGATTCGTCTTTTAAATGAATTGTTTTCATGTCTGTTAATTTCCATTTTAATGATGATAGGGCTCTTAAGAAGTATAGAGAGCTTGATGGACAAAGAGACCAGGGTGGACCGAAGTGGTTTTACCCCAAGGTAAGTAGTTTCAATTCAAGTCTTTTTCTGTGCCACAATAGCTTTCGTTTTAACAATTTGTGTTTGATTTATAGTGCCATCAACAACCAGGGAACACCGAGTGCGGATACTACGTTATCGTTGGATGCAAACAATCGTTTCCAACGGAAAAAAACTGCGGCTTTCAAAACGTACGTAATGCTCGTGTTCCTCAAATGATAATATTTTATGTTGTGGTACTTGGTTGTTAATTATACCTTGTTTTCCAATTTACGTATTTTAAATGCGAGGATCCGTACTCACGGGATGACCTGGATTCGACTCGAGACATGATGAGTAGATATCTTCTTGAACATGGCTCATTTGCAAATTAATCTATTGTTAGGGTATGACTACTTGTGGTATGACTTAGCTCTGTCGGCCTTCCCTTGTTAATATTGTACAAATTGGTTTTGTTTTACGGTGGTATAGTTTTCTTGTTGTAGTAACTTGTTCAGCGGATAGTTTCTGAGTCTGGTAGTTGAGTGAATGACTTGAATTTGATTGATTGTATCTGTAGTTTTGTTGTGAATCATGGACAAGTATGTACCATTAAAGTTGTTTGAATTTTGCTATGGTTGGTCGAGTATTATGGTAAAAACTTGTACATTTTGAGTTATTGCCTTGCTTTGTAATTGGTGTTAGAAAAACATGAATTTGGCGGGGAAATTGCTTTGTAATTGAGTTATGAATTGCCTTGCGTAATTGTGAAGTATTCAGTTTTGCAGAATATTGGACAAACAAAGAGCGAGAACTACTTTTTTTAAAAAAAAACCTAATATAAGACGACTGAACAACATTTAGGTAGTCTATTTCACACATTAGGCGACACGAAAATCAATTAAGGTAGTCTTTTTAATCAAATAGACTACCGAACATAATTTAGGTAGTCTGTTTGAAAATAAAATAATGTCGCATTTTGAATCAAATAGGCGACCTAAAACCAATTTAGGTAGTCTTTTGAACCGAATAGACTACCTAATAACAATTTAGGTTGTCTTTTGGATGCAATAGGCGACCTGAAATCCATTTAGGTAGTCTTTTGAATGAATAGACTACCTAATAACAATTTAGGTAGTCTTTTGCCTTAACTAATAGGCGATTGATTCGCCATTTAGGTAGTCTTTGTTTTAAAATAGACTACCCGAAATCCATTTAGGTAGTCTTTTGAACGAATAGACTATTAATTGTACAAACTAATAGGACTGATTGCCTATTTAGGTAGTCTTTTTTTAAATAGACTACCTAAAAAATATTTAGGTAGTGTCTTTGGATCATATTAGGCAACTTTGAATATAAATAAGGTCGCCTAATATTAGACGACGATATGTATTCAAAGTCGCCTAATTGTCCACCAACTACTACGCTCTCCCCGACGTCCTATAAAATAAGGTCGTCTTTTGAGTCTTTTTTAGGTCGTCTTTTTAGTATTTTGTAGTAGTGATATACATATGACCATCTAACACAAGTTCTTCATTTTCCAGATGCACAACATTTATATTTTTAAACCAGGAAATAGATTAAAACACATGCATGAGGGTCCAGCCGTGAAGGATTTGCAATTTACTTTCAAACTCATGAAATGTAATAACACTTTGATAACCACAGCATTGGATACATATGTATGTATTTCAGATGGTATGCTTTTCTTCTCTTTACAAAAAGAGTTGCAAACTGACAAGCTCATGCATGCATATTTTAGTTTTTTTTTTCCTTCTCATATATTCAACATCGTTGCTGATTTATGTCAGTAAGTTTTCAAGTAATTTTCAAGGATTTTAGGTAGCAACTCACTTAGATTTATGCATTATATTTTTCTTGTCTTATTGTTATAAGTGCAAAGTTAAATCCATATATATCTATATTTACACAACCACTCATACCAACCCCTACTTATTACTCTTATTGCAGTAACTTCACGTGGGATTTTCACTACTTCCTCAACGGTTTCATACTCAACACTTATACAAAACTAAGAGGAAAACTAGGTTTGGTGATTACCTCTAGTTGCTGGCTTTTATGGTGAAGGTCCAGCTAAAACCACTACTCTTGATGCAGCAACGTTAAGTCGAGAAAAAGAAAGAAAGATTTCAGTAACCCTCTCCCTCTCTATCTATGAAACTCTCACCCTTACGCCTCTTTATCACCTCTGTTTTTTTATATTAAAACAGAGAACCAGCAGCAGATGTGTTCCTCTTGGCCTCTCACGTCCTCAGATGAGAATAAGTAAGGAGTGTGGGTTCATAAATATAGGGACCCAAGGGTCTGGTTTAACCATCAAACTAACGGTACATGGCGTTGAGCTCGAGCGGGTATGGGGTCTGGATTTTCTGATGGTTGGCACCATTTTCACGCTGATTCTGAGATTTAGGAGAAGACATTATGCGCTCTAGACCTCTGGTAGCGTGATTTGGCCCCTTTCCAGCGTATAGCGGCTGATGGATTTATTGTCAGTATATCTTCTCAACATGCATCAGCGTGATCTGGCCGAGAGGTGGTGGAGATCTTATATGTATATTTTATCATGTGTTTGACTAAATCTATGAGTCAATTAAATTAAATGGTTATGGGCTGTTTTTCGATGAAATCGGAGTTGTGAATAATAAGCTAAATAATTTCTTGGTTTGGGGCATTGTATTAGGCTTTCAGGCCAAAGAAAAGAAACCACTAAATATGTAGGCCAGCGAAAATGATAGTTTGTGAATCTATGTTGTCGAGTTTAATGGATCAGATATGTTGCATAAAGTGTTTAATAGACAATGGCTATTGCTAATGTACAATTTCTCCTTATTGCTGGTCACATGAATGGCGCTGGTGAGACTATGTGGTTTTTGTTGTTTTTGTTGTTGTTTTTTTTTTTTTTTTTTGTTGCTTTTGTTCCCATATGTTTCACCTCCAGACCCTCATTTGTAATCAAATCCTTAACTAATTTAATTGTAAATATGAGGTACTTGTTAAAAAAAGATAAATTCTTAATTTTTATATGAGGATTTCTTCTTTCCCAATTAATTCTTCTAGGACATAAATCAATCCTTCCTTAAATTTATTCCTTTTCCCATAACGAACTAATTAAGGGAGAAATAAGAACAAAATTTTCAATAATTATTATCATAATTATTCTAACCCAAATTCCATACTTCCATTTCCATAAAATATTCCCATTTAAAATCCCAAAATTTGGGATGTTACAGTGCACATCTATATATGTACACCTATTGTAGCCACACATGTGTGCACACACTACACACATACACAAATGTGTGTACACATATCTCTATATAGTCATATATACACTAGTACAAAACAGGTCTTTAATGTCTCTTTTTTTTTTTTTCTTTTGCACATTCTACGTCCCTTTATAAGACTTACAGCGTCCCAAAGAAAAAAGGGAAGTCCTAAGTACGTATTTTTGGCATCCCAAATTTTAAATAAGGACGCTATAAATGGAACTTACGGAGTCCCAAATATAACTTAAGGAGTCTTAACTGAGACTTAAGGCATCTGATCTATAGTTTTAGGACGCCAAAAAAAAAAGACCCCAAACAAGAAATAATTTCAAGCATAATTACATCACTCTTCTTTGGTTAGGTGACCTTTAGAGAAACACAAGGGAGAAGGATTAGCAGTGAAAGTGTGGGTAGAGAGCGAGGCTAGAGATTATTTTAACTCATGTTTGAATTATTAAGTGAAAACCTATAAATCAATTAGCTCTCAATAAAGTGAAGTGAACCAGGAAGCACAACAACATAGAACTTCAAAAATTGGTTCTCAAAACATTAACAATTCAACGCAAAGCCAATGCTACCACAAAATATACCTAGTTGAAACAAAGTACAGACCACACAACTTATAAAATGCACTTGTGATAGTGAAATTACATAGTTATGGTACATCACACTTTAAGGATACGCATGAGCAAAGAGATTGACGAGGTCAGGAAAAGGAGACTACACCTCCACCGTATGGCTCTACTCACAAAAGTCCAAACTTCCAATCCCCTCCACAACCACGACATCAGCCCGATTTCCTTGACTTCCACTGACCGGAAAAGGCTTCATTGGATCTGGGAGGAAGAAGAGCGATTGGATTTGAGAGGTCAAAGTTAGATCTAAGCGCCACTGCCTGGTGCTTCTCAGGGCCTACCGTGCTCTGGAACAATAGTGGAGAGTTGTGACGGTGAGCGACCGAGCGGCGGCGAGAGAGCAAGAGCGAGGCAACTTGGAACGACTTCAGGCAAAGATCGAGAGTGAAGGGGTGAAGGCAGAAGGCATAGATCAAGAACGAGAGCGAATGGCTAAAGGAAGATCGAGCGAGAGCGAGATTTGAGAGTTGAAGGGGTTAAAGATCTAAGAGCGCACTTTTGCGTCGTCGTCGTGAGATCCAAACGTGTTCTCGCCTCCTTCAGCACGTTTCGCTGTCGGAGAGGGAGGCTATGTTGGAGCATAAGAGGTTGAAGATGGAGCACGCGTATGAAGATGGATATCCATCTTTGGAGGGTGGGTGAGTTTGAGGAAGCTTTGACTTTCGGTGGGCCTTTTTTATTCAGATCTATAGACACTTGACGTCTTAAATGTATTTTAGGACACCAAAAATATTTATTTTGGCGTCTTTATTGTATTTTAGAACGTCAAAAATACTCTTTCTAGTGTCCTAAACCTTCCTTAGGCGTCAAAAATACTTCTTCTAGCATCCTGAACCTATTTTAGGAAGCCAAAAATTCCCAAAATGCGCCAAACAGGGCTAAACAATCAATTTTAGGTGTCTTGAATGTTTTTTGGGACGCCTAAATTAATTCTAGGCATCCTAAAAAATGTTTTAGGACGCCGAAGTCTTAGAGTTCAAGCAAATAATTACAAGAATGCCACCGCCTTCACTTTTACTTCCTTCTTTTTTCTAATAAGGATGTCCTTTAGAGAAGTAGTATTCCCTTTTTGTAGTAGTGATATACATATGTGTATACATATATCCATATGTGTGTGTGTGTGTGTGTACATATATATGTTTATACATATATACAATCTGCACACACACGTGTATACATAGATGTGTACACATATCTGTACATACATACATATACACACATACTTACACATAAATTGATATATATGCATAAACATGTCCAGTGTGTACACATGTGTATGCATATCTTTATACATATATGTATATTACATATTTCTATATGTATGTACATATATATATACACATGCGCACATGTATGTCTATATGTGTGTATACATATATGCATATGGGCAGTGGCGGACCCAGAAAATAAATGAAGGGTAGGCACCAGTGGTAGGGGATTCGGGGGTTCGAGGCAACACCCCTGCATTTTTTTTTTTTTTTTTTTATGGAAAGTTTTAAATGCATTAAAAAACAAAAGGATATAAACAAGAAAAGAAAAGAATATAAAAAAATATTCAAGAAATCAAGTGAATACTAATGATGTAATAAGAGAGGAAATTATTTTACAAACCCATCATTTAGAAAGGCAAGGCTAAGTGCTGTTAGAAATGCATCTACATAAATTACAATGAAGAGTGGCACTCAATAAGTTTAAGTATATATATTTTAATAACAAAAGTATATTATAATAAAAATAATCACAATGTCATCTTTCTAGGCCTTATTTTTTAGAATTTCATCATAATTGCCTTATTATCAATTCTATCAAACACATCTTTTTCAATATAAGGCACTAAACAATCATTCAATCATTCATCCCCCATCCGATTACGAAGTGTAGTCTTGATGTATTAAAGGTGGACACTTAATTTAAGGGGGACAGTTATTCAAACATGTATTATTATTATTATTATTTTCATAATAATAATAATAAATCCAAAATTCAAGGGGGGCACTTGCCCCCTTCTCTTATACATAGGTCCGCCTATGCATATATGTCTATATCCACATATTCATACACTGCTAGAAAATACTAAAATAGTCATGGAATTTGTGAGGAAAAAATCCGTCACAAGTTGCAATGGAATTTGCAACAGAAAGAAAATTCCGTCACAATTTGTGACGGAAAAAAATTCCATTGCAAAACTTTGCGATAAAAAAAAAAAATCCATCGCACTTTGTTTGAAGGAAAAACAAATCTGTTGCAAAACTTTGCAAAGGAAAAAAAATTTCGTCGCAATTTATGAAAGAAAAAAAAACCATTGCAAAATTTTGAGACAGAAAAAAAAAATTTTGTCGCCATATTTGACGGAAAAACAAATTCATAGAAAAACTCTATGCATTGCGACGGAATTTCTATTCCATGGCAAATTTTTTTTAAATCAAATGTTAAAATTTCGTGGACCATTTGAAACTATTTGTGCATTTAATATATATTGATTTTCTTCAATATATATATTCAGTGGCGGAAGGTTTAGATGGCACCGGGGCCAAGGCTGATATTATAAAATTTATTAGAATATATGTATTTATTATATAATATTTTATTTGGCCACAAATTTGGCCCCGCCTAATTTTTTATTTTTCTGTAAGGATAATGTTTGTTTCATTACTCATTAGGCTATGAGAGGAAAGTAAAATTCTTGTTTGAGATAGAGAAAATATTAGTATCATCTTATATATTGTTTTAATTTATAATTATCTGTTATTATTTGTTTGTATTTTTCAGGTTATTTGATACTATTTAGTAAATACTCCCTTTGGTCCTTATGTAAGGAACCAACTAACAATTCTCTCAAGTCAATAAAAACACTTAAAGTAATTAAATTTGTCCTAAAATTTAATTTTCAATATTATCCCTATTAATTATACTAAACTCTAATATCATATTAATTATTACTCTTTTTTTCTCGAAAAAAGAGTAATAATTAATTTTTATTAATTATTACTCTCACTCACTACCTTTTTAATTATGGGTATACATGAAAAAAAAAATATTTAATGCTATTTGGAAACAAGCAAGTGTTTTATAAAAAGAACCAAATATACTTGTTAATTGGTATCTTATAATAAAAATTAAAGAGAGTAGTTCAATATCTTTATTTTTTGGCCCAGGCTAAAAAAAAAAAAAAAAAAAAAAAAAAAAAAAAAAAAAAAAAAATCTGGTTCCGCCTCTACATATATTCATTAAAAATATACAATAAATTGTGTAGTACATGAACCATAGAAAATGCAACTAAATATTTGCTTAAGATTCTACACATCATCCAAACCACATGTAATCAAGTTATTATAAGATTAAAAGCCCTACCATGCACATACAAATTAAGTAAGAGGTGAGAGAAGCATAGTACACGTGGATAGCACTTCTTCTTGCGGGCCTTCCACTTAATTTCAGTATTTCACGTGGTACCTACCGTTTTCTTTTCTTCACTTATATCTCCAATTTCCACCACCACTACTTCTTACCCAAAACACATGTCACCCCACACTGATACGACCACTACTGGATCAGGGGCCCAAGATAGAATCCAAGAAGGAACCATCCCAATGGAGGTCACTGCCCACCCAACCCGCGTTCGAAGACCACCGGCTCACCTTGAGGATTTCATCTTGAATGCATGATCGTGGCAACCGAGAACGTGGGGCGACATCCACCTATTTGGAAGCATTTATTAATTGTTTGTTATTTGTTTATTTTGCTGATTTATTTATTCTGCAGATCGTTATTAATTATTTTGTTAGTGTCTGTACTTGTTCTAGCCATGAATTGCTATGTGGCTTTAGTGGTGTTAGTGGAATCCTAAGTTAGTGTTAGTTGTGTTCAGTCGCTTTGTCAATTGCTACTCCTATTTAAGGAGAATGATTTATTTAATGAAGGTAGAGAAAGATTTGTCTTTTATTCAATTTAAATTCAGTTAATTTCCAAGCTTTGGCCCTTTTTGCCTAAAAGGTCCTATCATTTGGTGCTTTCGTTGAGAGTAAAAACTCCGCCTCCACCCATGGCCGAAGGCACTCGTTTCAAGAAGTTGGAAGAACTCCTAGCCGAGACTAATGAACGGTTAGAGACACGTCGCACGAGGTATCAACTCTAGCCAACACTCGCATGGACTACCTATCGACCAAACCACCCTCATCAGCGATCAACTCCAAACTCTCTCCACAAATATCAACGCCCTGACTGAGCGAGTTAACCAAGCCCCTCGCCTACCACCACTACCACCTCCACCACTCAACAACCCCTTGCCGCCGCCACCCCAACCCCGCCCCTTCAAGTTTGATTTCCCAAGGTTCGATGGCACCGATCCATGAGGATGGATTTTCAAAGCCACATAGTTCTTCAATTTTCACCAAACCCCACCCCCCCAACGCCTCCAGATAGCATCCTTTCATATGGATGGCCCCTGTTTCTCGCCCCCGGTACCAATGGACTTTTCACAATACCCCATTTTATACTTGGGATGCATTTACACAAAGCCTGGAAAATCGATTTGGGGACTCACCATACACGCCCATATGGGCGCCCTTGCCAAGCTCACCCAAACCACAACTGTATCAGCCTATGTGATCGAATATGAGGCCTTAGCCAACCGTACCATTGATCTTTCGACACCCTTCCTCTTGCACAATTTTGTCTCTGGGCTCCAACCTCACATACGCCGAGAAGTTCAAGCCCTCAGTCCCACAACGATCACTGAGGCTCAAGGACTAGCCAAGCTCCAGGAAGAAAAATTGTCTGACTTACCTTCCCCATCCATAATACCCTCACCACTGTCCCCCTACAAGCCACTACTATTACCTGCCCCGCCTTCCTGTACATCTTCCCCCTCTCATAACCAAGCCCTAACCAGTGCTCGCAACCCCCAAGGCACGCGACGCCTCACAGTCGATGAGATGCGCAGGAGAAGAGAACTTGGACTTTGCTTCAATTACGACGAATAGTTTACCCGCACCCACAAATGCAAGACTCCGTCCACCCTCCTCCTTTTGAGCGAGGTCACACCCATTTTCGATCTCGACCCATCTCCAGAAAATCCAAACCACCCGTCTGACCCACCGAGTCACCTGGACCATTACCCCATTTAATGCCCAGTAATGATGAAGATATCTCGAACCTTGAGGACAAGGTTTGTTTTCCCAACGAGTGGGGAAATGATACGGCCACTACTGGATCAGGGGCCCAAGATAGAATCTAAGAAGGAACCAGCCTAATGGAGGTTGCTGCCCGCCCAACCCGCGTTTGAAGACCACCGGCTCACCTTGAGGATTTCATCTTGAATGTATGATCGTGGCAACCGAGAACGTGGGGTGACATCCACCTATTTGGAAGCATTTATTAATTGTTTGTTATTTGTTTATTTTGCTGATTTATTTATTCTGTAGATCGTTATTAATTATTTTGTTAGTGTCTGTACTTGTTCCAGCCATGAATTGCTACGTGGCTTTAGTGGTCTTAGTGGAATCCTTGTTAGTTCTCTAAGTGTTTTGATGATAACTGACAATTGTAAACAAGATTGGATGTTGTTGGATCTTGTTGATTTCATTCCAAAATACTCTGACAGCGCCAAACTCGAGCCTGGATTGTCAAACCCGAGGTTTGCCACTAACCGAGGGCTAAACTTGTCAATTGGAACTTTGAACTTGACACTGAACCAGAGGTTTGCTTTTGAGTATCATTCTAAGTCTTTTCATATTTTGTGTAAACTCGAGCTTACACTTGGAAACCTCCGGTTTGCGAGAGGCCGAGTGTAACGTTCTCCATTTTACTTAACGAAATTACCAATTAAGGGCTGATCAACGACTAAGTAATGCTTCATTGCTTGCCTAAATATACAAAATAAATCAGAGTATGCAGAATGAGCACTAACGTGGCAATATACAATCATCCAACATTCACCAAAAGACGGAAGCACTACTGTCAAAAGAAGTAGCTTAAGCTTTCGAAGTCTTCCCTGATTGACCCGTACGGGAACTATCACCTGAAAAATGTGGGTAACCATCAATCCAACTCATTACGAATACTAATATGTGCTAGTGAGGTGCCATGTGGAACAATTTATATAACAAAGTATTTTAGAAAAAAATATATATATATAATTTACCAATATCCACATCACAAAATTTCATATCAGAAATTATGTATCACAATTTTCAATAACCCAATTCCCAAGATACCTCCCACCAATCCAGCCGAACCGCCTTATTCCCTCCGACTAGACCCATGGGCTAAGTTACATCCATGTCACTGGTTACTCAAAAGCTCACTGGTCATGTGATGAGGACCGCCAAAATCCTCGAGCACATGTTCCAGACCATGGGCCTTTTCCCCTCATTGAACATGTGGGGTGTCGTATGCCCTCATTGAACTAGTGGGCCGAGTCCCTCATTGAACGAGGTGGGACAATATAAAGCCAACCATCGTGCATTAATGGAGGCCTCACCACGTGGTGGAATATATATTACTTCATTTCCTCCCAATTCAACCCTTCCCATAATTATCATAATAAATATCATAATATCGAAAACTCTCAATTCTTATACATAAATAAATATATGCAAATATTTCACAATTCAAATCATAAGATTCCACAAGGCAATTTCTAATAAGATATTCATAACTATTTCACAAAATACTCATAAACAGCATACTAATACACATAATAAGTGGAAAGTGATGACCTCTTGCCGTAGCTAACTACTATCACACGCGCTCCTAATCCAAAAGCTCAAACACACGCCAAAAATGAATCTACCACAACCAATTTACTAACTATTAATAACTTTTTCAACTCCACATAATTAAAATTGTAATTTATAATTTCATAAAAATATACAAAATTTTAATAATGAATATTATTAAAATAAAAACTGAAAAATAACAGTCCTTCAAATTTTAAAACTAAAATGATTAACATCTCAATAATATCTTTATTAACCCGAGGCTAATACGTCATCAATACTTTAAATTAGAAGTTTAATAAATACCAATCATCCTATAAATTATGCTTTATTTTATTACATATAATGTTTCTCAAAATTCCAATAATGTAGATATAACTTGACTCTTTACATAGGATTTTTCCGGAAATTTTCTGATTAAACTTTGAAAATTCGTAATTAATTCTACAAAAATCTAAATGAGGTGTTTCCAAAAGCTAAGTGTTCCTTAGCATGTCTACTTTCACATAAAAGTAATACCAATAGCCATAAAATATTGTATTATTCCCAAATTTTTAAAATGAAAACATTGTTCAGAAAACATTTCCAAAATTGTGACTCAACTTCCAAAAATCATATATCGAGTTACAAACTTCCGTTCAAGGTGATCCAAAGCTCTTTTTAAAGATTAATATGTGTACTATCAACACAAAAAATTTCATGAAATAAATCAAAGGTTTCATATTCCAAAACCATGCCAGAAGATGATCACTATTCCTGGAACATAAAATTCGTCCAGATTTTCGGTTAAACTTCGGAAAATCATATCTCCTTTTCTACATGTCCGATTTAGGTGTTCTTTGGCTTTTTGAAAAGGTTTATATGTCTAATATTTACTGTAAAAATATCAAGGAAAAACTCAGATTTTTTCCATTTCAAAAATGAGCCCGAAATTTACTGTTCACGTCTGAAACTGACATTTTCCAGTTTTCAGTGTCTAACTTTGAAAAATCATAACTCTTAATCTACACATCCGATTTGGCTGGGGTTTTGCTCGTTTTGAACCTTAGTGGGTCTATTATTTACTGCAAAAATTTCAAGGAAAAAATCAAAGGTTTACTTGGTCTTAATTGCCACGTCATTTTCTTGCTCCAGAGGCATACCAGAAATTTTCAGATTATTAGCTCAACTTCGAAAAATCATAACTCTCAATATACATATCCGTTTTGGATGGGTTTGTCTTGTTTTAAAGGTTAGGATGTCTAATAGTTACTATAAAAATTTCAAAGAAAAACTCAAATGTTTGCCATTCCAAAATGAAGCCCGAAAATTACTGTTCACTGAAGGTGCAGAAAACCTTCCAGATTTTGGCAAAACTTTGGAAAATCATATCTCTCATTCTACACGTCCGTTTTGGCTGGGTTTTGACTTGTTTTAAACCTTATTGTGTCTACTATCTTCCATAAAAATGTCGTGCAAAAAATCAAACGTTTTCCATAGAAACAGAAGAACACAAGCTTGGTCTGTTTTTGATCCTAAAAACAGAGGTGATTTCGGTTTTCGTTTTTCTCTCAACCCAAACAGCAAACCCAACATCTAAAAGCCATGGAAACTAGAAGGAAAAGGCTTAAGGAACTCACCTTCAACAACACCCAAGCTTTCATGCACAAACCGAACCTTCCTCCTCCTCCGATTTCGTCTCTCTGTCTCCTGCGTTTTTTTTTTTTTTTTTTCTGTTTCTGTTTCTTTCTTTCTTGGTTGCTGACTGAGCTGCTGATATAAGGAGGAGTGGGGAAGGTGGTGTGGAGCTCAAGAAGCATGGGCTGTGCAGGGGATGACGCATGGGAGCATGGCGTGGTTGATCTCTTAATGATTTAGTGATCTGTACGTTTTCGTGTTGTGGTGGAATGAATAAAGAAGCAGATAAAGTCAAAGAGGGAGTTTGAATGGAATAATATATGAGTAATTGGTTTTTGGTGCAAATGGATAATAGGTTGGACTTGGTTGGCACGTATGGGCTGCTTAGTCCAATAATGATCAGAATGAAGAAATGGAATAATGGGCCATATATTTGTTGCTGCTTATGTAACATGATGGCTGGTGAAATTAGGATGAGTTGGAGAAGTTGGTTTGGGTTAGATGATTATATGGGCTCCATTCCAAAAGTCCATCTTTTGCAATTATTGGAAAATAAATTAATCCTTAATTTCATATAAGGATTTTACTTTCCCAATTATTTTTTTTTTTTTTTTTGACCTTAACAAAAATATTATTTCTATAATATTTATGCCAAAAATTATTCTCTAATTATTTGCCTTTAATTTATGGGAAAATGTGCCTTAATTTTCAATAATTAATTTCATAATTATTCTAGGGAAAATTTCACAATTAATTTTCCTATAAAATATCCAAATTCCAAATCCCAAAATTTGGGATGTTACACCGAGAGCATTCAGATCTTAAAACACTTTTAAGCTCGAACCTATTAGTTTTAAACCTCAGGTTTGCACCTCCATAGAAAATCTTCGATGGTTTACATAACCCGTAAACTCGAGCCTGTCATGACAAACTCGAGTTTACCTCTAGCGGGAAGGTTTTTCAAAATTATGAGTTATTCACCAAGTCTATACTTGTTTCATTCAGAGTATAGATTTTTCAAATTTGAAAAGTCTCAAGAGTTTACAAACATGTAAACTCGAGTTCATCAGCGCAAACTCAAGTTTACACTTGACCGAAAGCTTTCAAGAATTTTTAATCAAAGTAAACTTGAGCCTAATTTCATGAACCTCTAGTTTAATTCAGGCTAAAAAGCATTCAGAGTTTTTCAAAGTAAAACAAACTCGAGTTCAAGTTTGTGAACTCGAGTTCAAACCTTAGAGAGAGCAATGAACCTTTCAACTAAAGAAAACTCTAGAGTTTGTTTTGAAAACCTCAGGCTTGTCTTTTGAAAACTAAAACTAAGTTTTGGTCAAACTCGAGCCTGTCTACTAATAGACTCGAGTTTGTGTTTTGCACAAAGCTTTTCAAAGACTCAATATCGCGACTTCCTCTCGGATGGAGGAAACTCGAGTTCACTAATTCCAAACTCGAGTTTAAACCAACCCGAGAGCAAAGAAGTTTTTAATGTCATGAAAACCTCAGGTGTTGTTTTGCAAACCTCCAGTTTAGAAGTTTTTAACTAGAAACACTTTTTAATGTTGAAGCTTCAAACTCGAGCTTACCGCATGAACCAAACTCGAGTTTACATCGTTGATCCGTAAATTCAAATCGACGAATTTGGAAAACATTCTTGTTTGATCTTAATACTTTGCAATGTTATTCTCTCGATATTCCTAACTATGTTTAATGACTTTATTAGTGAATTTCAGATGGTTTAAAGAGTGTTTATTGAAGGATAAAGTGAAAAGCCAAAAGTAGTTCAAGACATTAAATGCTATGTCCGGTAAAGTTGCATACTTTTGAGTAATCCATCTGCATAGGGTTGCAAAGCATTAAAGAATGATCTCTACAACAAGCAACTACTTCTCCAACGGATTAATTCAGAGGAAGTCAACTCTGAATTCTTGGAGATCTGGATTAAGTGGAGATTAGAGAGAGAAGAAGACCAAAACTACTCCTAACTACTACAGATCATCTCCAACGGTCTAATTAACAATGCAACGGTCATTTAATGCTTTCTGACTATAAATAGAGTTGCATTCAAGTATTCTCAACAACTAGAAGAGCAGAAAACAAAAATTCATTCAAGTCTTGCATTTATTCCTTCAATTTTCTACTGTGTACTATCTTTTGATACATAAGCTTCAGTGTTTATCATTATTCACTCTTAGAGAGAGTTTCTATCTATAAATCATTTATTGTAAAGAATCACAAGTCAAGGGGACTTGGTGATTTGGGAGTTCATTGATTACAACTTGTAAGGGGGAGTGAGTTCTAGTGAAGAGAACTACTCTTGAGTGCAGAGTGTGTAATCAAGTGTTATAGTGAGAATCTTAGAGAGTCTGGGGACTGGATGTAGGTCAAGTTGTTAGACCGAACCAGTATAAATCTCTGTGTCCAGCTGCCCTTCTCTTTGCTCTGTTCATCTCTGTTTTTATTTCTTGAAAACAGAATCATCTTAGAAAATTTTCAGAATACCTAATTCACCCCCCTCTTGGGTATTTAGCTCCACTTACATTTGGTATCAGAGCAAGGTCTTCTCAAAAGAGCTTAACATCTCGAGAAGGATCAATATGGAAGGTATCTTACCTAATGGAGCTTCTATCAACAGGCCACCTGGTTTCAATGGAGTGCACTACTCATTCTGGAAAGCAAAGTTCAAAGTTTTCGTGAATGCTACAGAGTATGGGCTATGGAGAGTATTCGAAAGAGGAGACTATATGCCCACAGTTCTTGAAGATGGTGTGAGAGTTTTGAAGCTAGAAGAAGATTATGATGACAATGATAGAAGAAATGTCACACTTAATAGCAAAGCGGTTCTTCTACTTCAAAGTGCTCTGAGCCAACAAGAATACTTTCGTGTTTGCACTCTACCATCTGCAAAGCATATGTGGGATGCTCTAGAGATAGCTCATGAGGGAACTACTGAGTCAAGCAAAATGGGTCAATACTCTTATGACCGAATATGATCTTATGCGCATGAAGCTGGTGAATCTATTGGTGAATTTCAGTTGAGATTCACTCATCCGATTAATTAACTTCTTTGCCCTAGGAAAAGAGTATGATCAATCAGTTCAAGTAAGGAAAATCCTGAACATCCTCAACAAAGAATGGGAAGCAAAGGTCACCGCCATTGAGGAAGCTAGAGGAGATTCAATGCATCGGTGGCTGCTTTCTCTTTGGTAGTCTTTCCGAGTGTGAGGCCAAGCTCAAGTTCAAGAAAGGAGTTGATGAAGTTCACGGCAAGAATAAGGGAATTGCCCTCAAGCGCGGAGAAGCAAAGGAGTCAGATGATAAAGATGAGAACGAAGACGAAGATGAGGAAATAGGCATGTTGGTCCGAAGATTCAAGAAATTCTACAAGAAGGACCAAAGTTTCAAGAAACTACACAAGGGCAGCTCCAGTTATGAGGCAAAGAAGCCAATCATCTGCTACGAGTGTCAAAAGCCTGGCCATATCAAGTCTGAATGCCCCCAGTTAAACAACAAAGACAAAGAAAAGAAGAAGTTCAGCAAATACAAGAAGAGAGCCTATGTCTCAGGCATCTGGGGTGATAGCTCATCTGATGAAGATGATGAGGATGAGGAAGAAAAAGCAAACATATGCTTAGTTGCTGAAGAAGAAAAGCAACATACCAACATTGATGAGGTTTGTCTAAGAGCATCAAAACCCAACAAATGGTACATCGGATTTTGATGACGGGAGATCAATCCTAATTTATCTCAATCAAGCCTAAGGATGGTGGCAAGGTGACCTTTGGTGGAGATCAATCTGGAAAGATTTGGGATTGGTGAAATTGGCAACAATGAAGGACCACTCATCAAAGATGTCTACCTTATGGAAGGACTTTGCCACAACAAACCGATAGGGTAATTTAGTTATCTTTGATTCGAGGAATGCTTGATTGTGAATAAAGATTTTCTCCCTTTAGAAAACTTAAAACCAAAAGCTTTATTTAGAGTATAGAGATGGGAATTGTTACACTCTTAACCTCTCTAGCAATGCTTCGTTTTTAGAAAAATGCTTTGTGAGTAATTTGAATGAGAGTTGGTTGTGGCACAAGCGATTAGCTCATGTCAACATGTCTCAACTTGATAAATTACTCAAAAAGGATTTGGTGATTGGCATTCCTAAACTGAATTTCAAAAATGATTTGATCTGTGATGCATGTCAAAAAGGGAAACAAACCAAATCTTCTTTTAAACCAAAAATTGAGATTTCAACTAATAGACCACTACAATTACTGCATATTGATCTAGTGGGTCTGGCAAGGGTGAGGAGCCTTGGTGGTAATCTATACACATTGGTCATTGTTGATGATTTCTCAAGATTTTGTTGGACCATATTTTTATCATCAAAAGACGAAACATTTGATCAATTTGTTGTGTTTGCCAAAAAGGTCCGAACGAGAAAGGTGTATCTATTTCGGGTATAAGAACTGATCATGGTGGAGAATTTGAGAACCACGCATTTGAAGAATTCCGTGATACTCATGGAATAGATCACAACTCTCTGCACCTAGAACTCCACAATGAGAATGGAGTTGTTGAAAGAAAGAATCGTGTCTTAACTAAGATGGCCGGAGCAATGTTAAATGAGAATCAAACCTCTCAAGTCTTTCGGGCTGATGCAATGAGCACTACATGCTATATTTCAAATCGTGCATACCTCCGGAAGAAGATGAACAAGACACCGTATGAGTTGTACAAAGGAAGGAAACCAAATCTTGCCCATCTGCATGTCTTTGGATGTAAGTGCTTTGTGCACAATAATAGTAAGGAAAATTTGGGTAAGTTTGATTCCAAAGCTGATATAGGCATATTTCTTGGATATTCCAATTGAAGTAAAGCCTATAGAGTTTTCAACACTAGAACTCGAGTTGTTGAAGAATCTATTCATGTTGTGTTTAGTGAAAATAAGTCTGATAAACCTTTGGATGATGAAGAAGAAAATGTTTTCAAGAACCAATTCTTTTCAAGAACTACTCCTTCTTCCACCAAAAATTCAGAAAATATTTTTGAGGTTGATCCCCAAAATCCTATTGAAAATCCAGATCGGTCTCGGCCTAGAGCTTGGAAATTTATAAGAAATCATCCTTTAGACCAAGTTATAGGTGATTTAAATCAAGGAGTAAGAACTAGAAATAGCACTTTAAATGAAGTTACATTTTCTGCATTCATTTCTCATATAGAACCCTCTAAAATAGATGAAGCCCTCTCGAGACAATGATTGGGTGATAGCTATGCAAGAGGAGTTACATCAATTTGACAAAAATCAAGTTTGGGACTTAGTGCCTAAACCCAAGGACCATCCGGTTATTGGGACAAAATAGGTATTTAAGAACAAACGAGATGAGTTTGCAATCATTATCGAAATAAAGCAAGATTGGTTGCAAAAGGATATAACCAAGAAGAGGTATAGACTATGAAGAAACTTATGCTCCAAAGTAGCAAGATTGGAAGCTATAAGAGTTCTTCTAGCCTTTGCATGTGTCAAGGGTTTTAAACTATTTCAAATGGATGTTAAAAGTGCATTTTTAAATGGTTTTATACAAGAGGAGATTTATATTGAACAACCTCCTGGTTTTGAAAATGAACATTATCCTCATCATGTTTATCGTCTTAAAAAGGCTTTATATGGTCTCAAGCAAGCTCCAAGAGCTTGGTATGAGAGATTAAGTCAATTTCTTCTTGATCAGGGGTTTATCAGAGGCAAAGCTGACACAACATTATTCATTAAAAGAAATAAGTTGAATGAAATTTTGATTGTACAAATTTATGTTGATGACATAATCTTTGGTGCTACTAATGATGCCTTGTGTGAGGAATTTGCAAAGGTTATGCAGGGAGAATTTGAGATGTCTATGATGGGAGAGCTCAACTACTTTCTTGGGCTGCAAATCAAGCAGAGGAAAGATGGAATCTTCATCTCCCAAACAAAGTATCTCAATGATCTGCTGAAGAAATTTGGAATGGACAATTGCAATGGAGCTGACACTCCAATGAGTACAACCACATCATTGGATGCTGATGAAAAGGGCAAAGACTTCAACATCACCAAGTATAGATGAATGATTGGATCATTGCTCTATTTGACTGCAAGTCAGCCAGACATCCAATTCAGTGTGGGGATATGTGCAAGGTTACAATCTGCTCCAAAGGAGTCTCATGCTGAGCATGTTAAGAGAATCTTCAGATACCTTGCAGACACAAAGACACTTGGATTGTGGTTTCCCAAAGGTCAATCAGAACATTTGGTAGCTTATTCAGATTCAGACCATGTCAGCTACAAAACTGATAGGAAGAGCACAAGTGGTCAATGTGAATTCTTTGGCAACTCACTTGTGTCTTGGTTTAGCAAGAAGCAAACTAGTGTGGCTGTATCTTCCTCAGAAGCTGAATATGTAGCTGCCTCAAGTTGTTGTGCTCAAGTGCTATGGCTTAAGCAACAACTTGTCGACTGGGGTTAATGCGAAGAGATCCCAATTTTGTGTGACAACACAAGCACAATAAGCTTGGCCAAGAATCCAGTTTAACATACTCGAATCAAGCATATTGATGTGAGACATCATTTTATAAGGGATCATGTTAGAAACAAGATGTCAAAGTCATGTTCATTCCAACACATCTTCAACTTGCGATATCTTCACAAAGCCATTAGCCAAGGAGCAGTTTAATTTCATAAGGAGGGAATTGGGAATGGTAAATCCCAATGAATTGTAAGCATTTCTCACTCACCTTAATGTTATTTATGGTTTTGATGATTATAAGTTTACTGACTTAAGCATCGGAGTATCTAGATATGTTTTATGCAGGATGCTTATTTCTGAAGGTTGTTGAAAAGGGAGCGAACTCGAGCCTACCATTTATGAACTCAAGCTCGAGAAAGGTAGAGAAGAAATGAGGATCTGATTATTCATGAACTCGAGCCCATAAGTGAGCAATCTCGAGTTCATCTTAGTCAAAGAGGAATCCTAAACTCAACAACATAATGAAACTCGAGCCTAAAACTAGCAACATCGAGCTCGCGGGATATAGAGCGCAACCAAGTTCTGAGATTGACATGAACTTGAGCCTGTAAGTATTAAACTCGAATTCATTGATGAATTTCAAGAGTTCACATATACACTCTTGAAGTCCAGGTTAGTACAAATTTATGCGAACTTGAGCCTACGATTGTAAACTTGAGCTTGTCGCGGGCCTTATATTCTGAAAACTTGAATTTCCCTCTTCATTTCTCTCCTCTCTCGATCCTAACCCTAATTTCCTAAAATCCTCTCATTTTCTTTGACCCATCTCTGCGAAAATGGCCTCTAAAACCATTGCCTCTGCAAATACTCAAGATTCCAACCAAGGAAACACGCAATCCACCTCTCAGCCTCAACGTGAACGCTCAGTAAGGCTGAAAACACGTTCTACCCGCCTTCGCTATGGCATTGATAAATCAATTAAAGGAGTTCAAGGGGAAATTCCAGATGGCGAGCCGCCCAGACCAAAAGGGGTTTCAATCCATGAAGAACGGACAAAGAGGCGCCATGACCCTGAACAAGTCTCAGGCAAAGGGAAAAGAAAAGTCACAGAACCTACTGAGTCTTTCAGAGCGAAATTGCAACCGAAAAAGAAGTCCACACGGCATTCAGTTCCCTGCTGGTCAAGCCAGTTCTCAAGCCCACTCGGGACCCCGACGACAGGAGCAAGATGCTCCTCAGGTATCTCAAAACAATCCTGCCATAACTGAGATTTATTTTCATTCTAGGATACCCAGTGGTTTTTATGAGGAACCATGTCGGATGACTGCTGAGGAAGGAACAAAATTTAGGGGAAAATATGATGACAAATCCTTCTGCCCTATCGTTTATGTTGATTTAGCTAAACTTAAGGAGGATTGTGGTTTAGATTTAAACCCTTGGCTGAAGCAGTTTGAATCCCTGATAACAATTAGAGCCCATGCAGTCCCAAGCTTGTGAAAATCTTTTACTTTCACATGCAATCTGACAATCTCTTAGATGAAGATGGAAACTTGATAGAGGAGAGGATTACAACCAAAGTGAGGGGTCAGAAAATCACAATTTCCCCTTCTTACCTGAACTCCATTCTGCAAATTGCCAATCCACCATCTCCCGGAGACTACAGATATGATCAACAGACGATCTATGGGCTGCTTCGACCCAATGAACCTGTTCCCGAGGGCCTAAACATTCTGAATTTCACCCCTGCATCAATGCCCCCCGCAACCGTGCAATTTGGTATATCTACACCAGGAATCTTCTGCAGAAAGGAGGCAATTTTACTCACTTTGCCAAAAAGGATTTCCGCATTTTTGCCTCGATTCTTGATCAGAAGCCTCATAATGTTGGACACTGGCTCTTTCAAGAGATGTCCAAGTTTGCCTTCTCTTCCAGGCAAACCTCACAAATTCCTTTCCCTAGCCTTGTTTCAGTTATCCTCTTCCATGAGAAAATTTGGTACTTGGCTGTCAATGATCCTCCAGTCAAGCCTTAAGAATTTGGAAGACACATCCTGAACTTGATGGGGATCAACCCTGAGGAGAGGTTAGATCAGTCCAGAGCACCTCCTAGGTCAAGAGTTACAAGGTCTAGAGGCACATACTCTCGAGCACAGGAAGCTCAAAGTGCTCCTCCTCCATCTCAGACTCTACCTGCTGACTTTGACACTCAGGTGAAGGAGATTATTGACAAGGCAATCTCAAACTTGACTGATAGTGTGGACGTGGCTGTTCGAAAACTGGTTTCTGAGGTTACCCAGGGCCACAAAAACTTGGTTGATACTCAGGACGGTTTTAGGGTAGAGTAAGAGGCTCTAAAGAACCAGATTAGTGACCATTCAACAAGCATTTCTACTCTCTTGGTCACCATGATGGGTCTCAGTGACAAGATGGACCAGATATTGAAGAATCAGTCCATGGCAGCCTCCACCTCATCCTCTGAACCAGTCTCTGAACCTGCTATTCCAGCCTCCACTTCTGAACTTGAGCCTAATCTTGCCCCCGAACCCGAGCCTACCAAAGACACTACTCCATCCTTGTTTGATGATGCCAAAGGGGGAGAAGGATGAAGAGGGATAGGATAGTCATTGTCTGTGTGCCCTTGTATATTTTATGCCTTTATATATTTGCTTTCAAAACTTTTTTGATAGTCATTATCTGTGTGCCCTTGTATATTTGATTTCAAAACTCTTTTGCTAAGTTTCTCATATTTGCTTTTGAAACTCTAATGTTTTGTGCTTCTCGTTGCTAATCTCTTACCCCTATCCAAGTTGTTAATGTCTGCTGTTTATGTAGCTTATATATTGCAAAATGACATGTTATTCTCTATATGTTACAAATCTTTTTATCAAAAGAACATGAATGTTTACAAGTGTTGTCATCATCAAAAAGGGGGAGAATGTTAGTTCTCTAAGTGTTTTGATGATAACTGACAATTGTAAACAATATTGGATGTTGTTGGATCTTGTTGATTTCATTCCAAAATACTCTGACAGCGCCAAACTCGAGCTTGGATTGTCAAACCCGAGGTTTGCCACTAACCGAGGGCTAAACTTGCCAATTGGAACTTTGAACTTGACACTGAACCAGAGGTTTGCTTTTGAGTGTCGTTCTAAGTCTTTTCATATTTTGTGTAAACTCGAGCTTACACTTGGAAACCTCCGGTTTGCGAGAGGCCGAGAGCATTCAGATCTTAAAACACTTTTAAACTCGAACCTATTAGTTTTAAACCTCAGGTTTGCACCTCCAGAGAAAATCTTCGATGGTTTACATAACCTATAAACTCGAGCCTGTTATGACAAACTCGAGTTTACCTCATGGGAAGGTTTTTCAAAATTATGAGTTATTCACCAAGTCTATCTTGTTTCATTCAGAGTATAGGTTTTTTAAATTTGAAAAGTCTCAAGAGTTTACAAAAGATGTAAACTTGAGTTCATCAGCGCAAACACGAGTTTACACTTGACCGAAAGCTTTCAAGGATTTTTAATCAAAGTAAACTCGAGCCTAATTTCATGAACCTCCAGTTTACTTCAGGCCGAGAGCATTCAGAGTTTTCTGAGTAAAACAAACTCGAGTTCAAGTTTGTGAACTCGAGTTCAAACCTTAGAGAGAGCAATGAACCTTTCAACTAAAGAAAACTCTAGAGTTTGTTTTGAAAACCTCAGGCTTGTCTTTTGAAAACTAAAACTAAGTTTTGGTCAAACTCGAGAACTGTCTACTAATAGACTCGGTTTGTGTTTTGCACAAAGCTTTTCAAAGACTCAATATCACGACTTCCTCTCTGGATGGAGGAAACTCGAGTTCACTAATTCCAAACTCGAGTTTAAACCAACCCGAGAGCAAAGAAGTTTTTAATGTCATGAAAAGCTCAGGTGTTGTTTTGCAAACCTCCGAGTTTAGAAGTTTTTAACTAGAAACACTTTTTAATGTTGAAGCTTCAAACTCGAGTCTGCATGAACTGAACTCGAGTTCGTGACGCTGATCCAGAAATTCAAATCTGACGAATTTGGAAAACATTCTTGTTTGATCTTAATACTTTGCAATGTTATTCTCTGATATTCCTAACTATGTTTAATGACTTTATTAGTGAATTTCAGATGGTTTAAAGAGTGTTTATTGAAGGATAAAGTGAAAAGCCAAAAGCAGTTCAGTACATTAAATGCTATGCCCAGAAAGTTGCATACTTTTGAGTAATCCATCTGCACACGGTTGCAAAGCATTAAAGAATGATCTCTACAACAAGCAACTGCTTCTCCAACGGATTAATTCAGAGGAAGTCAACTCTGAATTCTTGGACAGCTGGATTAAGTGGAGATTAGAGAGAGAAGAAGACCAAAACTACTCCTAACCACTACAGATCATCTCCAACTGTCTAATTAACAATGCAACGGTCATTTAATGCTATCGACTATAAATAGAGTTGCATTCAAGTATTCTCAACAACTAGAAGAGCAGAAAACAAAAATTCATTCAAGTCTTGCTTTTATTCCTTGGTTTTTCTGCGTGTACTATCTTTTGATACATAAGCTTCGGTGTTTATCATTATTCACTCTTAGAGAGAGTTTCTATCTATAAATCATTTATTGTAAAGAATCACCAGTCAAGGGGACTTGGTGATTTGGGAGTTTATTGATTACAACTTGTAAGGGGGAGTGAGTTCTAGTGAAGAGAACTACTCTTGAGTTTTTTTCCAATTTACAAAGCACCTCATTAAAATTTTGAGGTGGCTGTACAATTAAACATTCGAACACTGTTGTTTCTATTGGCATTTAATTTCTCTGCTATAATCAATTACACCTTCAGCCTTCACCTTAAATTTTTCGCCAGCAAATTTTAGAAAAGTGAAACCCCATTATGATGTATGATTAGATGCACTAACACGTACCTTTATAGTTTTACTTGTAAGAAATCTATATAAGCCTTTCGAAATACAAGACAGTTTTGTGGCACTGCATAGAATGGGGGCGGCATTTGATGTTGTGTTGGTGAAAACCCTCTAGTTGCTAATCTTGTGAGAGTTTTTGCGGTGAGATATAGTGGTGCGAACTATTTCTGAAGACTACTTCTTCTTTGACTTTCAAGTTTTTTTTTTTTTCCTTTTGCTTTTTGTTGATTGGCCCCCCTATTTGACTTTCAAGATTAGAATACCGAGCAATATTTTGGGTTTGTTTAGGATACCGATGGAAAAAATGACTTATGAAAAAATTAAATTGGGTAAAAGCCAGATTGTGAAATATGATTTATGTTTGGATTAGTGGTTATATAAGTAGTTTTTACTCTATAAGCCATGTTCAAATAAGGAGCTTTTACTCCATAAACCAGGAAAGCTGGCTTTTCAAATAAGCTACTTTTATCCCATAAACCCGATTCGGAAAATTTTTCATCCAAACGAAAAAAAAATATTTAAAAGAAAAAACCATAAGCCTGATTAAAATAGTAAATAAACCCGATTGCCCCTCCTAAAAACTATACCAAACATGCACATTAGTAGAGTAGACAATAAGCGGATACAGAGAGGGTGTGGAGTTGCGTTGCTGGGTCTTACTAAGGTGTACGAATATCTCATTTGCAGTTTTTGATACTCTTTGTGGTCTTAAATATAAGGTAGTAATGATTTTTTTAGTGTCATACTTGTTTGGAATCGCGATCGGAGTCTTAAAATGCAGCTTTTCAATAGTGCTTTATGGTATACAAAGTAACTATATGAGAAAAGTTTTGTCTCAATTTATGTGAATAAGCACGTTTAGACCTTCAAAAGTGGTTCCAAAAATTATTTTAAAATATTCATATTTGTCATTTTTTCTCCAAACTATTTTGTTTAACTTATATACTGATATATAATCTAAGGATACATAATATATAATATGATTAAGTAACTTATTTAACATTTTAATCCATCAAAAAAGACAATCATATTTTATATTTAAGATTGGAGAGAGTATATAGTTTCCTTTACTGCTTTTAACTCTTGAAGCCTCACAAGCCACATTGAAACATTAAGGATAGGTATGAAAATAGGTCAAGCTAAACTTTGACTAAACAGACTTAAGTACGTAATGGAGGCAAAAAGCCTAAGCCTAAATTCAGGCCTTTTTTTAGGTTTAGACTTAAGCCTTCAAAAGGCACTGGTCATACCGAAACCTTTTTAAATGCCTACTTACAATGTAAGTTTTTAAAAAGGCCTCATATTGTAGGCCTTAGAGGCCAGAAATAGGCTTATACTTTGAGCTTATCAAAACCTATATAAATATAACTTGCAATTAGAAAATAAGAATTAAAAAAATAAATATTATGTTATTTATTTGATATAAATATAATTATATTTATTTAATGTATAGACAGGTCAGGCCTGAAGGCTTACAAGTCAGGCCTTAACAAAATAAGCCTAGCCTATTTACACATTTAGGCCTTTAAGTATCCCTTGGCCTGACCTTTTTAACAAACAGACCAGACCAGACCCTAAACAGGCTAAGCTGTAGGCCACCTGATAAGGGCCTAGCCTATTCTACCCCTAACTAAGGATGACCATTATTTATTAAGCAGAGATTTTATTATATATAGTATCAACTTATACGCATAATGACACCGCAAGAGCTTGCATTAGTTCTAGGGAAAATTACAATGAGGTCCTAAGGTACGGAAATAATCATGAAAAGGTCTCATATTAAATTCTACTCACAAAAAAACTTTATTTTCAAAATAACTTTCATGTTATCAAAATGGCTTTATTAGTTGTTAAAATATCCCGATAAAAATCTCATTGTAAAAATGACTTCTAATGTTGTTAAAATGGTTTTTATGTTGCAAAAAAATTTCTAAAATTCTACATGTATGAAAAAACTCGGAAAATTTTTTATAACATTAGAAGTCATTTTCAAAACGAGATTTTCATATGGACATTTTAATAACATGAAAAGTCATTTTGACAACATAAAAAGTCATTTTGACAATGTGACTTTTTTGTTAGGGGAATTTTAGTAGCTTATTCACAACTAATCACAAAGAGAGGAATTTGATATGAAACTTTTTTCTGATTACTTCCATATCTTGGACCTCACTGTGATTTTCCCTTAATTTTATATCTGATTTAATTCTTTTCTTTTCTTTTCTTTTTTGTTGAAAAAAATGGAGATAGAGAGAAAAAGGTGTGTGGGGAGGGGGGCGAGAGGATAGGAATAAACGGAGGAAGGAACCCGCAGACAAAAAAGCAATGGAATTGAAATGGGGAAAGGGAGGGGGTTACGGCGGAGACAGAAGAAAGACGGCGTTAACTGCCACGTGGATCCCACACACCCCTCGCTCCTCTATGATGATTGACAAGCCCCCTTCGATATTCTCATTATCAAACTTTCTCCTTATCCCTCCTCATCCCTCAAAAGTAAATTTATATCATTGATTTCACTTAATCTTGACCATTTATTTTTTTTAATATTTTAATGTCTTCGACGACGGGTACTAAAAATATAGTCATAATGAAAAAATATCCTAAAATATATTTTTAATACCAGTCAGTATCCTAAAATAATTTTTCAAGATCATAAAGCATTTTTTCAATACCAATCAGTATCCTAAAAATGCTGAGACCTTTTTTAGTAATATTTTAAGGCATTGATTGAAAGAGATTTGCCGTGTCTCCCAAAATAACTAAGTTAAAAAATGATTTGTAGAAATAGGGAACCTAGGTCGTTTCCCCAACGAACTCGCGGCGGTTTGATTGCAAAGAATGACAAAACATAATAGTAAAAATGGGGGGTTTTGGTTCAAACAAAATAAAAACAAAAGTAAACAAAAACATAACAGAACAAACTAAAATGGAGCAGTTAAACAAATGCATTAAAATCGATCAACCCAACATTTAGGGTATGTATGGTTGGGGGGGGGGGAGGGGGAGGGAAGGGGAGGAAAATAGAGGGAAAATATTAAAAGAGAAAACTTTTGTGGGCCCCACCGCAAATAACTTTTCTCTCTCTCCATTTTCCTTCCCCTCCCCTCCCCCTCCCAACCAAACATACCCTTAGATTCGTAAACTTCCATTATTGAACGAAATATGAACGAACTCGCGTTTGGTTTCGACGAACCAAAATCTCTCGTGTTCGTCGAGAAAATCCCTCAACTAGACGATCGCCTAGCATCTATCCGAGCGTGTGGCGTCTCACTGTACGATCGCACAGTAACATTGAAACCTAGTTCGAACTCAGTCCTTGCGATGAACCAAACCGAATATTAAATCTAATATTTGAACTATTTCCAAAAATCGAATCCGATAAGATGAAAACATAAACGAGTAAAGTTATCGATTAAGCACAAGCTATCTGGACGAATCATGGAATCCTCAACGTTGGGTTAATTATATAAGTTTAGCCGAGCATGGCTGGAAAAAAATGAAGAACAGACGAAGAACATTGTAGAGAATTTGAAACTTCTATGTTTAATCCGAAAAATATCAAAAATGTTAATGGCCTAGTGTTGTAGTCACCATCGACTTAAAGTTAACCTAAAATGGAAATGGGCTCCAATGGTTCAGCCCAAAATGGAAATAAAATAAAAGTGGATTTTAATTACAAAATTCGAGCCCAAATAAAATCGAGAAATAAACATCGATTTCGGCTCCAAAATCGATCGCCTTCTTGCCCGAAATTTGCCCTTCATGTCTTCATAACAATTGTAACTCTCTGAATCATCTGAAATATGAAACAAAAATGAGGCAAATCCGATGTCTAATTCAAGAGTTATGGTAAAAATAATGAAACAATGTAAAACTGGAATTTTATTATTAAAAATGGCTAAAATATAATCAAAGGCCTAAAACCCAAATAAGTATAAAAATCATTATTTATTAACTAAAGAATCCTAAATTATTAATCAAGAGATAAAAAGAAGTGTATGAAATATTCAATTATTATTGATCGGTAATAAAAGGATACTTCATTATCTTGAAAAAATATTTTGGAATCTTGAAAAAATATTTTAAAGATCTTGAATAATACTAAAAGGATACTCTATGATATTGACTGGGTACTAAAAAAATACTTCATGATCTTGAAAAATTATTTTAGAATCTTGAAAAAATATTTTAGAATATTGATCGATACTAAAAATATACTTGAGAATATTTTTCAAAGTCTTGATCGGTACTAAAAGGATACTTCGGATCTTGACCTATCTTGAAAAAAATACTTCTTTATCTTGAAAAATTATTTTAGAATCTTGAAAAATTATTTCAAGGTCTGAATAATATTAAAAGGATATTTGAGGATATCTTGATAGATCTTGAAAAAATAATTCATGATCTTGAAAAATTATTTTAGGATACTGATTGGTACAAAAAATATACTTCAGAATATGTTTTCAAAATCATGAAGTATTTTTTCAGTACCATTCTTCTAAAGTATATTTTTAGTACCCAACAGTACTTTAAAATATTATAAAAATGAATGGTCAAGATTAAGTGAAATCAATAGTGTAAATTTAGTTTTGAGGGATAAAGAGGGATGAGGAGAAAGTTGGATAATGAGAGTATCCATTCCCCCTTCTTTCACCTCCCAAAGATTCTCACCTAGATACGGTGACGTTGACCCCTCCTTCCCGCCAATTCCTCTTCTTTCTTAAATATCTTAATCCCATCACCACGCCTTCTTTAGTTTATCTCTTAATCCATTATTTTCGGCCAATTTTCAAAACCACGCTGACACTACATTTTATTCTGCAATATAAAAAATCGTCATCTTTAAATATATAAGTTGAATGCTTTACAGGACTAACCAAATGGTATAGTCGTATGAGGATGTAAAATGAAAAAGAAAAAAAATATCACGTTCTTTTGTTTAGTTTGAAAAGAGAAAGGTGAAGGAAGGTAGGAATTGAGCCCATTTAGAATAGTGGCAGTAGAAGTGGTTTTGTTTTTTGTTTTTGTTTTTTGCTAGATTTTTTCTAATGGGCTTTTTTCTAAAAGTCGATTGGTCATGTGATTTTTATTTGGGATAATGGTGGCAGAAGTGATTTTTTTCCTTATAGGCACTTATTTGACATAATGTTTGAAAAGTTAGTTGAGATAGAAAATAACTAAAAAGAGTATGAATTTTGTTAAATAATATATGTGTGTGTTGTATATTATGTGATAATTTAGGATAAAAAATTAAAAGTAAACATAGGGGTGTCTACATATGTATGTGTACACACTAAACACACACACAGATGTGTACAAATTTGTGTGCACACAGATGTGTACCAATTTGTGTGCACACATCTGCATACACAAATCTGTAAGCAGATATGTGTGTATATACACACACATATTTATCTATATGTATGTACATGTGTATATATATATATATATTTGCAATCTCATATGAAGGAGCTGACAGATAACATGATTAAAAGGGCACTAGAAAAGAGGGACATTTACTTCTTGGCGTCTTATATTCAAAGGCAGGCAGTTCATTAACTTTTCTTAACCTGGTTTTATTTATTTTGTAATTCAAGGGTAGATATATCATAAAGTTTTCCATGTTGATTGACCATGTCTATAAGGAGTGATCTCATTTTTTTTTTATTAAGACCAGGTAATCAAGGGTCATGAGCATCGAGATCCAACAGAAAAAAACTCAAAACACAAAGAAGTATAGTTAATTTCTCCATGCTTGTTCCAAGTTCCTCCAATATAGCCATGTCAATTTGTTTGAATTTTACTTATGCTCCAATATTCATTTGCCTTTATTAATGTTCGAAAAATGTCCTAGACTGACCAATTTGGATTGGAACCGGTGAACCAGTCACTGGTCTAGTCTAGTTTAGTCACTGGACCAACGAACAAGTGACCCAAACAACCCATTTTGAACCGGGGTAACCATTTGGGTTGGGTGGGTTACATCTAAGTTATGATTTTGTGATCTGGGAGAACCCTAACATTTATCAACCTCCGCCTCTTGCATAAAAGGAAGAGGTTGATCAAAGAGACAAAAGTTACCTTCTATCCTATAAGAGTATTTCGCTAGCTAGCTGGTTGGCAATAGTTATGGTTAAATAATCGCAACCTATCAATCTCTATGAAGTAAATCCTAACATAATCCACAATATCCTTAAAAGGGTGTTCCTTATCACACCCCCTCAGGACATAGTTAACAGCTTCTATATAATCAATATACAAAATAACCTTCAGATATCCTTTTGACCAAAACAACTGAAGACCCTAAATAAAACCAATCAATTCTGCAATCACTAAAGAAACGTTCATTAGTTTATAGTTGAAACCACCAAGCATTTGTCATTATGGTCCTGAATATATGCCCCCAACTGCTTCTTCCATCCTGCAATATTGAGCCATCAACTGCGAGATCATAATAGTATCCTCTTAATGATGGTTCAAACTAGATTATGTAGCAAAGCCCTGTTATTTGCTCCAAAGGTTCTAAGAATATCCCAATCTGAGCATGCTATAAAGAATCTATGATTCGCATCTAACATCACTCTAGAAGATTCACTATCAAACAACTTATTATATCATGATATACCCAAATATCCCAACATAAATAACCAAACAGAGTGGACTATGGAACTGTCTTGGTAAAATTCATTCAATCTCATGGGTCAGATTCCACTTGATCCATTTTGTACCCTGCAAAGAAAAGAATGTATCCCATAGATCAAGTTTGACCACAATATTTGAGCAATCTTGTAATAGGTTCGTCGAGTCTTCTTCCGGCTCGCATTTAAAAAGGCAAATAACAGCCATCTCCAGACCTCTCTGCATTCTCAACTTCGCTGTATGAACTCTTCTATGAGCAACTAACCACATGAATGTCTGAACCTTCTCCAGAACGGACCATCTAAAGATATGGCCCTCACGTTTTCCTAGGCATGATTTTTTTTCTTTTATTTTTGATATCTCGTGCTTCTTTTTTATAATTTAGAGTATTGTTTGGGGTCTCAATATTTTATATTTTGTTATTATTATAAGCAACATATTATTGCATTTTTATATTTTATTATTAATTATTATAAATGTAGTTATATTTTTTTTATTTTCAATTAAATTATATTAATTTTTTGGTATAATAAATTATATTATTTTAAAACTAGACTAACTTCACGTTGACCCGATCTGACCTACTAATCTTTAAACCATTGCCTTAAGCCGTCAACCGATTCATCATCCGGTCTTATTGGGCACATGTATTAGCTCATTTTATTTGATTATGTGATGTATGGGGTAAATATATACTATAGTAGTGGCGGATCTTGAAATAAATATTTGGGGGGCTGATTTGACGGAAAAAAACCTTAGTCGCCTCAGGGTCAAATCACAATTTACCTCGAATTAAAATGCAACATAGTGCAAACAACTCGGGATCGTTCTCTTATCAAGGAGCCTTTTATTTTAAATTCCCTAGGTTAAACTAAGTGCTAAAAACATGGTTAGAAAAGGGGTTTTGAAATTGATTTTCTCTAAATTAAAATTCAATAAAAAAAATAAAGAAACTAATTCTATTCTTTTTGGTATTTTTGTAAAGTTGTAAAAAAATGCTTTGGATTAAAAGTGATTAATTATGGAGGCTCTTGATAATGAAGAAGATGGCTATCATTGCTTTTAAAAAATATATTTGGGAGTTAAAATTCATTAAGTCTAAAGAACAACCTCAAGATAACACTTGAGTCCAATAATCTCAATTAATAGTAGCTCCTACAAACATAGGAAACTACTACCTTTTTGAGATATTGTTAAAATCCACTTAATGTGTAATTAAAATTAGGATGATGTAAATTGTTCTTCTCAATTTGATTGTTCTAACGAACCATTCAAAAACTAAAATCAACTATGATTACTAATCACCAACATGACAGCAAGCACAATTTCATCAAGCATATAAAGTAATTTAGAAATTTCAACATCAAAATAATCATCCAATTAAAACTACAATTTCCAATCCACATGAACACATAACAGTCATCCAAGTCTCACAACTAAATAATGATAATCTTAAACAAGGAAATCAAATAAATAGTCTAAGCAAAAGATTAAATTAAATAACTCCCCTTTGAAGCACACTTGCTCAAGCCACAAATCTCCATCACCAAGAAGCAAAGATTTTAGCCACACATAGCCATGGGATGAACTCTAATAAAATCAAACAGCAACCCAGTCATAAAAACAAGCTTTGCTGGAAAATAATGGAGTTGAAAGTTTTGGTTGGTGAAGGAGGTGGTGATGAAGGAAGGGAGAAATGGAGTGAGGTTCAAGTGTGAATATCCCTCAGCTCAAATTGCCTTCAGCTCTGCGTTCAATCCTCTCAGCTCGTGACTTCTGCAATTAATTTTCCCCCAAATCCCTCAGCTTGTGAATGGCGTGAATAATTCCTCCAGGCGTGCGTGTGTGAACACAATGATGAAACCAGCGTCAGTCCGGTGTGAACGCGTCAAAAAATTCCTTCTGGTTGCTCGCCGCCTTCCTCATTTAATATCCCCCAGTTGAAACCTTCAATCTCCATCAATGTGTCGTCCTCTTTCCTCTCTCGAAGCTCGCGTCTCCAAGCTCTCTCTCGCCGGGTTGGTCAAAATCCCCCCCGCTCGTGCCCCGGTCCAATGCGCGGCGCTCCCCCTTTCTTTAGTAACCCTCAACTCGTTTTCAAATCGAGTCCTCCAGCTTCACGGGTCCCCTGGATATTGATTGAATAATCAATAAAAGGAATCAGCTGCCCTAATTTAATATATTCAAAACGGTGAGTTTAGCTGCAGGGATCTAAATGAAAAGAAGGAAAGTTCTCAGCAAGGGACTAAACTGCAACTTTTTAAAACTTAAATTAAAACTTTCATTTTAAATTTTGATTTAATCTTTTCAACCTCCTACAATTTAAACCAATTAACCTAACATTAAATATTTCCATAAAAATCAATAATTAAGAGTAATTACATTTTTTAGACAATTTTGCCCTTTTTAACCCTAAATTAATGTATTCACCATTAATATCAATTTATCATAAAAACATCATTTTAAGCTCAATAACTAATGTGAAATGCATTATAAATCCCAATTTAATGATCCAAAAAATAATGTAAAAATATGGTTCAATTAGGGGCCAAATCTGTATCCCAAGATCGTAATATTCGGTATAGACCGCAAATGCGAGGAGTGAAAAATCCAGTTTGAGTTGTGAAGACAACAAAGATATCTATTACTATCATTTCTCACCGACAACAAACAAAATCAAAGAATGAAAGAAAAAAAAAGGAAATAAAAAAAGAAACAAGAAAATAATTTATCAAACTCAACGATTTCAATGAGATTTACCGATTAGGAAATTTCTTATATTATAAAAGAATCAATGCCAAACAAAGTAAATATGGAGTTGAATCAAAGAAAAGAAATAAGATGGGAGAATTTACTCAGTAGGGTCATGAGCGAGCAAGAGAAAAAATCACAAATGAGTTATCAATGGAGATTGGAAGAAAAACAGGCGTGTTCCACGTTCTTGTTCTCATTATTCAGTTATCGGGAGATTGGGAGAATAATAGAAGCGTGCCCTAATGTCTAACGCTTGTGAGCAGGACTGTAGGAGGGAATGAAAAAAGGGGGAAAATGTTTTTAAAAAAATTTGGGGGTCAAAGGAGTATGATTATCCAGCGTGCATGTTCAACTTTATGCCAAAGAATGTGAAAATGATATGAGTGACGATGGATTTTTGACATAATGGAATAATCAATCAATCAACCAATCATATTTAATTTCTCATTGTCCATTAAATTTAATTAATTGGTTGAACAATTCCCACATTCGCAGTTTTAAACCAAAAGATGTCACATTCTCATATTCAATTTGTACCATCATCAAAGATCCGCCATCATCAAAGATCCGATTTAAACCAAAAGATCTCACATTCCCATATTCAATTTGCATGATTAATTTGGCCCCCTCTAGCCTCATCAAAGATCCACTACTGACTATGAGTTCTCCCTTGTAAAGTGTAAAAGTGATTTTTGAGGTGATCCCAAAAAGATTTGAGATTGAGGTGGCGCTGATAGAGGAAAGACGGTACTATCAATTTGTAGGGTTTGGAAGAGGTTTCGTCATTTCTCCAATGTACTGTACTTTTATCATTAAGCATTAAAAAATTTATGTTTTGAAGATACCAACCAATTAGTCATATTTTTTCACTTTGTACAGAATTTAAATAATTCATAAATTGTGAATTTAACATGAATCCTTTGTCAACAGTTAAAACAAACAACTCATTTGTTTTTGTATTAAACAAAATTAGTAAAGTTTTTTCAATTATTCTAGAAATATTTAGTCTTTTTTTTTTTTTTTTTTTTTTTTTTTTTGGGGGGGGGGGGGACAATTTCCTTTTCTGGCCCAAAAATAACTCTAGGGTATCTTCGATATGGGATCAATCAGGGCCCACTTTTGCCTAATACCTCTAATCTCTTATTGGCCGGAGACTTAGAGCCCAAGAAAATTCCAACAATTCAAAAAAAGGAAAGGTGAAACGACAAAACCCAGACAACCCAAAACGCCTCTCATAGTCTATTCATCTCTGCCTCTCTCCGTGACGATCTCTCCGCCAAGTCGAGTAAAATTCGAACATTGATGGACTATTCGTGATTTCTTCTTCTGGCAAATTTCTCTTTCAGAGGGTTTCTCTCTCTATCTCTCTCTGAACATGGACGAAGATTTGCTTAAGCGAAACACCGATTGCGTCTATTTCTTGGCTTCCCCTCTCACTTGCAAGAAGGTTCGTCGCTGTGAATGCTCCTTCCTCTTCCGGTTTTCGTTCGTTGTTACTCTTTTAAGTATTTGGTTTTTATTGTTATTTTTTCATGATTATGTGTTAATCTACATTTGGTTGTGTGGTTTCACAATGACGCTCGTGGTGATAATCCTGGATGCTTCTTACGTACCTATTCTTGAATATGTCTGCTTCAACCCTACAGTTCATGGATCTTTGGTTTCTTTTGTTTCTTCTCACATTGCATTGTCGGGCTACATAGTTCTGGTCGAATTACGTTGATTGTCGTTGTTGTTCTGAACTAAAATAATGCTTGGTGTTCAGGATTTTATGCGGCTTTCTTTCTTCGTCTCTCCGCTGTTCATTGTTGTGGTTTTATTTAGTGAATCGCTTTCTAGGGTTTTATTTTGGATTTGAGTATCGTGAAGCTGTTTGTTTATGTATTTATTTGGTGATTTTTTTCCCAAGTCTTAGCTGATTGTGGTGTCTCGACCCCAAATTGTACTGTTATTTTTCCAGGGGGCTGATTGTGAGTACCGGCATAATGAAATTGCAAGGCTAAATCCAAGGGATTGCTGGTACTGGTTGTCTGGGAGCTGCCTTAATCCAACATGTGCTTTTAGACATCCTGTGAGTCTATATCTCGCTGCTATTTCATTATCTGACATGTTTGTTGAGATTTGACTTCTTGATTGTAAATGCGTTTGTGTCTCTAACTCTGTTACCTATGTATAATTGCATATCTTGAGCTAATTTTGTAATATACTGTTTGGATCATATAGCCTTGGCATGGTTGAGGCGATTTTCCAAATTGTATTCACTTAATTAGATTTGCTAGATCTTGGTAAACGTCTTGAAATATAATAAGGGAACAAAATGGCGAAATGACCTTTTCCTTCTTAAAACATTGTGGCTTCCCTGTAAAATTTTATGTTAAACGATTCAGCTTTGTATTTTATGTATATGATTATGCACACAATATATTTGGCAGAAAAATACTTATTACTTAGTTGTTTCCTCTTGTTTAGGTTATCATTTGTTTAGTTACTGGAAGCTGAGCTAAAATTTCTGTTTATTGAGCTGTGATGGCAATGTCCTTGTTAACAAATTATTTTTTGAAGTTTAGAGTTATGAGGCATGGAGCCATTTTGTCACATTGTTATGTTGCGCTGATGATATTTGCCTGTGTGATAAAAAAAATTACCATAATCTTTTTTAAATATCTTCTTAAGCATGTCTTTGGTTGAATTTCCTTCTGTTTCTTTAAGTTAACTTAGAGTGAAACTAAGAATGGTTGACCATGGCGCACATATTTATGAAAGATTAAACACAAAATTAGAACTCGTATGTGCATCACATGGAGAGAACATAAGAAAATTGAAGTTGGTTCAGGTTCTCATAGTCACTTTTTGTAATATTATTTTTTCGTTCTTGGTGATTTTGTTTGAAGATTGAAGCTCAAGGCTGCAAGCATAGGGTGATGCCTGTTTGGTATTTTCAGAGGCTCATTGAATAAGAAGGCTCAAAAATTAGATTTGGTTATGACACATTTGCCATAGAATTTAATATCTTTGATCCTTTTGTATATAGCATTCCATCCGTCTTCTTGTACAAACATTGTTTGAGTTTAACTTGGGTTATATCCACAATTTTCATCGCCTGAAAAAATCAATTTTATTTGGCTGGACAGATTTGAGCATTAAAATTGTTTAGTTTATGGCATGCCTGGAAAAACATTCAATTCTTTGCATCATTGATATGCTATATAAAAATACATGCAATCAAGCCCCTTTCCAAAGAAACCATTTATGCCATTTTTATTGACTGATAATAATGTGTTAACAATTTGCTCATGTAATTTTTACAGCCATTGGAAGGGCAGACTGGAGTGCCATCTGAGCCTACACAATCTTCTTTACCTGCAAACAAGACAGTTCCCTGTTATTTTTTCTTCAATGGATTTTGCAATAAAGGTGACAGATGCTCATTTTTGCATGGGCCTGATTATAGCTCTTTTCCTGGTAAGCCTGAGAAGAATGACTCTGGAAGCAATGATGCTCTGCCCAATGATGCCCTTCCCCCAGAAAATAAAACATCATCTGGAAATAAAGCAGGGGTTGCAATAACAACTGAGGCATATCCTGATCCATCTGAAATTTCCCCAAAGGCCCTGCATAATTGTAAAATTGACCCTGTTGAAGATCCTCACCGATCAGTACAAAAAAATTTTAAACAGCAAAATACTTTGCAGGAGACACCTGATTATGAATATATAGAAGCCACTGTTATAAGGTCTGACTCTGTATCTCCAGAAAAAGACTATATTCATAGCATTCCCCATGTATGCACTGATCTGAGTACAGATGAACATGTGCATAATCATGTGGAGCCTGAGGAACGATTGGAATCATCCCCTGGATTTGATGTTCTTGTTGATGATGAAATGGAGGACTCGGCCTATGAGGATGATTCTGAATATATACCAGTTGATGGTGAACACGGGGAAATGAATGGGCAGTACTTGCAGTATGAATTTAAAGACACTGTTGAGTTTGACCCTGAATGCTCTGAAGCTGACATTATGGATGAAGAGATGTATGATGGCCGCAGATTTATGGGTGATCATATTCTTGCTGATGGCAGAAAAGTTCCTGCTTTTTCCAGAGAGAGAATCATAGACTCTGTAATGTCCAGGAAGAGGATTCAGATGCCAGCTGAAATGACTGCTTGTGACAGGAACTTAGACCTTCGAGACCATCTGAGTAGCGAAGGGAAATTTATGGTAGGCCTGTTACAGGGTTTTTAAGAAGACAGGAACCATCTTTTCTGATGATTCAGAACCGAGAAAGGCTGAGAAGACATGGTGTTGATCAGCGGCTTAGTAGACGGTTGACGTCTGAGGTGGGATTTAACATTATAGAAAATGGAGAGGTTGAAATTCGTTCAATTTCTAGTAGGCACAGGTTATTTAGGCACCCTCTGCAACATTCACCAAGGAGGATGCAGCATTATAGAGAAAACCGTAAACAGCAGTTTCTACCATCTAAAATCTTCAGGAAACCATTTGCAAAGCGAGGGCGATATACTCCCGCATCTACCAATACTGCATTTCACGGACCTAAGACCCTAGCAGAAATTAAAGAAGAGAAGGCGGCAGCTGCAGAAAGAGGGCTTTTCAATAGCACTTCAGCTGATTTCCAGGATCCCAAACCGCTAAGGGAAATTCTCAAGGATAAGAAGAAGTTGGATTGTGAATGAATGTTTTGTTCATTCTGAGACAATGATTGATGAATTTTTTAGACCAATATTTCAGCAGAAGTTGGTTTCTTAGGACCCAGGGAGAATCCAGGAAGTTGAAGGGAGATAGTGATAGGGTAGGGTTCATGATGGATTTTACTAGTGAATTGGCTCACTTTTTTCGTTAAACCGAGATTGCTGGTTGACATGGTGTTTTGTGAAACTAGCCTTTGTATTTATTGTACAGCTCTGCGTACAAATTCTCTTCCTGGCTGATGCTTTTGCACTGTAGCTTTTCACCTGAGTGCAACTAGTGTTTACTTGGCGGCTGTTATTGACTATTCTTCCTTTTCTTTCTTTTTTTGGGTCTAACATAGAACTATTTGGCCGGTGGTTTTAACTTTTCAAAAGTGTTAGAAGAGTTTTGTCTCGTCTTACATAAAAGTGTTTAAAAAGGTTGTTTTCTGGGTGTTCCCAAACAAACAAAAGTTATCAATCTTGTTAATTTCATGTTGTCTTTTTCTCCAAGAAGAAAAGTATCGTCCCGTTGAAATAAAAGATGTCATGGTATAAGAAGCACACACCAAATCCTTGAGTTTGCAAGGATGATGAATAAATATTGATAGAGCGATGCCCTCTTTTCTACCCCAAAAGGGGTGGGGAGGATGTCTTGGTGAGTTGGTGTGGTTTTTTCCGCCCATAAGTTCAAATAATTACTTAGTCTTTAAGGGATATTGTTTTTTTGGGGGAAAAGAAATTAACCCAAACCACATGGTGGTGTTTTTTTTTTTTTTTTTTTTTTTTTTTTTTTTTGGTTAAATGCAGATCGACCAATAAAGTGTTAAGCGGAGCACTCAGCACAAAAAAAGTTTTAAGTGGACCCTAACTACCAAAAAAACAATTAAAATGTGTAAAATATCACAATGCCGTTAGTATTGAAGTAACGGCCGTTACTTTCCAGATGTAGATTGACTAACAAAGTGTTATGCTAGGAGCGCATAGCACAAATAAGTTTTGAAAAGACTGAAAGTACTAATCAACAATTAAAAATGGGTAACTAGCACAATGACTTTAAAACCAAGCTAACATTCGTTTGGTGCAAATTGAACGTTATGCAATTGGCTGGTGAAAGTGTTAAGGTGATATAGATTTAGTTCTTCACACTGACTTATCCCTTAACCTTAGATTTCTGCCTTTGACATGCTACTCAAGGACCTCTATCTCTTGTTCGTCCTTTTCTCCTTCCTCATCCAACAAGGGATCAAGAATCTGAGGGTACTCCAAGTGGGTCGACAGCGAACCTGATGTCCTTTTCTCGATCAATATCTACCAACATGGACTTGTTCCTTGTTCTCTAAGCCTTTCATTAGCGAATTTCAAGCAAATCCAGTTTTCTTCTTTGGTATTCTATTGTCCCATGCCGTAGCTTTCTCTAATTTGTTTGTGTTGAAAATTCAGCCACCAAGCTCCGTTGAAGATCAACCTAATATCAAACAACCGTTAGCTTGATTTTTAATTATTTATTGTGTAGTTACGTTTTTTTAATTGTTTATTGGTATTTTTGATCCGTTCAAAACTTAACCCTTTTTTCCTTTTTTATAGAAAACTTCTAATTACTATTAGTTATTCCCTACACTCAAAAACTTTTATTTTAAATTAAAATCCCACGAAAAATATATCCATATTGACATCTCTTAAAATCTCAATAAAATCTCTTTAATTTAGTATTGATGACTTCTCAAATATATCAAAATATATCTCAAATATATCAAAAATGGGAAGTCATCAAAGAATACTTTTGTAATTGTTCTATTGTATTAGCTTAGTTGACTCTTGATTATTATTTTTCTATGTTAAGTTGAAGTTTTCTTTTCTTTTTTTGTTTATATTCTTTGGTTTTTTAATGCATTTAAAACTTTCCTTAAAAAAACAATTTGGGGAACCCCGAATCCCCCACTAATTGTGCGAACACAAAGGAAAAATCCTAACTCGCCACTTTGTCACCACGATAGTTTAAAGAATAAGCCATGCTATTTATTATTATTATAATCATAAATAGTATAATTGGTTAAAATTTATATATATACATACATATGTAGTATGTATGTTATAAGCACTGTTATTAAAATCGCGCTTTAAACCGTAGGATCGCACGATTTTGCGATGTGTAGAAGCCAAACGATCCATGCTGAAAAAAAATCGCATATTGCTTCGAAATGCTAGGATCGACGGGTAACTCGTAGGATCTCGGTATCGCACGTTTCGAGATATAGCTTTTAATTTTCAGCCGGTCGTTGCATTGGGAGAGTTGGTGTAGCTAGATCTCTGGTGGTAACCGACTGGAGATGTTGAGGATGAAGGATCCCCGAGGAGGGAGAGCTCTAGCGATGAAGATGAAGGGATGATTCCAGAGATAGCAATTTCTTTTTTAATTGTATTTTATTGCTTTTGAAAAGGAGTACAGCAGCTTTACTACAGAGAGTAGGTGGTTGGGGCCCATCAAACAAAGAGTAGGACAAAAGCAAGTGCAGCTGGAGCTAAACGGTAGAAACAACAAACAATAAAAGGAAAAAAGACCTCGACTACCAGGGAAAAAAAGACAGCTTATTTTTGATATTTTGGTTTTATTTTATATAATGTCAAGTTGATACTTCTATTGTTATTGTTACTTTTATATTATATTTATGAGTTTTATAATTATTGTTAGTTATTTTACATGCATATATATAATTAAATATAACTTTATATTAAGGTAATAGGATCTTACGATTCGTGTCGATCCCACGATTTACGATCTTCACACTCCCTCTCGATCTTGTATAGGATCTCGATTTTAACAATATTGGTTATAAGTATAAGGTGGTTTTGTTTTTATTTCCATTGTCATGATTCTTAAATTATATTGTAGAAAAAAGGGATAAGTATCTTTTTTGCCTTAGAAGTTTTGACTGAAGAGCACTGGGTAGACGGAAGTTTTTTTGGAGCAAAATTACTATGGAAGTTGACAAAAAATAGCAATTTTGCCCCTCTGTTAATTTTGACCATTAAGTTTAACTGATATGCATCTGTGGCATGCCACCTTATCAATCAAATAGAGTTAATTATCATTTTTGCCCAGGAAGTTTACAAAACGTAGCAATTTTGCCTTTTTGTCCCCAATATTAAATTTGACTATGAAATCAATCAAAGAACACACGTCATGGCTTGAAAAGGTCAAACTTGAAGTCAAAGAGGGAGATCCTTGAGACGTTGAGCTCAAGGCGGCCAAAATTTGTAAAGCCAAATTGGTCAAAGGGACTGAAAGGTCTGTTGCAAAACCCAGAGGAAGCATCACTATGATCTAAGCAAATGAAACACAAAGCGAGAAATGAATTATCCCAAAAATTGGTTCAGTAAGGCAAATCAATAGTGATAGTATTTACTTTTGTATAGATTGATGTAGGCCACCCGCCATGTTCCACAAAGTAAATCTATACTGCTCCTAAAAATTCTAGCAATTTTAAGAGAGTATGGCCTATGAAGAGCCGGCAGAACCCAAGAGGGGGTGAATTGGTTGAAGATTAAAAACTTGAAACTTTGAAAATCTTTTCGTGCCTTCTAAATCAATAGTTAGATATTCAAATAAGAATATACTGGAAATATAATATATAAGGGAAGAGAATATGCAAACTATGATTTATACTAGTTCGGCCCAATCCTTGACCTATGTCCAGTCCTCAAGCTCCACTTGAGATTTTCAATCCACTATCCTCTTGTTTAACCGGGCACAAGAGAAGCCTATACAAACGCACAAGTTCGCCCAGGCACTTGTGAAGCCGAATCTCTCACCGAGATACACCTTTCAATCAGTTACACACTTTGTACTCGAAGTTATCCTTTCACTAGGATACACTCCCCCTTACAAGTCGTAAACTGATAACCTAATCTCCAAGTCCCACGACATGAGATTCTTACAATGATTTAATAATCAGAAATGTTCTAGTGTAAACACTGAAATACAATACAAATCATTTCACTATCTAGTGTAAACTATATAAACATTAAGCAACAGAGTGTATGAACTATCAACAACAAAGTAGTAAAATCATTTCGTTGGATTCGTCGATTCATTCATCAATCGTCACTCCTTCCAGTTTGAAGACTTCGCAATTTATAGGTATTTGTGTTATAAACATTAAGCAACAGAGTGTATGAACTATCAACAACAAAGTAGTAAAATCATTTCGTTGGATTCGTCGATTCATTCATCAATCGTCACTCCTTCCAGTTTGAAGACTTCGCAATTTATAGGTATTTGTGTTTCGATCATTGTGAACATTTGACCGTTGGAAATTTGTTGGAAGTAGCCGTTGAAGCTTTTGTTACTTTTTGCCTGCTGAGCTCTAATCCAATAATAGAATGTTTATCGTTGACTTCGTTAATGCTCCGTCTTGACTGTTGTATAATAGCCGTTGTAAAGATTCAAGCTTTTCGTTAGAATGTTCAAACTATTCGTTAGACTCAAAAGCTTTCCTTTATTTTTGAAGTAGCATTTAATGTTGTCTGACACAACGAACGGCTTTTTGCTAATCTCAAATTGAACAAGATTAATTCACTGCAAATCACTCATAAAGATGATTAGAAATAATATCAATGAGATTTAAATATAGATACAAGTGATAGCTCAATTAATCTTAATCTTGAATTCGTGATTACTTATAGATGATGAACCATGCTCTAGTAGATGATCTTGGTTGCTCGAGCAGATATGAATAAATACCCTTTGTTGCATTGAAGGTCACTCATGCTCGAGCAATATCACTTGCTCGGGCATGCCTAGAATGAAGCTTTAAAAACATCAACCATCGCTGATGCTCGAGCAACTAAGATTTCATGCTCGGGCATCATTCTGATCCAGTGTCGCAAATGCTCAAGCATCCCAGAGACAATGCTCGGGCATAGTTGAGACCGAGAGCAACTAATAGCTTAGGAGCATGCTTGCTCGACTAGCATAACGTTCCTGCTCGAGCATGCTGCTCAGGCATGATAAATTCTTGCTCGAACACAGGGCATACAGAGGCGAAGACTAAGAGACGGCCGATCGCTCAAGCAATACTTTTCCTTTGCTCGAGCATACTGTTCGGGCATGTCATAATCATGCTCGAGCACAAGTCATTCAAAGACAAAGAGTGAAGAATATGTTGATGCTGCTCAATCACTATTTACCTCTGCTCGAGCATTACTTACCTGCTGCTCGAGTAGCAGCTTGACAGAGAGTAATGTTCATTATAGTTCGACCATGTTCGGGCACAAATAATTCCTTTCTCGAGTAGACTGTTTGAGCATTACTTAACTAATGCTCAAGTAAGCTTCTATCTTTGAGGCTTTTGATCATATGTGAATAAGCATAATATTCTCCAGTACAAAGCTCAACTTTTAGAATGTAGAGACTTTCAGGAAACAAGAGTATTAACAGCACAATAGTCAATTTCCAGTTAGCATAACGTCTTTGATATAGCTCCCAATTTGGAAAATCACCCATGCTCAGAAAGCTCTTCTAGCCTTCTTTCTAATGCAAGAAGAATCAGCTCCAAACTCATTGTATTTCGTCCGTTATCATCAAATGAATGGAGGTTATTCTTGATCAATGTTGTTTGCAACATTCTGAACTGACTGTCAACTTTAAAACATTGTATCTCCTTCAATTGATCTTCTTTTTTCATTATCTTGATTTTTTTGGAAAGGTATTTGAGTCTAGTTTCCAATGGAACTAGTTTCAGCTCATTTGGATTTGTCGTTTGAGAGATACACTCAAAATACCAAAGCTTAGTCTGCTGTGTGATGTTGATTTCTCTGTCATCTTCCAAAATTCATAACTCTCTCATTTGAACTCCTTTGCACCTTTAATTTTATATCAAAATGACGCATTGGGAGTCTAGTTTCATAAAAAATTGGTTTCACCTCAATCAAACTTCTAGTTTGAGAGATATCATTGAGTTACCAGAGGTCGCCAGCTGAAACGCAAAACAGAGGTGAAAGACTGCTGAAAAACGTTGTTGCTTAAGCACCAGATTTTCTCTGCTTGAGCATGACCCTGTTTATGCAATAATAAGAGCTGGAACTGTAGCAAGTTATTGTAGCAAACTACTATTCACCAGGAAGTTTGAACTTGCTTATTTTAAATCCGAATTGAGCCGTTCCAACTTCTGTTTGATCATAGAGACTTGAATATTGATATTCTCATAATATTTAACAAGTTCTTCTTTCTTCAATCTCCATTCTTGATAACTATTAAACTTCACATCTACATTAAATATAAGAATTAGTCAAAGTAGAAGATAAATGTAGTATGCAAACTTTTTGCTCGGATAATGGCATCTATATAAGACATCATCAAAACTAATCATATCCAACCTAGATCAATCTATACAAAGGTAAATACTATCACTATTGATTTGTCTTACTCGAATCAATTCATTTGCTTAGATCATAAGTGATGCTTCCTCCGAGTTTTGCAAATGACCATTCAATCCCTTTGACCAGTCCGCTTCACAAATTACTATTTGTCTTAAGCTCAACATTTCAAGGATCTCCTCTCTCGACTTCAAGTTCGACCTTTTCAAAGCATGATGTATGTTTTTTGACTGATTTAATAGTCAAATTTAATTTTGGAGGATAGAAATGCAAAATTGTTAAGTTTTGTAAACTTCCGAAGCAAAATTGTTCCTCAGCGAAAATTTCCGGGGCAAAAATGATACTTAACTCTTTGATTGATGAGCTGGCATGCCACGTGTGCACATCAATTAAACTTAATAGTCAAAATTAACGGAAGAGCAAAATTGCTACATTTTGTTAACTTCCATGGTAATTTTGCTTCAAAAAAACTTTCGTCTACCCAGTGCTCCTCAACCAAAACTTCGGGGCAAAAAGACACTTATCCCTAGAAAAAAAGTATGATGATTCTAATTGGGAAAATCTTAGTTAAATTCAACTGAAATATTGAAATCCTAATTTAGGCTTGCACATGAAACAAATCACTAATCAGACTAAGAGGCTTAATTACAGATTTATGAATATTATTAAAAGACTAAAATGCCCATCTCTGATTAAAAACGAATCAGGTTTACACTAGAATTTTGTTGAAACCCACAAATAGCCTAGTCTTCTTGGCAATTTCAACATAAAACCCAAAACCAATTGAATAGCAGTGGAGGCAGCTTTGTTATTGAGCCTCTTACCATTAATCGCCTTTACTGAACGCGTTATCTTCGTTTGGGAGGAAACTCCTGGAAATTGCTCAATGATCAAAAGGGAAATTAAACACCGAAGACCAAACCACAGAGAAGAAATTAAAGACTTCAGTTTTGGGAAATTTTGCAAATTTAAAATTTAAGAAATTAGCACCAAGTGCTCCAACGAAGAGGGTCACTGAAGACTCTCTTTTCGCTTTGATGTTATGATTGAAGACTCTAACCGAATTAAGAGGGCGTAAAAAAGGAACTTATTGAGGGGACTCAAGCTTAAGGATATTTCAAATTTTTTAAAAGGTTCCAATTAAATTCGACTGAAATGATAAAAAATAAAGTTTATCCTTGTATTCAATTTTCCCTTTTCATTCATATGAGGGCTTTATAGTCTTTTGACAACATTTAAAAATCACTATTAGTCCTCTTGGCCTGATTAATCATTTGTTTAAAATGTAAGCATGAAATTGGATTTCACTATTTCAATTAGATTTAATTAGGATTTTCCCATTATAATATTGGACAGAATTGAACAAAATTATTCATGTTTTTAATATATATATATATATATATATATATATGCGTAAATCTAGATTAAAATAATTTTTAAGATTCAAAATAAAAAAATTACGTAATCTGCCTTGTGTTTAATAATATCATTGCTTTCATCAATTTTTTTTCCGATACAATTGCTTTCATCAATTATTTGCTCAATATTTCGCCATGCAAGTATGGGCCTCTCTCTGTTTTTTTTTTTTTTTTTTTTGGGTACAACCACTCTTTGTAGTTGACTGTAAATTGTTTAAAAGAGATTTGAAATTCTTATGGACTACAATTCTTTTCTTTTCTTTTTTGGATACAATTATGGACTACAATTCTTTAAATAACTAAAAGCTTGGGGCCATCAATTAATTAATCAAATTATTAAATATATAGTCTTATCTTTCGGAATTCAAAGTTTTATTAATTTAAGAAATTTTCACATCGTATGCTACCTCTTTATGGTATTCCCTTCGGTCTTAATTATAAGATATATTTAATCAATTTTAAGGAGATTAAGGAGATGAGTTAAATTAGTTAATTTTACTCATTTACCTAAAATATCTATATAAATTTAAAATGACATAAGTAAAAGTGAATCAACAACTCTTACCATATATCTTTTTCACCTAGAATTTTCCTTCTCACACACGCTTTCTAATTAAAATAATAGTCTTGTTATATATACATATGTGTGTGTGTATATATGTATACATATAGATATATATACATATATGTGTGTATGTGTCAATGTATATTTTGTGTAGACACAAGCACCCACACGCCCACACACACACAGATGTGTGTTTATATATATATTGGTAAATTAACGTCAGTTAATCGATAAATAAATTAAAATCCAACAATTTAAAAGTTTCACTGACTAGAAGAGTTACGCACCTACATACATATACTCACAAAAAACAAAACATATTTGAAAAAATAAAATAGGGGTATTTTCGAAAGAAATTGACAAAAATTAAAATTTTATCAACCGACTCTCAAATGTTGTCTTCTAATTAGGACCGGAGGAAGTATTTATTTGCTTCAATTTCCCTTGAGATGTCAGGAAAGGACCACCAGAGCCTCAAACTGAAAATTACTTAAGTGAACCGCCTAATCTTAACAACTGAACAAATGAACCCTTTATAACAAATTTATCAACTTTAAATGGTAGTAAATTTTATTTAAAAAAATTAATTCTATGAAAATGAGTATAGAGAAAAGAAATCATAGACAAAATTATATTTCTGATTTCCATAATGTTGTTTGACTTTTAATATCCTTATAGTTTAAAATGTGTTATTTGTCTTTAATTCATTCCTTTTTTATTATTATGTTATACCTTGATTTTTTTTATAATTATACTTTAACAAGTTTCTTACAACATGTTATTATTTTAAGAAAATGAATTCAATTAAATGTAATGTCTATCCGATTAGAATCTCAACTCTCAAGCTTGATCTGAGTACGTCACAAATTTTATAATTTATCCGTTGGCCGCATGAAATGAAATGAAAAATGAAATAAAATATATAAAAAAATAATGTTATGGATAGAAAAAAAAATTCTTAAATAGGAAAAATATTTATTATTGAGAATTTATATCATAACACTTACTCGTTTATTATTAGTGTAATCTAGCATCGAGGACCTTTGTATTTTTTTTATCTAGTGCTTCTAACACCCTAATCTTATATATATAATGCATCCAACATTTTAGGGTCTGTTTTGTTAGTTCTATATGTGTTTTGATGATAACGACAATTGTAAACATGTATGGATGTTTTTGGATAAACTAAATGGAGATTTAAACTTGTTGATTTCAACCCAAAAACATTCATCGGCGCCAAACTCGAGCCTAGATTTGGCAAACTCGAGTTTGCTCGACGGAGGCAAAACTCACAAGTTTACATTTTAAACTTGAGACTACAGTTTCATAAACCTCGGGTTCGGTTCTTAAACCTCGTGTCGCACCTCCAGAGAAAAGTTTCAAAGAGTTTACAAATATGTAAACTCGAGTTTGTGGAGACAAACTCGAGTTTGCCTCTGCGGGAAGAATTTTTCAAATGAGATTTTCATAAACTTGAGATCGCTTCCATGAACCTCGAGGTTTGCTTCCATGAACCTCGGGTTTGCTTCCATGAACCTCCGGTTTGCGTCGGGCCAAAAAGTTTTCCAAAAGTTTTCTAGCCGAGCAAACTCGAGCTTAAGTTTATAAACTCGAGTTCGTGCCTTACGAGAGCAAAATGATTTTTAACTTGAGAAAACCTCGGGTTTGCACCTTTGAAACCTCCGGTTTGTGTTTTGAGAACTAAAACTGATTTTTGACATGAATAGTGTCAAACTCGAGTTCATCACTTATAGACTCGAGTTCATGTTTTATTCAAAATGTGTTTTGATTTGAAAACCCGATGGTTTGCTCGATAGAAGTCTAAACTCGAGCCTAAATATGCAAACCTCGGGTTTGGCCCCGAACAAATTTTACAAACCTCGGGTTCTCTACGCAAACCTCGGGTTTGGTCCGATTAAGCAAAACTTCATTTTAATGTTCGAGTAAACTCGAGCCTAAATATACAAACCTCGGGTTTGGTCTGAACAAATTTTACAAACCTCGGGTTCTTTACGCAAACCTCGGGTTTGGTCCAGACAGAGGCGAAACTTCATTTTTAATGTTTAGCAAACTCGAGCCTAAATATACAAACCTCGTTTTGGTCCATACGGAGGCAAAGATTCATATTCAATACTTAAGCAAACTCGAGTTTGGAAAAACAAACCTCGAGTTTGTATCGCGATTCGAAATTCAAATTCTACGAATCGTGAAACCTTCTTGTTTGATCTTAATACTTCCTATGATTAATCTCTAATGTTACTAGATATGTTTAACCACTTTATTGGTGAGTTTCGATAAATTAGAGAATGTTTATTGAAGGTTTAAAGCAAAAACAAAAGTGACGCGCACTTTAAAAGCAAAACCGAGAGAAAGTTGCACAACTTTGGCTAATCCACTCGCACACGTCGCAAAGCATTTAAGAATGTTTTCTACAACAAGCAACCGCATCTCCAACGGATTAATTCGCGAAGGTCAACACAGATTACTTGGCCAAATTTGGTTTAAGAGAATTTTGGAGAGAGAAAGTGCCTAAGCCACCTCCTAACACCGGGAGAACTTCTCCAACGGATCTATCTCGAAAGGCAACGGTCATTTAATGATCTCTCGAGTATAAATAGAGTTGCATTCAAGCCTTTCCAACAGACACACCTTTGAAGACGAAAATCATTCAAGTCTCATATTTATTTCTTCGTTTTATCGTGTAGTATCTTGAGATACATTGAGCTTCGGTGATTATCATTATCTACTCTTAGAGAGTTTATTTCTGTGTATATCATTCATTGTAACAATCTCAAGTCGGTGACTTGGGGATTGGGAAAATCGAGTACAACTTGTAAAGGGGAGTGTGTCCTAGGTTGAGGAGCATCCTTCGTTTACGAGTGGGTATCGATTGTAATCAGTACAACTTGTAAGGGGGAGTTAGTCCTAGGGAGAGGATAACTCTTGAGTACAGAGTGTGTATCTGATTGTTTACAATTACAGCTTGTAAGGGGGAGTGAGTCCTAGGGAGAGGATCATCCTAAGTACAGAGTGTGTAATTGTAATTGAGTGATAGTGGAAATCCCAGAGTGTTTCTGGGGACTGGACGTAGGTCAAAGAGTTGGACCGAACCAGTATAAATTCTTGTGTCCAGCTTCTTCTTCCCTCACTCTGTTTACCTCTTGTTTTTATAGCTTCAAAACGAGCATTTTCTGAAAATTTTTAAAATACCCAATTCACCCCCCCCCCCCCCCTCTTGGGTATATAGCTCCACTTACATGTTTGAGTTGGTGTTTAAAAATAACGTTTATGCAAGTCTAGAACAAATCTATTTTCCCACATACTTATCTTGTATACCATAAATCATATTGGAAAAGTATCTCCCGCTGCTAATCCAAATTGGCACTAACAATAAATAACATCAGAGAGTGCTAGATGCACTATAAATAAAATTAAAATGTTTGATGCTACTAGAAAATAACATCAGGGTGTCAATTGCTAATTTATCATTTATAAGGCATAATTTTATAAATTTTATATTTCAATTTATGAGGCATTTTGTGAAATGTTAAGAGTAATTAATTTATAGTTTTCATGAGTAATTTAGTTGTTAGAAACAAGATTTAGCTGTCACAAAATTACAGTCAACTAGTGACAAAATTTCATGATTTCATCATAAAATATATTGTCAAAAATACTTGAAAAACATTATAAGAATGTTGGTCGTAGTCGTTTACAAATGTAACAAGTGATCATTCATTGAATTCAAAAACAAAAACTCTAATGACTAATTCGAAAGCTTGGACAAGGTCCAGGCAAGGCAGTGTACGTGCGGACAATCTGTATGAACCCTAAGGCAAGATCCGAAAAATAATGGACAAAGCTTGAACAAGGTCGTGGCAAGACAGTACAAGTCGGGCAATCCATGTGTTTGTTGATTAGACACAAGTTAATTCAACACAATTTTAATATTTGACTATTCCATGGACACGAATAACATCAATTAGACGAACAAAGCTTTGCCCATCATCATAAGCTAAGCTAAGTTAATAAATATTTAACGAATGATATATATTAGTAAACGTGATCAACTTCTTCATAAAACAATTCTTTGAAAATTCAAAACTACAAAGTAGTGGACGAAAATAATATATTACTACGCGTTTAAGTTTGAAAAACTACTTATAGTTTGTTTCTGTATAAGAACACAGATGTCTAGCCTCAATGGATTAGTGAATTGTCTATATGGGATTAGGTATACTCTTCAGGATATGTAGACTCAGATACCGAAGAGAATATGATTGTTCTAAGATGTCTATGAGGAAGACACCGAAGAATATCAAGTGATCACTGTGCTACATGATATGGAGGCTTTCGCCAAAGAGGGTGGAGTGTGTGCACAATGAGACTGAATAGTAGAATAGATTAATAGAGAATATGCACCTGTGAGGTTAATCTCCTATTTATAGGGATTACCTCGAGGGTTTTGGTCCTTGGGCAGTGCGCCTCCAAGCCCTTGTCTTTACTCCACTACCTGTGCATGCCTGCTCCACTACATGTACTCCCCATGGTTATAGTCGAGATTATAGGGTGATTAGAGTTTTACCTGATTAAAGAGAGCTTCTGCCATAAAGTGTCCTTGCTGGGCCGCATCATATCTGGGCCCAATACACGAATCCATAACAGTTGCCCCCAAGCTCGGTTGTTCAGGGTTCTGATCTGCTGAGATTAATTGACTGCTTAACCTGGACTTTATATCCGATTTGCTTGTCCTGCCTTTCGTGATTTTCATTCACTTGACATCGGAGAATGTCCGAATTCCTTAATCCTTTGTAGCTTGCCCCCAGCCATGCATACCAGGTTATTTTGCCTTGAAAACTCTCTTGTTTTCATGATAGCTAGGATTTCATTTGCGTCTTTTAATCCAGATTGCCGGATTCGTATATTCTTGCCTCCAAGTGTTGCCCTAAATTCGGGGTGTCGTGAAAGAATGGAATATGAACAAGTTCCATTTGCCTACGCCACTGACATCATGGCGTGAAGCTGTTATTTCATGTCCAATGATGTCTTTCTTCGTCTTTGAAATCCGTGTGCATTAAATGTTTAGTCGTTTCATAACGATCATCATTGTACTTTTCGGAGGGAAATCTGCTTTTCAGTAGGAATTGTCGTGGTTACCCTTGGCTTTTCAGATTCAAACGTCTATATATTTCCACTTCCTCCTCTTCTCTCCTCTTTACGTTCAAAACTTTCCTTGTCTTCTCAGAGAAAACTTCTCACTTCCACAGAGCTCTCTGCCCTCTCGCACTTCCTAACCTTCTTCAACCTTTCAATAGTAAGGTATTTTCATTGCTTCCCTTTCTTTTTATTTCCATTTTGCTTTGTCTATCATCCCCCTTCTTCTCCGACTGCATCTGCCGAAAATCATTTTTCTTCTGGTAGGTTTTTAGGACCTTCTGGGTTTCAAACTGCCAGTGTCTTAACTCACTTGTCTCAATCCCAATAATTCCTCCCTTTTTTACCTTGACTCTTCTCTCTAAAGTGCTCATGGATAAAAATAGCCCTCCGCCTCTAGACATGTATGGTAATCCAATTCTAGAAGAGTATAGAGAAATACTTAAAACACTCTCTAGCGGGCAAAAATTTTGGTTTTGGGCAATACCTCGCACAGAGTAGGAAAAACAAGAAGCACTACTTTGCAAGCCCCGGGGGGAGTGGGAATAGATTCAGAATTCAAACACAACCGCACGTGTCTCATGATTTAAACACTACCATCCCTGACTCTTCTACCCGTCCATCTTCAAGTCGAGGCTGGGCTCATAACATTCCTCCCCAACTTCTCAAATTCATGCCCCCGATTTCAACCGAGCTAGACCGAGATCTCATCTGGGCAACCTCTTCGATCCCTGCGATGAGTGCTGCTATCAAAATATTAGTCTCGTCAATGAAGGTCGTGAGAGAGAAGCTCAAGCGATTTTGGCCACATACCGGCATAAATATATTTCACAAGCTATCCCAACCTATATTAACTTGAATCATCCGAGCTTGATGCCTTTCCATTTCGCACACAGCAACTCCTTAGCTCAGGTATACTTTCTGTTTCTAACTTTTCTCTTTTTACTTATAGGTATAAATGGGTTCACCTTCGCGCTGTATTGAACAATCCATGATAAAAGAACCGAGTTCTACTGGTCCTTCCAAAGCTTCGAAAATTCTGGATCGGTGGGTTATCGAAGAGGTGCTAAGTATCAAAAGTACAATGATTGCAGAGGAACTCACCGAGCTCGGCATCCGAGATTGAGAGTGCTATACCCTTGACTTCCCTCATGTGTATGAAGCAATATCCTCTGGGACCAAAGACGACGATCCCCACTTCTTTTTCTTCTATCGGGATCTTACTTCCCGACTTGGTATCCGGTTTCCATTCACCGAGTTCCAAATTTGCCTTCTCAACCACCTGCATCTGGCTCCGTCCCAACTTCATCCTAATAACTGGGCTTTTGCCATTGCCTTTGAAAATTTTGTTGGATATGATTAGTCTTGATGATGTCTTATATAGATGTCATTATCTAGAACAAAAAGCTTGCATACTACATTTATCTTCTACTTTGACTAATTCTTATATTTAATGTAGATATGTGAAGTTTAATACAATGAAGAATGATCATGAATGGAGTTTGAAGAAAGAAGAACTTGTTAAATATCATGAGGATATCAATATTCAAGTCTCTATGATCAAATGGAAGTTGGAACGGCTCAATTCGGAGTTAAAATAAGCTTCCTGAAGTCATTCTTGAGTATGATGCGAAAATGGTACTGTTCATGAGTAATTCTCGAGAATCAGCATTCAATTCTCAAGAATCGAGTGTCAATTCTCGAGAATCGAGATAGCAATTCTCGAGAATCAATGTGCTTCAACAATACTCTGTTCTGCTCTGTTTCTGGCGACCTTTAGTAATTCAACGATATCTCCAAAACCAGGAATCAGATTGACATGAAACCAGTGGCATATGAAACTAGACATCCAAAACGTATTTGTGATAAAATTTCATGTCCAAAGGATGTCAGATGAATTATCTATGAATTTTACAAGTTGACACAAAAATCAACGTCACATTCAGGACCAAGCTTCGGTACTTTGGGTGTATCTCACAAAGGACAAATCCAATTAAGCTGAAATCGTGCCATTGGAAACTAGACTCAAATAAATTTCCAAAAACATCAAGAACACTCAAAACGAAGATCAATTGAAGGAGATATGATGTTTTGAAGTTGACAAGATATGTTCGGAGGCTGCAGAAAATGCTGATAAAGGCAATCTTCATTCTTCGATGTTAATGGATGTAATACAACCAGTTTGGAGTTGATTCCTCTTGCATGGAAAGAAGGTTTTGAAGAGCTTAAGTACTTGAATTAGAATTAACTCACTTGCACCTTCATGAAACTGATTCCGGAGTATGGTTCAATGATTCTCGAGAATGGCTAGCAATTCTCGAGAACGCGAAGTCTACAACGTCAAATGCTTCCTCCCATCTGAAAAATTCTCGAGAACGGACTTGAGACTCTCGAGAATGGTATGTGACAGATTTCAGTTCTCATCCAATATGACTCTCGAGTATGTGCCTGGAATTCTTGAGAATGAGACTTCAATTCTCAAGAGTGGTTCATGATTCTCCGACGTGATGCTTCATTTTCAATATCCATCTCCCGAGCAATTCTTGAGAATAGACTTGAGATTCTCAAGAATGGTTCCTTGACTCTTGAGTATGCGCGTGGCTTCCTTCAATATCCTTCAAAGCAATTCTCGAGAATGGATAAATGATTCTCGAGAATGATATATGATAGAATGAAAAATACTCTCTGATATGATTCTCGAGAATGTGTAAGTTAATTCTCGAGAATGCGTGGTAAACTTCGATGAATTCTTCTATTCTCCTTCGCTGATTCTCAAGAATGAGAACATGATTCTCGAGAATGATCATTTCCAAATTGTTATGAAGCCCTCTGAACATATGATTCCCGAGTATGATGAATTAACTCTCGAGAATAGACGGTAAAGCTTTCACTAACGAAATACTTCACTCATTGCTTATTCTCAAGAATGGTCATCTGATTCTCGAGTATGATTATTCCAAATTCTTTGGAATATTTCTCTCACCATAGCATTCTCGAGTATGAATGAACTGACTCTCAAGAATGATTAAACGCATCTGTGAAGAAGTTCTACTAATACTTGACTACTCAGGAAAAATTCATAAAGCATTCAGGAAGTATGAGCTATCAGCTGACGGAAATCATCTCTGCAATATTATTTGATTGGATTGATTATTCAATTAATCCTTCTTCTACATCACTCAATCTTATTTATTCTATTACTAATCATATTCTTGAGTGATTTGCAGATTGTTAAATTGAGTTAAACATTGTAAAGCCAATTCATGGCTCAGAAGCAATTTTCACGGAACAAGGCCGACAAAATCAAGATGTGCTCATACCGCAAAAGCATCTGAATATTATTCTAAGTCATTCTCTGACCAGAAGCACGTGGAAGGCAACTGGAAAGAGACCCACTAAGCGGACACCCGATTGTGGTTAGCAGAAGGTGCGGATGTTTAAATGTTCTCAACGGACATACACGAATGCCACAGTGGATATTCAATGAAGCTGAGTAGGACGACATATCCAGCGAAGCAATTGACGGAAGAAGCAAAATGACAAAGTATTTAAATTTGTCAATGACTATCTCCAACGGACCGATATTCAAATATGCAACAGTCACTATTCATATTCTATAACGGACGAATGCTGCAACGGATTAATATCAATTGTCTATAAGTAGAGACACATTCAAAACAGAAGAGGTGGCGAACATAGAGACACGAGCTTACATCTTCAATATGGCAATACTCTGATATTCATTTACTCTATGTTTCTCAATGTTCATATAGTTTACCTTAGAGAGTGAAATGATCGATTATGTACTTCAGTGTTTATTCATTCACTTCTGAGAGAAGATTTATCTGTAAACATTCTAGCTGAAAGTTACTCAAGATTGGGTGATCTTGAGTGGGAAACACATTGTATTGATTACAACTTGTAAGGGGAGTGGAGTCTGAGAGTGAGTAGACCATCCTTCGTTTACAGAGTGTGTAATCAAGCGGGTGTATCAATTACAACTTGTAAGGGGGAGTGGAGTCTGAGTGAGAGGACCATCCTTCGTTTACAGAGTATGTAATTGTTCTTGAAAGATAGTGAAATCCCAGGTGTTCTGGGGACTGGACGTAGGTCAGAGATTTTGGACCGAACCAGTATAAATCACAGTTTGCATATTCTCTTCCCTTATCTTTTATATTTCCAGTATATGATTATTTGAATATCCAACTGTCAATTTAGAAGTTGCAAAAAGATTTTCAAAGTTCCTAAAGTTTTATCTGACACCCAATTCACCCCCCTCTTGGGTGATGGTCAGGTCTTTCAAATTTCTGTCGAGATAAGAATTTATCTTACACCCTTCCAGATTTCTTTTATTTTTATTCTACCCACGAGGCTTGTGTTGGAAAAGATGCTAATGACGACGCCCCTTCGATGATAACGCTCCTTCTAGTAAAGGTTGGACATCACTTCTAAGTGTCCGCGAACGCCGAGGCTTTTCAAACCTTCCACTGACTCGTGGAAAAACTTCAAAACCACCTTTTTCAAGGTGGTTGTCGGACCCAGGCAACTGCCTTAGTTTCTTCAGGCCCTTAAGTCCGAGGAGTTAGAGGGAAAATTTTCGTGTATTGGACTTATGATCACCATAAAATTTCTTCCTTTGACTTCGAATTTCCTGCCAATAACCTTTCTGATGCTGAACAAAAAACAATATCCTTTCTAAAGCATCGAATCATAGAACACGGCCCATTGAATTTAGCCGACTATATCCCAAAACCCCAAGCCAAGAGACAAATTGTGGTGAGTATGAATATCTTTTTTTCACCATATTGCATGCCTATATTTTTGTTAATGAATCACTAATCATTTCCTTTTGCCTTGAAGATCCAAAAATGGGACAAAGTCCCTTCTTTGCTGATGCCTTGGCCAACACTGGTATTATAAAACCCAGGGCTGGCAAGAAAAGGACTGCACCGGCATTTGAGGTCGCTGGTGCTAATAAGGGTGGCCAAGTGAATCCGGCTAAGAAACCAAATGCCGGTCCATCTAGCTCTTCCCACAAATCCAAAGAACCTGCCGCCATCAAAATTCCTATCGCAAAGATTCCCATCCTTCCTCCTTCTACCAGTCTTCCTCCTCCCCCTCCATCAACCCCGAAGTTCCCGTGGAGTTGTCTGGAGTCATAATGTCCCCCCTAAGCTTAGCAACGCTCTCTATCCTCCAGCGCGCTTCTTTGAGCGGAGAAATATGGCAATTCCGAGTTGCAGAAAATCACAGACTTAGAGCGATGCACCTTGTAATTCGCCGGCTTGGCCCAAACTCTGGTTACTGTGAATACACAGTATGCTTCACAAGCGGCCGAGTTGCAAAGATTGAAGTCAGAGGCAGAGGAGCAAAAACGTCTGATGGAGGCAGTTAAGTCCAATGCTCTGGGACAAGTAAAGGCTGCTGAGGCAGCAAGGGACAAGATGAGGCAGGAGATGGAGATGATTAAAGAGGATTTTAGCAAGGCGGTCTCAAATTTGCGCCAATTCCAAGAGGCTCAAACTAAGGATAAGTCCACTATAGGACTGCTACAGTAGGAGCAAAAAGAACTCCGGACTCAGCTAGGTGCCTTCTGGGATGCCTTGGATGCTGCCAACGCCGCAATTGAGGAAAAGGATGCGGCGATAGTGAAATCTGTCGGGGAATCTTTTGAGAATGCCCTAGCGCAAATTTGCCTTCAGAATTCTGATGTCAACTTCAACACCTCCGGGATGGACTATATGTCTATTATTGATGGAGACATGATAGTCTCGCTCTTTCCCTCCCCCGACACTGTTTCCGGAAGCCAACTTGAAGGGAATTGAGGTGAAGACGGAGGTGAAGAGGTTCAACATGATGTTTGGGGTCCTTCCTGCTAGCCACCCAATTCAGATATATTTTCCAGTCTTCATCCACATGGCTCAACGCTTCATTGGGAATTCAGATATATTTTCCAATCTTCAGGTATATTTGCCAGTCTTTACCACATGATGATCACCGAAGCTTGTCTAGCATTAAGGAGTTCAGTTGCCTTATTGCAAAATTGTAAATTTTGTCTAACTGCAGCACTTTTGGCCGAGGTCGTTCCACTTTTTTCATTTCGGTCTGAGCCACCTCCTTCCAAACTCATGATGGTGATACGTTCAAAGGAGTGTAATTTTCATATTTTGCTTTTGCGTCACTCCTCTCCCCCTGGTACTTGCTGTCCGAATTTCGCCCGTGAGATTCTCGCTTCTAATTGCTGTGTTCTTCCTTCCCTTTCAAAAACCTCCTGGGTTGCTCCTTTTCCTTTGAAGGTGGACTCTTTTCCCTATCTGTCTTCACCGCATTGGCGAATTCCACTTGTTCCAGCTCCAAGTATTTCTTCGCCTGCTCTTTAAAAGCCTCTAGGTCGTCGACACGCTCCTTGATGAGTGATCTGGCCAGTCGTGATGAAAAATCTAGGTCGGCTATAAGGAGATGCACATGCACACTTTCCTTCAATTCTTGCACTTTCAAAGAAGCGTCTCTAAAACGGTTTAAATATCTTTAGAGAGTCTCTCCCAACGACTTCTTAATCTTGCTTAGGGTAAACTCATATTTAGGCTGTTTCTTGCTCGTCACAAAATTCATTAAAAACTTATTTTTGAGATCCTCAAAATTGTTAATTGACTTTATGGGCAACGTGTGGAACCACGTCTGTGCTGTACCTCGCAAGGTCGCAGCAAATAGTCGAGATATGATGGGCTCCTTAAACTGCCTTACATACATCTGTAATTCAAACGTATTAATGTGAGCCTGCGGATCCTGAGTTCCATCGTATGTAGGCAAGTCGGCCAACTTAAAGTTCTTCGGGTATAGAGCATTGATGAGCACTAATTATGTCATGTTATCCCTATATTTTATGAATGAATTGTATGGTAAATACAAGCTTAACTGCAATCAATCTAAACAAAAAGGCATTAATTCATGATATAGGGAACTGAAGGATAAAAACTATTTACATCCTAAACATGTGCTAAGAAAGGAGCAAATTACAAGGTTTTATGAGAAAAACGTATAGCAAAGCTTATACTATGCTATAGCATTTTGACAGCATATCGAAGTGCAATACAAGGCATCTCTGAAGCTATAGCAAAGTAAAGGACGCAATGCTATGCGGCATTTGTTCTAATCTTTTGTCAAGATTATTTTAGGAAATAATGTGAAGATCGAGAATGATGTAGATTCTTCACGACATGAGAATAGAAGATGCGGAGAATTGAAACTGAAAGATTTGAAGAATTCCGCAGGATCAGTAGAATCAATCTACTAAGATTGGAAAGAGAGATACGAAGGGATCTCGACAGATTAGGAAAGACCTAGCTCCTGGAACTTACACCGTAAGAAAAGCCTTATTATATAAGGAAACAGCAAGCTAACCCTAAGAGGAGGTCGAGTCACTGAGAGTCTATTCCTATTCGTACGGCCAGACTCAAGAAGAGAGAGAGAATTCACAAGGCACAAGAAACTTCAGAAGAACCCAGCATCCTTCCTTGTAGTAAGGTGGAGAGAAGAAGACGTGGAGTGGTGACGTGACAGGGCTTCTTCCACGCCGTCGGAACTTCGTCAAGCTTTCTGTTTTTCTTTCATTTTAATCTTTTAATCATGGGTCATTCTATTGTTATCTGTTTTGCGTTTCCCTCGTCAGTCATGAACTAAATTTCCTATGGTTGAGCGAGGATGATTTCTTAAGTTTGGAATGAACCCAGTTGCTAGTTCTTAATTCAATAAATTCAGTTTGTTTATCAGTTATTTAATTACCTTGTCGATTAGCAAAAGCTAAGGGCGAGATTTGTGGCCTCGGCTTACTTGCAAGGAGTCGAGGTTAGACCTCTGAGAAACAGTGATTGCTAGGCAGGCTGGTGCAAGGCTTGACCTATTATTGTAGGCTTCAGGAATAGGTCTATCGCTTATAACCATAACACCTTGTTTTGTAATGCAGATCTAACTAGAAAATTTTCATAGGCATATGGAAGGAGTAAAGTTAGTATTATATGTATCGGACGCGGAAGCTTCGATAAATTATAGTGGTGGGTTAACTGAATAGCGTTGTAACTAGTAACTATGTTGTAGCATCGCGGAAGCTGTGCAGTGTAGATGCTATAACAATGTGCAAAGCAACTAGGGGATTGATATGCTTAAGAATGATTCCGAACTCAGCCTACTTCCCTACTGATATCTTCTTCGACTACGACGCTCTGTTTATTCTCTTATTTATTAGTATAGCCATAAAACTCCCAATCAAATCAAATTGATTCTCTTCTTAAAACACAACTGTTCTGCAATTCAGTGTCCTCATTTGGTATTCAGTCTCTGTGGGACGATACTCTACTTATTCTTTATTACTTGTTCGAATGGTTCACTTGCCATCAAGGAAATCGACCAAGAAGTTTTTGGCGCCGTTGCCGAGGATTGTAGATACCCTTAGTAACGACGCCCTCATTGCTTAATAGTTGTGATTTATATAAGAAAGCTCACTCTTTCCATGTTCTTGATTTTCAAGTACATTCTGTAGTGCATGCGCAACTCGCCTTCAGCCAACCTAGAGCCTTTCGATCCAGAAATCGAACGCACTTACAAGCAAAGGCGCAGAAAGCAGAAGCGAAGATTTCAACCTTTTGACTCAGCAAGCATGGCGGATATGCCTGTCAACCATGAGCAGGATCAACGAGAGCCACTAGTTGTAAACAGGGACAATCAGATCCCTCCACCTCCAAATCCAGATGTCAACAAGGCCATCATAGAATTCAGGATTCCAGATCTAAACAAGTTGAATTCGGCTATCACACCACCAACCTTTAATGCAAGACACTTTGAAATCAAGAGTGTCATGATTCAGATGCTGAACATGGCCGGACAATTTGGAGAACTCCCATATGAAGATCCTCACTTACATCTTAAAGCCTTCATGGAGGTGTGTGATTCATTCATCATTCTAGGAGTCACACCCGGCGCCGTCCGGATTAAATTATTCCCATTCTTACTTAGGGACAAGGCTCGGACGTGGCTCAACAACTTACCAGCCAATTCCATCACCTCCTGGAATGATCTGGGCAGTAAGTTCTTGCTTAAATTTTTCCCACCTACTAAGAACACCCAACTCAGAGGGGACATCACCAACTTTCAACAAAAGTCTGGAGAATCTACCTATGAAGCTTGGGACAGATTCAAAGACCTCCTCGAAAGATGCCCACAGCATTACAACAGTTCATTTCTTCTTGCATAAGTCGGATATCCTTTTGCCTTTGTAGTCAGCTTCAGTGGTCCATCTCCTCTATCCGCCTGAGTAATAAACCCACTATATTTTGTAACATTCGATGTCCGGGTTTTCGATCTGAAATTGCGAAGGAGGGTCTTGCAGTTGTACTGGTGGTTGGACTTGATGGATAACCCGATTATGAGCGGTTGGAAAGGTTGCAGTATCGGCTGTCTCCGCCTCAATCTCCATCGTTACTTGGTTGTGATCTGGAGTGACCGAATCCTCATACTGAATCGTTCGCTCCTGATTCGGTTGAGATTACCCCTCCGATAATTGGTCCTGCCGAGGTATCTGGCTACGACTTTTGGTGTTTGCAGTCATTTCTAGGTCGTTTGGGAATCGAAGTTTATCTCTCCCCACAGACGGCGCCAATGTCTGTATAAGAACACAGATGTCTAGCCTCAATGGACTAGTGGGTTGTCTATATGGGATCAGGTATACTCTTTAGGATATATAAGCTCAAATACCGAAGAGAATATGATTGTTCTAGGATGTCTATGAGGAAGACACCGAAGAATATCAGGTGATCACTATACTACACGATATGAAGGCTTTTGCCAAGGGGGTGGGGTGTATGCACAATGAGACTGAATAGTAAAATAGATTAATAAAGAATGTGCACCTGTGAGGTTAATCTCCTATTTATAGGGATTACCTCTAGAGTTTTGGTCCTTGGGCTGTGCGCGCCTCCAAGCCCTTGTCCTTGCTCCACTACCTATGCATACCTGCTCTACTACCTGTGTTGCATGTGGTTATAGTTGAGATTATAGGGTGATTAGCGTTTCACCTAATTAAAGAGACCATAAAGTGTCCTTGCTAGGTCGCATCATATCTGGGCCCAATACACGAGTCCATAACAGTTTACAAACCTTTTATAAAACATGCTCTTACATCATGAGATAGCCTTTTCACAAATCATTTTAATTTTGAAATACATTTTACCGAAAAGAAAACCATTTTAAAATGTGGGTTCCTCTCTATAATAGCATTACAAGTAAAAGACCTAAAGATTAAACTCCTAAGCTTCAATTTTCACTTATAGAGACATCTTCAAAGCTTGAGATGATATATTTTCTGTTAAATCACAATATCCAAGGTTTTGATTGAAATCATCAAAATCGTGAATATTTACATTTCAGATATGAAATTATAATATTGAAACATCTTTTCAAAAATAATAAGCAATTACAACACTAAGCTAGTCTATAAAAACATTTTAAAAATATATTTCCCTCTCTTAACGTCGCATGCCTCATACCCTTCTAAACTTATTTTTTAAAATAATGGGATCATTAATCTACATGTTTTTATAGTTTCAACCAATTTTTAATTAGATCCCTATAGTTTTTTTTATTAGGTCCTTATACTTTAACTTATTTTTAATCAGGTCCTTATTGTTTCTCTGGATTTTTAATTGGGTCCTTGTAGTTTTTTTGGATTTTAATTTATTAATTCAATTTCAAGTTAAATCAATGAATAATATTAAAATATAATTTAATAATAATAAATTTAAGTAAATAATTATATAATTTAAAATTTAATTAATTTGTAATCCTTAATTAAATAACTATAATTCAATTCAATTTTTAGAAGAAATTATTATTATTTTTATTTTTATTATTATTATTATTATTCAGGTTGTATAAATATAAAATATAAATATATGTTTAATTAAAAAATAATGAGGAATATTGAAATTTGAATTATAATAATAAATTTATCTAAAAATAAAATCGAATTATAATTAATTAATTAATATTTACTAATTAATTATATTTTAAATCATATAATTATTAATTAAAATTTATTGTTCATAAATTATATTTTAATATTATTCATTAATTTAAATTTAAATTTAATTAATAAATTAAAATTCAAAAGAATCTTCAAGGACCCAATTAAAAATCTGGTGAAACAATAAGGATTTGATAAAAAGAAAAATAACTACAATGACCTATTAAAAACAAGTGAAAGTATAAGGACGTGAAAAAAAAAAAAAAAAAAAAAAAAAACTATAGGTACTTAATTAAAAATTGGTTAAAACTATAATAACATGTAGATTAATTATCCCTAAAATAGTAAAATATTAAAACTCATAAATTCCAATTTTAAATATAAAATCACAACAACACACAAAACATAACTCAAATTATCATTTAAAATGCAAATCAATCTATTTTTTAAAGTTCACATAAGTAAATCATTGTTGAAAACTAAACAAATCAAAACATTTTATAAAAAATCAATTCAAACAAGAAGACAACAACAACTAAATATATGCAACATTATTAACAAGATTAAAAATATAAATAATATTAGCATCATTAACAATTTTTTGAAAAATGAACAAAAATGGGTCAAATAGGGCAGCAGGTTTAGGCCGTTGTCTCATTAGGGGTTACCCTTATAAGCATGTTTACTTTTTGAATATCTAGATTTTGCGCGTGCCTAAACAATTCTCAAGGCTTGACTCATTTTCCTAACTCTAAATTTGTCAAAGTTCCTTCAAGTTAAAAAATGGAAAATGATAAAGAAAAACCATTTGATTTTTAAAAAAAAAAAAAAACTGAAAATGTATACTAAATTAACAAAAGGATAAATAGGTAATATGAATATGAGATTTTGAACTTTAAGTACTTCTACCAAAATGCCCCTCATATTTTTTTAAAAAGGACAAGACCTCTCGCCCGCCGTCACCAACCCGTTGGATGGTCGACAACCGTTGCTTCGATGCTAATGGCTAGAGCTCTTGGATATACATATAAACAACTTGAGCTTCCCAACTTGAGAATAGTAGTTAGTAACTTGAATACAGAGATTGACCACTTAAGATCTCCAAATATCAACAACCTTGTAGGTCATATTTTACCCCTATCAAGCGTATTGACAACTTTAGTATCGATAATGACAACTTCAGAATATCAATAGCAACTTGGGTATACAAATTGACATTTTGGGAGTGCAAGCTATCAATCTCAATATCCAAGTTACTAATTGTTATTCTTAAGTTGTCATTGCTCATATTCAAGTTGCCAACGACGCTTGATAACAAAAGAATAACAATTAGCAACTTGAGTATACATAACAACAACTTGGGGAGCCCAAGTTGTCAACATCTATATTCAAGTTACTAATTGATATACTCAAGTTACCACTAGAGCTTTGGCCACCAAAGACATTAGAGCTTTAGCGATCGATTGACTGACTCCAGCATCGATGCTGTCTGTCGTCGAGGGTTCTTACCTCTTTTTAAAAAAATGTGAGGGGCATTTTGCTAAAAATACCAAAACTTCAAAACTGCATATTCTTACCACATCATCTTTATGACCTTTCCCTATTTTATAAATTTTTTTCAGTTTCCAAATTCAAATGATATTTATCTGTCATTTGCCAAAAAAAAACCCTTACAAGGCCATTTTCAAATTTTGATATAGTGAAATAAAGTTGTAAAGTTCTTAGGATTAAGTAGAAATATTAAATAATTCAGTTGTAAAATCCTAAACTATCCAAAACTATTTAGATTTTTAATTTAAAATTGAGTTGTAAATTTTATAGAATTAGTTAAGAAAACTAAAAAATGAGTTTTAACTCATCTTCAATCCAATTTTCACATATTACAAGGTGACGCAGTTGTGCCGTAAATTCAAATAATATCAGTTATAAATAAGGGAAAATTCTAAAAATCGGGTATAAATACTAGTACAAAAAACGCTTTTAAGACCGGACGAAAGAGGTATCGTAAGACCGGATCGCAACCGGTCTTGTTCCGTGCGGTCTTAAAAGTCAGTAACTTTTAAGACCGGATAAACTACGGTCTTAAAAATTTAGACGGAACTTTTGAAATATCCGGTCTTAAAAGTGTTTCAAAATAATATATAAAAAAAAAAAAAAAAAAAACCCAAATGAAACAACCGATCTCAAATCACCGATCCGGCAACATTTTGAATGTCTCTCTGTCATCGCGATTGAGAACCAAGAGAAGATTAGAAGCAACACCAACAAGAAAAACAAAAAAGACAAATACAAAGTCCGAGAAATAAGAAAACATAACAAGAAATAGAAATCATTCACCATGAAAATCGAATTTGAATCAATATAAAATCAGAGGTGAAATTGAAGTCCAGATCTACAAAAAAATCACAAGTTTAAAGCAACCAAATCGAGCGATCCTCTTGTCGATGCTGGCAAAGCTTCAAGCAACCAAAATCAAAGTCCGGATCCGAGTAGGAGCGGTCAAGGTAGGAGCAAACAGACTTAAACAAGAAGAGATCTGGGTTTGATTTTAAGTCAGATTTGTGCGAAGGCGGTGTGGGAGGAGCCATAGATCGAAAAGGGAGGAGCTGCCGTCGTCCAGAATCCTCGAAGCACTTGCGCCGTTGCTGAGGATTGGAGTTGATGCCATCGCAAAACCCTTGAAGCATCTCACCACCAATGTTGCCAAGGATTTGATTGTGTGGCTCTTAGGACGACTTACGAAGATTGCGAGTAGGTTAGAGGAATAGGATGTCATTCTTGCTGAGGATTTGACCCGTGAGGCTCTTGGGACACTCGTTGAATATATAACTAAGCAAATGTTATATCACCAAGAAGACAAGCACACTCACGGACTTAACGAGTTTAGCGAATTTAGCTTTTTTTAACACTTTTAAGACCGGTTGTTTGAAAAACCGGTCTTAAAAGTATATTTTTAAGACCGGATCCTTTATAATCCGGTCTTAAAAGTGTTCTATATATTTAGGAAATTGTCACCGGTCATACTTTTAAGATCGGATCTTTTATAATTCGGTCTTAAAAGTATTCTATATTTACGAAATTGCCACCAGTCATACTTTTTAAGACCGAATCTTTTATAATCCGGTTTTAAAAGTGTTCTATATATTTCTAAATTGCGACCAATCATACTTTTAAGACCAGATATTTTATAATCCGGTCTTAAAAGTGTTCTATATATTTACGAAATTGCCACCGGTCATACTTTTAAGACCGGATCTCTTATAATCCGGTCTTAAAAGTGTTCTATATATTTACGAAATTGCCACCAATCATGCTTTTAAGACCGGATCTTTTATAATCTGATTTTAAAAGTGTTCTATATATTACTAAATTGCCACGAATCATACTTTTAAGACCGGATATTTTATAATCCGGTCTTAAAAGTGTTCTATATATTTACGAAATTGCCATTATCGGTCTTACTTTTAAGACCGGATCTTTTATAATCCGGTCTTAAAAGTGTTCTATATATTTGTTGGAAGTTCAAATTTAATTAGTTAGCATATACGCTTATATTATGCAATTATCTTAATTAAGTTGTTAGAGAGATTTTAGGAATTAAGTTAGCAGATTATGGTTTTTTAAATTTCATAATTATATTCCTCATTGTAATCCCTAGATTATAAGAAGCGCCTAGGTCGAGAAAATTATTTACTTATTAGCATCTGTATATAATTCCAATTAAGTGAAGGAATAAATCATCGCATTCTCGGACTCATCTCTGATCGGCGTCTTCTCACAATATTTACGAAATTGCCACCGGTCATACTTTTAAGACCGGATCTTTTATAATCCGGTCTTAAAAGTGTTCTATATATTTACGAAAGTGCCACCAGTCATATTTTTAAGACCGGATCCTCTATAATCCGGTCCAAAAAGTTTTTTATATTTACGAAACTACCATCGGTCATAATTTTAAGACGTGATTATATTCTCTATAATCCGGTCTAAATAAAGCGTCTTAAAGCTCTTTTTTATACCAAAGTGAGAAAAAAAAAAAAAAAAATCCTATACCTATACTTAGTCATCCTGGACAATCTCGTTGGGACACAATAATTTTTTGAACAGCTAAGGACCAACAAGATCCTTATCGTTTCTAAACTAGAAGCTTCTGAATGTCTCCTATCTTTTTTCATAAAAAGACAATTACATTAAAGAAAAAATCGTATATAAAGACGGTTGAAATAGAAAAATCCTATATGAAGTTGATAAACTTAATAAATTTTAAATTGGGTCAACGACCAATCTAAAATATTTGAATATTGGTTATTTTCCAATAATAACTCTAACCCTTGATTAAAAAAAAAAATAAAGGAACAAAGGAAAAGAATGAAATTCATCGTCGCACTCATTTTTGCCGACAAATTCTATGATTATTGATTAACCACTCATCATTTCATTACCCACAACGACGTACGGACTCGTGAACAAGGCTAGATTATAAAGTATAAATGAAACTGGTTAGGGCTAGAGTAATTTGATATAGTTGCATCAGTCGAGAATCAATTTTGTCAACGTCCTAAAAAACCAGGGGTAGCAGCAGCAGTGTTCTTTTCCTTTAGGATAAAGCACTGAAAAACCTTTAGTAAGAAATACGAAGCTTTCCATGAATTTTTTTTATAATCTACACCATCCGATAAATATGATAAAACTTACAATAATGAGTGTGATGATGGTAACAAGTGAGACATACATCCGACTTCTTGTCTTTCTTTTTTTCTTTTCTTTAGATTATGAGTTAGGGGTATTATTAAAAAATAACCAATATTTAAATATTTTAGATTTGGTCACTGACCCAATTTAAGATTTATTGAGTTTTTTACAATTGATATAGAATTTTTCTTATTTTAATCGTCTCTTTATATAGGATTCCCCTACATTTTCAGAAAAAATTAATTCCCCCCTTTGATCCTTCAGAGGTTATTTCCATAAATATTTATTTTATTTATCAGATATATTAATTAATCCGTCACTTTCTCTCTCATTATCAGATACATAGCTTGGTTTCAAAGTTCCTTTCGAGCTTCAAAGCCAAAGCCTCGAATCTAAACCATATATCACAGAGAGAGGGAGAGAGGGAGGGGAGAGAAGCATATATGGCTGAACTTCAAAGGTCTGTGACATCTTTCAGAAGACAAGGCTCTTCAGGCTTGGTTTGGAAGGATAAGTTCCTTTCTGCCTCTCAAGGCCATAATCACCCTAATAACCACCAACAACAACCTCCTGATCCTGCACCGCGTCGCAGCCGCTCGGCCGGAGGACAACCTTACTGGTCGGTCAACATCACCCTCCCTCCCAAGCACGATGGAGCACCGCCTTACCGGGCTGTCAACATCGCCCCCCATCCCAAGGAGGATCCGCCGTCTCCCAAAGTTCCTACCTGTGGATTTTGTGGCTTCTTCGGCAAACAACCAGTTGCCGATCATCGCATCACTTCAAAGTCAAAGAAACGTAGGTGATTATATATATACATATATATATAGTGTGTGTGTTGTATACTTGTATGAACTATCTCATCATCAGGATTTGAGCTTGTAATTTTGAATTGTTTTTTTATATATTTCTTCTATTTCAGTTGTGTTTTACTTTTCAGGTTGTTAAAATTTTGTATGCAGAAGAATTAGAACGTTTGTGTGTAACTAAGATTAATGATGCTACCATCAGAGTTGGCATAGATGGTAAGGAATCCAGGATTAGGTCCTTGGGTCGTGAGTTCGATCCCCTCTGCCGTCGCTGGGACTCCTTTGGTAGGTGATCTCGTAAGTCCCCGATAAGTGCTCATAAAGCCCGGGGCCGTGCCCGCTAGTGTGGCGATGTCGAACCCTCCAAAACTTTTTTTAGCAAAAAAAAAAAGATTAATGATGCTGTGATGCCTTTAATGGGGCTCTTAAGGTTCTGTGTTAATTTATCATCTAGCTTTTGTTAGTTTGATTTCCCTTCCACATTACTTCCTTTCCTCTCCAACGTAAGACAAATTTATCTGATTAGATTAAGAAAATTAGTTATTATGACATGTATTTTGTACAACGCCCTAGTCATCTTTTTTAATTCTCTAATTTCCTCTCTTCCTTGATTATTGTTGAATGAAGGGTAAATAAGAAAAATATTAACTAATATAAAGAATATGTCTTATATTTATGAGTAAAATTAACTCTACAAATATGTCTTATATTAAATACTACGGAAATAGAATTTAATGATGTTAAAAGTTATCGCTTTTGATTGTAGATGGTTTCATTAAAATTACAGGGAAGGAAAAAATTGTGAAGCATGGTATGTAGTTTACCACTTTGGTCTTATTTATAAATTTAAATTATTTAATTCTTACATATCAAAAAAAGTTAGTTAACTCAATAAATATGGACAAAATTGATCAAATTTTTCAATTTTACCATCATTTATGAATTATTATTTTTCACTTTTTTATTCTCTCTCTACCTTTAATAGAGACAACATTGTAATTAGAGCTAGGAATCAGTAGGCCGCCCAATAGGGCCTGGGATAAGGAAAATATCTATTTTTCAAAGCCCGCCTCGATAATACTGGGGGGTTAGGGCCGGCCCTACAAGGCCTGAAAATTACTATTCCAAATTTTAACTATTTTTTCTTCAATTTTTTTAAAGAAATATAATTAGTAAATTGCAACCATTAAAGTTATAATATATCAAATAAATGTTATCAACATTAATATCTAAACAATATAAATTATTCAACAAATAAACACATTCATTAATTCGTAATAAAAAACAAATAAACACAAAGAATATGTTTTTTCCTTTTTTCCAAAAAATATTAAACAAAAGAATTGCTTTATGTATGACCACGACAAAATGTCTTTTCCTCTCGTAATTTTGTGTGTCCGCAGATTCCTTAGGCTCATACATGATTTTACCGAGATAAAAATAATTATACTTATTTTACACAAAATATATTTATAATTTATTGCTTATATAATATTGTAATATCAAAGTATGTGTTTATTTAATATGAAAACATCCCTTCTTTAAAATTTCTAATCACTAATTATGTGTTTTAATACGGGATAATAATAATAATAATAATAAAGGGTTATAATTTAAACTAAAAAAATCTAAGTAATTACAAATAAACACATTCATTAAGTGGAAGTCTAAGTAATTATTTTTAAAAAAGAAAAAAAGAAGAAAAAAAAGCTACAGTTAAACGGGCCGGCCGATTAAGCCCGAGGCCCTACAGACTTGCCCGGGGCTTATTTCAAATTTCCGGCCAATTTTTCAAGTCCGAGACCTACAGGTCGGGGCTTAAATGGGCCGAGCCCATCCGACTCTAATTGTAACACTCTCATTTATTACTCTAAAAGTAAACATATAATAAAGACCAAAAAAATTCGTAAACCGGACTTATAAATATGATTAGAGTGAGATGTAATAAGATAATTATATTTTTTAAATCAAAATCAGTTAATTTCAGGTGCCTTGTTCCTTTCTCACAAATTTCTGTATATGAAATATTCTTTGACTAAATTGAAGAGAGCTTATAATGAAGCACAGAGAGAAAGGTTATGATTTTGAGCCACTGTATGTAAATAATAATAAAAAAAATAAGATGAAACTTGTTTCTTTAAGTAAGGTCTCAAACTCTAATCTTGTGTATAGAAAAAATTGTTACTACATTAAGACAGAATTTTATACCTTTGTAGATTTTGTTCGATCTATATACTAGTTAGTTAGCCAGAGTTTATTATGACTTTTAAATACTCGTTGGTATAAACATGAGTGAATACTAAAAAGCACATTTGTTAAAAGAGACGAAAACATTTTGTACTTTAGAGACCTCAAAAGGAATTGTGTCTTTGATAAATAAATAAATAAATAAAACTGGACGGTATCATCAAATTTATAAAAAATAATAATAAATTAATAAAAGACTTTTGAATTCGGACGCATTTGCCAGTAGCCTAACCAAGTTGGGATTTAATTTTAATTCATTAGTCAACAAAAATATTGAATTTTTAAAAATCAAATTATTTTTTTGCCTTCTTTTAAAAATCATATTATTAATAATTAAGCTGGCGGCCTATATATAATAATGATTTGTGAACATCCATAAAATGCCATTTTCCAGAGAAAACTTCTATACATGTCTTGCATATATGTTTCGTTTGTATTTTATTTGTTTTAGGGAATATATATGTGCAGGGTTACATTTTTATATTGTTTTGTTTTAATTTTGTATGTGATGAGTCTTAATTAACGGGAAATGAGAGAGAAAATCCATCTTAGTATGTTTGATTTGTCACGTATATAATAATTACTACCTCGGTCCTAATTATAAAACCTGGTTATTTTTTTTGGAGAGATTAAAGAAGTTAAATAAGTTAATTAATCATTTCATTTATTATGTATCCTTAGATTATATATTAGTTTATTAGTCAAATTAATTACTTTGAAGAAAAAAATAAAAATAAAAATACTCTGAAGTAATTTAATTAGCTTTCTTAATCTCTCCAAAAAAGTCAACTAGATTTTATAATTAGGATCGAAGGGAGTAACACATATTCCATCAAGATAACAAAGAAAACACTACGTCCTTAAAAAAAAAACATAATGTCAAATATTATTACAAAATAACATAATTAGGATCGGAGGGAGTAATTTAATTAGCTTTCTTTCTCTCTTGTCAAACAAAAATAATTGTTTCTTTCTCTCTGACTAAATAATACTCCCTCTGGTCCTAATTATAAGACATATTTAACCGATTTTGGGGAGATTAAGGAGATGAGTTAAATTAGTTAATTTTACTCATTTTCCTAAAATGCCCTTATATAAATTTAAAATGACATAAGTAAAAATGAATTAATAACCCCTATCACATACATCTCCCACTTGAAATTTTCATTGCCACATATTTTTTAATTGAAATAATGGTCTTACTATATATATATGTGTGTGTTTGTGTGTGTCTATTTCTACACACATATATATATGCATACACACACAGATATAATATATATGTGTGTGTGTACACATATATATCTACACACATATATATGCACACACACGCACATATAAACACACACCCACACACACTCACAGATATAATATATATAAATATGTGTGTGTACATATTTATCTACACATATATATGCATACACACACATATATAAACACACACCCACACACTCACAGATATAATATATATAAATATGTGTGTGTACATATTTATCTACACATATATATGCATACACACACATATATAAACACACACCCACACACTCACAGATATATATATATATATATATAGTGTGTGTGTTGACATATACATACACACCCACACACTCACATATGTGTGGGTGTGTTATATATCTACACATATATATTAACATATACACACACATGCATATATATATATATATATGTGTGTACACACATGTATGTATATATTGGCAAATTAACATCAATTGACCGATAAATAAATTAAAATCAAACAATTTAAAAGTTTCACTGATTGAAAAAGTTTACACATCCACATAAATATACTCATCAAAAACCAAACACACTTGAAGGAATAAAATAGGGGTATTTTAGGAAAAAATTGACAAAAATTAAAATATTGTCTTATAATTAGGACCGGGGGGAGTAATACCGAGCAAATAAAATTATAACACTAAAAAAATCGAAATAATTAATTATTAATGGGACTCACAAAGAATCGAGATTCAATCACTGTTGCATCTAGCACAGATCAACCTGCAGGCTTGGTGATTGATGATGGAATCTTAATCAGAACATTGAGATTTAGCAAACTCAGAAATGCCAGACCACCTAGTATTCATTTTTATTTAGAGAGAGAGTTTACATTTCTAATCTATAAAGTCATTTTTTGAATTCATTCTTATATAATTTCATTCTATTCTTTTTTTCTTTTCTTTTTTTCTCTTTTGACCAGCTATAATTTCATTCTATTCAACGTGCATATGAATTCCTCCTAATGGAAAATCACAATAAAGTCTCAATTAAAAAAATTATATTAGAAAAATCATATAACTTGTCAATGGTAACTCATTCACTCATCTATTTTCTGATATTATTTTCTTTAATTGCAACATTGGTATATTTTTTTTTTTTTTTAAAAAAGGCGATCCTCCCTGAGGAATGTGCTCCACTACTCCCTCTCAAGAAAAGTTAGTTAATGTCTTAAATTGATAACACTTACTTAATTTATCCTTATTAAATATTGTAATTTTTAAATATGCATTTATTACTCACTCCGCCCCTAATTGTAAGTTTCAAATAACTGATTTGTGTGTATTAAAAAAACAGTTAAAATTAGTTAAAAACAATAAATATGTATTTTTTTTTCTAACTATGTCCTTATTTGTAAAAAGGATGAGTGAGAGAGACAATAAATGTAACAAATATAGTTAAAGGGTAAAGTTCGAAAAAAATGCAATAAAATATTTTGACAAATCTCAAATAAAGCTTATATATTAAGACACATCCATTCACATATTTGAAACTTATATTTTAGGAAAAAGGGAGTATTTGTCACCCTCTCTCTTATAAAGGGTAAAAAGTGAAAAATAATAGTTAATTATCTTATCAACCTCTTATATTTTGGACTAAAATTCCTTTTTGGAAAACTTCTTATATTTTGGACAAGAGGTAATTTAGTAATAGCTTTTAGTTATTTATTTCTGCTTCAATAGCTTTTAGTTAAATTACCAGGTTAATATTTTACTAGAGCTCATATTATATTTATTTCAGAATTCATTGAGACTGAGAATTCAGAATCCCACTAAACAATTTTATTAACCCAAAACATTACTTTCCCTCTCCTCCTCTCCCACTCTCTTCCCTCAAACCAAACAATCCCTTATTGCTCGCTTTTGTCAGATGTATCACATAACAGTACAAGGCATAAACTTTAGAGTCATAATCTCATTTGGCCTATGTAAGACACCACACCTAATGAGCTTAGATTTCAATTGAGTGAGAAAAAATGAGGAAAAATTTCAACCAGAAAGAAAAAAATAATAATAAAAAAAAAAAAAGAACAAGAAGAAATCAGGGGGAAAACCCAAGAAATGAAAATAAAGCATATATTCATATATGAAACAAGTTTTATTACAATATTACATTATACGAATTTTCATGTACAGATATCTAAATACAACAGAGACTTTTTCCAGAATCAGAAGTCTATATGTGTTGAATATCCTGTATAAAGATTATATATATTAATTTATTCAACCAGAAACTTTCTTAACTTTGGTCTTGAAAAGTAAAATATGCAATTTTTCCATTGAAAAATAAAGGAAACACCCAGTCGAATGCGTCACGAAAGAGCCAAAACTTGAGCCCACAATACAGTGCCAGACAGGACCATACGTTTTGTCAAACTCCTGCACATGAACTTTGTATTATTTAATCCAAGACACGTACTATACTTCATCAAATCAATCAATTAAAAAAAAAAAAAAAAAAAGTAACTATTTCACAAATCTTGCTGACCAGAGAAAAAATATATATAAATTAGTTAATCATGCTTCTGTTGTGCACATGTATAGGATTACTTTAGGGGGTCTGATTATGCTTCTTTTTTCCAACTGCATGTAATTAGCAATAACAATGGGCCCTTGAAGAGTTTAATGTTATTTTAACATTTGGTAAGATGGGGAATCTAATTAATTATTGGATTTTGACAATGGGCCCTTGAAGGAATGGACAGTCAAGATTGAGAGATCTAATCTAGGTGGTTGGCATAGATCAGTGAGCCAATGGACCAGTTCGAATGATTCTGACCAGTAAACAATGAAAGAAGGGGGGGGGGGTGAATGGCAATTCATGACTGGTCTAGTTGTTCATTCGAATCTTCTGTGGGGTTCAATGAACAAGACTCAATCATCCAAGAAACAAAATTCCAAAAAGAAATAATAACTAAATAATTGTATAACACACTTTTTCTGGCTTTTGCACCACAATCTGCTATGCAAAGCTCGATGATATATACTGACTATCCGAACATGCATAACTAACAAGGAAAAGATTTGCAGACAGGCTCAATTACCTTGCATAACTATGCCCATGTCAAATTATATAATTATGCCAGAAGTAGGTCCCTCTAATAAAAGATAGAGACATAACTATTATATTACAGGGTTAATATCATTATTGGTCCTTAGAGTTTGATCGAATTTTAGTTTTAGTCCCCATAGTCCCATAAGGATTGGGTCTCAGTTTAACGAGTTAGTTCTGGTCCCTAAACTTAAAGTCAAAACAAGTCCTTATAAAACTACAGGGATCAAAACCAACAATTTTAAACTATAGAAATCAAAATTCGATCAAACTATAAAGACCAACAATAGAATTAACCTTTTATTTATTTATGAACAATATGGCCTACCGTTTTTATTTTATTTTAATATCACTTGATTAGTTACCAAGAAACTGAGATTTTGACTTTCAAATGGAGATGTAAGGTAAAGGTGAATTCTGAAGCATACCTTCTTTATGTTATGAGCAATATGTTTGGAGCTGAACTTCTCCAAGCTATCATATGTTCTCCTGGCACAACGGAAGGCTTGAACTTGCATGAAGCTTGGCATGTCAGTGACTAAAACCTTCACCTGAAGATTTGCAGTCACAGAGGACAGTGTTTCAATTTGGGACACTGACTTTCTCCCTTCAACTATCCCTCTTACTGCTGACAGATTTGTTTCAATGTGAGATACTGATTTTCTTCCCACAACTATTACTCCTCCTCCTCCTGATTCTGACTCTGCAGATACTGACTTTCTTCCCTCTTCATATCCTCCTCCTGATTCTACCTCTAAGCAAGAAGTTGATTTTCTTGCCTCAACAAATCCAGTTCCTGCTGCTGCTGCCTCTAATCCTCTCTGACCACCATTAATGCTCACATTCAAGCTTCGGGCTTTTGATATTCTAGTTAGCCAACTGAGTGGGTTGGATTTTTTCCCAACTTCTGTTACTGGAGAGGAAGACTGATGATGATCAAGCTCATTATTCTTCCTTGTATTCCCTTTCCCACCTTTGTAAATGTACAAAAACCCTCTCTTCTGCTGGTTAGCCATTTCTGACAGAGTCTCTCTCTCTCCCCTCCTCAAGGCCTGAAGTGAGTAACAATGGATCCAATAAGAGCCAAGGCACCCCAGAGATGTATATAAATGTATTGAAAAGGGAAGTGTTGGGAATCATAAGCACAGGGAAGACCCATTAGAATAATGTTTTATTAGCAAGAAGGTGACATATTTATAAAGGCAAACCCATGTGTAGCTGCTTCCTGTGATTGCGATCAAAATAAAATAACAAACGCTAGTATAAATTTCACACACACACACACATATATGTATATATATCATTCTCAAGTGGGGCCTTCAGTAATGAACATGTAATAATGTAAAGCAAACTTTTTTAATGAGAATTATCTTGATTACAGTTAACAGTCACCTCAGCTTACTTATAGATGGGTTAATGTTTAAGTAAGAATATCTGTATTATAGTTTTGATTCAAAGTCCCGAAGTTCATGAATATAGGCACTTTAATGTGGGACTAATCATTGGCCCTCTGGGGCATATTTGTCTCCACTTAAACTGCTTCTAGGCAGCCAGCATACAGGGACCCCTTCCTTTGCCACCGCCTATTTAGTTGGGCACCCTAATAAAAATGTCCCTATCCAGCTCTTATCTACATATTTAATTTCCTTTTCTTGAATCAAACAACCTAAAACAAGTTTCTTGGACACTAGCCTGTCTCTAATGGTTTTCGATTAAACTGATGACAACAATGATGAACACCATTCATGACCTTGTCTGGAACTAATAATAGCAAATATAGACATTTTGGCTTTGTGGTTCACTATTTTTTGGCACTATGCGGTATGACAAAATGTATAGAATTTTTGGCTTTTTCCTTATCATCCCCGTGGTTGTGGTAGCTTCACCTTTTGCTGTCATTTAAATGAATGTGTGTACAATACAGCTAAGCTACTATAATAATTAAACAGCATGAGGATAACATTTCAAACCAGTCGTGTGACTTACATAAATCTTTGAATCATTTTAATTAATAACTATCCCTCTAGAGAACAGAATCAAGAAAATAAAAAGAAAAGAAAACTGTTTGCCAGAGACAAACAAATTTAAAGGTCTCAGATACCTCAAGAAAAATTTCACGCATCAGTAACTTATTAGTATCTGTACAATTGGTACTGTAACTTTTCCTCTACTTCGCAAGCTGCATATGCATGTGTACGCATACATTATGTTTGTCGATATAAAGTAAAAACAAAAACATTATAGCAATTCTCACCGCTCAATTCATATGCAGGACAATTCTTCAAGCTCCGTATACATAGCACCGACCAAGTTGAGTAGCCTAAACCATTCAAGCATAGGCATCAACCAAGATAAATTAATAATTGAAGGGTATTGCAGCTTCAGAAGCAGAAAATATGCACAAAACGAAGGAAAATTTTACAATCCTTCTAGTCGAAGTTACTAACTCTTAATGAAATACGCTTATGATGGTCTCTCTTCGTCGAGGATCACCCATAGCAGACACGGACCTCAAGAAGGAAAACGAATAACCCGAGCGAAGTGGCATATCACATATGGGAATTACAACGTGCAACCAAATTTTTTTCAAAGAAATGTCACAATGAATGTGGCATATATTGTGGCGAAGATATTGATGGAAGGTTGATTCCGGATTGTGGTTTCTTCTATGATTTTGAAAATCTACATAAATTGGTAACCTTAATCATTTGGAGGGTTCTCACAGAGCAGGAAACGCTTAAGCTGAATATGCGAATGGAGCATCGTGATCAAAGTTGTGAACTAAGAGAGTCGATGTCGATGATCGGAGAATGAAGTCTTCTAGCGGCATCCACATTCCACAGACCACAGTGTGTTCTTCCATGACCACGAGATCTGGGATAACGTATACGGATTGCTCCATTCTGACTTCTGATCGGGAAAATGAACATTTTTCACCATTTACGAAATTTACAGCCCAAAATTTAGCATATTCCTATTCCTAATGTGTGTTTATATATAATGTGTTATAAAAAAAAATAAGAAAAAGAATCAGTTATATTCTTGAATATATCATGTTTGAGATAACCTCGGATTGATGAAAATAGAAATTGTCTTAAAAAAAAAAAAAAAAAAAAAAAAAAGCTCATTTTAACCCCTAAAAATGGAGCAATCTGACTCCAAAATTCAGATCGGCCTTAGTTATATAAGTAAAGGGTCTGTTTGATTTGAGGAAGGAAATGAGGATATTGACCATTAACGGTGTTAAATTGGATCATTAATGAGAAAAATATATATATATATTTTTTTTTTTTTTTTTGTTGAGACTATATTTTTGGAATATTAAAAATTTTCCTTAAGCTATTTAGTTAAACTTAAGAGGATTAAAAAAAATTTCTCCCTCTCCCTTAAACCAAACAAGCCCAAAAGTTTCACGGTGGAGACAAAAGCTTCATGCAAATGTTAGAAGTTTCTAATAAGGCACATTTTAACGGCTAAAAAGGGGGCAATCTGATCCAAAATTTAAATCAACATAAAAGTATCTTAGATTTAAGGAATGCATTTTGATTAGAGCTTCAAGCTGGAAACAAAAGAGAAACTTTGGTCAAGGATACTGCAAATGCTATTCCAATTTTTCACATGTCTTGTTGCATGCTTTCAAAGAAGTTGTGTAAGGGATTGAGTAATGGATGGCATGTTTTCAAAATTTTGGTGGAGTAGAAAAGGAATGAAAAATTCATTGGAAAGCTTGGAAGTTTTTCATGAGCAAGGCTTTCAGAAAATTAGAAGCTTTTAGTAAGGTTTTGTTGGCCATCACAAGACGGCTTGGACATTATTGCAAAATGTGGAAGTATTATAGAGTAAGATACTGAGAGGTTTATATTTTGTTGAAACCAATTTTATGAAAGTAAAGAAATGTAATACTGAATAAAGTTTGTATTGTAAATTGTAATACAAATTTTGTACTATATTTAGGGTTGAAGGTAGTAACACATCTTGCAACTAATGAAGCATTGTTTAGAAGAAAATATGCAGCCAACCAAAAATGCAGAATATGTCAATTGCCGGTTCGGATCCTCTCATTAGCGTTTTTCATTGTCTCTCATCGGCATTAAATCTGGACTATATATTTAATATAACTGTCCCCATCAACAACCTCCCTCTTGAAAATAAAGTCAAATCAATGGTTTTGATTGAATAATGAGAGATAAGAAGAAAGTTAGCCAATGAGAGAATCTTGTTCCGTCACTTGCAGAGTTGAGACTATTGAGCATGGGATTGCAATTTTGACAAATATCTGGTGGAGCATTTGAAAGATGAGATGTAATCTTGTTTTTGAAGTTTCGTTATTGTGTGGTATATATATTAGATATTATGTGTTTGTTTTTTTGTTTTGTAATCTTGTTTTAGGATACTCTGTGTATTACTCCTTTGGTTCCTTATTGTAAGACATGTTTACCTAATTTGATTAGATTAAGAAAATTAGTTGAATTAGTTAATATGACATGTATTTTCTAAAACACTTTAATCATCTCCCTTAATTATCTCATTCTTTTTCCACTTTGATTATTGTTCTGGTGTAGAACACAGATGTCCAGCTAAGGGCTGGTACTTTGATCTTGGATAACAGGGCTCTGCCTGAATATCTATGGAGGAGATAATCAGGAGAGCGTGGGATCACTGTACACGACAAAGGGGTAGTGTGTGTGCACAAAGTGAGACCGTATGTAAATAGTCTGAGTTAGAATGTGTGCACCTGGTTACCTGACCTCTGTATTTATAGAAGTGTCCGGGGCGGATATCTCGGCCTGGTGCGCTATCTCTAAGGCGAGGGTCTCGGAATGCCGTTACGATATGGGTAGATCGTGCCTAGCCAAGATTCCGGATCTCACCCCATGATTAGCGGATCATACCTCCCGGTTCCGTTTGGGCCGCGCCATGGACTTGGGCTTTGGGCCGATCCGTAACGCTTGCCCCCGCCTTGGTTGTTCGGGCTTTGGGCGCCGAGGTGTTCAATGCCCCGGCCCCCGTTGAGGTCTGGGGCCTATGCTTCATCCAGACCGGCTTCTAACGCCGTGGCTTGTTCCTGTCGTAACAGTCCGGGTGGTGTCCTGGGTCGCGCTTGACCGGGGCGTCTCGAACGGCCTCGGACTTACGTAATTAGCCCCCTGTTCGTGAGTGAATCGCTTGGCCTTCTTTCGCAGGGCGCCATTATTGTTGCTTTACACCGGCTTGCCCCGATTGGAAAGAGTCTCGCAGCCGTCGCGCCCTCCGTGTGCCGATTTGTGTGCACATTTAATGCTCCTACGTCGTTCTGTGCATTTCCCATCGTGTCTAGGTTCAAAGACCGAATTACCCCCGGCGTTCCATTTCCCTGTCATACCTATGAAGTAATTTTTTTGCGTTTGGCTCCTCACTTTTTCCCGCTACAACCTTTCTTTGGTTTTGCTCTGGGTTTGTAGAATCATCTCCTCTGCCAAAACTCCATTGTTCTCCATTTCTATCGTTCGAGTTTCCCTCTTCTTACTCATACAGGTATTTTCCTTATTCTTCTTTACTTTTTTATGGCATAACGTACTTCTTACCGATTATATATCCTTTGGTCCATTATCTCGCGTTCCTACTCCTCCTCCTTTCGGTTTTTCTCGAGTAAGCTTTTGGGACCATTTTCTGGGTTTTACTTGCTTTTGACACATCCGCGTCTGTACTTGCCTCTCTTTTGACATAAGACCTTTAGTTTTTAGGTTCTTAGCTCCTTCCTTATGGATAGAGATAGGCATTTTCCTAAACCCAGATCAATGTTAACCCTTGAGGAAGAAGAGTTTCTTCGCACTCGCTTCCCGCGAGCTTCTTATTGGGTTCTTGGAACCGAGCTTTCAAAGCGGAGAGGTCAGCCCCTTTACTCCGAGGGGGTCGGTCAATCAAGACGAGTCGGGCCCCGACCTACCTCGTTAGAGCTCGTCTCCTCCCCGCCCGAGCTTCTACACACAACGTTCCTATCTCATCGCCGCACAGCCGGTTCGGTTCCGTCTCCGGGGCTCTGTGTCTCCGGCCTTATTGGCCCAACCACTCAACTTCTCGTGAGGGTCCACCTTCGTGAGCTCGGATCCTTATCTCGAGGATTACCTCGCCCCGCCGGGGCCGCTTGGCCGAGGGTGCCTTCCACATTGCGCACGGCGGAGACTCCGAGCCTCCTCGATTCTTGGTTCTTGCCAAGATCGGCAACCTTCGGGCCTTTCTTCCGGCGCGTACCCTTTCGTCCGAGTCCGCCATCTATTTTGCCTTCTAATATGCTTTTACAAGGTATTTCCGACTCGCTAATTTCCTTTTTTTTGCCTATAGGTTAATGGCTCCCAAATCCGTGCCCTCCAAGCAAAGGACCGAGGTCGAGGAATCGGACTCTTCTAGTCCTCCCGAGGCTTTGTGTCGTAGATTTCCCGGGTGTCCCATGAGGTCTTGAAGACCCGGCCATCGATGTCGGATACCGACATTACACGTTTGGATCTACCCGTCATGGAGGGGTGCGTTATACACTGCCCGGAGGCCGACGAGCCTATTTGCGCGAAATGGGAAGTAGGCAGTCTCAATTTCTTTTTCTTTTACCAGGATTACCTTACTCGGGTCGGTGTTTGCTTCCCTTTCACCCAGTTCCAGATCCCTGTTGCACCTGAGACTTGCCCCGTCCCAACTTCATCCGAACGGGTGGGCTTATCTTGTTGCGTTCGAGCAACTGTGTCGCTCCTTCCCCGTTCCGATTCCCTGCTCGACCAATCTCTTTTTCTATTACTTCGGCCCCTTTACCCCTGGCTCTCCTAAAGAAAGCGACAAGCTAAAAGGGTTGGTATCCCTCCGCTGCAATCCAGATCAGAAACTCATGAAGCCCTACTCCGAGTCGTTTAAGCGGTTCAAAAATGCGTTCTTCAATGTTGTCGCCGTGCCTAGTAAACAAACCTGGTTTTTGAAGGGGGTTGAGGTCGCCGACGTAGAGTGGCGTTTTCCTCTATATTGGATGGAGAGTCATCATAAAGCTGCTCCCTCATGCTTCCAAATTTCCAAAGATGACCTCCCGCCGGGAGACGCCCCCTTTCGTGCCTAGGTTGGACGCCTACATGGAGGAGTATGGCGTCCGTGAGTGCGGCCTTTTTCATTTCCGGGGAGGGATCTAAGCCAATCCCCTCTACTTGTAGAAGTCCCACCTTTGCAATGTTGTTTGTCTTTCTGTAAAATTTGGTATCTTGTTGTAGTAATTTGTGTTTATTCCTGACTTCCTTTACTTGTCCTTTCAGCTCAAGACATGAGGGCTCTTCTAGGTTACTTGGCGAAGGTGAATCCGGCCGCGGCATCGCCGAGTCGTCGGACTCGGAAACGGGCTGTCCATGCCGAAGGTGCTGCGCCCGAGGCCACTATTGGCTCTGTTGTTACAAAGAAAACTAAGGTCTCGGGCGGCGAAGGGTCGGCTCCATCCATCTCCTCCGGCCTTCTCGAAGTTGTTTCCCAAGCTCCGAAGGGGAAACAGTCGTTGTGTTCGTGGACGAACCGTAATGCGGTTATCGCGACTACTCCTTCGGTTTCGGTGCTCTCGATACCTCTGCCACCTCCTCCTCCTCCTACCGGGTCGTCTCGTCCTTTTTCTGTGCTTCCTCGCGGCTTCATATGGGATAAGGGGGTGACCAAGGAACTGGATGTTGTGTTCCTTCCTCCCCGGAATTTATGGAGAGCCCGCCCCCGTCTCCGCCTAACGTTGATGAGGTGTATGCGCGCAACGGTATTTATGTAAATCGTTGGGCTGCTTCAAGCCTATATTCTCATGAGGGAGAAGTATTCCATGTCCGATGCAGAGAATAAACGCCTGAGAGCGTCTCAGGAAGAGGCGGCAGCTAAGCAAAAGGCTCTAGAGGAGGCTGAGTCAACGAAATAAGCCTTGGCTGAGTCTGAGGCCAGGGTGCAGATTTTGCAAGAGGAGCGAGATGCCGCCCGGACCGAGCGGGATGCTTCTAAGGCCGCGGCCGTAAAGATGGATCAAGAACTTCTACTTGTGTGGGGAGGGGCGGAGAAGTCGGCCTCCGAGTATTCCGGCCCGAAAGCGCGGGCGAGAGTCTTGAGGCGGTGAAAGCCCTTCAGAAACAGCGTGATCTGCTGTCCTCTAAGCTTAAAACAACTGAGGAGGTCCTCGCCATGGCATAGCAGGCGCGCTTGGAGTCCGATGAGCTCTTAAAGCAGACTGCCAAAGATTGCTTTGACAATGCCTTGGAGCAGATCCGGTTCTTGAATCCGACGGCTAAGCTTAACCTGGACGGCTATGATTTTCGCGCCTTTGTCGAGGATGGAGTCTTAGTTCCGTACCAATCTCATACCGCCAATGCGTCCCGATCTGAAGAAGAAGGAGGAGAGTCGGATGCGGAGAGTGAGGCAACAAAGGGAGCTCCTGAGGCCGGTCCGTCTAGTTAATTTTTATTTTTACACTTCGTTCTTCTGTGGGCGTTTGGTGCCCCTCTATTTTGAACATTTCCGGCCTTTTTGCCGTTTTGTACAAATTTTTATGACAATGGATGAATTATTTCTTCACCCTTCTGCCATCTTGTAAATTCCAGCATTGAAATCTATTGACTGTAGTAGATATGAGTATGTTTACTCGACCAACACTGACGTGTAGGAGGGTGGGACAGGGTCGTATGTTTTAACCTCTGGGGGTGTTAACTTAACCGCACTACCTCGTTCCGGCTTGACTAGTCGGAAAAGTTGATAGTAACTGAATTAAGGGCGAGGCCGTCACGTGTCACCGAGGTGTCTATCACCTCTAATCTAACATTTTGACTTGATCAGGGTCGGAATGACAGCCTGCTTTCTTAAATCGGGCGAGCGTTGACGCGTGAATTTCGCGAAGGCCACGTATGGCATTTTCACCGAGCTCTTACCAATGAACGTCGGAGTACAACGGCCGGTGTCATACATCTAGATGTTTTTTGTTTTTGTTAGTGACCGGGTGTAAGTACCTCGGTGTCAGGTTAAGGTGCAATATTACCAACGAACTATTGGTCCAGGTGCAGCCAACACAATAAACTATTGTTTGGACCTTAAATACCAACCAACTTTTTAAAAGGCAAACTGAGCACAAAAACGTTAAAAAGAAACTAACGTCTGTCTTCATCTCTCTCCTCTCTCATTCATTCCTTCTTCACCCGTCTTCTTCCTTTTCTTTTTTTTTTTTTGCTCGAATTCTTCCTTTTCTTCACCCATCTTCTTCCTCTTCCTGGAAACACCTTCTTCTTCATCTTCTCTCCTCTGATCTGTCTTGAGTCTGGGGCTCCGATGAAAACGTGACATTAGTGGAGTGTAAGTTCCAGATGCGATTTGGTATGGATTCTTGGGCGATGGCTTCAGATTTCTCAGTGCCTTCCACACCGCACTGTTACACTTGAATCCGCTCCCAAATGCGATTTTCCAAACCCTATTCCCTTTTCAGATTCTTCCTTTCACTTCTGTGTATGCCAATTCGTACCAAATTGAGCTCGACGATGTGTTCCCAAATCAGGCAACAATATTCTCGAAGCTTCCGCGTGGATGCGTAAATGCTCGAAGGCTAGCCCGAAATCCGGGTATTTATGCGCTTAATTTCGCCTTGAATATCTTCTTCACCATTAGTGTCCCGAAGAACAGAAGTTGCTCGCTTATCGGCAAAACCAGAGGATCTAGTGTCATATGGTTTAGGGTTTAGATTAAGGGAAATAGAAAATTACAGAGAGAAGAAATCAGAAATAGATCGTATGGCTCAACGATTGGCTTACTCTTAATGATTTGTGGGTTATCACTGTGGATATTCTCTGATTATGCCTCTCATCTTACTTCTTTCGTTTTCCCCATTTTCTCTTTTGTCTGTTTTTGCTCAAGATAAAGAGAGGTGGGTCTTTTGTCTCATTGGCTTACTCTTATTGATTTTTGGGTCATCTTCTGTTTTTGCATTAAAGATCGAAGATTAGAGTACAAATCCATAATTAATAACAAAGTTCATTTTGATTGGTTTACCTTAATCCTTTCGAGTGGTCAAGTTTGCGGCTTCCTTGGATAACAGATTCTCAGATTCTTACCTCATATAGAAGACACTTGTCTTCAGCACCGCAACTTTGTGCTTTCTTATGGATGCCACAATGACTTGAAAGTTTCGTGCTGGGGCCGCCTCCAGGCTTCCAGCCGATACATTCTAGAATTGGGTCGATGAGGAGGAAGATGAAGCGAATGAAGAAAGAAAAACAAAAGCAAATGAATTGTAACGGACGTTAGTTTCTTTTTAACTTTTTTGTGCTCAGTTTGCCTTTTAAAATGTTGGTTGGTATTTAAGGTCCAAACAATAGTTTATTGTGTTGGCTACACCTGGACCAATAGTTCGTTGGTAATATTGCACCTTAACCCTTATTTAAAAAATAAATTTAGATGAAAAATGATTGAAAAGAAAATAAATCTTAGTAAATTATATAGAATTTAAGAGGAAAATTTAAATTAAAACTATAAATATAAATATAAAAATATTGATATTTAAAAATGTTCTTCCGATTTATTCAACGAATAATATATATATATATATATATATTAAAAAATAATATTGAAATTAACGTGGAGAAAATTGATAATTTTCTTAGAAATCATGATGGATCAATAAAACTAAAGCGCATCAAATTATAAATGAATAAAAATATTGCTTCATATTATTCTAAAAAATTATAGATAAATGTAAATGAAAAAAAAAACGATAAACAGGTAAAAAATGGGAAAAGTCAATTTGGCCTAACACTTCCCCCAGACAATAAACAGGTAAAAAATGCAAAATTTTTCAATGAAAAGAGAAACGATAAATAGGTAAAAAATGGGAAAAGTCAATTTGGGTTAACACTTCCCCCAAACAAGCCTAGAACTTTCGAACGTAAGTTTTGCCTCCCAAAACGCCATCTCAAACAAAGTTTTCCACAATACCATAATTTGATGTTTGTTAAACATGGAAGTATACACCCCTATAGGTTTAATGGTTGAAGGATTGGTCATCTATTGGTTTTTTAATTGGCTCAAAATTTGAAACTAATTCTCAAGTGGTTAATGCTTTATTCTAACTAACCTAGGCAGATTGAAGTTACCCAAAATGGTAACGTATGATTAAATGCGACTGGGTTGCGTGTAACTGGATAGGTGCCCTGCCCTTAATGTCTGTGTGAGCCTAATCTTTTACCTAAAATTCTATCGCCAAAACAAATATAAACATGGAAGTATGCATTACTATTTTGCTAAGAATATTTTTGTTAATGTTTGGCCATAATATTATTTTCATTATTTATTCTCCTCTTTCATTTTTACTTTGTATATCAAATGAATTGAAAGTAAGGACGATAACATTGTTGGTATTTAAGTTTAGTATTTTCGCCAAACGTTGGTAACTTAGTTAGATGTTAGCAGATTTTTTTTTTAAAAAAAAAAACTTTAAGAAAAGAAAAAGTCGAGTCCTTTTTTTTATTTGATTAATGTTTAGTCCTTTATACTTCACCAAAAGATGTTTATGCCTAATTTCTGTTCGATGCTCTAATCCAACATGACTAGTTTTATTAATTAAAAAAAATACAGATATTAATATTTTAAATGTAAACAAAACATTTTCACATATTAAATTTCGTTTTTAAATAATAATTATTGACATAAAAATTATCATTTGAATCTAATGGTTAAAAATGGTTCAAAAAAATCTAATGGTGAAAAAAGGTGAGAACTGAAAAAACCGTTACAAAACTGAGGGGGCAGACTAAAATACTTTACTATAAAATTTAATGATGGTATAATTTTTCCATGGGAAAATTATAAGAAAAAATAATACTTGAATTTCAAAATCGTGTTGATAATAATAATAATGAGAATAACAAAATCAGAACAGTAAAATAATTGAAAAATTGTTTCATTGTGCAATTACCTATTTAGAATTTTAAACTTTAAGTGGTACTACCTCCATTTCTAATTATAGGAACACTTTTATAATACAAAATTCTATAATTAGGTAGTATAGTATTTTTTTAGGATTTTCCCTTTTTTTCACTTATTTGTAAACTCACATAATTTGTTCAGCTTCTTATTACATGTACTCCATATAATATGCAATGATAGAGATTAAAATGGAAATATCATCTTTTATGATACTATCTATTATACCACCTTAATATTAACACGTAAAATTTTCTGAGGAATTTTTTCAGTTAAGATATAAATAATAAATTATATTTATATTTCCTTTGGCAAAAAAGAATTATTTATATTTACTTCTCTCTTTTTTTGGCCCCGTTTTGTGCAATAAACTATTCAGAGTTGAGCATGTGTATGAAGGGTGATTTTGGCAATTAACCACCTTCTCGACCTCTTCTCTGAAACCATCCTCCCAGGTCCCAGGTCAGCCATAGGGTTCGTAAAATTTTCCGGGAAACACATTCAAACCTGAGAGAAAATGGAGGAAAATATGCAGCTCTCCCTCGATAAGCTTCCCATCAAGCGCTTGGATGCCATTGAAGAGAATGGACTCGAACGATTCCCTCCGTATGTTTCTTTTTCCTTTTTGGTTTTCTTTTACATTTCGTTTAACCTTCTCATGAAATGTGGGAAAGTCCTTTGATACTAGCCCTATTTATTAAATGGAGTCAAATACGAGGATAGTACTTCTTTAACCATAAATTGTATCTTATACTTGAATCACTCACTGATTCTGCGTTTTCCCGTTCTGCTGTCGACATTCCTGTTCTGTAAATTCACTGCAAGTAGTATTCTAAGATGGGATGGTTTCTATTCATTAAGTTGTTGTAATTGTAATTGGTATTTGCTTATAGTGACTTCGTATGGACTCCTCTGCTAAATTTCGTTTGTGTGTAAATATGCAGAGATTTGGATCACGATGAGAAGCGGCTGTCATTAATTAGGCGAATCGACTTTGCTTGGGCTGTTGAGAAAGATGAACAGAAGAAGAAGCAGAAGAAAACCTCAAAGGAGGCATCAACGCCGTGGCAATGGCAGAGCATGGTGGAGAATTTGCAGTTAGCTCATCAGGAGCTCTCTGTCATTATAGATCTCATCAACACTGTGTGTATTGCATATTACTTCTTATTTAATCTCTATTTTTATTAACATGGTGCGCTATGAACTTTTAAGAAATTCTAGTGTGTGTGAGCGAGAGAGAGAGAGAGAGAGGAGGGGGGGTGGGGAGTTATGTTCTCCAGATATCTATTGGCAGTGGCTAAAAAGGAATTCTGGGATTGTATTCAAAGCTATATCGTTCCATGAAAGGATCTCAAGTGAAGGTTGCTATTGTAGTCTAGTCTGTATTAAAACAAAATTTTTGGTTCTTTCTATTTGATGGCTTTGAGGAATGTACGATGGTTGTATCAAATGAATAATTACAATAATTGATGTAGGTAAGAGATTATGAATGTGAACTTACAATACCATGGAAACTAACAATAATTAGATCATTTCACCATCCCATTGGATTACAATCAAGTTATTCTGATTGGTTTGGAAAATGTCTATATTAGAATTTTTAAACTCTGCTTGTTATATTTAAAGTTAAGTGCTGGAGAATCAAAATATAAATACAATATTTTGTTCAAATCATTGTATTTAGGTGGAAGCAAATGATGCAGTAACTGTGGCTGGTATGACAAGGCCAAAACCATTACCAAATGAAGCTTTGTCTGATATTGCTGTCTCTGCAGCCACCAAGCTACAATGCTACCGGGTAGATATTCTTTCAATCTTTTGTTATCCTTGAGCACTATTTTATTTCCAGTTGAATTATATGTCCCTATGTGAACCCTTGTGTATTGCATGAAATTTGAGGAATAAATTACAATGAATAGGACAACTTGCCATAGATTTAGTATTTGATATTGATGATTTTTAAGGCAGACAAATGTCTCTCTTTATGTAATTTGTATGTAGTAACTAGTAAATTGACAGACTGGAGTCTTCTTTGTACTGTTACCATTATAAGAGATTTAGCTTTTAGTGAGATGTGCAATGAGATTATGCAACTTAGTTTAGTTCTCATTCTCATTACAGCATGTCGGTAAATATTTCAAGCAATCTGCCAAAGCTTTTGAACAGCAGGTTGCTAGGGAGGCAAGGTTTTATGGTGCTCTAATCAGGTGATTTTTTCTTTTCTTACCTTTTTGTATAAGTATCTTTTCTTACTTTTTTAGAATTCATTTATTTCCCTAAGTTCTGCCATTCTGGGAAGAAATTTGAAAAAGATGTTTTAAAATTTTGAAAACTGTGTTTCACTGCCTTTATAAACTGGCTCTTTAATAACTCCATAAATACGAGTTCGTTTTATTAATGAGTCAAGGATGTTAATTATATCAAGAATACTTTCTCACTAGCTAATGTTGATTGCCACCACATGTCCTGATGAGCTGATAGGTTGCAGCAAAATTGGAAAGTTAAACGACAGCGTCTGGCATCTATAGCTCCAGGAAATGAAGGTTTCACCTTTGATCTCTTTGACAACTCATATGATCCAGAAGCTATAAATCGGTCTTCTGCTCTGTCCACTGTTCGTGTTGAACATGATGCAGCTGGCATGCTGGCAATTAATGTACCTCCAAATTCTTGCCACTCACTACAATTTGGTTTTCTTTGGGCACAACCAGACGATATACTGAGAAAATATAATGTAAATAAATCCAACTTTTCTAGCGAGTCTCACTTGGGAGAAAGTGGTGAAGAGTCTTTAAGTGATAACAAGTGCGTAAAGAAGTCACACTTACTCCTCCGTGAAGTACATTTAGCAATTTTTAATGAGCAGGTAGATATATCCTTGTATTATTACTCATTGTTGTAATTTCTGCCTTGCTGGGTATTTCACCCAATAGTTTGGACATTGGTATGCTGGCTCACTGCTTTAGAACTTCTGGATCCAGGTGTTTGATCTGGTGAATCGTGAAGCATTTAACTCATCAACTGGAGTCAGTGTGACTGGCATACGTGAAAATTATTTACAGTTAAGCTTAGGTCAAGGAACCTTTGTGTTCTTATCCTTAGTGCCATCTGGTCAAGATGATCATAAAGTTGAAGGTGCTGTCACTGATAATGTTGGGAATGCAATTTTACCTTCAGACACATTGGAGGGGGTGAAGTTGCAAGATGCCAAACATAGCATTCATAAGAAGAAAAAATGGCAGTTTCCTAATTCTTTGAGCTATGAAATTTATCTTCAACAGATCTTCCATGAACATATATTCAGAAGAGGTATTGGAAAACCAATTTCTTCTGGTACTCGGGCTCCTGGAGTGCCAGCAAAGGATGGATCAGGTCTTCTTGGTCATTTTTCTATGTCTTTGTCTCATAGGATCTTTTCAAGTAAAGTCCTTGCTGAGCTGGAAAATGTGGTATTTCCTGTTTAACTTTGACTTATGCTCTGTGTAAACTAGCTGTTTTTTTGTTTGTTTGTTTTAAACTAAAGCCTTTAAATTCTGCAGGTTTGCAGGGTCCCATATCTCCAACTGATTACAAATCCTACATGGCATTCTCGAACATCGTCTTGGACACTTTCAATGAAGGTTCCTCAGTCTATTCTCCGCATGGGTAGCCAAACAAAAACAAATGTTGCATTCGAGAAAAATGCTGTTAAGTCTCAATTTTGGACTAAGGTGGTGGTAAACGATGATTGCATTAACGTGGAAAGAGAAGGTGCTCCTAAAGTTGTAGGCTTGTTCAAGGGAAAGTCTGAGGAGATTCATTCGATGAACAGATATGACTGCAACTTGGCTGATCTTCCTGTGATAATTTTGCAGCAGGTATGTGTCAAGAATTCACCTGTCATGTGGGCAATGCTATAATTTTGCAATTTAGAAAATGGGGGAATGCATTCATAATTTTCCCACATGTATCCTTAATTTGGATGGGAAGAAAATTATAGAGGAAAGAGTACTACTAGAAGGGAAAACTCCCAAAATGGAAGTTTTCCTTCATAGTATTCTCTCCCCTACCCACTATTCCCTCCATCCAAACCAAGCCTGAAATGTTGCATTTAACTTGTAATAATTTTAAACATACAGGTTGCTAGCCAGATTATCAACTGGCTCTATCAGGAAGCTCTGATGGTGGGAATAAAAGCGAACCGGGACTTTTTATGCCTGTCATTTGAGCTGGAGCAGGGTGAAACACTATGCCTGGTCGCACATGTGGATCCGGAGGATATCGATGGTTGTATATCATGGTGGTTGGTCATGGAGGACAGTTTCGTGGAGGAGCGGAAGCTTCACATAGACATCACTGATGGCACATCTGAATACAGGAAATTCCTGGGCCACTTATCTCTGGATTTGTTATATGCAACACTGATGGACCTAATAGGTTTGTGTAGTGCTGGTGGTGGCCAATGATTGATCGATCTTGCACTTGCCAAAAGGTACAGCTTTTGCTTCAGGTACCTCTTTGACAACCACTAACACCTATAAACATGGTTTGATGTATGTGCTATAATAGAAATGTGTAATATTAGCCGCATGAGGTAGCTTAGGTGGTTTAGAGTGGAGTATGAGTAGAAGTCAAGAGTTCAAATTTTCCTGATGTAACGAAAGAAATGTGTAATTTTAATTTGAAAAGAAAAGGTCCCTCGAATCCCTTCATCATGTTTGTTATGATGACGAGGATAATGAGTAGGTTTCTGGTATGGTAAAGACTTTGTCTGTTAGGTGGTTAGTTATGAGAAAAGTAGAAGGCATCAAGTCAGCTGTTCAGACACTCCTGAGTTTTACATTTCTGATTTTTTGTATTTATTTTTTCATCAGATTTTGATCAGTTACCGACCTGTTTATTTATTACGTTATCAATATAGAATTGTAGATAATTTTTTATATACGCTTGTGTTTCCTTTTCTCTCGCCCAGTTGCCCCATTTTCTTGTATTGTTTTTCTTGTGTCATGTAACATGTTATGTTTTTTCTTAAAAGTCATTATAATGTGAGACACGAGTCTAAACTCCATGCCTAATTAAATGGGTTGTTATAATTATATACAGACGCAATACTACAAAAACTTTATTCAATGAATGTAAATATTCAAATTGTGAGTATTGAACAATGTCAATGTGTCACTTGCAGGAAGAATTTGCTAATAGTCTTCCTGTCCATTTTGATTTTCACTATTATTTTAGTGACACCTTAGAAAAGGATGTCAACTTTGTGCTTCAATCTTTTTCTGCTCACACCTTTACAAAACTGATGTTTTATTAATTTCTCATTCACTTTAGTTCTATAATTCCTTATAGCAAAAAAAAAAAAAGTTCTATAATTCCGACTTTAGTTGTATAACTTTATTCATTTTATATAATTGATCTTTTTATTAAAAAAATCAATAGCTATTGGATGACACTAGTGGCTTTGAATTTGAAAATTCGCTCATGTTTTAGCTACGACGGATGGATCATTTGGGGACAACTACAATTAGTTAATAGTGCAATTAGATAGTGTAGTGAGCTTTGTAAGGCACTTAATTATCAAGAAGTTCCAAAGACAAGTTAGGTGTTGTCATTTTTTGTACTGGCATTTGTCATTATATGTTTTTTAATTGTTATTGAAACTTTTTGGTAATTAAGTCCCTGCATTGAGAATTCATTGGAATTCTCCCTTTAATAAAAAGGGAAATTTTGGGAAAAGCCCCATTGAAAATTATCTGAAATTATTTTTTACTTCAACTCTTAATACAGTATTAATATAATTAGTTAAGCTAGTTATTTATTTAAAAAAAAGTGTATTAATGTTCTTGAAATACCATAATAATCTCTTTTTATTTTGTAATTCTCCCTTTAATAAAAATGGAAAATTTGGGAAAAGCCTCATTGAAAATTATCTTAAGTTGTTTTTTACTCCCTTCAACTCTTAGTACAAGGATATAACTAATTTGCATATATTAATAAAATTAGTTAAGCTAGTTATTTATTTTTAAAAAAAAGTGTATTAATTTTCTTACAATACCGTAGTTAATCATTTTTTTATACAACCATAATTCATCATTTTTATTGAAGTTACTCTTTTAAAGACTTGAAAAATATTAATATGGATAGTTTAAAAATGATAAATGTAAAATGTAAAGCGGATTGAGTTGTATTTAAGGCCATGGAGCTTAGGTTGAAATGATGATTTTATTTGCAGAATTTATAGTAGGCCTACTTTATGCCCCCATGTGCATCCACACACCCATTTATAAATGAGAAACAGAGAAAGGTCCACCTATATTATAAACATGCCCCCCAGTCACGTTTTCCTCCCCCCCCAAGAGCGATAAAAAAAAAAAGTCACGTTTTCATGTGGTTTCTCCAATTCCATACGCTTCTTTTGAAAACGAAGCATAATTTAATAAATGATAGCAGTATAACAATTTATATTATTATTAATTTCTAAGATACAATTATTTTAAAAAAAATTAAGATGTGATGGGCCAAAAGAAAAATTTAAGATTTGATGTAATCATTGACGCTTGCACACATACATCAATTACGTAGCTATCGATTAAAAAAATTTATAGTTTACCACCAAAATTGTCGCATCACATGAAATAAATAATTCAAGTCATAAAAATAGAGACCGCATGAAAAGAGGAAGGAAAAAAATAAATAATAAAAAAATCCAAGATAATGTGTAGAGAAAAAAATTTAAAATTATCATTCAAAAAACTTGAAATTAATTGTATGACTTTTTTAAGGTAAAATTCCAAAAAATACCTTTAAAATATCAAAAATCCGAATTAGTTTTGTTTCCTACAATAGTTTAGTCATTGGCTACACTTAATTAGTAATTCATAACTTATTTTAGGAGGAAATTACTTATTTTGAATTTTCAAAATTTGAAGGTATTTTTTTGTTGTTGAAATTTCCCCTTCTTTTAATGGAAAAGAGGATTAAAACACCCTAGATCTTGGGTTTTGATATGTCTTTCTTTTTAGTGAAATGGACAAGCAAAATGCTTGTGGGTATTAAAAGTTAAAACGTGAGTTGAGTCCTTCTTCTTCCTTTTTTTTAATACAACAATTAAACATACACACAGATCTATTAATGTTAGATTTAAGTCTGGGGCCTCACCTAAGAGAGTGGTGGGTATCATTGACCTTAGGACAACAGTAGTTTGATAGAGAAAGAATGAGCTGGAATTTTGGAGGAGACACTTCACTTGAGTGCCCAACAAGAAATGCTCAGCTCAGTGTTGTTATCCACAAAAAACAGAAAATGGTTCTTTTGTCTGCCCTTTTAGGTCATATGCTTATCCTACAAAAAGCTGCCTCACCCCATTCCACATCCTCCACCAGCAAGGATCATTCATTTTGCTTCTGTCATAAAGTTTACTTGTGGGTCTCATCAATAGGAGACTTTTTATGGTCAGTATGGTACTAGGGAAATGGAGGATGATGGGAGAAAATTTTTATTGAGTTTGATTTTTAAAAAATTAGAGAAATAGAGTTAAAAGATTTTAATTATTTTTTTTAATATTCTTAACTAATTTTTCTTACTTTTTAATCTTACATTCTCTCTTTATTAAAATTTTATAATCACACTTCTTTATTTCTTTTAAATTACACTCACTAGATAATTTTTCCTTTCTTCCAGTCCCCTCTATTTCACTTATGCCAAATAGATTAGAGGTCGATAAGAGACTCATATATATTGAGTTATTGATTGTCAACAATCTAATACAATCCTTCCTTTTTATTTGATTTTTTGTTTCTTTCCATCAAATAATTGTATAAATAGATGGTTGATTCCCCCGGATGAACTTTTGATTGAAATAGTTTTACCAATTCCAACAAATTTTACTTTTTTTTTTTTAACTTACTTGAATTAGATCCTTTCAATTTATATAGTGAAGATATACTTATGAAGTTGTTGGAACTTATTAATTTTCACTAACCCTAGAAACTTGCCCCTAAGAAATGAATCAACTCAGACTTCATCATGTACTATTTCCAAACTTTGAGTTAGAGATCAATTTAGAAACAAAGATGGAATTATTTTGTCTGTTTAAATGGTAAAAGAAGGCGCCAATGGAGGAGATTTTTTTTTTTTTTTTTTTTTTTTTTTTTTTTTAAGGTACGTGACCCACATTTTTCTTTAGATTTTTTTTGAAAATTTTCTTTTCAAAAGTGATTTTTTTTTTTTTTTTTTTTATAATAAGAGATAATATGCTTTCCAAATTACTCCAAATGATAGAAAGAGAAACATAGGAATATAGGATCATATGCTTTAATATGCTTTCCAAAATTACTCCAAATGTTAGAAAAAGAAACATAGTATCATATAGTACTTTTTATATGATTATTCTTATAATTATAATAGTGAACTTGATTACTTTTCTTTCTTTTGTGGCTTTTAGGTTCATCTAGACATAATTACACACCCACTTTTCTCTTTCTCTACAAATTCTTTGGACCCATTTTTATTGTTCTAACTTTATTTTTCCCTCATTCCCACAAAGTATTATATTGGATAAAACATGAATAATAATCCATATTATTCATTTCATAATAAAATAAGTTATATGCTTATCCAACCAACTCTTTGCTTCTCTAACATGCAAAAAGCTAACCCCACATGCTTTACTAACCAACCAACAATTCATTTTGCTTTGGAGAAAGTTTAGATGTAGATTAAGTCAAGGAGTTGGCTTACCTCCTCTGCTTCTTCTGGTCCGCTGCTGTCCTTTGCTCCAAACTATGTCGTTTTTGACACAAAACACACACACATGTTCTTTTTTTTTCCCCTAAAAATATTTCAGGCATTGTCAGGTAGTAAAATGATAATTCAGGATTCTGAATGGTACTAAAAAAATTCTTCATGATCTTAAAAAGTTATTCTAGGATCTTAAAAAAATATTTCGTGGAGTCTTGGTACTAAAAAGATATCGATTCGTGCATCGAAAAAATAATTCATGATCTTAAAAAAATTATTTTAGAATCTTCAAAAAATATTCTAAACTATATTTTTAGTAGCAGTAGGTATCTGAAATATTTTTTCAAGATCTAAAATAATTTTTTTAAGATCATGAATTATTTTTACGATCGTCGGTATCTTTTAGTACCACTCAGACTCGAAATATTTTTTCAAGATCATGAAGAATTTTTTTAATATCATTCAGTATCCTGAATTATCATTTTACTACCTGGCAGTGCCAGAAATATTTTTAGGAAAAAAAAAAAAAAAAGGACAGGTTTGTGTGTTTTGTGTCAAAAACGACACAATTTGGAGCAAAGGACCGCAGCGGACTAAAAGAAGCAGAGGAGGTAAACCAACTCCGTAAGTCAATTAGCAAAAAAGAAGTATTTTGGGCTTACCAAACCTTTATTCTCTTTTTGGTTGAAGAATGCAAAAACTCTATAATCTCACTCTGCTTTATAAATCTGATTTTTCAATTTTCAAATGTTCTTTATTCCCAATCCAAACATGCTTTTCAAATTTGTCTTCCTTTTTCATCAACCTAAATAAAAAAATAGAAACAAAGTAAATTACAGTCTTATATTTAAAATTGGGTTAAGGTACAAATTTATCCCGAAATTTTTTGACGAGAAACAATGTTGCATTGGAAGTTTTTTCAGATTAATTGTTGCCCTAGAAATTGACAAATATCGTAATGTTGCTCCTTTGTTAAAAAAGTTAATGATTAACGCCAATTTTTTAATTGTTAACACTAATTTCTTCAACGGTATAGGACAATATTACTATGTTTTACAACTTTCATGGCAACAATAAACCAGAAAAAACTTTCAGAGCAACATTACTTTTCAATAAAAACTTACAAGGCAAATTTACACTTTAAGCCTTTAAAATTTAAAAAAAAAAAAAAAAAATCATCCAACTTCTACATTGAGCACAGATAATTAAACGTAACTTGTTATTGATTAATTTTCTTAACAAAAAATTGAAAAGAACAATTTATATATTTTTTGACAAAAAAAAGAACAATTTATATACTTTGAAAAAAGAACATAAAGATGTAACCGAATTTAAGGAAAGTTCGAAGCTTCGGAATCCCCCTGCATTTCGAAGGACGTGCACGAAACGAATCTTCACTCTTCAATCTTCTGTCTCGCCATTGAAACTTTAGGCTGTGTTGTTCTTGCCGTAAATCCGATACCTTGTCATCTTTCTACCCTTTCTGGAATCATATCATTTGCATGCACACCAAGCCTCTGGGTTTCGTTGATTAATCGAATCCGAGGAACCAAACGCAAATTTCTGGGTTGCTATCCACTATAAACTTAACCGAGAGGTTTTTCTTATGCATAATTTTTGGGGTATTCAGATTCCAGAAGTTCAAAATGGGTTTTCTTGCAATTTTCTCGAAGCGAGTCTTCGTTTGTTCTAGTTGACGAATTCGTGTGTTCATCATTGAACGCAATCTGCAATGGATGTGCATTTGAATTCTAACTGATATGCAGATTATGAATCTCATTCACGGGAATTTGGTTGGGATTAGCTCGTAGTGTGAAATTAGGAAGCACAGATCACTTCTTCTTTTGTGGAGGGATTCAAGTTCATTCTGTGCAAGTATTGTTAGGTTTTGGTGATTCTTCTTGTATTGCATGTTCATTGTGTGATCGTGGTTGTGTATTACAATGTCTGGAGGAACACCGGTTGGGGGAGGAGGGTTTATGAGACAGAGACACAGTCAGGGGTATGCGAGCAGCGGCGATGACCTTGAAGACGATGCATGCTCGAGGCTTCGTTCTTTTTCGCCTCCAAGTTTTGAAGAAGAAAAAAGAACGTGGATCGAGATTCTGGAAAATTTTCTTTGGATTGCTTCTGCGGCGTTAATCATATACTTCGGCGATCGTGATTCCAATTTGATATATCTCTTGTTTCATGATGAACGAATCAGAAGGTAGCCGATTCTCTTAGCTTTTCATTTCTATAATTTTTGAATTTTTGGTAACAGCATGTTCATTTTCCTGAACAGATTATTTCTTTTGCATCACATTTTCCTCTTATTTTTAGTCTTATGGCAACTTTTGTTTGGCCTATCAAAGCAAATCTGGGAACCTCCGGTTGCTGCCATGCATAATGGTGTGAATTGTTAACATCCATAAATTGAGTAAAACAGCCATGCTGCTACTACTTTGGTTTTGTTATTGAATATTTATTTTATAGAATACATCTTAATATCTTATGCACTATTGTTCTGCAAAAGATGGTCTCTGATTCGTTGCATTGGGTTAGTAACAGAAATAAGTAGTAATTAGAAAAGTAACAGAAAGAATAAACCCATTTAATCATTCTCTTTCTCTCTTTTGTGCATATTGCATCAATCTCAGTGATAGTTTGAAGGTCAAGGTTGAGTGTTACCAGCTGAAAGAGGTGTTGAAAATGTGAATTAAGTGGGCTTGGATTCTATTCTGAGTTTAATAAAGAATTTCAGCTCCAAAAGTGTTCATTAATCTGTTGAAGTTTTTGACAATAATGGTATTCACCACTTTGCAATATATGAACATAATGGGCAATGCTCTAGTCTAGGTCACCATGCTATCTTCAAGCATGCTTCCATGTCCAATTTCAGTAACATTACTTGGATTGAAGTTCTATGTGGGTTATTTATGAACTTGTGGAAATGACAGGGGAGTTGTAGGTTCCTTAGCTAGCATGGTGCTATAGGTTTAACCTTTTATCCTGTTGAAAGAAGTAGGTTTGTAGGATGACTGGATGAGATCTGTCTGGCAATTACTTGAGAAAACTTTATGTTTAGGTTGTTTCAATTATTTTATCTGATACCTGCTGACTTATTTAAATCTTTGTTTCTTTAGCGATGTCTTATATCAAATGTACCATGGGATTAAAAAGATTTAGCTGGGAATCCCATCATATCTACAGCATGTTGTGGGTTCTGATTTTATCATGGCCCTTTTTCCTTGTCTCATTGACAAAAATTATGACGTATATGTGCTTCCCACGAGTTGGAGAATCAAGAAGTTATTGGAAGGCAGATTTCATGCCAGAAACCAAACTCGTTAATTGCGGAAAACTGTCCTGACAACTGACACAAAAATGAAAATTGTTTTTAAATATGCCTACTTTAATTGTTTTAGTTGGGCAGAAAACATTTTTGCTTTGTAACTGAATTTCCACTCGATCTATCTCTCTCTAGCTATGGAGAACAACCTGTATTTCTTGATTCATAAGATGATTATAGTTGCACATGATCATACCTTTTTCAGGACATCTATATTTGAAACTGCAAGGACGCTTACTATTGTCCTAGTCGAAGCTAATTCTGGCTGGTTTTAATTCTTGAGTTACTTAATCACTGTCACTGTGTTCATAATCTCCTGAATTTTTGTTGCAGACTGCCTTTGTATCTTGGAATGATAGGTATTGGTCTAAATGCACTGATTTTCATATATACAAGCATCTTGGCATGGAGTGTTAAGAGATTTGATGAAAAATGGGGACTAAAAGAATGGGAAGTGACTAGCATCACTGCTTTACCATTTGTTACTACATTTGGACTCATCTCTTTTTGCTTGTAAGAAACTGTAATCTGATCTTTTTTTCCATTTTCAGTGCATGTTATGTCAAAGTACAACTCCATTTTGCTGACACCCTATTCTTCATCCTTACAGGTTCACCTTTGCATTGTGGCCAATATGGAGTTTCCTGACACTTCCCCTTCTGGTATTTATAAACAGTTTCATATTACCCTTTTTTTTTTTTTTTTTTTTTTTTTATAACTTTTATCTCCTACATTGTTTTCTTTTCTGCCTAATGGTAATTTGGAATTTCAACTTGCTGATTTTTATGTTCTGTTCTGCAGTTCACACTATTTATGGCTTGCATGGTAATAACCCCTTACCTCATACTTGGGAAGTTCCGGCCTCAATACGAGGAGTTCCGCACTGATTAAGCCTCGCACGATTCAAAGTGAGGAATAGTAGTGACTTGAATGAAAAGTTTCTAAGTTCTAACCCACATCATTTATTGGTAGTTATGGTGATGTAGAGTGAAGTTCTTTCTTTTGCTGTATTCTGTGCAGTTTACATGCCATGTTTTCCCAAAATTGATCACAGAAGTAAGAGCCAAGATTCCTTTCTTTTTTTGGAAAAAAAAAAACAAACAAACAAATCTTGCAATGTAAAATCCCAAATCCTGATGTGTTCATGATCCGTTGGAGAATGATATATGAGAAGAGTTGGTTGTGAATAGACCGTAATTGTGCTATGTGCGCTATGTAGCTAATTCCATTTAGAGAGATAAGGTTTGCTGCTGCTATCACATTACTATAGTATGAGATGAATCATGATGTTGATGATCCTACAGTACCTTTTGGTTAATTAAAATTTTTGAGCTATTGGATGGAGCCTTCCATTGTTTCCATCTTTCTCACTAGCTGGAAGTTCCTTGAAAACCAATGTCATTTTTTTTATGTAGAGCATTTAGTATTCTGAACGCACCTCACTTTAACTGAAGTAAAGGATTTATCGGGGTCCAAACTAATTTACTAATTACTCAAACTTAAGATATTTGATTGCTTGGCTCAAGCTTCTACTAGTTGAACCAAGTGTTTGATTGTTAACTAATATTTTTGAAACTAGACCAGTCATTCAGCTAATCGATAGTGGCGGAATCAAGAAATATTTTTAGCCCAGATCAAAAAATAAATATATTGAATTATTTATTAAATAGTATGATATAACATTGAAAATACAAATAAATAACAACCAATAATTATAAATCAAAACAAGATATAAGATAAAACTAGCCTTTTTAATAGGTATCTCAAACAAGAATTTTACTTTCTCTTACAAACCCAATGAGTAATGAACCAAACATTGTCATAAAGATATCACAAACACAAACATAATAATTATAAGTATAATGAAATTTAATAAAATTATTTAAAATATAATCAAAGAAAAAATGCATACATAAAATTATAGACGACGCTCTTTTAAATTGATAAAATCTTCAAAGATAGAATCAACTCCTCAAAACTATTAATAAAAAAATCGTACTTGGGCCAATTCGGGACACAAAAAATACAAAATCAACTGACTCTGACTAAAAGCACATCATAAACTTTAGATCGATTCCAATGTGTCTTGGAGTACAAAACTAACAATGCTAGAAGAATCTCTAAGTCGAAACATCCAGCTTGCAGTTGTAGGTGAGTGTTGAGATTTGGCTGTTCCATCTCTTCCTTTAATTTACTTGTTGAATTCAAACAATCATATTCAGAGGAAGATTAGGCCTTGAATTTCTACACAAACTAATCCTAAACACAATTATCAATCAACAATGGCAAAAGCAGAAGTATGTTATTCTGCATGGCCTTTTCTTATTTTAGGTTAGCCCCTTTATCATGCAATTCTTCAAAGGACTAGTGATCTCCAGACTTGATCAGAAAAAAAAAATGATGCAAAACGAAATAGGCAGTGGCAGAAGGAATCCCATACCTAATGGCGAGTCAACACTGCAGTGGTAGACGACCTTCCGAAAAAACCTCCGGCTAACGCTGATGGCAGTGGCGGAACGGTGGTCAAACTCGATGAAAGAGGGAGACTTTGTGGATGGAGACGGAGAGCACAAATGACAAAACAAAGTGGAGGAAGAGGAAGCGTGTGTGTGTGGAGAACGTTTGAGTAGGAGGGAAAAATGTTAATAATAAATAAAAAAAAGGTGTAATTATAAAGAAGATAAGACATTAATATGGCTAAATTATTGGCCAATATAAAATATTATAGAATGAATACATATATTTTAACAAATTTTAAAATGTCAGTTGAGGCCTTGATAAGAGATTAAATGAGGCCAAATTATTGACAAAAATAAAATATTATATAATATATACATATATTTTAACTGATTTTAGAAGTTTTTAGAAAACCAGCTGGCCAGCTAATCGATGTCCTTTGACTATCAAAGTGATAAGAACTGATACTTCAGTCAAATTTGTTTTAGATTTATGGTTTAGATATTTGTTCATTTTAGTCAGTTATTCACCTTATTGGTCTTTCAACTTTTCAATCTTTCTTGTCAACTATTCTTATTCTTCCAATCTTCCCTCATTTGTGGTCATCCTTCTATGAACAGAGAAGTTGGTTCTCATTGTGATTCCAATCCATACTAGGTGGAAATAAGTTTGTGAAAATCTGCTTGCAAACAAAGGAGACATGAGAAGTAATAAATGTGATTTAATATAAAAACCAAATTTGTGTCTCAACCAATAATTTCAACTTGATTAAACAACTCCGATTGAAAAATTGGTGGGATAAAAAGAAAAATCTTAGTACAGTAATAAATAAGTACTCATAAAATAGATGATCTAATGAATAATGACTTTTTTACTTATTAATACCTTCGATCCTAATTATAGAAACACTTTTATAGTACAATTTGTATTATAAAAGAGTTCTTATAATTAGAACCGGAGTGAGTATTTGCCTGCAACCAAAATGAGAGAAAAAGCAAAGGAATCTGAGGCCCGCAGGAAAATAAAGGCATTTGATAAGTAATGTCTCTTGTCCCCTGAGTTGCCAAAGTTTTTCTATTCAAACAAAAAAAGAAGAAGAAAGAAAGGGAAAAAGAATTAATGAATGCTTATAATTTATCCATGTAAATATTGATGGTATTTTTAATAATTTTTTGTATTCAAACAATAAAAAGTATCAAAGTTATGAGAACCGTACTGGCCATTAAATCAGTCACGACATTGGTTCTTAGATCAATGGTTGAACCAGAATTTGGACGGTGGTCGGGTTAGTTATAATTAATTTAATATATTTTCATGTTTTTTAGAAGTATGATTGAATTTTGTGAAAGTATAATATTAGTGGGGATGATAAAAAAAAAAAAAAAAATTTGTGAGACAAATTACAACTAAATTAAAAAATATGTTGTTTGAAAAAAAATTATAGATCAATAGAATTGGGAGAATCAAAATGAAAAATTTGTTCACATGCAAAGATATAAGTTAAAGAAATTTTAAAAAAAAAAGTAATAATCAAACCAAAAAAGGAAGCATAAATGTTGTTGGTCAAAAAGCACTTTTAAGAGGCAAATTATAAAAATATATTATTTGGAAAAAAATTATATAAATAACTTGAAGAATATAAATAAAGGATATGTTCATACAAAATAAAATAAATATAATAAATAAACACACGAAATGGTCAAAGAAAAAGAAAAACAAGCAGCTTGCATGTGTTGGAAATTACCCAAATCCCACGTCAATTGGAAGAAGAGGGAGACGGAACCCTGAGATCTGTAAATTGCAATTGAATGATAAATTAATAAAGGTGAAATTAAAATAAAAGATCTAGAGAAAATAATATTCATTATAAATGATCATAAAAATTGCAATTATTTAGAAGGATCGAACATTCTAATATAAAATTAAAATTATTAAATTACCCCTAATCAAATCTCCTATATTATCTCTTGTATTCATAATTAAAAAAATAAGCTAAAATTAAAACTAAAACGGTCTATTATGATATGTTCATATCTTTTTTTTTTTTTTTCAATATATTATTTAATGAACAATGGTCAAACTCATATTTTTTTATTTTTTATTTTTCACCCATTTATATCATTAAGTTGTTTGATTTATATTATCAATGTTGATATTAATTAAGATTTTTTTTAAAAAAATAAAAACTAAACTTATTTCATATTTTTCAAGATATAATAGGTTAATTAGATTTTTTAATTTTATTAACATTACATGAATTTTTTTACCACATAAATTGCTTCTATAACAAAAAATAAATCATACAAATGTTCTTGGTTTAACACATATGATAAATTATATAAGACCTTGACTTTTATTAAAATCATATAATTCCATTTTTAATTGAAAATTTTGTTGATTTGAAAAAAAATTATAATGCGTCATTTTTTTTTTTTTTTTTAGATATGTATTCAAGTTGTAAAAAATGAAAATTGAGGAAAATATTGTTTAATTTAATGAAATTAAAATTTTGTATTAGTTTTAAAAATAGAATATGAAAGAGAATGTAGGATAGAATGCAAAATATTTTGTAGGGGAATTTTAGTATTTTTAATTTTATACTTTAATATTTGATCTTTATTAATTATTACAATTTTTATGGTCATTTTCAATAAATATTTTTTCCTCTAGGTACTTCATTCTAATTTCCCCCTCAATAAAAATATTTATTGTTATCATTTATTTATAAATCATAAATAGTATTGTCCATGAGTTCTACTTTTTTCAAAAAAAAAAAAAAAAAAAAAAAGAAGATAAAAGTGTGTGTGGAAAAGGTTTTGTTGGGACTTGAGACAGACAAAATCTACTTAGGTAATTTCTACGCTGGAGGATATTGCCTCAATTTTAAAATAATAAATCGATTTTAAAATAATAAAGAATATATAAAGGAAAAGTGACTTCAATCATCATTCTCTCATCTCATGTCCTTAAATATACACACACTGAATCCTAAGACCAACATTTTTATTTAAATGATTAATATGTGAATAAATAATTATTATTTTCTACCATGTTCTTACCCCACGAAGCAAGTAAGTATAAATGAAATGGACAAAGTGGTTGTGTCTAGAGGGCATGCATGTAACAAAAATCCTCAAGATTAGATATTTGATTTGAAGTCACTATTTTAAGAAAATAGGTGGGTCCATGTGGATTTGATGCATTTTGAAAAACTCAGTATATGTATATGGTGCATTTCTCTATTGACAAAGTGTTCCTCTTTATTTGTGGATTTGATCCCTATAGGCCTCCTTTCCAACTTTTTTTTTTTAAAAAAAAAAATACTACTCAGTACATCATTTTTATAAAAACTAATGAATTGTTTTCTTATATTTCGTATAATATATAAAAAAATAATTATTATTTTCCTTAAAATTAATAAAAAACTAATGATCCTTGATATATCATAAATAATAATTTTGTGATGATGAGTTGACGAGATGTGGTAAGGTCAAGAGGAAGCGGCCAAGGGGTTTAGGTATGTTAACGTAAGCCACATGTCCTCGCGACTAAAGGGTCAAGTCTACAAATTGATTACATCATGATGAGGATTTGTTAGAGATTTGATTGACTTGAGCAAGCAAGCATACCTGATTTTAAGTTTTTCTGTAATTGATTGTATTTTTATGGAAGAAATTGAAAGGGAAAAAAGTTAAATATTTAGTGTTATATACTTAAAGTATTTGTTTTTTATCAAATCAATGCATTTGGATTCGAATAAAAAACTTTGTTTGGAAGGATGTGAATCTTTTTCTTAAATTTTTTTTTTTTTTTTTTTTTTTTTTTTTTTTTTTTTTTTTTGGGGTCTTCTTATTCTCAGTCTCTTCCTCTATTTTATAATGTAGTTAGTTTTTTCTAGGAGAATTTTAGTTAACCCTATATAGATGAGATTTTATTTCAATCAACCCTAAAAAAATCTAAAACTTCATTATATTCATTTGGGTCAAAATGAAATTAAGTTTTGTAGGTAGAAAGACTATGATGCCCTTTCTATTTTTTTTTTTTTTTTTTTTTCAAAAGAGCAATTTAGAAGACAAATAAGGATATTTATAAGATAAATAAAATGATTACAAGACAAATAAAGGAATTCAAAATAGACCAGAGAATTAACAAAAACATTTTAGCAATTTATAAGATAAATAAGGGAGTTTACAAAGAAATTAAGGGCATTCATAAGACAAATCAAAATATTTATGAGAAAATTAAACGATTTGAAATAACTCATGGAATTGAAAATATTTTGGTCACTTATAAGACAAATAAGAACATTTACAAAATAAATAAGACAATTCATAAGTCAAATACAGTAAGTGTGTCATTATTTTTTCACCCGCAAAACTTAATTTCATTTTAGACCTAAGTGGATGCAGTGAAGTTTTAGATTTTTGTAGGGTTGATTGAAATAAAATCCCATCTATAGGGGACTAATAAAATTTTCCAATTTTTTTTTCCTATCATAACTGGTATTTTGTGATGGTCCTATTTTCTTGATATAATTTTGCCTTATTATAGGAAAAACATGTGGGTTTCTTTATCTATTATTTATTCTATAATAATCTTTAGAATAGATGTGTAGTCATAAAGGAAATATAAAATTTGTCAGAAATTACACGAGGAAGGGTTGAAATGGCATTTATTGAAAAGAAAATGATAAAAAAAATTTGTTTAAGGTGATTGTTTATACACGCACAAAAAAGGCTATTGGATATATAAGTGAAAAGAGTGGATCAAGTGGTTTGGATCTCAGTAAAACGGGGTAGATGAAGGTCGAGAAAGGATATTGAGGGTGACCTCCTCATTAACAATTTATCAAAAGATATGGTTTTTAATCAAGCTCGAAAGTGTGTGTGATCCATATAATCGATCTCATCTAGTAGAATAATGTTTTGTTGTTGTTTTTCACTGTTGTCGTGGTAGTAGTAGTAGGATAATAATTTCTTGTTATTATTTTTTAAAATTAATTGTTCTAATTTAATTGGACGAAAATAAATTAAGTGTATTGACAATTTAGTAATAATATTATATAATTTTAAGCAAATTTTAGAAATATTCTTGTGATTTACTTATTAGTCCTCTACAATATTGATGTTAAGAGAGATTATACTTTTGACGCCTGAAAACTTATTTTATTATATTATATTTTAATATTTATATTTTAAAAAAATTGTAATAATTATTTATCATGTATTAATTTTTCAATATTTTTTTTTGGCCAGTAAATTTTTCAATATATAAAACTTTGTAAATATTTAATTTTAACTAATTTTATATTATTGTAATACATTGAACTTACATAACCTATATGTAGGGTTGAGAAATCGGGCCAAATGAATTCAAGCCTAAAAAGACCAACCTTATAAGACCGATGGCTTAAAAAGGTTGGTCTTACAGGGTCAAGGGTTGGCCGTTAGGCCCTTTAAGTTTTTCTTTAAACTTAAATATTTTGTGATGATGCATGATTATCAAGATATTTATGCAAAACATAATCATTTTTCCATAAACAAATCTAAATTGGAAATTTATGTAAAACTTTGTAAATATTTAATTTTAACTAATTTTATATTATTGTAATACATTGAACTTACATACCTATATGTAGGGATGAGAAATCGGGCCAAATGAATTTACGCCTAAAAAGGTCAGGACCGATGGCTCAAAAAGGTTGGCCCTACAGGGCTAAGGGTCCCCCATTAGGCCCTTTAAGTTTTTCTTTAAACTTAAATATTTTGTAATGATGCATGATTATTAAGATATTTATGCAAAAATGAATCATTTTTCCATAAAACAAATCTAAATTGGAAATTTATGTAGAAGACCAATATTGAAGCCTGATAATTGGAAAGAATTGAATGTCATGAAGAAATTCTTATTTTTACCCATGAAGTAGAGCCTACTACATTAAAGTTAAAAACAATCAAATATTTTTGAAATTGATGATAGTGGCAAAGAAGATGAAAATGATATTCATGATACGCATGTTCTTTAATGGTAAGCTTCTTATACTTTGTGTAAGTTATTGGTGGACAATAGTTTACTTTTGATTATGAATTAATAATAGGAAAAACACTTATCATGTTTTAGGAGAAGTATTTTCTCATGTTACACACAAATAAAATAGTGGGACCTACATATATATATAATTAACATTATATATATATGGGTCCCACTATTTCATGTGTGTGTAGGAATCTTCTTCTTCTCATGCAACATGAGAAGTTTAAACCCCATTAATAATTGTGTTTGTTTATTGCATGATATGTGTTTTTAGACCTTAATGTTGACAACATTTATTTGATAAATTAAAACTTTAATTATTGTAAATAGTTCAAATTTAGAAAATAGTTACTAGCCCTTAGGACCAATCCTAACCCTCATGCTCTCCGGTTGAACCTTTGAAAAACATATATTTTTATTACCCCTGACGTAAAAGGCCAACCCTTTTAGGCTTTGGTCCTTCAAAGGCCGGCACTAATTCTCAACTCTATCTATATATTTGATAATATAAGCTAGGGATGAGCATGGTGCCCAGATACCCTATACGCCGGCCCAAGTCCAGTAAAAAATTGCCCTGTCCATTTCTAAAAAGGTGGCCCAAAAAACATTTGGGCAATTTTGGGCTGGGCCAATAACTGGGCAGGGCCGAGCATCGGGCAGGGGGTCTTGCCCTGCCCATTTGGCCCTGCTCGGAAAATTAAATATATTTAAATAAATATTATTCTATATATACTATTTTATTTAAAATATATTATATTATTATGTCTAAATATATTATATTATACTTCAGGTATCTCTAAAGCTTTAAAATTGTGTAAAGTATGAACTAGAATCTTCATGGAGTAGAGCATGGTGTCACTATTTGGGCAGGGGAAGCCCACCCTACCCAACGCCAAAATGATTAGGGCTCTTATTAGGCAGGGCTGGGCATCGGGCTGCAAAATGCAGCCCGTTTATTCTTTGCCGTGCCCAACCATGCCCATGCTCACCCCTTATAAGCGTATGTTTGGCTAAAGAAAAATAAGAAAAGTCGTGAACAAAAAAACTAATTAAAAATTAATTTTTATGTAACAGAATATGGAAAAATATAATAATAATTTTTTAAAATATTTAAATCATAAAAATTAAATTTATAAGGACCACATATGTCATTCTTTTTCATTATCTTCTTTAAAAATATAGGCCTAGAACTGTGCCATGAAATTATTAGCTTTGAAGAATCCATTGATTTCACACCTTTTAAAGATCAAACCATAAAAGGTTAGTGTATTTTTTTTTTTTGAAATAAACTATTTATATATTCTATTATTCTCTTCAATTTATTTAACTGTTTATAAAAGTATATACAGCCGATTTGTCTCAAACTTTTTTGCATGAAGGTCATGAACGGATCGGTGGGCCCATTACGTCATGTAATTGGAAATAATGATTATTAATTTAATTAGGGCGGGAAAAATGAGTACTTTAAGATAACATATTATTTTATTAACTAATTGATTCCATTAAATAAATTAGAATTTTTTTATCCAAGTATTATTAAAATTAATTTTTTTATTTTCTATTTGACTTGATATTTGAACTGTTTTGATTACTTTAATTGAAAAGTATATAAATAATATCACATCCACAAGCACAACATGTGATATTCTTTATGAAAAAAAGGTGATTTTGTCTGCTTAATAGTGATGTAGCTGGAAAGGTCAGATTTTCCTTGTATCAATTATGGGGAAAAATATGTAAAGATAATTAATTTTCATAAAGCGAAATATAAAAATTATATTTATGATAAGTTAAGCCAACAATATTGGATTTTTACAGCCTTTAAAAAATATTTATATCGATTGGTATTAATATTATAGGTTAAGGGATATTTTTGCTTCGGAAATTGTCACCTAAGAGCAATTTTGCCCTAGAATTATAAAAAAAGAGTAAATATTTTTTTTTCATGACTGTTATCTCAGTTAATTTTAATAGTTAGTTAATCAAATATATCAAGTCGACAATCTGCATGTCATCAACATCATTTTTATTAAGTTTGAATTTTTAAATCTAACTTTAAAAAAAAGTAAAATAGATGACCCATAGATTTTCATGATAAATTTACACCCTAACAAAAATGATGTGGATGATATGTAAATTACTAGCTCATCATATTAGGATAATGGTTAGGGCAAAATTGTTCAATTTTTTACACTTTAAAAAAAAAAAAAAAAAAAAAAAAAATTGTCATCTGAAAACTTTATCACAAAATTATCACAACTTCTAAGGCAAATTGCCCTTTGACCCTAATATTATTGTATAAGTGGAAATGAACACAGACTATTCCTAAATATAATCAGTAACAAATAAGATAAATAAATAAAATCATCAGCTGAAAAAAGTCCATTAAATTCACAAATATACTTTTTCATGTGTTTAATCAAATTTATTTGAGAATCTTTAAGATATATACTTCTCACATCTCACATGCTAAAAATCACTTTTATGCAACGTCTATATAAAATTATTCTTATACATGTACTTTGTAAAAATACTTTTAAAGAGCTCAAAAAAACAAATTGGCACTAGGACACATCCCTCGTAAAGGATAATCAACATTAATCAATATATCGATTAAAAATTGTATAAACCTCATTATTTACGTTCATAATTAGTAGTACATATATTAGTAGGTTACTTGTTGAAATCTTTTTTATGTATCATTTTATTTATTTAGTAATAAAATGATCTCTCATAAAAAAGAAATATATTAATATTAATATAAAATATATGATAAATAGGAATCCTTATAAATCTCGAGAAATTTATTGTTTTAGATTTTAAAAGACGATATTGCCCCATGTGGTGTGATGTTGGACTTATAAATATATGTTTGAAGTTGAAAATGAGTCAAATGTGAATGGAGCTTATTTTCAAAAAATGCAGCTTATGTACATGCGACTGCATCCTGTACTAAATGTAAAAAGTACTCCACACATGGAGTAGTAGTTAGGAAATTTATTTTCATAATAAATACAAGATTTCAAGCCACTTTATCTTATAAATTTAGATTTTTTAGATTATCTCGATTAATTACACACATAAGAGGGGTTTTCATAAAAAAGATAATCATTTCAATACAAATTATTAAGAATGTTATTTGAGGATAATAATAAATTTTTTTGACAAATAATTAACTTATCTTGTTTCTTTAATATCTGTAAATTAGTTATTTTTATATAAATATATAAAATAGAGTATACATGGCCAATTAACAAGGTATTTCCCCTAACTTTATATGGAAATGAATATTAAAAAATTGGAAAAATAGAGAAATTATTATTGATGATAAGATTCTATAATATTACAACAGTGAGGATGAGAAAGAGATAGCAAGCAAAAATTATGAAAAATTTAATTATAGAAAATGAAAATTAATAAATCTATATAATAGTTATAGCATTCTTGTCATTGCTATTTAATTATTTTCTTATTACCATTACACACCTACACAATCCAAGATATGATAATCACTTATAGTTCCATTCATATTTTCTAACAATCACTTAACACACTTATTAAATATATATTTTTCCAAATAAATAGAAGTGGAATGAAGAAACACTATGAAATAGGGAAAAGGTAATTTAGTAATAATTTGAATGTAAAATTAGTCATTTCTTATTTTATCTAATTTAAAAGACCAAATAGAAAAAAAAAAAATGAGGGAACAATTAAAAGAAAAGGCAATAAAAACCGAAAGAGAGTGGAAGTCAAATCAATATAGATGTAACGCACTTTTTAATGTTTTATATAAATTAGATAGATTACGATGGAGCACATTTATTTTATTTTAAAAATTGTTAAGCTGTTCTATAGCTACTATATAATGTAAATTTGATACAAAGAGGGAAATTTGCTTCAAAAACTTTTGGTTTGAAATTTTTCCCCTAATTTAATATTATTCTATTTTGTATTCACTTACGAAAGAAATTATATTTTTAATAACTAATAAACTATAGAAAAATTGTTGAAAAATCACCCATTGCAAAATTTAGTTTTCAAAGTCACCTAAGAACTTAGGTACTTAAGCAAATACAACTCTTTGATCTTTAGCTCTATGAACATATCTTCAATTATATATAATATCCTCCGTTTTGTTTATATTGTATTTGGGTCTTTAAACAAATTTTAGGTATATTTGGACAAAAAATTTTGTATAAAGGATTTTTTTTTTCTTGAATGATATTACATATGTTATTTTCTTAATAAGGCCAATATAAATAATTTTATATAATAGTAATAATATTATACTATCTCGATTCTAAATATAAGATTTAGTTAAATTTTTTTAAAAAATTAATGAAGTTAAATAAATTATTTTATAGTATTTATATTTATCATTTTTTTCCTTCAAACTGATTTACGTACCTTATAAATTGATATAAAACATATACTGTAATTAATTAATACATTTATCTTCTTTAAATCTCTTTAAAAAAAAATCATTCAGGATCTTATATCTAAGGGAGAGAGTAATTGATGTGCAACTTGATAAATTTAATCGTATAAAAATTAAATGAAAAGAAGTCTACATTAATTTAATATGTACTAAATGTGACATTGAGGTTAGAAGCGATCAATAAATGAAGTTAAGAAAGGAAGCTACATCTCGTCCAAAAAAAAAAAAAGGAAGCTACATCAAAACATGAGTGTTTTGGTTTGGAGGTCTTCTCTTGGAGCGAAAATACAAACAAGAGCTATCTTCCAACCCAAATTGTGAAATGTTCTTCTTTTCTCCAATCAGCAACAGCCAATGTGTCATCATCATTCCTTCCCTCCTCCTTTAATGGTTTAGGTTTCTTTCTTTGCCTTTTTCTCTCTCTCTCTCGCTTCCTTTCAACACGCTCTTGTGCTTGGTAGGTTGTGCCGTTGGCTCATGGGCCCGAAACTCCACTTAAGTTTTAATGGTCTCTCTCGCATTTGGGGTCTTCCTTCTTCCTTTGAATCCTTCTCTTCCCTTTACGTTTTTCTGTGCTCTTCTTCGTTTTACCCCTCAATTTCGACCTGTCTTGCTTTGATTTAGGTTTCTGGGTCTTCAATTTCTTCCTCTTGGTAACTGCTTCTTGACATTTATCTGTGGGGATTTTTTGTTTTTCGGAATTGGGTTGCGCTGTGCGGGGCTTGAGCTTGAAGCCCTTTTGACGCAGCTCCTTGTGAGGTTATCTCATCCTGCGAACGCATTTGAAGAGATCGGGAAATCTGCTTTCAGGGACATAATTCGAATTTTCCCTTTTGAAATTTCAACATCTTTATTTTACTATAAAAGCGAGCTAAGAAAGTTCGGTTATGGCCGGAACTGGGTTCTCCGGAAATTCGTGTTGAGTATGGTGTTTGGGAGGCATATTACTTGATTTTGGGAAGTGAGACTTTATTACCTTCCTGTGGGAAGCATTGGGGCATAGAAGATGGACAGAGTTATTCAACCTCCTCTGGTAATTTGTTTAATCGCTCTTCTTAAAGTTTCTTTTGTATTCATATCTAATATCTTCTTTGCTTGAGGTGTTAATGCTCAGTTTTGTGGTTCTGATGCCTTTTACTGCCATTTCTTTGGAGCTGATGGGGTTTCAAGTCTACTTGTGTCTGTCCTTCTTGATGCTTTGTGATTATTATGGTTGGAATTATGCCATAATTTATTGTTCTGATGCCTTTTACTGCCATTTCTTTGGAGCTGATGGGATTTCAAGTCTACTTGTGTCTGTCCTTCTTGATGCTTTGTGATTATTATGGTTGGAATTATGCCATAATTTATTGTTTTATAGATATTTATAAAAGGGATTGTGGGGATGAAGTGAAGACTTCTGGGGTCACTGCTCGAAGATCCTTGACTTCCATTATTAATTGAACTTTCTCCTGTTACCTTGTATATGTTACCTTTAAATATTTTATTGAGCTTCCTTTAAAGGATGAACCACTACACTTTATCTTTGTTGCTTGAATTATAAGAATGATATTGCTAATAACCGTTGTCTAATGCCAGATGATAATGTTAGGGAGCTGCCCATGATCAGTTGTATGTCTAAATTAATTGTTTATAATGGGATAATCTTTTCCATAATCTCTCTGCCTAGATCTCAGTTACATGAGATCTCTCATGGCTTTTCACTTTCAGGTAGTGTTCAGTACATGAGAATCTTAATTTCACAAGCACCTGAAATATTATGCATAAGATGTTTGAATAAGTGAACTATGAGAAATTTAAATAGTTTTGTATATTTCCTAAATAGTGTGGGTGTTTCTATAAACATGCGCTCAAGCTTTTCATGTTCATGCACAAAAAGGTCCACATGCCAAGTGCCTTCTCAAGGTTAAGTGATGATTTTTGAATCCTCAATTATTGGGATTATTGGACATAAGTGAACAATAGAAGGGATTAAAATAGATTTACCTACTAACATGGCCGAGCCAATTTTAGGCTTTAGATATTTGTATACTGTGACTATATTCTATTTACATGTGATTGATGCAGGTGCCATTGCATAAGAACTTCAAAGGCCTGATTTTAGCTAACTCATGTTGGTCAAATTTCCTCTCAATTTTCTTCTAGCTGATTTCAGATATGAGTAAATGTGTGTGTGTGTATTTTTCTTAATCTATGATATTGCTTCTGTGGGATATGGCTTTGTTGTTGTTGTTGCATGATATTGCTTCTGCCCATAGATCATCCAGTTATAAGTATAAAACCTATAAAGTGCTCTAATTGCTGCATCTCAGAGTTGTTTGTATTTGATGCTGAGATGCAGACGATATTGCATTTTGATTTTATATATTCTGTTAGAAAATGAGATTTTTAAGTTGATTTAATTTTTTCATTGAGAATGTGGCTAAAAGAAATTTCTTTCACATTTGATTGTGCAGGTTGATACAACAGCATGCTTATGCAGGGTAGATACGGGCTTAAAAACTGTTGCTGGAGCAAAGAAGTATGTCCCTGGAGCAAAGCTCTGTCTTCAGCCTGACATTAAACCATCCATTCACCCAACTAGAAGCAAACCATCACGTGGTGACAGAAGCCGTAATCAATCCCCTCTACTTCCTGGACTCCCTGATGATCTTGCCATTGCTTGCCTTATTCGAGTTCCAAGGGTGGAACACCGTAAACTCCGACTAGTCTGCCGAAGATGGTATCGTCTCTTGGCTGGTAACTTTTTTTACTCTCTCCGAAAGAGTCTTGGAATTGCAGAAGAATGGATATACGTCATTAAGAGAGATCGAGATGGGAAAATCTCCTGGCATGCTTTTGATCCTGTGTACCAATTATGGCAACCCCTGCCTCCCATTCCCAAGGAATATTCTGAAGCTCTTGGTTTTGGTTGTGCTGTTCTCAGTGGCTGTCACTTATACTTGTTTGGTGGCAAGGATCCCCACAAGGGATGCATGAGACGTGTCATCTTTTATAGTGCCAGGACTAATAAATGGCACCGTGCTCCAGATATGCTTCGTAGGCGACACTTTTTTGGCTCATGTGTCATAAATAACTGTCTGTATGTGGCTGGTGGGGAGAATGAGGGAGTGCACCGGTCATTGCGATCGGCTGAAGTTTATGACCCCAACAAGAATCGGTGGGCTTTTATCTCAGATATGAGCACTGCAATGGTGCCTTTCATAGGAGTTGTCTATGAGGGGAAGTGGTACTTGAAGGGACTTGGTTCTCATCGGCAGGTTCTGAGTGAGGTCTACCAGCCAGAGACTGATAGCTGGTGCCCTGTTTTTGACGGAATGGTCACTGGCTGGAGGAACCCAAGTACTGCCCTTAACGGACAGCTCTATGCTTTAGACTGTAAGGATGGCTGCAAACTTAGGGTTTATGATGTGGTGTCTGATTCATGGAGCAAGCATATCGATGGTAAAATGCATTTGGGTAATTCACGGGCTATGGAGGCGGCTGCCCTTGTTCCCCTCAATGGCAAGCTTTGTATCATCAGGAATAATATGAGCATTTCTCTGGTTGATGTTTCCAAATTTGAAGATTTGAGAGGATCATCAGCAGAACACTTGTGGGAAACTATTGCAGGAAAGGGACAGTTCAAGTCTTTTGTAACAAATCTCTTGTCTAGTCTTGCCGGCCGAAACCGACTCAAAAGTCACATAGTGCACTGTCAGGTTCTTCAAGCTTAGGGTTTGTATAGTGCCCAAGAATCAACAGTGAACGTCAACTATGACTTGCAGCACACCCTAGGGATCATGTTCGTCGTGAGAGGTGATACATAGATTATGAGACTCTAATCTCTTCCAGTGATTTGGGGTGGAAAGTGAGAAGAGAAACAAAGATAAGAGTTGAGGCCGGCTGATCAGTGGGTCCCGTTCCTACCTCATTTTCTTGCTTCACTTTCACCTCTAGTGTCACTGGAGGGGATCTACTCACATAGATAATCTTAGTAATTTGGAGTACTTCACTAGAAGAGAATAGTGGGTCCCGCCTCTGCGCACGTGCATTCACAGAAGCGGAACCCACTACTTTCTTTCTATCTTTCTCTACTACATCTTATGAAAAGTACTTCAGAGGATTCAAATTTGTCTTAGTAATCACAGTACTACAGATATTGATAGTTAATAGTTACATTTACATGTTGAGGATTGAGTTGGCCATTTCCCGGTTCATATATATTGTGACGATGATGTGAGGAATGTCTCATGTGTAACTAGAGAAGAAGATCAACACTTACCCAACTTTTACAAGTGTGCACAACTATTCATGTGGCTCTTTTTTCCCCCTCTCCTTTTTTGTGTTTGAAGATCAAACCCTTCAGGGTTTGTTTTAGAACTCATTCAGAATGCCTATATAGTTGTGCGCAGTTGTGAATGTTAGTGACTTTTGTAGGGTACTATTGCTTGAGGAAGAAACTATTGGATCATTTAAAAAGTTTAATCTTTGTATATATAGATTTAAGTTTCTGCTGTCGGAAGAATGAATGGTATGGACATGATGATGTTGAGTAGAATTATAATTGCATTATATCAAAAGTTTGAACTCATTATTAGTATGATAACTATTTGGTGTTTTGTTTATTATTTTCTTAAGTTTTATTTTGAAGATTTTGTGTAGTTGCTTTTGAATGCAGTATAGTCGTATGAAAAGAAAGTATGGTATTATATATTGAATGACGGTGTAGATTTTGTGGTTGCATTTATTTATTATATATTTGTCATCGGTTCTTTTTATTTATTTATTTATTTTTAATGGAAACTAGAATTCATTAATTACTCAAAAGAGCAATTACAACAAGAAAAAACCACAAACTACTATCTTTCACCAACTACCATCTCCTAGAACGAAGGTGGTGGGTGATCAAGGAAACAAAAATTTTCTACGATATTATGAGCTAGCTTAGCCAAGTGATCTACTAAGTTATTTTGTATCCTAGGAATATGACTAAGTAAAATTTTCTAGTTTTTTGATAACCACAACTTGGTATCAACTATAATGTCTCTAAAAAGGTGAGAATAATCATAACCCCTAGTCAAAGCATTAACAGCTTCAACACAATCCAATAGTACAACAACATTTTTATATCCTTTATTCCAACATATTTAAAGATCTTGAATGATTGCAATGATTTCTGCTATTGCTAGGGAAAGTGTTGTGAGTTTGCACATGAATCCGCATATCCATCGTCCATCATCTCCACTAATAGCGCCTCCACGGCCGCTTCTCCCTAACTCTAGAACTGAAGCATCTACCTCGAGAGTGATAAATCCTTGTCATCGTTTAAAATATGATGTGTGTATTATGTAGTGGGAAATGTAATATTAAAATGATATACCTAAATTTTGATTACTATCAAATTTATATGTAAAGCTTTTTTTATTGTTGAAGTTAAAATAATCCCCTTCACATGATATCATGCGTAAACCCCCTGAATCAAACCATAATAAATCTGATCTGAGGTGGAATTGTTTTTGGGATCATATTAAACTTGATCCCAACTTTGTATACCAAAAAAAAAAAAGGTATTTGACATTTGGGGAAAAAAACTATCTTATAACAAGGAAAAGAAAAATTACTGGAGCACGAGTCATGGCTAAGGTAACAAAATCAAAGAGAGTCACAAGGAATTCAAATTTTTACGAGTTTGATGAATAAATGACATAATTTAACTTGTAAATATTGGTAAAAATACTTGTGTTACGGACCTATATTAGGCCCAGTTATGGAATGGCCCAACTAGGAGTATCTTGCACGTCCGGATCCGCCTATAATAAAGGAGGATCTTAACCCACCTATAATCAAGGAAGATATCAATTTAGATCAGGCACTTATGATACTCGGGCCACGAGACACACATGGCCCATAAAGCTCAACCTAAGGTACACTCTATAAATAAGGAGGTAGCACCCTATGGTACACACGTTTTAGCCCTAAACTATTTACATAATGTCATCACTGTGCACACACATCACCCCCTTTGGCGAAAGCCTTGTCTGTGTACAGTGATCCCACACTCTTTTGGTTATTTACCTCATAGATGCCCAGATTGAGCATCCTGATCCAATATCAATCCACTAGCCCATCAGGCTAGACATCTGTGTTCTCATACAAAACATTGGCGTCGACCGTGGGGAAGATAAACTTTGATCCCCGTGACCAACGATGGCAAACACAAGAAGCAGCAGTCGTCTTCCCCTACAAGGAAGCCAAGTTCCACTGGAAGCGAGCCAGCTGCAGCAGAGTCAAGACCCACCGCCACTTGAAGATGTCCCCAATCATGACACCGTAAATGATGGAGATGACGTAACCAATACAGCATCCTCCCCACCAGTCACGACCGATCCCCAGGATACGGTGGTCCAGGAAGTCCAACAACTGGAGCATCCATTCCAGGAAATCCCGGTCCCAAACCCAGACATTCTCCTCTTGCAGAATACTGTGGGCTCAATGATACGTGGGATGGAAGATATGGAGAAGCGTAACACCCTCCAACGTCAAGAAGATCTCAGAGTGGTACAACAAATGATGGAGGAACGTTTTAGGCAATTAACAACGTCGGCTCGGAGAGAAAGCCGAGATAACCTGCATGGGAGGAAAGAACAGACGACTCATAATTTTCCATACAACGAGTAGCCGAGATCTGAACAACGCCATGCTGGTGTTGGTCGATTTCCTTGATAGCAAGTGAACCAGTCGAACAAGTAATAAAGAGTAAGTAGAGTATCGTCCCACAGTGGATACCAAATGAGGACACCGAATTGCAGGATAGTTGTGTTTGAAAAGAGAATAACCTTGATTTGGTTGAGAGTTTTTATGGCTATACTAATAAACAAGAAAGTAAATAGAGTGTCGTAGTCGTAAGAAGATATTAGTAGGAAAATAGGTTGAGCTCGGAATCATTCTTAGGCATATCAATCCCCCAGTTGCTTCCCACATTGCTATAGCATCTGTACTGCACAGCTTCCGCAATGCTACAACATAGCTACTATCTACAATACTATTCAGTTAACGCACCATTATAGTCTACCGAAGCTTCCGCGTCCGATACATGTAATACTAACTTTACTCCTTCCATATGCCTATGACAATTTTCTAGTTAGATCAACATTACAAAGCAAGGTGTTATGGTTATGAGCGGTAGACCCATTCCTAAAGCCTACAATAATAGGTCAAGCCTTGCACCAGCCTGCCTAACAATCACTGTTTCTCAGAGGTCTAACCCCGACTCCTTTCCAGTAAGCCGAGGCCACTAATCTAGCCCTTAGCTTCCGCTAATCGACAAGGTAATTAATTCACTGATAAGAAAACTGAATTTATTGAATTAAGGACTAGCAACTGGGTTCATTCCAAACTTAAGAAATCATCCTCGCTTAGCCATAGAAAATTTAGTTCATGACTGACGAGGGAAACACAAAACAGATAACAACAAAATGACCCATGATCAAAAGATTAAAATGAAAGAAAACAGAAAGCTTGACGAAGTTCCGACGACGTGGAAGAAGCCATGTCACGTCACCACTCCACGTCTTCTTCTCTCCGTCTTACTGCAAGGAAGGATCTTTGGGTTCTCCGGAGTTTCTCATGCCTTGTGAATTCTCTCTTCTTTCGAGTCCGGGCATTTGTATGAATAGGACTGGACTCTCAGCGACTCGACCTCTTCTAGGGTTGGCTTGCTGTTTCCTTATATAATCAGGTTTTCTTATGGCGTAAGTTCCAGGAGCTGGGCCTTTCCTAATCTGTTGAGATCCAGTCGTATCTCTCCTTCCAATTTTAGTAGATTGATTCTGCTGATCCTACGAGATTCTTCAAATCTTTTAGTTTCGATCCTCCGCATCTTCTATTACATTACGTCAAGCAATCTACCGTCGTTCTCGACCTTCACCGTATTTCCGAAATAATCTTGACAAAAGATTAGAACATATGCCGCATAGTATTGCGTCCTTTACTCTGCTATAGCCTCAGAGATGCCTTGTTTTGCGCTTCTGGTACGTGTCATGATGCTATAGCATAGTATCAGCTTTGCTATACGTTCTTCTCATAAAACTTCGTAACTTGTTCTTTTTCTTGGCACATGTTTAGGATGTACATGATTTTTATCCTTCAATTCCCTATATTATGAATTAATGCCTTTTTGCTTAGATTGATTGAAGTTAAACTCGCATTTACCATACAATTCAGTCATAAAATACAGGGAAAACATGGCATAAATTGTGCTCATCAGTTGGCGGTGCAACTCAAGAGACGAGCTCGATAAGGGCAAGAGTCCAAAATCCCGTTTCCATCCTGAAGAAACTGCATACTGAGAGGACCTCGGATGATGAGGACTGAGATCATGAGGCGGAACTTCGAGTGGCGAGCTCTCCAAAAAGGTATAAGATGAAATACACTATGGGCACAACAGTAGTCCTTTCTCGGATAAGATCGCAAGCGCGCCTTACCCAGAAGATTTTGACTTGGCAGACCTGCCAAAGTAAGATAGAACTCAAGATCAGCGATCCCATCTTGATATGTTCGAGTTGCTTATGTTTGTACGACAAATCTTAAGGCTTGTTGTTCCCCGGCTTTTCGCGACCACACTGGTTGGAGCGGCCCAAAAGTGGCTCCACACTTTACCGGCCAATTCGATCCAGAACTTTGAAGATCTCGGAAGCAAGTTCGAGTTGAACTTTGCAACGAGCAAGAAGCAGCCGAAGTCCCAATTTGCCCTCAGTAAGATTAAGCAACAACCTGGAGAAACACTTCAAAAGTATCTAGATAGATTTAAGGACGTTGCTTTGCAAGTACGATCCTTACCAGAGAGTGTACACGTACACCGTCTTATAGACGGCCTGGACCTGTCATCTCTGCTGGCGAAGTCGATTTTCAAGAATCAGGTCGATACTCTCACCGAATTCAAAACTCGGTCGAAGCAATACTTAGAGGTGGAGCAAATGGAGATAGTCAATGCTGTAGGGAATGAGCGAAGAAGGAACGTGCCTCCAAGGGGCAATGGGCAGTCCGGACAGTCCGAAAATCGAAAGGAGGATTCTCGCAGAAGAAATTCGGACAGTTAATCTCGTGGTGGAAGATTTCGTTGAATGTTTCACGTTCTCAACTTTGGAGGGAGGTTGCATTGACTGAGATGAAGAAAATCGAAAGACCTTGGCCTCCCAGGAACCAAGCCAATACTGACTAGACCAATACTGACTAGACCGGATTTTGTGCATTTCATGATGGACCGGGACATACTACAGATCAATGCTATGAACTCCGTGACACCATTGAGAAATTCGTCAGAGATGGTAAACTACATCAGTATGTGATAAAAACTCAGGGGCAGACTAAACATGGAGACCGAAGTATGAGCCTGGCCCTAGAGAAAAAGAAGGACGATAAGCAGCGAAAACCGACTAGCGATGATAATGAATTCCCAGAAGCCGAGTTCAACTGTAACGTGATCAGTGGAGCTTTGGGCGGAGGAGGAGATATGATAAGCCAGTGGAAGAAGTATTTGAGAGAGGTCCTCTCCATAAGGGACCTCCCTAAATTTAAAGAAGATCTTGACAAGCCGGAACCTCCCCCACTACTTTTCACAAGGGAAGATTTGAAGGACATAGTTCCAAGTCATCAGGATGGCTTGGTAATCACGGGAACACTGGTAAATTGATGGGTGAAGAGGATATTCGTTGATGCCGGGAGCTCAGCGGACATTATTATCTGGGACGCCTTCAAAAGGATGAGCCTGGACCAGGATTTGAAGCCATGCAAAACGACCCTCATAAGGTTTAATTGAGAACATTCCCCACCTAAGGGGTACATTGACCTCAAACTGACATTAGGAAGAAAAGAGGCATTCAAGTCAGAACGAGTAAGATTCATAGTAGCCGACTTTCCTTCCCCGTATAACATAATTTTGGGGAGGCGAACTATCCACAATTGGGATATGCTGGTTTCCACGAAGCATCAGAAACTGAAGATGGTGAGCTCAAAGAATAAGGTGGTTACTATCAGCGGAGACTAGAAAGAGTCTTGCCAATATTATTTCGAGATAGTATGAGATGGAAAAGGTGGGCCATCATCCCTACCCCGAATTCGAGAGAGTGAAAGGAGTGCAGGTATGGGAAAAAGGAGGCAGTTAGGCCGACAAGTATGGTGGAATTAGATATGCGAGAAAAGCCTGAGATCCCACGACCAAAGCCAGAAGGCGAGTTAGAAGATCTGGTATTGGGAAATAAGCCTTCACAAATCACGAAAGTAAAGCGGCAGAACATTGAGTCTGGAGTTACAAACGCAGTTGAAGGAATTTTTAAGAAACAATCAAGACGTGTTCGCATGGAACTCATCGAGATACCCGGGATTGACCCAAATTTTTGCTGTCAAAAATTGCCTATCCGAGAGGGATCATCACCAGTGGTGCAGAAAAAGAGAAAAATCGGCCCGGAGAGGCAGCAAGCCCTTGAAAAGCATGTCAAAGAACTATTGGATGCCAGATTCATCTGAGAAATATAATATACCACGTGGCTATCTAACGTGGTTATGGTTTTAAAACCAAATGGAAAATGGAGGGTGTGTATGAGACTACACCGGCTTGAATAAAGCGTGCTCGAAGGATTCGTATCCGATGCCCAACATTGATTAGCTAATCGACAATTCATCGGTTTCCAATTATTATCCTTTATGGATGCCTATTCCTGATATAACCAAATAGCTATGCACCCAGAGGATCAAGAGAAGATAGCCTTTATCACCGAAAAGGCTAACTATTGCTATAACGTGATGCTTTTGGATTAAAGAATGTCGGGGCCACATACCAGAGAATAATGAACAAAGTCTTTGAAGATCGATCGAAACGTAGAAGTTTACATCGACGACATGATTGTCAAGTCAAGGGACCTTAAAATCATATCCGGATTTGGAACAAACCTTTGACAAATTGAGGAAGTACCAAATTCGATTGAACCCGGCCAAATGCGCATTCGGAGTCCAGCAGGGGAAATTCCTCGATTTTTTGCTAACAAACAGAGGAATAGAAGCTAACCCGGATAAGTGTAGAGCCGTGCTAGACATGAAAGCCTCGAGGAACAAGAAAGAAGTCCAGAAGTTAACCGGAAGATTGACTGCCCTGACCAGATTCTTGCTAAGATCGGTAGAAAATGCCCTTCCTTTCTTCAAGTTGTTGAAAAAGGAAGCACAAGGAGGATGGATCCCGGATTGCGAAGCTGCATTTGAAAAGATCAAGCAGTTTCTAGCAACCCTGCCAGTTTTATCTAAACCCGAACCCGGTGAATCGTTGTTTCTTTATTTGTCGGTGGGTGAAGAAGCCGTAAATGTGGTATTGATCAAGGAGACAAAGAATGGCCAAGTACGGATATACTTCGTAAGCAAAGCCTTACAGAGCTTAGAGCTAAGGTATCAAAAGTTGGAGAAAGTGGCTTTTGCCTTACTCACCGCAGCGAGAAGGCTCCGTCCCTATTTCCAAGGACACCAGATCGTAGTTCAAACCAACCAGCCAATATGACAGGTGTTGCATAAGTTGGACTTGGCAGGTAGGATGATCACCGGGTAATAGAACTATCCGAGTAAGAGCAGTCTGAATAGGGCTTTTGGGCATCAGCAAGAGCAGCCTTCGTCTCACCCAGCTCCTTCGCCAACTTACCACGTTGATTCTACACAATCCTCAGGGCCTGTATATCCTTCTCATTGTCAGCCTGCAGTTGGATGACCTCCCAGTTCGTCTATTAAGAGCTTCCTTGGTCATCAGGAGCTCCTCGTTTATCTTGCTCGTCTCAGCCCTGGCTGCTTGAGACTCCGCCTCGACTTTCTTTTGCCCGGCCACAGCCTCATCCCTCTCCGCCTTCACACGTTGCAGGGCCGCATTGACTTCGACGTGGTTACGCTTCAAGGTACCTATGGCCTGTGCCAGTCCGGCGGCCTTCAGCGAGTGCCTTTCAATGTCCCAAAGATCTATCTCATCGGCTTCCACGAAAGGAACGCTGTCAGTGTAGCGCCGAGGTAGGAGAAGGGACACGCAAAGCTCCTCAGTCCTGCCTTTGCTCCACGTAAGTCCGCGTGGGAGCTTGAACGAGGGCGGAGGTGGAAGAGTTGAAGAGGAGGGTCTAGGGGCCTGGATGACTGTGCGGGAAGTCAGACTAATGTGCGGAGTACCGGATGACGAAAGAACGATCGGGGTGTCTGGGGTCATATGATCCGAGGTACCCCGGCCAGACTTCGTTTCCTTGGACGTTTTCCCTTAAGCGTCAGAACTGGCCTTCGTCTTACGGGGCTCAGGAGAAGACTGCTTCCTCCCCTTATCCTTATTTGAACCCCCTGACCTTGGTTCACATGCGATAGATAGCGCGGCAAGTTCTCCATACCTTGAGCTGCACATCAGAAAAGAAAATGATTAGAAACTACGGTGGTTAACCGCCTGCAAAAAACAGAAATCAAACCCTATCATGGAAATAAAGAGGAGCATACGAGCTGCCGGCCTGGGCTTAGTGTGAGCTCGAGAAATAAGCGAGGTCGCGCTCTGGATATCGTGCTCCTGAATATATGTCATGAGACGGTCGATGGATTTAACCTATTTGGCTAGGATGTCGTCCTATTCCACTTGATAGTGGGACGATTGCAAATTGTGATGATCCTTGGTCCACTACAATGGGAATCTCCATTCCACATCTTTGGACTCAGCACCAAGAAGGAACCACGGCTGATGCCCAGGCTTAGCAACAACTTTGAAAAAGTTAGTTTTGAAATGCTTAAAAGATCCGGAAAAGGTGGTAAAAAGTTTTCTATTAGTAACGCTGCGAATAGAAGTTAATTCCTTCCTATCGGCAGGCTCCTTTCCGATACGAGCCGTGAAGGGTGAGAAGAAATAAAAAAAAAGAGAGGAACCGTGCAAGGTATAGGTTCCGAAAAGGAATTGCACAGATGTTCAAAAGCTTTCGAAAATCTCCAGCCGTTGGGATGAAGTTAAGATGGAGCTAAATGAAGGTAATTTAGAACGACAATTTGTAACTCGGTAAACAGAAAACAAATACCGAGTTGGGAGATGTAATCCCTATAGAAAAAGAAAAACGATGTTTCGATCCCCTCTCGCTTGGAACAAACGGGTTCACCGTCAGCAGGAGGGCACAAGGTGCAGTCGTTAGAATTTCTCACATCAAGTCGGGATATGTCGGCTGCGCCCATCAACAAATGCTTCCCCAGCACGTCGTGGGTAACCCACGGGTATTTTTCTATCAGGACTCTTGGAGGGCTCAAGGAATCTGATTCACTAGTATCTGAGTGTGCGCTGTGGGATGAAGAAGGTGAACCCATTTATACCTATAACATAGAAATATGAGTCAGAAAGTAAGAGGCATACCTAATTCAGACAAATTAATGTGTGGAGAAGCAGAAATGGCTAGACCAGGATGACCCCAGTTGCTAAGGGCCGAGACGGGATTAGAGGATGAGCCATGCCGGCACGAGCCTAAAGAAAAGTTGGCTAGGTAGTCCTGGCCGTTCGCGACATATTGGGAACTTAAGGCAATACAGTCCCAACAGGGGCCGACATACCCCTCCGGTAGGAATTCCGGTCTTACGCGAGGAGTGTTTACAGGAAAAGTATTGGGAGATGCCGGGATAGTATCAGATTCACCCTGGCGCCCGACGAAAGATAAAGCAGTGTCTGAGCCTTCACCCCGAAACCTAGCCATGGCAAGTCGAAATTCCTCAATGTTTCTCCTACTAGGCCCTCCGCGAAGCAAGATTGCTTGTCTTTTCTCTTCGGTAAGGGGCTCCACCCATAACCAAAAATGGCTCTAGGATAAAGTCTATGGAGTGACTCCTCATCTTCTGGAATTGGCGAATGGGTATCCCTATCCATCAACACCGGGAAGTAAAACCTAAATAGGCACAAAGGTTTGGTAAGGAAAGGGAAAAAGGGAATGTAACTAAACGATGTTTACACCCAAGACAAGAGGTCTATATTCATACAGACAAAGCCAAGGATGAGAGGCTACCCAGAAACAAACCAGAATCCTATCGAAACCTACCCAGAAGACTCCGAAATCAAAACCCAGTTTTTTTTGCAAGAATGGATAAAAAAAACAAGAATCAAACACCGCAAAATCAACAAACTTCAGAATAAAAACCAAATGAACGGAAAGAAATGCCAGGGAATACCTGGTTGAATGGAGGTTGAAGGGTTCTGAAGTGGCAAGCTTTGAGAAATATAGGGAGGATGGGTATCACAGGACAAAGAGAGGTCTCTAGGAAGAAGGAGGCAACAGAAAATGTGAAGAATGTAGCGAACAAAGGGAAATACAAATATTGATGTTGCGAAACCGAAGAGTCGGGGGCAATAAAGGCTATTCACCCGAAAAGCAAGGGTGACCTACAAGATGTGATGGGTGCATTAAATGCGCAAGCGATAACCGCAGTGACTAAGCCTGGCGGTTGAAGTCCTTCGCTAATCGAGAGGTGTCGGGTGTCAGTTGGCCATGATGACGCTCGCAGAGGCAGGCCGACCTCAAAATTACATGAACTTCCCGACACTACCCCGGGTCATCGAGTATACGATATCCATAGCCGGGTTCAACGCATACCAACTTGTACAAGGTTCGATAGGTAAGCGACGGACCAAGATCTTAGGAAAGGTAGCTCAGGTTATACGTTCTGGGATGAGATGCATCCGGGCAGTATAGAGGCCTGAAATATCAGGCCCAGTCATGGAATAGCCCAACTAGGAGTATCTTGCACGTCCGGATCCGCCTATAATAAAGGAGGATCTTAGCCCTCCTATAATCAAGGAAGATATCAATCTAGATCAAGCAGTTATGATACTCAGGCCACGAGACACACAGGGCCCATAAAGCTCAACCTAAGGTACACTCTATAAATAAGGAGATAACACCCTAAGGTACACACGTTCTAACCCTAAACTATTTACATATTGTATCACTATGCACACACATCACCCCTTTGGCGAAAGCCTCATCTGTGTACAGTGATCCCACACTCTTCTGATTATTTACCCCATAGATACCCAGATTGAGCATCCTGATCCAATATCAATCCACTAGCCCATCAGGCTAGACATCGGTGTTCTTATACAGAACAACTTGTAAACATAATTTTTTTGAAATCTTAGTATTTATTTTATAAATATGATATTTTGCAGTCACTTCAAACTACACATGCTATTTTGTTTCAAAAATTTTCATGTTAAAGTATAGTTTAATATTTTTTTGTTAAGAACTCACTTAACAAGTGGCCAAAGAACCAAGGAGAAGTTTCAGCAGGTGGAAGGCTAGTAACTTATGTTTTGGTTTTGCAGGTAGGCCAACTTTAGTTCACGCTGTAATGCAACCAATTCCTATATTTAATAGGGAAAATCCCCTCAGATCCTAAAGAACTAAGATATTCCTAAAAAGAGTCCCTCAGAAAATAGACATGTCAGAAACGTTCTAAGAGACTTTATGGATATTAAGTCAGACAACAAAATTTCAGTGGTACCCTTTGTGGAAGTCATAAAGTGAACACGAATGAATTTGAATCTCAGTCCCTTATCTCTTCAGAAACCCTATTCGGCATCATAGGATTGTGGTGGTAAACTCTAATCCCACATCGCAGAAAACTAATACTTAGAAAAGCTTCTCTTACCAAGCTGCTTGGGCTCTTGAAAATGACTTCAAAGATATCACCAACAAAGCTTGGCATGGAAAAAATTGGCTTGAAGGTCTTCAAACATTTAGAAACACTGCTTTGGAGTGGAATGAGAACCATGTGGGAAACTTTACCAAAAAGAAAAGAGAGTTGATTAAGCGGTTGGAGGGAATTGATAGATGCAGAAGAATGAATCTCCAAATTGGCCTGTTTCGGTTGGAAAAAAAAGCTTTGGGTAGAATACCATAAAGTGGCATCCCAGGAAGAAATTGTGTGGTTTCAAAAATCTAGAAGCAAATGGCTCCAAGGAGGAGACAGGAATACAAGATTCTTCCACGCCTCAATCATTGTCTACCGGAAGAAGCAGAATTGGCGCCATTCAAAATGAAGAGGGAGAATGGATTGAGGATCATGGTACCATGAAATTGATGGCTCATGATTTCTTTTAAAATCTCTATTCTCAAGATACCAATGTGAAGAACCCTGAGGGATGGTTCTCCAACTTTCCCACTATTGATGCTAGCAAACTAAGCATCCTGTCAAGAAAGTCTAGTAGAATTGGAATAAAAAATGCGACTTTTGCCATGGGCGATTTTAAGGCTCCGTGTCCCGATGGTCTTCACGCCCACTTCTTTCAGACTCAGTGGAACGTTGTAGGGGACAAAATCTGTGTTCTTATTGAAGAATGTTTTATTAACCCCTCTAAACTGTCCAGTATAAATTAGTCCAATGTTGTTCTTATTCCTAAAGTTGATAACCCTTCAACATTAAAGGAATTTCGACCTATATCCTTGTGTAAAGTGAGCTTCAAAATTATCACTAAGCTCCTGGAAAATAGGCTCCAAGAGGTCATGACTCATCTTATTAGCCAAGAGCAGTGCAGCTTTATTGCAAACAGGTCCAACTGTGATAATATCCTCATTGCCCAGGAAATCATCCACTCCATGAGAACAAATGGAAAGAAAAAAGGTTTTGTGGCTATCAAAATAGATATGGAGAAAGCTTTTGACATGTTAGATTGGGGTTTTATCAAGAACACCCTCAAATGCCTAAACCTAGAGAACAACCTCCTGGATCTCATTATGGCTTGTATTTCTACCACTTCTATGTCTGTTCTCTAGAACGGTGATGAAAGCACAAGTTTTACCCCTTCTAGAGAGGTAACCCTATGTATCCCACTTATTCTTTGCCGATGACCTCATTCTTTTCACTAAAGCTTCTTGTAACCAAATGGCTGAAGTTCTAAAAGTGATGCAAAGCTTCTGTGAAGTTCCGGGCATAGAATTAACTTATAGAAATCAAGAATGTTTTGCTCCAAAAACATCAATTTTAATCGAGCATTGGACCTGAGCCAGATGCTTGGGATTGGGCTTACTGTAGATCTTGGGAAATATTTGGGGGTGCCGCTCATCCATAAGAGAGTTACTAAAGCTACATACTACCCCATTGTGCAAAGAGCTCGACAAAAGCTGTCCAAATGGAAAAGCAAATTTTTGACTATTGCAGGTCGCTCGGTTCTTATTAAGTCGGTCTTGTCATCTCTACCCAGCTATTGTATTCAGTTAACTCTCCTCCCTATTTGCACTATTAGTGAAATTGAGAAGATTTCCAGGAACTTCTTATGGTCCCAGGATGAGGATATAAGGAAAATGCACCTCGTTGCGTGGGACAAGATTACTCAGGTAAAGAAGCAAGGAGGTTTAGACTTCAAGAACCTTCAACGCCAAAACAAAGCGTTCATTATGAAACTTTGCTGGAGCCTCCTAACGAAGAAAGATGCTCTTTGGGTCCAATGCCTTTGATCTAAATACAATTGTGGCAACCTTCTTATGCCTAATGTCTCTAGAAAGCAAAACTCCTATTTTGCCTGGAAAGCAATTACCGAAGTTAGGGATAAATTTCTCAGTGGAGTGGGTAAAAAAGTCAACAATGGGGCAGGAACCAAATTCTGGTCTGACCTATGGCTTCCCCTTGATCGCCCCACCATATCATACGTCCATGATCCATCCTCAATCAATGAAGATGAGACGGTAAGGGATCAGGTTTTGCTAAATGGAAGATGGGACACCAATCGATGGCAAGGATTGCTTCCACCTGCAATTATTCATACTATTTCCAAAATGCTCCCTCCATCCAGTAACCTCCATGACCGGTTCACGTGGAGAGAAGCAAAGGATGGCAGTTTTTTTGTGAAATCTGCCTACCAATTTCTCTTTGACAGAGGTGCGATTAACAGCAACAGTTTCTGGATGCAGATTTGGAAATGGCAACTTCCTGAGAAAGTAAAATTTTTTATGTGGCAAGTAGGCCACGAGAGATTTGTCACCAACCTGCTCAGAACCAGGAGGGGTCTTACCAATGATAGTTCTTGTCCTTTTCAATGTAATACTGAGGAAAGTGTGATCCATATCATCAGGGACTGTGAGCGTGCTAAAAACTTGTGGAAACATATTTTATTGCCTAACTATTTCTCTAGTTTTTTAATGGCAGTTTGCAGGATTGGCTCAAATGGAATAGCAATCATAAAGCAGGAAAAGGAAAGTTTCGGAACTTTTTGTGGACAAGAATTTTCAGCTTGGGGTGCTGGATCCTTTGGACATCCAGATGCAAATTTCTGTTTCAGGGAGAAAGCATTGACACCAGAGAACTGCTCCACCTTTGCAACTACCTTCTCATGGAAAGCAATGCAAAGCAGAATCTCAGTCACCAGATTTTCCAACCGGACAAGATTGAGGAGCAATCCTGGACCCTCCGCCAAACAAATGCCATCTGTATTGATGTGGATGGCTCATTCGTCACCAACAACAAGCGGCTTGTGGGGGAGTGATAAGAAACACTCAGGGCGAATGGTTGATGGGCTTCTCCAAATCCGTTGGCCTACATACGGTCATTGAAGCTGAGATCTATGCTATCATGCTAGGGTTAAAACTTGGGCAACAAATGGGGTTCAAGAAAATTCTCATCTACTTCGACTCTCTAGATGCTATCAACATCCTTATGAGAGACTCCCCCACTGATCACCCCCTAAGAGACATTATTGGGGAGACTAGAGATCTTATATACCAAGATTGGGATGTAACAGTACATCACACTCCAAGAGACAACATTTCTTGTGCTGACTATATGGCCAAGCAGGGCCATGGCGCTGCTGTCGATTGCTGAGGTGGCTCTGGTTCCAACTATTCCCAGAGGATGCCTTGATGTAGTTTTGAAGGATCATTGATCATGTTCTTCCTAGTTTCCTAAATTGATGTATTAAGGGCTAGATTTTTACGATCTAGTTCCTCAACTCTATTTTCAAGCCTCGGCTTGCCTGTTTTATCCACACACAAAAACCCTATTCCTCTCTCATCTCTTCTCTACATTCTTCGTGGCTCCCTTCTTTCTGCATTCTCTCATTTTCGGCCTCATCCGGTTGAGTGTCGTCGGTCTCCGCCTCCATGCTCGTGCGTCTCCGCGTCTGTGCTCGTCGGTCTCCACCTCTGCGCATCCGTGCTCATGGGTCTCCGCCTCTGCACCTCCGTCCTCGTCAGTCTCCACCTCTGAGCTTCTGTCCTTGTCGATCAACGGCTGTTTCAAAGAGAAAGAGTAAGTGCTAATTAAATCCTAATACTTTTGAAGTTGTGACAATCCAAGCTGCTCCTAAAGATTTCATGCTAATGAATCAGGAATGGTCTGCGATTCACATTCAGGAAAACTATATATGCTCGTTGCTCTACTTTTCAAATCATTTTCTTCAGTTTTATATGGTTTTGAGTGTTTACGAGCAATGTATAAACACTTTAGTAACAAATATAACTTACTTCTATAGTCCATGTAATTAAGACCTCCTAATGTTGCTATGCTTTATATGTTTTACATTTGTTGTTTAGGACCAGGGTATTTGGCAAAGATGATTGATGAGTTTCTGCATTGTATTATGGACCATCTAAAGTAAGGATTATAAATCAGAACTCAAAATATGGTAATGAAAGAACTCGTGTTTATATTTTAATTGTCAGCTCATTTCTACAACTTGTCATCTAGAATGTTTAATATAGTTATCAAAAAGGCCTTCTAATGCTGAAACTGTCTTCACCTATAAAAGTTGCTTTTTCTGTGCTTTTTTAAAGGATCTGAGTGTTTATGGGTATATCATGTGTGAACATTTTAGTAGCTGATCTTAACAATGTTCACCTGTAAAACTTGCTTTTTTTTTTTTCTTTTCTTTTTTTCCTCTCTCTTTTCCTGTGTATGTGGCTTCTATAGAAATAATAACAGTAACTATAGTGTGCCATTGAATAATTTGAAATAAGTTCGGTCTTGTGAAATGTTGTTAGACCCAATCATATTTGCAGCTTTCCGAAATTCTGTGTTTGTAGGGGATTATAACAATAACATCTGTTAACATTTTCTCAAGGTTTTCTTTAAAGGGTTAAGGTGCAAAAATATACATGTGCTTTTCTCCGAGGAACGTCCAGTAACAAATGCTTTTTTTGGGTCAGAAAGTGCACATGGTTACCAATTAGGTGCAAAAATACCGTTTGACCGTTAAGTTTGACTTTTTGTGATAACTGGACGATGACGTGGCATTTCAAAGGTGCAAAAATACACATGTGATTTGTCAAAAAGAGCGCCCAACACCAATTTTTTTTTTTAAATTTGATAATTTTACTTCAATTAAAATTATTTTAGGATCTTGAAAAAATATTTCAAGTGTTGACCGGTACTAAAAGGATACTGATTGATACTAAAAAAATATTTTAGGGTTCTGACTAGTACTAAAAAGTACTAGAATCTTGACTAGTACAGAAAAAATACTTTATAATCTTGAAAAATCATTTTAGGATCTTGAAAAAATATTTCAAGTGTTGATTTGGTACTAAAAGGATCTCGACCGATACTAAAAAAATATTTCAAAGATAATCTTGATTTGGTACTAAAAAGTACTTTCAGGATACTTATCAAAACATAAAAATACTTCAAAGTATCTTTTTAATACCGTCCGTAAGTACTTCGAAATATTTTTTTAGATCTTAAAATAATTTTTCAATTAAAATATTTTTTAGCACCCGTAGTAATTAAAATTAGATTATTAAATTAAAAAAATATTTGTTGTTGGGCGCTCTTCTTGACAAATCACATGTGCATTTTTGCACCTTTGAAATGCCACGTCATCATCCAAATAAGAAAAAGTCAAACTTAACGGCCAATTGGTATTTTTGCACCTAATTTGTAACCACATGTACTTTTCAACCCCAAAAATCACTTGCATCGGGGCGCTTCGGAGAAAAGCACATGTATTTTTGCACCTTAACCCTTCTTTAAATAATTACATTATTTGATTGCAGAAGCACATCAAATAGATTCATATTTAATAGTATTATAAATTTTAAAATTAGTAAATAAGAAATGAAAATGATGAAAATATTTGTTTGCCAAATAATGGTGTCATGGAATTCTAATTTCTGCGTGTGTTGTATAAAATCATATTTACCATTTGCAGTTGCTAGGGATGCAAGATATGGTACTTTAGGGCATGATCCTTATGAATTTGTTGTCAATGTCAAACATGAAAGCTGATATTGTTTTATTTTCTTGTTCTGACATGTATTTTTATTTATTATTCATTTGTGATTATCATTGTATGTGATTTTAAAAGAAATATAATTAAGTTTGTTTGGTTTTTCTTGCTATCAGATTGACTTGCAAAGAGCATATAATTGCGAAGCAACAACAATGAAATCTTCACAAAGGGACACAAGGTTCTCTGGATACAACTTGTTCGCCGAAGAACTCTTCAAGCAACACGAGGAAAGGCAGATGGACAAGAAAAAACAAAAGGGCAAGAAAGTTGATGGAGGGGAGGAAAAAAGCTTTGATGAATTAAGTGTACAAATAAGAGAAGCCTAGAAAAGGTTGAGTTCAAAGGACAAAAGTTGAATACACAAAGCAGACTCAACAATTGACAGCCCCAGGTAAAGCGAAGAAGTATCTTGTGGCCTTCCTAATGAGATGCTCACCAAACACATTCATGCAAGTATGCAATAACTTCAAGAAAAAACCTGAGGTCATGGCAAGGCTTAAGGCGATAGGGTTTGATAGGTTGATGCATATTAGTTGCCAATAAATCAACCGTTCATTATGTGCTCAGTATATGACATGTTTTGACTCTCCTACAAAGCAAGTGTGCATTAGAGAGGAGACCCAAGTGATTGGGGCTGAATATGTGCATGAATTAATGGCTCTTCCTTTAGGGGGAAGGGCATAAAAGTTGAAGTTGATTACCACGACCCAGTTTTCAAGGACTTTATGATTGTGTACAAGAATGTAAAGTATAGAACAATTAGAGAGTGGTTGGTAGGAAAAATAGATGAAAACTTTGGGTTTCTATTTGTGTTATTCACCTTGAGTTCCCTATTGGCACCAAGTGCATCCATTTTTGTTAGTGACTGTTTGTTGAAGCTCCTAACGGTCACTAAGAATGCATTTGGTGATTTTGATTGGTCCTCCTTCATTATTGAATAACTCAGCCAAGAGATATATGAGTTCAAGAAGGATTCCCACAAGTCCAAGGATAAACAGAGCAAAATTGTTGGGGATGTGTATACTTCCTCATGGTAAGTTGTGTTTAACTATGTTTTTATGTAAATCCGATACATCAATGTATAAGTGTCGTTAATAATTGTTTGAATTTTTTTTTTCTTTCCAACCTGTTTTGTTTCCAAAATTTTCCGTTGGGTGACATGATAGCGCCAGAACAATAGTCGGCCATGACATATTGGACCGATAGGAAAGTTAAGAGCAGAGTGTTGGTGGAGGAAAAAAGAAAAGCTGCTTCGCATCAAGCATCCTCGGCCACCTATCATTCCGTAGACATATTGATATTGTGTTACAAATGTAAATGACATTACAATTTTTTTTTTTTTTTTTTTTTTTTTTTTTTTTTTTTTTTTTTGCAATTGCATATTTTTTCAACTTCGTTTACATTTGTAACACAATATCAATATGTAGATGAGCTTACTTTTGTCGCTAAAGCAATCAATTAAACCAAGACCAACTAATAATGTGATATAGTGGCAACCTAAGTCATTCTCCCAAGGAGCAATCTGTGGGTTTTTCTTTAAGTTGAATTTAGGTGATAAAAATGCAATGGAATGAACCTAAACTAAAATGCAAGACACTACTACCTAGATGCAAATAACTAACTAAATGCAAGATGAAAATTGACTCTAAGACCTATATGAAAATGAGACTAATCTATATGAATTTGAATGCAATTTTTGAGGGGTTTTGTTATGAGAGAAGAATTAAAATTCTGAGAAGATTAATTAAAAGCAAATGAAATCAAACAACAAAGATCTAGTTCAGTTATGAGGAAGAAGGGGACAACTTAGAAATTGCATGGAGTTAACTTTCTTAGCCCAAACCAATTAATTAGACCAAAGGGAGATTAATGAATTTAATTACCTAATTGAACATGAGAAACCCTCTAGCTCAATAACACATATTCCACTAGAAAACGCATAATGAAATAAGTGGTGGCTAATTAAACTTATTAAAAACCTATTACAAAATAATCTTGAAAATCTTGTTTACAATTATCCAATTGAACAACTAGATAATTTATCAACCCAATCAAACAATTAAGATGATAAACCAAATTGTTAATTAAATTAATAACAAAAACTCAATTAATAATTCAATTGACAATCCAAAAGTTGCAAACAAAAATCTAGCAATTGTCTCAAACATAAAAACTTCAAATTATCAATCTAATCCAAAAGAAATATGTTTACAATCTAAAACTAGATTGCTCTCAATTAATACAACTTGAAACCCTTTAAAAATAAAGAACCTCAAGTTTGGATTAAGAAGATAAAAAGAACAACACTCCCTTGTGATCTTCAAGTGTAAGTTCCTAAACCTTAGCTTCCTCCATGCTCCTCCCAAGTTGCCTTCCAAAAGAGCTTAAGCTACCATCGAATTTCCTCCTTCACGTGTTTTTCCCGCGTGCGTGTGTAGTGCTTTCTCCATATGCGGCTAGGTTAATTTATAAAAGGAGGAGAGAGTTTTGGGTATCAACTTGAGCCCATTAAAATTTAAAAAGCCTAATAAAATTCTATCATTAGATCTTCTTTTAGCGTCCAAGGTTAATTATGAAATGTTTTTTCTTATCCCGCAATAATTAGATAAAATCATGATCTATCATATATTTAGAAATATTATTCAATCATAAGATATCAATCAGAATATTGATAATTTAAGCCCAATAATCTCATAATTAATGCTGATTTATATTATTTCCTAAAATTGGCTAACAATCCAAATATTATCTAATAATTCCAAATTAGCCTAAAATAGTCCCCAAAATAAATGAATAAGGTGGGATAAAATATATGAAAATTGGGATTTATCACTAACAAAATGACAAATGGCCGAGGATGCTGGACGCAAGCAACGGGCCTTTTTTGCTTTTTTCCTCCACTAACACCCTACTCTTGACCTTCTCATTGGTCCACTATGCCATGGCCGACTCTTGTTCTGGCGCTATCACATCACCCAATAGAAAAATTGGAAACAAAATAGCTAAAAAAAAAATCAAACAATTATTAACGAAACTTATACATTGATGTATTAGGTTTATATACAAACATTGTTAAACACAACTTACCATGAGGAAGTATACGCATTCACCAATAATTTTGCTCTATTTACCCTTGAACTTGTGGGAATTCTTCTTGAACTCATATATCTCTTGGTTGAGTTTTTCAATAATGAAGGAGGACCAATCAAAATCACCAAGTGTATCCTTAGTGACTGTCAGAAGCTTCAACATACGGTAACTCACATAAATGGATACATTTGGTGACAATAGGGTACCCAAGGTGAATAACACAAATAGAAACTCAAAGTTTTCATCTATTTTTCTTGCCAACCACTCTCCAATTGTTTTGTACTTTACATTCTTGTACACAGTTCTAAGGTCCTTGAAAACTAGGTCGTGGTCATCAACTTCAACTTTTATGCCCTTCCCCCCAAACAAAGATCCATCAATTCATGCACATGTTCAGCCCCAATCACTTGGATTTCCCCTCTAATGCACACTTGCTTTGTAGGAGGGTCAAAACATATCATATACTGAGCATATAACGAATGGTTGATTTGTCGGCAACTAATATGCATCAATCTATCAAACCCTATTGCCTTAAGCCTTGCCATGACCTTAGGCCTTTCCTTGAAGTTATGGCATGAATGTGTTTGGCGTGCATCTCGTTAAGAATGGCACAAGATACTTCTTTGCTTTACCCGAGGCTCTTAATTGTGGAGTCCGCTTTGTGTATTCACCTTTCTCCTACTAAACTCAGGCTTCTCTCATTTGTACACTTAATTCATCAAAGCTTTGTTCCTCACCTCCATCAACTTTCTTGCCCTTGCCCTTTTGTTTTTGCTTGTCCATCTACCTTTCCTTGTGTTACTTGAAGAATTCTTCGGTGAACAAGTTGTATCTAAAGAACCTTGCGTCCCTTTGTGAAGATTTCATTGTTGTTGCTTCGCAATTATATGCTATTCGCAAGTCAATCTGATAGCAAGAAAAACCAAACAAACTTAAGTATATTTCTTTTAAAATCACATACAATGATAAACACAAATGAATAATAAATACAAATACATGTCAGAACAAGGAAATAAAACAATATTAGCTTTCATGTTTGAAAAGCATAGCAACAAGCATATATAGTTTGGCTGAATGTGAATTGCAGACCATTCCTGCTTCATTAGCATGAAATCTTGAGGAGCAGCTCGGATTGTCACAACTTCAAAAATATTAGGGTTTAATCAACAATTATTCTTTTTCTTTGAAATAGCCGTTGATCAACGAGGACAGAGGCAGAGACGGACGATGATGGAGGCGTAGAGGGGAAGACCGACGACACTCAACCGGATGAGGCCGAAGATGAGAGAATGCAGAGAGAAGGGAGCCACAGAGAATGCAGAGAAGAGATGAGAGAGGAATCGGGTTTTCGAAGAGATGAGAGACTGAGATTCAAATTCATTCGTGTTCAATTTCTGACTTCCGCTAAGGGCACCACTGTATTTTCTTTTTCTTTTTCTGACTTAATACCATAAAGTCCCTTGGACATTTCTAACATGTTGGTTTTTTGAGGGATTTTTTTGAGAATATCTTGTTTCATTGGGATCTGAGAGGGATTTTCCCTTTTTTCTATTCTCAATGATTGTGTTGCAACTTTTATGTGAAATGCCTAATGGTTTATGTAATTTGCTGCATAGAGATTTAATAGGCTTAACTTGCCCTAGAATTCACATTCTTTGCCCAACTAAAAGATGAGTAGGAAATGCTCATCCCTAAATAAAAAATGGTTATTTAATTTTTTCAGAAAAAATACTCCATGCATTAAAAATTAATTAGCTTAAAATATTAGATGTTGAAAAAATATTTTAGATATTTGGTGTTACTGAAAAAAAAAATATTTTAAGATATTGGTGTTGCAAGAAAAATATTTATCAATGTAAGATTATAAATTAATTAATACGAGATACCAGAAGCTAAAAATATTTCACGGCACATAAGACAATTTAATTCAAATAAATAAGAATACATTAAAAAAATCTCTTCAAAATTAGTGGATGAGCATACCTGCTCAATGCTCATAGATAGATGCAGTGAGCAGGGCATGTCGACCCATTGCCCTAGACTTGTTTCGTTGAAATATTGAGATTGATCTGCGTTTTGCTTCTTCTTGTTTTTTTCGTTTTTGTTTTACTGAAATATCCCACATGCAATATCCAGTCATCCACTAAAAACGTTCTTAGTACTATCTGGCCTAAAATTTAGACGGATTTTGTACGTAGATATCATGTGATCTTTTTTTTTTTTTTTTTTTCAAGTACTAAAATAAATGCTTCTATTTTCGTATACTATTAAATATCCCTGAGCCCCCGTAAAGAAATCCCAACTTTTCTTTTTTCCCCAAAATCTCTAATGCATCAAAGGGTTAAGAGAAAATTCGTTTGAGGGCAAAGGTTACCAAGTTTGTTCATTCTCTTACGATTTATATATGTTTTCAGGGCCCAGGTTACCAAATATTTGTTCATTCTCTTCCGATTTTTTTAGTTTGGCCAGCCCTTTATCGCTTTGTGCGCTGACCTGGGACGAGGGATTAGTCCCATGGCTACCGGCCGTGAGGATACCCCGCAAAAAAAAAAAAAACAAAAATCACATAAAATAGTAGAGGAGTAGGTCTTGTTGGAAAATCAGGAGATGAGTGAACTCTATTAAAAGAAAAAAGGGTTAAGGTACATTTTTTGCCAACAAACTATTACAGAAAGAGCATCCAGCACAAATATTAATTAAGCATACATTAAATACCAACAAACAATTAAAAATGTGCAGATTTGCTAATGAACTTTTGCAAAGGTGCGTCAAACGCCAATCTTAGTTAGAAAAAGTTAAGCGATCAAGTTATCTAAGGTGAAGATTGTTAACGAACTTTTACTTCCATGAGCACCCGAGAGCTCACAAAATTCTTAATTTCACTAAATTAAATAATTTTTCTCAATTGTCATTATTCAAAACTACTAGTATAGATACCGTGGACAAAAATTACTCATTTGTTAAAATAAACAAAAATTTTAATTAAAAATATAATTATATGATTTAAATAAAACTCAAGGTGTTTTATAATTTCTTATATATTATATACGTTAAACAAAACAATTATTTTTATTTTAGAAAAAAATTTATGTGGGTTAAGAAATTCATTTAATGTTAATAAAATTTAAAAAAATCTAAAAAAATCTATTATATCTGAAAAGAAATGGAATGAGTTTAATTTTTATTTTTATAAAAAGAGCTTAATGGATATCAATGTTGACACTTAATAATATAAATCGGCAACTTGATGATATTTTTATTAATTAAATGATTTATTGATTATATTAATATGGGACTTGTTGAAAAAAAAATTAAAAAAGTCCCATAAATAATTTGCTGAGGCTATTCCAAGATACTTAATTAATGACAATTTTTTTTTCAACAAGTCCCATATTAATATAATCAATAGATAATTTAACTAACAAAAATATCATCAAGTTGCCGGATTTATATTATTAAGTGTCAACATTGATATCCATTAAGCTCTTTTTATAAAAATAAAAATTAAACTCATTCCATTTCTTTTCGGATATAATAGATTTTTTAGATTTTTTAAATTTTATTAACATTAAATGAATTTCTTAACTCACATAAATTTCTTCTAAAATAAAAATAAATCATATATTTGTTTTGTTTAACTTATATAATATATAAGAAATTATAAAACACCTTGAGTTTTATTTAAATCATATAATTATATTTTTAATTAAAATTTTTGTTTATTTTAACAAATGAGTAACTTTTGTCCATAGATATCTATACTAGTAGTTTTGAATAATGACAATTGAGAAAAAATTATTTAATGTAGTGAAATTAAGAATTTTGTGCTTTGGGTGCTCCTGGAGTAAAAGTCACGTCTAATCCGCACCTTAGATAACGGTCAGTTAACTTTTTCTAACGGCATTGTGCTGACTGCACCTTTGTAAAAGTTCGTTGGCAAATATGCATATTTTTAATTGTTTGTTAGTATTTAAGGTACACTTAATTAATATTTGTCTTGGATGCTCTTTTTCGTAATAGTTTGTTGGTAAAAATACACCTTAACCCAAGAAAAAAATCAGAGTTCAAATCTTAGCGCTTTCTTCCGGGTAAAAAAAAAAATCTCAGAACCTCGTAGGCTTTTTTTAAAATCAAAATGTGAAAGAAATTACCCAATTCCTATATGGTAGAAAATATTTTCCAAAATACTACATTTGAATTATTTAAGCAATGAACAAGTTAGCTATTACAAAAAACTCAATTTATATCAAGAACAATTTTGCTTCAATTTTAGTCTCACTTATCACATCATCTAAATTGTTCACCTTTTCTGTCACATTGAATCCGGCGAGATTCCCTGGCTCATACAACATTTGGAACATTTACCCAAATACTGCTTATTCAAGGACGTGCTTCCATTTCATTTTCTGTGATTCAATTCCATTGTCCAATAAACCAAATGATCTGTAACATTTATAAAATCACCCTGTTTCAAGATTACACAACACAAGGGCACAAGCACAAAGGGCCCTCTCCTAAAGGTCTAAAATTGTTTTTTTCCCCCACAAAGAAGCAGCAGCAGCAGCTAAAAAAGATATTTTACACAATTGATCTAGCTACATGAATCATGGATCTTGTGCTACGAACAAGACCAAATAAAAAGCCTAAAATGTGATCAAAATACACAACAATCTACGTTAGCCTGGGAGGTAGTATTCAGCCAGGGAGAAATATTCTTCCTTCTTTCTCTTATACTCATTGTAGCGCTTGAAAAAATAATCAAGATAATCGAAATCAATTGGAGACACCTTAGCCTGTTTAGAGAATCAGACAAATAAATAAATCATGAGTATGAATGATTTCGGCAATGTATAACAAATGCAAAAAAGGAAGAAGAATTAAATACCTGAATCAAGCCCCACAAAGCCCAGAAAATGTGAGAAACCAATGAATATGTGTTTGCTTCAACATAGAGCCTACAGAGATCCTCCTCAGTTACCTATATCATAGAATAAATAATTAATTAATAATATAAAATGCAGGAGAGTTAATAACACAATCTGTATCTTTCACAAGCTCAGCAGACCTCTCTCTCTCTCTCTCTCTCTATATATATATATATATATATTAGGTGTATTTTTGCTCTTAAAGTATATAGTTTTATATATAGCAAGCACTATATAAGATACGCCTAAGCTAATGTTAAATCAAGTCCACATCTTAATGAGAGGTGTGATATAATAAGTCATGAAAAATCAACAGCCCAAAACCAACCTAATTTAGTTATCGGTGCCCAAAGGCCTAAAAGTGATCAAAATAGTGAATGATTGTATTGAGAACCCTCAGAATAGATGTTGGTGTAACATGTAGCCACTAACATAAAAAGACATTAATTTCATCGATAAGGTTTGAGTATCAGTTTCAATCTTCAATGCATTAAAGAGATTAGACAGACAGATGAGTGCATCATACAGCTATGGTGAGCAGGATTGGCTCAAATTTATATGCACTTACTAACAGTATGATTGTGGATGTGATGGACATCATGGGCTTGTTTAATAGACTGGGCATCTCATTAGTAAACCATTAGAATTAGAAGTCTGAAAACAATATAATAAAATTACTGAAAATTAACCTCGTGTGGTCTGTCAGGTTGCAAGTAATGCTTGAAAAAAAGATACTGTTCGTCCTTATTTGGGTATCTGCATAAGTAAAATGGTCAACAACCAAGTAGAATACTCATCAAGCAAAAGGGTAGAGAAACAAACATAGAATGAGAATAGGATACATAGACATACAAGTTGTGGTCACAATCATAGCCTGCATACTCCGCAAAATGGTTTCCGATGTCATAGCCTCTAAAGTTGTATGATGCATACTCATAATCGATGATGTAAAGTTTATCTGGAAATTTGAAAGAGTACCAACTCAATGAAATTTGAAGGAGAAAAATACATAATGATGATAAATGAATAAGTTAGTCAGTTGAGTATTCTCGCTTCATGTGCGAGTGATGCACTTCATATGCCAGATGTGATCAGAGGCATGTCAGTCTCCCTAGTTCTTAGTAGTTTGCTATAAATGGAGATAAATTATGCAGAGAATGTGTCTCCTGTATCAAGCACACACCATAAGTTTTATTGCATGATCACTGCACCTATTCTATTAGTTCAATTCCATAAAACTGAAAAATGGGTGCCATTGTACCAATGCTGTCATCCTTACAGTGAAATATTTCGTACAGAAACCATTTAGCAGCCATTGAATTGCAAAATTGAAAAAACTAATTAAGTTCTGGTTTGCTCAAGATTTTTATTGAAAAATGCTTGTTGAAAAGCAAGAAAGAAAGAGAAGATGAAGGAAGAAAATTGCTCTGATAAAGGTGAATTTATATATATAATATTAAGAACTCACATCACATGGTTCATAGAGAAGATGCACTTCTAAGGGACAGAGTAAGAGAAAATCACATACAATATGCAACATAGTAAAATTAATTACTAACTAGAGGCTCCATAAAGTATGAGCGTATCAACTACTAAAAGTCCCATCAGAAACATACTTTCACTTGGTGCCTATTTATTTTAACTTTTTAGAAGTGTTTTTATGGCGTTTGAGGTAAGTATATAAGAGGAGATCTGTCTCAACTTGGGGAAAAGTGCTTAAAAAGGCACTTTTTTGTGCTTCCTAAACAAGTGCACCTAGACAATCAGAGTGGATTATTGAATATGCTTGTCATCAAGACTTGTTAATACCTTCATCGTCATTTATCATTATATTTCCAGAGAGCAAGTCATTGTGAGAAAAAACCACAGGAGAATCCATCCGATCTGTCAACCACTGATGCAATATCAAGAAACATATTTCAGTGAAGAGAAGATAATTATCAAATTCTTCATTAGCTAAAACTGGTTCAGCCAAGGATTTCACAGTATCATTCAAAAAGTGCGTTCAGGACAAAAAGATAAGGATGGAAAAATATTATTTGAGAAACCCAAGAGCAATACTCTCCCACCCGCTACCCAAAAAAATCTTATTTCAAGATAAATTATGGAAAGTCCCTGCACAGACTACCATTATCTGGAACCAGAGCAAACCTAAGGTTACAGAAAGTATAATGTTTAGTACTATACAATAAGAACACTAAACTCTGTCAAATCCAGTGATATAGTAGACATTGCCCGTTTGGGAAATGTTCAGAAAATGCACTACCTTGAGTTCCAAGATTGCACTGTGGACTTCCTCAAAAGAAATTGTCCTATAAATCGTCTGCTTCTTAGCATCATCAAATTCAAGAGCAGATGCTGTAAAAGATAGGGGGAAAAGCAGCAACTCAGACTTGAAATGTCAAATTTTAAAGCATGTATAGTTCACCATCCCTCGGCAGGAGTGGCATGTAGTTACTATATCCCTAAAATTCATTTTTTAGTGATGCCAGACTTTAAATATTGAAAGTTCTTTTAAATCAGGCAATAGAAAAATGTATGTGGGGGAATAAGGATCTTTAACTGAATAAAATATGAACTCCAAATAAGTGCACATATGCGTGCCAGGGAACAAAATCCATTAATAACCTCTATTTTTAAGCTGCTTGCATTGCAAAATACATCATTTTGCCAAAGCCACAAATGGAATACAGATGGTATATCCTAATAAACTCAATGAATATTAAAACCTATTTCTATCAGAAAGTCAAATATAGGGAGGACAAAGTTGAAGGGTTGCCTGACATTTCAGCCAAAATCAAAGAAAAAGGTCAAAATAGCTGGCCCCATATATTGCCTCCCGTGCAGAAGGAAAAAAGTAGTGAAAGAGTCCCTTGAGTTGCAATCTCTAAATCATAAGAAAAGGTCCACTAAATACGGGCAAAGAGGCTGTTAAGGAAAAGAACAGAAGTATACACCATCAGGAAATGCAAGTTATGGGCAAGGGTTTAGAAAGTGGGCATCAACCACATATTATGGAGCAAACCATTACATCAAATAATAGCAGACCACCAGATACAGTGGAGAATAATGGAAGTAAGACCGGTATGCTTAAGACATGGGGGAAACTGAGCTGTCGAATTTGACAAAGGAGAAGGAATATGTGAACCGCAGTTTGCAAGTATGCAGAAGAGAGAAGCCAGGAGACTGTTGACACAGCGAATTGAGGTGTGGTGAGGAGCAAATCCCAATTGTTAATAGAATGAAGAACTCATCTATCACGTGGAGGAGTAAAAGAAATGGTCGCGATGGATGATGAAGTGATACTCCAGTATGCTTTTAGAGAGGCAAATAGATGTGCCAATTTGTTAGCAAATGTTGTTCACGATTCAGTTTTAAATTTCAGCCTGTATGATCAACCTTTCCCATTCATAAGAAGGGAAAAGAATTCATGGGAACGAAATTCACTTCAAACAGATGTGATTCAAGAGTAAGGATTAAGAGGAATACAAAGCCAATCTTTAATTACATCACTGGGAAGAATAGAGGACCTTTCTTAAAGAACTTGAAGATATCGTTCCATAACTGAGCCTCCTTAGAACCTGGAACTTCCAACTGATGAAATCTTTTCATTTGTTTTGCAATTTTAGCAACCAGCTTTGGCTCCCTCATTTCTGGCATTGAAATAATGCATACATGATGTCAAGCATGTTGTAGCCGAACAGATAGAGTTAGAAAGTGCATATACTTAATCAAGTGAGCAATATTTATGTTCAAAGCTTACATTTTAAATTCACTTAATTAGCACATCACAAAAAAAAAAAAAAAAAAAAAAAAAAAAAAAAAAAGAACTAAAGCTGTGGAGGGTGAGGTAAAAATTTAAATTCAATTCAAAGGTAAGACCAAAGCTGAAACAATTCAAAGTCTTTATATCTTGGCAAACATAGGATAATCAAGTAAATATACTATCAAATCAGCTGTAAATTCAAGGTTATCCAGTAAGAAGTCTTCCATTAGATTATACGTTTCAGTCAAAAAAGTAATTCCAATATCTGCTACAGCACAATTTATATTTATATAGAAATATAATCTATAAGAAATTATACTGTCCACAAGCTACAAAATAATGCAACTTATTATCCAAACTCCATGGAATGCCTAAGCCCGCATCTAATTCAAAAATATTCATGATTTGGGAAGAATAACTATTTACACATGTTTTAAGTTTCGGTCAATCGCATTGACTTTTTACTAACCAAACTAAGTCACTGCCTGCCCTAAGAGAAAATTTTCAAGTATGTACCAGGTGGAGACAGAGTACGTGCATTGATAAAAGATTGCACCATGCCATTTCCAAAAATTCCAAGCCATTTAGCACCAAATCCAGCAGCTGAGATGTATTGGTGGCCTAAACACAATATTTGGATAACCATTACAAGGTAGGCCGTGCAAGTAAAATTAACAGACATATATGCAGAAAGGAAAAAGACTTTTGGGCATTTCTATGCAAATGAACCAAGTTTTTCTTTCTAATATAGACCATCAGTCCCATTAACCCATAGCAGAAGAAGATCAAGCATATAAAAAAAACTAAAAAAAAAAAACTTGTACAATTGTTTGTAGATGTCCTGATTCTAACTTGAGCATTTTTAATGCTAAAACGGGACAAGAAAAGAGTGGTATGAATTGGATATCACATGTTAAAAGACATTGAAATTATGATTCCCAAAAATTGAAAACAACTTAAATATTGTAGAAAACTATAGGAACTTGTATTAAGCTATTTCAGTACTATATTCTTATTCCCTTCATATAAAAGGAAAAAAGAAAAGGAATTCACTGAACTAACTTTGCTGAAATCTGTTTATCATAATTTAAGTTCGTAGGAGCATATAATAATTTAAAAAAAAAAAAAAAAAAAAAAAAAGGCTAATGAAATATACAACGGTCAAATGATTTAGCTTCAATGAGTAGAAAAGGACTCAATAGAGAGAAAAAGACACAGAATATCACAATCAGAAGCATTGCCATAAGCATATCTACAGTTTCAGCTATCCTGTGACTCCAATCGTTCTTTAGCTCCAGTACAAGATTCACAGGAATGACGAGAGAATCAAATTGCCTACAGGATTCCAATACAAGATTAACCACTCAATTTGACATTATCATATAGTAGACAGTCTAACCTGCAATTCCCGTTCACGGTCAATGATGTACTCAGTATACGGTCCAAACAATCTGATGGTTATGGAGACATCATTACCATTTTCTTCCTTCACCGAAACCTTGAGTACTGGGAATTATTGATAAACTATTAGTTGGGCCATAGTACAAAAAAACGAGGAGAAAAAAGTAAGCATGGATATGAAGTAATTTAGTAATTTCATTTCTGATAATAATACTCGATAGAAATTGAAGATTTAATTATACTTCTGAACTTAATTTTTTTCCGAGTGATTCAGAAATATTTTTTTGAGTAACAAAACATTAGAAGTAACTTATTGTTAATTATATTTCGACATAGACATCACTATAACTAAACTTATCCTGGTCAAAATAAAACGCTCAAGCTAATCGTACAAGCAAAGAAACGTTATCCAATAAAGATATAAACAAAACAAATAATCCTTAACTCAAGGAAAAGAAATAAAATAACTCGAGCAAAATCAACCTTTGATTTCCAACGTCAATCACTATTACGGCAAACAATAAGGAAATAACTCACACATATTCGTGATGCCTCCAGAAACTGTCTCAATAGTAAAGCGAGAATTATCCAAATTTGACCATTTCTTAAACATATCCTTGCACAGCTCACTGCAGAATCACAACAAAAGGTAACTATTGCATTTTCTCCAGCTCATAACTATTATTAGAAAGACGTAAGGAGAGCATCTCAATACAATTGTGACGACCGGGAAAATAGCAACCCGGAATTGATTTCCACTTCGAATGAAAGCCCAACACATATCAAGTTACATAGAAGATTTCTTCTCATAGAACACAACGGAGGGAAACGACAAAAATCACATTCAATTCCAATCTGGTATCACCCATATTCTCATATTTTCGCGGCAACCAGACGCAAGAATCAACATAAACAGAAATAAAATAAATCAAGAAATCCAAGATACCAGGACGCAAAAGAGACGCGGACATTCAAAAACAGAAAGGGTCAAAGTGGCTAGTACGAACATGATGCGAGGATTCATTTCAGGAGGAGAGAGTGACGGATCAATCGTGAGAGTGGAGGAGAGAATCTGAGAGCCATGGTCTTGGTGAGCTTGGTCGGCAAGTTCCATGGCGTCCCAGGTGTTGTCGGCGCCCATGCGATTCCCAGTATAAAGCAGGAAGAAGAAGAAGAAGAAGAAAAATTTCGAAGGAAAGTGAAATCTGAAAAATGGAATTCAAGTTCAAACGCAGAGACTTTAAGAGAAACAGATTCCCAGAATTTTTATGCGTTCCCCTCTTCACGGATCCCTCCTCTTTTAAAATTAGCAAACAAGAATACAAGATATTTTACATACCACGCACGTGCTTCTGTTTATTAATCACTCCAATTATAAATATTGTCATGTTCCCATTTAAATATCAATTAATAATTCGATTTATATGTACAAAAAATCTATAATTACCAAATTTCTGAAAATTGGATCGGTCCGTTGAGTAGTGGTGCCAAAGTCAATAATCTGACCGCAGTGAGTTGGGAATATGATTAAAATAATTTAATTTAATTAACATATAGTATCCAATATTAGTATGTAAATGGAAATTAATTCATATGTAAATGGAACATTAATATATAAATTAGACATCATTCGATAAATAAGAGTTACTAAAACACAAATTTGAATTATTGAAACTTTTTTAGCTTTTTAAATTTCAACTTAAAACCAAGTCCTATTAAGCTTGGCAAGGAGAGAAAAAAAGATATAAAATCTAACATTATTGCCGGGTTCAAAACTCTTAATCAAAACTCCACTGAAGATATTAAATAAAAATATTTATCTATTAAATTATGGTTTATTAGATTTATCTTTTAATATTCACCGTATCACAATAAAAATAGTAGCTTGGTTATGTTTGATTCAAATTTGATTTGATTTAGGTTGGTATAAATGGCTGGAATAAGTTTTATGCCATTGTGTGAAATTTAAATGAATCACATTATTGAGATATAGACACATGAAAGCATGGCTTTTTGTAATATATGATTTTCTACATTTTTAATATTTTACATTGATATTAATATTAACGATATTTAACCTGAAATTTTTTAATTTCACTTTTACTCATATAATTTTAGGGGGAATTGGGGATATGCCTGAGCCTGATTGGAAATTATATTCGGAAGGATCTGAAATGGAAAGCAACGACCAACATTGTTTTAACTTAGTTCTCTCTTTTTTTTTTTTTTTTTTTTTTTTAAACATTATAATCGGGGACTTTATTTCAAATTTTTCCTATATTTCATTCTGGAAATATTATCAGCATATGTCCAAATTCAACATAAAGGGTCATTGTTGGAACACCAAAGGCCTCAGTCTCTACCACCAAATGTTTAGGTCAGTTGGTAAGGGGCTGTCCTAACTTAATCACGGCTTGAGTTTGAGATGTGAGAATGTAGCATTTACGTAGGTGGTAGATGCTTCCCCAAAAGAGGCCAACCCGATCTCGATCGGATTAATCTGGAGTCATTGATGTACCTAAAAGATGGTCACTCTAAGACAACAGATGCACTACGTAGAAGAAGAAGAAGCAGCCTCAGCCCCTAATAAAAGTAGGCCAAGGTGGGAAAAAATAGCCCCCCCCCCCAAAACTCACCGATCACAGGCCACCAAAGCATTGAAAATGTCAATTTTAGCGTGCGAGGAAACAAAACTCCTTTTTTTTATTTCTTTCACATCATTGAGATTAGATGTGAAAGACCTGACGCCAGAACGGAGTTTACATGTCTGGGAAGTAATTGACCATGCAAAAATGTCAATAATGACCAATTAAGAGGAAAATTGGTTCCGTCGTTAAACCAATGAGAAAATTCAAAAAAAAAAAAAAAAAAAAAAAAATTCTTAAATTTTAAAATCTTAAATAGATGATTTTTTGACAAAATGAGTTGTCAATTGTTTTATTGTTTTTATTAATCATATTATTATTATTGTCAACATGATTTTAAAGTTTAAGTGATATTTTTTTGTCATTCTCCCTAAACCAATAGAGAAAGCAATTTGTGGGTTAGTGCCTTAGTGATCAAGTTGAGTTAATATTCTCCATAGGATTGGTTCTAAATATAAGTAATAATCTTTGTTTGTCTAAAAATTTGATTCAATTATTTCATTTTTACCCCTAAGGTACATGTTTCTCTCATTTTCTATAGGTTTAAGGTGCAAAAATATCCACCAACTTATACAAAAAATGTATCCAACACTAAAAAAAAATTTTGAGTGCAAAAATACCCACAAATGTTCAAAATCAGAGCAAAAATAACAAGTCAGTTACTTTTTGTAGTGCGGCCCACACTATTTTTCTAAAAATACTGAAATGCCCCCGACTCAAAAATGGCAAATGTACAAATATATCCAAAGACTTTTACCCAAAATGCGTCAAACATCATATATCAGAGGTGTAAAAATATATATAAACATCCAAAATGGATATGGAAGTACCAAAATACTCCCAAATTAAAAATATATATTTATCTATCTGGTTTTTCAAATTTTATGTTGTAGTTATGAATATAACGTGGAATTTTATATATCAACTTTAAATTAACAAGAAATATAGTGCTATCTACTCACCTACTTTTATTTATAAGTCACTTCTAATATATTTTATCATAACTAAGAAAAATCTTAAATTTTATTAATTCAATCTTTAAACTTAACTCTTATTTTATCCCTAGTTAATATACAATCAACCTCAAGTAAATGGATGTGATAATTTAGCTATTGGATGTAATAATGTATATTATGCGAGATGGAATACATGTTATTATATTTTCTATTTCTATTTTTTTCTAAATTTTCTTAAGAAATTAACTTACAATTAACACTTAAATTTTCTCACTAATTAAAAAATGAATTGACTTAATTAAAAAAATGAATGAAGTTATTAAACTAAGCTAGATTCAAAATCGTTAGACAAAACAAAAGAGAAACAAAGAACAAAGGGTAAAGGAAAACACCACGTAAGTTGCTCCCGGGGAGCCCCCAAAGACCACAAAGATTTTTTTGGAGCAAAAGTAACCATAGTTACGTTTTTACTCAAAGATAATAATTGACCATCAACTTGGATTCACCATGTGTATATGTTTTTGTGACGACGGAATAAAAAATTCAAAAAATTAGATTTTTTTTTTAAAATTAAAATAATAAGAAAAAAAATTCAAAAAATTAGGAAAAAATGCAAAAAATTATGTTCCTACAGCATGGACTGCCCTCTCTCATTTGGGGAAATGACAATGACCAAAATAAGAAACTAACAAAATTTCAAGACACTTTTGAATACCTTTACAATTTATTATATACTCCCTCCGATCCTAATTATAAGACAACATTGAGAGTTTGTTTTTGTCCTAATTATAATACAACATTCTAATTTTTGTCAGTTTCTTCCTAAACGATGCCTATTGATATAAATGAGGGATTATGTGAAATCAATAAGGTAGTTGAGGTACAAAATTTATATAAGGGCATTTTAGAAAAATAAGTAAAATCAACTAATTCGATCAGCCGCCGCCCGGTGGAGGCCACCTAAGAACCGATCGGGCGGGGTATTTTAATTTCTTTCTAATTATTTTAATTATTTGAATTTTTTCCTAATTTTTTGAATTTGTTTTCTAATTATTTTAATTTTTTCCTCATCCCCTTTTGATTTTTTTCTATAATATTTTTAAAAAAATTTCTATTTTTTTCCTAATTATTTTAATTTTTCCCTCATTTTTTGAATTTTTTCTAATTTTTAAAATTTTTTTTTCTGAGTATTTTAAATTTTTGAAATTTTTTTCTAATTTTTTGAATTTTTTTTATTTCACGTTAGCTTCCATGTCCATTTTTTTATCCAAATGTTATTTTACCCTTTCATTTTTATAGATTTCGTCAGACCCGAGGAAATTTTTATAATAATTTATGTAGCCCGAAAAAGAAATCGACTCTTTTACCGCGACTAGAAATCCGTATGTGAATCATCCATATATTGGGGCTGTGTTATTTTTTTCGGAAGTACTAAAATGCCTCCAACTCGAAATAGTAAAAGATAAAAATACCAATAAACTTTTTATCCAAAATGCTCGGCATTATGAAGTTTGCTCTTAGGAGCGCCAAGACTACGAAGTTTTTTTGGGAGCAAAAGTATATACGAAGTTACGTTTTGGGAGGCGTCGGCACCAGACGGCCATTAGTTGGCCGTCAACTTGGATGGAACGTTAACGTGGCGCTGACGTGGCGCTAACTTGACGACACGTTGACGTGGAATAAAAAAAATTCAAAAAATTTAAAAAAAAGTTCAAATAATTAAAATAATTAGAAAAAAATTTAAAAAAAATTAGAAAAAAATTAGAATTTTTTTAAAAAAAATTAGAAAAAAATCAAAAAAATGAGGAAAAAATTAAAAGAATTAGGAAAAAAATTAAAATAATTAGAATAAAATTAAAATAATTAGAAAACAAATTCAAAAAATTAGGAAAAAATTCAAAAAATTAAAATAATTAGAAAGAAATTAAAATACCCCGCTAGTGGGCCCCATGGCCACGCGCCACCCCACCATCGGGCCACCCTATCATTGGCGCCGGTGGCGATCGGTTCAGTGGCCGCCACCCGGCGGCGGTTTAATTAGTTGATTTTACTTATTTTTCTAAAATGCCCTTATATAAATTTTGTACCTCAACTACCTTATTGATTTCACATAATTCCTCATTTATATCAATAGGCATCTTTTAGGAAGAAACTGACAAAAATTAGAATGTTGTATTATAATTAGGACCAAAACAAACTCTCAAATGTTGTCTTATAATTAGGATCGAAGGGAGTATATAATAAATTGTAAAGGTATTCAAAAGTGTCTTGAAATTTTGTTAGCTTCTTATTTTGGTCATTGTCATTTCCCCAAATGAGAGAGGGCATCCTTTACGCAGAACATAATTTTTTGCATTTTTTCCTAATTTTTATTTTAATTATTTTCTAATTATTTTAATTTTTTTCCTAATTATTTTAATTGTTTCCTCATTTTTTGAATTTTTTTCTAATTTTTATTTTAATTATTTTCTTTACAAAAGTAGCAATTTTGCCCTTCTTTCTCCCAATATTAAATTTGACTATTAAATCAGTCAAAGACCACACATGTCATGTCTTGAAAAGGTCGAACTTGGAGTTAGAGAAGGAGATCTTTGACATGTTGAGCTGCGGGCAATTTGTGAAGCCAAATAGGTTCGAAAGGTCTGTCACAAAACCTGAGAAAGCATCACTTACGTTTGTATAGACGATCATTTGCTTAAATCATAAAACAAATTTCGGCTACCTTGAGCTCAACATCTCAAGGATTTAACCCATTTTCAAGGCATGACATGTGTGGTTAACCCATTTTGGCAAAATTGATCATTTTGTAAACTCGGTGTGTAAAATTCATTTTGAAAATGATTATAAAAACTTACGGGGCAAAAATGAAAAAAGTTTATAATGTTAGGCATGCCACTTTTAGTCAAATAAGTTGGTCAAAAGGCTTTTTGTACAAATTTAACCTTTTTAATACTTACCATCTCTTTTTCTACTCTTTCTCTGTCTTTCACACTCAACATCTTCATGGTATAATTGCAATACTTCCGTGGCAAAAATGACCTTTAAAACACACATGTTACATATTTTTTTTACATACTAATAATTTTAACCGATATTTTGATCTAAATGATTTTTTTTCTATAAACAAAAAATAAATTTTGTTCTACATGATTTGGGTAGTTGTTATTTGTTACAAAAAAAAAAAAAAAAAAAGTCTAAAGGGAGTATAATTTAATCAAAACAAAAAAAATATTTGTGTATAACCCTTAAAGGATTAACTTTTAAGCAAAAAGGACATTAGTTCATAAGTAAATAAAACATTAATGTATAAAAAAAAATCTAATAAAACATTTTTTTGCTAACCTAATCAAAATTATTAAAGTATAAATATGTCAAATTGCTATTTTTTCCCTTTTTAAAATCAAAATTACATCATTTCAAGCTCCATAAAGAGGATACAAATATAAAATTTAATTTGGTCAACTTGTCCAAAACTCTTGATCACACTAACCATTGGTCACTAAGAAATACTTACATACACCACCGAAGTATCATATCATCTCAACTCGTTTAATAAAAACACAATAGCTTAGATTACTTTCATTTTAATTAGTTGTTGACTCATTTAAAACAGGGAAAATATCACTTTACGTCCCAAAGAACATAAAAAATATAGTCTCAAAAAAATGATTTATTTTTTGATATTAGTTGTATTGATAGTAAAAAGTGCTATATTGACAACAGGAAGTGCTATGTTGACAACAAAATTTAAAAACCTGGTCATTCATAATAGAAAAAGCTAGATTCACAACAATAATTAAGTGCTATATTTATAACAAATTTTAAACACCTGGATTTTGTTTCAAACTCAGGCCCCTGAGCATATAGAGGCCATTCACAATAAAAAAAGCTAGATTCACAATAGGAAGTGCTATATTCACACAAAATTTAAAAATCCAGATCTTATTTCAAACTCAGATCCCTAAGCGTATAGAGGTCATTCATAACAACAACAAAAAGGTTAGATTCATAATAAGAAGTGTTATATTCACAATAAAATTTAAAAACTTAGATTTTGTTTTAAACTTAGGTCCTTAAGCTTACGAGAGGCCATTCAAAAAAAAAAAAGATATATTCACAAAGGAAGTGTTATATTGACTTGAGTTTCAAAATGGCTCTAGGTTTTTATATTTTGTAGGAATAACTAATTTGGAATTTTCAAATGTTAAAGGTATCTCATTTGAATTTTTTCTTTGTTTTGAATTTAGTAGCACATTTTTTGACTGAATTTTACTAGCACTTTAATGGCCATGAACTATCACTTCTGTTATTTTCCACCGCATGAACAAGCTTTTAAGGAATAAAAGATGGTGTCTTTTTTCCCTTTCCTTGACGTAAAGTTGGATTTGATTAAACATCACTAGATTTCGAATAGCACAAAAATTGGATTTCTATAATTTGCTTGTTTGTTTTTTAAAAATAAAATAATATTTTTAAATTTTTCTTCTTGATTTGGTCAAGTTGCTCTATAAGTTTTTCATACATTATATGTGAGTCACACCAGCCACATGTCATTTATTTATAAAATAAACATTTAACTACTTATCTGAGTATTCCACAACAGACCATTTCAATCCATTTAGTAATCGTAGAAGCAACTTTCACATGATTCAACCGAGCCCAATAACGCCAACTTATTAATAAAGATTAATTTAAGAAAAAATTAATCTCTTCATCCTTCAAGTTTTAACTCAGTCTCTCACCATAACTCGGCATAACTCAGTCCCCGAATTTTTAACTATGATAAAACTCAGCCGCTGATCTTTTTTCATTTAAGAAACTAATCCTTTTCATACATAACTCACCTCGAATCGTCATCTATTAGAAATATGTATGTGTATAAATGTAAATAAGTCTAAGTGTAATTAGTTAGTTGGTCTTACTGTACATTTGTCTTCTATAAATAGGCAGGACCTATTGTTGGGATATACATTTGTAAAAACTCAAACTTTACTTTCAATATATGAGAAGGATATTTCCTCTACCTTTTACTGGGTATTCAGATTATTGGGTTGAGTTATTCAACATGTTATCAGAGCACCTCACATCACATTGCATAGCGTCCTATATTCTCCAAAATTGAAGTTTAACCTCATAGCGATATCTAAGGTCACTAAAGAGTTGAAGTGTATGGCCTTTTTTCTTGATTTCTGTGTTCTACAGGACCTTCAGGATGGAAGGACGAAGCTGATTGGTAGGATGATAGATGGATTTTATATTGTTAGAATACCAAAGACTTCACATGTAATGACTGTTGCATAGAAACATACTATACATAAATACAATAAAGCCCTTAAATCATCTGATGTATGTTTGCAGCATAGGAGACTAGGTCATGCATTCTTTTCTGTAATGAAGCGTTTGAATTTTTTATTTGATGATACAGATTTAATAAATGACAAATGTGATGTTTGTGTTCAGTCCAAGCAGACTAAGTTTCTATTTTCATCTTTTTGCATTAAAACTAAATAGTGTTTGAACTTATACATTTGGATATATGGGGACCATATAGAACCCCCACCCATCAAGGATTTCAGTATTTTCTCACTATAATAGATGATTACTCAAGAGCTATATGGATATTCTTGATGAGAAATAAGTTTGATTCACATGCTTATATTCCATTCTCACTACTCATTCTCTTAATTTTAACATTATTGTGTCATGATATATATATATATATATATCATGACACAATTCAATGTTAAAATTAAGAGAATGAGAAGTGAGAATGGAAGCGAATTTATGAGTCATTCTTTTAAGGCTCTTATTCAAGAAAAAGGATATAGTACATGAAACTACTTGTCCCTACACTCCTCAACAAAATGGAGTTGTAGAATGTAAACATAGGACTATTATGCAAGTAACAATGAGTTTAATGCTACAATCTAATCTTCCAGTTCAATATTGGGGTGAGTGTGTAAAGGTTGCGGCATATTTGGTCAATAAATTGCCTTCCAAGATTCTTGATTTTCAAATACCATTTGAAAGGGTCTATGGGCAACTATCGCACCTTAAGGTGTTTGGGTCTCTTGCTTATGCAACCAACCTGAAAGTGAATGATAAGCTTCAATCTCGTGTTATTCCTTGTATATTCTTAGGTTATCCTAAAAATCAAAAGGGTTGTTTTTTTATTGAATATGAATATTGACTTGTTATTTGTAAGTCGGCGTGTTAGTTTTGCAGAGCATGTTTTTCCTTTCAGAAGCTCATGTCCACATCAACATAAGGGAGTGCATCCCGGTGTAAAGGAAATATTTTGGTTCGAAGTAGAACCTTCTTGGACACAAATTGATTCGTTACAAGTTAAGTATGGTAATTCACAAGAAAAGGATAATCAGCAGTTTTATCAGAATGAGTCTGATAAAACAACTGCTTGTTCAACTGATTTAGATCAGTAATGACCTTTAAGAAATAGGAGACCACCAATTTTGTCTAATGATTATGTATGCTCATTATTAGTCTTTGAAACAAAATCAGAACTGAAAAATAAATGCTCATATCCTATTAACCAATTTGTTTCCTATGCATCTGTTTCTACTGATCATTTAGCTTTTCTATCTTCTCTTGATACAATACCTAAGCCTACCACTTACTAGGAAAGAAGCAATTACTAATCCTAAATGGGTGAAGGCTATGAATGCAAAAATGCAGGATTAAAAGACAACCAGACTTTGGGAAGTTGTGAAACATCACAAGGACAAGAGACCAATTGGTTGTAAATGGGTATATAAGGTTAAGTATGACTCAAATGGTAATATAGGAAAATATAAGGCTTGGTTGGTAGTAAAGGGATATAGTTAAAGAGAAGGAATTGATTATCATGAAATGTTTTCTCCTGTGGTGAAAATGTTTACAGTTAGATTAGTTCTGAAATTAGCTGCTATGTATTCATGGAATCTTTATCAAGTGGATGTGTATAATGCTTTTCTGCAGGGAGATCTCTAAGAAGAGGTATATATGAGATTACCTCAAGGTTTCAAAAGTAAAGGAGAGCATATGGTTTGTAAGCTAAATAAGTCTCTTTATGAACTTAAACAAGCTTCCTGGCAATGGAATCAGAAATTATCTCAATCCCTTATCAAGGATGGTTTTATTCGAAGAAAAAGTGATTATTCATTGTTTACCATAGACTGGCATGATGGTGTAGTATTTGTGTTAGTATATGTTGATGATTTGTTAATAATCACTGGTAGTTTCGAAGAAGGAATTAGATATGCTAAAGCCTTGCTACATCATAATTTTAAAATTAAAGATTTAGGACATATGAAATACTTTCTCAATAGAGATAGATAAATATGAACATGGTGTGATCTTATCTCAACGTAAGTTTGTGTTGGATTTGTTGGCTGAAATAGGAATGTAAACTACTAAGTATTCCAATGGCTCAGAACCTAAAACTAATGCCTTTTCAAGAAGGAAACGATAAGGTTTAGGACTTATGTAAAAATCCATAAAGATATCGTAGGTTGGTTGGTCAGTTGATTTATTTGACTATGACTAGGCCTGATATCTGTTTTTGTGTACCGACATTGAGCCAATTCATGCATAAACCAACCAAGGGGCATATGGCAGCAACTAGAAATGTCATTCGGTATCTGAAGGGGACTGTTGGCCTTTGTATTCGGTTGAGTTCTGAAGGTAATCCTAACTTAGAATGCTTTTGTGGCGCAGATTGGGCATCTTGTGGGATTACAAGACGGTCGGTGTCTGGATACTTGCTGAAGTTTGGAGGATCTCTTGTGATGTGGAAAACAAAAAGCAAAGCACTGTATCCAAATCATTTGCAGAGGCCGAATATCAATCGCTGAGTATGGCTACTTCCAAGATAATCTTTTTTGTGACTTGCGCATTTCACAATAAAAACCAGTACTAGTGTATTGTGATAGCGTTGCAGCCATACATATAGCTGCAAATCTAGTTTTCCATGAAAGAACCAAACATATAAAAGCATATTGTCATTTTGTTCGAGACAAATGGAGAGAAAAGGTGATAGATCTTCAGCATGTCAAATCTCATGAGCAAGAAGCCGATTTGTTAACAAAGCCGGTTTCCGGAAATGTTCAGCGCACGTTGTTGAGCAAGTTAGGGACTATTAATATGTTTGCGCCCCAAACTTGAGGGAGAATATTAGAAATATGTACGTGTATAAATTGTAAATAAGTCTAAGTGTAATTAGTTAGTTGGTCTTACTGTACATTTGTCTTCTATAAATAGGCGGGACCTGTTGTTGGAATATAAATTTGTAAAACCTCAACTTTACTTTCAATAAATGAGAATGATATTTCCTCTGCCTTTTACTGGGCATTCAGATTATTGGGTTGAGTTATTCAACATCATCCATTCATCTTTTGCGGCTTCCAGAGTTCCAGGTAAGCTCCATATGAACTCCATAGAAAATCTGAAAAGAGAGAAAAGAAAAAGTGAAAAACTGTCAGATTTAAGAAGACAACGAGGGAGGCCATGGCAAGAAAACCTGTATGAGAGAATCTCCAAAGATGAAGCTATAGATGAAGAAGGAATATAATGTAGAAGGTAGCAGAAGGAGCAGGGATAATGGCATATATATACATGGTTCTGGTGGTTGTGGAACATGAGTAATCCAATGCACTTAATATAGGGATTTCATAAGAGTTTCAAGTTTGGGGAAGCTTCAATTCGGAGACAGCTAACAAAAGTATGCCACACTTCATGATTTAAAACAATTTCCAAGTTGATTAAATTGTTAAATGTCGGAATATCATCTCCAAGGAATCGATCATCCTGAATGAAGAAATAACAAGCCAAACCAAAAGAATTTATATATAAAATTTGGTCAGGAAAAGAGACCAAATGAAAATACTAATCCAAAATTGTCTAGTCTCCATTTTTATTTAGAGTCTTGAATGTTTAAAAAATTGAAAACAGCTTCATTTTTGGGTCACGAGATTTCAAAATGTATTTCATGTAGAATCTAATGATAAAAGAACGGTACAAACAACAATTGAGAAGTTCCCCAAAATTGAGGGGCAGCGCGGGGGGAAGAGGCAGCAGGCACCCCAGCTCATCAAGGTACTTGCAAACCAAATACCATTGTTGCTTGTTAACTTAAATTGAGCATTTATCTGATGCTATATATGATACGTACAGGTTCCATTACTTGATGTTGGGCAAAATCCTTTCATTTATCTGAATTTACTTGATGTTGTAAGTTCAGTAAAGTAGGAACCAGATGTATAATATAATTTACATGTAAGTTTCTCAAATCAATGGTAAGTACAGCCTTAGAACTTGCTAAAATATACTACCTCCTCCGGTTCTAATTATAAGACCTAGTTAACTTTTTTTTGGAGAGATTAAGGAAGTTAAATAAGTAACTTAATCATTTCATTTATTATATATCTTTAGATTATATATTACTACCTTCGGTCCTAATTATACGAACACTTTTGTAGTGCAAATTATACTATAAAAGTGTTCCTATAATTAGGACCGGATGGAGTAGTTTATTAGTCAAACTAATTAGTTTGAAAAGAAAATAAAAATACTCTAAAGTAATTTAATTAGCTTTCTTAATCTCTCCAAAAAAGTCAGTTAGGTCTTATAATTAGGACCGGGGGAGTATTCTGTTCTTGACTTCTTGCACTCTGGTTATATTGTTGGTCAAGCAGTTCAATATTTGTTTTTGTTTTTGGAGCCCAAATTCTAGGTTTAGTTTTAAATATGGGAAACACATCTCCCTTCATCTGGGTGTATTTAGCTTTGAAAAGCTATGGAATATGTATAGATTTCATTTTGAAAGCTGACCGCTAAGATCAGATCGAGAAAGTGAAAATTGTGTGCAACAATAGCTAGAATCTGACACATTAACGAAGGAATATATATCTATGAATCTTTCAGTCAGTTCTCTGGTAATGAAGTTAGGTAGTGAGATCAAGTACGTACATGGTTTTAGAAATGACACTAACAAGTAGTTAGATCAGATACATGATTATAGAAATATGGGCTGCATGCAAGGGACTGTTAATTATGTGAAACAATGAAGTACATTAATTTTTAAGCCACGCAATGGAAAATGGCAAACCATGTAGTGAAGATTTGACTCAACACTTAACTAACATTTGAAAGAAGATATGGTTTTCCCCAAAATGAAGCAACTAACAAAGATGGAAAGCAAACTTAGTTATAGATCGGGAAGACACAATAATATGCAGACTCGAACTCAGTTATAAAAATTGTACCAATAATATAATTGTTATAAATATTGAAGGAAAATATGAACAAAATAATAGAAGCAAGAGAGAAAAATAATAGAAGAAGGACAGAAATGTAAAGATGACGAAATGGAGAATTCTCATTCATATTACTTTTCAGATATATACAGTCGTTCTTTGTATCAAACCTCTGCTTCTGCTGGGCGGAGTCAGAAATGTAATTAGGGGGCAACAATTACATAATAGAACCCAGATTTTTATGAAACTATATTTCAGCCCTATAAAAATCTCAATATTCATTTTAATCCCTCTAAGAAATTTTTAATGAGGACTAACGTGAAAATATTGAAATTGTTATGAGATTTTGATATGTAATTTTTAAAAAATCTGGGTGTGATTCTATAATTTTTGGGGGCTGGGTAGTTTCGCCCTTGTGCTTATTGATCCTCAATCCTTCTAAGAGTTACAACATCCTATATTGGACTTGGCTTGTGTTCGTTGCCGTCTTATACTCAAAACTACACAGTTTTAGCATAGTTTTGAGTTAACCTTTGCTTTTTTTAAAAAAAAAAAAAAAAATCAGAATATCGACAAGTACTAAAAAGATACTTTAGCTCTTAGCGACCGATATGAAAAAAATACTTCATGATCTTGAAAAAATATCCAAGTATAATTTTAGTAACGGCCAATACCTTAAATATCTTTTTAGCACCAATCATTATCTTGAAATATTTCTTCAAGATCATAAAATAATTTTTCAAGATCATGAAGTATTTTTTAGTGTCGGTCAAGATTTTGAAGTATATTTTTAGTACTAGTTAGTATCCTGAAATAATTTTTCAAGATCATAAAGTATTTTTGAGTATCAGTTAGTATCCTAAAGTATATTTTTAGTACCAGTTAGTACCCTGAAATATATTTTCAAAATTCTAAAATAATTTTTCAAGATTATGATGTATTTTTTCAAGTATCGGTTCGTAGCTTGAAATATCTTTTTATTACCTATTAGTATCTTGAATTTTTGTTTTTTGTTTTTTCAAAAGCAAAGGTTAACTCAAAACTGCACTAAAACGGCACAATTTTGAGCATAGGACGATAGCTGACGCTACATTGCAGCGCACGCAAGCTAAGTCCTCCTATATTATGGTACAAAATGGAACCATTGGTTATAGTAATACATAGTAGAATTAAATCTTTTGAATTGGGGGTCATACTTATAGTACAATTTTTAATTTGATGAAGTTGATATGAACCAAATACTAATTAGTAAAAAGATATTACAATTTTTGGCACAAATTATAACTATTAGTAGTTCTATCCTAGCCTACTTTTATCACGGTTTAATTAAAAATTAAAAAATGTAGTTTTTAATTTTGTTGTTATTAAATAAATAAACTTCATAAATGAGATAGCAAAAAAAAGCAGAAAACGTGAGTTTTAAAAGTAACAAATATTATATAAGAACATTATTTATGTGTAACATTATATTATATAGTAGTTCATAAGTCAGACAAACTAAATTAGTTTAGATAAAAATAATAAATATAAATATTTTAAAGTGATTTATTTGGTTTCCTTAATTTTTCTAAATTAATCAATTGAATTTTATATTAAAGACAAAATGCATTATTATATTATAAAAGCGTAGATACATTTTTGTTCAGTCTATGAATCCAAGTACAATAATTGATCATATATATTAGGAAAAATACTAACTACAGCCTAATGAAATACAGAAATCCAAATTTAGGTTGGCACTTCTAATAAATTCCTAACCAAGTTAAGAGGCCTAATTAGGGATTTCTAATTGTTGTTAAAAGACTATAATGCCCCTTTGTGATGATCAAACAAGAAAGTGATGCACTCTCTGACTCTCACAATCCAAGAAGAACTTGGTCTTCGCTTACTATGTAACCGGCCATGATACACACGTGATCACCTGCAGATCTATATTGATCCTTAATCTGGAAAATCTCATTACCCATAGATTCACAAAAAACAGAGGTCAAAGTTCTGGCGTCGATCAAATTGGCGATGTGTTTGACTCTGCCTAGAGTGAAGGACCCGAACAAAGATCATATGCCCCATGAGAATCACAAAAAGCTCTACACTTTTCATGGGTGTCGATGATAAGTTCTCTGTAGTTGGGCTCAGAAGTTGAAGCTAAACTGGAGGAGTTGCTGTTGTAGAAAGTGGAGCAAAAAGGAAAAAAAGATTATATATTGAGACCATAGTGTATACATCACCGTAGTGTATTTTCTTATAAGCACTTAGTATCTTAAATTTTGTGTATACAACCATGGTTCTGAAACCCAGACCGGACCGGCCGGTTCAGACCGGAAACCGGTTGGAAAACCGGTCCGAGTTAGGGATAGAACCGGGGTCCCGAGTTGACCGAGCGTAGTCTTTTTTTTTTTTTTTTTTTTTAAAGCCGCCTAAAACCGATACTCCGACGGCGAGAAAACAGAAGGAAGAAGAAAGAGAGAGATCTGAAAAGCCACCAAGATCTGGAGATCTGAAGGAGAAGAAAGGGGGTGGAGAAAGCTGCTGAAGAAACTAACAAGGCAGACGACGGAGGCAAGGAAGGAGAAAATGGCGGCAATTTAGACAGATCTGGTCATGTTGCTGTCGAAGAAGGAGAAGGTCATGGTTTGTGTCTTTCTAAAGCTCTCTCTAACTCATTTACCAGCATTTAGCAGTGAAGGCCATTTCCCATTTCTTAAAGAAAGAGAGAAAGTGATTCAAAAACGAGGAGGGAGCTAGGAAGACTCTGCAAAAGAAAGAGAAACGTGATACATGGAGATAAAGCTATAAAGGTGGAACTAGGATTTTGTGGTTGGGAGTTGTTGAGGAAAAGGTGGATTGGGAAGTGGTGAAGTGGTGGGTCCTGCGCCATGTGATGTGATGTGTGTGAGAGAAGGCAAAGGAGACGATATTCTCCAAGTCCAACATTTCTACAAAATTTATTTTCCTCCCTTTTATTTTTATTATTTATATTATATGACCGGTTTGACCCCGGTTTGACTTCGGTCTGACCCACTGACCCATGACCCAATACCTCGACTGGTTCAGTGACCGGTCCGGGTTTCAGAACCTTGTATACAACATCAAAGTATATTTTTCTATAAGCACTTAATATCTTAAACTTTTGTGCGTCATACAATATAGGGAAAACATGGCATAAATAGTACTCATCACATACCCCCACACTTAGCTTTTTGCACTCCTAGGCAAAATAGAGATAAAGACAACAAAGCGGAACTTCAACCCACAGCTGCAGCATTTTCTGTCTATACAATTGTGCTTTTGAATTGCCCTTAGTTCACGTTCCCATGTAGGTAATTCCACTGCCCAGTATTAGCAGCACATGATGCAGGATATTGCTTAGGCAAGGAAGCGTTAAGAGACTCTCGGACTCGGTGTATTACTCTATCTTAACTTGGGGATTTAAGTTTCTCTCTTGTCAAGCCAACTTAGAAGTTCTATAGCCTTGTCAAAATTCTAGGATTACTCATTAGCATCTAAGTTCTCATACGTCAAAAAGGCTTCTTGGGTGGTCATGTGTGGACTAGCCATCTATGTGTGGAGGTGAACAAAAAATGATCATTGTTGTAGCAGGACACCAGATAGATCCCAAGTTGTGCTAAGTTAGCCTAGCGTTCCATTCAACCTTTGTTTGCTGCTCTTGTTCTTTGCACTACCGTAGTAATTTGTTTTCTTTTTATTTTCTTCTCTCTCTCTCTCTCTTTGTGATAAGCAAACTAACTGAATTTCTTAGAACATTTTAACACAGAGCACGATGCTATAGCATTATTCACAATTTTCTCACTTGGTTGTCTCTCTGTTTTTGTCACAGCAAAGTTTATAAGGCTCAAAGGGGTAGCAGATGGAGGATGATTTCTTTGGGTTGTGTATGGGAGTTGGGGATAAAATATGAATGCCTCTATCCTACACATTACTACTCAGATTCCAAACAGTTTATCAGAGAAATAAGACAAATCAAAGATCATACATGGGTTAGCTGACATGCATACTGAAATAGACAGAATTCAGGCTTAAATAATCCTTCCAAATTGAGGTTTCTCTCTATTCTTCTTCATCATTACTCTACCCTACATGGAACTATCTAATACTATCAATTTCCCAAGGCTACACGGTTTAGTTCCCTTCAGGCGATTATGTCATGCACAGTCATACAAATAATCGTTCTACTGCTATTGGTCTCTATTCGTGCTCTATCATGCGTCACAGTTTTAAAAAAAATCAGTATTTGTGAAAAATTTAAATTTAGGGGTGATTTGCGGCATAGCATAGAATATCCCCTCCCCCACACTTAAATTGCACAATGCCCCCATTGCAGTAAGGAAGCGAAAGGAAGGGTCATGCCGGAGAAATATTTATTTATTTTTTTGAAAAGGAGAAAAGGAAAAAAATCGCCAAAAATTTCAAGAAAGCAAAAACAAATGAAGGGGGGATCAGAAGGTACCAAAAAAATGGAGTGGGTCATCCGCAAGCCTAACCTTTGCCGCCTGCTGGGCCATGAGAGTCGGACACCTCGTCCTTCTCTGTGGCTGTTGAACTTGTGGGTGTAGCCTCCGCCTCTTGAGGGCTTTTACTGCGCCGGCCCTTCCGTGAGCTCGTGGGTTCCTACTGGGATGGGCCGGCGGCTGGGATGTTCATCTTGAAGATTGTCTCAGGGAATGTCAGCATTGATGTGTCTTTGGGGACATTTGTCTTGAGGGTGGTGGTGAGGCTGCCATCCCTATCGGCAACATATTGCCATAACATCTGCAGCTGAAGAAGCAGTATAGTCATTGAGCGTTGCAGAGTGGCGACTTGGGTGACCAAGTCAGCGATGTTGGCATTCAAGGAGTGAAAAGCCGAGGTAGGAATTGTTTCTGCTAATGTCCTTGCGGATGTGCCAACAGATGGAAAGGAAAAGGTGCTAGCTGGGGTAGCTAGAGTCGGCTGCGAATTCTTGCTCAGAATGCACTGCACAATCGTCAATGAGATGGGGTGCGGGAGGTCAGCCCTCTCCTCACTAGCATAAAAAAGAACTTCTACATGGCGGCAAAGTTCTATGATCAGGGTGGGGAACCAGAGGTTGCCGATAGTAGTTCTCAGGGCCGCGAAGAGTTTCCAATATATGAGGGCGTCCATGTTAATTTGTTTTCCTTCCAGCAGGAAGGCACGCTCTCTTGAGATGGTCTAGGTGTGGAACATGGGTATGAGCTGAAAACGGAGAAAGTGGAACTAGACACGGGCCTCTGGGAGGAAACAACTGCATTTCAAATTGTATGAGATTGGTGGTTTTCCATTCAATGCCCAGCACACATAATCGGGTAGCCACTCGAGTGAGGACTTCAGGGTTGTCCTGTTGTTGGATGAGCTCGTTATACTCGTTGTCCGTGGGCTGCAAGCCGTAGACTTTGTGAATGGCATTCGGGCTGCAAGGCACAAATTTTCCCCTGATGGTGATGAAGTAAGGAGAACCCCCCAGGTAGTTTGCGTCGAACTCCAAGACAAGGGGGTGACTACCTCTGCAGGTGGAGGCAAAATTTTTCCCAGCCACGTTGACGACCAATTCCCTTGACGCATTCCAAGTAAGCACCCTGTTCAAACATTTCAGCTCAGGTGCTAGGATTTTTTCGACTTTCAGGGCCTGGAAGCGGGATTCGGCTTCTCGATGAGTGCTTTTTGGCTAGATCCCTTAGTGCGAGCCATCACTTGTAGTTAGAATCTTGGTGAGAAAGGGTGAAGGATCAGTTGGTTGATATTGGAGCAAGTAGCTGTATCAAGAGAGTCCTTCAGGTTTTATAACGGTTGGTGAAGCTCGATAAGGGTTAATGTGTGCAAAATGTCCGGGCGTGTGGAACTCAACTCATTCGACAATTGAGGAAAGAGGCGTATTGCGGAAGTTTAATGGGGCTGGTGGTGTTTTCTCTGATTTGAAATTGGAGGGAACTGAAACGTGGTTGGGCCCAGCCTTTATGGCCCACTATTGATTTTGCCTTCTTGCTGTGGCCTTTTGAGGCAGGGTACTAATTACTGCAGCAGGGTCCCTACTATAGCATAGCAATACTATATGCAAAAGTGCTTTAAGTTTCTCGAATTCTGACGTCTGGATGGCATGATTGATCCACCTAAGAAAATATTAATTGAAATGCAAATTTGGGCTGCCTCCCAACAGTGCTTTTTTTAATTTTTCAGCTTGACTGTGCTGCGACATTTTAGTTCAAAAGAGAAGTGAGGGTGCTGGCTGTCCCTGTGCTTCCATCTTCGTTATCTTGTGGTAGTTGGCATCCATTTGATGGGTTTGCATATTGCACTGTTTTCATAACTGAGAAGGTCACATGATCATCATTAACTTGCATAGTGAGCTCTCCCTTTTCAACATCAATCAATGTCCTTCTCGTTGTCATGAATGGTCTTCCCAATATAATCGAGACTTCTCTATCTGCTTCGAAGTCAAGAATGATAAAGTCCATAAGGAAAATGAATTTATCCACCTTTACCAGGATGTCTTCAATTTTTCTATCTGGTTGTACAATGAAGCGGTATGTCAATTGTAATGTGATTGTAATGCTAGCTCCGAGGTCACATAACGCTTTTCCAAAGTATTGGGATCCAATGGCACAGGGGATTGTAAAGCTACTTGGGTCTTTCAATTTTAAGGGTAGCTAATTTAGCAATAGGGCGCTACATTCCTGGGTTAGTGCTATCGTCTCAAACTATTCCAGCCTTCTTTTCTTGGACAAAATATCCTTCATGAATTTGACGTAACTAGGCATTTGTTCTAATGCTTCGACCAGAAGGATGTTGATGTGAAGTTGCCTTAGCATGTCAAGGAACTTCTGAAACTTCTTCTCATGGCTCTGCTTTTGCATTCCTTGTGGGAACAGAGGAGGTTGCCTTATTACCCGAGGTGGTCCTGGGTCGAGGGTTTCATCCGATAATGATGTTGTAGCATTCTTTCTTGATTCCAGGTAGTGGTCATTGATAATCTTTGAATTCATGATATTTTAAATGCAAAAAGAAGCTAAAAACTCTATCATTGTCATGCTTTAATGTATCAATTAGCTAAATATGTGATTTCATCTTCATAATGAGTTTTTAGACTTTATTTGCATTAATCTTGGTCACATCTTGAGTTTGGATTCAAAACGAACTTTAGTCACATTCTTACTACAATTGGGTCGTGAACACTGTTTGGTATTTTGGGTATAACTTAAGTTCTAGAAGTCCAATGGATCTTAAATTTGCATTTTCAGAAAGCTAAGAGGAAGCCCTACAAATCTTATGAAGAGCCCAAAAGCCAAATCAGATGTTTAGAGGGCCAAAATGGGCCTGGAAGCCGAAACAGGCTGCTGTCACTGGACTCTAGAATGACGCTCGGTATTTGACCCATAACTGGAGCTACAGACCTCCAAATTAGGTCCAGTTTGCGCGGTTGGAAATCTGACATTCAGGGAAACATTTAATATGAAGACCACGTGGTCTAGATCTGCCGTTTCCGTGGTGTAATCCAGCTTGCAAATGACGCATTTTTGGAGGTGGAAAGTGGTTCAATGATTCTTCCATGTTTTCCACCAAGTAAAGTGACGAAATTAGGTGCAAAATGGATGAATGAGATGCCCAATTTTCCTATAAATAGATGAAGAGGCTGAAGGGAAACACACACATTTGGAGACCAAGATCTCTCCCATTCTAACTTCCTTCTTCTACTTCTTGCCTTCCACTTGGAATGGCTTAAGTCTTAATCTTTCCTTTTAATTATTTTATTTTGATTTTCTATTCTTCATCTCTTTCTGTAAGGATTCATTATGTTGTTGAGATTTATTTTTTTATTGGAATAGAAGCTTTCATTTTCTTTAATTGTTCCTTGTGTTCTTCGTGTTCATGATGAACTTGTTCATGTTCTTCGTGGTCATGATGAACATCTTTATTTCTCGCATTTTCATTTTATACAGCCATGCTTGGCTAAGTTTCGTGATCGACCCATGAGTTGAGGATTCCATGGTGTCATCCGGAGGACTTGCGCTTTAATCGGTAACTAACTTGTTTCGTACTTCAATCGAATTCGAGTTTAGATACAGATTGGATGTTAGATCTAACATCCAGATTGATATCCCAAGGATATAATTCGGATCAGGTTCATGTGAGTATTGTGCGTTCGTACATAAAGCATACCATGTATTCGAACATATGCTAGGCGATCGTCTAGTTGAGGGAGTTTTTAGACAAATGCGTAGATTTCGGTTTGTCTAGAATCAATCATAAGTTCAGTTATTCTATTTTTGTTCGATGATGGAAGGTCTTGGAATCCCAATTCGGATTGATCCATTTTAATTTGATTAAATCTCGCTCTTTTCATTTCGTCTTTAATTCTTGTTATAAACAAAACCCAATCCCCCCTTGTTTTCCATTTCATTTGCATGACATCTAGATTACTTAGGATTCAATAAAAAGCTCCTCAAAAAGAGAGAACGATCCTAGGTTTGCCTATACGCAATCCTTGGCTAATTTTTGATTGTAGACCCAAGGCTAATGACAAAAGGTCTTCATCAGTCATCTAGCATGACGAATGAAGGAGATGTTGTAGCATTGATGCCCTTATCCAGCTGCTGTGGCATTGGTTGTTATGGCTTTTCTTCAGGAACTTATGCTGCAGTTTCCTTGCCTTTCTTTGTTTGACCACATTCAGGATCAATGTCTTCGATTGGCCTTTTGTTTACCTTTATGGGTTCTAAACTTTTGCCGCTTCGGAGTTCTATTAACTTAACTTGTTATTTTTCATGGATCTTGGGGACTTTAGTGTTGCTTGGTAGAGATCCGAATGGTCTGTGTTTAAGAGCAGTTGCTAGCTGCCCGACTTGATTTTCCAGGTTTCGAAGGGTTACCTGCTAGCTCTGGATGATAGCATCGTTTTTTGCTATGTAGTCCTTCAGCAGGTTCGTCATAGAGGTCTATGGGTCTGAATCGCTGCCCTGCTACCTAGTATGCTGGGTAAACCCTGGTGGGTTTGATGGTCTATTTGAGTACGATGGGCCAATAGACTATCCTGCAGATTGTTGTCCTTGAGAGCTCTATGAGAAGTTAGGGTGCTGCTTCCAACCTAGGTTGTACGTATTAGAGTAAGGGTTATTTGCATTGCCGCCCCTGTTGAAGTTGTTACCATAGTTGACTGACTTAGGGTTGGCGGAGCACTGAGAATAGGAGTGCTCCCTACCACAGTACACGCAAGATGGTTGTGTTGACTGCATCAGTGTGTTGTTTGCAGGAAAGGCCAATCCTTTGACCATGTTGGTGAGGGATGATACTTGTGCGATGAGAAAGTCATAACATCTAACTCATGAATCCCAGCCACAGTCCTGGAGGGGTTTGCCCTGTCAGCTGGCCATTGATGGTTGTTTATTGCCATTCACTCTAACAACTCATGGGCTTCCTCATAGGATTTCATCAAAATGGAGCCTCCTGAAGATGCACCTACGATTGAACGCGTTTGTCCATCTAGTCCTCTGTAAAATGTTTCCAGCTGTACCCACTCACACAATCCGTGTTAAGGGAACTTCCTGACAAGATCCTTAAATCAACCCCATGCTTCATATGTTAACTTACCCGATCTCTGTCAAAAACTAGTGATATCTTCTCTTAGTTGGTGGGAAGAATTTGAGCAAGAGCTTACTCCCTAGGGCATTCCAAGAGGTGATAGAATTAGTAGGTAGGTTATTAAGCCATGTCCGAGCCCTATCCCAAAGAGAAAATGGGAATAGTTTGATTCGAAAGGTGTCAAGGGTGACTCCGAGAATGACAAAGGAGTCGCATACCTCCATGGAGGACTTGAGGAGAAAATGAGGGTCTTCGTAAAGGAGTCCTCTGAATTGTCCGGCTACATTCAGCATATAAATCATGACACCTTTGATTTCAAAGTGTCCTTCATTGAAGGTTGGGGGCGTAATGGCCGAATTGAGCTTGGTCAAATTAAGGATCCCAAACTCCATAATGGCTTTGTTCAGATCCGCATTTGGTGGTAGCGGAGCCTAATGGGGTCCGTTTATTACTTGTTGCTCTCATTGACCTTGATCTTGATCAGCTGGTATATCCGCCATGTTTGCGGGGTCAACAAGTTGACTTTTTTGCTTCTGCTTCCTGCGCCTTTGCTTATAGGTGCGTTCAATCTCAGAATTGAAATGCTCAAGATTAACAGAGGGCAAACTACGCATACGCTACAGAATGTACCTGAAAATCAAAAACAAAGAAGGAGTGAGCTTTATTTGTATAAGACATAACTATTTAACGATAAACTTGTAATCGTAAAAGGTATCTACAGTCCTCGGCAACGACGCCAAAAACTTGTTGGTCGATTTCCTTGATGGTAAGTGAACTAGTCGAACAAGTAATAAAGAGTAAGTAGAGTATCATCCCACAGAGACTGAGATACCAATGATGATACTAGTTTATCAAAAGCAGTTGTGTGTAAAAAGAAAAGAAATATATGTTTAGTTTGGGTGTTTTGGTTATAACTATTGAACAAGAAAATAAACAGGTGATCGTAGTCAAAGAAGATATTAGTTAAAAGATAGATTGAGCTCAGATTTCATCCTAAGCATATCACTCCCCCAGTTGCCCTAACGCATTGTTATAGCAGTTATGCTGTACAGCTTCCGCAATGCTACAGCATAGCCGCCTTCACAATGTTATTCAGCTAACCCACTACTATGCTATACAGAAGCTTCCGCATCCTGTACGTACAATCTTAGCTTTACTTCTCCCATATTCCTATGATGATTTTCTAGTTCAAATTATCCTTCCAAATCAAGGTGTATTGGTTATGAGCGGTAGACCCATTCTTGAAGCCTACAATGATAGGTCAAGCCATGCTCCAACCTGCCCAACAAACACTGCCTATCAGATGTTTAACCCCGACTCCCTTCCAGTAAGCCGAGGCTACTGATCTAGCCCTTAGCTTTCGCTAACTGAGAAGAACTTAAAGTACTGATAAGCAAATTGAATGTATTGAATTACGAACTAGCAACTAGGTTCATTCTACACTTAGGAATTCATCCTCGCTCGGCCAAAGGAAATTTAGTTCATGATCGACGAGGGAATCACAAAGCAATTCACAACAGAATATCCCAGGGAAAAAGATAAATTGAAAATTAACAACAGAAAATAGAAAGTTCGTCGGAGGAATTGACGGTGTGAGAGGCGTTTGTTATGGGACGTCTCTACGTCTTCTCTTCTCTGTTTCACTACAAGGAAGGATGCTAGGTTCTTCTGGAGCTTATGTGCTTCATACTCCTCTCACTCTTCTTTCGAGCCTAGCCGGATAAGAATTTCTTTGACTCTCTGAATGACTCAATCCTCTTTAGAGTTGGTCATCTTTCTTTTTATAATCAGTTTTACTTGCGGCGTACGTTTAGTGAGCTGGGCCTTTCCAAATCTGTCAGGTCCAACTGGTCCAACTTTCTAAATTCGGTAGATTGATTCTACTAATACTGCGGGATACTCCAAATCTTAACTTCGATCCTCCGCATCTTCTAATCCAATACGTCAGGAATCTAACCGCTGTCCAATGTTCGTCCAATAACCTATACTTAATTTCCTGAAACAGCCTTGAGGAAACGTCAAAATATATGGCACATAGCATTGCTTCACTTACACTACTATAGCATTAGGGTTGCATTGTATTACGGCTCGTTGTGGCTGACCCAATGCTATAGCATTGTATCGGCTATGCTAGGCACTTTTCACATAAAACCTTACACTTGTTCTTTCCTTATGCACATATATAGGATGTTTATACAATTGCTATAGTTTATGAGACTCATCCTTCATTTTCCTATATGCATGAATTAACACATTTTTGCTCAAATTAAATGCATTTAAGCTCATATTCACCATACCACACAATCATACAATATAGGGAAAACTTGGCACAAATAGTACTCATCATGGATCTTTCCCTTGTGTAAACTCATTAATCATTATTGTTATTTTTTTCGTCGGCGATTATTATTTTCAGTGCTTTGTATTTATTTGATCATTATCTTCATTTGTTTGTCTTTCAGATGATGCTATTCAGAGGGTTGTTTAAGAAGCTCTGTGGTTCAATAACATTACCAGCATATGTGCTTATATAAGTTCTAATATAATGCTTTACGAGAAGGTGTGTTCTGTATTTAACCTTTTTCCAGTGACTAACTTGCTGGTCCTGTTATACATGTTTTGATGAATCATCAACAACCTATCTTGAATGTTGAACTCTTTTTCATGCCTCTAGCTGCTCTTTATTTCCTGGTGAAGGGGGTGGCATGGCAGTTCATGTTGAGAAATGTGTTTGAACCGATTAATAATATACAATAATAAGCAAGTTACAATTCAAATGAATAAATTTGTGAAGTCATACATGTATGTTTGATCAGATTGGTAGAACTTTGAGTGGATAAGAAGTTTAACATCACTTTTGGTGCAGGAAACACGTTTGACGGAAGTCAATTTGTTGCTTCCAACCCCTTAATTTAGAAAATAGTATATATAAGACTTGAGTTCTCTCGAATTTTTTAGAGATATTATTTATGTTTATGGACTTTAATTTTGTTGATAGTATTCGATCAATTTGTTTTCACATTATGGTGTCTTCTATGCATGTACAGTAATATAATATCACACAATTGCGCTTATCTATGCCTTTCTTGCAACAGGCCTTCCAAGTGGCTTAAATGATTGTGTGGCAGCAATTAAGCTATGACTTCAAGTATGCTGAGTGGGGATCGAAGGTATCTATTGATTATTTTGCTGTATCCATTCGTATGGTGAAATGATAGTACAGGAAACCAAATGAAATATGCGTTCAAATTACGGAGCTACCTTTAATCCTTTCTTTGTCAATGAGGAGGTTTCAAATTTGAGATTTGAGAATAGTGGGGCTAATGCTGTTGCAAGTGGGCCTCTTTGAGTTCCAAAAGAGGTGGTATGACTATATTAGGCAAAGTTGCAGTTCCAAAGCCTATCAATTTACCCAGTCAAAGGTACATAGTTTCTTGCTTAGCTTGTTATCTTTTGAGCTAATTAATGTGGTCAATTGCCTTCTGAAAATTTCCCTTTTGTTCTGGATCTAGGTTAGAAAATTCAATGTGTGTTTAGTGGGGGGTATATGTAACACCTCAATTCAACACCCAAAAACTTGGCCAAAATATTTGAAATACCTCCAACAGGAATAATCAATATTCAGATCATTAAATTACATAACCGTTTCAAATAAAATTCATAATACATAATCAAAATAAATTTTCAAAAATATTTCAGAGTTTAATACAAAGCGGAAGTCTTAGGGTCATGACAAATAAAATGACATAACATAAACTATAGGAGTATGAAAGAGCCTTCAGAGCTCACTCCATAGGTGCCTTCTCTTGCTCTCTACTAGGATATTCACCTGAAAAATGTTTATATGGGATGAGATTCCACGTCTCGAATTAACTCGAAAGTTTCTACCGTACACAAGCAAATTACATATGATAAAAAGCAGGGCTGATTTCAAATATATTTGTATATACCATATTTTCTTATACAAAATTATTTGCAAAAGTAATCATCATTATGTCTAATTGTGAACTATACATTTATACAAATGCAATATGCAGCCTCCCTTATATCACTGTCCACCCTTGTACCGCTGACTGGAGCCATAGGCTAACACATAGTCCAATAGAAACTCATTCATTTGACTGGATGGTTCCAAGCTCACCAAAACTTAAGATACACCCGGCCAAAGGTATAGAGCTTAAGTTTGGACTATGGCTCCCCTCCCTAGAAATAGCAACTAAGGAGGTGTCACATGTCCCACAACTCCAATGCAATCCCGGCCAGAGGATAACATGAAAGATGGGGCCCTAAAAAGTACCATCTACTGTGCACCAAGTGGTGGCATAAAGAAATCTTATCATTCAAATTCCTCCTTACTCCAACCCATCACACATACCGCCGCCATGATAATTATATAAATAAAATAAAGTATATTAAATCAAGCTTCCATTTATATAAAATATCATCACAAGGTAAACCAAACATCTCATAAAACTCATCGGTCCAATTTGTCATTTTTGAAATTCGAAGGACTAAACCGACATTTTGAAATTCGGGACTAAACTATCATTTCTGAAATTCGGGACAAAAATGTCATTTCTAAAATTCGGGACTAAAATGTCATTTCGAAATTCGGGGGCAAAATCGTAATTTTTGTTTGGGCACAAAACCGTAATTTTCGTGGGTACAAAACTGTAATATTCATCTTTTATTAAAATAATGTTATAATACATATACACATAAATCGGTCTATAAAAATAATATAATTTACAATCATACACAATTCACAAGTATATGGAAGAATATTCAGAGTTACATGTTACTTGTTAATTCTCAAATAATCACCAAAAAGCTACTATAAGGCTCCCAAATAATTATCACCTTACTCTCTTTTTCTCTCTTCTCTTTCTCTTACGCTTTCCTCTACAACGAAGAAAGTGTGTGTGTGTGTGTGTGTGTGTGTGTGTTTGTGTTTTGGGGTGGGGGTATTTATAAGAAAAATCCCCCACCCTTTTTCAATGGGCGGCAACGGCGCCCTACCCAAATTGCAGCACCGTTCACCCATTTCAAAAGGTAGGTGCCGCTCCTCCTCATTTTCAAAGAGGGTAGGCACCTCCTTCAAGTTTTTCAAGCGTGGACCCCACCCACTTTTCCCTTTTCTTTTCTTTTCCCATTTCCTCTTCCTTCACTTCTTTCCTTTGTCTTGTCTACCCAACATATATTTATATATATACATACATACATATATATATATATAATATTTATTATATTTAGAATATAATATTTATGTATATAAAATTTTAAATTCTAACCTTAGAAAATTTACTCATACTAAATGACCGATAAATCAATTTTCATAAATTAATCTATCCTATAATATTATAGTTCCAAAAAGAAAAAATCGGGATGTTAAGTATAATTGCGTTTCCTTGCCTCATTTAGTACCCACTACCATCGGTTATGTTCCTGCATTGACTGAATCATGGTAATTTAGAGCAATGATCCATGTGAATGAATTGTTTCTCTTTTATGTCTCTATTCTTTAACCAATGTGTTCTGTTCAAGAATAGGATCTGACTAGCCCTAATGGACTAGCATGTTTGATATTGTTTGAATCGGATTTGACCTAGGAACAATGCTTAGGGCCTATGTACCCTATAGAGGGATCAAAGTCCACGTAGTTTGAGACACCAATAGGCGTTTAGCCAAAGGGATGATGTGTGTGCTCTATGACGGTTGAATTGTAGTTAGCCAGAGAGAGCTTAGAATCTGTGCACCTTAGGGTTTGACCTCTATATTTATAGAGTGTACCTTAGGTTGATATGGGCCTATGTGATCCATGGCCCAAGTATCGTAACTGTCAGATCTAGATGAAGATCTTCCTGGATTATTGATAAGATAGGATTCTCCTTCATTATAGATAGATCCTGATCTACAGGATATTCCCTGTTGGGCCTTACATTGAATATGGGCCTTATGCAGGTCTGTAACACAATGTTTTCTGAAATAACAGTTTGAAGTCATGCACCTCCCAGTCAACTCACCATTTTCTATGCTAGTATTGTGAATGTTTTTGATGATGTCACCCCTGAGAAGGTGTGTTCCTCTCTGACATATACATTTATCATCTATCCCCATCTATTCCTCCTAATAACACATTTTAAATTGTGATTATAAAAAGGCCATTCAAGAGTTTTCACTTAAATGCTTTGGGTATTGGGACAAAAAGTAAGGCTTGATCTACTTATTTTATTTCTTTTCAAAATTCAAATTTTAAAATTGCAAAAATTTATCCTTGAAAATCTCAAGCATTGCTATCTGTGAAGGTTTCTAGTTATAAAATAAAACCTCATGAGACTTATGTAGTTCCTAACCCAATCGATATAATGGAGAGATTTTTATGAACATGCTCCTTGTAGTTCCTAATGTTGTACCTGATGCTACTTGGATGCTATCGTTGTTGGGCCTATAGATGTTGCACATAATTTTTATGGTCAAAACCCATAGAAAATGTAAATTTTCCATTAAACAATTTGCAATGAAATTCGGAAAGATAATTAATTTCCTGTTCTCTGAATGTTTGTTAGGTTTTTGGTTGCAAATATAGGAGATGCCAAAGCAGTTTTAGCTTGGTCAGCGATAACCAATGGATCCCAAAGGCATTCAGATGGAGTCCATGCATTAAAGGCCATTGTTTTGATGAGGGAACACAAGTCAATCTACCCACAAGTAGAAGATGAGACATTAGGCAGCATGCTTATTAGGACACATTGTAGTGGATCACTTGTTCTGTACACGTGCATTTGTAGTTATGACAAATTTGTATTCATAAAAATGACCTTCAACATTTGTTCTTCTATAAATTTTCTAATGATGCTAACTTGACAATTTTAATTTAATGGCAAGAGAAAATTTTTCCTTCTCTTATGATCTTTGTTAATGGTATGAGAACAGTAGAAGAATGGACAGGTCCTGCAATATTTACATACTTACAAACATCAGTGAGTGTTATAATGTTATTGACTTGTAACAACTACATCAATCACTTGTAACAACATCAGTCTAGTCACTTGTTGTTAATGCACCATGATATTGTTATTAAGGCTCCCTGATATTGTTATTAAGGCACCATAATATTGTTGTTAACACATACTGTTGTTGTTGTTAATGCACCTTGATATTGTTGTTAAGGCACCCTGATGTTGTTAACGCACACTGATATTATTGTTACTAATGCACTGATAAAGTTGTTAACAGGCACTGATAAAGTTGTTAACACACACTGATATTGTTGTTAGTGCACCCTGATATTGTTTTTAAGGCACCTTGATATTGTTGTTAACGTACACTGATATTGTTGTTAACGACACTAATATTGTTGTTACCAATGCACTGGTAAAGTTGTTAACAGACACTGATATCGTTGTTAACAGACATTGATATTATTGTTAACGCACATTGATATTGTTGTTAAGGCACCTTGATATTGTTGTTAAGTCACATTGATATAGTTATTAACACCCACTGATATAGTTGTTAATGTTATACTGATAAAGTTGTTAATGTACACTGATGTTGTTGTTACCAGTGACTGATGTAGTTGTTACAAGTGACAGATTTAGTTGTTATAAGTCACTGATGTAGTTGTTATAAGTCAATGACATTATAACACCCACTGATGTTTGTAAGTATAACAAAGATTATAAAACAAGGATAAATTTACTCTTGTCGTTGAATTAAAATTGTCAAGTTAGCATCATTAGAAAATTTAGAGAAGAACAAATGTTGAAGGTCATTCTCATAAATACAAATGCACGTATACAAAACAAGTGATCAACTACAATGTGTCCTAACAAGTATGCTGCCTAATGTCTCATCTTCTACTTGTGGAACTCCTTTTTAATCATATTACTCTAACAGCTTTAACCTTCTTGCCAGATACAGCCTGCACCGGACCCCATCATCTTTATCACGACCCAAAAACTGTATAACATAAGAAGAGTTGGTCAACCTATCAATGGCAAGCTTGCAAGAGTATTGAACCCCTGAATCAGATTTAGATTAGAACCTTTAAAAGCAGGACTGTTGTATCTCTCATCTTACTGCTTCTATATAAGGCTCCCATGCCATGACAGACCCGACCAAGAAACAACATCCAATCAGGTCAATTAAGCACCCAACATGTCACAGAGCTGAGCTCCAATTTCAAAAGAGCCAATATTAGCATCTCAGATAGAGATTTACTCACAATGCACGCATTTAATTTTTGGTCAGCAATGTATGCATTTAATGAATTAATGTTATTATGACACGAAGTTTGTGGCACAATGAATACTCTATTTTCTGCTATTTCTAATTTAAAAAGTAATGGCTCTGAGCTAATGTATTGAAGATGGTGTAAGTGTTAAGAAAATGGCCGCACAAGTAATAAGGTAGGACAGTTTGTGAGGGAAAACACTAAATGTAAAATAAGTGAAGTCACCAACATAATATCTTGTCAATTTGTGAAAGAAAAGTCACCGAACAGTTCTAAGGATGAAAATGAAAGATACCAAGCTATGTAGTAAACAAGCCTAAAGATGAAAATAAAACAATGGGTAAAAAGTCACCTACCTCTGTCCCTTTATGCTTCTCCTGTTTATGCCTATGGCTTTTACTTCGATCTTTTTCCTTATTCTAAAAGGGAAAAACAATGAGATTAAAGAATAACAAAACTCTAGACATGGAAAAGTAGTAAAAAATGAGTTAAAAACAATCACCTTCTTTGGGTCGTCATTCGTTTCGCCTTTTCGAATGATGAGATGAATCACACTTGTTTGTCGGTCGAACTCTCACTTCTATAGAAAATTAAAATAAGGCAAAAAGCAACACAAACCAAATTAATAGAGTCTCCCTTTTAATATGAAAAGTATAAATTGTAGTCAGAAACTCTTTTAATAGGACATTAGGGAGAGATAACAGTTTAAGGCATATGGCAACAGTTCATTCTTGCTCTAATACTCAAGTAAAAACTCCATGTGAAGGTTATCGAGACCAGATGACGAGCCAATGAAAACGCCCAAATAATAATAGACGTGCCTCGAGAATGCCACCAAGCCACCACCCTATCTAGCAACATTATAGGTTATACATTTTCAAGAAACATTATTTATGATAACTGATGGATCCGGGATCCAGATCAATCAACAATATCTTCAAGAACAAAGAATCTAAGTCCTTGACCAAAATACTTAAACATTCATATATTCATTCATAAGTCTGTTTACAATCTAAAAGGGATATAAATAAAGAAACACAACCAACCAACTGACTAAGCGCTACAAACTTCCTAAATAACTAACCCCTGATGACACACACATAAAACAGAACAGAATTCTAAACTTCCCCTAATAAACCTAACTACTAACTTCCCTCTTAACTTTCAAACTTCCTTTTAATTGATCTTATCCAAACGCCTCTTTAGAGGAAATTCAGGTGCAACAATTAACCATCCGAGATCCTATGATCTGGTCACTACACAATTTCCTCACTTTCGCCTTGAGGACAAGGCTCATTTTCAAGTGGGCGTATTGATAGGATACCGGCCCCACTTGACCGTACACCCTTTGGTAAAAGGCGGTTGGAATAGGTTAAGTCGGTTTATTAGGAAGTTATGTATTAGGAGGTTATGCTTATGTGTTTGGATAAGACTTATTAGGAAGTTATGCTTAAGATTTTTTTTTTTTTACAAGCTATCATTGCACCGTCACCGACCTGAACTCCAAAGGATGGTAATTGCTAAGTTGGTATGCGCAGGTCAGACACCAATTTGTTGGACATGAAATTGTGGGATGACCCACTATCAATTAAGATAAGAATTTCAGTTGAACAGAGTGTTCCCTTCACTTTCATAGTGGTGTTCGCTGATCTGCCCAGTATTGCATGTAACGATATTTCTACAAATGCGCTCTGTCCGACGTCTTCTGCATTCATTGATTCTTCAATTTCATTGGTCAAATCCATAATTTTGAGAGATGACGAGATACATCTGTGACCCGGTGAGAATTTTTCCCCCATACCGATAGCAGAAACCTTTGCTTCGCCTAACTTGTCGTTCGCATATCTGAGAGTCCCAGCGTCGTTGCCGAAGTCGGATGTTGCGTTGTTGCCGAAGTCAGATGATGTGACAATTCCGGCGAGAATGTCGGCTTGTTATAACTGTGATTTGCTGAGTTTGAGGAATTATTAAATTCCCAATTATTCTGTGCTCCTTGATTACAGGGATTCGACCAATTTGAATTAATTTGTGGGTCCTTAAATTGTGCAACCATATTATTCGACTGATGCGGTGTGTATTTTGCTTCAAACTCCAGCGCGAGACTTGCGGCCTTGTAAACGGTTCGCGGCTTTTGAATTTTCATGTGTGATTTCAGATTTCCCTTCAACCCGTTGATAAACACCACTAAGAGGCAGTACTTAGGCCAATTTTGTACACACACTGAACGTTGCACAAACTCCTTCCGGTACTCCTCAACAGACCCGGTTTGCTTTATACCGCACAAATAGATATTAGGATTCTGAAATTCTGTTGGTCCAAATTGTTCTTGAAAAATCTGAATTAATTCCTCCCAATAACGTAAAGTGCGACTTGAAGATACCCAAGTGAATACATCCAAGGCCTCCCCTTCCAAATACATCGCAGCGACTTCGATTTTTAAATCTTTAGGAGTTTGATAATACCTGAAATACTTCTCTGCCTTCATCACCCAACCTCTCAGATCTCCACCTTCAAATTTTGGGAATTCGACTTTAGAGTGAGGACGCTTGTTTGGTCTTTTACTCCACCAAGGTATTTCTCCTTCGAATTCTTCATATGGTTCTGATGGTTTTCCATGTTCCTTCTCCATGTCTTCTATCATAGCAATAGGAGTTTTCTGCTTCTTTACTTCTTTCATCTCAACATCTAAACTTAAGAGTTTAGATACAATGAAATTCAGTTGCTGCGTCACATTTTCTGGGGCTGAAGGTAGTTCTACGGTTTCTGGTGATTTAGAAAATTCTGCCTCTTGATTGGGATGAGCAGAATCAGTGGATTGTGGTTTCTTCCTATTATTGCCCATAACTCACAAAAATTGGCCCAAAAATTGAACACTGCGCTGATACCAAATTGATGGATCCGGGATCCAGATCAATCAACAATATCTTCCAGAACAAAGAATCTAAGTCCTTGACCAAAATACTCAAACATTCATATATTCATTCATAAGTTTGTTTACAATCTAAAAGGGATATAAATAAAGAAACACAACCAACCAAATGACTAAGCGCTACAAACTTCCTAAATAACTAACCCCGACGACACACGCATAAAAACGTAATGCGGAATTCTAAACTTCCCTAATAAACCTAACTTCCAACTTCCCTCTTAACTTTCAAACTTCCTTTTAATTGATCTTATCCAAACACCTCTTTAGAGGACGGTTTGGTGTCCTATCAATAACTTAGTCCCATCCTATAAATTTCTCTGATCACGTATAAACCATAACCAGTTTTGAGAAACTAAGAATTAAATATAGTTAAAAACATTATAAATTAAATCAAAATCAGAACCAACTACTCCTAAGATTGGTACTCGAATAAATCAACCCTTCAACTCGTGTTTCGTAAAGAAAGCTGAAATTCAATGATCAATACTGTAGTTGTTCTGTGAAGCCTATATTTCATTAGATACTAATACAAACTACTTGTTTTTTCACCAGTAGTTTTGCGTGTCCTACTCTCCGAAATGCATCTATATCAGTCTACAAGGGATTCAAATCAAACATAAACATTTGTGTCAGATGATTTATGCTAAAAATGAGATTACATATGCATTGCCATAGGCATCACTTGATTATCTATATAGGTCATTGGCTGTTTCTTAGATTCAAAATGCATTACTTCGAGTTTCATTAGGCATTTATTAGTTGAGAGTTTTTCCAGACACTCAACACAAGTCCAATAATTGACATTGACAATCTACAAAGCAACCATCTGCGTTCATAGTGGAATTTGACAATATAGGATGAAGAAATTTTAGGTAGGAAATAAACAGCAGGACAACAATAGCATCCATAAACAAAACTTTAAGAGTTGCAAGCATTACACAAGAAGAAAACTTACCACATATGGTAGGAGGAAGGGTACCAAGGCTTTAAGTCTCAAATTCAATATTTTTAATCTGATACTTCCCTATATATTCTGCAAATATTGGTATTGCCATGCCTTCAATCATACGACATATTGCCTACACGTCAACAAACAAAAAACTTAGGTGAAGAACATAATAATTAAGGGATAAATCTTCCCATACAAATTACAGAAGCACCATATCAAGTGAAGGCCACATATAGGGTTAAATACCATTTTTGCCATGGAAGTAAAGTATTAGCGAGTGAACATTCAGCACCCGAAAGTTTTTTTGGTATCATTTTTGCCTTGGAAATTTAAAAAAAAAAAGAGCAAATATGCCCTAGAAGTTTTTTTTAGGAGCAAATATGCCCCAGAAGTTTTTTTAGGAACAAATTTGCCCTGAAAGTTTACAAAGAAGAGCAACAATTCAACGATCAAGATCAACCGATGGGTAAGATTGCTATGTTTGTAAACTTCTAGGGGTTAAAATGATACCAAAAAAATTTCTAATGCTGATAGATCCTGAAGATTAGGATCTAATAGAACAATTCAAGAACCGAATCGAAGTTCTTGACCAAATTCACAATACAATTCGTATATATTTATCCGCATAATGATGTTTACACTATAGAGAAATATATAGGAATACATAACTGTCATAACAAACTGAAAATAACTTCCTAAGTGATAAGACAACATAACTTCCTAAGGATAAGATAATACAACTTCCTAAAAATCAGGCAACTTCCCCTAACTAACTAAGTAACCTCATCCTCCTATCATTACCCTCCCCTTGAAAATGAGCCTTGTCCTCAAGGCAAAAGTGAGGAAATTCTGTAGCAATCGCATCATAGGGTCCCCAAGTAGAGTCGTGAGGTGGTCGAGTAATTCCTTGCAGCTTATACCGTTTGCCATTAAGCCAGAAGGTCATGAATAATTGCTGCCAATTAGCTTCAACAGTGTTAAGGAGGCTAACCATTTAATTCCCAAGACCATATCAACTATTCCACCGAGATTAAAAGGGAAGAACTCTTCACAGATTGTCACTTGTTGCACCTTTATTTCCACGTCCTTACAGATTTTTTGGCAAGAAATCATTGCACCGTCCCCTACTAGAACTCCCAATGGCGGTAATTGATGAGTTGGAATGCCCAAGTCAGCCACTAATTTGTTGGAGATAAAATTGTAGGATGACCTACTATCAATTAAGATAAGGATTTCAGTTGAATAGAGCGTTCCCTTCACCTTCATAGTGGTGGTTGATGATCTTCCCAGTATCACATGTAACGATATTTCTGCCATAGGAGTGTTATCGTGACTGCCATCATCGTCAATTTGACATAGTGCCTGACTGTCGTCATCCTCAGCATTGTTGGGAACCTCCATGATTCTCAGCGATGAGGAGGTACAGCGGTGATTGAGGTAAAATTTCTCGCCGCAACGGTAGCACAGACCCCTTATGACGTCGGAATTGTCGATCAGCGTCGATTATTGGATTTCCCGAGAATCCCGTCTTGATTGGAGTTCGGGTGCGATCTTGGTTTGGTGCAGCCGTTGAAGAATTCCCGATTGTGTACGTTGCTCGACCCGGATCCCGCTTTGGCGCAATATTAGAGTAATATTGTGTATTATTTTGCTGATGTGGCAATGATTTATTTTCATTAAAATTGTGATATGTATTTCCTTCATATCCCCAGTATCCCGAGCAAGGCTGAGGAGGACAAGAAACCGATTGACTCTGCAACTTCGATTCGAATTCCAACGCCAAACTTGCTGCCTTATAAACGGTTCTGGGTTTCTGAATTTTTACATCTACCTTTAAATCTACTCGCAGTTCGTTGATGAACAAGGCTAAGAGATAGTGCTCCGGCCATCCTTGTGCACATGCAGATCGGCGCACAAACTCCCGTCTATATTCTTCAACAGTTCCGGTTTGCTTAACGTCGCACAAATATATGTCGGCATTCTGAAATTCAGTCGGTCCAAACTGTTCTTGAAAAATTTGAATTAATTCGTCCCAGTAACGAATAGTATGACTTGAAGAAACCCAGGTAAATACATTCAGTGCTTCGCCTTCTAAATACATGGTTGCCACTTCTATTTTCAAATCTTCAGGAGTTTGATAATACCTGAAGTATTTTTCTACCTTCATCACCCAACCTCTCAGATCTCCACCTTCAAATTTTGGGAATTCGACTTTAGAGTAAGGGCGCTTGTTTGGTCTTTTACTCCACCAAGGTATTTCTCCTTCAAATTCTTCATATGGTTCTGATGGTTTTCCATATTCCTTCTCCATGTCTTCTATCATAACAATAGGAGTTTTATGCTTCTTTACTTCTTTCATCTCAGCATCTAAACTTAAGAGTTTAGATACAATGAAATTCGATTCTTTGTGTCACATTTTCTCGGGGTGAAAGGTAGTTCTACGGTTTACGGTGATTTAGAAAATTCTGCCTCTTGATTGGGATGAGCGAGAATCAGTGGATTGTGGTTTCTTCCTATTATTTCCCATAACTCACAAAAATTGGCCGAGAAATTGAACACCGTTTGTGATACCAAATTGATAGATCTTGAAGATTAGGATCTAAAAGAACAATTCAAAAACCAGAATCTGAAGTTCTTGACCAAATTCACAATACAATTCTGTATATATTTATCTCGCATAATGATCTGTTTACACAATAGAGAAATATAGAGGAATACATAACTGTCATAACAAACTGAAAATAACTTCCTAAGTGATAAGACAACATAACTTTCTAAGGATAAGATAATATAACTTCCTAAAAATTAGACAACTTCCCCTAACTAACTAAGTAACCTCATCCAAACGCCTCTTTCGACTTGGTATCCTATCAGATGCGCTGCCTGACCAATACTTCCATGTCATAATTGGTATTTAACCCCCACATATATAGTGAAAATTTGTTCATCGAGTCTACCTGCATAATCAAGCACAAGAACATAAGGTCTACATGGAAAAATTTCACTACAAAAATAAAATTCACATAAATTGCAGGGCTTTAATAACTCGTTCATAATCGGGGCTCTTCATCCACACAAGAATTTCAGAAAGAAGTTCTTGCAGAGCATTTGGGCATAAATCGCCAATTGGAACTACCTCGTTTCTGCAACATCAAGCATGTGACTTTTTGAAATAGTGTCGCCTTTCAAGAAAGAGAGGAAAGAACTTGTTAGATCTTTCGGTTGAGGGCTTATCTAATTACAAATAATTACAGTAGTGTATCTAAGGGGAAAGGAACAGGACCAACAAGCATCATCGTGATGGGTTGAGGAAGAGAAATTTCTACGGGGAACGCCGGAGCCACGTCCGCCTCCTCGCAGAGCACTTCGAAGAAGAGTAGATCGCACCAATGCCGTCGCCATTGCTTAGGTACTAGCCCTGTTGTTGTCTCTCTATTCTCTGCTACCGGTTTTGGCTTATAAATTATAAATCACCCCAAGACCAACAAGCTTACAGCGACTCACTGAAGGACTGGAAGTCACACGGCGACGGCGACAACTACGGTAGTTTGTGTAGGATTTTTCTAACATGCGACTTTTGTTAGAACCCTTGACATTATATTGCTTAATTGGCAAGGATTTTCCCTATTAAGGGTCATTTGGTAAACCATCGATGCACTTATAAGTCCAGCAGATGGGATAATAAGTCCATCAAAAAAATCTTGAGTGTTTGGGTCAGCTATTTATTTGATGGACTTCATGCTTTGATGGTTTTTTTTTTTTAAAGCTACATCATGGAGCTTATTATCCCATCAGCTTATTCTCCATCAATTTCACATGTGGGCCCCATTTGTTAAATGACCATCCCGACCCTCCCCAAGCTTATGGTATATCTGTTTTAACAATCTTTTCTAGGCTTTGTTTTTGTTTCTTTTCCACCTTTTTATATTATTACATGCATTATATCATTATTTGCTAATTAGGATCGCTTTTGCCATTGTTCCCATGTAATTAACTTGTTGCCCAACCAACTCATATGCCCTATACGTTATCCTTCTTGTCATATAATACTAATCTGGTTCTTAATATCGTGTAAAATGAGATTTTATATTAAAACCCGAGGTGGCTCTGTTATATACTTAATCCACAACAATGAATTACGTAGGAATTCATTGATTAAAAAACAAAGTATTTTGTCGTTTCTAACTAATTTTCTCTGCCAGGTTTTTATTAATTTTTGTGTGGATATGAATCTGAATTTTAATTCAGATATTATAGCCCCACCTTACTTGCATTTTACATCAACAAAAGGTAATGCCTTAATTTTACATCAACAAATTATATCCCCACCTTAATTTTTTGCGTGATCAAATCAGAAATGAACTTGTAGGGACTAGGTTTATTTAGGCACTTCATTGTATTGTAATTTTTTTTATGGTAATTTTACTATTTTATTTAGAAAATTTTAATTTTAATTTTAATTTTTTATCCCAAATTATCACATTTTATACAACACATATGTGTGCGTGTGTGAATTTGATTCATGCCCTTTTCGGTCATTTTCCATCTCATTTATCTTTTTAAAAGCTATGCCAAACAAGTTCTCATCACAAGCAAAAGCCATTTACGCTCTCGATATCCCAAACACAAATCACATAAAAAAAAAGTCCATCGAAAAAAAAAAGCCCACGAGGAAAAGTCTATCAAGAAAAAAAGTCACTTCTCCCACCGCTATCCCAAACCGCCTAACTTTGTATGACTGAATCGTTATAATTCTTTATCTTTAATCTCCTAAATATTGTAACTCCAGTGAATGACTTGAGAGGGGTTTCGAGTGATTACTGTCATTAAACCTATCTTTATTTTTTTTAGCTCTAGCGTTTTTAATGGTTGGAACCTTACAAGCTTATAAAGGCATTGGTATAAGGAAAAAAACAAAGCTAATCGCAAAAGCATTAATATCCACACCATTATTATATATATATATATATATATATATATATATATATATATATATATATATATTTTGCATACATAAGGCAAGCTTAGATTGAAATGGGTAATAAAACACTACCCATTTGGGGAAGATTCCCTCGGGTATAAGACAAATCTCTCGAAAACTCGGCTTGACAGCACTGATGCACTTTTGGGAGTAAAAGTAGATTGGGATCATTGGAATGAGCCTCCTTAGCAAGCTTATCTGCACACATTAAGGCCCTGTTTGTTAGAAAGAATTGGGCTGAGAGAAAGGGAACATAACAACTTTCCCACCCAAAAAACGTGTTTGCTTCCCGCGTCTTCCTTCGAGTATACATCCCGTGAGTTGCAAAGTTCCATCGGACATTGGAACCTTCATTCCATCCCAAATAGGCGGGAAGGTTGAAATCTTCCTGGCAAGGTGAAAATGACAGACAAAAAGGCCCCTTGAAAACACGGTATCCATTTTAAAAGCACAAGCAACACGCGAGCTGGACGAAGGTGTCGGTGAAGAAGCTTGTATCTACAGTGTTCGTTTTTCGGCGAAGGAGAAGTTGAACCCAGAAGGAGAGCGCTGCATTGAGGTCAGTATTCAATCGAAATCAATTTATGTGTGATTTACCTTAATGGGTCGCTGTTCGTAGCCGTGTTGCCTCGAGCTTGGGTGGGTGTGGTTTGTTGATTGGCCTGTTGCTTCGAGCTTGGGGGTGTGAGGTGTTCGTTGGCCTGTTGCTTCGAGCTTGGGGGGTGTGAGCTGTGACAGAGATTTTGCCGTAATCTCCCAAAATAACCAGATTAGAAAAGGATTTGCAGTATAATGTAACCTGGGTCGTTTCCCAACAAATTCGCAGTCGGTTTAATTTGAACAGCAATAAAACAGAAACAGTAAAATCGGGGGTTTTTGATTCAGAAGAGATTGAAAACGGAAATATGCAGAAACAAAATGAAATAACACAGATTAAACAGAAAACAGAGGATTAAAGGATCAACCCACGATTTCGGATTCACCCACTACCCTTCCTCGAACGAAACAGATTTATAACCGAACTCGTAATTGACTCTAGACAAACCGAAATCTACGCATTTGTCTCGAAATTCCCTCAATTTGAACAATCGCTCAGAATTTGTTCGAATCGTGGCGCACCTCATGTACGATCGCACAAAAATACTTTAACCCGGTCCGAACTTCGTCCTTGGGAAATATCGATTTGGGTTTTTAATCAAAAACCCAATGCGAACCAAAAATCAAATCGATTAAGGGATACGAAACGAGTTAGACGGTTACCGATTAGGCACGAATCCTCTAGATAGTGGATGGAACCCTCATCGTGGATCAATCTCGAAATTTAGCCGAACATAATTAAGAAAGACGAAAAAGATGAAGAACGCGAAGAACACGAAGAACATTGTAGAGAATTTGAAAACTACTATTTTGATCCTCTCAATTCTAAAAACGTGAATGAGAATGTGTTTTTGGCTGCTGCCTCACTTAACCTAAAATGGCAAAACGAAATGGGGCTCCAATCCACAAGTCAGGCCCAGAACGAAAATAAAATAAAATGGGCTTTAATTACAAAATTCGAGCCCAAAAATACATATGACTTCGGCTCCAAAATCAACCGCTCTCTTGTCCGAATTTGCTCTTCATGTCTTCATAATAATTGTAGCTCTCTGAATTATCTGAAATATGAGATAAAAATGAGGTAAATCCGATGTCTGGTTCAAGAGTTATGGTAAAAATAGTGAAGCAATGTAAAACTGGAATTTATTATTAAATAATGGCTAAAATATAATAAAAGGCCCAAGGCCCAAATAAGTATAAAAGCCATTATTTATTAGCTAAAGAGTCCTAAATTATAAATCAAGAGACAAAAAGTAGGGTATGAAATATTCAATTATCAAGCTGCTCTTCATTGCCCTGTTGCTTCAAGGTTTTTTCGGGTAGGGGGTCTTAGCTGTTTGCTGCCCTGTTGGTTGGAGCTTGGGGTCTGAGGTTTTCGTTGCCCTTTTGCTTCGAGCTGGGGGAGGGGGGACACACACACAGTGGAATGGATTGTGAAGCAATATGGACACACAGACATGGTTTACTTGAATTAAAATATGTTGTCTGTTTATGTAGAATGTGTTGTGGTTTTGTGAATGCTAAAATTTTGAATAATGTTAAGTGTGTGAAGTGTGTTTATATATGAAATTTGATTGTTGGGTGATGGTATGCCTACTGAAAATGAAATATGGGTTTTGTAAAAGCTTAAATGAAAACAAGTAATAGCAAATAAAAAACTGAAGATTACGTTTGAACCAGTGACCCAAGTTCGAACATTAGACATATGACGTTAAGTGAGTGAGATGTTGGGTGATAAGTAGTGGTGTAAATTGAGCCGATGGGATGAACGATAGAAATGTCTGCATGGTAAATAGTGGTAGGTAGTTTGTAAAGAGGAGTGGCAGATTATGATAAAAAAGATATTGGTGTGGTGAAAAATTGTGTAGGTATGGAGCCACGTTTACGGGAAATGGTTGGAATGTTGGCGGGGTGCATAACTTTGCTACTAGCAATGAGGACCTTGCTTGTGACGATGATAGTGGCTATGGGAGCAGGTAGACCAAGGCACTTACCGGATAGGACGTTTACATTAAATTTTCATGCCAAGAGAGCGAATTTGAGGGCGATGATATATAGTAGTGACAACACATGCTTCAACCAAATTAGGATGTACTGTGCAACATTTGATAAATTGTGTCACATGTTAGATACAATTGGCGGATTGAGAGCAACTAAACATATGCTAGTTGATGAGCAAGTGGCTATGTTCCTTCACATATTAGCCCATCATGTGAAGAACAGAGTCATACAGTTTGAGTTTGGAAGGTTAGGAGAAACCATTAGTAGATACTTCAAATTGGTGCTCAATGCTACCATTAGACTTCAATCATTGCTTTTGAAGAAACCAGAGCCAATTCCGGAGGACTCAAATGATCATCGTTGGAAGTGGTTCAAGGTATGTACATTATGTTATTATGTGAGTAATTTATTGGACTATTGACACTATGGTTTGACCTTAACCGTGATAATGTTTTTGTAATTTTAGGGGTGCCTTGATGCATTGGATGGTACGCACATACGTGTTCAAGTCCCTGCACAAGTCAAGGGGAGGTACCGAAATAGAAAAGGAGAGGTAACAACTAATGTCCCTGGGGTATGCTCACCAGATGGGTAATTAATATTTGTTTTGCCCGGGTGGGAAGGCTCAGCTGCAGATGGGAGGGTGTTGAGAGATGCTATAAGGAGACCATTTGCACTAACAGTACCACTAGGTACCGGTGTGATCGTTGAGTACTTGGTTTAAATTAAGTTATACTATTGTTTGCTAACTTGTATTTCTTTGAGCAGGGAACTACTACTTGGTGGATGCTGGGTACAGTAACTGCGAGGGATTTTTGGCTCTTTATAGAGGTCAAAGGTACCATCTTAATGAGTGGAGACAAGGACATAAACCACAAACACCGCATGAGTGCTTCAACATGAGACATTCTGCGGCCCAAAATGTAATAGAAAGGTGCTTTGACATACTCAAGTTACGGTGGGCAATATTGAGGAGCCCATCTTTTTATCCAGTGAGGCTGCAAAACAGATACATCATTGCTTGCTGTTTGCTCCATAATCTCATTTGTCGGGAGAGTGTTCAAGATCCCCTTGATGAGCAAATTGAGTCCTTTGAGACTGGACCTCAAACCATGGACAACACGCCCTTAGTTCCAATGGAAACGAGTGAAGTGTGGACCAATTATAGGGAACAAGTTGCAAATGAAATGTTTGCTGCCTTTGTCCCACTTGGAGATAACTGATAACGTTGTAGACAAGTATTGCTAGGTTTAAGGACAATTTATGTCGTCTATTTATGTTAAAAACAACAACTATGTTACTTTGTGTGTATGAATTTCAATTATTTTCAGCCTTGCCTTTGGACACTAATCTGGTGTGGTGTGGAATTTTATTGTTATTTGAAAAGTATGTATACCTGCAATATTTTGCCTCAATCTGTGTTTGTTTTAGATGGATCCAGTGGAACAGGAAACCAGGACGCGGATCAAGATGTGGACTCCAGTAGAGGACTGGGTCTTGGTAGATTGCCTTGTTACTCTGAGAATGGACCAAAAGTGGATGGGTTACAGCGATTCTAAGGAAGAAGATGATAGCAGCACAAAAGAATAAGAAGAGGAGGAAGGGGATGGAGACAGTGATGATAGGGAGGCCGAGGATGATAGCAGGACAGAAGAGGAAGGAGAGGAGGAAGGGGATAGAGATAGTGATGATAGGGAGGGTGAGGATGATACCAGGACAAAAGAAGAAGGAGAGGAGGAAGGGGATGGGGACAATGATGATAGGGAGGCCGATGATGATAGTAGGACAAAAGAAGGAGAGGAGGAAGGGGATGGGGACAATGATGATAGGGAGGCCGATGATGATAGCATGACAAAAGAAGGAGAGGAGGAAGGGGATGGTGACCATGATTCTGACCATGATGGTGGGGATGATAGCATGACAAAAGAAGCAGAGAAGGAAGGAGATGGTGACTAGGATGATGACCATGAGACTAAGGATGACAGCAGGAAAAATGAAGAAGCAGCAAAGGAAGGGGATGATCGTTCTGAGGATGTAGTTGTGGAGACACAATATGGAGGAGCATCAGGACAGGATGCGGATGTCAGTAATCATGTTGTGGGTGAAGCCACTGGAGGTAGAGAAGGAAGGGAGGATAATGAAGAGATAGGGGACCATGTGTGTGGAGGGACCCCACCTGATGCACAAGTGGGTGAAGGTGAGGAGTTGGATCCAATCACCCCACTTTCAATTGTTCCCCTGCCTACACTAGTCAACCCTCCTCCTGCCCCTTCCAGGAACATAACAGATGTTGTTCCATTGAGGTTCATTCTCGCATCAAGCTTCAGTTCCGTCCTTACAGCAGAGAATTTGCCCAATGTCTTCGCAGATCCAAGACCAATTCCTCCTCCAACTCCACATCCCTTTGCCCCAATGTATATCCCGGTGAACCTCCACCTTCCACGAGACATCATCACCTAGGCGCACCGGTCCAAAGAGGTCAACATCGGAGAAGAAGAAGAAGAACTAGGGACAAAGTGTTTTATCTTTTATGTTTTGAATTAAATGTAATGGCCAAGTACAGTATTGACAGGGTTTTTTGATGTTTTCATTGCTGATTCTATGTTGACATGGTTTACATTGTCATGTCGGTTCGAACTTTGTTGTTTGGTTGGAACTTAAACTTTTGTGTTTCTTTGTCATGTTTAAAGACTTCAATGATGTTTACTCTATGCTACTGTGTTTTAAAATTGTATACATTTTTTGGAGTTCATGTCTGACATTTGGTTTAGGGTGGACCTTGTCATCTAGTTTATAATTATTTCTTATGAAGATACTTCATTGTTGCACTTCTGGTTTAATGCTGTGATGGGAGTTCGAACTTTGTCCTTCAGTTCGAACTTCAGCTGTTGTTTTTTGCTGTCATGTCAAAACTTATGACTGATGCTTATTCTTTAATACTTTGTGTGTAATTTTTCCCTGCCTGATGCACCTTATTCGAAGTGGTCAATTATTTGTTTTACAGCATTTGAGAAGGTCAATTCCCTTCATTTTATTCGGTTTCACCATAGAGTTCACATGGTATCATTTATGTCCATTTATCTGACTCTGCCTCATGTTACTGTCATGTCAAAGGTTCTGTTTTCTTGTATGTAGCATTTGCGAAGTCCAATTTCCTTCATTTATTTTCGTTTAAACGTGTTTATCTTTATGCTTCTGTCATGTCTTGGTTAAACTTTATTGAACTCCATCATTTGACAAGTCCAATTCCCATTTTTGTTCATGGTGGCCTACTTATGCAGCATTTGAGAAGGCCAAAACATCAACATTTTAAATGGTTTCAAACACCTTGCATTGACTGAACATTATTAATAAATTGCGATGGAATCTGTCAAAATGTTGATGTTCTGTGGTTCAGATTGGTTCACTTTATCTTTGCCCATATGACATGAAGAATCGATGATCCTATTTTGCATATTGCATACATTCTTCTGTCTTCTTCTTCATCCTCACTAGTCCAATTTTTCATACTTCTTGTGGCCTTTTTAACTGATGTCATTTTCATTATTGTATTGTGGCTGCTTCATTGTGCTGATTTATTACGATCCACATGAACCAAAAAAAACATTTTCCTCACTCCTTCATCATAGTCACCTGCTTTCCCGCATACTTCAAACTCCTTTTGACCGACTTCACATGGTCAGGGGTTTCACGATCGTTTTATTGAAAATCATTCTCGGTTCGTATACCATCGCCAGGGTTCATTGTTCAGTGCTTATCTTCCATGTTTGTCTTCTCATACTCGTTTACGTAGCTCATTTCGTATACTTTCTTCATTCGGCGCGCTAATTCCTTCCATCTCTGTCGTCGTTGTAGCCACCGGAGCCATTCGTCGGCGCAATTTCACACCCCATCGCCATCTACTTGAGTTTTCATTGCACTCTGGTTAGGGTTGGTTCGCCAACCCGGTTCGAATCGGTTTGCAATTTTTTTCTTTTCATTTTTTTCAGGGGGCAATCTCGGAATTTCACTCAATCTTCCCACTTAACCTACACCCAATTCTTCATACCAAACATTTTATTTTCCTTCAACTAACTTCCTTTCCTTAGTATACCAAACAGCTCACATTTTTAAAGTTCCCTCCTAATCTTCATTTCCTTTCCTTCATCAAATCTTCTGCGTAACAAATAGGGCCTAATATTTTCCTGTGAGCATGGTGCACCTCGACCGACCAATCAGCATATAAAAGCTGCCTGGTTTCTTCAATCACACACCATTTTATATTTAATACATAAATAGTCCTACTGCACTTGAGAAATAAATACATATTTTAGAAAATACGTCACGTGAATCCGCTGTGATTCTGAGGAAAAAAAAAAATCAACTGTGATGCTGCACTCGGTGAAAATCATTTCACACTATTACAAAGAATTCTTTGATCAAAAACTGTGGTTTAATCATCAAAGGGCTTTAACTAAGCCCAGAACTTTAAACTCTGTTTCGAGGATACATCTATCTGCTTCTAAAAAGCCCTTAGTTGGGTCCTTGAATGTGGCCAATGGCAAGAGCTTTCTTGATCCCCACACGGGATGCGAGCTGGAGTAGTGGCGATAGACTGGAAAAAATGGGAAAACAAATGAAGATATCTTGAGAATTATCTTAAACACATGCTCAATTGAAGTTTCCAAGTTAAAACAAAAACAGTCGTGAATCTCACATGATGTTTCAACATGCTGTCCCTTGATTTGGTCCTTGACGCGCAAAATGCAGTGCACATATAATTTAGTGTTAGATGGAATTGACGAAGTGCTTACGTTCAGAAACAGAGAGACACTGTTGCCCTTGCCCTCAACATGCCCATTAGGGTAGAAAACGAGGTACCTGCATCAAAACAAAACCAGAATACGCTATTTCATGCATTTGATTAAAACATAATATTAGTGGGTGACGGCTACCTAGGAAGTTAGGAAGCATTGGCATCAAAACAAAACCAGAATACGTTATTTCATGCATTTGATTAAAACATAACATTAGTGGGTGACGGCTACCTAGGAAGTTAGGAAGCGTTGTTTCATACCATCTGTAGTTTCCAGCAGGGAAAACTTCAGACTCATAATTGTCTGAGTACCTTCCTGAAAAGTTGTCGAACCTCCACCTATAACACAGAAGAGGAGGTTCATGTATCATTGATAAGTATTCTTGGTTAGAAGGAGGCTTTATGACAAAGATCTCGGCTCCAAAAACGCAGGCATCCTCAATTAGAAATCCATTTGAAGGGTCGTTGAACGAGACGAGGTCCATGAATTTTGATATGCCCCATTCAGTTTGGAGCTTGTGAAAATGCCTTGTGCTTGCGTCTGCGCATTTCATCAGTGATTGAGCCAACAAGGTATGAAATGCAAGGCTAAACGATACATGCGAGAGCTTGAAGTACCTTGATGAGAAAAATACTCGTCACGAAGAAAATCATATACAGACAAATTTACAATGGCATTGACCTCCCAGCCAACAGGAAATGAGCTCGAGCTTGAAACCATCAAATTCAAATACGCTGAGATATGATCCTGCCCGTCCTTTTTCTTGTTGCCAGTTGGGTATATGGATAGAGTCCTGCAACAAAGACAATATGACATGTCATCATTTTATTTTTCATTAAAATTAAAACACGTCCCAAAAAAGCCATAAGGGAGAAAAAAAAAAAAAAAAAAAACGCTAGTCAGTTCATTTGAATCTACAAGATATGCAGAAAGGAAAATGTGAAGGGAAGGGATAAAGAGAAAGTGAAAGGCATAATTAAGGTTATTGAGAGCTACACCTTTCATGGGTCTGACTGATAATGGAATGATGAGGGTACCAGAATTCATGTTATTGGAAGAGGGAGATTAACGGAGTTGTGACTTGTGATCGTCCTTGTCCCAACTTCGAAGGATGCTTTTGGATTAATAGGGGCTCAAAGATTCCAAGCCACCTTGTGGATTCGTGTTCAATTCATCCAAGACTCTGCCACCGCAAGAAAAGGATAGCTTGCTAGTAAGTGTATGAGATTATGCCAATGGCAAAGCATCAAGCTCCTATTATGCCGCAAAGCGGCAACAAGAAAAGGATCATATGCAAGCATATGTATGTACGATTGCAACATGCGTGCCGTGATCGTTTGTCGTAGAAGAAATATGCATATGAATGAATATAGCACGATTTTGATTTGGGTTTTGGGTCGAGCTTGAATTTGCGTATGGAGGGAGAATTTCAGAAGGCGTGGTGGAGAGAGGAGAGCTACATGCCCGCGGTTATGGACTTATGGTGGAAGCAGAGCGGCCAGAACGCGAGGTAGCTTACTAACGGAAATTTTTAACTCTGTCAATCATTATTTAACAGTTTCGAAAGGTAGGGACTTAGATCAAAGGGAGAATCTCATATAAAGGCGGTTGAATTACCCAAATTCTAATTTGAGTTACTAAACTTAACAAATTATTAATTAGGTTATGTAACACAATTAGGGATTTAGAAATTGGACCAAATTCCCTTTATATCCCTAAGTTATTAAGAGGGAAAAAAAAGTAAAATTGAAGCGAGAACAATATTGTTTACACTCTATGTAAGAACCCTAACAACGGAAAATTCTAATTTTTCTTTAATTAGGGTTCGTGCTTGTTCCCCTCCAAGTAGGTTTAATCTTGAGATTGAGAAACTTGTAATGGCTTGTTTTTGTTCATATACCTACTCCTGTAATGCCCTCCTTCACCGATTATATATTCATCATGTAGATGTTCTGTTGCTTCTTGTAGATTAATAATTCTGAAATATCCCTCATCATTTGAAAACAAAGCCTCTTGCTCTAGGTAATCAAAATTGACCTCCGCCATTGAAATATCCCGCATCATTTGGGATGTTGAAAGTCGGTCAGGAAAGCTCAAGAATGATAATGATATAAGGCGGTGATGTATATGATATTAGACTAGTTTTTCATTGAGTAATTTCCATTGAAATATCCCGCATCCAAATATGATATTAGACTAGCTTTTCATCCATGGAGAGCCGCTGCTTCTGATGGCGTCGCGGGCAAATGAGAGAGAGGGTCTTTTCTCTCTTTTCCTTGATTTATTGGTAAGGGGTATTTTTGGAAAATAACTAACATTTAAATATCCTAAATTGGGTCATTGACCCAATTTAAGATTTATTGAATTTACTAACCTTATACAGGATTTCCTTATTTCAACCGTCTTTATATGGGATTTTCCCTAGATCAAGCTGCGTAAGATTAAAGGACCCAAAGCAATTAATTTTTTTTTTTAAAAAAGTTATTGTATACTTCTAGTCCTTTAAATTTTATATAAGACTTATTTTTTGCCACTTAATTTTATAAAGTATACTTTTGGTCCTAAAATTCTAACACTTGTTAATGTTGTTAATGGAAAACGCTAACATAACGAATTTAAGTGATGACTAATAACATTTAATTACACAAATTTTATATATTCTTCAATTTACTCATATTTTAAATTTAAATTTAATAACATTTAATTACAAAGTCATCACTTAAATTTATACCGTTATCGATTGAGTTTGCATTTTCCGTTAGCAAAACTAACGGGGTTAGAATTATAAGACTAAAAGTATACTTTATAAAGTTAAAGGACCAAAAGTATACCATGTAAACCTAAAAAACTAAAAGTATACTTTAGCAAAAAAAAAGCTTAAGGACGTGATTCAAACTCTATAAAATCTATAACAATGTTCAAATTAGTTTTCCATGGAAAATCTGATAGAGTATGTAAGGTCTTGTTTGGTATACGGATTCAGTGGGAAGGGAAAGGAAGATTAGCAAATTCCTTTGATTGGTACGCTTTTTATGTCAAATCTTCCTAGAACTCAAGTTCTGGGCTCACGTCGGGCCCACTAATCTTCCCTTATAAGTGGGAAGATAAAATCCCACAAAAAATGGTAAGATCTCAAGTCCCCATGTGAACAATGACACACATATTTACCCCTCATAAAATATTTTTTTTTAATAATGCAAGAAAATAAGATCAAATTCAAATTTATGTCTAAGTTCAAACTTATGCGATAAATTCAAACTTATATGATAAGTTAGAATTTGGCAAGAAAATATTTTAGTCAAATTCAAACTAGGCGGAAATTTCTTTGACAGTTCGAACTTGGAGGGAGAATAATTTAGAAAAATTTGAACTTGATAAGAGGATATTTTTTAAAAAAATTATTTCTCCTTTTCATTTTGAATTAATTACTTTTGAGGATAAAATAAATATTTCATGATTCTTTACCAACTACTACTCCTTCATTTTTTTCCTACTAAACAAATCATCTTTCCTTAAGCCATCTTTTCTCATCCCTCAAAATCTTTCTTTCCTTTCTTTTACTTTCTCTAAGGTCACTTCCTTCCTCAAATCTTCCTCATATCAAATAGGGCCTAAGTCGAAATTTGGACTTCAATTTACATGAAGTTTTACTTTAATCACTTAAAGTTAAAAATGAGCACTTTTTCTCCTGTGATTTTGACACCACTAATTTTATTTTAAAAAAATGCCGACACAGTAAATTTAATTAGTGATTTCACAATTAAATATTGACAAAAATATGCTCAAATTTTAGATCTTTAATATAATAATTTTTATATTCTAAAATTTAAGCATGATTTATCATCATTTAAATTTTTTAAGTTCATAATTTTCATTAAATAAAAATAACGATGTTCAAGGAAATGATCGTAAGTAATGCTTTCAAATTTTAAGGATGAATTTAAACTTAATATAAACTTAAAAGGTTAAATGTATATTTTTACCTCCTTTCTTCTTCTTGTAATCTTATCTTTATCATAGATCAAGAAAATGATTTTTTTATTTAATATTTTATAAAACTATTATCAAAAAAATCATTAAATTTGAATTATTAAAATTTTTATGAAATAGAGTGAAAGAGAAAGAGAAAGAAATATAGATCACAAATCCAATCTTATACCGAGAGATGGCTGGGAAAACGGGTTAGGCTGGCCCGTCATGGACCCAGGCATGAGTAGGAAAAGGCTCCCCATTTTTTAGCATGTAGGCTCGAGCCCGTTTAACATATTTCTAATACTTTTGTATATTTGTAAAAATAAATGAAGTTAAAATTAAAATAATAAATTTCCTACTTTAAAATATAAATAGTATCAAATTGGAAAATAGGCTCAGTAAATATACATACATAGATATTGTGTGAACAGTGAATTTAGATGTTTAATTTTAACGATCTATCTCAAAAAATCAAATAGTTAGAAATCATGTGCATAATTGCATATAAAACAAAAAGTTTGGGTACACATATAAAAGGATTTTATAGACCACAAATATGAGGAGGTAGGGGTAAAAAAAAAAATTTGACAGACTTAAACGAGCTTGAGTATTTAAGCCTATGGCCTTACAGGATCAAGTCGTACTCATACTTGTTATGACCTAAATGGTACTCATACTTGTTTAAACGAGTTTGAAGGAAAAAAACAATTGCAGAAAGAATAGCTAGGAACATTATTTTTTAACCCCAGGGATGTCGATGAATCAGAGCAAAACTGCTGCAAGCAAATATAACTGTTGAGTGACCTGCAAATAACGTAATAAAAAATGGTGAGCAAGATAGATAATGACAAGAACAAAGCAGTTCAGTTTGATAACTGAATGGTGGAAGCAAAACAATCTTAAAGGTTTGGAAATTTGAGTGTGCATGGAAGGAAAAAAATGGGAGGTATGTTTCAGAAGTCACAATTTGGAAGGGCTTGACTGTACTTGAGGGTGTTACAGAAAAGGAAGAAAGCAGAACGGAGATAGTAAAAGTGTGTTGCAATATACTACATAATGGAGAAAGCTAAAGCCTGAAACAGGTAGCCAAGGATATTCAAGCGGACACTCTAGTCTCTATCGGTTGCTTCTTTTATTTGAATTTGAATGCCTTTTTCATTCTTTATGTGTTTATTATGGACGCAGAGAACAGAGATAGTATTAATTAGGGAAAATTCCTTTAAAATACCATTTGAATTTGTAAAACCCCCAGAAGTCTTCCGAATTTGCAAAAAGACTAAGAGATACCAAGGACCTATGAGGAATATACAAATTCGGGTGAAATTACTTTTTTGCCCTTACTTTTAAATAAATATTAAAAAAAAATGCCCTCACCAGTGGGAGGGCCGCTACCGGCTGGGCGCCAGCCAGCGACCACCGGCCACCGGTGGGTTTTTTTTTTTTGGTATTTTTTTTAAAAACAAAACAACACATTGCAAGTGTGGCGGGTGGGGTTTGAACCCCCCACCACTCACACAGGGAACCAAGTATATATTAACAAATATATATATTCTTCTTGACATTTTTTCAATGGTATTTACAAATCCTGAAATGAGAATTACCATTCCATATATGAGAATTACCATTCCATAAATCAGAAATTACCATTCCATATATGAGAAATTACCATGTTTTCTATAGGGGTCCCTTTTTTACTCTTTGATGCAAGTGTGGCCGGTGGTCGCCGGCGGCCCAAATGGTGGCGGCCCTCGGCGTCCGGTGGCCCTCCGGTGAGGGCATTGTAATTTTTTTTGATTTATTTAAAAGTGAGGGTAAAAAAGTAATTTCACCTGAATTTGCATATCTCTCATAGGTCCTTAGTATCTCTTAGTCTTTTTGTAAATTCGGAAGACTTCGAGGGGTTTTAGAAATTCAAATGATATTTTAATGGAATTTTTCCTATTAATTAAGGGATTTGACCCGGAACCTTTAAATTAAATTTGCTCTTTCTTTAATTTGTTGCTGCTGCTGTAGTGAACTCGGCCTGTGCCTCTCCCTTTCTCTGTTATAGGCAGCTCTGCCTTGTTCCCACACTCAGCTTTGTTCTTGTGCTTTATGAATGAAGCGTAATGTTTTTTCCCATATTTAATTAATAATACATGAGGGATGTGTGTAAGTAATGACTCATGAACGTACAAGTCTTCTGAAATTAATGACAATTTATTTCCCCCTTATTTAATATGTTCATATGAATTCTCATATTCATAATAACTCTATATGATAATTATCATGCAAGGGAGGGACGTGTGTAATGACTAATTAATCCCACCAGTCATATATTGATAAATAACTTTCTCTCTTTTGAGATTGGTTCTTAACGTATGTAATTTTTTTGTGTCTCAGAATTTAAACTATTCTTTTTTTTTTTATCCATATTAAATAGATATCTTTATATTAATGAAGAACGAATGCTCTTTTATTTCATAGTTTATTACCTATATTCTCTCATGTTTTATACTTATTCTCTCTCATTTTTTTAACTCATTTTCTCTTCTATATTCTTTTCATAAATAAGGTTATATTTAAAAAAGACATGACATTTTAATTTTGACACTTTTGTTATTTTTAATTAATTTTAATCGCTAGTTTATTTTGCGTAATTTAAAAAAAAAAATTGCTTATAAAAAGCATCCCCATCCCACGAAGTATCATGTATAGTTGTTACCAAAGGCATTTAATGGAAGTTTTTTCTATATTAAATATTGATATTAATTGTATAGAAGAAAAAGAGAACCGAGCTGTGTCGTCTACAGACCTCCTCCATCCTTGCACGTATTTCCTTTCTTGTGATGTCTTCTTAAAAGTTGTTCTGGTGTAGAATATGGATGTCTAGTCGGGAGGGCTAGTACTTTGATGTTAGATCGTTGGGCTCTACTGGGGTATCTAGGAGGTAGATAACCAGGAGAACCAGGGATCACTATACATAGATGAGGCTTGCGCCCAAGGAGTGGGATGTGTGCACAGTGATGACTGTATGTAAATAGTCTAGAGTTAGAATCTATGTACCTTCAAGCTTGACCCCTGTATTTATAGAGCATACCTTAGGTAGGATATCTCGGACCTCGCGATCTTCGGCCCAAGCATCTTGGCGATTATATCGTATCTTTAGATACTCCTTTTATTCTGGGTGAGTTAGGATCCTTCGTTGAAGATAGATCCCAACGCCTGTCATATCTCTTGTTGAAGATAGAAATTTTTTCTCTCATTTTTACTAAATAGCCCAAGCACCCCACTGTGATTTCAATCTCTACACTCCCACGGACCCCATTAGAGACTAGAAATATTTACCAAATTTAATGAGCAATTTGGTAAAAGTATGCCCTCCTCCCCCCCCCCCCCCCCCCAAACCAAACACACCCTAAAGCAAGGGCAACATTATATTTTCACCCAAAGTGATTTGTTAAAATATCTGTTTGGTCTTTTACAAAGAAATGAAAGAACATATAAAAAGAAACGTTATTATATTATTACATTAAAAAAAAAAAAAAAAAAAAACTTACAGAAAAAGAACAGAATAATAACTAAAGATACTCCTTGACAGGTTTGTTAGCAATTACATGAAGCCATGCACGATTTTAGCAATGTCATATTTTAATGTAATGGCTGAACAAGAACTAAAAAGAAACAAACAAAGTTGGCTGGTGAGATAACAGAAAGATGGAGAATATTAGAGAAAGAAGTCTTTCAATAAAAGTGTGGTGTCAGGTCAAGTTGAAGAGGGAAACAGTGATCAAACTCTTTGAGTAGAGAAAACATAATTTTAGGAAGCTTTGTTGTATTAGTGAGATAGAAAACGAACTTTACTACTACCAAGTGAAGTTCTGATGCACACTGTGGCCTCAACTGAACATTTAACAAAGGACGATGAGAAAGATAATAACAAAGTGAAATGATATCAACAAAAAACAAAGGGAAATAATTCAGGGGACAAACCCATATTCTATTTTAAATTTTGAATATTTGAATCCATGGAAGATGACGGAAAAAACTAAATGAAATATTAGGATGGAAGTGACGGAACGGTATTCTTCATTTTGGCTTGTCAGTGTTAAACTGCAGCTTCATTACTCTGCCACTAAAAAGCTATAACATGAAAATGGAATTTGCTTGCACCTTTATGCATGTACGTGTACGTGGTACGGATACAGGTTTCTCAGTGTTCATGATCCCTTGGCTCTCTCTGACTCTCCATTCTGACCCAGATTTTAAATTTCAGGGATGGGTGTGATTTAATTTTCGTGTGTGTGTGTGTGTTAAAAGAAATCATCAAATCTTCAATCAAACTTTTTCTATGTATGTTAACTAAACTACTTAAAATCATATTCAAATATAATAAAAATTTAAATAAATATCTTTAGGATGAAACAAAATTATTGGAAAAACATTGAAACAACAAACATAGTACACTGAAATGATAACAAAGGTTACAGATTTTTTAAGATGTAGTCGACAGTGATTGGGGGAAAATTTTAAAACAAACAAAATCTGACTTCAAAAGTTCAACTTGTAAGAATATTCTCCTAATGATGCATTAAATTTACAAAGCTTCAAGACAAGACTAAAAATGAAGAATCAATTCAGCTTTCCAAAGAGCAAGTATTTAGTTTCAAAAATGCATATAAAGGCACCAAGGCAGAAAATCAAAATACATGTATCAAGAGTAATAAGGATCCTGCAATGTTACATGTAAGTATAACAATAATAAGGAAATAATTACAATGGGATCTCTGTACTGTACAACCAAAAAGAGAATCAAGCAACATTAGGTGGAAACATCCTAATTTTGAAAGAGACAATCTTCAAAAGTAGGTGCTATTCTCATTATTCGAAACGGCCAACTAGCTTTAAATTCCTTTTTCTCCTTGAAAGTAGGGATTCCAAAAAACCTAGGTGCCCAGTCCTCTGAAAAAAAAAAAAAAGCTAGTGGGGTACAATATTGGGAAAATCCATTTAAAGGCCCTTTTTGAAGAAAAAAATCCTAAAAAGGACCCTAAGATTCTGAAAATCTCAAAAAGGGCTTGGGATTTTTAGAATCTTGGTGAGTTGTAAATAAAATTTGATATAGTTGTTAACGGTGATATTGTTGTAAATGGGGTGATTTAGTTGTAAAAAAATTGTTGTAAATGTATTTGATTTAGTTGTAAACGGGTATTGATTTTGTTGTAAATTTGGTGATTTAGTTGTTAAATTTTAATGAATTTATCCCAAAAAGGGCCCAAGAGCCCTTTTTGGGATTGTCAGAATCTTAGGGCACTTTTTGGGTTTTTTTTCTCCAAAAAGGGCCCCCATATGAATTTTCCCTACAATATTACCTAGATCAGACTAGACTGGTCTGATCGGGTTGGACTGGACCTCGGTCCAGGGGCTCAGACCCCCTTGGACTAGTCCAATCTAGCCCGAAATTTATTTATTTACCTCTATTTGTGATCATTTATTAATTGGAGAGTTATGCTTTTTAACTTGCATGTTTTGTATTCAGTTTTGGGACAAGAAAAGTTTTATTCATGGTCCAATTCGGTCAAAGAAGTGGCGAGAAAAATTTTTAAAAAATAAAACAGGTCTTGGGTGGTCCAGAGCGGCCATTTGGGACCCGGTTTGTCCGGCTGAGCTCGGGTTCTTCTTGGACCAAACCAGACCTCAGTGTCACGCATCGTAGGGAAGCAAGATATTTTGGGCTCAAGACACTCCAAAGGAGGTTTCTAGAGAATTCTACATTGTTGTAGATACTTGTACATAAACTAAAACTGTATAGAGAATTCTAGAAACTCTTTTGGAAAGGATAAATATCTAGATATTTTGGGAGAAGGTTCTGGAGAACCAATCTCCACCGTTGGATGTATTAAATCTTAGCCGTCCATTGAGGAGGTGGGTGCCTATAAATAGGAGGTGCCACCCTCATTTGTAACCATCGAAAGCAATACAAGTCATTTACTTCCAAGAGCTTCTCTCTCTAGAACTCTTATTCTCTCTCTAAAATTTCTCTTTGTCTTTGTGCTCTTTGCCTACTTGTGAGGGTTCAGTTGACTTAGCCAAGATCAAGAGAGTGATCAAGCTAAGGCTGGCACGATTTTGGGAGGACTTTGTCTAAGACCGTGACAACGTGGCATCAGATCTTTGGTTTAAAGCTTTGAGCGTAGTTCGTGGAGCCATTGTGTAGGCAAGGATGTCGGGCTCGACTGAGGACATTGTGATGGCTGGAGAAGAGAGGGGTAGGGAGACTCAACCTCTTCACCAACCAAAGAAGGCTCGAGGCACTAGTAAGTCTCGTCAAGCCGCGGATGTAGCCACCTTGACGGTAAAGGTGGAGGCTTTGGAGGAGACCTTGCAAGAGGTGGTCACCAGGGTGGACAAGGTGGAAAGTGACTTTGTGACACTTGAAAGCCACACCCTAGACCAAATAGACAATGTCAGGTTGGATCTTGATTCGCACCTTAATGTCGAGGAGGAATGAGCCGAGTCCATAAGGCGACTTGAGGCAAAGGTAATGGATGCCATTATCGCCATGCAGGAACATCTTAACTCTCTTGAGGCTTCTTTGGAGAGTCAAGCCAGGACTCTGCCGATAGTCGGTACCAGTGGAGCAAGGGAGGTGAGGCTTGACCTCCCTAAGCCAAAGGAATTTAAAGGTGTCTGTGATGCCAAAGAGGTTGAGAACTTCTTGTGGCAAATGGAGCGATATGCTGAAAGGATGAACTTGTCCAGTGACACGGACAAGGTACGTACTGCTTCCTTATTCCTTACTGATAATGCTATGTTATGGTGGCGTAGGAAGCATGTAGATATAGATAAAGGCCTTTGCAGTATTACGACATGGGAAGATTTTAAGAAAGAGTTAAAGAAGCAGTTCTATCCTAAGAATGTGGTCTATGGGCTCAAAAAAAGTTGAGGGAACTTAAACACAAGACCACAATTGCTGACTATGTAAGGGACTTCACTACCCTCATATTGCAAATCCCCAACCTAACTGATGAGGAAACATTGTTCTACTTCATAGACGATCTTCAAACTGGGCCAAAGATGAGCTTCAACGGGTGGTGTGACAAATGTGGATGAAGCTATTGCCATTGCCAAAAGCCTTACTGAGTATCAGAGGGGAGAAAAAGGTGAGTCTGCCAAGCCTAAGTCTTCTAGACCTAATCAAGAAAAAGGTAGGGGAGACAAAGGCAAGGGGACCACCAAGGGAGGACCTAGCAAATCCTTCCATAAGAATCAATATGAAGAGAAGAAGAAGAGCAAGAAGTACACAATCAGCTGCTTCGTATGCAAAGGGCCACATCGCATTAGCAATTGTCCTAAGCTCGTACCTTGTCAGCCATTGTTGAAGGGTAAGATGTACCCAATGAGGAAGGGCCAAGTTCTCAAATAGGGTCTCTCAGACTCTTGAATGCTCTAAAGGCTAACTTGTACAACCTGCTTCAAGAAGTAACGGACTTATGTACGTGGAGGCAAAACTGAACGGAAAGCCTGTAAAGGTGATGGTTGATACCGAGGCGACCCATAAAGTCATTACTCCAGAGGAGGCTAAGCGAGTTGGCTTCTCGGTTACTCAACCACAAGGAGGATAGTTGAAGACTGTGAACGCCCCTACCAAACCCCTTAATGGCGTAGCAAGTAGAGTGGAGCTATACCTTGACACGTGGAAGGGGACCATGGATCTATCAGTTGCTCTTGTGGATGATTTTAATGTGGTATTTGGTATGGACTTTTTGCGCAAAGAAAAAGCCTTCCTTATGCCATGTTATGACTCAGTGTGTATCATGGAAAAGGGGCTCGCTTGTATAGTACCCGCAACAAGCATTGATCGGGTTGCTCACTTGTCTGCCATGCAGGTAGAAAAGGGAATTAAAAGAAGGGAAGTCACCTACCTTGCGGCTTTAAAGGAGGTGAATTATGATATAGAGGATAGTAAGAATCTTCCCCTTATTATCCAGAACGCCCTCAAAGAAAACGAGGACATCATGCCGCTAGAACTCCCTAAGAGGTTGCCACCTAGACGGGAGGTGGACCATAAGATCGAGTTGGAACTGGGAGCACATCCACCCACCATGGCACCTTATCGCATGGCACCGCCTGAGTTGGAAGAGCTAAGGAGGCAGTTGAAGGAGTTGCTCGATGCTAGGCATATACGGCCTTCCAAAGCACCTTATGGGGCACCTATCTTGTTCCAACGCAAGCATGATGGATCATTACGACTTTGCATGACTGATGATCCTGCTTTTGTCGCTACAGCAGTCAATTAAACTAGGTCCTAATTAATTATGCAATATAGGGTCAACCTAGGTCATTCTCCCAAGGAGCAAGCTGTGGGTTTTTCTTTAAGTTGAATTTAGGTGATGAAAAATGCAAAGAAATGAAATTAAACTAACTAAATGCAGGATGAAAATTGAGTCTAAAACCTAAATGAGAATGAAACTAATCTAGATGAGAATGTAAATTTGGGGGGTTTTTGTTATGAGAGAATTTTAAATTCCTAAGAAGAAAATTAAATAAAGGCAAATCAACCAAGTTATGATGATAAAAGGGACAACTTAGGAATTGCATGGAGTTGACTTTCTTAGCCTAAATCAATTAATTAGACCAAAAGGAGATTAATGAATTTAATTACCCAATTGAACATGGGAAACCCTCTAGCTCAATAACACATTCCATTAGAAAACTCGTAATGAAATAATAAGCGGTGGTTAACTAAACCCATTAAAAACCAGTCACAAAATAATCTTGGAAATCTCGTTTACAATTATCTAATTGAACAACTAGATAAGTTATCAACCCAATTACACAATTAAGGTGATAAACCAAATTAACAATTAAATTAATAACGAAAACTCAATTACTAATTTAATCGACAATCCAAAGGTTGCAAACAAGAATCCTTAAAAAGCAATAAGCATAAAAACTTCAAATCAGTCTAATCCAAAAGAAATAAGTTTACAATCTAAAACTAGATTGTTCTCAATTAATACAACTCGAAATTCTTTAAAACTAATTAGTCTCAAGTTTGAATTAAAAAGATAAAAAGAAACACACTCCCTTGTGGTCTTCAAGTGTAAAACCCTAGGCTCTAGCTTTCTCCATGCTCCTCCCAAGTTGCCTCCTAAAAATCTCAAGTTTGCCATGGAAATCATCTCTTCAAACTCTTTGTTGGAAGCCACGATCATTTAAATTGATGAATTTGAAGAATTGCAATTGATGCACAGTGAAGAATTCGTGGGTCCGTGCTTGTATAATAATTGCCAAAGGCAATTCACCAATTCCTCCCCCGTATGCGGCAACGTGATGATCGATGAATTGAGAATTGATTATTCAATTCATATAAGGTGTGGGTCCGCGTGAGTAGAATCAATGAATGGAGGAATGAATGAACTTCTCCTCTGCGTATTGTGCTTCAATCTTTGTGCGTCTTTGCGGCTCAACGTGAATGTGAAAATCCCAATCCAATGACTAGGTTAAATAAATGGGGGAGAAGAGATTTGGGTACTAATTTGGGCCCAATAAAATTTAAAAAGCCCAATAAAATTTCACCATTGGATCTCTTTTTAGCTATCCTAAAAAATTATGCACCATAGGATCTTCTAATATGATAAAATCAAGATATATTATATATTAAGAGATATTATTTAATAACAAGATATCAATTAGAATAAATAATTTAAGCCCAATATGTCATAATTAATTGATTTATATTATCTCCTAAAATTGGCTAACAATTCAAATATTATCTACTATATCCAAATTAGCCTAAAATAATCCCCAAAATAAATGAATAAGGCGGGATAAAATATATTAAATGCGGGATTTATCAATGACTATCGGGCCCTCAATAAGGTAACTATTAAGAATAAGTATCCTATTCCTTTAATAGCAGATTTTTTTGATAGGCCTGGCAAAGCAAAGTACTTCTTCAAGCTAGACTTGAGGTCGGGGTACCATCAAATTCGCATTGTCGAAGGAGATGAACCCAAGATCGCTTGTGTGACAAAGTACAGGTCCTTTGAGTGGTTGGTGATGCCTTTTGGACTAACCAACGCACCGGCGACATTTTGCACATTGATGAATAAGATCTTTCATCATTTTCTCGACCGGTTTGTGGTGGTCTACTTGGATGACATAGTAATTTACAGTGACACTTTGGAGACCCATGTAGAACACTTGCGGGCTGTGTTCTAGACTCTGCGCGAGAACGAGTTATATGTTAAGAAGGAGAAATGTTCTTTTGCCAAGGAGGAGGTGCACTTCCTAGACACATCATTCACTAGAGGACCCTTATGATGGACAAGGAGAAGGTCTGTGCTATCAAGGAATGGGATCCCCAGAGTATCCAAGTTACGATCTTTTCTTGGGTTGGTGAATTACTACGGGCAGTTTATCAAGTGATATTCTGCCAGGGCAGCCTCTTTGATGGACTTGTTGATGAAAAACAAGCCATGGGAATGGAATAAAGAGTGCCATAATGCCTTTGAAAACTTGAAGGCAGTAGTAATGGAGGAACCCGTATTGGCTCTCCCGGATTTCTCCAAGACTTTTGAAGTTCACACAGATGCTTCTGACTTTGCTATTGGAGGAGTGCTAATGCAGGAGAGGCATCCAATAGCATTTGAGAGTCGCAAGCTCAATGATGCCGAGCGGTGTTATACCGTCCAAGAGAAGGAGATGACAGACGTAGTGCATTGCTTGTGCACTTGGAGGCATTATTTGTTGGGATCCAGGTTTGTGATCAAGACTGATAATGTGGCTACGAGATATTTCCAATCTCAAAAGAATTTGACACCCAAGCAAGCCCGTTGGCAAGGCTTTCTAGCCGAGTTTGACTATGTAATGGAGTACAAACCCGACACGGCTAATGTAGTGGCGGATGCATTAAGCCGAAACGCAAAGTTGGCATCAATGAGTCAAGCCAAGGGCAACTTAATCACAAAAATCATTGAAGGTATGAATCATGACCCTATTGCTCAACAACTAGTAGAGATGGCCAAAGAAGGGAAAACCAAGAGGTTTTGGTTGGAGGATGGCCTTCTCTATACTATTGGGAGACAAGTCTTTGTTCCGAAGTGGGAGAACTTACGAAAAGAGCCTTATTAAGGAGTGTCATGACTCCAAGTGGGCTGGTCATCCCAGACAAAGACGCACACTTGCTTTATTGGAAGTAGCTTACTACTGGCCGCAGATGAGGGACGAGGTGGAACTTTATATGAGACTTGTCTTGTATGCCAACAAGACAAGATAGTGAACAAACAACCTGCAGGACTGTTGGAGCCTCTCCCTATATCAGGGCAACCATAGGAAAGTGTTTCCATAGACTTTATCTCAGCTTTACCAAGTCCGAGGAGTGCGGCTCTATCATGGTAGTGGTTGATCGATTCTCAAAATATGCAACATTTATACCTGCCCCTACGGATTGTACAGCATCAGAAGCGGCCAGGCTATTCTTCAAGAAAGTGGTGAAGTATTGGGGGCTACCTAAGACAATCGTCGATGAGAGACCCCGTTTCGGCAAACTATGGGCGAGTTGTTCAAGCTCCACGGGCCTTTGAGCTACACTTCTCCACAAGTTTTCACCCTCGGAGGCCGATGGACAAACGAAAGGGTGAATTCTTTGTTGGAATGCTACTTATGGCACTTTGTGAGTGCCAACCAAAAGGATTGGGCCAAGCTTCTTGATGTGTCTCAATTCTCTTATAACTTACAAAAGAGTGAGGCAATGGGAAGCATTCCCTTTGAAGTGGTGATGGGACAACAACCACTCACTTCTTATGCCCTTGCCACCACCTACAAGGGCAAGAGTCCAGGGGCCTACCACATGGCCAAATCTTGGCAAGAACAAGCCGAAGTAACAAGATCCTTCCTTGTCAAGGCGGCCAAACGAATGAAAACGTTTGCAGATAGGAAGAGGCAAGCTTCTGAGTACCAAGTGGGGGATATGGTTATGGTGAAATTTCTTCCTCGATAATTTAAAGCATTCTGAAAGGTACACAAGGGCCTTATCCACAAGTGGTGGCCCGTACAAGATCGTGGGGAAGGTAAGAAAGGTTTTCTACAAGGCTGGATCTACCCCCAAAACTTGAAGATTCATCCCGTCTTCCACGTTAGTATCCTCAAGCCATTCCATGAAGACGTGGATGATCCTGATCAAGCCATCTCGACAAAAGCGCCTCCAACCATGATAAAGTCATTTGATCGAGAGGTGGAATAGGTGCTAGCTGATCGAGTGGTACGGCGACGAGGGGTACCAACAAGTACCCAATATTTAATCAAATGGAAAGGATTGTCAGAGAGTGAAGCCACATGGGAACCTCTAGAGGATCTTTGGCAATTCGAAGACCACCTACACCAGTACAAAGACAAGTCAGTGACGAGGACGTCACCGGATTAGGTGGGGGAAAGTGTCACGCATCGTAAGGAACACAAGATATTTTGGGAATAAATATCTAGATATTTTAGGAGAAGGTTCTGGAGAACCAATCTCCACCGTTGGATGTATTAAATCTTAGTCGTCCATTGAGGAGGTGGATGCCTTTAAATAGGAGGTGCCACCCTCATTTGTAACCATCGAAAGCAATACAAGTCATTTACTTCCAAGAGCTTCTGTCTCTAGAACTCTTATTCTCTCTCTAAAAGTTCTTTGTCTTTGTGCTCTTTGCCTACTTGTGAGGATTCGGTTGACTTAGCCAAGATCAAAGGAGTGATCAAGCTAAGGCCGGCATGATTTTGGGAGGACTTTGTCTAAGACTTTGACATCAAGCTGACTTGTCTAGCCCGAGGTCCCTCCTGGACCAGACCTTGGTTTGACACCCAAACCGGTCCAGTCCGGTTCATGGACATCCCTACTTGAAAGTATGAAAAGAGGAAGAAGTTATTTTCCTTTTAAAAAAAAAAAAGAGCCCAAAATAGCTGCACACAAATATATCTAATGAGTTCAACCAAGTTCATACAACAAAAAGAGTGGTTATGGTATTTCAGGATTGAAAGAGCAAAATAATGAATTCACCAGCAGCAAAAATGTATATTCCAGAATAAGCAGCAAGAACAATGCAAAGCATCCATATAATATATTCTAGGATTGAAATGAAGCTGATGATTTAGCAACAAAATTAGTCAAATACTGAAAAGGAAGATAACTGAACACTATTTCTAACTTAGAAATCAGCGTAAAACTGCAAGGTAACATCGTTGGACTAAAACGTTTAGATCAAAGAAAAGGTAGGAATGAAAAAGAATTTAAAAGAGTGGAATGGAACGGAAAATATTTTGTCTCGATGCGTTTGATTCGCACTAAAAAAGATAATAAGTTGATAGGAAAATTTTTGTTTGGTTGGAAGAAAATGAGGTAAAATACCATTTTACCCATAAAATATTAAATATTATTTAAAACCACCCACTCACAATGTACATTCGTGTGCATTGTGCACACTCGAGTGTTTGTGCACACCCGAACACTCAAATGTGCACAATGCACACTCAAGTGTGCACTCCTCTGTGACCATTGTTTGTCATTTTTTCAGACAACCGGCGACCTAAGAAAAAGACCGGAGAGGCTTTGGAGTCGTGAGACAAAGGAGACTAGATCAAAAAGAAAGTGGAAACAAGAGCTAGAGGGTACCATCGACCTCCTTCTTCTTCCTTCGACGAGTTTAAGAGTTGGAGATCAATGAGAGTTGCATCGAGGATTAAAGACACACCAGAAGCTTGCAATGCAGGGAGAGCCTATACCTGCAATTTTTGTTCTCTTCTTCATGGATTGAAGACACGCAAGAGGCTCACAAAGGGTAAGTTTGTCTTCTTCAATTTTTTTGATCCATTGGAAAATGGTTCCCACCATTTTCCCATGTATAAGGGAAAATTCCCCGCCACCGGAAAATATTTTTCTAGGAAAATGTGAACCAAACAACCACATGCGATGGAAAATACCTGTTTTCCTTTTCCTTCCCCAATTTTCTTCGATCCAAATGGGGCCTAAAGGCTTACGATACTTTCTAACTCAAAAATGAACACCCATAGCCATAGAAATCCTTGAGAGAAACTAAAGAGAAACTAAAGTAACCCTTCTTTCTTTGGATGGGGTAAAGGTGCTTCTTTTTCTCCCACTTATTTCTTTATAGCCATAGAAATTCGAGAGAAACTAAAGCAAGGTGCTTCTTTTTCCCAAATCGTTGACTGCCATGGTAACCCTTCTTTCTTTGGATGGGGTAAAGAGTGTCTCCACTAATCCTTCTTCTCTCCACTTATTTCTTTTATCATTGGATTGACTTTTAATACTTGAAATTTATTCTATAAGTTGGCCAAAAAAAAAAGATTTATTCAGTAAAAAATTTATCATCATTTAATACTTAATATTACAATACTATCTTAATATAATACTTCTCTGGTCCTCCTTAAAAGGTAGGGAGAAGAAAAAAAAAATTGGTCCTATAAATGTATAATTTTATCCTTCATTTATTATTGTATTGACTTATTTTCATGGAGTAGAATGAATTTTAAATATATGTAAAGTTGGAAAGTTGTTGAATTTTATGGAAGAATTAATAAAGTATAAGGTTTTTTTTTTTTTATAAGTATAAGGTTTTGATTGGTCTTTGTGAAACATGTTAGAAGTGTCTCATAAATAAAACCAGAGAAGTATAAAATCTCAACCATAACATGTTGTCTCATTGATTTTCCTACATTTGTACCATTGGCGAAAAAATTTCCTCGAGAGAATCAGTGTACTGAACACTTTGAGAGACACCTAAAAAAGTAGGGATTTAGGTTTCCCTTTCTATGGGCCCGTTTGGGATAGCGATGGTAGAAATGAATTTTGTTTTTTATGGACTTTTCCTGGTGGACTTTTTTTTCTGATATGATTTGTGTTTAAGATGGCGGTGACAAAAGTGACTTTTTTCTTAATGGGTACTTGTTTGACATAGCTTTTGAAAAAATAAATGAAATGGAAAATGACTGAAAATGGCATAAATCATGTGTGTGTGTATTATATAAAATGTGATAATTTGGATAAAAAAATTAAATATAAATATAAATTTGCTAAAAAAATAGTAAATTACCATTAAAAAATTTAAGAATATTGAAGTGCTTAATTAAATATATTTGATGAATAAAATCATACAAAAATTAGAATACATACAAATTTTTAATTTTTCAAGACAATTTATATATAAAAAAGATTCAATATATATAATTTATAAAAAAAAAAAAAAAATCGGATAATATCGTTTTTCCTTCCGGTCCACATCTATTGATCCACCGACAATGTCGATGTGGCACTCACGAATCAAGACAGTGCGTGCGACGGGTTCGTGGACACGAGTGGCACGTGAAATCTCATACGGCAAGTAATTTAAAGACTTGTCCGGGTATGTTTGGTTGGGGGGGGGAGGGGAGGAGGGGACTATCTCAAAATAGAGAGAAAAGTTATTTGTGGTGGGGTTTTAATATTTTCCCTCCATTTTCCTCCCCCTTCCCTCCCCCTCCCTCCCCTTCCCCCCAGGAGAAGATTAATGGGAGAAGGCAAATTCCCGGCCTAGTTAAGGAAAAGAGACAAAAGATTGTTGGCCACTCCGACACCGGTGATTCAAGCCGATATCGTCGTGTTGCGGATGAAATCTGAGGTTGGCCATGGCTGAGGTTCGGAGTTTGAGAACAGAGGCGACAAATGCAAAGGACAAGAAGGTAACATTCTAAATTGCATTTCATGTTTTCTGCCGTGATGCCATATGAAGCAGCTATCTGTGGCTTTTGTTTTAAAGCTGCTTTTAGGGTAGAAGCTCATCAATATTTGATGCTACCCCAAACGATAATAAATCTGACTTTTTCCTTCACTGGGCATTCATTGAGCTTTTGAGCGTTCAATGCTTTGCCAGGCTCTATGTATGAGATTCCCTCATCAGCTAAAGACACCAAAGGATGATAATTTCCTTTTTCCCATAAGTTAAAGAATAGGTGATTACATGCAAATGCGGTCAAGTAGGAAGCAAATGTATAATTTAGATGTAAGTTTCTCAAATCAATAGTATACAGCCATAGAGCTTGCTAAAATATATCACGTTCTTGTTTTTGAAAATTGCAGTATTTAGCTTTGAAAAGCTATGGAACCACTCTACGATCAGAGCAAGTGAAGATTTGTGTCCGTGCAACACTAGAATCTGACACATTAATGAAGGAATATCTATGAATCTTTCAGTCAGTTCTCTGTTATCTATGAAGTTTACATGCTTTTGGAATGACACTACAAGTAGTTAGATGACATCAGATATATGATTATAGAATGATGATGAAGATGAGCTACATGCAAAGGAATGTTATATATATGAAAATACCAAGTACATTTTTAAGCCACGCAATGGCAAATGGCAAACCATGTGAAGATTTGATCTGACTCAACACTAAACTAACATTTGAAAGCAGATATTGTTTTTTTCAAATGAAGCAACTTACAACTATAGAGTGCAAACTTATAGGGAGGACACAGCAATGCAGACTCGAACTAACTCAGTATAAAAATTGTAAAAATAATATAATTGTTGTAAATATTGAAGGAAAATATAAACAAAATAATAAAAGCAAAGAGAGAAATGTAAAGAAGAGGAAATGGAGAATTCTCATTCGTATAACTTTTCATGTATATCCAGTTCTTTGTATCAAACCTCTATTTATATGTCTCCAACCCTTCCAAAAGTTACAACATCATAAGTAGGAGAATTAATCTACATTATGGTACAAAATGGAACCATCAGATGTTAAAGTAATAATTAGTACAAACCTTTTAATTTGGGGGTCATATGGTGCTGCCATAATGTCATTCAATATGAGATGGAAGATAAAAAAGCCCCAATCTTGGATATGTTATTGAATTCCACATATAATTATAATATTTATAACAAGAATCGTTTTGTTCTGCAAATACATACCGTCTTCAACTTCACCATCCATTTTTTTAAGTCCACGTTTCAAAATTTTCTCTGTCAAACATCATCAATTCCTTCCTTGTGTTCATGCCAAAAGGGGGAAAAAAAGAAAAAAAGCTTCCATGGACCTCTCAACATATCATACATGTTGTCTCTTAGATGACTTTTTTAGCCCATGTCATAACTTTTCCTATCTACGTTAACTAAACTAGTTAAAAACATATTCAAATATAATAAAAAATATTAAATATATATTTGCAAAAGAAAAAAGTAAATTTAAATAAAAGAAATAGAAATGTCTGCATCTGTTGAGAACAACTTTAGCAACCGTACATCTATATCTCAATCGTAACTTCTTTTTCGTCTCTAATTAAAGATAATTCTTTGTTGGGTTCAAAAAAGTAGCAGCCGAGTTCTTTATACTGTCCAAAATAAAAATTAACAAAATATAATATGTTTATATTTAAAGTTCCATGTGCAATGGAAAATATCTTTATTCAATACAATAAATCATGCGTACCGATATGCAAGTTCTTATCCGTCACCATATATATATATATATATATATATATATATATATATATATAGATAGATAGATAGATAGAATTGTATTACTTCATCAGCAGATGCCAATCAATTACTTCTAGAACCATCATCATTTATATTTTGGGGTTAATAATTTGAGAATTTTATGGAAATCCAATACTAAAACTTCCAAAATCATTGCTCGCTATTGAACAAGGAAGAAAGTTTTCTTTTTTAAACTAAAACATGGGAGAAAGAGTTGAGATCATAATTCACAATTCACATGTAAGTACTATATATAACGTATCTTAGGTAAAAATCTTGGGTACAACTGATATATGTATTCAGATTTCAGGGCCATGTATATGTTGAAATCTTCAGCAGAGAAGGGGTCTATTTATTTTGGATCCCCATCGTAAAAGCAAAGAACAATCACAAAATTGTGGGAAACTAGCAGACTGAAAAACACAAAAAGAAGCAGAAAGAAATAACAAGAAGTAAGAAACAAACCAGATGGAGACGCAAACAAGAAGTAGATGCCGAGGCCAAGGCCGACGGAGAACGTGAATGAGAATCTGAACAAGAATCAGAAATGATGTTTGATACGGAGAGAAAGAGAACGCCGAGAATAGAGAACGAGAACAAGACTCTGAATGCTAAAGACAAGAACGGAGCATGCCGAGACGCCAGACTCCTCTAGACCTGCCAGTGCTGGCAGATTTGCAGATGGTCTTCAATTGTTTTCTACAGCTTTTTTGTCCCACATGAACAGTTCTGATTCATATCTGTCAATTCAAATTCAGAGAACAAGATAAGCTACTTCAATACTTTGTCACCATCTTCCATGTGAGAAAGCATCCACTTGAAGACAAATTTCATCTTAGCTTCAGTGGTAGAGAATGAGCTTCACTCTTCTCTGTAATGGTGAATGAGAATGAGATTCGCTAATAAACAATGGTGATCCTTTGAGTGAAAGTCTCTAGGGACTCAAGTATGCACAATGAAGAGGGCTTCCATTTGAAAAAATCGTGATCCCATTCCAACATTGGATAGAGGAATCCTCATTCCCAGGCCTTGTAAGAATTGACTTCCTTCCCATTCCATTCATGCAAACCAAACATTTTCATTTTCATTCTCATCCTCACATACTGTTCCATTGTACTAAACATGACATTAGTTATGATCCTGGTATTTCTCTTCTTTATTCTCTCTCCTTTCATGTTCCCAAAATTTCATTTCTGATCCTAAAAAATCGGCCATCCTACAAATCTCCTCTGAATTAGGGTGAGACTTATCCCCAGATGAGAACCCAAACAAATTCAAGGAATCAATACTATTATTACCAACATCCACCCAACTAAACCCTATTTCCTTCCTCACTCCCCTCTCTCTCATCCCTCTCCTCATTTCTGCCACTTTCTCCCACTTCCCTTTCTCAGCATACAAGTTCGACATCAATACATATGAGCCTGAACAAGTGGGCTCCATTTCTATCAAACGATCCGCCACCTTTTCTGCTATCTCAATGTTCCCATGTAACCTACAAGATCCAAGCAAACTTTGTAATACAGTCAATCCAGGTCCTCCTGGAATCTGATTCATCAACTCTTCTGCCTCCTTTAGTTTCCCTGCACGGCCCATCATGTCCACCATTACAGAATAGTGTTCAAGATTTGGTTCAATGTGATGATCTTTAATCATAGAGTCAAAGATTTTTAGGCCAATATCAACCATGCCGTTTCTACAACATGCTGTCAGGACAGAAAGGAAAGTGATAGAGTCAGGATTGATTTTTTCCATTTCCATTCTCTTCAACAAACTCATCACTGACTCATAGTCTCCATGTCGAGAATATCCAGATATTATTGCAGTCCAAGCAAATTGGGTTCTTTCAGGTGTCTCATCAAATACTCTTAGGGACTCAATTATGCTTCCCCGCTTGGCATACATGTCAAGAAGAGCCCCTGAAACAATTGGGTCAGTGCTTAAACCAAGTTTGATCAAAGTAGAATGGCAACGTTGACCATGTTTTATGGATATATCTTCAGCAGCACCAATTGCATTTAGGACACTACCAAAAGTGTATTGGTTGGGAGTGATCTCCTTTGATGCTGACAAGAATGTAAGAAAAGATTCTTTAAACTTGTCATTTTGAGCATAGCCAGAAATCAAAGCATTCCATGATATTACTTCCCTTATTCTAAGCTCCTCAAAAATCTTCTCCGATTCTTGAATGGACTCAAACTTGGCATACATGGTAATAAGGCTATTGCAGACAGTTGACTCAGATAAAAAGTTGGCTTTTATACATAACCCATGAACCATTAGACCTTCTTTTAGAAGATTCTGGGTTGTGATTGCATGGATTAATCCTATGAATGTAATCTCATTTGGATATACATTATCAATTCTCATTTCATTAAAGTGAGACATTGCATCCTCATCTATTGATATGATGGTAGTCCAAGAGACTACATTTCGGCTACTCATGAACTGAAAGACCAGTTTTGCATCATTGTTGACCTCACACTTTGAATAGGTAGAAATCAAAACATTACCAACTGAAAGGTGTCTGTCATATCTCATTTTTATGGTCAAACCATGCACCTGTCTCCCTAGTTCTAAACTTCTTTCATGACCACAAGCTGAAATTGCACCAGTTAATGAGACGTGGTCAGGCAGTGTACCTTCTCTCATCATATTGATGAAGACCAAAACAGCTTCCAACCTATTATCTCCCTCTTGAGCATATCCTGAGACCATTGCACTCCATGAAACCAAATCTCGTTTAGGCATTTCATCAAACACCCTCCTGGCATCAGCTAGTTGGCCCCACCTAGAGTACAAGGTTATGAGTGCATTCCCAATAAATATCTCACTATCCAATCCATGTTTTAGAATAGGAGAATGCAACTGCAATCCAACCCAAAATTCATTACCATCTGTACAATAGGACAGAACTGTAGTATATGTTACCGGGTCAAAAACAATCCCATTATAATACATAGCACGAGCAAAACTAAATGCATCATCACTCTTCTCAAATCCTGAAAGAATAGTGTTCCAAGAGACAATGTCAGGATGACTCAAATTCTCAAAAATCCGCAAAACAATCCCAAAATGTCCAGATTTGCAGTACAAGTTCATAAGTGAATTTGAAACTGTGAGATACGAAACAAACCCACTAGATATGGCGAGTCCATGGATTTGGGACCCAAGTTTCAATTGCCCTTGACAAGCCTTGAGGGACAAAGCAAATGTGACTTCGTCAGTGTTCTGAACAAAACCCAGCTGAGATTGATTCCTTAATATGGCTAAAGCTTGAAAAGGAAGGTTCTTGTGCAAGCAATTCAACATAGATCGGTTAACTGAGGAAACCGTTGGCTGAGGAATTCGGTCGAGCAGGTGGAGTTCATGGAAGAGAGATTTGAATGTTACAGAGAAATATAAGCGTTGCACTGATATCCCATTAAGGGGTTTTAAACCCAGATGGCTGTAAACCATTAGCAAGTGGTTCTCACTGTAATTAGTTCAGACTATGTAAGAGTGATTCTCAGTCTCGCTCCAATGCATCACCAGAAACAACATTGAGAGAAAAGAAATTAGGAGAGCTGTTTGTGTGAAGCTTATAGGAGGGTCATGAAAGAAATGTCATTTGAAGTAAGCCGTTGATTTCAAATATGAAAAAAAAAAAAAAAAAAAAAAAAATTGCTATACCTTGAGAAATATCCCGAGAAATCGAGCAATGAATCCTTCAACTTATCATAATTGTAAACGTAGATATCAAGGAAAATGTAAAAACCACGGCCTTGTAAAACCCTGCAGCCAAACATACCATAGTAAGAAAAAGACCAAGAACAAGCCCATGGCGGATCCCTTTTTATACTAGTAAAATGTTTCTCTAAATATAAGATAGAGTTGACTTTTTTTAGAAAAATTAAACTTAAATAAAACTTAATCATAAAAATAGATTATATATGATTTTTTTCCCAAAAAAAATATATATATCATTTTATAAATTAAACAAAATAGTTTAGAGAAAAAATGACAAATATAAAATTTTAAAATAATTTAATTAACTTCCTTAATCTTTCTAAAAAAATTTAACTTTATTTTATATTTAAAACCTGGCAAAGTAATAGTGACGTATTGGGATCTGTTTCTAACTAAGTTTTTTTAAATAAACAAAAAACAATGAGGTGTTTTTAAAAACTAAAAACATAAAACAGGTATTAACTTGTTTTCTGATTTTTGTTTTTGTTTTTAATTTCTATTTTGTAAATCCTTGACTCTCCTCCACTCAATTCTCGCCCGACGGCCATGGATGGTTGTTTTTCCTGATTCAATTCTCTGTTTTCCCCCTAAAAACAGTTTTATAAAACAGTTTTTCAAAAGAAGTTTTAAAAATAAAAAATATGTTTGGATAGTTGCTTTAAAACATCAAGGTAAAATCCAACCTTTTTTTTTTAAAGTGATATGGTGGTACAGTGTCGCAACTTGACAATAGTCGCCACTAATAATGTAGCCCATAAAAATAAGAGAACAACTAAAAACTGTTTTTGTGTTTTAGGTTTTTTAAAAGCAACTTTTTGTTTTCTGTTTTTATTTTTAAAAACAGTTTTCAAAATAAAAACAAAAAAGATTTGGAAAAAAAAAACAAAAACAAAATCAAAGAAACTTTGACTTCTTGATACTTAGTAATACATTTGCAATGAACCTAAATGAGGGGAATTACTATACGGTTAAAAATGATTTAATCACCCAAAAACGGGAAAACCTAATAATAACCCAAAGAATATGCAATAACATATTTCAAGATAGGAAATAATAAATTTATGTTACTTATTTATTATCGGGACTTTTTGGTAGTAATTAGATTCTCTTTTAGGATCTCAAAGTAATTCTCCCAGACAATAACTGAAGGGAAAATTATAATAAAAGACATAAGAAAAATACTATTTAATAAAAAGGACCATAAAAATAATAATTATTTTGAATGACAAAAAATTAAAATATTACAATAGAAAGACTAAATTGTCCTTAACCCGATTTCTTATATGCTCTCTAATTAAATCATATTGGAGTGATTAATGGTTAATGACAAATCAAAATTCTTGTTATGCAATTTCCTATTATGCGGAATTAGATTTCCCTTTCAAGCACACTTTTATGACAAGGGAATTTCGAGAATGCTCTCATAACAGAGAAACGTCATTTTGTGTTATATAATTCTCGAAATTTATGATAATGAAAAGTGATCAATCTAACCATTTGAAATATGTTAAACAAAAGACAATTCAACAATTCTTTATACAAACAGTTAGATTACAAGTTGTTTTGGAGTTTTGTTGGAACTATTGATAAATACTCGTTAGAATGATCTAAACAATGACCATATTTTTCTTTCATCAAACATAAATAATTGCTCTTATATTGTTTTGGATATACACTTATTCATTTATAGTACGGTGGCACTCCTAAATCTATCAGGAAAGCATCGTAAGACTTCAATTTTCTTTTACTAAACAAAAAAGAAAAAAAATCCTAATTGAGGAATTCAGCAGTTGTAATTCATTGATACAGCTTGAAGAGGTATCTGATTCGAGCACCCTAACCATGAAAAATTAGCAGAGAAAGCCACGGACAAATCCAAAAAAAATGGAAGAGTGGTAGGTTACGATGGTGAGCAAACAGAGGATGTGATAGTTTGAAAGCGTTAATGCTATCATCAGCATTCATACATAAGCAATGTCTGAAAGAGTGGTAGGTTCCCCTCTCAAAGCGTTGGCCGTTCCGGCGTTAACTATTGCAGCTACAATTTCCTGAATCCGTAAATTAGAGGGTTAAATTACAAAAAATTCCAATTTTTCAGCAAACAATAGTATAATACTATCATCAGCATTCATAAATAGGCAACATCTGACATATATCAATCACATATTTTGGTACTTATTAGAAAAGAAAGGAGAATAAATTTGTATCTATAGCTATCAGGTGAAAGAGCAAGAAGTCAACAACCAAGAAATCTGATTTAGTTGTAACTGGGAGGAGTTTGGTCAATCACTCCAATCTAATTAAGTTAGATAGAATATAAGAAATTTGGCTAAGGATAATCTAGTCTTTTTATTTTAATGTTTTAATTTATGGTCCTTTAAAATAATTACTATTTTTATGGTCCTTCTTAATAAATATTATTTTTTTAGGTCCTTTATTATAATTTTCCGTTATCAAAACATTATCTCTCGCCAACGCTTAGTAGCAGCGTGGCATGAGAGCCAATGTTTCTTGGTCTCTCCTTCCCCGTCAGGGGTTCGATCCCCGTCCCTCTCCGCTACCATATAATATCAAAAAAAAAATATCACTAAATTTACACTATTTTAACAATAAATACTTGAAGTTCATTCGGTAAATTTAAGTTTTATCATATATTAATGATAAATTAAGTTTAAAAATAAATAACTGACAACTCTCTATTTTTAATGTATTTAGAGTAGATTTTAAAGATATTTGAAGAATTTTTAATCCAATTTTAAGGATTTTCTTGAGATTATAATAAGATGTTAATTGGGTGCATTATGTGGGGATTTAAAGGTAAATATCATAGTATTAAAATTGAAATAAATAAGTTAGGATAATAAAAATAAATAGCATCAGTATTATAAAGTGTTCTAAGAATTAGAAAAAAGAAAAAAATTTCAGTTTCAGTTTAATAATCTTTATTATTAGTATTTTATTGGGAAAATGACAAATAAATACCATATAAATTTGTAAAAACCTCTAGAAGCCCCACCGAATTTGTAAAAAGACGAGAAGTGAAAAGGACCGATGAGGGATATGTAAATTCGGATGAAATTACCCTTTTGCCCTTAATTTTAAATAAATTAAAAAAAAAAATAAAAATACCCCCTCAAACCTAGCCCCAAAATCCATAGCCTCCGATGCGGCAGCCGAAACAGGAAGCAAACGCACTGAGGACTGATCATTCCTAGAAGAACCAGAGCCCAACCCTATAATTCCATGAGAATAAGAAAGCACACCACCGGCGGCCCATAAGCCGAGACCAACCGTGCCAGAAATCAAACCTAAACTACCCGAAATGACAGAAATCGGTAACCTAATAAGCTTCGAAGCCAAACCAGGAGGAGCAGGCTCTGATTGTGGCACAGATTGTAACGAATCGACCCTCCCGACAGAGGAGGATGCGCCAATGTCGTCAACGTCGCCGTGAGAGACGGCAGCAGAAGAATCTGGACATGCGGTGTGGAGTTACCGGAGGTGAAGGAGGAGATCGCGAGCTCAAGGTCCTAGCCATGGGCAGCGAGAATCTTAGTACATAAATCGGGATCTTCTAGACCAGTGATCGCTTGGAAATACGCCAATTTATCGGCTGCAACAACCATATCGATTGGGATGAGAATGAATCAAAGATCACTTTACGGAATCGAGAACAAGGGCGAATTGGAAAGAGCAAATTCCAATGATGAAACGGCTCCAATTCCGATTCCAAAATTTGGGGTTTTCTTTCAACTTCTTGATTTATTTAAAATTAAGGGCAAAAAGGTAATTTTACTCGAATTTGCATATCCCCATAGGTCCTTGTCACTTCTCAGTCTTTTTATAAATTCGGTGGCTTTCTGAGGGTTTTACAAATTCATATGATATTTATTTGTCATTTTTCCGTTTTATTCTCTATGTTTTTTTACATCCTTTTCTAGTTTTCTTTTTCATTTAGACGAGATGCGTTCCCACTTTGGGAATAAGAGGAGCCTAAACGAGGCAAGGCAAGGACCCGGTGGTACGGCATCGTTTTGGGAGCAATTGGACCGACTTAAATGAGAGCTTTTTCTTCATCGGGAGCTTGAACCAGAAGGGATCTCGGCTACTGTTCATTGAAGATTTTTGGCAGCCGCAAAATTCACTGTTGACCGTCTCCTTCTTCAGGGTAGAAGGGCGTTTTTCAGACAGAGAGAGAGGTGGCTGTTTTGGTCCATTATTCGCCGTCTTCTTCGTCTTGGTTAGTGTGTAACCAGAGGGAGGCGTTTTTCGCTCGACCTCTCTCCACTATTTTCAGTTTTTTTTTGTTTTAAAAAAACAAAGAAAGAGTGTACCAAAAAAGACAAAGAAAGAGGAACACTCGGCAACAATAACGTCACCGGAAGAGTTTCCCCCGTCATTTTCACGGCGAGAAGATGCTGAAGAGGGTGTTGTTTGCTGGCTTCACTAGGAAGCCTGTCAGTGCTCTTGGTGTTTTCCAATTCAATCAACAGGCAAGTTGTGTGTTTTTTTTTTCCCACTCTGCTCTCATATCGTCTTGTCTCATCATCTTGCTCATGTGGGTTTGGTGTTTTCAGAGAGAAATGCACAGTAGAAATAAGAAGGCTATGGAGTTCGTAGCTAAAGGCTGGAATGCTTTAAAGGAGGTTGATAGAGTCATCGATTATTGTGAGCTTAATGATCGGCGTCTCATCCCTCTTCTTAGGGTATTGTATACTTCCTCTTCCTCATCCTTTAACACCTAGTTTTTTTTTTTAGCAGAATTCTGGCTCCTAAGAAAATTGACGTAGGAAAAGGAAAATAGTTGACGGGATTTGATTAAATTTGTCCCAATTTCTTGTGCACTTGTGATTTGTTGTTTGTCTTTGCTTGATTGTTCGATCAGAAGTTTCGTGAAATGACGAACAAACTTGCAATTTTGTGACCATCTATTTAATGTAAGCTTATTTCAGTCTTGCTAACTTGCCATATGTGATGAAGTTTCAATTGACATCAACTTATAGAAATGTGGTTTACAATAAGTTACATGCTATGCTGTCCTGTATTGGCTAAAAATTATCCGTTTTCTAACTTGTACAAACTGTTGTTTCATCTATGCTTATTTGAAGTTTGATGTTAGACAGCCAAGGATAATTTTGAGCTGGCTTTGGAAGCTGATAACGGCAATACCCAAGCGAGGTATTGGCTGGCCAGATTGCATCTGAGATACCACGTTCCAGGACAAAATAAAGCTATGTAAGAAGACATTTTCTGCTGTGTCATGTAATTTTGTTTCCTGCTGCTCTAGCATCTATCATTTTTAAGGAAATACTGAAATAGTGTGCCAGAGTGACATACGATTTATGTGTGAGAAACATTACATTAAGTTTACGGTCTCCTAGAAAATATCTTATGAAATATGTTGACAAATATTGGAGGTAAGTTACATGTTGATGTTTATTCATAGTTATAACAAATGTATAATGAACACAAAAAACAAGACAGGTTGCTCTTTTGTACATATTCACATTGAGTCCCAACCATTGGTTGGCTCCAATGGCAATTTCATGGTGTTACTGTCCTGCTCTTTGATTGTCTTAGTTATTTAGTTCTTGCCCATATAGATTGTATGACTCTCCAGCAGTGTCATTTAAACAGGCATAGTATTTTTAATTACATTCCTGATGCTGATGGGTGTATCTGCATATTTATGAATGTTTATGCCTTCTAATTCAAACAGTGGAGCAGCTTTATTGGTTGAAGCTGCAGAAATGGACAATCCAGATGCACAGTATGAGTTGGGTAGTCGGTTAAGAGTTGAGGTGAGGATCAGCTCTAGATGGTTCGAACTGAAATCGGTCAAATTGTGAAACTTTGACATTATTCGTCCCACCCTGCAAAGTCCTTGAATAGTTTAATGGTTTTCCTTCACTATTTATAGATTGGTCTTTGGGAATTACTTTCCTCTTAGATAAACCAGCAATTATAATTATTACTTGATTTTGCCTAGCCCCCTTTGTGAGTTTCTAACATTACTTCTTTGGAGTTGCTTGATTTGGGCTTTTCTGCTGAACATCCCCCCAGCCCTTTTCTCTGATAAATGACATTCCCCCCTTATTAGTACATAACTTCCTTTTATTTTTATTTTTGTTTTATCCCAAGTGACTTTGCATGAATTCATGTTTGGAAAGCATGGAGAATCTTGTGATGATGCATTAATATTAAGGGTTTTTAATAAGGACCTACTTCTATTGTAGTTCTAGAAGGACAACCAAATAATCACTGTGAAGGTCATTGCCACATTTTTAAACTGAACAACAGAACATCATGGTTATTTGATCCTTCTCATCAATATTGCTACAAATGAGCCATTTCTTTCATGATAAAATATCCCTCAATTTATTCATCAGTGTGTTACACTGATAAGAAAATTCTTGCATTTTTTTTAAAACAGAACATCATGGTTTTTTTATCCTTCTCATTAATGTTGCTACAAATGAGCCATCTCTGTCATGATAAATATCCCTCAATTTATTCATCAGTGTGTGACAATGATAAGAAAATTCTTCCATTTTTTTAAAACAGAATGACTATGTCCAATCTGATCAGAAAGCTTTTGATTATTTGGAGAAAGCTGTGGACCAGGTATATTATTCTTTGGAAGATTTATACTAGTCAATATTTTCTGATGTCTGTCATAGCCTTACTAGAGATTACTATGCTGTAGTTGCATCCAGGTGCTCTTTATCTTCTGGGAGCTGTATATTTGACGGGTGATTGTGTCAAGAAAGATATTGCGTCAGCATTATGGTGTTTCCATAGGGCATCGCAGAAGGTACTAGGCCATATAATAAAAGGAAAAAACAGTTTCCATGAAAACACATGCATACTATGCTTTTTTTACTTTATAGTCTTGATATTGATTAGCAATTTTCCTTTTCATGTCTAGTCAATTAAGCCTTGAGTCCCCCTATACTTGGGTAATTGATTGTGGTAGCTGATTGCACTCTCTCTGTTCAATTGTAACCTGATTTATGTTCTGCATATTTGCAGTTACTATTTTATGAGCTACAAAATAGGTCTTGACAACTACAAAACAAGCCTTGTGTTTGATGAGCTGTGAAGGCATGGCTTGTTTTATAGTTGTGGTTCAATTTTTTGTGCAAATTGCATTGTTTTAATTTCTTGTTCTTTGTTTTATCCTATTATTTTTAGTGTCGTGATTCATCATTTCTAAAATTGATTCTGAAGTGTAAAGATTTTACCATCTGTTTCTTGATGTTAATATTTGTTTGTGTGTAGGGCCATGCTGGTGCGGCTATAGCATATGGATCTCTTCTCCTTAAAGGTTAGGTGTCCAGTTCCCCCTTTATGTTTTTCTTTTGATTATGGGCTATGAGTAATCTATAATTCCAGTATAACATTTATAAGCGGCTGAGACCTGAGAGTTATCGTAGGCAATTACATGTTGCAAAACTAGAAGTGATTTGACTTATTCATTTATTATTCCCTATCTCAACAGCCACTTACTCTTCTTAAATTTTAGAACTTTTGAGGAAAATTATTCCTCCTCTTCCCTTCTCCATCCACACAAACTTGAAGGATTAAATTTAGACCATTAAATTTTAGAACTTTTGATGTGTGGGTAGGTTAAGGCATGCATGATGAGTGGAATTTCCCTTTCGAAATTCGAAGTAGTATTCTAGTCTTCTCACTTAGGCAAGACAGGTTAACTAAAAATCTTTGGTTGAACAAGTTATGACGTGAGATGAATAGAAGATGAATTGCCCTTCAGTTTTTCAGCTAGCTGCTGTAAAACCTTCAAGAGAAATGTAACTTCAGATAATTAAAAATAGTTGGAAACTGAAGCCATCTAATGTCAGGCCATGTGGTAAGCGTAGGGTGAGGATAAAGGTTAAAGATTGGAACTTTCTTGATATGACCAAAAAAAAGGAGGAAAGGGATGCAAGAATATTGTACAAGCAATAAAGCTAGCATACAGTCCTGATTCTCTTCATGTATGCTGAGAAAAATGACTTATTTTGAGTAAATCCCTGTCATTTTAAGATTAAAAAAAGTTATTGTTAATATATCAAAACTTCCTAGATCAATGAAAGAGTGAAAATTTATTTAAAATGCCCAGATTTCACTGCCCAAAAATAAAAGAAATATTTGGCACACTGACAAAGCTGGCTGTGAACAAAGCTTGCTATTCCTTGTTAGTATGCCCTCCTCTGGTTTTGGCAACCTATTGTTACAGGGTATATGATTCATGTCCTAATGGAAGCAAAGTGATGTGGCTCAGGCGTGGAGGTCCCAGAATCATTGACTAAATTCAGTCTGAAAAGAGGTTCAGCTGCAAGAAGAGCAAACAAGAGTGCAGAAAGTGAGGCAGTGAATCCGGTAGAGATGGCAAGAGAAAAGTTCCAGATAGCAGCAAAAGCAGGATGTGATCTTGGGTTCAGATGGCTTGAAAGGCTTGAGGAGGAAGAGAAACGGCTTCTCTCTGAATCACAACCCCACTGAATGATCGTGTTCTTCAATGCCACCACGTGACCCGGTTGGTTCTTTATCATGGGCTGGTGCTCCAAGTCAATCAAGTAGTTGTCCATATAATAATGTGCTTAGTTTCTTGTTCGAGAACTAGCTGAAGCTTCTGGCTAACCAGTGATCATGATATGGTGCTTTATGTGTATCCAATTTTACTTTGGATGTCAATATATCAGCATATCTTCACCTCTTTGGCAGCAAAAGAACTCGAGTAACTGGTTTTTTTTTTTTTTTTTTGGAAAAAAAAAAATGATAAGCCAACTGATTCTTTTTGGAGATATATTGAGGCTCCACTAATTTGAATTAAGTTGGGTGGCGTATCCTTTTCTTTGATCCTTTCTTTCATGCGTTATGTATTACTAGGCAATTAATATTCGCTTGGTCATAAATATGTGAGGTAGTTGGAGAGTTTGCTTCAGTTCTAAATGTCATTAATTCCTTGTGTCTCCCAAATTTTTTGTTCCCCAATCTACACTTGATAGATTTTTGTGTGATGTATTGTATCCGATTCTAAATATAAGATATTATTGATTTTTCTTTAGAAAAATTAAAGAAGCTAAATAAATGATTTAATGATATTATATGTTGTGTATTATTATATTATATTTTAGTTTATAAGTTGAAAAATTAGTTTGAAGAACAAATAATAAATATAAATCTTTTAAAATAATTTAATTAGTTCTTTTAATATTTTAATTGTTTTATATTTAGAATCAAGAGTATAAGCTATCTTATAACACTCTAATGTAAATGATTAAAGGAGGAATATTTTAAAGAAAATCAACAGGTTTTTTTAAAAATAAATTATTAATTTAATTTATTTTAATTTATATAAATTATTTAATTAGTTGTTACATTTTGGGGTGGGAAGACTATTATAACGCATTATGAATAATGTGACCTTAAACCCTAAATTGAAACTGAGAAAATTTAATGAACTATTTTTTGTGTGTAAATTTTTTACATCTAGGATACCGGTATTGATTTGTCTTTCCCCATAGTACGTTTTTTAATGGGTGACTTTCCCCATTTTTTTTTTTTTTTTTTTGGGGAGGTCAAATGTGCTATCAATAATGGTGGGGTTTATTTGGTTAGGAAAAATATTGAGATGTTTCCAAATCAAGAAAGTTTTCTCCCGCTCCTATGATCTTTATTATCATTCTCATTCCTATTTATAAGTTCATTTTGATTAAAAAATTTGGTTCTATTTATAAGTCCCTTTTGACCAAATAAATGAGATTGTAACAATTTTGCCCATATATTGTATCAATAAAAATAGAGAGAGAATAAAGAATTGAAAGGTACCCATTCATAAATAAGGGTAAAGTGTAAAATTTACCTCATAATCATTGAGCTACTTACCTCTATCCACTCTGATCCTATTTATAAGTCTGATCCTATTTATAAGTTCATTTTGACTAAATCACACATACCAAAGAGAGGTAGGTAGCTCAATGATTATGGGGATAAATTTTTAACTTTACCCTTATTTATGAATGAGTACCTTTCAACTCTCTATTCTCTCTCTATTTTTATTGGTACAATAGTATGGACAAAATTGTCACAATCTTATTTATTTGGCTAAAAGGCACTTATAAATAGGACCAAAATTTTTGGTTAAATGGACTTATAAATAGGACAAGATTGATATCTTTCATAGGTTTCCATCTCAATAAATTAATTGCTTCATTTCTAGCTAGATTTGGTCCGTGTGGTCCACAGGGAATTGTTATTGATAAGGAGACTAGGGGTCAGATATTTGTATTTTAGACATTTTATTTATTTGGATTAACGGTATAAGCTATTTTTTTAACGTCATTTATATATATAAGGTAAGTATGTGAGATAAGTTTTATCTCAACCTATATGAACGTGTCTACAACATTAACTCAAAAAAACCATAGTTCGCGTATGAATGATTGGACTGTACTTTTTATCTTAAAAGAGAAGGATTTGCCCCAACTCTCAATGGCATGAGTAAAGCCATGATTTAAAATCAAGGTAAAGTGGTGCTCTCTATATTTATTATCATAATCTTCAAATAAACAATTTGTGCTAATCCAAAAAAATTGTCAAAATTAGTTCAAATCAATAAATATGTATTCCTTTAGTTTCCTTTTATAAAAAACAACCATTATGATATTGGGGAAATTAGAATGGAGGACCCAGAGGAAAAAATATTTATGGAGAAGAACCATAAAAATTGTAATTATTTAGAAAGACCAAATATAAAAGTATAAAATTAAAAGTACTAAAATGTCCCTAACAAAATCTTCTACATTCCCTCTTACATTCTCTTCCCCATTCTATTTTTAAAGTTAATACAAAATTCTAAGTTTCATTAAATTAAACAATGGTTTTCTCAATTTTCACAATTTGAATATATATCTATGAAAAAAAATTACGCATTCTTCGATTTTTTAAAATTATATTTCTTAAAATAAACAAAAATTTTAATTAATAATGGAATTATATAGATTTAATAAAAGTCAAGGTCTTTTATAATTTATCATATATGTTAAACCAAGAAAGTTTGTATGACTTATTTTTATTTTAAAAGAAATTTATGTGCGTAAAAAAATTCATGTAATGTTAATAATTTTTTTTTTAAAAAATCTAATTAACCTATTATATCTGAAAAATATGAAATAATTTTATTTTTATATTTTTATAAAAAGAACTTAATTGACATTGATGTTGATAATATAAATCAGATAATTTGATTATATAAATTGATGAAAAATAAAAATTAAGAAAAATATGAGTTTAACAATTGTTAATTAAATTATATATTGAAAAAAAAAAAAGATATGATCATATCATAATGGATAGTTTTAGTTTTAATTTTAGTTGGTTTTTAAATTTTGAATACAAGAGATAATATATGAGGATTGATTTGTGGCAATTTAGTAATTTTAAATTTATATTATGATGTTTGGTCCTTCTAAGTAATTACAATTTTTATGATCCTTTATAATAAATATTATTTTTTCTTGGTCTTTTATTTTAATTTTCCCTATCATATTCCTATTTACGGTAAACATTCGGAGAATATTTTAATTGTTTTCTATTACTTTCTTATATTGCCCTTATTTTATTTACCCATATTTCTCACTCTCTGTACCACACATTTCCTCTCTTAGACCATTATCTTTAATACTCCTACAATATTAGTTTTTGTATTATCTCTTTTACAGTCCTCTTTATTATAATAATTTCTTTGTTCTCTCTCTTATTCCCTATAATATTAATTTTTCCATTCTATGTTTTCTACATATTTATTGTCTTTATATTGCCACTTTGATCTATGTTATTAGGTTAAGTGTTTTTTATAAAAAGAAAATGAGGGAGTATTTGTTTTACAACTATGGCCATGTGTAAAGTGGGTAAATAAGAGAGAATAAATATAGTTAATAAGGGATAAGATTGAAAAAAAAAAAAAAAAAACACAACAAATATTTAGACAAACTGAAAATGTGAAGCTTATATTTTGATACATACTCATCCACAAAGTTAAGACTTACAATAAGAGACGGTGGGAGTGAAGAAACTCTAGTGTCCGGCTGTCTGCCTAATATTAGCTAGATTTCATTGGAGCAATGCAACTACAAATAAGGCACACACAAAAATCACATTCTAAAATTGAAATCCCCGGTCAATCATAGACTTTTAATACAATACAATAGGCTCAACATGACACCATCAACGGACATTACCAACTAGAAATTAAGGAACATTATTATTTGACGAAAGCCATGAAAGAAGAATAGAGAATGCACATAGAGCAGATGTAGACAATCCATGAGATTCATGCTTGTTATAAAAGACCCAAATCAACCAACATGACCTGTCACTGTCGTTGGGTCTTCCATTTGTCGTCTCTCTTCTTCCCTTCACCTCCATTTCCTTCTCAAATGCGACACCACACCCTCCACCAACAGCAACGGCGTGACTCTTCACCAGCGGCTTGAATCACTAATGCATGGCTAAGAGGAAATCGATTTGTAGCGATCGCAGTGAAGGTTGCAATTTGCAATGACGAATGGCGGTGGAGATCAATTTTTAGGGGAGAAGGTTTGAGAGTTGCGAATGGGATTCAAAGGTAATAGTGAGGGTAAAGGTCACAATTGCTTCAACGGTGGAACATAATGGCAACAACGGCGACGATGAGCCATAACCTCGCATCAAACTCCCTTGTGCGGTCTTGAGAGATTAAGCTCTCATCCCAACCATTAAATTGAAAGACGAAGATGCTCATTTCCTACTAGCAGTAATTATGGCAAGGATCACCCTCTTCATTTTCTTCACTTTCAGTGTTATACTGTACCAACAATTCAATTCAATACAAGGCATTATTGAAAGGTTCAAAATTTTTCATTAGAGGGCATCTTGGCTTTACTGGCTTGCATCCTAGCAATTCAATCTTGTGCTTATTAATGAAAGGTTCAAAATTTTTCAACTATTATTATGGTCTTTGTTGATATAATCATGAGTTAGTGATCATGCTTTGTTTTTTTCCTGCATTTCTTTGTTCACAATTCTTTGTTCGCAACCTGATGTTTTGCTGGTTTGACTTATAGTTGATAGTCCATTTTCAATCCCAATAGTAGAACTCAGATGGGAGGGTATTTTCTTTTTGAGTTTGGGCATTTCGGTACTTTTAAATGGTAGTAAACAGATGTCAACATTTTTAACGGTGATGATATTTTTTCTCTGATTTTGAAAGTTTATCGGTATTTTTACATCTTCAAAAAATATTTTATGTTGAGCACACTTTTGGTAAAAGATAATGAGTATTTTTGCACATTAACCCTTTAGTTTAATACTTGCATAATGTGGAAACTTATAGATGATGTACAACACCATTCTTTCTTCTTTTAACAATTGATACTGGGTCTTTTTGAGATGACAGTGATAGAAGTGGCTTGTTTAACGTAACATAGAATAAAAGTCAAATTGTAAATGTGATTTGTATTTGAATTGACGATGAAAAAAGTGATTTTTTCCAAAATGAGCTATTGTTTGGCTTATTATTTGAAAAGTTAGTTGAGATAGAAAATGACATGAATTTTACCTTTTGTCCTTGGGCTCAACTAGTAAAGGGGTCAGACACTCTCACCAAAGGGAGGAGGTTCGATCCTGGAATTGGTCAAAGCGTTGAGGGAGACATCCTAGCTCCTAGGTGTCTAGGTTAACGCTTGAGGGTAATGGACAGCTTGCCCTGCCCAATATCGGTATCACCTAAGAGGAAGAGAGATTTCGTTCTGTCCTTGGATCGTGGGTGAACCTAACCCCTTTCCTAAAATTCCGTGATTAGAGAAAATGACATGAATTTTATTAAACACATGCATGTGGTTAAGATATGACAAACAAATTTTGGCAAAAAAAAAACCAACATAAAGTTGATCTAACGGTGTAAGACAAGGCTAGATCCCTTTGGGTTTTGAATTTGAATCATAGCAGAGACACTTATGTTGGGAGGAAAGCCACGAACCCCGAATATTAAGAAAAAAAAAAAGGCTAAAAAAAGTCATGAAAAACAATAAAACAATAATAATATTAGTACCCTACTTTTGCTTTGTTTGTAATATTCATAAAAAAATAAAATAAAATATGGCGGACTTTGACATTAACTCAATGAGCCACAAAAACCTTCAATTAGGCCTTTCACATCCTCATTTCCCTCAGTTTTCTCCAGACGATTAATTGAATTATAAATAACTAATTAACTAATAATTTATAATCTTATATGAAATAACGGATATAATTTAATTTGATATTATAAAAAAATAATTTTGGGAAAATTATAATCGTGGACCTAAGAAAAATAATATTTATTAAGAAGGACCATAAAAATGGTAATTATTTTAAAAGACCAAAAATTAAAACGTTAAAATAGAAAGACTAAATTGTTAATTATATTTCCTATATTTTCTCTAATTCAATGTAACCATCGACATTTTCGGGAGGAATAACGACGCTTTTCACTTCACATCACCTCTACCAACTCCACCGTCGGCAACCTTCATTCTCATCCTCGTCGGCGATCTTTATTCCATTCACCCAAACTCGCTTCCTCGGTTTGCGTCTCTACCGCATCAAATAGTTAGCTTTATTCTATCCACCCAGACCCTCTTCAGCATTGTTCCTAGTCACCGACTGCTGTTGCATCTCCAGCCACGGTCTACTGACGCATCCCCGCCTACCTGGTCTCCTACCCCTCTTCTAGTACCAAGATTTGGTAAGAACAAGAAACGTTAAACATGAGGACCATCCCTGAAACGTCAAAGCACCTTTCAGAATCATGTCCGCCATCTATTTCTCTATTTGGGTTAGAGTTTCTGAATCGAGAGCTATTCATGGCTCTTCATTGTGGACTGACCTTGGGGTCCCACATAATAGTGGTAGGAAAGCTGTAAGTTATCAAGCTAGGTGTTGTAAGTTATCAAGCTAGGTGTTGTTCGTCAGGTGGCAGAGTCACAGTTTGTCATGGTGTTGCAAGGTTATTATGGATGGTGAGGATCCCTCAATAATTTTAATTTGGGAATTTAATCCCAGATTGATGGGGGATTGGAGTCGGAAGCCTGTAATTGAGCAAAACACTCATTACGATGCATTGGGGTTCTCCACTTCTCCTTGACTTTGTGCATCATCTTAAAGTGTTGAGTGTTTAAAAAAGGGTGAAGGAGCAATTTTGCACATGAAGTTTGCTTCGGAGAGCGCTCAGCACCATCAAGTTTGAAAAGGAGCAAAAGTACACACGACGTTACGTTTTGGGAGCGCCCAGCACCACGGCCGTTAGTCAACCGTTTAGTTGACCGTCAACTTGGATGGAACGGCGACGTGGCGCGTGTAACACCCCCAAATTTCTAACAATTATAATAATATAAAATTTCAATAATTTCTTTATGAATAAATACTGAAATTCAAAATAACCAAATTTGGGAAGTGTTACCGCCGCACTTGTACTGGGACAAGTGCAAGGCTTCCTTATTACATTAACATAAATCTACACTTAAATCAAAATGTCTTATTCCTAGCGGAAAATAGAATATAAAAAAAAACTAGCTAGAATTGCTCATTGTTCTTCCTCATTTCTCACGCTAGCCCCAACAACCCCAACTTTGAAACCCGTTTCATCGAAAATCTACTCCCGAAGGATCGTCGCAGACCCATGAACACAAACATCAAGCAAAAAGTTTGGTAATCCTAATCAAAACACAATTTATACAACTCATATATAGTAATTAAATCAAATATATAACCACATAGTGATTGAATCAACTATCAATTCCAATATAATAATAATAATAAATAAAATATTTACATGATGATAAAAATATCATTTACATATATATATATATATATATATATAATCTAAAATATCAATTTCAATACTCATCATATCTATACATTCACATCGAATCAAATATTATTCATTATCTTTATTAATTTCATTTGGACCTAAAACCGCCGAGTTCATTTAATTTAGTGGGAAGAGAACCATGGTAGACCCAGGAAACCTCATAATCTACCCCGTGACCCAGGAAACACGCGGTCACAAATCATCAAATTGGCCATATATCAATAAAACATTTCGTCCTAATGTGCACACCTCTTCCCAAAGTTGCTACTAGTATCCCGAGTTACCCTGCCAGATACCACTTTGAGAAGAACGGATATAATCGGTTCACATCAAATAATATATCGGAGGCATAACGCCCAAAGGTTGTGTTCATCACTTTAGGAGGTACCATCCCAAAGCTATCCTCCCACGATTAAATTGTTTTAAAATACACACATATAACAAATGGATTTCTCAACAAATAAATAAATAAATAAATATATATATATATATATATATATATATATATATTAATGAAAGGCATTTATAGCTTTCAAAAAAAGGACAAAAGACGTACATATATTATGTATAATAATGAAAAGATATAACTAAGTTTCAATTACGAGAACCGAGGCACCCAAAGTATACATGTATATTCAATGGTAAATGGTTTTGCAAAAGAAGTTAATCACACAAATCAAGAAGGAGAATACATATGTATAGAAGAAGGTGAGGTGTTTTGTTTTCATAAAGCAATTCACACTAACCAAAAGGAAAACATATATACAGATATACAAATGTAGAGACACATTTAAGGGTTTTTCATAAAGATCGAGATCGACATGCAACAATTAACTCTTATTGTTCTGAGGATTAGGATTACTTGGTCTCCGTTTTGTTAGCCTCTTAGAAGAATAGAGAAAGAATAGAGGAAATAGTAGAAGAGAATAGGAGAAGAAAATAGGAGTGTTCAGGGTTAGACTAGACCTCTATTTATAACTTAAAATTAGGGTTAGTTATGGGCTGGGCTCTTTACTATTGCCAACTCAATAATAGGGTATTTTAAATTCAATCAATCATCAGTCATGGTGTGAATTTAATGTCATTAATAGGGTATATTAAATTCAACCAATCAATCATTATGTGAATTTAATGCCATTAATAGGGTATATTAAGTTCAATCAATCAATCAGTCATGGTGTGAATTTAATGTCATTAATAGGGTATATTAAATTCAATCAATCAATCATTATGCGAATTTAATGTCATTAATAGGGTATATTAAATTCAATCAATCAATTAATTATGGTGTGAATAAGCTAGAAATTCCTAAGGCGATTAGGACTAGGAGTATTTGGCCCACCAAGGCTATATAAAATAAAATAAATGAGTTATTACTATCAATAAAAATCTGGGGTATTACATTCTACCCTCCTTAAAATAAGTTTCGTCCTCGAAACTGAAATAAAATTCACATGTTAATAAATATGTAATACTAAGGCAATTAGGACTAGGAGTAATCGGCTATATTAAAAGAAAGGGTATTACTATTAATAATATCATCATTACTATTAATAATAATATGGGGTATTACACGCTGACATGGACGGCGACGTGGACATTGGCATGGAATAAAAAATTCAAAAAATTAGAAAAAAAATTCAAAAAATTAGAATTTTTTTTTCAAAAAATTAAAATAATTAGAAAAAATTTAAAAAAATTAGAAAAAAATTCAAAAATGAGGAAAAATTAAAATAATTAGGAAAAAAAATTAAAATAACTTTCAAAAAATTAAAATAATTAGAAAAAATTCAAAAAATGAAGAAAAAAAATTAAAATACCCTTGATGGGCCCCACCACCGACCACCCTACCACCCTGTCGGCGGCAATCGGTTGCCCTTTATTATATACTCCCTCCGGTCCTAATTATAAGACAACATTTGAGAGTTTGTTTTGGTCCTAATTATAATACAACGTTTAATTTTTGTCAATTTCTTCCTATTGATATAAATGAGGGATTATGTGAAATCAATAAGGTAGTTGATGAAATCATATAATCCCTCATTTATATCAATAGGCTTCTTTTAGGAAGAAATTGACAAAAATTAGAACGTTGTATTATAATTAGGATTTAACAAATTTCGAAATGTTGTTTTATAATTAGGACCGATGGAGTATATAATAAAGGGCAAACGATCGCGACTCGGCGGTAGGGTGGTCGGTGGTGGGGCCCATGGAGGGGGTATTTTAATTTTTTGAAAGTTATTTTAATTTTTTTCTAATTTTTTGAACTTTTTTTTTTTTAAAATTTCTAATTTTTTTCCTTTTTTTTTGATTTTATTTTTTCCTATTTTTTTGAATTTTTTATTCCATGTCAGCGTCCACGTCGCCGTCCATGTCGGGCGTGTCAAACCACGTCGGGGCCACGTCGGCGTTTCGGCTAAGTTGACGGTCAACTTACGGTTGACTAACGGGCCGTGGTCTTTGGGCGCTCCCAAAGCGTAACGTCGTGGCCACGCGTCGCTTTCAAGTTAAGTTGACGGTCAACTTACGGTTGACTAACGGGCAGTGGTCTTGGCGCTCCCAAAACGTAACGTCGTGTGTACTTTTGCTCATTTTCAAACTTGGTGGTCTTGAACGCTCCCCAAGCAAACTTCGTGTGCAAAATTGCTCCTTCGCAAGACTTTAAAAACAAAAACACCACCTTGTTCGATGACATGATGAACGAGGATTTGTGCTTATGGGAGGGAACATAAGAAATTTGGCTAAGGTTAAGTCTTTTTATTTAAATTTTTTTATTTCTAGTCCTTTAAAATAATTAGTATTTTTATCGTTCTTTTTAATCAATATTATTTTTTTAGGTCCTTTATTATAATTTCCCCTATAATTTTTTCATTTTTTTTATTGTAATTTTAAATCGTTTAATTTAATTATTTTTATAATTTAATAATATAGTTAACTTTTTTGGAGAAATTAAGGAAACTAATTAAATTACTTTAGAATATTTTTATTTTTATTTTTTCCTTCAAAGTATTTATCTTGACTTATAAAATAATATATAATTTAAAGATACACAACATATAAAATGATTAATAATTTATTTAACTTCCTTAATCTCTTCAAACAAAGCCAATTATGTTTTATATTAAAACCGATAGTATTATAATATACGGAAAAGACGAAAAGACAAAAAGATTGGAGGAAAATGTAAAAAGGAGGAGGAAGGCAGCACGTACGGAATTCGGTCGGGGTGCCTTCTCCCTTATAGGTAATTTCTTTATTTATAACATTAGATTAAATTTCTTTATTTATAATATTAGATTAAATCGTACGGTTGTTATTTATTATCTTATAAAAAAAAATATAAAACACTTTAATAAAGTATAAAGATATGATATGAATTATATAATTAAATTTTAATTTAATATTATAAGAATATTTTTGATATTAAATTCCTAGCATTAAAATTGATTTAACAATGTAAATAAAGAAGGGGAGAGGGTGGAGGTAAGGCGCGTTGAGACCCTTCTAACCAATATCGCTTTGACACGTCACTGGTGTGGGTCCCACCACTGAAAGGACATTTCATCACCTTCTGATCACCTACACCCTCGATCCTGCCGCACCTATGCAGCCTTACCACCTCCTCCGCTACTACGTCACAGGTCACAACCCTCCGAGGACATCGGTGTCATTGGGGCAAATTCCCAAGCGCCTTTTCGTCCATCCTTACTCTGCTTCGCCGCAGTTTCGGAGATCATTTCCCTCCTCCTGGGAAATCGTGCTTTGAGGGTGGGTTTTGCAATGCTCATGGGGAAGCCAAGACGTCAAGGTCCACGCACCACATTCAAGCCCCGACCCGTATGAATGACCCGATTCCATTGATAATTTGCGTCTTATTAGTACGTTCCTTGTATAGTAAGCCTTCGCTTTTCAGCTCGAGTCAGTCTTTGAAAGGTTTTTAGGGTCTGGTTTTAGGCTGGCTCTCTCTCTCTCTCAAGTTTTCTTCCGTGGAGGTCAAAGGTTCAGACGTTTTGTCTATTCAATTACGATTTTGGAAGTTGGAGTTTGAGCTTTGAACCAGTATAATGTCTTGGTTTAATGGGGGTAACTTTTCGGCCGATAAGTCGGTTCGCCCGACTCGGCCCTGCTACGTTCCTCCTCACTGCAGGAACAATGGCATGCCTGATTTTAACAATGTGAACTCATTCATGTCGGGAAATGGGTCTTTTGCTCAGTCTGGTTTTCCTTCCTTCAACTCTTACAGTTCTAGACGACAAGCTAGGGGTGGTGGTGCGAGTAACGGCCGTTTTGCTGGTCGTGGTCGTGGTGGTGGAGGCCGGAGGTTTGGTCGACCGGAGGAGACTGATGAGCGGAACCATTACCCGAATCGGAACGGCTTTAGGATTCCTGACACGCTTGACACTAAAGAGAGTTTTGGAGAAGATGGCGATGTGTGTGGTGGTATCAATTTTGACGCATACGAAGATATTCCAGTGGAGGTCAGTGGTTCCGACGTACCCCCGCCGGTCAATACCTTCGCTGAAATAGAGCTGAGCGAGGGTTTGTACAAGAATATCAAGCAATGCAAGTACGTCAAACCCACTCCGATTCAGCGTCATGCGATTCCCATTGCCGTTGCTGGTCGCGACTTGATGGCTTGTGCTCAAACCGGGTCAGGGAAGACGGCGGCGTTCTGTTTCCCGATTATATCTGGGGTTTTGAAGGATCGTTCTAGGTTTTTGCCTACTGGTCGTGAAGGCTGGATTGCTTATCCCACTGCGCTTATAATGTCACCAACAAGGGAGTTGTCATGTCAGGTATATTGATTCGGTTCGAGTTCCATTTCAATTTTGTAGTCAATCTTTAGACTTTGAGCTACTCGGCTAAAGTTCATCGGTTTCCATTTGGTTATATATTTTGGTAGATTCATGATGAGGTCAAGAAGTTCGCTTATCAGACCGGAGTGAAGATTATTGCTGCTTATGGTGGGGCCCCGATTGCTCAGCAGGTTTGCATTTAGATTCCTCAAGCTTTTTGGTGATTAGTAAGTCGTGTCTTTTTGTGTGTATAGGTTCCTTCTGAACCTCCATTGTAGGATCTCGAAGGTCTAGTTGGAAGTCATTTTACATTTTTAAATTTGACTATTGCTTTAATATTTTCCCATGATATTCCTTTTCTTCAATATTAAGAGGAAGTGTTGCAGAAATATTATTATAAGTTCCTGCATACATGTAGTTGACCTCGGTACCAATGTGCTGTATTGTCCTTTTCTTCATAATTTTGTTACTTTGGCAATGACTTCAACATCTTTGATACAGTTTCGCAATTTAGAAAAAGGGGTGGACATCTTAGTTGCAACTCCTGGGCGCCTAGTTGATATGATTGAGAGAGGCAGGGTTTCACTCACACGAATAAAATTCCTCGCGCTTGATGAGGCAGATCGCATGTTGGACATGGGCTTTGAGCCTCAAATTCGGAAGATTGTTGAGCAAATGGATATGCCTCCACCAGGTTCTAGACAGACTATGCTCTTCAGTGCTACGTTCCCAGAGGATATACAGGTGACTTCAATCCACCATGTCTGATTGATATTTTGATTGACTCTGTGTTGTCTTTTCATTCTTCAAGTTGAAAGCAATCTTCTCAGTGTGACATTTTTCCTGATTCATGAGATATTATATTGTGTATTAGCAGAATATTGGCTTTAGTCTAGGGTTTGTGTTAATGTTTTGTGTACCATCATCCTTGTGCGGCAGGACTAGCCTGTGATTAATTAATGATATATTTTCAATGCTTTCTTCTGTTGCAGAAGCTGGCTGCGGACTTTCTTTCAAACTACATATTCTTAGCAATTGGAAGAGTTGGTTCCAGTACTGAATTGATTGTTCAAAAAGTTGAACTTGTTCAGGATATGGACAAAAGAGATCATCTTCTGGATCTTCTCCATTCTCAAATGGTAAATGGGTTCAATGGAAAGGTGAGATTGGACAAGGAAAACTTTCATCTTCTGTCATTGTTGCACGAACATCCACTCCTTTCAATGTTATTCAACTTCCATTTATTGTTAATATATTGGAGAGTTGAACTTTTTTAGACTGAATATTAACTATTGGTTTCTGCAAACGCAGAAAGCTTTGACTCTAGTATTTGTTGAAACAAAAAGAGGAGCAGATGCTTTGGAAAATTGGCTGTCGAGAGAAGGTTTTCCAGCTATTGCGATACATGGTGACAAAGTTCAAGCGGTTAGCATCTTTTGGAGTATTTGAAATTTTTTTATTTTTGTAATTTATCAGGATTTGGAACCCTTGATTTTTGTCTCTGGTCTACAGACGCAGTAGATTAAGGCTTACACTTCATCACTGTCTCTGCTCACCAGTGTTATGTGGTTATGAATATGTATGTATGTATATACATTAGATATGATAAGTTTAGGGCTGGCTCATCAATTTTGTTGTGGGTTTTTAACGTTAGCAGCAGAGAGCTTAGGAATGGGACATCACTAAATGGCATTGAGAAATTTTTCCAGTGATGAGATTAAACTGATATATCTGAATGTTTGGAAAAACTGAAATGTTGAAACCACGTTTTGGCATTTGCCAAAATGTGTTTTCCAAACACCTGTAATTTGACATGCTATTTTATGAAATAATCACTAATTTTTACTCTTTCATATGAAGGAGAGGGAAAGCGCCTTGAGATCTTTCAAAAGTGGTGCTCGGCCTATTTTGGTCGCAACCGATGTTGCTTCAAGGGGTTTAGACATACCACATGTGGGTCATGTGGTCAATTTTGACTTGCCGAAAGATATAGATGGCTACGTTCACAGAATTGGCCGAACTGGTCGTGCCGGCAAGTCTGGTTTGGCCACTGCTTTCTTCAGTGTGAAAAACATCCCTCTTGCGAAGGCCCTTGTTGAACTTATGCAAGAATCAAACCAAGAGGTTCCCTCTTGGCTCACCGAATATGGAGCAGAGACTTCTTCATACGATATCCATAGCAGCAAGAGGGGCCAGTGGTATGGTAAAGGCAATTATGGCGGCCATGACTTCAGAAATATGACTCAACATGAAGAAGGGTATCACAACCACTCAGTGGACGCAGGTTTTGTAGAGAACTATGGCACTACAACTGCAGCTTATGACATCTCTGATTTATCCAATGACTCTTTCGATATAGCCAACACTGTTCCTGCTACTAGCAGCAATTGCCATTACAGTGATGCCGGCGCTTATTATGGAGGCGGGGCCAACGGGCCAAACGGGTATGAATCAGTTGTTCCTACTGGGTGGGACTAGATTGGTAGTTTGAACTGACTCACTTTTGATATGGAGGAATTCAGCAGCATATGATGTTTATACAGTAACAGTGAAGTTTGCCCTTTGGTTTTCTAGCTCTCCCTAACCGGGACATGACTCTGTTGTAGCCTTACGGGCCTTTTTTTTGGGATATGGAGGGGTTTACTAATACAGTGGTGGTGATAATGTAAATCCGATTGACTCAGTACATTTGTCTGTTTGAATTCTTGGTTTAGGAGAGAATATTTGGCCAAAAAGAATTAAGTGGGTTCTGTTGACCTCTGTCTCTTTGTTATGTCTTAACGGATAAGATGACCCAGATGGTGGCATAGCTATAACGGAACTAGATTTTTCGATGTTGATCGGAATGGTTTGGATTTTGTATTTTAATCGTTATCTTTATGGTTAATTATCAATACTTGTTTAATATCTTTCATTAGAAGATTATTTTTATTGCATTTGTATGTGTATTTTGCTTCTGTTTAATTGAAGGGAGCATAATACATTAATATAGTTCATAGCTTCATAACAGTTTAAAGTTTAAAGGGATACGATATTGTTTCTACCATTTTCTGTCACTACGAATGTCAATATCACTTTTTCACCGTTAGATCAGTATCTCATCTTATTTTACCATTTCTCTTATTGAGATTATGATTTAAGGGTGAAAAAGTAGTATGACATTGGTAGTGACAATATCTTATCCCCAGTTTAAAATATATTTTTTATTGTTTACTAAAATTGCAAAACAATTCTTTAAAATCTTTTCATACGAATCAATGTGTTTTTGATATTTCAAGAGACGTGTATACATATACAAGTAATTTTATATGGATGCCAAGTTACAACTAATCTATCTAGTCCTAAATATTGGATATAGTTTTTTGTAGTGTAAATTGTATTAGAAACTATGTCTTATATTTAGAATCGGAGGTAATATTCAATAACAATTAAATACAGTTAATTGAATAATCTGTCAATTAAAAAAGCTTATGCTATGCTCTTGCGTTGTTTCACTTTTATTTATCCTAAGGACTTGTTTGTTTAGGATTTGTTGAAATAAAAACCTTAATTGAGCTGTTGCCACGGTCTCTGTCTGGGTCTCTGGGAGGCAGAAGCTGTTGTTTAGCTTCTCAATAGAACTTCCTTCCCAACAAAAATCTCATGTTTTGCTTAAGCTTCTCTTGACAATTTTATCACATTTAGCTTGTTTAAAATCGCCTGTTAAAATTTTAAAAAATGCTCTAAAAATTACAAAAAAAGAAATCCAAAATGGTTGGAGCGTTTAATTTGTGTTTTAGTGTTTTACTATTTTCTTATAATTATACGGACGGAAGAGCTAAGTAGATTTGTCTGTCAACGGGATTTGAAGAATATTTTTTCAATGACTTGTGTAATTGTATTACAATTGTTAGAATATCTAAATAATTTAATTTGATTTGAACAATATAAATAAAATTAACATTTAACCACAAATTAATTTGCGACAAAATCATCTACTATAATAAACTGATTTTGAAAAAATTAGTTACAAGAAAAGAACAGAAAACACATCCCATATTACCCACCAACCTCAAATCATAATATTTTTTTGTTGGAAAAAAACATTTTTTGTGTGGTAATATCCACGTATATTGGTTTCATAATAAAATTATAAATAACATAATACGTGGATACACACACACACATATATATATATACACATACATATATTATTAACATAGTCCTTTTATTTTTGTAGCTAAAAGATGGCATTCAGAAGTATTATTGTAGGTTTAACTGGGTTTGTTAAATCTTGAACTATATAAAATTATGAGTTGGGATTTGGAATTTAAATTAAAGTTTGATTTGATTTTGATTATGTGGAGGTTTGAAGATTTATTTAATAAATTGGGCTATGCTTATATAAATTAGTATTTGGTTGGAAAATTGAGGTTTGTGATAGTGAGCCTTTTATATTTGAATTTATAATTCATTTTTAATTTATGAGAGGTTATATTGAGGATTAAATGGATTGAATTTGAGATTTATAAAGGAATGTGAATATTTGAATTTTTCGGGTGAACCTTTTATGTAGGAAATTGAGTATTTTAGTTAAATTGAGGATATGACGATATTTTGATAATCATAATGAGATTGTAATGATGATTTGAGTAATATATAAATTGTCATTTTGTTTCTAAGGAAACTAAAGTGAGCCAATCATAATTTAATTTATTATTTGTTATTGAATTAGTTGGCATTTTTATTAACATATAATTATATATTATTTTTAAAGTGGACTTGATTTCTTTTAAGCTTAGTTGTTGTGTCAAGAATTTGAAGTAACAACTTTCCACTTAATATGAGTGTTAGTATGTTGTTTGTGAGCATTTTTTGAAATGATTATGATAATGAAAATATATGTGGATATTAAGTTAATATACCAATGAATACTTTGAAATGGCTATTGAGACAAAGTTATGATATTATATATTTTGGATCATACACCATTTTTTATGGTTTCTTTTGCTGAAATAGTATTGTTATCATAATTATTATTGATGATGTATTTGGAACTCGTATATACATGCAAATATTATAATTGTTTGTCATTGTTGCTTATGGATCGATGTGGAGAGGTGATGGGTGTGAAGTGGTGATGGGAGTTACTGTATACAAATACCACATGTTATACTACCACTCATTACACAGTGACTTTGACATTCTGAGGGCCCTTGGGATCATCATTTTCCTTCGGCCAGGTTAAAAGTCAGCTCAAGGAATAGTGACACCTCCTTGTTTTCATGAAAATAAGGGGAGTCATAGTCCAATCATGACAAGCTAGGGACCCTAGTTAGGTGACGCCTCATGAATTGGAATCATGTGTAATCTAGTCAAATGGATGAATTATTTTTTTAACTATAGCTCCAATCGGCGATTAAACGGGTGGTTTGGGGTAATAAGGATAGTCGGGACATCAATCTTTTGCTTGGTATGTTATATATATGAAATTTGATATAGAAATTCTATTACAGAATTTGTGATTTAGAAATTTGTGAATTATATTTCTGGTACTTTATTATATAAAATGTTCCACTTGATACCTCATGAGCATATATTAGCATTTGTAATGAGCTGGATTAATGGTTACACATATTTTTCAGGTGATAGTTCTTATATGATTCAATCAGGGAGGGCTTCAGAAGCTTAAGCTACTTTTACTAACAGTAGTGCTTCCAGCTTTTCGGTACATGTTGAATTATTATATATTGCTACATTATGGCTCCGTTTGCAAACTCTAATATATTTTGGATATTTTGACAAATGTTGAAGTAATATTTAGTTAAAAAGTAGGGATGAGGGTCTTAAATGCCATGGAAGTTTTCGCTCAGGAGCACTGGTAAGACGGAAGTTTTTTTTGGACAAAAAATGCCACGGAAGTTCGTAGGAAGTATCAATTTTGCCCCGGAAGTATCATTTTTGCCACGGAAGTTTTCGCTGAGGAGCAATTTTGCCTTGGAAGTTTCAATAAGGAGCAATTTTACCCCGGAAGTTTACAAAACGTAGCAATTTTTTGCCCTTTTGTCCCCAAATATTAAGTTTGACTATTAAATCAGTCAAAGTCCACACATGTCATGCCTTGAAAAGGTCAAACTTGGAGTCAGAGAAGGAGATCCTTCGATGTTGAACTCAAGGCAGCCTTTAATTTGTGAAGCCGAACCGGTCAAAGGACCGAAAGGTCCGTCACAAAACGCAAATGAAACGCAAAACGAGAAATGAATTGTTCCAAAAATTGGTTCAAGAAACAAATCAATAGTGATAATATTTACGTTTGTATAGACTGATCATTTGCTTAGATCATAAGTGATGCTTCCTTTGGGTTTTGTGACAAATCGACCTTTCGGTCCCTTTAATCGGCTTCACAAATTCGGCCACCTTGAGCTCAACATCTCATGGATCTCCTTCTCTGGCTCCAAGTTTGACCTTTTCAAGGCATCACATGTGTGGTCTTTGACTAATTTAATAGTCAAATTTAATATTTGGGGACAAAAGGGCAAAATTGCTCCTTAGTGAAAACTTCCGGGGCAAAATTGCTCCTTAGTGAAAACTTCCAGGTCAAAATTGCTCCTCAGAGAAAACTTCCGTGGCATTTTTGGTCCCAAAAAAACTTTCATCTTACCAGTGCTCCTGAGCGAAAACTTCCATGGCATTCAAGACTCTTATCCCTAAAAAGTATGGGACTAGTAAAATCCAAAGCTCAAATGTGTGCATAAAACATTTCAATGAATGGTTTAATCAAATTATTAATTAATAATTGTCATTTAAAAATGGAGGATGTTACAAATATTGTGGTTAAAAAGACATACATTAAACTTGTTCCACATATATTTGAAATATGCTTCAAAGAAGGAAATGATTAAAATGCTAGAATTTTATTTTCTTAAATATTCTTCTCTTCTTCCATTGTATCAATTATATTTACAAAATTTGGATTATTTTCACTTTCCATGTGTTGTGTGTGACGCCGTCTTAATATGCCTATATTTATCAGAGTTTAAGCGCACAGGCATCGAAGTCATTTAGACGACTTAATTGCGGAATAAAAACTTTCTTAAAATAACCTAATTTGAAAACATGAGGATAAGTTTTTTCACGATTTGAGTTGATCCCTTAGGGGTATCTTAATACAATAATCCAAAAATAGACGAGTGATAAATGTTAATTACAATCCAACTACTTATAGTATAACAAAATATTCCTTCCGCTGTATCCCTTACAGCTGCGTCTTTCCTCTTGAACCTGATCTACTACATGTTCCTTTCATGCGGTTTGGAGTTCAAATGAATGAACCCCAGGGGTAACAGTTAATCTTATATGCAAATATGAAATGTAAAAGATAGTATAACACATGTATCAGCATAGAGTAATTCACAATATAATAAGTCGCACCGTAACCGCAGTTAACGACTAAGGACTAGAGCTGGGAATCAGGGCCGGCCCTCCAGGGCCTGGAAGAACGAAAATGTCTGTTTTTTAAAACCCGGCCCGATAGTACTGTAGGGCTGGGTTAGGGGCCCATGGGCCGAAAATTACTATTCCAAATTTTAACTATTTTTCTTCCGGTTTTTTCGAGAAATATAATTAGTAAATTGTAACCATTAAAATTCTAATCTATCAAATAAATATTATCAACATTAATATCTAAACAATACAAATCATCCAACAAATAAACACATTCATTAATTCATAACAAAAAAAAACAATTGTCTACAATTGACTCACATAAAACATAAGAAGCATTAAACTAAACAAGATTAAATGACTCATAAAATATAAGAAGCATACAACTATCTTTGTCAATTGTCACCTTCGGAGTATAGTTATTATGTATTTATGTAGTTGTGCTTAGATGGATAAATAACTCTATAACATATAAAATACATAGATAAAGGCCAAGTAATTAATTTTTTTTTTAAAAAAAGATGCTACAAAGGAAACAGCCTAACGGGCTCCGAAGCCTCGCAGGCCGGCCCTACAGGGCCTCGAGCCCTACAGGGCCAAATTCAAAATTCTTACTGATTTTTTAAGCCCGAGCCCTACAGGCCAGGGCTTAAACGGGCCGGCCCGACTGGCTCAGCCCGATTTCCCGGCTCTACTAAGGACCGTAGCCCTTTAGGACACGTAACCCTATGAGACACGTAGCCTCAATCCATAGCTAGGATACATACGGGCAGATTATCTAGCAACATGATCAGTCATACATAAATATATACATACAAGCTAATAAGATAACAGTTACCCATCTCAAACTTGAATCCTTAACTTTGTCCAAAGATGCTGGGATCGGAAGAGGTGTCAAAATATGCCTATAAACGTTTATCATGATCATTAGTCACTTCTTGCGTCCCAAAGTAACTAACTATGCGAATTATTTTAAAGGATTAAAAGTGGTTATTAACCCTAAAATAATAATCCCCTTTTTAATAAATAATAATTATTCCTTTTCATAATAATAATAATATTTATTTAATGTTATTATTATTTTCTTTGTAATCACTTCTCTGGGTCAAGGGGGTTTTGGGTTAAGGGGTTTTGGGTTGGGGGTTGCTGGGATCTGAGATAGGGTGTTGGAATCGGAGATGAGGTATCAGAATCTCAGGTATCAGAGTCTGGGGTAGTTTGTGGTATCAGAGTCTGAGCTAGTGTGTTGGTATCAGAGTTCGGGGCAGTGTGGTATCATAGTCCGAGGTAGTGTGTCGATATTAGGGATGTGGTATCAGGGTCTGAGATGGTGTGTTGGTATCATAGTCCGAGGTAGTGTGTCGGTATCAGGGATGGGGTATCAGAGTCCAAGGTAGTGTGTGGTATCAAAGTCCGGGGTAGTTTATAGTATCACAGTCTGAGTAAGTAGGTTGGTATCAGGGATGGTGTTGGTATCAAAGTCTGAGATAGTGGGTTGGTATCATAGTCTGAGGTAGTGTGTGGTATTAGAGTTCGGGATAGTGGGTCGGTATCAGAGATGTGTTATCAGAATCCACGGTAGGGTATCAGAGTCCGAGATAGGTGTTGGAATCCGAGATCCGAGTTAATATCAAGTTTTCCCTATACTTGAACACATTCAGCACCATATATACAGTCCAGAAAAACTCCAGATTTAATAGGTCAATTTCAAAAATTCATATCTCTCTAGATACAACTCCGAATACGGCATGTGACCTATCAAATTAAACCTTGTTGTGTCTTCTTTGTTTCTGGAAAATTTCATGTCAAAACTTGATCATTTACTGCTTCAAAAATTAACACGAAAATCACTGTTCATTGCTGAAAAATGACAGTTTTCCAATTTTGCTGTCAAATTCGAAAAATCATAACTCCCAAACTATACGTCCGTTTTTGCTGTTCTTTTGCTCGTTTTAAACCTTATTGAGTCTAATATCTACTGTAAAAATTTCATGGAAAAAATCAAACGTTTTACTATGAAACAGAAACACACAATATTCTCTGTTTCAGACAAGAAAAACAGGGCATGGTTACGTTTTTCTTCAAACTAAACCACTTTCAGCAGATTAAAGCCATGAAAATAGGAAGGATAATGCTTAAGGAACTCACCTTAGATGATTCCTTAAGCCTCATGATCAGCTCTTCCATTTTTCTCCAGCCGTGGCTCTCTTCTTCTTCCTCACATTTCTCTCTTGTTCTCGTTTCACTTGAGCCGAGCAAAGTGAATGAATGAAAATCAAGGAGCAATGCTTAAATAAAGACGTATGGAGAGTCTCGCTGTTGTGAGCGTTTAAGTCGCTGGAGGGGTATGGCGCTTCTGATCTTGCGTGGTCGAGAATGAGTTAATCACGCCGAATGAGTATGGCTAATAACTTTCTCTCTTTTTTCTTTTTGTGTATATTTTGAAAAAGAAGATATTTAAAGAGAAATTGGAAATATTATCTAGAATATGAGTGAAAGACCATTATATTATATATTGATAAAATTTAATTATGAAAAATACAAAGCTAGAAAATATCATGCTTTAGTAGATACATGAGCAAATCTAACGGTAACAAATTATAATGCGTTATCAAAATATGGAAAAGAAAAGTAGAATTATTAGAATGGAATCCGGGTAGAGAAATACACATGTTAGAACTATAAGCCAGAAATATGGAAAAGAAAGAGTAGAATTATTAGAATGGAATCAGCAGGCAGAGAAATACACACGTTAGAACTATAAGCAAAAAATGTAGTGGATGTTTATAGTCTCTTTGGATTCCATAATGCCTATAACCTCCCTTGGTTTTATGTTGTAGATTAATTCTTATGTTTATGACATTGTAACTCCATCATAATGTGGGTTAATTCTTTTTTTTTTTTTGATACACATAGTAGGGGAGGGGGCGGGGTTGGGCACTACTTCTTAAAGGCGCGTAATGTGGGTTAATTCTTATGCTTATGACATTGTAACTTTTAGGAGGATTGGAGACCTATATATAGAGGCTTAACACAAAAGATTGAGTATACATAAAAATGCTATGTGAATGAAAGTTCTCATCCACTCTTCATCTTTACAATTCTCTTGTCCTTCTTCATCCATTTATCTCAATCTTTTATATTTTCTTCATTTCAAAACTTGTTGTCAACACGAAGCTCTAACGAAGGATTATTTTTCTCACCGTTGGTTTAACGATTTCTCCTACATTTTGTAACTTATATCTTTTTGATTTATCTAGGATGATCTAAGCCATTTTATGGAATTAAATAGACACTTTTATTTATTTTTTATATATCGGGTTCTATGGCTAAGATTGGAGACTATTGTTGCATTATTCTCATTCGCAATTTTTTTTTAACTTTTATTTATCATGTTTTGGGAATCTCTTATTATGCAACATTTATATTTTTTTATTTTATATTCTTGTATTCTTTATATTATACGCTGTTATATTATGTTATTTCATTTTATTTATGTTTCATTTATTTATTTTTATTTAAGATTTATATTTATTTATTTTATTTCCATTTTATGTTATATATTATTGTTTATGTTTATTTATTTTATGTTATTTATTTCATCTATTTATATTAATATATTATTGTCATATCATTATGCCAATCTTTCATTTTCATTTTTTTATTATTACATTAATATATAATAGCATTATATATGATCATCTAATGTGATATATATGATCATGGGCTTGTCTATTATTTATATTTGATTATGAATTTGAATTTACTTAATTAAATTTACAATATTTTAATTTTATCAAAAGGCTAAAAGCCATAATATTCTAAATTTCATGATAGATGACCGAAGTCATATCACTTTTTATAATAGTTCTTATATGAAAGAACACTATTGGTTTCATTAAATGACAATATTAACAAGAAAAAATTTGGCACTTTGATGATTTAATTGTTACAAATATCAAACTAAAAAAATTTAGCTTTGCAAGATTTTTTGCATTATCTTGAAGACCAATATTTGGAGAAATTGATGATGTGTTATTGAAAGCAAAGAACATATAGTGAAGATGAACATGATCTCACATTGTATTAGTGGAATTGATAGTTGAAAGCCAAGAATACTTTGTCTTGACTATTAAATCACAAATCATGGAAATAATATTACTAAGATTATTAAAATTAAGAGCAAATGTTATAATATGACCAGTAGTCATATGGAAGAAAAAAAAAACTATAATATGCCCGAAGTCACATAAATTAATATGTATCAATTTATTGATAATAAAGATCAAAATGGTTGTGAAGTAAAAAAAAAAAAAAAAAAAAAAAAAAGTGAGATATTGTGAAAAATACCGAAAATAGTTATTATGCTTAAAGAAATAAGTTGTGGAGAAAGATGACCAACTTCTAAAGCCAAAATAAATAATTATAAGCCCTAAGGCTATATGATTTTGATTAGTGTTTAAATTTAAATTTAAATTTATTTAAATTTATTTTGAGGGAAATTATTGTTTGATATTGTGATATCGATAAGTCGATATATGAAATCATAAAGACAAAGATGTAATTATAGGTCATTTTAAAATTTTAATATAGTACCAATCTATTTAGAAATTTAAACATTATTGGTAATCAATGATATTTTGATTTCATGGCTTTTTTAGGACTATACTATATAACTCTCAAACAAAATGGTTTCTAGTATTTATTCTTAAAACCTTTAATTACACAATTAAGTTGTTTAATTCTCTTCTTTATGTATAATTGTACAAATTTTTTTTTTCTTTTGTAACTTTAAGTATATGGTGTATGTGAATATTATTCATATATCCAAGGAGTTTACCATGTCAAACCTACCTCTATTTTCTTCTTGGGACTTGTGTTTCTCTATTGCACCATAGATTTCCCAACAAACACTCAAGTCATATACATCAACATCAAGGTACTTTCTTTCATTATTAATCCTACTTTTCATTTTAGCTTTGTCTTCCATCTCTTTTGTCCTCTTGAGCATGTGCAATTTTTCTTTAGTTTCCAAACATTTCATTATTGAAATGCGTACAAATACTCTGTAATTTGTATTTTGGTGTTGATAAGTTATAGTCTTCTCTCCCAATTATTGTATTGCCATTTCTTATACTCCTTAGCATTCTTATATGATAAGTGCAAGTTTCATACATTAATCATGATATAATATATAATATGATTATATATATTGGAATCAAATTACTTTTATGTGACACTTGTGAAAAAAATCATATATCATATTTGCATTAAGAGAATGGGAATTTATTTAGTTTTAAGAGAAAATTCATTATAAATTGTTTATGATTTGTTAGACAAAACCATTTTTGTAATGTGAGTGAACTATATATATAGTGCAAGTCAAATTTATGGATGATCAAATAGTAGATAATATTTGAAAGAAGACTATGTATATCATAATTATTCATTATTTTATCTTATAATGCATTTATATTTACATTTCTCTCAAATTAATTTTAACCCTAAACATCACAAATCATTGCAATAAAATCTTTATTTATTTTGATTATGGATCTCCTCATATTTCTTTATGTAGTGAAAATTTCTAAACATCTCATACTTTGAATATGCATCAAAAGAGGCAAATTGAAGCATATTATTATTAATGAGAAATGAAGTTATATAAATATGCGATAAAATATGTTAGTTTCTAAAGAACATAAATGTAGCATAATTGATATAATTCATGGAGAACTAATATAGATTTTTCTTAACTCTATAGGCAGAAGAAGAATTAATCATGAAATGTTATGACTTATGACCCATAGATTTACATCAAAATTTCACTCTATTAAATAGTCTATAAGTTATAGCCTAATAAACTTAAATTTATTATTGTATGTAAGGTATGAAGTACTAGAGCTTTCGAGTAAAAGATAGATTATTGGCTTACTATATACTAGTTTGTCTTTGAAAGATAGATTAACCCTTAAAAAATTTAAACAAACAGTTAATTTGTATTTTTGCACCTATTTTAAAAGTTCATAATTATTTTTGGCCTTCAAAAAATTATTTGGTATTAGGTGTACTTTTCAAAAAAAACATCTTATATATATTTTTGTACCTTAACCATATTCTATATTATATATTATAAATAATTTCATAAAGTGTTGTTTTTATTCTATATTATATATTATATCGACTATCATTTTCATAATATTTTTATTTAATAATATATTTTTATTCTTATATACCAATTTTAATATAATTATTTATTTTGATTATGATATATTTTGACATAGGATAAGGGCATTTTGGTCATTTAAATATTTTCTCATTTTCTTTTCTCCCTCTGTTCTCTCATCCATCCAAAAAGAACGGGTGATAATATTTTAGTTGTCCCTTCTCTCCATTATCTTTCTTATTATTTTCTTTCCTCCTAGCTTTTCTTCCCATCCATAACCTATAAATGTTAGGGCCTAGGAATTGTCTCTGTTTGGCAAAGCTGTGCTGCCGCCCAAAAGCCTATCAAATAGTGAAATAAGCTTAAAGTAAGAAAAAAAGCTAATCTGGACCGTTTCAAATAGCTTCCATGATTTATAGGATTTGGTAGTTAAAAAAAAAAAAAAAAAAAAAAAAAAAAAAAAAACCACTTCTGACAGAAGTCACTTTTTTCAGCTTCGGGAGAAAAATGTTAGAGATATATGATTCTTTTTTCAACTTCTAGAGAAAAATGTTAGGGATATATGATTCAATAAGCAATGTACTATTAAATATACATTCGTATGCATTCTAATAATGTTATAGATATGTGATTCAATAAACAATGTACTACTCCCTCCGGTCCTAATTATAGGAATACTTTTTGGAGTTGGTTTTGGTCCTAATTATAAGAACAAGTTTTAACTTTTGTCAATTTTTTCCTATAATACCCCTATTTATACTTTCTCAATAATAATTTTATGATACACCTATATATTTAATAAAGTAGATAATGTTTGCAACTCATTAATGTCATATACACCTCAATTATACTTTTTTTTTTATAATAAAATAAATTTCATTGACTGGATATAATATAATCACACATTCACAGCAACCTAATTTATTAGCAAATAGCTATATATATTTCAATTTAACACTGTGCGTGATCAGACGTAATTTATTATACTCCGTCTTTGGAGTATAATAATATTTGTTTTAATTTAATACTGTGCGTGCTCAAACGTAATTTATTGTATCCAAGAGAATTCATACATTCGATTCACCTCTCGAAGACGGAGTGTTTAGAGAAATTGTGAGAGTAGTACTATGCGTGGACTACCATTCAACTAATTTTGCCTTATGTAATTTTTAATTTTCAGAGGGGTATTTTTGGAAAATAATTATAATTAACTAATTTAACTTCTCTCCTTAATCTCTCCAAATTCTGGTAAATAGCTCCTATAATTAGGACCGGAGGGAGTATTAAATATACATTTGTATGCATTCTAATTGATCCATCAAAATATTTTTAATTAAGAACTTTAGATTTTTTTGAAATTTTTAAAAATACTAATTTGGCTTTTTTTAATCAAATTTAAATTTTTATTTTTATTTTCAATTATCACAATATATACAATTAATATATATATATATATTTGTGTGTATATTATATACAATTATCACAATGTATTTATGTCATTTTCCATCTCAAGTGACTTTTCACAAATCAAACATCTGGGAAAAACAATATGAACTTTTATCCTATCAAATCTATGACTTTTATCCGTAAGAACTTATCTAAAAAAAGTCACTTCTACCACCGCTATTACAAACGGACATGGTGAAATCAATTTTTCACTCATCATCAAAGGAAATATATATAAAAAAAAAATATATATATATATATATATATATATATATATAAAGAAATGTTGTGTGCAAATCTTAAACGAAAGATAAAGACTTGATCTTCAAAAGGGGATGGATTAGAGTATGAATATATGGTGCTTTAGAATGCAACCTATAATCTGTCTCTTCTGTAAAGAAGAAGCAAACTCCTCCTCTCAACTTAGTACGTTCATTTGAGAGTTTTCCTCCTCTTTGGGGAATAGCAGAAAGGGTAATACAGGGTCACCTTAGATGTGGAAGAGTGATCTATTTATATAAGCATGTAGAACAAACAAATGCCCACCAATGGGATGAAGCAAATAATGAAAATTTGATAGTATATAAGTTTTGGAAATAAATTCTAAATTCATGTTTATTTCAATAAAATTTTGATAGATCCAGATAAGAGAAAACACTGAGTATTACAAGAGAATGCTATCAAGAATATCCCACATATACACAATCATAATTTTATAGATCTCGAACCTTCCTACTTATTCAATATAGTTAAGCCGATGGAGTGGTCAGCCCTATCTTCTTTAGTTTCCCCAAACCTATTAGAGGAAATATCATATTATTAGTTTGAATTTTATCTTTTAAATCATATATATCCTTTAAAGAGAAACGTGCATTTGAGTTAATGAGAAAAATTTTAAAAATTGGGAGATTTATTACTTTAAGCATATATATTTATTAGGATAAAAGTGCAAATTACTTTAAACATACATATTTTTAGGATTGTAAAAAGCAGCGTGTTTTGCAATATCAAATGCTTTTTTTGAGTGCAAAAATGCCCATATGATTACAATTTATGAGCGAAAGTCAAAAAAAAAAAAATCGTTTAGACAAAGTACGTTGACCATTAATTAACTATAGTTGACCTAAAATGCTGATGTGTATGATGAATTGGGGTGGGTAGGAGGCACATGGAAAAAAAATTTGTTGATTAGGATATATGAGGGTGCACATTGAACAAAATTCGGAAAAAACAAACTCTGAAAACAAATGACTTTGGGCTACAACCGATTGAGATGTAATCTGAAATCCATTCAAAGAAAATCAATTTAAAGAAGCACAACAAAACGACTCACTAAAAACCAGAGTTTCAATGTGATCTGAATTCGTAGATCTTAGATCAGAAAAAAAAAAATCTAATGGAAAATCAAATTCCAAAGCTGGAAACTGAGAATCAAGCACAAAAAATACCTAATTGTCGTAGCAGCTTCTGCTAGCACAGTAGCCCAAGTGAATGGCTCTATCGTACATAGCTCTCCTTTGAGGATCAGACAAGGTCTCATAGGCTGCATGAACCAGAAAGAATATCCCAGTGAACTCATGGGCATCGGCCCGATCCAGCGGAGACACATCCGGGTGGTACTTGCGGGTGAGCTGCTTGTGGCTTGCTTGATGTCGAGTAAGGATCCAGATTCAGGGACGCTGAGAAGCTCGTATAAGCTAATTATAGGGCTCATAGGACAACGGTCATGAAAAGTAAGGCTAGGCGGGAACTAGACGACGGGACTCGAATCGAGGAAAATTTTAAGGATTTGAAGGAAGAAATTGGTGGTGTTGAAAGGTTGAAGAATCAAGAATCGCTTACTGAGATTGTTGATAATCCATTGCACTCCATGATCTCTCTGTGAAAACTTTCTCTTCTTTCTTTTTCTTGTACTATGTTTTTTTTCCTGTGGGCTCTATCTTCGTTTGTGTTCATCCGGCTTTGGAATTCAGATCAAATTTTCTGTGCTTCTTTTATATCTAACATTTCAAATTACATCTCAATTAATTGTAGACCGAAGTGATTTGTTTTTTCCCCAATCTTGTTCAATGTGCACCGTCATATATCCTAATCAGCAAATTCAGCAATTTTTTTTCCACCTGCCTTCTTTTCACTCTAATGCATCATACACATCAGCATCTTAGGTCAACTATGATTAATTAACAATCAATGTCCTCTATCCGAATAGATCAGAACTTTTCTGTGACTTTCACTCCTAAATTGTAACCACATGGACATTTACAAAAAAAAAAAAAAAAAAAAGGGTTGGATACTCATAATTGAAGTACATCTGCATTTTTTACATCTTTACCCTATTTATTATTGTATCACTTCTATCAAAAGAAACCTGCATATTCGTGATCTATTTATATACCAGAAAAGATAAATAATTTGGGAGATTTACACAAATGAACGGTGGAGATTAACCCAAATGATTCTTTAAATCATTCCATTGAGATGCTTACAAATAATCCTGAGATGTTTTATATGAATTGTTTTTTACATGGGTTGGATTAAGATGCTTACAAATAATCCTAGGATATTTTATATTCTCTCTAGTCCTAATTATAAAACTAAGTTTATAATTCAAACCTTAATCTTATAATTAGGACTCTAGGTAATATGATTTTTTGTACATGGGTTGGATTGCCCTTTAGGACTCAAAAATAAACGACCATCTCGTTAGGTCGGTCCATTAACCGTTTTAGCCCACACATATATTAATTAAAATCTCTCACTACAATACATCCATCCATCCCTAAATGGATTTGGCTGTTTTTTTTTTTTTCCCCTTCCCTAAAGAATATCCCTTAAGTTTTTATCTTTTTATTCCTTTAAATTTGTATGGGGTTTTATTTTAGATGGGTTTTCTTAACGGACTTAGCTTCCTCCTTTAATTTAGGGGTGTTCATGAAGCCCAAGTGCTCGGTGTGCCCCCCAAGCTTCTTAAAATATTGCCTAGCCTAGCAAAAAAAAAAAAAAAAAAAAAAAACAGCCTGAAGAAAATTGGGCACCATTGGGCAGGGGACAGGGCTTTTTTGCGGGTTGGGCCAGGCATTGGGTAAGGTATGCGGCCTTGCCCATTTGGCCCTCTCCGATACGTATATATAATTTATGTAAATATTTTTATACAATAATTTATATTATATAATAGGTTTTGCTTCTTTTTCATTTTATGGTTTGCCCTGTAGAAATAGTATACAGGTGAAATTTTTCTTAGTTTAAACTTGAAATACAGCTCTGTCCTTGCTTGAAAACAATCCTGCCACCAATGTAAGTTAGTCACATGAGGTTTGCATGATAATCGTGAAGCATTTGGCTCTTTCTCTTTTTTTTTTTTTAAAAAAAAAAATTTATTGATGTTACCATCAGTATTTTGTTTTTGTTTTTTTTTTATTTTATTGATGCTCTGCCCTTGCTTGAAAATAGCTCCGCCACTAATATTAGTTAGTCACATATGGTAGTCTTTTTAATTTTAAGGCTCAAATTATAGACTTATTTCATAATATTTCAAAGTGTAGAATTATGTATTACATTTAAAGTTTGCAATATTATTTATCAGGTATGATTGAAGCTCTTTATTTCCACAAAGAGTGTGGTAGGACATCACCATTTGGGCAGGGAAACCCGTTTGGCCCAGCTCATTATTGCTTAGCCCGAAAATATTTGGGCTTCTATGGGGCAGAGCTAGGCATCGAGCTGCATTTTATTGCTCAATGATCCTTCAAGCGGGGCATCAAGCAAGTTGCTTGCTTTGCCTAGCCGTGCTCATGAACACCCTTACTCTGCTCTTGCCATCCATTTCCTCTTCTCTTCTCTCCTACTATTCATCTCAACCAATAGAAGCGGTCTAGATTTAATATTTTATAGGGTTAAGGAGCAATTTTACCAATAAACTATTGGCCCAGGAGCACCCAACACAATAAACTATCATCTGGACCTTAAATGCCAAAAGAATTTTTAAAAGCTAAAGTTAGCACAAAACTATTACTTTATGAATTAACTTCGTTAGTGGGTCTGCATTTGGGGAAATAAAATGAGTTAAAATAAAAAGAAAAATGCAGACGTGGCAGGAGGGTGAGAGGAGATTGAAAAACATGGCTACAAAATAATTGAAAACTTCAGCTTGAGAAGACAAATGTGAAGGGCTTGTTCTGGTTTTGAAAGAAGAAAAATAGGTCCGAAATCAAGAGTGTGTCTGAGCGAAACCCATCATCGTCGACGGGATCATCGTAGGGTTTCAATGGCGTCATCTGCATCATTGTCGACGGAGTTCCGTCATCTGAGATATTTGGTCTTTCAAAAGTTGAATCAACTCAACGAACATTTCAGGTTTTAAAGGGATAAAACCGTTGGATCAGCCACTTCAAACATGGATTTTGGTTAATCAGTCAATGAATAATCCGTTTTTGAAGGTTACAAGAGTTTTGAAGCCGAAATCGGACAGGTGGAGGCTATGGAGGATGCTTAAGGCTTCGTCGCCTCCACTTGTTTTAAGCTCAAAGCCATCATCATTGAGGCTAGCGTCTTTAGCTGTGTATAAGAAATTTGTGTGACGCAGTATGATGGATGCTAAGAAGTCAAGGGCACCCGCGGCTTCTATGGTATGTTTATTGGCGTCGCTCTTGGAAGCAATGGATTTGAGTGTTTGGAGGGATTTCAAATGTGAGTAAGAAGATTGAGAAGCGTCTTTGATGATTTTGGCTACTTGGGTTTTGGTGATGGGAGCTTTGGGCGTCGGCATCCTGTGGATGCCGTGAGATGCGTTGATGGTACACCAAGATTGAATCAGACTGCGGAGGGTGTGGTTGGGAACGAGGTCGGAGGAGTCTGATATGGAGAGGGGTAGTTTGGTAACTGGGCAAGTGTTGCTTTTGCCGGAGAAGAGCGATTTCTCGATGTTCTCTCTTTCGTAGGTGATCCTAGAGGTGATGGTGATCATATCCTTCATGATTCACAAAAAGAAGGTAGGAACTTCAATATTCTCGTCCATGTCTAAAATCTGAAAAGTCTAAGGTGGAATTTGAGAGAAAAGATATTTAGAATCAGGCCTCCTGCCATGTATGCATTTTAGTATGTATTCTAACTCATTTTATTTCCCTCAATTCAAGCCACGAACGGACGTTGCTTATAAAGTAATGGTTTTGTGTTAACTTTAGCTTTTAAAAAGTGTTTGGCATTTAAGGTCCAGATAATAGTTTATTGTGTTGGGTATTCAGGCCAATAGTTTATTTTATAAAATTGCTCCTTAACCCTATTTTATAAAATTACGAATAAAACATCAAATTATTAAAAATAAATAAATTCAAAATATGCTAAATTTTATTCATGATAATTTAAGAGTGCAATAAAAATTATATTAAAAAAATATTTTAATATTTATCATTAGAAAATGAATATTGTTTTTTGAAAAAAATTGGCATGATGTGGTTCCTCCACTAGTGGTATACGAGTGCGTCCTTCCAAGAGTCATCAACAGAATTGCCTAACAACATATTTCAAGACTAATAAGTCAATTTCCAGGCGAGAGAGCGCGAATAAAGGAATGTATAAAAATCTAGGACCAAGAATATATCCAAAAATCATATCAATAAATTCAATTCTCAATTGGGAAAAAACCATATAAACTACTTAAAATAAAAAATTATAAATCGGGTTGGTAAATTCAATAAATCTTTAATTGAGTCATTAACTCAATTTAGAATTTTAAAATATGGGTAAAATAATTTTAATACTCTCTCCTTCCTCCTCATTAATAAGTTTTATTACTCCCTAACTTATGTTTCTATGTATATATCAAAATTAATTTTAATACAACAAAATATGATTCGTTTAAATTAAACATATTAAGTATATCACCATAAGAATAAAAACTTACAATATTTTCAACAAAGTTACTTAATCATTTCATAGTTCATTTTTATTAACATGAACAATTTTTTTCCAAAAAGAAAACTTATAATATATGTCACTATAGAAAGGACATATTTTGGTAAATATATTAATTAAGTAGGAATTTTTCTATATTTTTCACACACATATATATAGGTTTGTTTTTGGAAATTTTTATATTGATGTAAACCGTTTTATGAAATTTTAAGTGCATTTTACATCTTTTTTTTTTTTTTTTTTTGAAATATCTATAGAAGTATATGAAATTTAAACGCCTCTTTTTAAAAAAGATAAATAATATTACTGATTTATATTAAAGAATTAAAAAATTGAAATTGAAATATTAACTAAATTACTATCTAAAAACTCACATTTATGTGTTAAGGAAAATTATTCGATTTAGGTTAATATTTGTAAAAATGACTTTTATTTCAATTCAATTTTATAAAGGGTGAAGTTGGCATGGGATATTTTTTTTTTTTTAAGGCTTTTATCTCACCCAATAAAAAAAAAACAACTTTTTTTTTTTTAAAAAAAAAAACCTCACATTTATTTTTTGGAAAAATTAGAATGAAGGACCTAAAGGAAAAGATATTTATGGAGAAGGACCATAAAAATTATAATTATTTAGAACGACCAAATATAAAAATATTAAATTAAAGTTACTAAAATGCCCCAAACAAAATTTTCTGCATTGCCTCTTACATTCTCTTCCCCATTTTATTTTTAAAATTGTTCTGTTATAGAACACAGATGTCTAGTTAGGTGGGCTAGTACGTTGATATTGTATTAATGGGTTCGCCTGAATGTCTGAGGTAAACACCCAGGAGAACATGGGATCACTGTACACAACGTGGCTTGCGCCCAAGGGGTGGAGTATGTGCACAGTGATGACCGTATGTAAATAGTGTAAAGTTAGAAGTGTACACCTTAAGATTTGACCTCTGTATTTATAGAGGGTGTCTTCAGTTGGATAACTTGGACCTTGCATGATCTTTGGCCCGAGCATCCTAACTACTATATCGTATCTAAAGATACTCTTTGATTATGGGTAAGTTAGGATCCCCTTCATAGTAGATAGATCTTGATACACATGATACTCATTGTTGGGCCGTCTTGTTATCGGACCTCATATAGGTCCGTAATAGTTGCCCCCTAGCTCGGTAGTTCAAGCCCTTGAGCAGCCGGGATGTATTTTGCCTCAAGACAGGCTAGTTAGGCCAGGATGCTGTGAACCTTACCCTCTTGTCGATTGATTGCATATTACTAAGCTGGGTTACTTAGACCCGACTGCCGATGCCATTTGCCCAAAGATCCGAGGTCATAGCTCGAAGACCTAGGACAATATCAAGGAGTCTACCTGACTTCGAGGCCGGGATTCTTTGGTATTCGCCATCATTACCAATTGACACTTGGCTACCCTGGATTCGCGAAGGGTTTCAACCGCCACGCCTAGCTGGCTGCGATTTCTACGCGCATTTAATGCCCCATCGCATTGCGTTCGTCACCCCTGCTCTTTTACATGAATAAACTCTTTTACCCCTGATGCTTCAATATCATTTGTTCGTATTTTCCCTCCATTCTTCACACTTCTCCCATTTTTGGCATTCTCTTTTCTTCTCCGAAAGCTCTGGTGTTCTTGCAACGACCATCTCTATCTGATTCTCGGATTTTGCCTCTTCATACTTCTCCAACCTTCATCCCTTCAGGTATATCCTCCCCTTCTTACCATTTCTCTGATTTTGTTTTGAAGTTCGTCGGTTTTGTGACTCCTTTTCCGCTTTTTCATCGTGATACCTTAGATAGGCTTGTTTTTGGGTTTTCTAGGTAACTTTTGAGTTCTGGGTTCTTTCACATTGCCGATTATCCTTGCCCGTAGGAGTGTCAGTTTGTCTAGTTTTGTTTGCTTTGGTTTTCCCCCTCCTTATCAAGCCTTTTATGCCTTTTTAGGTTTCAACTTCTGGTGTCGATGGGTAGGGTTGACCATTCGCCTTCTTCGAGTCAAAAAGTAACACTCGAAGAGGAGGAAGCATTGCGTGCATGTTATCCTAGAACCAGCTTTTGGTTATTTGGCTCTCCTCTTTCCGAAGAGCAAAGGCTAGCCACCTTGCTCCGTGGTGGGTCTAGTGAGAGGAGTGCTGTGTGTCTCCGACCTGCTAGGTCCCAAAATGAGAATTCGGCCAATATTTTGCCTCACCCTAAGAGTCGGGTGAACCCAAAGCTATTCCGGCACTACCCGTCAATTTTTATGAGGCTCACCCAAGCGTAAGATCGGAAACTCACCTTGATGGATACCTCGGCCCCTGTTGGGACTGTATTGCCTCTAACTCCCATTATATCGCGAGCGGACAAGATTCCCTGGCTAACATTAACCTAGGTTCCTGTCATCATAAGTCTTCCTCTGACCCTATCCCGGCTGTTGGGAGTTGGCTTCCTCCTGGTCCCGCCATTTCGGCTTCATCACGTAGTAACTTGTATATGCTAGGTATACCCCTCCTTACTGATTCCAGCCTTTTTGTTTTTGTTATAGGTAAATGGAGTCATGTCCTCACCCCATAGTGCCCGATCGATGCCGGAGAGTCGGATTCCTCCAGTCCTCCCAAGGTTTTGCTCGACAAATACCCCTGGGTGACGCATGAAGTCTTGAGGACCCACTCCTTAATGACCACTGCGATATAGGCAACTTGGGTTTGGAGGAAGAAGATGGTGCCTCTTGAGTCCTCTTGATGATAACGAACCAATCTACTCTTCTCGGGAGGTCAGACGCACCAACTTCTTCTTTTTCTATAGGCACTACATGTCCCGACTCAGTATTCGTTTTCCGTTTACCGAGTTCCAAATTACCGCTTTGAACCACCTCTACTTGGCCCCCTCTCAACTTCACCCTGATGGGTGGGCTTATCTAGTCGCCTTCGAGCGCTTGTGTGGCTTTTTCCAAGAACCTATGCCTTGTACAACTACATTATTTTTTTTTTACTTCTTTTGTCCTTTTACTCCTCGCTCTAGTAAGGAATCAGCCAAGTTGAAAGGGTTGACTTCTCTCCGGGGCGATCCTGATAGAAAACTTTTATTGCCTATTCCGAGTCTTTCAAACATTTCAAAAATAGCTTCTTCAAAGTTGTCGCCAAGCCTGGGAACAACCTTGGTTTCTAAAAGGGGCTGAGTGCAAAGACGTGGAATGGAGGATCCCTTTATATTGGACTTTTGACCATCACAAACTGACCTCCACTTCCTATCAAATCGAACTTGATGATCTCCCAGCAAAAGAGGTTTCCTCTGTAGATCGGCTGATTTCTTATGTCAATGTACACGACATCAAAAGCGCGGCCTTTTATATTAACCGGGCTAGTGCCGGGTTGGGGTCGATAGCCAGTACGATCTCTTTTGTTATTTGTCATAGACTTATGTTTATGCTTTTGCCTATGCTATATCTAGCATTAATTCTGACTTCCGTGTTTGTTTTGTAGATCAAAATATGGAGGAGTTGCCGCGGTATCTATCTTACGTGAACCCGGATGCCGGTGTATTGAGTAAGAAGGTAACTAGGAAACGCGCCGCCCCCGAGTCCAAAAAAGGAAAGGCCGCCGCGGCCTCTCAAGCAACAGCGGCCAAGAAAACTAAGACCTTGGCCCAACAAGGAATTTCCTCCTCTCCTCCTAGTGGCCAGATTTCCCGTCCTCCTTCTCCAGCCAAAATTCCTACTGCTCCTCTTCCTGCCTCCAAGATTGCCCGTGGGCTAGTATGGGAGAAGGGGGTGACAGAAGAACTCAGCGTAGCGTTTCTCCCTCCTCGTCAATTTATGAATGCCCTTCCTCTATTTGATGTCGATGAACGGTTGGTTCATGACGTGCAAGATTATGCGTGTAAATCCATCGGGTTGGCACAATCGGTGCTTCATTTGAAAGGCAAATATGTGGGAGCTGCGGTCGAGATACCACGTATGAAATTGGAGAAAGGTGAAGCCGTGGAGGGGAAGAAAAGAGCTGAGGAGGAGCTTAACGCATCCAAAGCCGCCATTGGGAAGGCGATAGAGGAGCTCCTTATGACCAAGGATGCTTTGGAGAAGAGGAGTGCGGACCTTGCTAGTGTGCAGGCGGCTCATTCCAAGAGCTTAGATTCCGTGAAGGCCCTGCAGGTCCAACGCGGTGAGCTAGTCGTCGAACTAGAGACAACAAAGGCCGCCCTCACGGAGGAAAAGAAAGCCCACTTGACTGCATTGAAACGCTGAAGGAGGCCGCTGCGGATTGCTTCAAGATGGCACTTGCACAAATTACCATCTAAACCCCGAGGTGAATATAAACATCACCGAGTATGACCACTGGGCCTACATCAAGGATGTCATACTAGTGCCTCCACCTTCATCGCTTGGGAATGACTCAATTTCCTTTATGGATGAAGACCAAGGCGGCGAGGAGGAGCCTACTTCAGTCCCTAGGAGTCAGGTCAGTGAAGAAGCTTCATCCGCGGTCCCGCTCGAAGGGGAGGGAATTGGACCTGAAGGCGCTGCCCCTCCAAACTGAGCATTGGAGGTTTCTCCAGCTATTATTGTGTCGGTGTATTGTACCGGTTTTCTTTCGCTTGTAATATGTTGACTTAGGATAAACTAATCATTAATGTCAATTTCATCTATTCTCTTATTAAGTATAGCTTACTTTTGCATCCTTTATTCATCGTAGTGACGAATTTGCTTTTGTGAATGCCAAATCGTGTTGTTATTTTTATGACCGGGCTAGGGTCTCGTTGATATAAAATCTACTAGCATTTATTCTTCCGATATCGAAGATCGGGTATGTGAGTAAGGGTTGAGGAACAAACCGTACTACCGCGTTTCGGATCCATTGTCCGGGATTTAATGCAGGATAAGGGAAAATCGTCACATTCCCAGCCGTGGTGTAGAAACGCAACACTTAAGCATTTTGACCTGATCAGGGTCGGGATGACAATTTGCCTTCTTATCTAGGAGCTATTTCTGATGCATCAAAATTTTGCAAGGGCTTTTCACAGTGGCCTCGCGTACTTAAAAACCTGGGCTCGTTGGCCCCGATGTTAAGGGCTTTTAACAACGGCCTCGCATACTTAAGAACCTGGGCTCGTAGGCCCGGTGTTAGTCTTTTAACCGCGTTTGGTGTATGGATCGGGTTCAATGACCAAAGTCATTGTCCTCTCCATCATCCGTTCTCCATCTTCACTCGAATAAGGCAGGGTGGTGGCGACAGAGGTTGAAGAAAAAGGGAGAGAGGGGAGAGAGAGAGGAGAAGGAAGAAGGAGAACGAAGAGAGAGGGGAATTGGAAGACATGAGAGGGAAGGTTAGAATGGTAATTTAATATTCACAAATAATTACACAGAAGTCCCTTGGGACTTTAGAGTAATTTCATGATTTCAATGGATTTTATTGTGATAAATTCTCTTTCTTGGGACCTGTGCGTAATTTTCCCCTCTTTGTTTGATGTGCTCGGTCAATCTGTTTGAAAAAGTAGTGTTTTTTTTTTCAATCGACTTTTACAAATATAAATAGGATAAAAATAAAATTGTAAATATGATTTGTGTTTGGATTGAAATTGACTCTTATTTAGATTATTGTTTAAAAAATCATTTGAGATGTAATATGACTGAAAAATGTTATGAATCTTATTGAATATTATATATATGTATATATTAGTTGTATACATTGTAATAATTGAAGGTAAAAATTTTAATTTGATAAAAAAGAGTTAAATTATTATTAAAAAATTTTAAAAAAATAAAGTTCTTAATTAAATATATTTAATGAATAAAATTGCATATAAATTAGAATGCATACATATGTATTTTTACATGTTGATACTAAATAATAGTACATTACTAATTAGATCACATATCCTTCACAAATTGGTCTCTGATTCTATCATGAACATTGTTCATTTATGTTGAAGATAATGTAAGAATATTTGACAAGAATGCCACATCAAATGTATCATTGTTATCTTTATCACCCCTATATCCTTATTCACCTTGAAAAACAACATCAATTTGGGAATTTCTCCGAATAAGATTGTTACACGAACTACGTGGACATGCGGAAACACCCCATCCTTCAGAATTTGGATACTAGCTTTCTTCTTCTTGTTGGAATCCTTAGTTCACACACCATGGCCGATCACCTTCATCAACACCATCACCATCGCCCGCACCACCTCTCCATTCCACCACGCGTCACCGTGCCCACCACCTTTTCCACCACACCCAGACCATATCCTGTGTACCCTTCGTTTAACTCGAAATCCTTGGCTAAATCTTCCTTCTCTTTCCTCTTCCTCCTGTTGCTCTCCTTGCAATCCTTTTATTCCTTACTCCCTTTTCTCCGCTCCTCTCCTTCCTTTTCACTATTCCTTTTTTCTTTTCTTGTATCACTTCTTTTCTTCCTTCTCACTCTCTTTTCTTCTCTATTTTCTTCTTATTCTTCCACTTCTAGGGACCCATTTGGCCAAGAAAAGCCAAACCAGCAAGAAACCACCACTTCACTGTCTTGACCACCGTTAACCACCACAGACCATCATCTTCACCATCACCAGAAACCACCGTCAAGCACCATCATAGCGCCTTCTCTTAAAACGCCTTCCAAAACACGCAGATAGTTAACAAAGACAAGGAAGTGAAAATGGCTTGCAGGAAGGCTAATCTCTCCCAGTGTGGCTCATTCACTTATTCAAAATGAAAATTAACACCGCAATCCTTCCCTCACCCAGCTTGCTCTCCATTTAGGGTCTATTTGGTTCAATGGAGGGGGGGGGGAGAGGAGGGGGATTTTAATGGAGGAAAGGGGGATGAGAGGGATTTTAATGTTACCTTGTTTGGCTTGATCAGAAGGAAGCGGAGGGAAGAGATTTTAATATTACCTTATTTAGTTTAGAAGGGGAAGGGAGGGATTTTTTTTTTCCCTCACATTAACAACTTTACCCTTATGTTATAAGAAAGATCTTAACTTACCTTGTTTGATTCGGGGAGAGGAGGGAAGGGAATTAATTATCTTCACATGGATAATTTTACTTATGTTATAAGTGATTTTTTTTTTCAAACTTTGTTAAATGTATGATAACATTTAATTATAAATACAATAACATTATTATTCCTTAAATGAAAATTAACATTTAAAACATACACACATATATTGAAAATCAACACAATATTTTATCAAGCTATATAAATCAATCATGAAGTTAAGTATTGGCATGCATATGACACCATAGTTTTGAAAGAAATGTATTTCAATCAAAACAAATGTTTAACACAGTTAACTAATGTAATGATTGGGTAGATAAAAATTTAATTTCAAATATATAAAAGAAGTTCGTTTAATATGCATTTTGCTTTTAAAATTAACTTGGAAAATTAAAATAACTGATTCTCCTTGTTATAGTACAGCCTATCACATCACAAATTAACTCCAATACTGAGGTATGTCTTGCTCCTTTGGATTGCGATTGAAATTAGGTATCTGGTGATTTAGAAACAATTACAACTTTTTTGGATAGATTTCAACGAACACATTCGTAACGGAATAATTCAATATCGAAATAATTAAACTCAGAAGCATCTTGGGACAGATTTCGACATGCAAACTCGTAATTATTTTTGTAAGTAATATAGGATTAATTAGAATATTTCACCATTGATACCTCAGCGAATTCTCTGGTTTGGGTGAGGCTAGGGTTCGTCATGAGATTGTGAAATTCTGGGTTCTATTGTTGTTCTTGAGGAGTAGTATTAAGGGCTTCAGGTCTTAGCCATCTAATATATGTGCTCAAATCAAAGTTTGTCACTGCGTTCATTCTATAGCTGCTATATCATATGCACGAGGAAATATGGTGCGTGTAGCTTTTATGTTTGATAATTTCCCACAATCGTGTATTTAGAATCAGTAGCATCGAGTTAAACCTGGAGGCCTTAGGTATTTCTGGTATAAAAGAAAAAGACTAGGGATATTTTTGTCCACTGACATGCCAAATTTTATAAATCCCTCCGAATCCGACAGGGAAATTTTAAAAGATTTTCCCTCCCCTCCTAAATAATATGATAAGCCAAACAAGGGGGGGGCCAAAACTTACATTCTCCTTCCCTCCTAGGAAAATCCCCTCAAACCAAATAACTTTAAATGAAATTTATACAAAATTGCATCCGAGTAAAACCTGCTTGTGAAATTGTGGAATAAAAGGGGGTTAGGGATTTTTTTTCTAACGCTCTCTCTTCTCATCATTAAATAGGAGGTAGTCAATAATATCTGATAAGATGGATGTTAACGGAAAAAAAGAATAATAATAACGATGTTGAGGGAGGGAATGAAGAGGTGAGAGGCTAGTAATCCATGGTGGCCGTTGAGGGAGACGAGAGGTTGAAGAAGACCCAACATGTGTGATTAACTGATTAAAGAAAGCCTGAGCAATATTTTTCAATCCCATTATTACTTTACCAATATCTGGGGTCACTTCCACCAATCCCACTTCTTTTGTGTATTTCCAATCCAAGGTTATCCCCAGTCCCTCTACTAAATGTTGCAAAATGGGTAATACTAGTGTCAAACCCAGTACCAACCCCTACAATGTCATATCCCAAAAAGGGCTTTGGTTCCAAGGTTTTGGGTTGACTATCTTGACGGCTCTGAGGTTGGATCTCCATCAAATATGAAAGGCCACTGTCTTTTGGCTACCACTGTGGAATGATTGGCCATGATAGCAGAGTATGTAAAGGGGAAGCCCTAAAGGATGAGAAGGATGCCAGAGAACGTGATAGGGAGGAAGCTCTCGTGAAGTTTTTGAGGAAATGGAATGAGGAGGACTCTAGGCTTTAGATGCCGACGAGTGAATCTTACTCACCAAAGGCACGTGTCCGACAGGTTGAGAAAATCCGTTATTATGGGAGCAATAATGATGGGAATGTTCGAACTTCTGGGCAAGAGTTTAGCTCTGAGCAGGATAAGGCGCCTCAGTCTTCGTGCTTGTCAATGATTCCTATTCTAATTATTACGGGGGGTGAATCTTCAGCTGATACTGGTACACAAGCGAATATTCCAGCCAACCTGGTAGAAAAACCCAGGGCCCAAATTACAAGTTTTCGGGTCAACCCTTCTTTAAGTGGATGTCTCAAAACTGTCGGAGCAATTGGAACTTAGCCCAATCAAAATGATGGACTTGTCTCCTACGGATTGAACTAATGGGGTGAGCTCTGTGTCTAAGGCCAATAGTCCGATCTCAACTCTCTCCCCAATATCTGAATGCAGAGCTGTGAAATCGGAGTAAGTCCGTTAGGTCGGCTCGTTTAAACCCGACCCTATAGGGTTTGGGTTTAAAAATAGGTTAGAAATTTGAAATTGGCCATATAGGGCCTCGGGTTTAATCGGGTTAACCCGTTAAATTTTTTTTAGTTTAAACTAAAATCCTTTTTTATGTTTATTATTATTACGTATTAAAACATATAATTAGTTATTATAAATTTTAAAAAGAGATGTTTTTATATTAAATAAACACATATTTTGGTATTACAATATTATATAAGTAATAAATTATAAATATATTTTGTGTAAAATAAGTATAATTATTTTTACCTATCAGTAAAATCATATATGAACCGAAGGAATATGCAAACACACACCAAATTATGAGAGGGAAAGACATTTTGTCGTGGGTATAAAGCAATTCCTTTATTTAATATATTTTGGAAAAAAGGAAAAAAAAAAAATTCTTTATGTTTATTTGTTTTTTATTATAAATTAATGAATGTATTTATTTGTTAGATGATTTATATTGTTTAGATATTAATGTTGATAACATTTATTTGATAGATTAAAATTTTAATAATTGCAATTTACTAATTGTATTTCTTTGAAAAAACCGAAGAAAAAATAGTTAAAATTTAGAATAGTAATTTTAGAATATAGATTGACCCTAATGATTTGACCCTGATTTGGCTTAGAAACATATATTTTCTTTATGCCACTGGGGCCGGCCGGCCAGCTCTAATGTGAAGTGGCAAAAAGGCGAGTGGGGTCCATTTAAAAAGAAGTTTGGAGGATTCGGAGCCCCCTGACCTACATAAGCGAAGAAGATTATTCATAGAGAAGGAAGAGAATCGCATCTCAAAAAGCAGAAGGAAGAGAATAGCATCTCAAAAAGCACACCCAAAAGACTGGCCTGTCGTAAAAGTATCCGCGGAGAATTAAGAACGAACTACGCAACAATACAATGGTGTCAGCTCCTCCGGTGGTAAATGATCCACTATCACAAGAAACTGACTTTCCGGATTGTTGGTTTTTAGGCTGGTTCTCTCTCTCTTTCTCTAGTTTTCTTCCGAGGAAAGTCAAACGTTCAGACGTTTTCTCTGTCCGATTACGATTTTGGAAGTTGGAGTTTTCGCTCTGAACCAGTACAATGGCTTGGTTTAATGGGGGTAACTTCTCGGCCGAGAAGTCGGTTCGCCCGACTCGGCCCTGCTACGTTCCTACTCACTGCAGGAACAATGGCATGCCTGATTTCAACACTGTGAACTCATTCATGTCGGGAAATGGGTCGTCAGCTCAGTCTGGTTTCGCATCCTTCAACTCTTACAGTTCCAGACGACAAGCTAGGGGTGGTGGTGCGAGTAATGGCCGTTTTGGTGGTCGTGGTCGTGTTGGTCGAGGCCGGAGGTTTGGTCGACCGGAGGAGACTGATGAGCGGAACCATTACCCGAATCGGAACGGTTTTAGGATTCCTGACCCGCTTGACACTAAAGAGAGTTTTGGAGAAGATGGCGATGTCTGTGGTGGTATCAATTTTGACGCATACGAAGATATTCCAGTGGAGGTCAGTGGTTCCGACGTACCCCCGCCGGTCAATACCTTCGCAGAAATAGAGCTGAGCGAGGGTTTGAACAAGAATATCAAGCGATGCAAGTACGTGAAACCCACTCCGATTCAGCGTCATGCGATCCCCATTGCCGTTGCTGGTCGCGATTTGATGGCTTGTGCTCAGACCGGGTCAGGGAAGACGGCGGCGTTCTGTTTCCCGATTATATCTGGGGTTTTGAAGGATCGTTCTCGGGTTTTGCCTACTGCTCGTGAAGGCTGGATTGCTTATCCCACTGCGCTTATAATGTCACCAACTAGGGAGTTGTCATGTCAGGTATATTGATTCGGTTCGAGTTCCATTTCAATTTTGTAGTCAATCTTTAGACTTTGAGCTACTCGGCTAAAGTTCATTGGTTTCCATTTGGTTATATATTGGTAGATTCATGATGAGGCCAAGAAGTTCGCTTATCAGACTAGAGCGAAGATTGTTGCTGCTTATGGTGGGGCCCCGATTGCTCAGCAGGTTTGCATTTAGATTCCTCAAGCATTTTGATGATTACTCTGTAAGGCGTGTCTTTTTGTGCTCATAGGTTCCTTCTGAACCTCCGTTGTACTCGAAGGTCATTTTACATTCTTAAATTTAACTATTGCCTTTAATGTTATCCCATGATATTCCTTTTCTTCAAGATTAAGAGGAAGTGTTGCAGAAATATTATTATAAGTTCCTGCATACATGTAATTGGCCTCGGTAACAATGTGCTGTATTTTCCTTTTCTTCATAATTTTGTTACTTCGGCAATGACTTCAACTTCTTTGAGACAGTTTCGTAATTTAGAAAAAGGGGTGGACATCTTAGTTGCAACTCCTGGGCGCCTAGTTGATATGATTGAGAGAGGCAGGGTTTCACTCACACGAATAAAATTCCTCGCACTTGATGAGGCAGATCGCATGTTGGATATGGGCTTTGAGCCTCAAATTCGGAAAATTGTTTTGCAAATGGATATGCCTCCACCAGGTGCTAGGCAGACTATGCTTTTCAGTGCTACGTTCCCAGAGGATATTCAGGTGACTTCAATCCACCATGTCTGATTGATATTTTGATTGACTCTGTGTTGTCTTTTCATTCTTCAAGTTGAAAGCAATCTTATCAGTTGACACCTTTCCTGATTCATGAGATATTATATTGGGTAATGGGTATTATCAGAATATTGGCTTTAATCTAGGATTGGTATTAATGTTTTGTTTACCATATTTGTGCGGCTAAGACTAGCCCCTGATTAATTAACGATATATTTTCAATGCTTTCTTCTGTTGCAGAAGCTGGCTGCGGACTTTCTTTCAAACTACATAGTCTTAGCCATTGGAAGAATTGGTTCCAGCACTGAATTGATTGTACAAAAAGTTGAACTTGTTCAGGATATGGACAAAAGAGACCATCTTTTGGATCTTCTCCGTTCTCAAAGGGTTAATGGGTTCAATGGAAAGGTGAGATTGGACAAGGAACGCTTCCATCTTCTGTCATTGTTGCATGAATATCCACTCCTTTCAATTTTATTCAACTCCCATTTATTGTTAATATATTGGAGCATTGAACTTTTTTAGACTGAATATTAACTATTGGTTTCTTCAAACGCAGAAAGCTTTGACTCTAATATTTGTTGAAACAAAAAGAGGAGCAGATGCTTTGGAATATTGGCTGTCGAGAAAAGGTTTTCCAGCTATTGCGATACACGGTGACAAAGTTCAAGTGGTAAGCATCTTTTGGAGTTTTTGAAAATTTTTAATTTTTTAATTTATCATAATTTGGAACCCTTGATTTTTACCAGACGCGTTAGATTAAGGCTTACACTTCATCGCTGTCTCTGCTCACCAGTGTTACGTGGTTATATGTATGTGTGTATGTAAGATTAGTTAGGTGTTGATGTGCCATTCTGGGACATCACTAAATGGCATTGAGAAATTTGTCCAGTGATGAGATTAAACTGATATATCTGCATTGAGAAATTTGTCCAGTGATGAGATTAAACTGATATATCTGCATGTTTGGAAAAACGTTTTTGGTAAAACCGAAAAGTTGAAACCACGTTTTGGCATTTGCCAAAATGTGTTTTTCAAAACACCTATAATTTGACATGCTATTTTATAAAATAATCACTGATTTTTACTCGTTTACATGAAGGAGAGGGAAAGGGCCTTGAGATCTTTCAAAAGTGGTGCTCGGCCTATTTTGGTCGCAACCGATGTTGCTTCAAGGGGTTTAGACATACCACATGTGGGTCATGTTGTCAATTTTGACTTGCCGAAAGATATAGATGGCTATGTTCACAGAATTGGCCGAACTGGTCGTGCCGGCAAGTCTGGTTTGGCCACTGCTTTCTTCAGTGACAAAAACATCCCTCTTGCAAAGGTCCTTGTTGAACTTATGCAAGAATCAAACCAAGAGGTTCCCTCTTGGCTCACCGAATATGCAGCAGAGAGTTCTTCATACGATATCCGTAGCAGAAAAAGGGGCCAGTGGTATGGTAAAGGCAATTATGGCGGCCATGACTTCAGAAATATGACTCAACATGAAGAAGGGTATCACAACCACTCAGTGGATGCAGGTTCTGTAGAGAACTATGGCACTAGGCCTGCAGCATATGACATCTCTGATTCTTGCAATGACTCTTATGATGAAGCCAACACAGTTCCTTCTACTAGCAGCAATTACCATTACAGTGATGCCGGTGCTTATTATGGAGGCGGGGGGGCCGACAGGCCAAACGGGTATGAATCAGTTGTTCCTACTGGGTGGGACTAGATTGGTAGTTTGAAGTGACTCACTTTTAATATGGAGGAATTCGGCAGCATATGATGTTTATACAGTAATAGTGAAGTTTGCCCTTTTTTGTAATATCCACGCATATTGGTTTCATACAAAATTTATAAATAATATAATCACATGGATATATATATATATATATATATACATATATATGGGTTTATCGTTTATCGTTATGTCGTCACTTGATATAAGGTTATATCAAGTCACTTCAAAACTACGTTGTTTTGGGAGTTATGGGAATTAATGAAGGGTGTTTTGGTATTTTTGTTTTTATATTTATTATACGAATTTTACCAAAGAACCTTTCATTAATTCCCTTAATCTTAAAACTACGTCGTTAGGGAATTAATGAAGGGTGTTAATTTTACTAAAACACCTTTCATTAATTCTTCTAACTCCCAAAACGGCATAATTTTGAGATGACTGACATAACCTTATGTTAAGTTACATGACAAACGATAAACCCTATATATATATATATATATATATATATATATATATATATCTTTTAAGTATTAAAATAGTGCTTTTATTTTTGTAGCTAAAAAGTGAATGGCATTAAGATTGGTTCCTTATATAAAATCATAAAACAACACCCCACAGATTTTATCCTCCCTAATTATTGTTGAGTATGCATCCATATGAGTAAATTAGAAAAAGATTGATAAATATAAATCATAAAACAGCACTCCACGGATTTTATATTGAATAAGAGCATCAAAAAAAAAAAAAAAAAATCAAGACAGCCATCTGGATATATAATTCACTACTCAAAAATTAGATAAAAGGAAAATGAACACAAACAATGTAATTCATTTAAATGATAGAGTCAAAATTTTAGTGTTACAATCATGTCACCAAAAAAATCAAACTAAGTATAGGCTTAGTTTGTCAATACTTATATTTTAGGTGCACTATCTTCCTACCATTCAAGATCGAGTTTTATACTTTGCCCCAAAAAAGAATCGAGTTTTATCACATATCACAGTTAAAAGAATATTTTCTAAAATATTGAACAAGAGAAGATGCCAAGATTGAAAACATCAACATCATGGTCTTGCTTTTGGGAGATCCTTTGTCCAATCTGCATTGTTCTCAAATATAAATTGCCACATTCATATATTATACGCTTCCTTTTTCTTCTAAGGGAGATAATTCTTTAGTATGCTTTTTTTATTTACACGAAACATTCAGAAGTTATATGTCTCTCTCTCTCTGTTTTTTTTTTTTTTTTTTTTTTTTTTTTTTTAATTTCTCATTTCACGTCATATATAGTAACTCAAATTAATATTATTATATTGGTTGCATTCAATCACGCTCTCATTTTTAAAGTTTAATTGCGTCTACACAATTAGAAAATCAAAACAACTTTTCTGACCTCTTTAATCACTGTAGGTTCAATCCATGTATAAGGGCCCATTTGGATAGGCTTTTTTTAAAAGGAAAAAAAAAACTTTTTTAATGTAAAAAAAAATGCAATTTTAATTAATTTATGTGTTTAAATGATATTTTTTTAAAAAAATAAAAGTCAAAAAAAAAAAGTCAAAGTGTCGCTTTTTTTTAAAAGGTCCAATTTGGAACTTAAAAAATAAAGACTTAAAAAAACACTTTTTTAAAAGTTCATCCAAATGGGCCCTAAATCCAATGAGCTTAGCTATGGCGGGTGAAGTTGTAGTAAGCTTAAAACTGAAACCACCAATTCAAGTGTTTTTGTGATCACAAATCACCATAGCCACTTTTGCCACTATCTAGAACTAATACATCCATTGCTAAAGTAACAAAACCTTCATCTTGCATAAACATTTCCCTCCTTTGATTGAACCATATTTTGATAAGCTATTTCATGGTATATTTGAGGATTTTATCACTATTTTTGAATTTAAATTTCATTGACTACAATTAAAAGTTGTTTGCATGAAATTAAGGTTAAAAGGGGGCAAAAATGTCATGTTTTATGATTTACCTTTATTCATTGATTTTTGAAAAATAAGGTGTTACATTTTGAGTTTATTTTCTTCGCAGACCAATTTAGGGAGAACTACAGAAAAGGCCCCGCAGTTTTTGAAATTACAGTTTGGTCCCACAAACGGTTCAAAATTTTCAGTTTCATCCCGATACAAAATTTTCTGTTAGGTCCCTACGCAAAACTGCTGCGTTTTGACAGAGATGATTTAGGTCTGATTTTGAGACCACCTGCTCGGGATTTCAGAGATAACATCGTCGCGCCAACACCAGACTGGAAAAACAGAGCTTCACCTTCATCATGAGTCCACCAACGTCGGCCTTCTCCTCCATTCCATTCACCAAGACCGGTGACCTCCATCTCCTTCCCCATCACCACCACATCTTCGCCTCTCATGGATTCGATTATTTCACCAAGTTTCATCATCGTCGACTTTTCTATATAGTAGTTTAGTCCTCGGATGCCTCTTACAATCAGTAACCATGTTTTGAAAGAGAGAAAATGGGAAGAAAAGAGTTTTCCCCCTGTTTGAATGAGGGAGGAAAATTGAGAGGAAAGAAAAGTTGGGGAGAAAATCTCTTCAACGAGGGAGGGATTTGGAGGAGAGAACGCTTTTTCCACTTCGGCTCTTTCCTCATTCCCAGGCCCCCTTGTATCATCATCATCAATATAAACTGTTATAATATGGATTAGGTAGATCCACATTTGTAGGTTAGCTGGATCCACAATTGTAGGCTTTCCTGTTAGGCTTTCTCTTGTATATGTACCAATGTATTTATCTTATTCAATAAGACTTTCTGATTCTCAGATTACATGGTACCAGAGCCTAGGTTAGAATAATATTAGAATTAAAAAAAAGAATAATATTTTTATTTTTTTCTTCTCTCCTGTTGCTGCGACTGTAGCGTGTTCATAGTGGAGTTTGGTGCGTCTTCAAAGCGGAGGCTCATGTCTTTGCAAATTTCTCCACCGTGAGCGTGGGCTCTCACCGCCCAACTTCGATCCCTCCTTTGCCTCCGATTGGTGGTTCCCCCTCAGGTCCGATGCCATTCCAGCCACCGTGTGAGTCCCACACTCCGTCGACTTCTCCGCTCTGAGTTTGAAGGCTTCGACTCAAAGCATCTCCGGTTGCACAGGTTCAAATCGGCCAGCAAATTGCTCTTCATTAGTCTACGGTCGTGTGTGGTCTTCGCGCGGGTCGTCTCCATTTGAAGTACTGTTCATCGTGCTTCTTCTTTGTGTTATCTTTACTGTTAAGGCCGTGTTTGGTTTTTTGGGCTGTTAAGGCCCCGTTTGGTTTTTTGGGCTGTTAAGGCCGTGTTTGGCTGAATCCCATCTTGTTATTATTATTGTGCATCTTTGATTATTTTCCATGGCCGAATCCAAGACATCCGAGATGCTGCCTATGTCTGCTAAAATTACTGATTCCAAATTAAATTGGACCAATTATTCTGATTGGAGTAAAACTGTTAAAGTTTATCTCTTGGGTATTGAAAAGGAAACCCATTTAACTCAGGATCCTCCTACCGGGAATGGTGAGACAAGTTTGTCTCTTCTTTCAAATTCGGAACTCTATTGAACCACGGATTTTGGCTTCCGTCAGTCATTGCAACACAGTGAAGGAAATTATGGATTATCTTGACTTTATGTTCTTTGGTATAGGGAATTTTACTCGGATTCACGAAGTATGTAAAGGATTATATCGCTCCCAGCAGCAGGGTCATCCCTTGAAGGATTTCTTCATAGACTTCAAGAAGTTGTATGAAGAGATGAAGGTACTTATGTCTCCTCAGGCTAATCTTCAGACCCGCATCAAGAATCTGGAGGTTCAAGCTATCATCAGTTTCCTTGAAGCTCTTGACCCATCTTATGACACCATCCGCTCTCAGGTTCTGTCTAGTAGGAGCTTCCATCTCTTGATGATGTGTTCTCACGCGTTCTTCGCGTTAATAGTTTGGTTCGTCCCTCTGTTGATTCAAATGCTAGTGCTTTGGCTGGGCGTGGTCCCTTTAAGAACAAGAATTATGGATCGAAACAAAACACCAGTGCTCCACCCCTGACTTCTGGCAGTATTATATGCAACTATTGCAAGGAACTTGGTCATATTAAGAAGAATTGTCACAAATTATAGAATAAACGTCAGCATGATCAGCAGCGTGGCCTTGCTCATATTGCCCGCTGCTTGCTCATATTGCCCAGACACCTGATCAGTCTGATTATGGTCCATCATCTGCAGAGGCTCTCGCTACAGGTACTTTGTCTTCTGGCCTTGCTACTACTTCCACAAAGTGGGTCATTGATTCAGGTGCCACCGACCACATGACAGGTAACCATCATTTATTTTCATCGTATGCCCCATATTTTAACCCATCCTCCATATTTGTCACCAATGGTTCCCTGATCCGTGTTCTTGGATCAGGAACTGTTATGCCCACTACATCCATTTCACTCTTTTCAGTCCTTAATGTGCTCGATCTTACTTTTAATCTTTTGTGTCCAAGTAAACTAACTCGTCATTTGAACTGTTTTATCTCATTATACCCTGACCACTGTTTGATTCAGGATCTTACGACGAAACAGATTATTGGTAGAGGCTATGAACCCGGTGGACATTACATCCTTGATAATCAAGTGCCGCATTCTGTTGCTTGTTCTAGTGGGTCGTCTCCCTTTGAAGTCCATTGTCGTCTTGGTCATGTGTCCCTTTCGTCCCTAAAGAGGTTGTATCCTTAGTTTTCATCTGTGTCTTCTTTGAATTGTGAGTCGTGTCAGTTTGCCAAACACCATCATGTTCATTTGGCACCCCGAGTCAATAAACGGGCTGCATCTCCCTTTGAGTTAGTTTATTATGATGTTTGGGGTCCTTGCTCAGTTTTATCTCAGACTGGTTATCGATATTTTGTCACTTCTGTTGATGATTTTTCCCGAACTACTTGCTTTACTTAATGAAACACCGTTCTGAATTGTTTACTCATTTTCGTTATTTTTGTGCTAAAATTCAAACCCAGTTTAATATGCCTGTGAAAATCCTTAGAAGTGATAATGTGAAAGAATATTTTTCCGCCCCATTCACCGATTATATGCATAGCATGGCCTTCTTCACCAATCCTCGTGTGTTGATACCTCTGCTCAAAATGGCGCCGCTGAAAGAAAAATCGCCATCTTTTAGAAACTGCCCGTGTCCTCATGTTTCACTTTGGTGTCCCTCAATCTTTTTGGGATGATGCCGTGTCTACTGCTTGTTTCCTTATCAATCGCATGCCTTCAGTTGTCCTTAATGGTGAAATTCCCTATTCCATTTTGTTTCCCACCACTAAACTGTTTCCTGTCATTCCTAAAATTTTTGGTTGTGTCTGCTTTGTTCGGGATGTCCGTCCCAATGTGAGTAAACTCGATCCAAAGTCCTTGCGGTGTGTCTTTCTTGGTTACTCTCGAGTTCAGAAAGGTTATCGGTGTTACTCCCCTGATCTTTGTCGTTATCCTGTGTCCACAGATGTGACTTTTCATGAGTCTTCTCTTTTCTTCCCGTCTTCGATATTATTCGAGTCTTCCTCTGTGGTTTCTGAGTCTGATGATATCCTAGTTTATCGTGTTCCTATCTCACCAGTACAGGCTGCAGTTCCGGAACCTGAGATCGTCAATGATGCTGATGTTGCCAATATTATGCCGTCGCCAGTACTTGCTTTGCCGTCGGATTCCGTTCCTGCCTCCTTAGTTTCTAATCCTACTTCCCTAGGTCCTGTCATTCCCGTTCCAGACCCGGTTGTACCTGATTCTACTATTGACCTATCTCATGACTTGCCTATTGCACTCTGAAAAGGTACCCGTCCTCACCATCCTCCCCAGAGATATGCTGATTGTATTTATCCTATCTCATCGTTTGTATCCTACCAGCGTTTGTTCGCGGTTTCCTCTTCCCTTGTAGCCACCCTTGAATCCATCTCTCTCCCTACCAACCTTCACCAAGCCTTGACTCACCCTGGTTGGCGTGCAGCGATGGAAGAAGAAATGATGGCCCTTGAAAAGGCTGGTACTTGGACTCTTGTTGATCTCCCTTCTGGCAAGAAGGCTATTGGGTGTAAATGGGTGTTTGTTGTTAAGACCAAGGCTGATGGTTCCTTGGAACGGTTGAAAGCTCGACTTGTTGCCAAAGGGTATGCTCAAACTTATGGCATCGATTATTCTGAGACCTTCTCCCCTGTGGCTAAGCTTACTTCTGTTCGTCTTCTTGTTTCTCTAGCTGCCACTTATCATTGGGATTTGCATCAATTGGATGTTAAGAATGCTTTTTTGAATGATGAGCTTCTTGAGGAGGTTTATATGGAGCAACCACTTGGGTTCGTTGCTCAGGGGGAATCTAGCAAAGTGTGTTATCTCCAAAAGTCATTGTATGGTCTGAGGCAAAGTCCTCGTGCCTGGTTTGATCGATTTTGTGGTGTGGTGAAGAAGTTTGGGTTAAGCCAAAGTAAGTGTGATCACTCTGTGTTTTACCAACATTCCAGTGCAGGCATGATTCTTCTAGTAGTGTATGTTGATGATATTGTGATTCTCGGGAATAACATATCTGGAATCTCAGATCTTAAAATCTTCCTTAACTCCCAGTTCCAAACAAAAGACTTAGATCCATTGAAATACTTCCTTGGCATTGAGGTATTGAGAAGCAAGAAAGGAATCCTTTTATCCCAAAGGAAATACGTTCTCGATTTGTTAAAGGAAACTGAAAAACTTGGCGCTACACCGAGTACCATTCCCAAGATTTCGAATCTATTCCTGGATCTTAATGATATCATGTTTGCTGAACTTCCGGATGACTTGAAGAAGAAGATTGATCCAGAGAAATTGAAGCCATTTGCATCTCCTGAGCGATATAGAAGACTCATTGGGAAACTGAATTATCTGACAGTGACTCGTCTTGATATAACCTTCTCAGTCAGTGTACTCAGTCAATTCATGGAAGCTCCAACAGTCGCTCAGTGGGAAGCCTTAGAGCATATCTTGCATTATTTGAAAGGTTTCCCAGGTCGTGGCATTCTCTATACAGGTTATGGGCACACTAAAGTTGAGTGCTTCTGTGATGCAGATCATGCAGGGTCTAAAGCTACAAGACGGTCCACTTCAGGTTATTGTGTGTTTGTTGGTGGAAACTTGATATCTTGGAGAAGTAAAAAGCAAGGTGTTGTGTCAAAATCAAGTGCAGAAGCAGAATACAGAGCCATGTCACAATCAACACAGGAAATTGTGTGGGTATTTCAACTCATGAAGGAAATTAGCATCATCACGACTTTACCTGTGAAATTATGGTGTGACAATAAAGCAGCACTCCATATAGCATCAAATTCTGTGTTCCATGAGCGTACAAAGCATATAGAAATTGATTGCCACTTTATTCATGATAAGATCAAAGAGAATGTCATATCTATAGGGCACGTGCGATTAAATGACCAGCTAGCAGATCTTTTAACAAAAGCCTTAAATGACACACGTGTTGATTATCTTTGTAATAAGTTGGGCATGATCAATATATATAGTCCAACTTGAGGGGGAGTGTATATGGATTAGTTAGATCCACATTTGTAAGTTAGTTAGATCCACAATTGTGGGCTTTCCTATTAGGCTTTCTCTTGTATATATACCTATGTATTTATCTTATTTAATAAGACTTTCTGATTCTCAAATTACAAAGAAAATCAAATTGAGCCATCACTGATTCACTGTAGCTCCTCTCACATATCACTATTCTTCGTAACAGTGCTAGCTAAAAATTGCAAGCCGGCCAACTTTTGGGGCTCGTGCCTGATATTGTATGTAGCGGCAGAATGAATCACTGTTCACCGGCAGATCCGACTCGTACGTGCTCTGTTAATATATTGCCACCGATTATACACTTGCCAAGCCCTGAGCTCAGCTCCGACTCCGAGAATGCTTATTTCTTCTTCATTATCGCAGTGAAATTCTCCACTCTTCATTGGTAGATCCGTCCGTTTGTTCTTCCGGTAGATCCATCTCTCCTCTTCTTCACTGTCGCGTTTCAGATCTATTCATTCTTTTACCCTGTTCTTCTACTTTTGTCTTAACGCCTTTTTGTTCATCTAGGGAAGGCTATTTTCTGATTCGGAACCCTTGCAAGCAAGGTCTGAGGCTGCAGTACTCCTTAAGCAGCTGGGCTTCACGGTTTGTTTCTTTTTCCGCATCCTCAAAATTCCGTTTAATATTGTTTCAGCCAAGTTGAAATTTCTTTTCCTTCATACTATTCCACTGAACAGTATTAACACTAGTAGTAGTATAACTCATGTGAGGTTTTGGTCACAATTTGATGCATATTGGGATGTTCCAATCAGGTTTTGCATTTCCTCTTCTATATTCTTTTGGTCCTTTTCTTTGGAATAATATATATGCTTGCCTCATCCTCGATTCACAATCTAGAGATCACGAGAGATGTGTAGGGATTTTAAGGATTTGAGAACAAGAGAGCGATATGAATCATGTCGCGGATGCTCACAGGACTGATTTGAAGACAATCACTCACTTCATTGTGAACGAACAGTCGAAGCACAAGCATTCGCGTGGCAATTTTACCATTCACCTCAATAACATCGTTCTTGGCTGCAAATTTGTCTGCTCTTATTTTTGTAAAGGAGTAATTCATTTGATGTTGGTTGTTACTTATGCAGAAATCATTGTGTAACTTTCTAAAATTTGATGAAAGATGTGTTATATTATCACTTAGTTTAATTAGGATTTTTTTATGTTGTCATTTTTTATCATTTTCTGGTAGACTATATAGTCCTCATAGTCGTCTTGATTCATCTTTTGGACTTGGGAAAGAAAAAGTTGAAAGTGTTGATTTGTCTACTTGGTCTATCCTTTATATCTGTCTATTACTGCAATTTTGCTACTCTTTGTTGCTATTGATAAGGACTTGGTATTCTTTCTTTTAAAATATTGTTGCATTTTGGTAATTTACAAATGATGTTGCAGCGCCTAAACTTTCTAATCATTTATGATTTTTGCTCACTACTACTTTTACAACATTTTTTTCCTGGTGAAGCAGAATTTTGAAAACTTGAGGTCAGTGGAAATATGTGCCTAACGGTTAACTGATAATGATGTCAAAAATCAAAGACCTTTCATCTCTGATGTGCTTAAATTTATCACAAAATTGTAGTCTTATAGGCAAATTCTTACAAATGATTTGTGGTATGTTCGCAGGTCTCCGTATTATTTGGGAAACATGGTTTCATGTTTTTTTGTTTGGTATATACAATTCAAATAAAAAAATGCATGGAGTACAAAGTTGTTTGGTTTGGTGTATGAAAAATTGTCTTGCATTCTTTTTCAAAAAAAAATTGGTGGTCTGATATGATCTCTTTCCTTTTAACTTATCACACAATAAGGTTATTGTTATCTTCTACATGTCTTGTATGGCATTCGTAACCATAACAATTTTCTAATATGTATTGTGATTAATATTGTGATTTGGTGCTAGTAGCTCACACCATTATTCACAAACTTTTTAAAATATGTCTGTATCAAGAGATTGGATTGGGCGGTTCAGAGTTTCAGAGGTTTTAATAATGTTGGAGATGTATTGGTTAAGTTAAATTAGTCATCAAATGTTTACAAATGTATATTTTTTGGTGTACTTTTTTTTGCTTTTGGTTATCATTTTTTAGCATTTTTTATTTTTTGTGGGTTAAAACATTCTTTTGCTCTTATCATTAATATATATATATATTCAATAATGCTACCTACTAGATTGGTCTATTTGTATTGTCCACATTTCATTATCATTAATTGCTTTGGTTCATTTTTTACTTCTCACTAATAACTTTTGCTCATTAAATGATTATTTAGTTTCCAATGTGAAGTTTTGAAATCTGAAATCTTTCAAATTCAAATTATGTCTCCAATTTAAGATTTTAAACTCATTTTTCAAACTCATTATTTATTATGATGGTTAGCAATTGGAAAAGTTGGGTCAAACCCAAATTAGAAGGTTTTAATTTATATAATCGACATAAATTCTTCAAACAGTAGTCTTCCTTTCCGGATGAAGAGAATCCTCTTGCTTTCTCTTTTGCAATGACAATTAATAAGAGTCAGGGTCAATCATTATCATTACAAAATGGTGAGTTATATTTATTGAAGCTAGTGTTCACATATGACAATTATATGTTGTTTTATCAAAATTAACCATCGTACAGGTGTGAAGATTCTTATACAAGAGTGTGAAGTTTGTTATACAAGATGGCAATAATCATGGAAAGCGTACAACTATCAATGTGGTTTATAGAAAGATATTTAGAAATGTTTGGCAACATATGTGAGATACATGTATTTTCATGTTACATATAGGAATGTTTATGTACTATGATGGCTAGCATTTTGATGTAATTTTTTGTTGCTTTTGAGTTGATGCAGAAGTTGTTAAACATATAAAAGTACAACTACTTGTGTGGTTTTAAATAGTGAGATAACTTCTATTTTTTGTTTGTTGGTTTGAAATCCAATTCTTTTTATTTTAATTTTTTTTATATTCCTTTGTATTTTATTTAATTTCTTAATAATTTGTATGAGTAGAAGGTAAGAATGTGTTTTCATATTAGCGAATTGTTGCACCCTTGTAAGATCGCGAGTAGGGGAGTCATTGCTTGTTTAAGTAATCATTGAATGCAACAAGCCTTTCAACTTAAGGCAATCTTTTAATCTAGTCTCGCTCCTCTCCTTTACCCTTTTCTATTCTTTTCCTCACCAATCTTCTACCATATTTGTAGATCTAGGGCAATTTATGAGGGAAAATAATAAATACCACCTATATTTTAAAATATTATTTTCAATAACAAACAATAATAATGAGGTCATTAAAGTAATTCACAATACGATTTAGAATTTCAAAATTCTTTCTTTCCAATTTATAATAAAGGAAAATTACATTTAAATACCATTTGAATTTGTAAAACCCTCAAATATTTGTTAAATTTGTTAAAGGACTTAAAAGTACCAATGTCCAAATTAGGATTTACAAATTCAGGTGAATTTACCCTTTTGTCTTTAGTTTTAAATAAATTTTTTTTTAAAAAAAATAAAAATAAAAATGACCCTCGCCGGAGGACCGACCGCCGTCGGCTTAAAATCCAGCAATAGTTTTTTTTTTTTAAAAAAAGATTCTTCGAAAGTGGGGGAGGTAGGGTTTAAACCCCCACCTTCATGGGGCCAAGTGGCCCAACCACTGGGCCACCTTGGGTTCCTTTAATATATATATGCATTAATAATATATATATATATATATTCTTTTACCAATGGGGGGTGGCACAAGTGGTAAGTGGCTTATATCGCTTAAGTAAAGTCTCGAGTTCGAGCCTTGTGAATACAAAAAAGCCCCGCTGGGAGACTTTCTCACCATAGCCAGGTGCGCGACGCGAGTCGATCTGGATTAGTCGAGCGAAGCTCGGATACCGGATGGGTAACCTATATATATATATATATATATATATATATATATATTCTTTTTAACATTTTTTCATCAACAAACACTCTTGTAAATCTCATTACTAAACTTGTAAATCCATTGAAGAATTGGTAATTGCCATTGAAAGATTTGTTATAATTGGACCATTTTTTTCATCACACACATGGTAAACCTGAAGAACAAACTTATAAATCTCATTACTAAACTTGTAAATGACATTGAAGAATTGGTAATTGCCATTGAAAGATTCGTTATGATTATACTTTTTTGGTTTCATCACACACATGGTAAATCTAAAGAACGAACTTGTAAAAAGTGGAATTATAACAAACCTTTCAATGACATTTATAAGTTCAATAATGTGATTTAGAAATTTGTTCTTCAGGTTTACCACGTGTGTGATGAAAAAAAAAGTGCAATTATAACAAATATTTCATTGGCAATTACTAATTCTTCAATGGTATTTACAAGTTCAGTAATGAGATTTACAAGAGTGTTTGTTGATGGAAAAAATGTTAAGAAGAATATATATATTTATTCATGCATATATATATATATATATATATCAAAGGAATCAAGTGGCCTAGTGCTTGGGCTACTTGGCCCTATGAAGGTGGCCTCCCCCACTTTCAAAGAATCTTTTTTTTTAAAAAAAAAACCCCACCCCACCAAAAAAAAAAAAAAAAAAAAAAAACTATCACCGGATTTCAAGCTTGGCGGTTGCGGTGCCGTCCGACGGTCGATCCTCCGGTGGCCAACCGTGTGGTGCCCTTCAGCGAGGGTCATTTTTCTTTTTCTTTTTTAATTTATTTAAAAATAAGGGCAAAAGGGTAAACCCACCCAAATTTGTATATCCCAATATAATCTTTAGTACCTTTAAGTCCTTTAACAAATTTAACAGACATGTGGGGGTTTTAAAAATTCAAATGGTATTTAAATGTAATTTTCTCTTTTAACAACAGTTAATATATTCTCCAATTTAAAAAGTACAACTTGAGCTTCCACACCGTCCTCAATAAACAGGCAACAACTGTCACTCAAAATTTTGAATCCGAAGGATGGCACTGGCAGTTTCAATGAAGTATGTTTATTCTACAGGGTTAAGGTGCTAAAATACATAATAAGGTGTGTCCAACTCCAAATATTTTTTTGGAGGAAAAAATAACTATACATTTTTAAATTAGGTGCAAAAATACTCATTAGCCGTTAGTTGACAGTTTGTTCCAATTTTTTAAGGGTTAAGGAGTAAAAATATATGTGATATTTTCCAAAAAGTGCGCCAACACAAATATTTTTTTGAGGAATAAAAGTAATTATGAACTTCCAAAATATTTGTAAAAATACATATTGATCGTTTGAATTTTTTTCACTAAAATTGATGAGAAGGAGAATGATATAGATGATTAAGAAACAACCTAGAATAATAATTTATTGATTGGGCAAGGGAAATTAATTCTCATTTATCCCTTTATTTCCATCTAACCCTTCCTCTCCTCTCCCTCTCTCTTCCGAAAGAAGTGATGAGGTGGAGAGAAAGGGTTATGTGAAACTTTATTTCCCTTACCCAAGTAAATTATTTTTTAAAGTTTGAGAATTACTTGTATATTCTAAAAGTACCACGTCATTTGAACTATATTTTGTGAAAACATAATAACTCCTATCATTTTAATTTCAAATTGTTGATGACTCATCTGAAAAAATTCAAATTTTATCTTATTTTTAAGGGGGAAAAACATATTAATTTTATAAAATTAAAACAAAATTATCAACCAATATTTTTGTTAAAAACAAGATAACATTTAAATTTTTTGAGATGAGTCATTAGTTAATAAAGATTAAAATGATATGAGTTGTTATATTTTAATTTGACAGAGTTCAAATGATGTGGTACTCTTGGAGTATGTAAGTATTTCTCTCAAAGTTGTCTTTTAATTATACGTGCCATCCTTAATGTCACCATTTTTAGTTAGAAAATTCAAAGAATTACCTAATGGTCAATGTGTATTTGCCACCTATTTTTGAAGTTCACATTTACTTTTACTTCTTAAAAACGTATTTGTGTTTTGTGTACTTTGAAAAAATCTCATCAAGTATTTTTGCACCTTAATTCTTAAAAAATTTAAACAAATAGTTATTTTTGCATATATTTTAGAAGTTCATAGTTACTTTTACCCCTAAAAAATAATTTGGTGTTAGGCGCGCTTTAAAAAAATTTTCATGTGTATTCTTACACATTAACCATATTATATATTATATATTATAAATAAAATCATAAGTGTGGTTTTTATTCTATATTATATCAACTATATTTCCATAATATTTTTATTTGATCATATATTTATATTCTTGTATACTCCTTCCAGTCCTAAATATAAGACATTTGCCTTATAAACTTTGTCTTATATTTAATACGGGAGTAGTACTAATTTTAATATAATTTTTTATTGTTATACTTAATTTAATTTTGAATATGATATATTTTCTCATTTTCTTTTCTCCCAGTGTTCTCTCATCCATCCAAAGAAGGGGTGATAATATTTTAGTTTTTCCTTCTCTCTATTTTCTTTCTTCTTATTTTCTTCCTCGAACTTTTCTTCCCCTCCATAACCATAAGTGTTAGGGCCTAGGAATTGTCTAAGATGGTGAAATCAATATGTTACTCATCATCAAAGACTATATCTCAAAAAAGAAACGTTGTGTGCAAATCTTTAACGAAAGCTAAAGCCCTGAGCTTCCAAAGGGGATGGATTAGAGTATGAATATATGGTGCTTTAGAATGAAACCTATACTCTGTCTCTTTTCTAAAGAAGAAGCCAACCCCTTCTCTCAACTTAGTACTGTCATTTGAGAGTTTTCCTCCTTCTCTTTGTGGAATAGCGAGAACGGTAATACATGGTCACCTTAAATGTTGAAGAGTAATCTATTTATATAAGCATGCAGAACAAACAAATGCCCACTAATGGAATGGGGCAGAAAATGAAAATTTGAAACTATATAGGTCTATGTAAGTTTGACAGCACATTTTGTTGATGAAGAATGGAAGCTGCATATATAAGAGGATTCTAATTTTTGTTCTGATAGAGGTGACACTATAGCCGTGGCGGAGCCACACTTGTGTCTATGGGTGCAAGTGCAGACACAAATTTTAAGAAGATATATATTTTTGAGGAACCTTGTAACAAGTTGTCTAGGTGTTGTGGTGGTAATCACGCTAGTCCCACATCAAATCCCTTGTTCAAACCCATGCTTCGACAACTTTCTTAACTATTTTTTGGGCATGGACTTGCGGTGGCCTATCTATGATAAGGGCTTAAAGCAAGTGGGAGGTCCAAATGGTGGATAAGGACAGTGGCCTATCTATGTTTTTTTTTTTTTTTTTTTTTTGTTCTCATTATTTTCCTTCCTTCTTTATGTAGGAGTTTGGTGTTGAATCTATTGAAAGTGCCGTGCTCTCTGGTGGACAGCCTGGTGAGTTATAGCATTTGTTATGCTCCTTTGCTCCTTCGTTGATATTTGACTTTTTAATATCCTATCACATATGACAAACCATAATAATTTTTTCTTACATGTTGCTTTGGAATCTGATTGTGTAATATCTGGGTATCTATATGACATGGATTAGAGTATATTGTTCTATTTAAATTAATTTCCTCGGAAATACTTTTCAATTGAACCCAATTTCTGATCCTAAACTTTACAAAGGAGTGGGTTGCCTTTTATCCTCCTTAAAAAAAATTTCGTTGAATCCTACCACTAACTGTGCACCCACAAACATTACATCCTGACTCCGCCACTACACTATAGGGAGAACAATAACCGTGGATAACGCCTCAACTAATGATACATCTTTAGGATATATTAAAAGGCACTTAAGGAGTTGGAGTGGCTTAGTGTGTGGAGGCGTAATTTGGTGGTGAATGAAGGAAAAATTAAAGAGACGAAAGACAACTTTGAAGCCAATCGAAATAATGTTAAATATGTTCTTCTCCTTCATACTTTCTTAAATTCAAAACCTGGGCTGAAGTTGAGAAAATAGACACCAAAAACCTTGTTTGTCTTGATGTAATGACTCAATGGAGCTCAACATACATAATGTTGGAAGTTGCCACAAAGTTTCAGAAGGTATTCGAGTGGATGCGTGATGAAGATTATGACTATATTTCATACTTTAGCTCAAGCAATTCAAGCTCTAAGCATGATGTGATGCCTCTGATGGTAATAGGCGTAAGCGTGATGCCTTTTCTAGTCCCCTTATAAATGATTGGGATAATGCTAAGGTCTTCATCAAATTCTTCAAGGTATTTCATGAAATAAGATTGAAATTTTCAATTTCTCTTTTTGTGACATCAAACGAATGCTTCCACCAGATTACATGTGGTTAGAAAATGCTGCAAAAGAATGATATGAATAAAGTTAATAACAGTTTCTTGGTAGAAATGAGAACTAGCATGCAGGTGAAGTATGATAAGTATTGGAGCCAAGCTGATAATATGAATCCATTGCTATTTGTGGCTATAATTTTAGATCCTCATTATAAACTAGCCTATGTAAATCACATGTTTGATGTCCTTTACATTGATCATGAAGTATATATGCTTGCCACTACTACAAAATATGGATACTACTACCCTAAAAAACGTCATTTTTTTTAAAAAAAAAGTAAGTAAAAAGTGAAGGCGGTGACATTGTTATAATTATTTACTTGAGTTTGAGACTTTAGACGTCCTAAATATTAATTTAAGACGTCAAAATATTATTTTGGGCATCCTGAAATACATTCAGGACGCCTAAAATCAGTATTTTGGTGCAATTTGGGATATTTGAGGAATTTTTTGGAGCTAGAAATTTTTTTGGCGTCCTGAAATAGGTTCAAGATGTCAAATCAATCTTTCTTTCTTTAGTGACACGAGTTCTCTTCCAAAGCTTACGCTTGCAACTATATGGTATTCCAAAGCTTACAACAATGTAGAAATATCTATTCTTTATCCTTTGGTACGGAGTCGCTCGAGCAAAGCGAGAGGCCTTAAACGTTAGCGTCGCTCGAGGGCTAATGGATTTCAACTTTTGGATAGATTTATAGATATTAAAAGTATTGGATTTATTGGAATAATTTTATTTTAGGGTAAAGGTGCAAAAATACACATATGCTTTGCCCTCGGGAGCGCTCAGCACCATATGCTTTTTTCGGAGCAAAAATACACACCAACTTTCCCAAATGGAGCAAAAATGCCATCTCTGTTAATCTTCAAAACGTCCGTTACTTTTTTTCTTCTTTATGGACCCCACAAGCCTGACTGCTTTTTGTCATTCTCCTTTCTCACTTCTTCTAATTTCAAACTTTTTCTCTCTCTTCCTCTCTCTTTCTAAAACCTTTTTCGTTGACTTCTGCATCCAAAAAAAATGCAGAAATACCATCTTTCCCTCCTTGATTCTTTCTCCTCAAATCTTTACCAGTAGTCAAGTTACTGACCCACCGTTTTTGTCTTCTTCCTCGGTTCTTTATACACTTTTATGAACTTAAACCCTCTCTTTCTTACTATTTCATGTGAGCTCTTTGTTTTCTTGTTCTCGATGCTCCAAAACTTTCCTTCCATGGCGCCTCCTCAAATGCTTGTTCTACCTTTAATTCTTATCGTTTCCCTTATTCCTTCCTCGTTTTCTTTCACTCCGGTGGATAATTATCTTCTCAACTGTGGATCACATGCAAATGTATCACTCTTCAACCGAATCTTCACGGGCAATTCCACGAAACCCGGTTCGGATTTTCTTGCCGCGGGTAAATCTATTTTGCTTGAAACCAAAATTCGCCTCCGAATTCTCCCACTCTGTATTAGACGGCCAGAGTTTTCACGAGCACGGGGAGCTACATGTTTCATATGAAGAGTAATGGTATTCATTTGGTACGTTTTCATTTCTCACCCTTTTCAACTCAAGGTTTTGATTTAAAATTCACCAAGTTTAGTGTTCTGGTTCGTGGAGATACTCTTCTAAAAGAGTTTCAGTTGCGTAATGGGACGTTGATTAAAGAGTATATATTGAAGATAGAATCAAATCTGCTCGAAATAGAGTTTGAACCTGTGGATGATTCGAGTTTTGGGTTTGTCAATGCATTGGAGGTATTTACAGCCCCTGTGGATTTCATTCTTGATTATGGAGCTAGGTTAGTGGATTCTTCTGGATTTCAAGAGTACAGGAATCTTTCATCTCAGGTTTTAGAGACAGTTTATAGAATTAATGTTGGTGGCTCGAAAATAACTCCTTTCAATGAGTCCCTTTGGAGGACTTGGATTCCTGATGATGATTATTTGGTGTTAGAAAGAGAGAGAAAAAGTTTGAAATTAGAAGAAATGAGGAAGGAGAATGACTGGGCACAAAAAAATGGTACCAATAATACCAACAAACAATTAAAATTATTAAAACATCACAATGCCTTTAGTTAAAATATAACTGACGTGTTTTGTAATGAAGTTGTCCACGTGGCTGAAAATGTGAGCAATCGCAACATTCTTCCATGAAGTTCAACGCTAGAGAAAAAGATAATACGTGGAAATTGTTGGGTGACAAGGGAAAAAAAAGTAACGGACGTTTTGAGGGTTAACAGAGATGACATTTTTGCTTCATTTAGGAAAGTTCATGTGTATTTTTGCTCCCGAAAAAAGCATATGGTGTTGGACTTTGTCTTCCCCTATTTCAAGCATGGAAAAACAGAAGTCAAGAGAATAAACTAAAACTCACTTAATAAATGTTCTATTTTGTTAATGAGCGTGTGGAGAAGAGACGTTAAGACAAAGAAGAATAAGAAAGTTGAGCACCGGGTCATTGGGCTTCGAGGGTAAAGCATATGTGTATTTTTGCACATTTACCCTTTATTTTATTTTATAGTTATTGTTCTCTCTCCCCATTCCTAAAAGCATCAAATCCTTGCAATTTATTATCAAACACTTGTTGTTAGGTACCGATAAAAACCAAGTTCTGATCTAATATTTTTATTTTATTTTATTTATGCTCTCTCGTTTATAGTAAAAATACCATGGTTTATCTCTTATTAAGGTAAATCATTCCAATGCTTACAGTGGAAAAATCTGAATTCAACAGGTAAATTGGAGCTAACAGGATCAAGAGCATCCATGCTCATTATTTGACTCAAATGGTTACATAAGGTGAAAAATTGGAAACATCACTCGGATATAATCCTTCAGTAGGAAATTTAATTTGTTGGAAATGTTTTCTTTTGATAACACAGTTATAGTTTTGTTCTGTCATAAGAACACAAGTGTCTAGCCCTAGGTGGGCTAGTATGTTTATCTTAGATTGAATAGCTCCCTCTTAGGTATCCATGGATGAGATACCTTTGAGAATAGAAGATCAGAGAGAGAGCTTAGAATCTGTGTACCTTAGGTACACAATCAAAGGGGTGGGGTATGTGCACAGTATAGGCAAAATTGTAGATGAGAGAGAACTTAGAATCTGTGTACCTTAGGGTTTACCATCTATTTATAGAGGGTACTTTAGGGTTAGAGTTCGGACTGTTGGGCCTCATGTGCCTCCAAGCCCAAATGTTGTGCCATGACATCTATGCCATATTTTGAGTCCATAACAAGTTTCAAGAATTATTTCTAGAGTTCTTACATCTTCGCAGTCGTGTCCTTCTTTATAGGTAGGGATGTCTAAAAAACCCGGTAGTCCAGGCGGCCCGGTCTGACCCGGTCCGACTCGACCCGATGTCTGGGAAAAAAATTTGGTCTGGGACCACATGAGGCGGACCGGACAGGACTGGTTTGCTCGGGTCAGACCAAACTTCGGTCTAGGGGCTAAGACCCCTTGGACTGGTCCGGTCCAGCCCAATATATATATATATATATATATTAAAAAAATCAAAAAAAAATCACAACTTAACCTAACCCTTTGTCCTTCTTTACTATCTTCTTTACGATTCTTCATCACTCATTAGTGAGTTTTCTTCTTCGGCCAAAAAAATATCCGGAGTCTTCTTCCCTTTTCAGTCTTCTTCTTCTTCTTCAGTATGGTCCAATAGAATGTTGTTATTTTGTATTTTTGTTCAATGTTGTTGGAGATTCTTATATGTGTATGATTGAATTTAAGATGTTTACATGTTTGTATGTTTAATTATTGGTCCAAAGAAGTGAAAAAAGAAACTTAAAAAAATGAAATAGGTCTTGGACCGCCCGGGCTAGTCCAATTATTCAATGGACCGGTTTGGTCCAGCCTGAGCTCGGACTAGTGCCAGACCAGACTAGACCTCGGGCTGGCTTGTCCAGCTCGAGGTCCCTCCTGGACCAAACCTCGGGTTGACCTCAACCCGATCCAATCTGATCCATGGACATTCCTATTTATAGGCAATAGTCCTGAACTCCTGATATGTAACATCATCTTATCTTTTAAATTTGACTTCTATAACAAAAATAGTAAAAATGCTCATAATAGAAATTATATTGAAATTGGGATATTTTATTAAATATTAAGATGAGATATTAAATAAATTAAAAATTAAATTTAATATTCAATATATTAATATTTATTAATATAAATTAGTATAAATATTAATGCATAAAAATAATTTATATCTAAATATCTATATAATAATATATATTTAGAATATTTATATTAAAAATATAATTTATATCTGAATATCTATAAAAGTGAGGGGGTCCTACTAATATTTCTCTCTCTTCTCTTTACAATGGGACCCACTCACTTTTATATAAGTATTGATAAAAAAAAATTTCGCAACAAAAAAGTAAACATTAAACCCTTAAAAAATTGTTCATCAATAAAATATTATTCTTTCAATATTTAGTAAGGAAAAATTTATTTAAGAAATATTAAGAACCAAATGAAAAATTCTTAAAAATTGAGTAATATTTTTTAAAAATCAATTAGAAGACTTCTAACGAACTATAATATCATTAACAAATGTCTCTTAATTTTTTTAATAAGAATATAATCAAAAATTTTCCTTTAAAACAGTTCAAATAAAAATTCTATATGATTTGAAAAATATTTTCAATTTTAAAAAAACATTTTTTTAAAAGAAAAACTTAATTTGTAGTCATTTATTAATTTTTTTTTTTTAAAAAAAAGGTAATCTTAAATTGACCAACCTACAACCGAGTAACCCTATAGAACTGACCCTCTTAAGTCTTTAGATACCCTATAAAACTGACCCTCTTAATTCTGATTTCTTTAGAGATATTAAATCATACACTCAGTTTTTAATAGGCTCGACTTGATTTCCCAACTTTAATTTCACCAACTTGGCTGTAAGTTTAACTCCATCGAAGGGGAAGCATGCGTAAAACAAACTAACCAAGTCAAAACTACGTCTCTTGGCTCTTGCCACCCCACCCACCTTTTTTTCAAAAAAAAAAAAAAAAAAAAAAAAAATCGATACCAATCTCAGATCTTCGACGTCGTCTAGGCATAAGAGAGCCTTTATCGTTGTGTTTAAGCCTTGTTCTTTCTCTCTCCTACACTCGGGCGTCGTTCTCAATCAGACTGAGGTAGGAGATTGCGCTAGGAAGAGGCACTATATACGTTTTAGGGTTCGGATTTTTCTTTTCCCCAATCTTCTAGCCCCAAATGGAAGAAATTACCGATGGAGTGAACTCCATGAACTTGGGTGCAGATTCTCAGAAGAAGAATCGGATTCAGGTTTCTAATACCAAGAAGCCTCTATTCTTCTACGTAAATCTTGCCAAGGTTTCACCCTTCACTCTTTGTCTCCTTCGTTCTGGATACTGACTACAACGTCAAGATCGATGTGTTTATACTTCTTCTGTTACACTTTATCTGCAGAGATACATGCAACAGCACAATGAAGTTGAGCTTTCTGCCCTTGGAATGGGTAAGTTTCCCTTAAGGACTTCAAGGCCTTTTCTCATATTTTCATTGTAGATCAACAACCCCATAAATTATACTGTGGCTTCGTGTTTTTACTGTCCATTTTTCGGTGGTTTTCAGGGTATTTATTATCGATAATGGATGAGTGTATAATTTAGTATTCTATTTTTGCTTATGAAAGATTTATGAAGGAATGCATAGCTTGTTTTCTTTAATCAATGTTGTGGTGTCTGGTTTGAGCTTGGATTACTTAGATCACCTTAGGTCCTATTTTTTGCTTTTCTGGTCTAGCAATTTCTTTTTTTTTGGAATACTTATCTTGCTTGGGCAATTATCCTCCTACTCACTTTCGACTGGTTATTTTGTTTGGTATTGATTGTGGTTTTTACACAACAGGCTAAGTTGTTCTTATTTTAGTAAGAATGAGTTTCTCCTTACCATTATTTTTTCTCTTGTCTATTAGCTATTGCTACAGTGGTGACTGTTGCTGAAATTCTGAAAAATAATGGGCTGGCTGTGGAGAAGAGTAAGATAATTGGTCCTCTTGTATTCCTCAAGTGTCTACAAGTTCTGAACTCCTGTGCTTATATTGGCATGTTCCACTTGTGCAGAGATCATGACCTCCACGGTTGATATCAGGGATGACTCAAGAGGACGACCTGTCCAAAAAGCCAAGGTAAATGTATGGAGTGTTAATCCAATTTCATAATTTTGACTTTGACAAAAAAAACGTCATTGCTTGACAAGGGATTTATCCACGGAGATATGGTTTTTGAGGATCCTTATGTTTTCTATGTTTTCAGTTTTCACTTTCATATATATTTTCATTGGGCATTTGGTTAAAGTTTGTTCTCTTATAGGCTAAAAATCATTGATTGAATTTGCTTCCCCTTTTTCTGTGTTAACTTTGTTCTCAGTTTTTTAGTGTTGCAATTCTGAAATGCCATTTTACTGTTTTTCTGAAGATTGATATTAGATTGATGAAGGTTTTCTTTTGCTTTAGATTGAAATACTGTTGAGCAAAACAGCAAACTTTGATGAGTTAATGGCAGCTGAAGCAGAGGAAAGAGAGTTTGTAGATGAAGAGCAGAGTTAAATGGGTTGCTTTTATTAGCTGGTTTTTATTGTTGGTGATCTGTATGAATTTGCTGGTTTGAATGCTATATAGGTTGAGGTTATAAAACGACAAACAAGAAGTTCATTTTTGTTTGTTTTGCAACATATGTCCAATGTGATGTAATTTTAGAATGTCCAATTGTCCATAACTAGTGAAGCTTGTGTTATGCATTATTTTATTTAAGGAGATTTATGGTTGATGTGAGTCCTGAGAAAATCAGCTGTACTAATATTTTTGAAACATTTGTTAGGCTTACATTATAATAGAAAAATAAGACGAAAACTATCAATAAGAGAGAGAGTAACATCATTGTTTACCCGTTATCATTCTTATCATTAAACAATCACTAGAAAGAAATAGTAAAAGAAGGTTAACATATTAAGCAATTTTAAAGTATAAAAGGTTGATAACTATCTAACTAATTTTCATCTCTTTATCTGCTCAAGTATTAAAGTTTCCGCTTAACTTGAAACCAAAGAAATTCGTCAATAAGATAAATTAATGATGCTTGTGTATGCTTACAACATGGATCAACAGGTATTCATTGTTGCTCCAGTTTCTCTCACAATGTTGAGTTTTAAGGTGTCTATTTACTGTTCAATTGTTAGTTCTTCAATTCAGATGGTTTATTCTGGCTTCAAATGCCACATCTTTGAATGTTAAAGAAATATGATTTAGACAGATTGAGATATTTGTATTGCTGAAGTGTCCCTAATACATGAACGCATAAATTTGAAAGCTTTGCCAATTATACCTTGTTTAGGTGGTAAGGGGGGGATAGGGGGTGTAGGTGGTGGTCAAAGGTTCAAACTTTCCTGATGCATAATAAGAATGTGAAGTTTCTAATAAGATTTCCAGAGTTGTGTTCCCCTATACAAAGAGATATCTTGAACAATATTGTAGTAAGCAAAAAATTCAGTGATGATCAGTGAATAACAATTTGAAAGGAAACTCAACCTCAAAATTTCCAAGTATGTGATTTGTTTAATTGTGTAAGCAAACCAATGACACTGCAAACTAAGGAAATAGTTTTCCTCTCAAACTCTCCAAACATGTTGCGTGGTAGGAATCTGAAGTTGTCAGCTTTCTTGTTTCTCCATAAGTATCTTCTTGCATGCTTCATAGCACATGAAAGAAATACCAGCAGCAGGAATCAGTTTCAACCAGCTTGGCCCTAACCCTCTGTACAGACCTGCAGGGCCTTCCTTTTCAAGTATACTTACAAGAGCATGAAGCATATTACTGTACTGTCTTCCATTAATTGCTCCAGCCTGCATGTGCTTGCGAGCCACCTCAAGTGGGAATGTCACAGTGCTTGAAAATGCACTAGAAGTTGATCCAATCAAAAGGGTCATGACATTTCCAATTTCATCCTTATTGAAAGCTTTCTTGTATGCTTTTTGCAGTGTATCATAAGCAAGATAGTTTGTGGCAGCAAAAGGGATCACACCAATTATACTTGGGGTGAGGCCTCTGTACAGTTCTGCTGGACCTTCTTCTTTGACTATTCTCATAAATGCATCTAGAAAGTTCTTGTACATCCCTCTCTGCAATTAAAGTAGTAGTATAAAGCTTGGAAACATGAACATTGGAAATGTTTGATATGGGTATGCATGCGTGTCTGGAAGTTTATTGGCTATCTCTGTTGAGTGATTTACCTGAACAGTGAGACGAGTTTTGAGCAACTCTAGAGGGTATGTACAGAGGGTTGAGCTAACTCCTGCAAGAGCACCAGCAACTGATGGAGCTGGAATTGGAAGTTTTGGCTTCTCACCAGGTTTAGGAGACAAATGCTTCTTGACTGTATCATATACAAATAGCTGCAGTGCAGATACGCTTCCGTTAGATGACATATAAGACAGAATTTTATCTAGTTACATCAGTACTGTTGAGTAATTTAAGCAGTACAATTTAATTAGCGCAAAGAATTAGTACTCCAAGTCATCTCATCCTTTCTACCACAAAGCTGGTACTGAAGCATAGAATAAATATATGCACTTACTAAGTTTAGGACAAGGTTATAGTTTACTCTCATTTTGATTTAAATCCCTATAATTTCAAACTTAAGATTTTGATTCTTTAAGGAGCAAAATGATCTAGGTTCTAATTAAATGACGGTAATGTTTTAGATAATAAGGAAATTGATGAACCAAAACCTATAGTTTGAAACTATAGGGATTAGAACTAAAATGAGGACAAATTATAAAAATTAAATATTGTATTATCCTTTTTGGAAACTTTAAATCAATTCTTCAATAAAATTGCGGTATGAAAACCATGAAACCATGGAACCCTTTTATGAACCACTAGGACCATACTATACCAAAGCAAACACTTGGGACAGTAGGTATTAAAATTTAAAAGTAGACTCACCCCAAATTGTAATCAAAACAATATGAACACTGATATTAATTGATAAATAAATGGGTGTGTCAAGTCTTAAAAAGTTCTGGGAAACACCAGGTTCAACATCAACATGTCAGAGTTCAACAAGAATATTAAAGGATCATCACAATTAGGTATGAACAGACATTTCAAAACCAGCATAAAAAATTGAAAGTCACGAGTGACAACCACATACCTCAATACCCTTGCTTGGCGCAACACGGATCACATTTACGAAATTTCCCCTATACAAGCCCTTCCATCCATCCGCGTTCACCACAGAACGGAACACCTCGAGAGCAGAATTTCCAGAGAGTCCCACCATCAAATGCGTCCTTATAGTCTCCAATGGTGCTACTGCAGTTCGTGACACCACACCAGCAATTGCTCCACTGATCAACCTCCTTAATGAAGGATTCCCAATCTTCAGCTTCGACCTCAGACCATTCCTCCTTTCCGTCGTCGTCTTCATCACCACCAGACCTTCATCTTCAATTCCAAAGGGGGAATAGTCCACGTCATGGTCGTCGTCGTCGTGATCACCTCTCAGCGACAATCGTGGAAACAAACCAGTTTGAAACATAGTTTCAGGCATTGAAACGAATTTCATGGATGAATTCGCCGGTGTAATGGTTTTTCCAGTCTCTATAGCAGCTGGAGGGTTTGGTAAAATCCGAAATCCAAATCCTGCTTGACCAACGCTTGCGAATAAGCCGGTGGAATGAGAATTACTCTCTCGAGAATTCTGCACGAACTTGATTCCAGAAGAACATATTGCAATATCTTTATTTCCAGATTCGACACTTCCAAGCATCTCCATGCCTATACCCATCAAACCGTACGCGATTCGCTGGAGCTAAACAGAAATCGAAACTTAGTGTAAGTTTAAAGAAAAGTTTAGATGGCTTCAAGCGTAGAAACGAATGTTTTTAGAGAAGCATTTGATTGCCATGAACTCAATGGCAGCTTTCTGGAGAATCTCTGCCTCAATGGCTTGAAATTCTCAAAGGCTCAAGTTATGGAGAAAGCTGAAGCGCGAGTAAGAGTTGCCATCCTCGTTGGAAGAGAAGATTCAGAGAGGGAAATCCTATGAATGGCTTTGAGAAGTTCGACGACATGAAATGGCATATTCACGGTTGGGACCTCAGAATCAGAGGACTAAACGGATTTCACTATCCTCATCTTCCTCAGAGTAACGCCATTCACTAAGATATTTAGATTCTTTAGATTTTTTTTTTGTTTTTTTTGGGTTTGAATTTAGAGAGACATAGATTAGTTAAGATGTGTTCTCAATTTCAACCATTGCTTCGCAATTTAAACAATGCATGGTATTTTTTCCAAAATAAAATAAATGCATGTTTTGAAAAATAATAATAATAATACAGGGTAGTTAGTAGGGAAAATTTACCTCATGGCCTATATTAGCAAAAAAAATGTCAAAAAAAAAAAAAAAACGTAAGAAAAAAAGTCACATATAAAAAAAAAAAAAAAAAAAAAACTCAGTGCCTTTTAGTGTTATTTCATAAAGCTGACAACTAAATTAGTAAAGATTAACAATAATATCCTAACAACTAAATCGGGTCCTCATTAACAACTAAATAAAATTCATTAACAACTAAATGCAAAGTTAACAACTATATCGACTATATCGTTAACAATTAACGTTTTATAAAATAATCTGAGAAAAGGATTTGAGGTCTTTTTTGACATGTAACTTTTTTTCGAAAATTTTTGGAGCTTTTTGAAATTTTTTGCTAATATGGGCTCGAGATGGATTTTCCCTAGTTAGTAATTGAACTATATATATATATATATATTGCATGTTATATATATTTTATTTTTCCCACCTTATAATTATTCTATTTTTATTTTGAAATTTATAAAATATTTATTAGTAACTGCTTTTAAATCATATTTACACATCTTATCTTTAATTACTTTATTTTTAAATTAATTTTATTTAATTTTTTATTTGCAATCAATTTCTTGTAAGTAATTTTTTATTAACATTTTACTAGTTTCATGAATATATTATTTGTAATTGCTTTTTGTCAATGAATGTCCCTATTGGAAAGTTGGTTTAAGGTGGGTTTGAGACCACAATTTTGAGATAAATTTGATATTTCCGTTTTTAAATAATCGGAGAAAAATCAGAAACCAACAATCGCACATAAAAGTCGATGATTAGAATTGGAAGGCTATTGAAATTCCAAGTTATTTAGTAAATGGTAGTAATTTACAATAATAAAGAAAATATTATTGTAACCACATACAATTGATCCTCCCTATCTTCTTTCTTAAGATTCTCATGTCTTCTCTGGTCCCAATCAATTTCCACTTCCCGCCGGGGGCATATAATTATATAAATTTACTCTTTGATTATTAATAACTAAAGGAAAATATTTATTTACTTGTTTATAAGAAAATTAAAAAACTTAATATGTTAGTCATTGTAATTTCAACTCATTCTTAATTAGGTCATTATGATTTTTTTTAAAAAAAAAAATATTGGATCATTGTAATTATCTCATTTATATGTATTAGTCCCTACATGCATAATTTGTAATTTGTAAGAGAAACAATATTACTAAAGTGACTCTAGCATACACATAACAATATTAGTGTTTTTTTAAATTCGTTTTTACATTCTTAGCTTACAAAATCGAGTTGAGTCATTTGGTAAATTCGTGATTGTTGTAAGTCAGTTAAACTCACGAGTTTATATCTAGAATTTATCGTTTTTACGTTTAGCTTATAAAATTGTGTTTATACATCCTTAAACTCGTGTTAACTTCTTCGATTTGATCATACTCAACGGATTTAAATGTAAATTTTATAGAAATTTCTTTGTTAAATATGATAAATTATAAATGATGAATTTAATTTCAATTATTTTGATTTAAAAAAATATTTAAATCAAATTGTTGTTATTTTCTTTATTTTAATTATTTAATTATACACTATTAATATATATTTAATGGTAAAAGTAAACTCTCATGAGTGTACGATTCGAGTTCACAATACGAGTTTATCTCACTGTTATGAGTTTGTTTAAACTCGTGAGTTTGACAACCTTACGTACAACAACGTATACATAGATTAATTTTTCCATGTTAGATACAAATAAAGAAAAATCAAAATCAAACAGATTAATGTAAGGAAATGGTTGAGTAAGAAAAAATTATTTTCAGAAAACCTTTTTTATTTTGCATTTTATGACTACTTATATCAGTTAGTCATAGTCAGCATCCACATTAACTCTGATTAATATATCATGAGCATGAACCTAATGCCTATAATTGAAAAATAGTAATGACACAATTTTTAAAAAATATAGGAATCTAATTAAAAATAAGGTAAAAACTGATGAATTAATTTTTCCAAAAATTATGAGTCAATCTATGATATAGTGTTAGACGAGTTTAATTTCACTTTGAATTTGAGAAAAGGGGCATAATTCAATAAATATATAAAATATAAAGTGAATATAATGTTGAGTTGTGAATAATGCATATTCCTTCAAATTAAATTAGTGAGAATACTCTTGAGCTTACCAAATCAACATAGTTGAACAAATTAAGGCCAATATTTTAAACCTCAAATTAAAAAGACATTTACTTACTAAAATAATGATATTTAAGAGCAACACACCTATTTCCAAAGTGGGGTAAATAATATTTGAATCTAACCCATTATATTGAATATTAAATAATTGTATAAAAAATATTTTATAGAAATGATGAGTCATGAAAGAATCCGAAATGGAAGTGCTTCATTGACACATATTTTTGGTTGGTAGGCCACGCAGCCGACAAAGTCTTAAGAGGACAAAGAAACCACGTCGCTTCAATATTTGCGCTTATGGATTATCATGTTTCCCTTCATAGCGCCCTTGGCCGACAAGGCTTTTTTTCTTCTTATTTTTTATTTTTGAAAAAACCAAGTGGATTAGGCCTTTTTGAGTTAGTGTTATAGAAATACGTTCATATAGGTTGAAACAAAACTCTTCTTATATATTTATCTTGTATATCGTAAATCGCGTTGAAAAAAGCGTTTATCGTAACCCAAACAAGCACGCAACTTGTGCTTATTTGGATTCACAGTAGAAATTACTAATTCAACATGATTTACAGATATACGATGTAAGTATGTGACAATGACGTGATTAAGGGAACCATCGATGCCATAACGAAAATGAGTCTTCATAGAGTAATTGTCACTGCTTAACTAAGGAGTTGTTTGGTATGAAAGGAGGGAAGGGAAAGCAAAGGCAGTGAGATTTTTTAGTTGAATTAACAAAAAAAAATAAAAATAAATAAAGAAGTGGCGTTATAAGTTTTAAATTATTATTTTTTAAATTTCTTTTTTTTTACATATTATCTTTGTTAAGAAAAAAAAATTAAAGAAGTGGCCAAGACTCCTTCGGACTTTCTAAAGGATATTTTAAGGGATTAAGCGGGGCTTTAAGTTGAGCCTAGTTTTTTCTCAATAAAGAAAAAAGAAAAAAATTATGACCCCAGTGCTTCAATTTTTTAAAATCTAACTCACAAAAATTTTCCCTTTCTATCTCCAAATAAATCCCATCAGCGGATGAGTTGTTATATTTTGTAAGATTTGTAAAAAAAAAAAAAAAAAAGCCCTTTGGAAAATCAAAATTATTTGTAAGGATTTTTTTTTTTTTTTTTTTTTTTTGTAGGAAAGAGTTGGACTCACCCACGAGCCAAGGACAGGGTGAAGCCCCCTTTCCTCTATGATACCAATTTTGGGCATTTATAAGGATTAAATTTGGAAGTTGGCATTCCCATTAAGAACTAAATCATTTTTATTCACCTTACTAAAGTCTCAGTTTAGTTCATGCACAAGTGTTTGTTTTTCAAGTGGTATATATGACAAGGCCCTTCTTCTATGTGATCGTTTAAAGATATATATATATATGTGTTTTTCTATATATGTATATATGTGTTTTACACACACATATACATGTGGTTTACTATCTGTGTATGTATTCTAACAAGGTTTTATAAGTGTGTGTATACATATATGTATGTATATATGTGTGGGTATATATGTGTACATATGTGTGTGTGTCTACACACAAATATATATAGACACACACACATGTGTGTGTGTGAATATATGTATAAACATGTGTGTGTATATGTACTTATATAAACACACACACACACACATATATATCTGTGTGATTTATGTACATATACACACATAATTATATATATATATATATATATATATATTCATACACTTAACATATATATATAGAGATCATTATTTCAATTAGGTAGTGTGGGGGAAGGAAAATTTTATATTGGAAAAATATGTGGCGAGGTTATTGATTTCATTTTAATGGTCAACGTTATTCATTTTAAATTTATATAAGGGTATTTAAGGAAAATGAGTAAAATTAACCAATTTAACTTCTTTTTTTTTCTTTAATCTCTACAAAGTTCGGTTAAATACGGAGCATAATTTGCCCCCAGAGAAAACCAATTTTGGGCATTTGTAAGGATTAAATAAAGAGTTATAGCATTCCCATAAGAGAACTACATCACCTATTCACCTTACTAGTCTCAGTTCAGTTCATGCACAAGGACTTGTCAAGTGGGCTATGACAAAGGCCCTTCTTCTATGTGATCTTTTTCTCTTTTTCCGGGTTTACTATCTATGGATTCTAACAAGGTTTTATAAAAGAAAGAAACAGAGAGTGAGAGAGAGAGACTCGTCGGCTACTAAATTTCGGAAAGCTATAAAAAAAATTTCATGCAAAAAACATTCTTAAATATTAATCCTTAAACATGTGTCCAGAAGACAATATGCAGTATCCATCCGTCTTCATTAGAAGGATTTACAAATAATCTTCAATTAAAAAATTCAAATAAAATAACTGATACTACCTCCAGTTTTAATTATATAAACATTTTTATAGTATAATTTACACTACAAAAAAGTATTCCTATAATTAGAATCGAAGAAAGTAATGTTTATAAGAAGAATCTCGTATTTAGGATCACAAAAAAAAAAAAAAAGGTTCAAAATAAAAAACTAAAGGTAGTACGATAAATCTAGGCCAACCAGCTTTCACCAAGAGTCAATGTTGAAATTGATTATATAAACAGGAACATGCTATCTTATTGGTTATTGAAACAAGGGAGAATGACAATAAAGAACTTTGGAAGGAAATTAATAAAAAATTAAAGAAATGGTTAAATTTGAAACTTCAAAATTTACAATTCAAACTTTAAAATTTACAACTTGGATATGTTAATTTTCTTTATAAGGTCCATAATTATCATTCTCCCTAACAGCTAGAATATTTGCTATAGAAAGCATATGATTGGTTATAACATAATGGCATGCAAGTTCCTTTGATTGTAGGTTAGAATTGAGCAAATGGCATTTGTGCCATTGAGAGGCATATATGTACCTATGCATGTCGAAACAACACTCCTCTCGTATACTTACCTCTTATTCGGTAAATTACAATTGAAAAGCTGCTTTTAAACACTTTAATCACTGTTACAAGCATAACTAACACATATTTTATGTCCAATTAGGTAACTTGAACGTCGTCTCCAATAAATAGTCAAGTACTTAACCAACCTTGGTATTGACAAGGACAACGAGACATGATGCTGCAGCAAAATTGTCTTGTAACCGTCTATGTTTCTGCATTAAGATAGGGGCAGAAAGAAGGTACAAGAAATCCATGGCTCCTTTCCTATCTATGTATGTTGTGCATTTCAGATGATCCTTGAAGATAAATTATACATATATTTAGGTAGGCAGGTAGATATAACAAATAATACAAATTGTTTTAATAGATGAATTCTTCTTCCTACAGAACTTCAAAGCAGTAAGCAAAGTTTCAAAACCTAGTGCCAGTTACTCTCTATAAGATTTACTTTGAAACCAAAATTTAATAATTTCATTTTGCCTTGCCTTTCTTGGAACCTCCCTTTTTAGAAGAGTTCTTCTGAATTTTTTTCTGAGGTTTCAATTTGCCTCCGGTTGCTGAAGCTTTCTCACTCTTTTGTTTTTTCTCTTTCTTCACATTGTATGTCTTGACAGCCTAGTGTCCAACATAGCACGATTTAGAGGGGGCAACAACAGTAAATTTCGCTTAAAATTGGAAACAAGGTTATAAGTGAGTAAAGGTATACCTTGTCAATATTGAGAATTTCATGGGAATGCTTGGAGAATATCTTGTTCATTATTTTCTCAGTTTGCTCCTTCTCACGCGATCCAACCCCTGATCCTTCCACAACTGGCAGGAACTGGAGAAATACAAAACAAAGCATAGTAATTCATTATTTCAGTAAAATACAGAAGCTTCTGTACAAAAACATTATCATGCATTAGACAAATGTGTTGCTGTAAGAGAGGATAAGCACACAACCTTCCGATATTTTCCCTTATGTGGTACAGCCTTTTCACCTGGCAGCTTCTTGTCAAATTTCCCACCACTAGCTGTTGCAGTTGCTGCTAGTCCAGCTACATTACCTAGTTCATCCTTGGTGACTTTCTTGGGTGCTGCTTGAGTTCCAGTAATAGGCAAAGCTGTAGCAGCCAATTGAATATGGCTGCAAAGAAAGTTACTCAGATTTGTCAAAGATTATCAGTTTAGAGTCGAGACTCGAGAGTATCGGGTTACCAGCTGGCAAGATAACCTAAATTTTACTATAGCTAACTATATACCCAAGGTGAGAACTTAATTACAGCAAAGAAAAGAAAATACTAGTGGATACAAGGAGGAAAAGAAAATCCAGTGAGCAAATGAAATCAAAAGATGTGGCAAGTCCACATATTATATATGTGATACCACATAAGTAAAAATGCAGCCAATGAGGCATGAAATAGAAGCTATATTCAGTTACTGCGTTTTTATCCCTAAGGAAGAGTAACAACCAGAAATTCACTGCTAATAAAACCTCAAGAACAAGTTGAAATTTTAGAGAAAAACCTTGGTAAAGCACCAGCTTTGGCAGCTTGTTTCAAGTTCTTCAGCCTATGGCTTTCTTGTTTTTCAATTCTTTTCTTCTTATTTTCTTTTCTTTTGGCAAAAGGATCTTCGTTTGGATCTGCAAAATGTTCAGATATAAATCAGTAATAAAACTTCTCTACCGAAACAAGCCGCAACAACTGCACATATGAGCAAGCATGAACAATTAGACATGTGAAAGATAATAACTGGGTATAGATTAATTATAAGTTTAAAAAACAGCATAGAGAAAGATATTTAAATTATGTTCATTAATGATTTGGGAAACATATATTAACTCATCAATATGAAACCAAGCAACAAGCTTAATTTATACTTGAGAAACTGATAATGGAAACACAACTGGCTGGCCGGACCAATTAACTGATAAACTGGTCAGCAGTCAAGTCTGATCTATCATTAAGATTATGACACTATTAAGATAAAAACAGTTTATATGATGTGGCTAAACTAATTGATACCTAGTTCTTTAATCTACTTTAATAGAAGTAACTTCAGAGTTTGTCTCACCCCATTGAGACAAAGATTAAACAGAACATGATAGTTCACCACTACCCACTATTAAGATATTACAACGTCATTAATGGAGTGATGAGAAGAGAAATTCACTACACCACCAATCTAATGCTAACTCTTCTAAAACAAATAGGCACATATGGAGGATTTTCAAAAAACGGGGGAAAAAGAATTAAATCCATCCCAAACCCTCTGATTCTAAGGGGTTTCAGAATTGTGGAGAAGGATGGGTGAAAATGGGTTTCAAACCATCCTAACCTATCCCATCCCATCAGTTATCAATAGTTAGGATACTCAGCCAAGTCTACCAATCAAGCCCTTCGTATCTTATAAGTGAGATTGGAGAATTATTAAGATGTGTTGTTCTCCAAATTAGTTGTTCTCTAGTGCCAAACAGGCCTTTCTCATGTTTGCCATGATTTTCCTAAAACTAAAACTATTATCCTAATACATATAGGTTGGTGCCAAACACTTACAATGAAAAGGGTGTCTATTCGTGTTTGACCATGAAGTAAATATACAGTAAAAGTAATTTACAAGACAACTCCAACATAAAGAAAAAATGGTTACCGTCATTCGGTTTTGCCTCGATAATAGGTATAGCCTCTTCATCATTTGCACGATCATATCCAAATCTGCGTTTCCAGGTTTCAGACTTTTCATCAAATACAACCTTGTCTTTCTTACGATTCTTTATGCCTGCAAAGTAACATGATAGAGTTTATTGGTTAAGATTAGTAAACAAAACGGCTCAATTTGACAACATCAAAGCACACAAGCTCAATTTAACAATGTATTAAAGCTCTCTATCACACAAAAACCTAGTAATTTGTTCATATTATGCAGGGTGACTGACCTTTCTTTTGGGCAAATAGTTCCCATTTTGTTGGAGGCTTTGGCGTTGGGAACTGAAAGCATTATAAGACTTCATGAGCAAATAATGATGTTGCTAGGAGTACAAAACCAAAAAAAAAAAAAAAAAAAAAAAAGGAAAAACCAAAGTCATGGAATATAATGTAAAAATAAACAATAGAGGTAATTCATTTCAAATTACAATATCTTTTTACCAAGAAATTTTATTTCCTTTACGAACCCCCTTTCATTACTCCTCTAAAATAACACAATTTTCACACATTTTACTTGGAAGCATACTTCTAAGTTCTAACCAAATGAATCCAAAACAACGAAGCTGGAAACAATAGATCATCTGATTCTTTCTTGTCTAGGTAACATAAAGTTCAACACTATTACTCATAGGACAAACTTTAATAAGGTAGCCTCGTTGCTACAAAGCATTGCTAAATGTCACAAGTCAGTACAAAGAAATTCTCTGTCTAAAGAATGACAATAAAATTTTTCAAGAGAAATTTTATCAAATACATCTACTCTGCATGCTAGGAAAAGTTAATCTTCCTTGTGGTGACAACTAGCAATTTATAAAGATTCAAACTGAAGCTTTGGGGCTAGAAAGGCAACATGAATAAATGATTTACATTTGATTCCAAAAAGCTATATTATTAAGTAAATGAACCTTTTTCTCCAATTATGAAGTAAAAGAACTTACATGCTTCTCTCTGGGCAATCTTGTCGCTGGTGGTGGTAGCTTCACAAGCGGTCCATCTACATCTTCAGTGGATGGTAAATGGAAGAGACTATCTGCAATAGCTTGAACTAGTTCAGTGCCCTTTTGCAGACATTCCTTAACCAGCTCGTCCCTGCATTCATTGGAAATGATGAAGTTCAACAAAGGCGATAAGTAATAAGTCTACTCGTCATAAATAACATAGGAACCACGAGAAGGATATACAAACAATGTGATGATCAAGGAGATAGGGGAAAAAAGAGTGATAGCCAATGAGATGAGAACTGACTAGAAGGCAGTTAAAATCTGTAAACTATTACAAGATAAACTCACTGTATCGTTACAAACTTCAAACCAAGGCAACATTTAGACGAGTTATAAATCACTAAGCATTCTACAAATTAAAGTTTCATTATTTTCGTCCCTCCGCTTGAAATCCCCACTTCCCTTCAGTCAACTCGATACTGAAATTTCGACCAGTGTTCGAGTAAGAAACGTTCCTATTTATGATTATAGTTTTCCCATGAACAAGAAAAATAACAAAGAAGAGTGTGCCGAACAGTAAGCTTCAAACCATAAACTACTAATGAAAAACAACGGCAAGATAAAACACAAGTATAAACAAAAAAATTGCACACAGTAATTAATCAAAAGAACCAAAAAAAAAAAAAAAAAAAAAAAAAAAAAAAAAAGAACTTGCAAGGATCAGGCATTGACGGAAACAAGAACCGCAAAACAAGATAAGAGAACCTGGAAGAAGGTTGAGAAGGGAAGCTATGGTGAGGGTTGAAGGCCATAAGGTGACCGAGGTCTACTTGAAAATCACTCTGAGCCTCCATCTCCACCGTCAGGACCATGCAAAAGGTGGAGAGGCAAAGGTTCAACTAAACAAACGGCAAAAACGAGGAGCAAGAGATTACTACTGTACAAGAGTGTGAGAGAGAGGCTTAGTCTCGTCACTTCCGAGCTATTGTCAATTTGTCTGAAACAAACGAAGGGTGAACGGAGGCCAAACTGCGAAAGTTTCCTCCGCAGAAGCAAGGAAGGAGGAAACACGAAAAGGGACGAAAGACGAAAGAGGAGGCGGGGCTTTTCTCAAATCACCTTCATATCCGTCGGGTCAACCTAGCCCAATCTATCTATTCACTGGGCTCACATTTTTGGGCCGACTTTTCGCCCAATGATATTTTTAAACAGCACAATAATATAAAAGCTAATTTCCGTTTATAGCCACACACAAAAAAAAAAAAAAAAAACAAACAAAGGCTAATTCCCGTTAGAAGAAATGCCCACATTTACCTCTCGTCCTTAAGCTCAACTAGTAAAGGGGTTAGATACTGTCACCAAAGGGAGAGGGTTCGATCCTAGAGTTAGTTAAGGCGATGGGGAAAGATCCTAACTCCTAGGTACAGATAAACGCCTGGGATAGTAATAGGACGACTCACCCCCGCCCAACATCGTATGATGACCTAGGCAGACGGGAGAATTCGCCATGCCCTTAGATCGTGGGTGAACCCAACCCCTTTTCTAAAAGTTTTTTAGCATAAAAAAAAAATGCCCACATCTATTTCTTATTTGGTACAGAATTAGAGGTAATGTAATGGAATGTAACATACTATAATAAAGATTACATGAATTTATTTGTTTCACCATTAAGGAAAGATGATGGAAATGCATAAATTTGGTTGAACTACATAAAAAATGTGAATATATGAGAATAATATAAGTATATGAGAAGAGATAAAATTATCCTTATCTATACATATATTTATAATGTACACATTAGGTTCAAAATAATTTTTTCCAATTTGTGCAGTATATGCATTAGGTTCATCATATTTTTTAAAAACATTTAATGTTGGAAATATTATGAAGGGGTTCATGGTAATTTTTTAATGTTTAATGATGGGTATATTATTTAATGGGATATTTTAATATTTTTAATTTTAATAGTGGAATATAAATTTTTTAGCGGATATTTTTTTTAAAAAAATATTTTTATATAATTAATTAATTTTAAAAAATATTTAATGGTGATAATTATTTAATATTTAATATCATTTATGGCCGGGCCCTTTGGTCAAATTAAAAGATTCTAATAGCTATAATTTCTTTTTCACTTGATTCAAGATGTTTGAATCTTTATTCATCAATCCTATCATGATTACATTAAATGATGTAATCAAGATTACAAAATGTAATCATCTTTACATTATATAAGACCAACCAAACGTTATAATCGGTCTGTTGCATAAGGATTATATGTAATCCTCTCCCATGGAATCAAACTAAACGAGTTATATGTCAAACAAGATTGCTTCTAATAAGAGATACTTATGCCTAAAAAAAAAAAAAGGCTAGTTAGGCTATTTATTTTAATATTAAATATAAGACTTCAATTACATATCTCTTTAATCTAAATTATCTAAGTCTAGTTGAGATGGAGTTGGTCCATAATTATAAAGTTGTAAATTTAAATCTCATCGCTAATATGAGGATCTTATTGATAGTCGATACGTAAGTACTTTTTGTTTTCTCTCCCTCAACTCTAATGTTTTTTAAACCCATAACCATGTGGGTGAGGAATCTGCTTCTCTCATCCAATAAGATGGCACCCGAACATTGACAGTAAGTACTTCACTAATATTATTATTAACAAACCATTATGTACCTATTTGTTAAGGTGTTGAAACCGATTAAAAGTCCAGTGGATTGGGAAAAAATATCAATGGGGAAAAAAGCCCATATCTTTATGGTGTTTGGGTTAGTTTCTTATTAACAGGCTTATGAGAAAAAAGTGACTTTTGTGACCATTGATAGCATTTTCCATAAGATTCATGCATGATCCTTACTTTCAAGCACGGGAAGAAGAACACCACGATGTTGAAGGCTATTGTTTCCAACAAGAATCAGACGGTGGAAAACAACAGTGCTAGGAAATTGAATTGCGGCATGAAGAGCAAGAGTGGATTGCCATTAGAGGTGAATTTGAAGACGAAGGTGACGACCAAGATGGGGAAATTGAAGATGCTCAAAGTTGGAATCAGAGTGTCCTCCGACAGGGTCAAGGCCGTTCCTCCTTCTGGAAAGAAGCCGGCGACGATGTCGACTTTGAACGCCAAGTGCAAGGTTGATGTTAGATTCAAGATCTGAAAGTGGAACTGTTTGGTGAAGATGAAGATGAAGAATAACACACAGAAATTGCTCAAAGAGGTGTGTGATGTTATGATTATTGTTACTTTAGTGTTTTTTTTTTTTTTTTTTATCAAATTTAAATTTTTCCTTTAAATTATCACTACACACATATACCACTCTGATCCTATTTATAAGTCCATTTTTATATAATAAATGAAATTGTGACAATTTTACCCATAAAATTATACCCATAAAGATAGAGAGAGAAGAAACAGTTGAAAAATACATAGTCATAAATAAAGGTGAAGTTAAAAATTTACTCCCATAATCATTGTATCAATCACCTCTCATTGGTATGTGAGATTTAGTCAAAATGGACTTATAAATAGGATTAGAGTGGTACATATATATATATGTGTGTGTGTGTCTATATATATTTATGTATGTAGTATTCAATAAGATCCATACCATTTTCGATCATTTTTCATCTCAGCTTGCTTTTCAAATAATAATCTAAATATGATTCAATTTGGGGAAAAAGACCACCTCTTCCATCATCAATCAAAAAATTAAGACAGATGGCACATTTTGATTGGATTCCTAGACAAATTTAACCTAATTAAGTCTTTTAATCTATTATTCCACGAGATTAGCATATCTTTTGCTATATAAACGATTAATACTTAATGTAATATAATAAATACGTTATTTTAGAAGATATTTTAAGATATTATAAATAATGTATAAATACTTTTATGTACTTTTATATATTATGATAATTCATTAATATGTTAATTTAAATACTTTAAATAATTTAAAACAGTTATAGATGTTTAATAAATAATACCACGTGAAGAAGTTGCATAGCAATATTTTCAGATTCAACCACCCTTCATATATAAATTATTATGAATCCCGATTTAAATAATATTTTGAAGAAAATAACACCCACCTTCCAGTTACAAAAGCAAACACTAGAATTATGAGGTGAAAAAACTGCAAGAAGATACGCCGTGTTACACCTTTTGTTTTAGCCTTTTTATTTTTGGGAATACTATATATGCTTAGAATTATATATTTATTAGCTATTTATACCTTTAATTAGAAGTATGAGTATATTTCTTTTAATCTAACATTTTTTATATATTGTATTTATTTAGATTTAAATTATATGTTATTTTGGGAGGGAGAAGGGAAAAAATGTTTATTTTTTCTCAAATCTTGCCGTTAGATAATCTTAAATTAATTAATTTTCAGGTTCTACACTTTATGCTTAGAATTATATGTTTATTAACTTATAGGTATTATAAAAATTAATTAATTTGTATCTCAAATTAATTAATTTAGAGTTCTACATTTATCTCAGAATAACACCCGATTATAAAAATTAATTAAAAATACGGCAGCAAAAAACTCTCGTAAACATATAATTTAAATATAAATAAATACAATATATAAAAAAATTTAAAAATATACTCATACTTCTAATTAGAAGTATAAATACCTAATAATTATATAATTCTAAGCACATGGTCAAAAATACACGGATTGATGCCGCCTATATTGGGTTGAGATTTGGGAATTTTATCTCTTAACCCAAAATATTTAAAATAAAATACATAAATAAAAGATAGAGAAAATAGAAAAAAATACTATTTAAATTTTAAAATGTTAAATAGATGATTTTCTAATAAAATGAGTTGTGAATTATTTTACTTTGTTAATCTTATTACTCCCGTTTTCAAACGGAATTTTAAAGTTAAAGTTATATATATATATATATCCCCCCCCCGAATCAGATTCCCTGCTCGTCCCAGGGACGGCGGGGAGCTCGTCCGTACGGACGAGCTCCCCGATCGCCAGATCTAGATCTGGGACGGCCCAAATTTTATTTTTTTATTTTTCGTTTTTATTTTTTTCTATATGAAAAAATCATTTTTTCAAAAAGTGTTAGTTGAGAGATTATCTTTATTTTAGATCCTCTACCCATTAAAATTATTTTTGATAAAAAATAGAAAAATAAAAAAAAATCAGATCTGGACGGTCCAGAACTCGTCCGTACGGACGAGCTCTCCCTGCTCGTCCGTACGACGAGCACCAAAACCGGGTCCCCCCCCTCTTTCATTTTGCCAGTAACTCGGTACTCATGTTCTTCACGTACTCACGTTCAGGGAGAGAGAGAGAGAGAGGGAGAGAGCGAGCCAACGAGGACGCAGCTGGAGGGTCCGTTTTTGTGTCACTGGAGATAATTGATTCATTTCACCGTTAGCTTTTTCAAGAAGAGCTCCAAGATCATCGAGTTTCTCTGAACAGATCCAGTACGTATATGCTTGATGAACCACTCCCATTATGCTTCCCATCAGGATCTAACACAATGGATCTAAGTATAACAAACAATGATTGTTGAATTGAACGGTGCTTTTTCTTTTTTGGGGTCTAAACCACGATCTATCTGCTGCTTATTGGTAGATATAGCTTGACCAACGCCCAGCAAATATTTGGTCTTGCTTTCCAGAATTTGCGACCAAAGTAACGAAGCTTGGCATCCTCCTTAAATTCTAGCAATAATATATGAAGTTAGGAACAGACTTACTGCAGGAATTAAATTCGAGTTCTGAGGGCATTCTCTCTCTCTTTATGAACATGACGACGAACAGTGGCCTCCTCCTTAAATTTTGTCAATGTTCATAATAATTTTCAGATTAAAGTGCCCTCTACCTAATCTCATGATCTTCTTCTCTTTATCTCCATTCCTCTTCAATCTCACACCTACACCTACCGCCTTTTGAATCTCGCAACTACCACTATCGTTCACGCCGCTGCCAGCCATCACCGTCAAGAAAGTCGCAGCCCATCAACGGAGAAGAAACCACTGGTGATGGAGAAGACGAAGGTGTCCCAAAATGTCTTCTCTAGTCGCTACCCCTCCCATCTTCGACCTCTACAACCATCCACCTTTGGTCCTGCTCTCCTTCACGGCTTCGAGGTTGGTTCCGTCGTCATCTGGTTGGACGACAAGGATGGGTGATGTTACAGGTTGATTTCATCATCTTCCTCATTCGTCACAACTATCATCAATCCCTTACTTTCTTCAACCGCCAAACCACTCACGAGCAGAAAATTGAAGGCTCGATGACGAAGAAAAAAGAAGATGAAGGCACTACTATCACCATCGCAGATCTAGGTCTTCTTCCCCCTCTCACAGGTATTGAGTCTTCTTCCACCTTGTTTTTGCTCTGTTTGTCGAGTTTCTTGACTCCTCCAACAACATTCCAACCAGATTTTGTATACTACTGGTCATTTGCATCGATAAATTAAACATCTCATTATATAAGTTGAATGTAGTTTTTTTATTCTATAATTGTGTATGCCACTTTTAAAATTGAATATATTTGGGATTGTCATCATTAAGGTTCCATAGCTCAATGATAGATACCAGTTTGCTTCTCATCCGTTGTTGCAGTCTACTCGTGATATGTGAGAAGAAATGGGACAAGGAAGATGACGGAAGGACCAGTCTTGTCAACATGGAGCAAGCCTTGTATTTGATCATGATATTTTCTTTTTAATAATATAAGGGGCAATGTGTTCTTCCATTAATTTTTAATTAATTATAAAAAATTAATTCTAATAAAAATGTGAGATTTTTAAATTCTACAAATTCTATAAAAAAAAAAAAAAAAAGGCAGGAGAGTTTTTGAAATAGAAATTAACCTTCTAAAATAGTGATAATGGTCATTTTTATCTGCCCCCGGAAGGATATTTTGAAACAATGTCACTGCAGAAGTTGTAAAGACGTAGCAATTTACCCCTGTCATATCAAATCCTAACAATCAACCATTAGTTTGACCTATTATACTAACTTGACTCTGCCATATACTCCTCTAGTGCTTTATTATAAGGCACCAACTACCTACATATTTTGGTCCTTATTATAAGGTATCAACTGCCACTAATCCTGAGTTTTTCCCATTCTACCCTTATTTTTAATGCTCCTCAAAAAGTGAATTATCATCAGGTGCACTCTAAATATTTACATCCAATGGTTATGTTTCTCACTCCCCAATAGGCATTACCACCTGTTCATACGTGCAGAACAATAATATTTTTGATTGACTTTTTCATCCAAATATCCAATGGTCATGTTTCTCTCTCCCTCAAAATTAACTTTTCATTTCTCTCTCCCCCAAAATCTAAATCAATTGAAGTAGGGGTAAATATGGAAATATTTATCAACTGAACACTTTTTTAATGACTAAATTACCCTTCCTTGGTCTAAGAGAAATAGTAGTTGGTGCCTTATAAAAAGGACCAGAGGGAGTACCATGTTATGCCATATAATAGACCATGTCAACGTCATCCTAACTGCAAAAAACAAAAAACAAAACAAAGAAACGTTTCCCCTTCATCATCACCATTAGGTGTCCATGAAAACAAAAACAAAAAACAAAAGGAAAAAAAAAAACCCCCAAAAGTCAAATCAACAATTAACCAATATGAAGAAGAAGACATCAGTATGAAAAAACAAACCTCTTCCCCCTTCATTATCAAGGGTTCATGAACAACCAAACCCAGAAGGAGTATGAAGTTTCTTAGATCTTCTGAAATCGAACCTAGAAGCTCGTTGTTAGAATGAAAGCAAAGAAACCCAATCACTCTTTAGATCAGAGAGGGAGGAGGAGGAGGACGAGGAAGAAGAAGAAAGAAAGAAACTTTTCACCATTCCTTCCAATCCTATGATCGATCCTTCACCCATAGTCAGCGTGATGGTGCTGACCCAAAGACGATAATGTAATAAAATAACCCAAATCTAGCATATAGTTTCAGTTAAAAGCAACAATGATGAAGGACAATGTCTCTTGGTAGAATATTTTACCTTTCAAGGTTATCTCAATAGACTATCCTAAAATAGAGAATGAAGCTACGTGACAGCGTCAGACGTCGAGAATGACGAATAAGTTGATCCTTTGAACTTCAAAGCAGTTACAGTGGAACACTTATTTAGTACATTTTGGTGTTGCAACAGGTAGAAAAAAATATAGGTGGCTTGGAAGGTGGGTACTATGTTGTCGGAGGAGAGTACTGTAACTTCGAATAGAGATGCCATTGATTCTGTTTTCCCCTTCTTACTAACTTAATCTGATCAAGTCAATTAAAAAAAACTTGGCTATGACAAAACATCAACGTAACCTACTCCGGTTGCACGAGGCTGCATAATCCTCTAAGATGTAAGAAAGATTTTGGAGGTGAGGAGAGAGATTGAGTCGAGAATGGGGTTGTTTTCTAGGAGAGAGGGGCATGGTAAAACTCTAGATGCACATGCATCTTATTATATTTGATTAGCTAATAGTTGACAGTTTTATAATTTGTCAGGGCAAAGTGATATTGCTTCGGTTTTACAACTCTCAAGGTAACATTCTTTCAGAAAATACTTCTAGTTATCCAACGCTACTTCAAGAAAACTTTTAGGACAAAAATGCCCTTGATCTCTCTAAAATATTATTCCTTTTGGATAAAACCAATGCAATATCTAAATGTAAAATACTAGCAAAATACATTTTCTTTTTATTTAAAAAACAAGTATTAATTAGTGCCCGTGAGTTCATATCTATGTGATGCATCAATTAGATTTGTATTAATTTGGCTATATGTGTGGCCACTTGCATATGTCTTTTTATATTTTGCTCATTCGTATTTTTCCAAGAGCATACAACCAGTGGCGGAGCCAGGATTTAGAGTTTGTGGGTGCACAATTAGTGGTGGGATTTGAGGGTTCGGGGCGTCCCCGGATTTTTTTTTTAAAATTTTTTTAAATGCATTAAAAAACAAAAGAATATAAACAATAAAAGAAACGAAAACTTCAACATAACATAGAAAAATAATAATCAAGAGTCAACTAAACTATTACAATGAACGATTACAAAAGTATTCTTTGATTCTTCATTCCTTGAAAATATTACATTATATCTTCATTATCAATCTTATCAAACATATCATGTTCAACGTAAGTGTGTTAAGAGTTCTCTAAGATCATACAAGGTGAGTTTGAAATGTCTACGAAAGGAGAATTAAATTTCTTAAGATTTCGAATGAAGCAAAAGAAGAATGAAATATTTATTTCCCAAACCAAATATCTCGTAAGAGTTTCTTAAGAAATATGGAATGGAGTTCTCTAAGATCATGCAAAGTGAGTTTGAAATATCTATGATAAGAGAGTTAAATTTCTTCTTAGGACTTCGAATCAAGTGAAAAACAGAATGAAATAATTTTTTAAAATATATAAAATATGAAAATATGGGTATTTTGTGGTAATTTTTTTCCCTATAAAAAAAAGGAAAAAAAGAAAAAAGGAAAATGACTGCTTTTGATTCCGAGTTCAAGATGCGAATGGCGTTCAATATGATAGGCGAATGGCAAAAATGAAAAGGATGATGCACTCATTGGGGAATCGAACCGGGATTGTAGCGTCGCTAGGTTATTCTTCTACCACTTAGCCATTGGTGCTTCTTTATGTGATATTCCTTCAAAATATCTATCTATTATTAAATTTTTGTGTCCGCACTGCGCACATGTGCACCAACGTGGCTCCGCCAGCATACAACGCTAAGAGAAAAAAGAATTTCATAAAGACTTTGAAATTATTTAATTTAAATTAATATTTTTGCACTCAAGTTTAAATGCCTATAATGAATCACAATACAAAAACATAATCTAAACAAATTAGAACTAAATTAGGAATCTAAAAGAAAAATTACAAAATAATCCTCAATAAATTATATTTTATTTATTGATGGATCCAATTTGAATTCCCTAATAGTTATTACCAAACTAAATTCCCTAGGATTTTACAGATAGATGCTAGTGAACATTTTTGCATAGAAGAGATTTATGGCAAACACCATTATTATGGGTATAGAAGCGGAAATTCAAAGAGTCTGAAAAGCATTATTGAAGGATTGAATCTTTTTATTTCTCTTTTCTTTTTGTTTGGACAAGCCTTTGCAAAATATCCCTTTTTTCCAAAAACCAAACACCTATCAGCTTTATGGTTCTTGATGATCTAGATTCTTTTGTTTGCTCTTCTTCATTTTCATAAGGGGGATCTACCACATGAGATGAGTCACCACGTTCTACCATTGCAATTGTGGATAAATCAACATAATATTTCTCACCATATGAAGCATGATCATCTTCTAAAGTGGAAACATCTATTCCATTATCAATAGATTCTAAAACTTTTGTTTCTTCTTTACAGGAAGATGATTCTGATGAAAAGATACAATACCGATCTTCATCTTTATTTAGGAAACCAACTGTCCTAGATGGCTCCAAAGCTAGGCCTTTTCCTCCATCTAGAGGATTTGAAGGAGGTTTTAAAGTTTTAGGTAGAGAGGATGGTGGGGTTTGGATCTGGAGTGGTGGTAGAGGTGTTCTAAGTCTATGATAAGAAAATTGGGTCCCATATATGTTGTAGGATTGGAAGTTTGTGGTTGTGAGAATACATGATGACTTTCTGTATGGATACCAGAAGAGGTGAGTACCTTCTTTTTGGATAGCTTTTTAGGAGCAGATTCTCTAAGTTGTCTAGTAAGAGGATAGTTTTACTTGAAAATAGAATTCTAATTAGGTTCAATATGTGAAGGCTTGAAGATTGGATAAGTTGTGGGCATAAAGGAATGTGGGGAAACTGGGACCATGGTAGGTTGTGAGGAGGATATGGTGGTTTAGACAAATCAGCTTCTATAAATTTTGACTCTTTCCTGATCTAGGAAAGTTCTTGCTCCTTCTTTTGAAATTTTGGACCATACTACCTCTGATCTATATATCTCCTAAGATCTTCATCCAACTGTTGAGCTTGAGTAGATAACCTGTGATGTAGGCGTTTCACTTCCTCTACTACTATATCAACTCGACTAGCAAGTGGTCAGTCTTATGTGTAAAATGGTCAATCCTTTCATCAAGGTGGTGTAAGACCTTGTTTTGGTTGACAACATTCTCAGTTTTCCAGTTCAACACTTTTTCTGCTGGCGTAACTGGTTTATAAGTCTCATGGGGAGTAACCTCTATGGCAGGAATATAGGGCCTAGTGGTAACCCTTGTCTATTCATTAGTCCTGGTCTGAAGCGATGGAAACTCTTCTACATAAGAGGTTGGTTTTACCATGGCAATACATGGTATGGGACGAGAACTAGCCATCAGTGGGATAACTAGAGCTGGAGCTGGGGTAGTAACCTGTAATAAGGGGTAAGTCTCCTCAGGAACTCTGTGACTCAGTGCATGATAGCGATCTTACCATGTCAAGGTCATATCAAGGCTCTCCATGGCTGATCTTAGACCACATGAGGACCTCAATCTATAGAAACCCAGACTAAACCACATGATTCGCAAAAGAAACTTGATCCCTAGGATCATGTCAGATGCATTTTGATACACAGGATCCTCATATGAAGCAAGTGTAGAGCATATTAGAATCTCTAGAGATATAAGAGAGAAGCTGTAAGAAGATAGAGTTTTCAAAAGATAAATAACTTAGAAGCAAAGCATATTGAAATTGATCTTTCTTATTAATAAAGTTAATCTTACAACCTTTGATGATATGATAAGAGTGAGGAACATTATTTATATAGAAATCCAAACTTACAACATGACAAAGCAAGCAAGATGTAAATTAAAACACATAAGATACACATGACTCATGGTACAATTATTAAACATACTTTACCAACTTTAAATAAATTAAGCACGCCTTTTTATAATATAGTCGATAAGGAATCTTATCCTCTTACCTAATTAGTCCTTGAAGATAGGCTCGTGACTTGGTGATAAATTCAAATAATCTTTATAAGAGTTGTCTTCACTGTCGTCTTCTATCGACACCTTTTAAGAGTAGTATTGTGGATATGGATTTGTAACATCCCATTTTTTAAAGAAAATATTGTAAGTTTTATTTTTTAGAAAATATTATAATTTGCTAAGTATTGAAGAAATTTTATGTAGACAAAATGTATAATATTTTTTCAATTTTTAAATTATAAAAAATATAATAATAATTTATTTTTATATTATATTATATATATAAATGGGTGGCAAAACACCGCCAATTATCAAGAAATTTTTTTTTTTTTTTGGCGGAGGTGTTTGCCCCCTATTAATAATAAAGGGGTGGGGTGGGGCAAATATAAATACCTCCACCCCACACATATGACACACAACTGCAAAGAGTGAAAGCAAGAAACTAAAAAGAAGGAGAGAGAATGAAAGTCAAAGTAAGAAGAAAAGGTGTAGATTGAAGTTAAATTATTTGGTGTTAGCAAGCATTCAAGTATTGGTAAAAAAATAAAATAATAATAAGTTTGGAGTATGGATAACCTTGGTAATTCTTTGGTGAAGTGAAAAAAATCGAACCTGAAATTCTGCCAACAACTCCAATCTGTCTCTAATAGAAAGCTTCATCTCTTTAATGGATTGTTTGAACATTCACAATGAAAAGCTTGAACTTTCAAACGGTCATATACTAAGACGTGAAGATTGTGCTCAAAGGTCAATTGTTCTTCATTGAATACAAACAGTGAAGCATTTCATGGAATGAGAAAGACAACATGTGACATCCCAGGCGCTCGCTTGTAGATATTGTCCGCTTTGGCACACACAAGGCCTCACGGTTTTGTTTTCGACTGGGCCTAGCCCATCAAAACTCATCTACAAGGAAAAGGTCTCCACACCCTTATAAGCCATGCTTCGTTCGCCTTTCCAGTCGATGTGGGTCTTCACACTCCACCCTCATTGGGGCCCATAGCGTCCTCACTGGCACAACGACTCGAGCCCTGACTCTGATACCATCTGTAACATCCCAGACGCTCGTTTGTGGATATTGTTCGCTTTAGCACACACAAGGGATATTGAAAACAAAACCGTAAGGCCTTGTGTGTGCCAAAGCGGACAATATCCACAAGCGAGCGCCTGGAATGTTATACAACAAAACAGTTAAATGCATCAACGATTATTTCTCTCAATGGATGAATGCTCACAATGGACAAATGACAATTGCCTATAAATAGAGAAGCATTCAAGACAAAGAAACTAATTAAATGAAAATGAATACAGAGAGCCTATGCCTACAATGTGATGCTTTGAGTCTTACGAAACTATGTAATCCTACTCCCACATTATACTTCAGTGTATATCATCATCTGCTTCGTTTAGAGAGAAGTATACTTTCATTATAATCATTCTATTTGAGAGTTACTCAAGATTGAGTGATCTTGAGTGGGAAACAGATTGTATCCTTATAGTGTGTAAGGAAGAGTTTTTATCTCAGCGAGAGATTTGTAAACGACTTCACAAGTGTCCGACTAAACTTATGTGATTGTAGTGGTTCTCAAGTATCTAATTAAAACTTGAGGAAGATAGTGGATTGAAATATTAAGAAGAGCCAGGGGATTGGACATAGGTCATCGCAAATTAGATTGAACCAGGATAAATCATAGGTTCTCTTCTCCTATCTCTTATGTTTCTAGGATATATGTTTTGAATAACTGTTAATGAATTTATAATTCATTACTTTCCTACATATTGCTATGCGAAAAGATTTTTAAAGTTTCTTAAGTTTTTATCCTACACCTAATTCACCCCTTCTTGGATGTCAGCCGATTCTAACAAAGATGAAGCCAATAGAATAAATTTATGTCAACCGATTCTAACAAAGATGAAGCCAATAGAATAAATTTCTCTTAGCTATTTGTTGGATTTGTTTAGGATATGTGGGTTTAAAACCTAGAGGAAATTCATGATTCCTAGTGATGAAATCAGATATTGCTGGGAGAGACATGTTGTTTAAACCTAAGATACTAAGAGGTTCGAAAAGGGTGAGAAATTGGCTTTTCTGAGGTCTAGAGAGGTAATCTACTATTATGTTCTGGTGACCTTTGATGTGTTTCACCATGAATTTATGGCGTGAGAACCAATCTTTCCAGCAAAGTAATTGAGAGTTTGGAAGAGTCTTTCTTTTGGCATCTAGTATGGATGGAAAAGAGGTACTGTCCATTTCAACAATAAAGTGATGCGAACTCAAAAAAAAAAAAAATTGAACTTTTCTGTTCCTCTGTTGGCTGCTAGGATTTTTTTACAGGTAGCACAAAGAAGAGCTACCATGGCTATACTAGGGATACATTTTCTTCCATTAAGAGTAAGGATAAGACGAATAGCACCAATATAGATATATGTAGATCCTTGACTTCAGTAATGATCAATCAAGGGCTGAGGAATCTCCATAGTAACATATTGTTCCGCAATGATTGTTGGCAATCCACATTGGTTTAAGGCAGAACTTTGAACATTATTTTTTTTAGTGGAAGAGGGTTTTTAGAGATTAGATTTCTAATAGATCCGTAACGGATCTTTGGTGATGATAAAGGGAGTACGAACTAACTAGAGGAAGTTTGGTGGAGTTTATATAAGCATCTTTTGGAAGATAGGTAAACTCAACCAAATTGTCTATTTTATGGGCTAGAGTACCACGAACGGATTCTATCAAGAGAAAGGGCTGACGAAAGTCAAACAAGTTTTCAGAAGAACTAGAGGCTTCACTCATGTTTACAAATTCTTCTTACTCACTTTCTCTAATTATAATTTTCTCTATCTCTCATTTGCACAAGCATAAAATATGGCTCTAATACCACAGGTCAAGAAGTTTTTTAGTCTTTATGTTAAAACTCTTAGCATATTGGAACTCAACTAGGTTGGTAAATTTTTGTTGTTCACATAATTTATCCAATGTAGCTAAAGCAAGTTGGTAAATTTCTACAAGGTGAGTTGATAAACTTTTCTTTGAAGGGAATTGAGCATCCGATGTAGCTCTGGTTGAAGTTCTTCAAGAAGTGAGGTAATAAATACATGTTTGAGATTGGGATCCTGGGATCCTCCCAATAAATAGTATTTCTCTCACTTGTGGGTAAAATGGTTATGTAAGTCTTTGCATTTGAGAGAACAACATTTCATCTCAAAATGAAATGTTGTATTCTTGATAATGTTTGTGTTGAATGACACTAAGATCACCCAAGAATTCTCGTAAATTGCTTTGAGAAATATGCCTGAGTTTTTTGCTCGTACCGCTTGAAGTCTTTGGTATTCACTAAGCTTAGTGAACCATTCTCGTAAATTGCCTGTCATTATGGAGACAAACTCTATTAAGACTTGTTCAATTATATCAGTGGATTGGGTCATTTGTAAATCAATCCATGCTCTAAATTCATGGAGTCTCTCACGCCACTTTTGTGGGGATATATCATCAAATGTAAACCATGGTCCATTGGAAGGTTTTCCTTCTGAATTTCTGGTTCTTGATAATCTAGATTCTTTTCTTAAATTAGAAAATCAATAAATTATATTTATTGCTTACTGTAAACTAAATCCCCTAGTATTTATTATGTTTGATGGCAAAAAGATATAATTTTAAATTATGATAGCTCCTTATTTTATGGAATTAAACAAAATCCATTTATAAAATAACATAAAAACAAAATAGGAAAATCCCATATAAATACCATTTGAATTTGTAAAACCCCAGATATCTGTTGAATTTGTTAAAGGACTTAAAGGTACCAAGGATCATATAGGGATTTACAAATTCGGATGAATTTACCCTTTTGCCCTTAGTTTTAAATAAATTTAAAAGAATAAAAATGACCCTCGCCGGAGGACCGGTCGCCGGACGGCCTGCAACCGCTGGTGGTTGGGCGCCGGCAACTGGTGGTTGAAATTTCAACTATTTTTTTTTGGGAGGGGTGGGATTTTTTTTTTAAAAAAAAAAATTCATTGGAAGTGAGGAAGGTGGGGTTCAAACCTCCCACCCCCCACACCTTCATGAGGCCAAGTGGCCCAACCATTGGGCTACTTAGTTCCTTTGATATATATATGCATTCACAAATATATATATATTCTGCCAATGAGAGTTAGCATAGATGGTAAGGGATCCGGTGACTAGGCCTAAATGGTCGTAGGTCTAAATGGTCGTGGGTTCGATCCTCTCGCGTTGGGACTCCTTTGGTAGGCGATCTCGTAAGTCGCGATGTAAGTGCTCATATATGGGGCGATGTCGAACCCCTCCAAAACTTTTTGTTATAATATATATATATATATATATATATATATATATATATATATATTCTTTTTAACATTTTTTCCATCAATAAACATTCTTGTAAAATCCTATTACCAAACTTGTAAATGCCATAGAAGAATTTGTAAATGTCATTGAAAGATTTGCAGCAATCAACTTTTATTTGTTGTTCCCTCAAAGACAAAAATGGAAAACCTCAAAAAGCAACTCAGAATCGCCATTGAAAATTTTTAAATGTCGTTGAAAGATTTGTAAAATTGAAAGATTTGTAAATGTCATTGAAAGATTTGTAATAATCCACTTTTATTTGTTATTCCCTCAAAGACAAAAAATGGAAAACCTCATAAAACAACTCGTAACTACCATTGAAAAATTCGTAAATGCCCTTGACGAATTTGCAAAAAATTTTATAATAATTCACTTTTATTTGTTGTTCCCTCAAAGACAAAAAATGGAAAACCTCAAAAAATAACTCGTAACTGCCATTAAAAAATTTGTAAATGCTATTGAAGAATTTGTAAATGCCATTGAAAGATTTGTAATAATATACTTTTATTTGTTGTTCCCTCAGAGACAAAAATGGAAAACTTCAAAAAATAACTCGTAACTGCCATTGAAAAATTTGTAAATGCCATTGAAGAACTTGTAAATGCCATTAAAAGATTTGTAATAATCCACTTTTATTTGTTGTTTCCTCATAAACAAAAATGGAAAACCTCAAAAAACAACAAGTAACTGCCATTGAAAAATTTGTAAATACCATTGAAAGATTTGTAAATGTCATTGAAAGATTTGTGATAATCCACTTTTATTTGTTGAGGGAAAAAATGTTAAGAATAATATATATATTTGTTAATACATATATATATACACACACATATATCAAAGGAACCAAGTGGCCCAATGGTTGAGCCACTTGGCCCCATGAGTGTGGGGAGTTCGAACCCACCTCCCTTACTTGCAATTAGAGCTTCAGGAATCGGCTACGGCCCCTACTGAGGGCCCGAGATAAGGAAAAAATGCTTTTTTTCAAAGCCCTACCCGATAGTACGCGGGGCTAGAAAGGCTAGGCCCTACGGGGCCTAAAAATTACTATTCCAAATTTTAACAATTTTTCTTCTCCGGGTTTTTTTCCAAATAAATATAATTAGTAAATTGCAACCATTAAAGTTCTAATATATCAAATAAATATTATCAACATTAATATATAAACAATACAAATTATCCAACAAATAAACACATTCATTAATTCGTAATAAAAAACAAACCATTGTCCATAATTGTCTCACATAAAACGTAAGAAATATTAAACTAAGCAACATTAAATAACTCACATAAAATATAAAAGCATACCACTATCATTGTCAATTGTCACCTTTTTCATCACTATCCTCAATTTCATAGATATTTGATTGTCTTCACTTTGTTGGTAAGACCGTGCTTTACTCTTTGACTATTTTTTTTTAAAAAAAAAAATGAAAATGAAAAAGAATAGGCCTAATGGGCCGCCCGAGGTCCCTACGGGTTGGCCGGGATTAATTCGAGGCCCTACGGGGCCAATTTCAAATTTCGAAGCATATTTTTCAAGCCCGAGCCCTATAGGGCCAAGTCTTCTTAAACGGGCCCCGATTTCCGACTCTACTTGCAATGAATCTCTTTTTTTTTTTTAAAAAAAAAAAAAAACCTACCTCCCAAAAAAAAAAAAAATCATCGTGGGAATTCCAATTGCCGGTGGGTCGACGCCTGTACCGCAATGGCAATTGCAGATCGTCCGGTCTTTCGGTGAGGGTCATTTTTATTTCTTTTTAATTTATTTTAAAACTAAGGGTAAAAGGATAAATTCATCTAAATTTGTAAATCCTATATGGTCCTTGGTACCTTTAAGTCCTTTATTAAATTTAACAAATATATGAGATTTTATAAATTCAAATGGTATTTATATAAGATTTTCTCAAACAAAATGGTGTTACTTAACCAAATTAACGGTGTAACTTAAAAGTAAAATGGAATTTAATGGTGTTACTATAATACAGTATTATAGAATGTATAGATAGATGTAGATTTTGAGCAAAAAAGGATATAGATATCAGAAAAATGGTTTAATATACCCATATATAAGCAGCTTTTAACATTCCCCGTGACTAACAAGGCTTTGATTGGTTTGAGACGAGTTGAGGAGAGAAGGGGAAAAATTTAAATGGGGTGGAAAATTCTTGTGGGTCCTATCACATTAAATTTTGATAAAATTTTCTCCTTATTTTCTCTCACCTCCCCTTTCCTCAAACCAATCTGAGGCTAAAGGTAGAAAATAGGTGCCGTTTCAATTGCGCAGGACGATATTCCTTCAGAAGGCATAGCAGACCCAGCCTGCATAAGAGAGATCGGTTGGTAATCCCACATCCGCACGGGGCATGAAACCCTAATCGACCGAGGTTTTTGATCACTCTTCCTTGGGGAAAACCCCTTGTTGACGCTCGTCTTTTAGGTCCATCAGTAAGGATAATTCTCCAAACCCCCCTCACTTTTGTGTTGTCGATCTGATGAATTAAATTGATCGGCTCTTCAATTAGCTTTTTGATTATGATTTTTTTTTCTAATTCAATAATTGTTGATTCCTCTTCCTGAAGTTGTGATCTCTTTTTGCCTCTGGGTTCGCTAGGGTTCTGAAGATCTGTTGGGCTTGATAATCTGAGATGGATGGCAACAAGGACGATGCGTTGAAGAGCTTGAAAATTGGGAGAGAGGCATTAGAAAGCGGGGATCGGGCTCGTGCTTTGAAATTTGTTACCAAAGCCCGCCGTCTTGACCCGACTTTGCCCGTGGACGATCTATTGGCAGCGATAGAGAAAGATGCAGGTGACCAACCGCCGACGGCGGCTGCCAATGGACCATCAGTGACGTCTTCATCGAAGGCCTCTGATCAACCTTCTCTTCGTCAAAGGGTTTCAACAGCAGGGTCTTCATCCTCTGCATCATCAGCTTCATATACGGAGGAGCAAATTACGATTGTTAGAGAGTTAGGAGGAAGAAGAATTTTTATGAGATTTTGGGATTAGAGAAGGGTTGCACGGTTGATGATGTGCGGAAAGCATACAGAAAATTGTCTTTGAAGGTTCATCCTGATAAGAACAAAGCTCCTGGTGCTGAGGAAGCGTTTAAGGCTGTGTCTAAAGCTTTCCAGTGTCTAAGTAACGAAGAGAGTCGAAAGAAGTATGATCTTGTTGGAGAGGATGAAGCTGTTTACGAAAGACGTGCTGCAAGGCGGGCGACACGGGCATATAATGGGTATTATGAAACTGATGTTGATGCAGAGGAAATATTTAGGAATTTCTTCTTTGGTGGAATGGCTCCTTCAACACCTTTTGGTGGCTTTAGTTTTGGAACGGGGACGGCTCCCAGACCGGCGGAACATGGGTCTAGTGGCTTTAATGTTCGGGCTTTGATTCAGTTGCTTCCTGTTCTGCTTATTCTGCTTTTGAACTTCTTGCCATCTTCAGATCCTATCTATTCACTTTCTCAGCAGTATCCATATGAATATCGGTTTACTACGCCAAAGGGTGTCAACTATTATGTTAAGTCAGCCAAATTTGGTGAAGACTACCCACCAAATAGCCATGAGCGAACAAGACTTGAAGATAGGGTTGAGAGTGATTACCTCAATATTCTTAGAGAGAATTGTCGGCTTGAGTGGCATCGCCGCCAATGGGGATATATTCGGGAAATGCCACATTGTGAAATGCTTCGCAAGTTTGAACCAGTGAACTAATTAGTGAATTAAGGTTCAGTTTTTTTATCTCCTGGTCTTTCAGACATAAATTTATCCGTTTGTGATGATTGAATAGAAAATACAATGGAGTTTTCATTCTGATATCCGTGAATCAGTTCATAATAAGTCACGGTGTAGATTGCAAATACTCAACTTTATCAATTATCTCCTATTGTTCTTCCTTTCGCATATTAAAAGCATTCAATACCAGTAATAGAATGTTTTACCTTGCTTATGTACTATTGACTATTGACTTAATCTTTTTGTTAAGTGATATATAATGGGTTAATCTGAGTTGTTTGTGATTATGTTTGCCTAGTGCCCAAGGATTTTACCTTGGCAGCTTCGCTGTGGATTCTCTACTCACCTGATTGTTCATACCTTAGGAGTAGAGTGAATGAGTAATTGCTAGTTGTTGTGATGTGATGGTATGATTTTTCAGGTTGTTCTAGTGCTGCAATTTGATGATTTTTCTATACTAAAACATTGCATGTGACTATTGGTACTGACAGCGTGAACTGGTTAAGCATATCTTGGTACAAATGTGGGGAGGGTTTAGTTCAATTATTCCATGTTTTACATTATTCAATTGAAAATAAAACTTGAGTAAGGGATGCCAAATGATTGCTGATGCAAGGTTTGGTCAATTTATATATTTTACCAGTAGACTGTGGCTTGGGGATTGCATTTTTTCTGTATTGCTGTTTGTAACTTTATGTAGTTTACTAAATTGATGCTATTGCGTATTTCATGCTATTTTGACAAAAATGGGCCCTTGTGCAACTCCGTTTCATATCCTAATTTTTATTCCTGTCTGATTTGGTTTCTTAATCTCTAGGCCAATATTAATGGTGATAGGTTTTGTATTTGGGAATGGTATTGTCTTGCAGATTGCATGTTGAGTGGGATGTGTTAAAAGTTCCTGAATAACTTGGTTTGATCGTTTAGGCCAATATTAATAGTGATAGGTTTTGTATTTAGAGATTCATTTGTTTTGCAGATTGCATGTTGACGGGGATGCTTAGAATTCCTGAATTATGGAGATAAAACATTGGGAGTCTGGAATCTATGTTGAAAGTTGTGGCTTTACCCATGGACGCCTCTTGATTGTAAACTTTCTTCTGCTACAAGCTGTTTGAGTTTCTGAAATATTATTTGCGTGCTATATATATAAATTGTAAAACTTGCAATATAGTTTACAACTATTCCTTTGATTATGCGATGAGCAAATTGACCCCAAATCTCCTTTTGGTTTGGTGGCAATAATATATTTCGTCATCTTGTGGGGACAAAATGCATTGGTCTTCGGTATTTGCTTTGGTTCATTGAACGGCAACTTGATCCATCTTTTGCCTGAGGTTATATTTTATTGAGGTATCATTCAAATATATGTGGAGATTTGCTTGAATATAGTTTCCTCTTTTGTATATGATTGGATGGATTGAAGAGAGCATATTAAAATGGTGGAGAAGCTTTTGGTTTATATGTAAATTAAGACTAAAATTAAACTTTCCCTCATCATTTCTTTTCTTCTATTCGCTTAATCAATAATTGCTCGATTCATTCGTGAAACGTTTGCTAAAATATCGGAACTTGATGGGAGAATGGTATCTCAATTGACCTCCTCAGTATTTGCTCTGCATTTAATGTATTTATCATTGTATCAACTTTTAATGGTTGTGATTTAATGATATATTTTTATTACAATAATATTTTCACATCTATCATTAAATTTCAACTATTAAAAATTGATCTAATGGTAGATACATTAAATAAATAAAGAAGGAGGTCAATTGAGACACCCTCTGTATAAGTTTATTAGATGGAGGTGTCAGGTAAAAAACAAAAAAAAAAACAAAACAAAAAGGATGGAGTTCACAACCCACAACTATTTTATAAGTCAATGAATTCCTAATTTCCTAATCATGATACTTTTGTCAGGGTCCTAATCACAATACTAAGTACTCAATAGTTCATGTTAGTTAATTATTGTAGGATTCACAGTTAAGGTGCAAACCAATGAAGTATTTTTCTATGAGCATCTAACACTATAAAGTTTACACATTAATGTTCAAAAGTAGTGTAAAATTGTCAAGACCCTAAAGTGAACCAATATTAATGACTTAATAACCTATGTTAATAAAAAAAGAATGATGCAGAATTATACGAAAATTCAAAATAGTGCAAAAATATCAGGATCGTTAAGTCACCTAATGTTAATAGTTTAACAAATAGTCTCTACGCGTTGCACGGTGTTTTCACTCCTAACACCCCCATTCTATAGGCACAATTGCTTATCCGTTGTCTTTTTCTTTGGTTTCTTCATTGTCAATGGTTTTGCATAGGACCTAACGAGCTGCAAATTATGGGCAGTGTTCTTATAAATTAGCCATATGTAGAAGAAGTGGAGGTTGAGGATGATTCGTTTGTCATCATGAAAATCAATGCATCCAAAACCTTTGATAATATTCATTAATGGTGAATAAGGCATATAAAAGGATGGCTAATGAGGTAGCTGAGGAAGAGAGGTAGCTCCAACACTTTGGTATAATAGCTACTTTAAAAATAACCAAGGAAGTTACTTTAAAAAAAATAACCGTGTTGTTTAAAAAACGATGGTACCTTTCAGTTCTAAATATAATATTCGATTAATTTTTTTTTTGGAAATATTAAGGAAATTAAATAAATTATTTTTAAAGTATTTATTTTTACATTTTTATACCAAACTAATTTGTTTGACTTATAAACTAATATATAATTAAATGATATACAACACTTGTTATGATTAATTAACTTATTTAGCTTTCTTAACTTTCAAAAAAAAAAAAAAAGGTTAACTGAATTTATATTAAGGACAAGAGAAAATATATAGATTGTTTGAATTACGAAACATTCTATGACCCCAAATAATTATATAAAGTAATAAATAATAACAGACTTATTCTTGGGGGAAAAAACACTTAAACTTTCAAATCCAAAATTAGTCTTATTGTCTACAATAGTATAGGTATTAACTATACTTATGTAGCAATTGACAATTTATTTTAAGAGGAAATAATTGATTTAAAATTTTAAAGTTCAAGTGATATTGGCTAAAGTATACATTTGGTCCTTTATATTTGTTTATGCGGTATCATTTTAGTCCCTTAAGTTTGTAAAGTGCATGTTTGGTCCCTTAATACTAACACCATTAGTCGACTTAACGAAAATACGACTCAACAATTGTAAGTGATGATCTGTGCAATTAAATGCTGACCAAGCATACTTATTTGTTAGTATTTTAATAAATTAATATTTTAAATCCTATTAATTGAAAAATATTTAATTTTCTTCGACAAAAAAATATTTAATCTTCACAAATTGTGAAAAACCACAAAACAGTCTCTAAAGATTAAGTTTTTTCAATTAATAGGATTTAAAATATTAATTTATTAAAATAATAACAAATAAGCATGCTTGGTCAGCATTTAATTGCACAGTCATCACTTAAAACTGTTGAGTCAATATTTTCTATTAAGTCAGACTAACGGTGTTAACATTAAGGGACCAAACGTGCACTTTACAAACTTAAAGGACTAAAATGATACCTGCAGACAAACATAAAGGACCAAATGTATACTTTACTGTGATATTTTTTAAATTCCCCCCAATATTTTTATCTATTTTTTTTTTTTGCTAGATTAACACATTTATTCTTTTGGCAAAAAGGAAAAAGGACAATCATGCAAGTCATGACAGGTTACTTTTAAAAGATAATTGTATTGTTTAAAAAAAAGGATATAAATTTTTTGAATTATGAAACATAACCTAACTCCAAATAAATTTCAAGAAACCAACCCTTTTTTTCCTAATTTTTTTAAAAAAATAAATGGTTAAGTAAGTCATGGTTAGAGCTAGGAAAACAGCCGAGCCCGTTTAGATCCTAAATTTATAAGGGTTAGATTTAAGATTTTTGCCTCAAAAGTGAAAGATGGCCTAAAAGGGCCAATCTTGTAAAAAGGGCTAAACCAACCCTTTTAGGCTTGTATTTTTTTTTTAAATTTTTAAAATTATTTATATGATAACAAAATTATCAATTTTTTATACTTTGCTAAAGATGTTGCAAATATTTAGTTATTATTATTTTTTAGAATTAAGTTTCATAAGAACATAGTGCATTAAGAATCCTAAAAATAAAAACTTATAAAAAGATATTTGTTATTTCATAAGTATTCTTACTAATTTTTTATTTTTTTCACTTATTTTCTAGTGACTTTTTTTTTTCATATCTTGTATTGTTTATTTTGTTGACTGCTTATACTTTTCAAGACATATTTATAAGAAATATTTTTAATTTTGTTAAGTCTTCTCATTAATTATTTGTAATTATGGTATGTTGACAATATTTTACCTTTGGTTATAATTTAGTGACTCTGTTTGTTTGTTGCATGATGTGTGTTGTTTAAAACTTAATTTTGACAACTTTTATTTGTTAGATTAGAATTTTAATTGTTGTAACTTACTAATTATATTTTCTTAAATAAAATAGTTAATTTTTTTTTTTTTTTAAAAAAGGCTTCTAGCCCTATGGGGCTGACCCTAATCCTTACACTCACAGGTCCTTGAAAAATATATGCCTTTTTACCTCTCACCGAAAAGGGCCGGCTTTTTTAGGCTTGACCTTTGACGGTGGGCCCTACCTAGAGCCGGTAAAACGGGTCGGACTTAAGCCCTGACCCTTTAAGGGCCGGGCTTGAAAAATGGAGGTAAGATATGAAGTTTGGCCCTAAAGGGCTAATGACTTTTACGAGCTAGCCCGTTAGGACCATCATTTTTTTTGGGAACGTTGAAACTTAAGTGGGGTGGGGTGGTAACCCTAAAGAAAAAAAGCAGTCTCTTCAATCCTCAATTTCTCATTAGCGTATCAGTCTATCACATTCACAGCCACACTCCACTCCTCGATCTCAACTCTTCACTCCATCCTTGATGTCAACTTTCAAGTTATCAACACAGCCGCACTCACAGCTCTCAGCCTCTCGGCTCTCGCGTCTCACCGACCACCGTCCACCATCACTCAATCTCAAGTTCTCAACTCTCCTCAAATCTCGATCTCAACTCCCAACTCTCTATCTCGGTCTCTCACTCACTATCACCTACTCGGGATTCGCTGTTGAATCAGCATCTGCCATCCTCCGTCGAATCAACCTCAATCCCCGCCACTCCGCTGTTGAATCTACCTCAATCTCCGCCACTCTTACCCAAGGTGCCGAGGATCACTTCCCTTCTGGCCTTTCGATCTACTCCAACAAATTGCAAATCCAGAGCGTTCTCAGGTTCTTTTCTCTCAAATTCAACTAGTCTACTGAAAATACTAGAAATACTCTTGTTTTTTCTGCTATGGTAGTTGAGAAGGCTAGCGTGTTTTTATTTGCTTTGGAAATACTATTCTTTGATTTTCATTTCCTTATCAACTTGAGAAGCTGCGAATCTTTGTTTGTTTTTTGAAGCCGCGAAGTGTTACTTGAGTTGTGGCTATGTCGGAAGCCGGGAAGCTGGTGGAGATGAGCTCACATTGGTTTATTTACTGCTCTCCTGTTAATTTAAGTTCTGTGAACTAGTTTGATTTCAAAAGGCTCTGCTTGTTATATATATATATTAGCCAACTGCTCTCCTGCTTGACTCTCTCCATCTCTCTGTTTCATAGCATGAGATACATTCATTTTGCTTTCATTGTTTTAGTTATGTCACTCTTGTTAAGGCTACGTGAAAGTTTGATTTGAGTATACAGTATTGTTGATCTTTGATGCAACCTAATGTCTTCGTCACAAAAATTACAAGGAAAAACTCAAGAGACTAATGAATCATTAGCTATGATGGCTAAGGGTAAGGCATCTTCTCTTCAAGAGACTGATGAATCAAAGCCTAAGAAGGCAAGACATTTGTCTTATGATGTGTGGCGGTATTTTAGTAGAGTTGAAGTTGAAGGGGTAGCTAAGGCACAAGTATAATGCTTGTCGAGGTTTATTTATAAGGGGTGTGGATAAAGGCACTTCAAATCTAAATCGTTATATTAAGAATTATCCTGCTGGAGATAAATTTCAAGACATTGGGGTGATGATGTTGGATAGAGCAGGAAAAATGAGGTCTAGAAAACTTGACCATTAGTGTATTAAGGAGATTATCGCTTTATGCATAATTGAACATGATCTTCCTTATTCATTTGTTGAATATAAATGGGTCAGAGAACTTCTAAGGACATTGAATCCTGATGTAAGGTGCGTTTCTAGAAAAACAATGACGACTTATGTGCAGAAATTCTTTCGCCAACAAAAGAATATTTTGAAACAAAAATTGAAGAATAGTATTGGTAGAATATGCTTGACTTCTTATTGTTGGACTTCTATGACTTCTGAAGGATATATATGTTTGATAGCTCATTTTGTTGATGAAAAGTGGACACTAAACAGTAAGATACTTGCCTTTTGTAGGATGAAGCCTCCACATTCTGGATATTAGAAGTCTAGGAAAGTGTATGATTGTTTGAAAGAATGGAAAATTGATGATAAAATATTCTCAATTACTCTAGATAATGCACTGCAAATGATAATTTGCAAGACTTATTGAAAGATAGACTACTCATGCAAAACAACTTTAGCTTGGTTTGTAATCGGGAATTTTTTCATGTGAGGTGTTGTGCCCACATCCTCAATTTGATAGTTCAAGAGGGCTTAAAAGTAACAAGTTCTGCTTTGAATAAGATGAGAGAGAGTATTAGATATGTGAAGGCCTATGAGGCAAGGATGAATCTTCTCAAGCAATATGTTCAACAAGTTGGTGGCATTGACACTTCTATGGGCTTGCGATTAGATGTGGTTACTAGATGGAACTCCACTTATGCAATGCTTGAGAGTGGTCTTAAATATTGCCATGCTTTTGCAAAGATGGCTTTGGATGATACAAACTTCAAGTTTGTTCTAATACAAGATGAGTGGAATAGAGCGAAGGCAATGTGCAATTTCTTGAGGCCATTTGAGAAGATTACAAGATTGATTTCTAGGTCGTCTTATACAACTTCTAATTCTTATTTTATGCAAATATCAAAAATTGAGATGTTGCTTACTAAAAATATGGCGAGTCCTGACCCAATGATTCAAGAGATGTCATTGAAAATGAAAGGGAAGTTTGACAAGTATTGGCATAATTATAGCGTCATTCTTGCGAGTTGCAAAGTGGTTCTTGATCCTCGATGGAAGTTTAATATTATACAATATTTCTATAAAAAGATTGACCCTATGACTTGTGATGAGAAGGTCGCCAATATAAGGAGCAAGTTGAATTTCATTTTCAATGAATATTCAAATGTGGGGATATCCCTTCCAACTCTTAAATCAATTAAGATCTTCAACATTGACAACCCATCATTCTTCTCGGACTTTAAGTGCTTCAAGAATCCTTTGACGATGCATTTGATGTATGTTTTAATTTCATTGTCAATTGAATTTGTTGGGTGTTCAACTAGTATTTACTTGATTGTTTTGTAATAATGCAGGATTATCAAGATATTTATGCGAGTATGTGTAAGTGGAGCTATATACCCAAGAGGGGGGGGTGAATTGGGTATTTTAAAACTTTTCAGAAAATGCTCTGTTTTGAAGCTATAAAAACAGAGGTAAACGAGTGAGGGAAGAAGAAGCTGGACACAAGAATTTATCTTGGTTCGGTCTAACTCTTTGACCTACGTCCAGTCCCCAGAAACACTCTGGGATTTCCACTATCACTCAATTACAATTACACACTCTGTACTTAGGATGATCCTCTCCCTAGGACTCACTCCCCCTTACAAGCTGTAATTGTAAACAATCAGATACACACTCGTACTCAAGAGTTATCCTCTCCCTAGGACTAACTCCCCCTTACAAGTTGTACTCGATTACAATCGGATACCCACTCGTAAACGAAGGATGCTCCTCAACCTAGGACACACTCCCTTTACAAGTTGTACTCGATTTTCCCAATCCCCAAGTCACCCGACTTGAGATTGTTACAATGAATGATATACACGAAATAAACTCTCTCTAAGAGTAGATAATGATAATCACTCGAAGCTCAATGTATCTCAAGATACTACGAGATAAAAGCGAAGAAATAAATATGAGACTTGAATGATTTTCGTCTTCGGTGTGTCTGTTGGAAAGGCTTGAATGCAACTCTATTTATACTCAGAGATCATTAAATGACCGTTGCCTTTCAGATAGATCCGTTGGAGAAGTTCTCCTAGTGTTAGGAGGTGGCTTAGGCACTTTCTCTCTCCAAAATTCTCTTAAACCCGGTGGCCAAGTAACTGTGTTGACCTTCTACGAATTAATCCGTTGGAGATGCGGTTGCTTGTTGTAGAAAACATTCTTAAATGCTTTGCGAGACGTGTGCGAGTGGATTAGCCAAAGTTGTGCAACTTTTTGGGTTTTGCTTTTAAAGTCGACGTCACTTTTGTTTTTGCTTTAAACCTTCAATAAACATTCTCTAATTTATCCGAAACTCACCAATAAAGTGGTTAAACATATCTAGTAACATTAGAGATTAATCATAGGAAGTATTAAGATCAAACAAGAAGGTTTCATGATTCGTAGAATTTGAATTTCGAATCCGATACAAACCCGAGGTTTGTTTTTCCAAACTCGAGTTTGCTCAAGTATTGAATATGAATCTTTGCCTCGTATGGACCAAACCCGAGGTTTGCGTAGAGAACCCGAGGTTTGTAAAATTTGTTCGGGACCAAACCCGAGGTTTGTATATTTAGGCTCGAGTTTTCGAACATTAAAATGAAGTTTTGCTTCATGCGGACCAAACTTGAGGTTTGCGTAGAGAACCCGAGGTTTGTAAAATTTGTTCAGGCCAAACCGAAGTTTGCATATTTAGGCTCGAGTTTAGACTTCTATCGAGCAAACCATCGGGTTTTCAAATCAAAACACATTTTGAATAAAACATGAACTCGAGTCTATAAGTGATGAACTCGAGTTTGACACTATTCATGTCAAAAATCAGTTTTAGTTCTCAAAACACAAACCGGAGGTTTCCGGCAAACCCGAGGTTTTCTCAAGTTAAAAATCATTTTGCTCTCGTAAGGCACGAACTCGAGTTCATAAACTTAAGCTCGAGTTTGCTCGGCTTAGAAAACTTTTGGAAAACTTTTGGCCCGACGCAAACCGGAGGTTCATGGAAGCAAACCCGAGGTTCATGGAAGCAAACCCGAGGTTCATGGAAGCAAACCCGAGGTTCATGGAAGCGATCTCAAGTTTATGAAAATCTCATTTGAAAAATTCTTTCCGCCAGAGGCAAACTCGAGTTTGTCTCCACAAACTCGAGTTTACATATTTGTAAACTCTTTGAAACTTTTCTCGGAGGTGCGAACTCGAGGTTTAATAACCGAACCCGAGGTTTATGAAACAAACCCGAGGTTTAAGAAACTCGTAGTCTTAAGTTTAAAATGTAAACTTGTGAGTTTTGCCTCATCGGTAGCAAACTCGAGTTTGCCAAATCTAGGCTCGAGTTTGGCGCCGACGTAATGTTTTTGGGATGAAATCAACAAGTTTAAATCTCCATTTAGTTTATCCAAAAACATCCATACATGTTTACAATTGTCGGTTATCATCAAAACACATATAGAACTAACAAGTATGGATCATTCTTCCATGAACAAGTCTCGAATTTAAAACTTATTTGGAAGAACCAATACTAAAGCACGATAATTGGAAAGAATTGGATATCTTGAAGCTGGTGGAAGAACAATCAACAAAGATTTCGATTCACAGTAGAGATGAATCAGCTTTTAGTATTGATTTACGTGTTCTAATAGAATATAGAAGTTCCATTCTTCCATTCAATGTTCAAACTCTTACTTGTACTTGCTATTGGATGCATGGATTCACATACTATGGTAATTTATTAATTTATATATATTTTATATTTGTTATAGAATTATTTATTTATTTAATAACTATACTCTAATTTTATGATTTGGTTTATTATTTGTTGCAAATAACAATTACGGATGTGTTCATGATCGGGGAAGAAATTCATGATATTTTTTTGGATTGGGCAAGCGTTAAAGCTTTGCCAGGCAAGGATCGATCCGATTCATAGCCATCAAAGGACGGCGTCTTTGCCACTTGCACTACGAGGTGCTCGGCATTCATGATATTTTTAATCATGAACGAGGAACACGCTCATAGTGAAGCACAATGTAATGTCGTTGAAATTTATGATAGTGGCGAAGATTATTGATAATAATAATCATCGTAGTAGTAATATCGCTAAGTGGTATCTTTTTATGTTTTATGTAAGTTATTTGTGAACATGGTTTTCTTTTGATTATGAATTAGTGATTTAACTTTATTTGTTGGATGATTTTGTTGTTTGGATATAAATGTTGACAACATTTATTTAATAAATTAAAACTTTAATTGTTGTATTTTACTAATTATATTTCTTTGAAAAACATGGAGAAAAAATAGTTAGAATTTGGAATAGTAACTTCCGCCGGAGGATCACCCTAACCCTAATACTTTTGGGTTGACTTTAAAAAAGAGATTTTTTCTTACTCCTAGCGCTAAAAGACTGGGCCAAGCTAGCTCTAGCCCACCCCACGTCTACTGATGGGATTTAAATAGTGATTTTGACCGCGGTGATTATATATTTATATATCTTACTCTGTGAAAGCGGTCCTGCTGCTGTTATCTTCAACCTAAAACCCTAAACCCTAGCCTCCTTTCGTCGTTCAATTGCCGTCGCCAAAAATGGTGCGTTTCTGATCCTTTCGACTTTTGCGTCTACTTCGCACATCGCAGAGTTAATACTTAATGTATTTTTTAATTTATTCGGGTGCAGCCAGCAGCAGGAGAGGCAGTGAATCCAAAAGCTTACCCTTTGGCAGATGCACAACTCACCATAACTATTTTGGATCTTGTTCAACAAGCTGCCAACTACAAGCTTCTCAAAAAGGGCGCTAATGAAGGTTTGTGCTTTTCCATACCCTTCCAACTTTATTGTTTCGTTTTGCGGATTTTCCCCTTTGGTCTTGGGCAATTTTTTAACACTTTTTTGTAGTTATTTTTTTTTTCTGAAGCAATTACTATTCTCTTGCTTGATTCGTCATATTAATTTATTTAGTACATTGTGTTTTATATTTTTCTGCTTTATATGTTTATATTAATATATGGGACTCGCGTGAATGCATGTATGTATATGCATCTGTGTGTATTTTGTCTTGGCATTACGGGTTTTTTTGGTTTCACTTTTCAGCAACTAAGACCCTAAACAGGGGTATTTCTGAGTTTATAGTCATGGCAGCAGACGCTGAGCCACTGGAGATTCTTCTCCATCTTCCTCTACTTGCTGAAGATAAGGTAACTTCACTCTTAAAGTTATTTGTCCTTTTTTTTTTTTTTTTTTTTTTTTCTTGTCATTAAATTTGTGATTCTTGAAATGCAATTCATCTACTGTGTAGATGTGGTCTAAGTCTTCACAATCCTTGTTTGTCTTGTTCATCATCATCATTAATTTGTATGACAAGTTAAAAGATTACTCTAAAGAAGACTTTGTGACAACACAATAAATAAATAAACCAAAAATTTCCGTGTACCCCTGGCAATGCTGAAGCCTGACTGCCCTCCGCTTGATGTTGTTGTGAAAGAGGCTTAAAGGTACGAGGAATGGATTTTTGGCCTCTTTCACTCATGTTCTGTTCCATGGAGTCATGATTATGTCAAATTGAAAGTTCTGTATAAGCAAGAAACATCAAAAGGTGCATTTAGAACATGTATTTCCGTAGGGTCTTTTGGTTGCCTGTCTGCCACTGCCTTTAACATCTGGACAATGTCACTTGTCAGTATGGCTAGTCTTCATACGCAAAGGAAAGTTAAAGGGGGGGGGGAGTAAAAACAAAGAGAGAAAGAAAGAGATGAATGTCAAAGTGGAAGATTGTTAAAATCCAGGGCTTTTTAAATATATTGTTGTTGCATAGCATAAACTGCTCTACTACATATGGTGCTTGCATTTGCATGCCATAGTTGTGTGGCATGAAGGTTACCATGGTACTCTATTAATATGAGTATGCTATATCTACTGGTGTAATGTTTCATGAGATACGGTGAGGTCATTTGTTTCTATGAGTTTATGCATTACCTGGTTTAATTTTCTATAGTTGGTTTCATTTTGTGCACATTTCCTGTGTGAATTGGCTAATTTTATCCCCATATTTCTGGGTTTGACTGTGCTATTTTTAATTCATTCAGGATCCTGATTTCTATTTTTATGGTTATAAACTATGCTGTATGTATCAACTTGTGTAAGTTTGTGTAAGTTTATGACGGTCATTAGATCTTTGGCTCTTTTCTACCATGTTATCTCGATAAGACAGTACAAGTAGAATTTTTGTGTAACTTCATATAATTGTGTCTTCTAAAAATTTCCTCCGCATAAAAATATGTTCATTGAATTATCTTATTGCAATTATGGAAAAATGTATTCTTTAGTTTAGTACAGAAATAGTTACCTTCAGCCTGAGTCATACCCATCTATCAATATATAGAAGGATGCTTAATTCGTATCTTAGCCATTCCTGCTGCTTTTAAGTCAGTATTTTCTAGAATTTTATACATGTGAGTGCTAGAAACTTGTTATTTCTGGCCTTATGTTTATCTCTGCATGCCTATGCATGTATCTATACTTGTCAGAGTCTGAACATGCAAGTTTTCTGATTGAAATTCACAGAATGTGCCTTATGTATTTGTACCATCAATGCAAGCTCTTGGCCGAGCATGCGGTGTCACCCGGTCTGTTATCTCATGTTCAGTGTTGAGTAGTGAGGGGAGTCAACTAAATTCCCAAGTGCAACAACTCAAGGTATGAACTGTCTATGGCATTATGATTAACAGTTTTGTTTTCGGAAGTTTCATAATCATATTGTCTCATTCTGTAATTTATATAAACCTGCAAATTCTGAGTATTTGATGGGGATGCAGGATGCCATTGAGAAGCTGTTAATATGAGACATGTGTATTCGGTTTGATAGGCTGCTTGGATTGCGTGCTGATCACTCCTTCAGAGGCTTTGAATGGACTAATTATTGCCTTCATCAATATATACTTTTCTAGGAAACATGATTTGAGTTTTTTCTTTTATTCTTATTTAGGTTGAATTTTTTGTGCTTTGGAGTTTTAGACGGTATTAAAGAGAAATACTTAGGTACGGCAAGAATACCAACTCATCTGGTGGTAAATCTGTTTAATGTGATCTATGCATTTTCTTTTGATTCTTGCATAATCCATAGGAAGCCTTATACGCCATTTTCTTTTGACGTCTCTCCACTTTTGTAATATGTTTGAGAGCTAGCGAAAGAAAGGTTTTAACCCTTTGGGCACCTAGCTACACACCTAAAAAATCACAAGTTATATAGGATAGTACTTATAATCAATACATAAGTCCACATAAAAAACCGTGAAGAAATTTTGACGTTGTGGATGCGATAATGAAGGTGTTTTGTTGATTCAAATTTGCAAAGTGGGAAGCCAAAGCAAATGCAATGTGAGAGATGTTAAAAAACAGAGTGATCACCACCAAAACGCTTATGTCACTTGGTAAGGGGCTTTCACCAGAACGCTTATGTCAGTTGGTAAGGGGTTCTCCTAGTTTAACCACGGGTCTTGAGTTTGAGACATGAGAATGTAGCGTGTGTGGTTGGTAGGGGTTTTCCCCTGAAAGGTCTCACTGTTCTGAGACATCGGATGCATTACGCCAAAAAAAAAACAAAAACAAAAAACAGACAGAGTGATCACACTAATGAAGAGGGGCAGGAAAGGAAACCAGGAAATTTAGGCATTTTGTTTTTTTCTTGTTAAAATACATTAAATTAATAGAACTCAACAGGCCGATATGTGTATTATTATTATTTGAGTTTATTGGATGGAATTCAGATGAGCTGAGTACCTAAGTATTTGGGAAAATTCAGTTCAGGGCCCATATTACCAAGTTAATACGAAAAAAGGCCCTGAAACTCGACAATACACAAAAAGGCCCGAAACTCGACAATTCGCGAAAAGGCCCAAGTAGTTATTCTTTATCGGAGTTGTTAGCGAAATTTGATTTAGTTGTTAGATTTTGATTTAGTTGTTAAAAATAAAAAATTTTAACAACTAAATCACCCCATCTAACAACTAAATCGCCCCCGCTAACAACTCGACGCCCCCATTAACAACTTCTAAAAAGTTCAGGGCCTTTTTATGTATTATCAGAATTCTTGGGCCTTTTTGTGTATTTTCAGAGTGTTTGGGCCTTTTTTCGTATTAACTTTGTAATATGGGCCCTGAACTGAATTTTCCCTAAGTATTTTTCTGGTATTAAATGTGTGGGGTGTGTGCTCGCTATTGCCAGAAGATTTGTTTGTCTGTTTTATGTTTTTAGGAAAGTTTTATAAAAATTGTTTTAAAAAAGAAAGTTTTGAAAAAACAAAAAACAAAAATGTGTTCGGATAGTTATTCTAAAAAAAACTGCATTTATCTGAAGGAATTTGAAACAATTGGTTTATTGAGATCAACTATGAACTCAAAGGTGAGAGACAAAGTGGAGAGTGCAACAACGACGGATAGAGAGTTGGAGGACTCAGAGACGACGTAGCAAGCACAGGAGGCATAGTGAAGAGGGGGAGTCGGTGAAAAGAAGAATTTGAAAAATATAACAAAATAAAAAATATATAATTTTTTTTTTTCGATTTTTTTTGTTGTTGCAAAAACAACTAATTTCAAATTAACTACCAAACAATTTTTTTTTTTTTTTTTTTTTTAAAAAAAAAACTTTTCAAAACAAGAAAAGAAATCAAGGCTATTAAATTCGGATTGAGCATTGAACTTGTTGAGGTACTTGGGTCAAGGGTTAGTAAGTCAGATTAGAGTTAAATCGGAGCTAATCGATGTCAAATCGGTGACGAAGTGAAAATTTCTAGGTTATTAATATGAAGTTCTGAAAAAAAACACATGAAATTGACGTTTTTATTCCAAAAAAAGTGAACTGATTTTGTGGTTCACCCAGACCAGCTAGTTGGCCTGTTTGCCAGTTTTCATGTTGAACCGGTTGGTTGGGTTCCGGTTTAATAACTATGAAAAAAGCATGTCACCTAAAACTTTTGGGGTAACATTAAGACAAAAAAAACTTTCAGGATAACATTGCTCATCGAAAAAACTTTAGGAGAAAATTTACTACTTAACCTTTTTAATTTTCACAATAACTTAGTGGGATTATGATTTGCTTGGATTAGCTATGGTAAAGGTAAATTTTATTTCATATGATTTTTACAAATTTAAGTTAGGGTAGAAGTTAGATAGTGTAATATAATTAGTGGTTGAATAAATTTTTGTTAAAATGTTAGTTTGATCACATAAACCTTATTTGTATGATATAGTTAAAGATTGAGCTTAGACTTAAAATGACGGAAAAGAACATAAATTGGAGTATTAAATATATATAAGATTATTGGGTCTTTTATATTAATTTTACCATTTTTCTAGTTTAAAAACGGTGGGACCCACTAAAGTTTAGTATCACATTTTGCCTCGTAGGCTCAATGCCACTTTCATCCCGATTCTAAAGAAGCCAGCTTCTCTCATCCCGGTGACTTTTCAATCAAAAGTGTATTTTGGTACATCCCGATCAAAACATCCATTTTATTCTTCATTTAACTTCTCTTCTTTAAGCACAGGCTTATGGCGTCAAAGAGTGATCCAAACACAGAATTAGTAGTTGCTAAAATGTCTCCTCATATCTTTCTACAAATTCTACAAATTTTGAAAACATATACTTTATATATATATATATATATATATATATATATATATATATGAAATTAAGTGTAAGCCCAAAAAGTTTGGGAGCCAAAGTTGAGGCTCTTTATCTCATTCAACACAAACATTCCCCCCTTCTCAAACAACAGGTGTTGGGTCTAGCGGAAGCGGTTAGTCCCTCATAACGTGGTGTAACAAGATTCGAATTCTCGTTGGGAGAAGTGCCCACATTTAGTGTCCGACAGTATCTCGATTAAAATTGTTGCCAATAAAAGGATACATATACTTAGAAAGAAAACACGAGAATTTTTTAAAATCATCCTCATAATACTACCATTCTTTTGCCTTCTACGAGAATGTCTTTGGATGGAGAGGCTTACTGTTGGCCCAAAAAAAAAGAAAAAAGAAAAAAAAGAAGAGGAGGCTTTATTATTTGAATAAGAACATCATATGCATCATTCCTAGCTTTCATATATTAAAGAATAAACATCGGCGTATTACTCATTATCCAATAATGAAATTAATAAGAATAAATGTTGGTTAATACATTTGGCTTACATTTATCTAAAATTGCAATATTACATAAAATTTTTTTTTTTTTACTCATTATCCAATAATGAAATTAATAAGAATAAATGTTAGTTAATACATTTGGCTTACATTTATCTAAAAATTGCAATATTACATAAATTTTGTTTTTTCTAATATTTATTTTTCTTTATTTCATCCCCTAAAATACTTCACGAATCCAGATTCATTATATTTTTTTAAATATCAAAGAATCCATAGAATAATGTCATAGATTTGTCATGCAATGTCGCAATTTTTTGTTGGAATATGAACACTGGAAACTCAGTGATCGCGATGAAAGAGATGGTGAGGAATCAACATAAGCGGTAAGCCTAATATGATTTTGCCAAGGCTTTTAATTTTTTAAAACAAGGTATAACATCATGTTTATGAGCATTAAGGTTTTAGTGGATCTCTCTTTCCTTGTTAGCCACAAAGATTCAAGAAGAAGAGTGTACATACAAAATCTAAGTGTAAATTTTATAAAAAGTTTCATTCTTTTGTACCTTTTCCCTAAAAAGCATAAATGCATGAATGTATTCTTTCGTATTAAAAAGAACAAACTACCCCTCCAATCCTAATTATAAGGACAAAGTTTGTAGTGCAAACTTTATCCTATCATTAAGAGCGGATGTAGTACTAAATATTAAGTATTAAGGAAAAAAAAATCATCCAATAGTACTATAATTAGTAAACAGAATACAACACATCAGCATGATTGTCTTCCTATCATGTTTGTTTGAAAATGAAAAATGGCCAAAACATGACAAAAGCAGCTTTTTCTCCTCCCCCCGTAAATTTTGCCTCCCCAGCAGCAACCCAAACAGAGCCTAAAAAATCACAAGATAAATTATTGGTCCAAGCTTGCAATGAAACAAGCAAATTTTCCATTCAACTAATTTCTATCAAACTAAAAAAGTTAAAATACTAAATAATACCCCAACAAAATAAAGAAAACCTACTAATTATTAAGAAAACATAATCTATAGTAGTCAAACATGAATTTTCATGTCATAAGGATTATATCTATTTGAGTGGAAAACAAAAGTACAGGTCTAGCTAGTTTTAATTGGGATGGGATCCAACAAAAATCAAAAGCTATAATTAAACATAACAAAACAAACATTCAGGAACAGTTCAATGCAAAAAGACCCAGAATGGGCCACATCAAAATGAATTAGATTTTGTCTTGCTTGATGACTTTGACAGGCTTTGAGGAGTTCTTGGCTGAGGAGACAATGAAAGCAGGCACAGACCTGTATTTCCCAGCAACACTTCTCTTTCCTGCATTCTTCCTCTTCCCTTCAAATGTTGCCAAGGTCATCACATGAGAGATAGGCATGTCATCTAACCTAAAGCTGCCATGATTATTTTACTGTGTTCCAAGATATTTACCATAAAAAATTGGATCAGGAGATCAACTAAAGCTGCAAAAATACACATGACAACTTTTCCAATTCTCCTCATAGGCCGGCCGACTTCAAACCAAGATTTTATGGAAGATCCTTGTATACCTTCAGTTATTGTCCTTCATCTTTAAGGGCGTAACATAAGGAACCGGGTAAAAGCTAAATTATAAAATTGAGAATTAGTAAATCCAGCAGTTAATGCACGAAGAGATGAACAAACAAACACATAAGGCTGTACTAAATGTAATATATTAAATAAGAAATACCTGGGAGGCCGAATTAAACCCCATAGCTTGACGGTAGGTCTGCAATCAATGTTCAGACTTTGATAAGGTGCAAACCAAAGTTTGACGGTAGGTCTGCCAAGAATCTTCAACCACCATAGCTCCTTTGTAGCCATCAATATACATGATTAGGAAATAAAGGGACCTCGAATTTGAGTGCAGGTCTGCGGAAAGTCTTCAGCAACCATGTCTCCTATATAACTATCAGTGTACAGACTTTGGATATATGCATTACCTACCAAAAGAGGGGAATATTGAACAAAATCTCTCTGGAAGGCAGAGGGAACACCAAATTTTTGGCGCAAGTCTGCAAAAAATTTTCATCCACCAAAAATTGCACCATGACATGATTTTGCTAATAATTAAATTTAAAATTTGTGTACGGTGAGATTCAAATATTCAACAAACAAAAATGAACAATAACTATCGTGTGGTACCGAGCCATATCACACAACTTAAGTATGAATTGTACACACGCATTCCACATGAACTAACGCCCCCACTGTAGACCTTACAGAAAATTTGAAAAAAAGAAAAAGAAAACAAAAGATCAGCCTCCACACAACAGTCCAAAGTCTTGACATGCATATCTTTCCATATATGCTTTTTACCTCTGCAGCACTTTTAACCACTGATTAAAAATTAAAGGGCATGTAATACCCAACAAATTAGTGCACGCACTTCAAAGTATATACACCAATATATGGTACTGCGGATAACATAGGAGGATAAAGATAACAGCTGTGAAACTGTCAGGATCACACAAGTGACAAGAGACACCAAATTTTCGAAATCTCCCAAAAATCTTCATCTGCCAAAAATCTCTCCATGACACAATGATCATGTCAATGTATAATTTGAAATATGTGGATGGAAAAGAGGGGTGACGAATGACAATAAAATAGGACAGAACTGTAGTATATGTTACCGGGTCAAAAACAATCCCATTATAATTCATGGCACGAGCAAAACTAAATGCATTCTCACTCTTCTCAAATCCTAAAAGAATAGTGGTCCAATAGACAATGTCAGGATGGCCAAAATTCTAAAAAATCCGCAAACCAATCACAAAATATCCAGAGTTGCAGTACAAGTTCATAAGTGAAAAGAAACTGATGTACGAAACAAACCCTCTAGATATGGCAAGTCCATGGATTTGGGACCCAAGTTTGGATTCCCCTTGACAAGAGACTGAAGAGAGACAAAGCAAATGTGAATTCATCAATGTTCTGAACAAAACCCAGCTGAGATTGATTCCTTAAGATGGTTAAAGATTGAAAAGGAAGGTTTTCGTGCAAGCAATTCAACATAGAGCGGTTAACTGAGGAAACTATTTGCCGAGGAATTTGATTGAGCAGGTGGAGTTCATGGATGAAAGATTTGAATGTTATAGAGAAATATAAGCGTTGTACTGGTATTTCATCAAGGGTTGTCAAACCAGATGGCTGTAAACCATTAGCAAGTGATTCTTACAACTTTAGACCATCTTAAGAGTGATTCTCAGTCAGACTCCAATGCATCCCCAGAACCAACTTTGAGAGAAAAGACATTGGGAGAGCTGTTTGAGTGAAGCTCATTGGAGGGTCATGACAGAAATATCATTTGAAGCAGAGATTCCTCTTTGAGAGCACTGCCTCCGCCATCAGATGGACGTAGTTTATGGCTGAACCAGAATGGTTATGACTTATGAGAATTGGGAAAGGATTTTTTTCTTAGAAAAGAAAAGGGGCAAAAATCCCACAGGGTTTGACTTTACTATTTTAAAAATACCTTCAATGTAGGAAACTCATATTTGCATTCTGTACAAGACAGAAGCTTAAGAAGCTCCACATATGGTCTAATCAATTAAACAGTACCTTCAGAATGTAAACTGCATTAACAACTGACATCAGTCATCACTACTCATCCAGAAGATCAATTATTAGCAGTAGTAACCATCAGAAAATACGCACTTAATGGGCAATTCCATTAGAAAAAACGATGAAAACACATATCAATTTACCACCTAGGTATCACTCTGTTCTGGAACATTAGTTACTGATTAGATTGGTCTTTGGTGGCTGAATACTTTTTTCACCTCTTTTAACCCAAACATGCTAAAACCAAAACCAGAGATGGTGTAAAAGATCGATCACAAATTACTAACGGAAATTGAAAAAGAAAAAAACAAATTTGTAGAATGATACTAGAGTACGTAGAGACATCAATCAATTGTAGAGGCAAAATAATTAACAGTGTTAAGCACAAGAATAAAAGAATACTAAAACTTTATTAATACAGCAAATGAGACAGTAGATCCTTATTAAATGTAACCAAACCCTAAACTCTTGGGGCCTCTAATATGCATATATCTGATTACCTTCGTAATGCTCCCAACCTCTCAAATGTATTTTTTTTTTGATCATTAGATTGTACATAAAATAGTGACATTTTGATATCTTTTGGATAATGGTGTTGTTTTGAATTTTTTATGATTTTCAACCCAAAACTACTTCTAAATTTTGCAGCTTTGATTGATTAATTTATTTTTTAAATCCAAAAAATTCGAAAGTGCGCATTTTATGCTCATAAGATATCAAAGATTCCTTTTTTTTTTTATCAAAAAAGATTCCTCATTATATGAAGAATCTAATGAAAAGAACCAGAAAAAACATTTGGGAAGTTGAGATATTAGAGAGAGACAGACCTAGCCCATACTTTGGAGATTGTACATGAGGTGAGGACCCATGTTTAAACTTCTCTCTTGTTGAACTAAGACTCTACTGCTCCCAAAAAAAAAAAAAAAAAAAAAAAAAAAAAACAAAGGAACCAAGACTCTATATATACACATATATTGGTCATCAACTAAATCATACAAAATCTTAACCAATAGCATCCTAACTGATTTTAATATCTCTCACTAATAGAATAATGATAGTTGGCCAAGAAAACACAAACAGAATAATACTAGCGTAGAGACATCAAAACCTGCATTTGGCGTTGTCTCTTGGCAGCCTCATCTTCCGGAATAACGTATAGAGCTAGAAGTTGTTCCATGATACTCAGGTAAACTTCATCAGTAGAGTTTAAAAACATCTTAACCAGCTCGTTGGGTGTAAGTTCAGCGGGGCGTTTTTTCTTCGGAGCCGGAGGAGTAGAAAATGAGTCCTCAGCAGGAAGCTTTCTCATCGCCGCCGGAGGAGTAGAATATGAGTCTTCAGCAGGACGCTTTCTTATCGACACCGGAGGAGTAGAATATGAGTCTTCAGCTTTACATTTTCTCATCGGCGCCAGAGGAGGAGTAGAGTATGAGACATCAGCGGGAAGCCTTCTAACCGGAGAAGGAGTAGAATATGAGTCCACCGTCGAAGGTTCCATCATCAAAGTTTTGAATCCGAACAAAGAACAAAATTCTTCGAACAAAAGTAAGAACTGAACCCCGTCAGTTCCGATTGATATTTTTTTTTTCAGAAAAAGAATTTAACTCAAAGAAGAAAGAAGAAGCGAATTGAATCTGGAACTCCGAATGATGAATTGCGACAGGAGAAAGATCATGAAACCCCAACGGAGATTTGGGTGAGAGCCTGAAAACTGTTTGAGAGTAATCTAGGGTTAGTGAGCGAGTGGCGCGAATAATATAGGTTTCGATTTCGAATTTGAGGAAAAAGGCGGTGACCCCAACGGCCCTTCTATTCTTTGGCTCGACGGAGAAAGAACGGTCTTTTTCGTTGAAGGTTATTTTTTTCTTAAAAAAATGGATAATGATGATAAATAGGCAGTTCCGAATTGTGCCCTTGCTGGGCGGATAATGATGATAAATAAAGATAATATTATTAATATATTAGTATAATATGAAAAACTTTGAGAAAATGACATTAAGGTCCCAACTAAAACATATAATATTAGAAAAGTTCCAAAATTTGTTAATGATAGCTTCTCCACTTGTTAATGGTTTGCCTTTTCACTTGTTATTGATAAACTATGAGACTTTGTTGATATTATTTCTTCTAATTGGGACCTTAATGTTAATTCTTGGATTATAAGTTTTGATGATAATAAACACTTGTAGAAAAGGTAAACTTGATGATTCAGGTCACTCGAGTGTACAACTGTTGTTGAAACCAAAATTTGAATTAGAAAGTAGTTTTCAAAGTGTTCTTGTATGAACATACTCGAGTGTTACTTTTAAGTGGCTTAACAATAGCAGTATAAGTGTTACTTTTAAGTGGATTTAAAAGGACGGAGGATTTAGGAAGGTACTTGGGAGCGTTCATGACGGGTGGAAGGAATAATATAATGAAGTTCCAGCATGTCATTGATAAATTGCAAAGTAAATTGTGTAATTGGAAGAAGCAAATGCTTTCCCTTGCTGGGCGTTTAACTTTAGTCCAGTCACTTACCAACCAAATGTCGGTATATCACATGCAACACTCACGTTTTCTTGTTGGAGTGAGTAAGCAAATTGAGAGGATGCAGAGAGACTTCATTTGGAAAAATGAGGATGGCAAGAGGCACATACCAGCAGTGAGCTGGGATCTGATTTGCAGGAGAAAGGAGAACGAGGGTTTTGGGATGAGGAAGATTGAACCCATGAATGATGCTTTACTTGGGAGGGTGGCTTGGAACATCATCACCAAGCCTAACAACCTATGCTCTTCGGTATTGATTGGAAAATATGGCAGGAATCAGGATTTACTAAAGGAATGTGCGAATGCGAAGACGAACTTTGAGGTTTGGAGGAATGTAAGTAGACTATGGCCTGATATCCTACAACATATGTATTGGGATATTAGGCATGGGGAGCGTACGAGGTTTTGGACTGATAGGTGGATGGATGCTGATGAAATCCTTGCAAGTAAATGCAGCAGAGTTATATCAGTAGCTGACAAAGAGATTACTGTAAAGGAAATGGTGAATTGTATGGGGAATGGATATGGAAAGAATTAATAACTGGGTAAATGAGGAGGGCCATGGGCTCATTATGGCAGTGCCGCCCCCAAAGGAAGGATGTGGGAGGGATGTTATAAAGTGGGGTATGAAGCTACAAAACCACTATTTGTAGCTGATATGTATTGTGTCTTGAGGAAAGAGGAGGAGAGGAGGGAGGGCATTTGGAAGCAAGTTTGGAATTGGAAAGGGCCAAGACGGGTTCAAATATTTTTATGGATTGCGGTGTATGACAGATTACTTACAAGTATAAGAAAAGGCAGGTTATTGGGGGGTGGTACGAGTTGTTATAGTTGTGTTGATGTGGAGGAGGATAGCATGCATGTATTAAGAGACTGCAAAGTTGCTATGGAGTTGTGGGAATGTCTAGCTGAGGGATGTTGGTTTCTGAATTTCGGAATCTTAGGGGCAAGGAGTGGTTTGGATGGAACCTCGCCATATCAGACAATGACTGGTGTTTGAAATTTGGTATTGCTTGCTGGATGTTGTGGAACTGGAGAAACAGATGTATGTTTGCTGAGAATTTTGAGATGCCCTCAAACAGAGGGCAATTGGTGTTGAGGTATGTACAGGAAGTCACACAGGCAAGAAAGGAGTTTGGTAGGATAGGTGGGGTATGGATGGATGCGAACATAGGATGGAAAGCTCCTATGGTGGGATGGTGTAAATTGAATGTAGATGGTGTCTCTAGAGGCAAGGAACGAGTAGCTGGTTGTGGGGGGCTGATAAGAGGAACCAGAGGTGAGTGGATCTCAAGTTACTCAAGGAAATTAGGAAATTGCTCAGCCATTGTGGCTGAATTTTGGGCTGTTTTGACAGGGCTTCAGCTAGCTGATCAACCTATGTTTTGAATAGTGGGTAGCGGCCGGTAGCGGCTGTTGGTCGATTTCCTTGATGGCAAGTGAACCAATTGAACAAGTAATAAAGAGTAAGTAGAGTATCGTCCCACAGAGACTGAGATACCGAGGAGTGACGCGCAATTGCTATGACAGTTGTGAAAGCATGAAGTAAATATAATGGTTGTGAGGGTTGTGTGCTTATGCTACTAGCAAACGTAAACAAAATAACGTAACAAGAGAAGATATCGGTGAGAAGTTAGGTGGACGAGAATCATCCTTAAGTGCATCAATCCCCTAGTTGCTCTACCCAATGCTATAGCATCTATACTGTACAGCTTCCGCAATTGCTACAGCATAGCTACCATTTACAAAGCTATTTGGTTAACTCACCTCTATAGTCTACCGAAGCTTCCGCATTCGATACTTAATGATGCTAACTATACTCCTTCCATATTCCTATGGCAACTTTCTAGTCAGAAGATCCGTGCTACGCTCAGGGTGTTATGGTTATGAGAGGTAGACCAATTCCTGAAGCCTACAATAATAGGTCTAGCCGTGCACGGGCCGCCTAGCAAACATTGTTTTTCGAAGTCTAACCCCAACTCCTTGCCGAAGCCGAGGCCACAAATCTAGCCCTTAACTTCGTTAACCGACTAGTAATAAAAACACCGATACGCAAACCAAATTTATTGAATTAAGAACTTGCAACTCGGGTTCATTCAATACTTAAAGACTCATCCTCGTCCGGCCATATAAAGTTCAGTTCATGATCGACGAGGACACACTAAATGGACACTAACAGAATGACCCATGATCGAGAAAACAAAGATTAAAAGAAAGGGAAAACAGAAAGCTCAGGCGGAATTTCCGACGGCGTGGTCGAGGTTCTGTCACGTCACCACTCCACGTCTCCTTCATTCCGTCTTACTGCAGGGAAGGATGCTAGGTTGTCCTGGAAGTTTCGTGCTCTTGTGAAATCTCTCACTCTTCTCTTGAGTTTGCCGAAAGTTAGAATCTGGTTCTAGAGCTCTCCGACTCTCTTAGGGTTGGCGCTGCTGTTTCCTTTTATAATCAGACTTTTCTTGCAGCGTAAGTCACAACGAGCTGGGCCTTTCCTAATCCATTGGGATCTATCATATCTCTTGATCCGAGTAGGTTGCTTCTGTTGATTCTGCGGGATTCTCCAAATCTGTTAGTTCCGATCCTCCGGATCTTCTATTCCGTCACGTCAGCAACCTATCTGTCAATATCGCCCTTTTATTTATTCCTGAAATCATCTGAGTAAAAAAGTCAGAAAATATGCCGCATAGCATTGCGTCCTCTACTTTGCTATAGCATTCGGGATGCCTTGTATTGCACTTCGAATCGTCGTCGAATGCTATAGCATCGTATCCGCCCCGCTATACGATTTCCCTTAAAAACAAAGTAAATTGTTTCATTCTTAGCACATGCAAATGAGTCCTACTCTTTAGTCCCTATATCATGAATGTATGCCTTTTTGCTTGGATTATCGGCAGTTAAACTTGTATTTAACATTCAATTCAGTCAATATGTATAGGGAAAACATGGTGCGTTTTGTGCTCATCAGCGGCCGACCCCAAAAACGGTATACCGGTATAGCGGGTAGCGGTAAAGCTGCTACTGTGAAGTTCATATAAATACTTGTAATAAATTATACCACATATATAAATGCAATATAAGATAAGAAATCACCCAAAATATTACACATTCAAAATAAGGATTCAAGGAACATAAAGGAAGCCACATACTAGTTCATTGAATGTAACTAAATTAATAACATTCTAGAAACATAAACAATCCAAGTAGAGTCAAATACAAATTTTTAATGCCTCTTTCAAAGTCAAGCAGGAAAACAACTAATCATAATCATCGTCAAACATTTCTTCAAGGTCTTCTTCTCCACCCTCACTTTCTTCACTAGTATTAAATTTGTATATCTATTCTTCTTCCTTATCTTCTATTTCTTCATTATCACCTTCTTCAATCCCTTCAACCTTTATTCCCCTTGAGCATGATGGCATAGAGGTAGCTTCCTTCCTGAATCTAGTATGTTGCCTAGTGAAAGTGATAGGCTCATTAGCTCCAGTTACATTAGCAACTTCTCCCCAAATCAAGATATCATCATCAAATACGAACTCATTTTCTGCACCTTCATCCACTTCTCCCACCAACCATTCATTACTTTCATCAATATCGTTGAGGACAATAGGATCAATCAAATCACGACTCTCAAAACATTCCTTAAGAGCTTGATTATACTTAATAAAGACCAAGTCTTGCAACCTTTGATGCTCAAGCCTACTTCTCTTCTTAGAATGGATCTAGTTTACAATTTCCAATAAAGAATATTAGTTTCATAATTATGATATGAAACTCTACAAACAAAGGTCATTTAGTAATTACTTAATGCTCAAAAGTACTCCAATTACGCTCACATCCTGAAGCGCTACAAGTTAAGCCCAACACTCTAACAGCAAGGTTTCGCAAATCCGGAACTTGTGCTCCATACGACTTCCACCATAAAGCTGTAATCCAAATTGCAACAACTTGTTAACATAAAAACGTGTTAAATAAAAGCTTAAAGTGATGAAATAAGCTTACCAGGAGCGCTCTTAGTCCTTTGTCTTATTGCCGCATTCATACCAAAAAGGCCTTTTGCATGCCTATATTTTTCCAATTGTCCATGTATCTTGTCCACCTCTTCCTCATTTGCACTTAGCTTGTCAATGCATTTATATAATCCAGTTATCAATTCAGCATCATCATCAATATGTGGATTGGCATAAAAGTATTCAGGGTTTAGATAATGGCCTGCAGCATATAATGGATGATGAAGTTGGCAGTCCCATCTTCTATCAATGATAGCAAAAATATCCCTGTATTTATCTTCATTTCCATTGAAAGATTTTTGAATTGCTTCCTTGGCCCTTCCATTGCTTCATAGATATATCCCATTGCGGGCCTTTTTTCATTATCAACAAGTCTAAGCACCCGCACAAGAGGCCCCATAACCTTTAAAGAATGGATAACATCATTCCAAAATGATGGCATAAGTACAGTGTCAGTCGCCCTTTTTCCCTTAGGATCTTTTCTTTGTATTTGATTTCAGCCAATCATTTGATGTGAACATCTTTCTAAGATTATTTTTTTTGTTTATGAAGCCTTTGCAATGTGAGGAATGTTGTAGCAAATCTCGTCACTCCATGCCTAACCAATTCAGTCTTGCTTGTATACTTCCTCATTGTGTTCAATGCCAATGTGTGATTATAAATGAACCCAACAAGCTTGATGCCTCTTTGTATTGCTTTTTTAACTCTCTCAATTTTTCCAATATCTTCAAGCATCAAATCCAAACAATGTGCAGCACATGGAGTCCAAAACAAATGTTCTCTCTTGGCTTGTAACAATTCTCCTAAGAACAGATTAAACAACCTAGAATGAGTAACAATTAAAATAAAAATTAACAATCAAATGAGACTAAATGGAAGTAATTATGTCTTACCGGCCAATACGTAATTACTTCCATTATCGGTGACCACTTGAACAACATTTTTCTCCCCGATCTCTTCAACAAAATTATCCAAAAGTTCAAATAATTTTGCTCCACTCTTGACATAAGAAGAAGCATCAACGCTCTTCACAAACATAGACCTGGACGGAGAATTCACCAAGAAATTTATCAATGTTCTATTCTTTCTATCGGTCCATCCATCGACATAATGGAACATCCATAGTTGGCTCTTTGTACGGCATGATTTTTTAACAAATCATTGGTGTAATCCAATTCCTTTTTAAGTAAAGGAACTCTACACTCATAATAACTTGGGAGCTTTAGACTTAGACTGTAATTCCCAATTGCTTGAACCATATATTTGAAGCTTTTTGAGCGAACAACATTGAAAGGTATACCATTTGTCACTACAAAAAAAATGACATTTTGTAGCGGTTGAAATTACGTATTTGTAGCGGTTTTAACCGCTACAAATGACATTAGTAGCAGTTTAAAGAACCGCTACAAAATACGCCGTAACAAGATGTTTTGTAGCGGTTTTCTAAAACCGCTACTCATGTAATAAAACCGCTATTGTATTAGTAGCAGTTTTGAGTTACCGCTACAAGATGACGAATTTCAAAAAAAAATGGCGCAAAAATTTTAAAACCGCTACAAATATTGGATAAAATTTCATAAATTGTGCCAAATATTTAAGCCAAATTTCAATTAAAATACAAAATATTACAATTTTTTTTTTTTTTTTTTTTTTTTTTTTTTTTTTAAAAAAATCATCATAATTTGAGTCCATTATTATAATATTTTGCTCAATTTTTTTATTATTTAAGTGACAAATTAAATGATAATAGTTAATATTTAAAAAAATGATTAACTTAAGTTAGATAAGTATAAATATTATGTAGATATAATACTGAGAATGTGTAGATAATAAGGATTTATTGTGTTGTCCACCTCTGAGCAAAAAAATTATGTTATCCATTAGATGATATTTGATTATGGAAAGAATGTTGTTGATGATAGAAGGAATATTGAGGAGATATTCTTAAAATTTTGGATAAGAAAAAAAAAATAGTATTAATATTATAAGAAGGAAAAAAATAAAACATTAAAAACAAAGAATTTGTAAGGGGTGGGAAGAAATGAGAGAAAAAGAGAGAAGGAGTGGGAAGAAATGAGAAAAAAGAGAGAAGGAGTGAGAAGAAATGAATGAGAGTGTGTGAAATGAGGTGTGGTGTGGGGGTATTTATAGGGATATGCGTAATAACATTTATAACGGTTGATGCGGACGTTTTGTAGCGGTTTAACGTTTGTAGCGGTTTTTTCCGTTTTGTAGCGGGTTCAAAACCCCTACAAAAATTTATTGGTATTTTTTAAAAAATAAATAAATTTCAAAATATCACACTTTGTAGCGATTATACTAAAAACCGCTACAAACTAATGAATGTAGGCGGATTCGAAATATTCAAATTTCAATATTACACACTTTGTAGCGGTTGATGCGACGGTTTTTTGTATTAAAAATTCATTGGTATTTTTTAAAAAATAAATAAATTTCAAAATATCACACTTTGTAGCGGTTATACTAAAAACCGCTACAAATTATTGAATGTTGGCGGGATTCAAAATATTCAACTTTCAATATTACACATTTTGTAGCGGTTGATGCGTTGGTTTTTGTAGCGGTTTAACGTTTGTAGCGTTTTTTTTCCCGTTTTGTAGCGGTTAAAAAACCGTTACAAAAATTCATTGGTATTTTTTAAAAAATAAATAAATTTCAAAATATCACATTTTGTAGCGGTTATACTAAAAACTTATTCTTTTGCCTCCTTTACTAAATTGCCCCTAGAAATTTTTCAATATTCCAAAAACTTATTCTCAACAAAAAGGAATATTCCTTTCATTAATGGCAATTTGGTCATTTCCTTATTTCCCTCCCCTCCCCCTCCCTCAATCCAAACACACCCTAAGTGTAAATTTTATAAAAAGTTTCATTCTTTTGTACTTTTTTCTCTAAAAAGCATAAATGCATGAATGTATTCTTTCGTATTAAAAAGAACAAACATGGATTAAATAAATACCCCCTCTAATCCTAATCATAGGATAAAGTTTATAGTGCAAACTTTATCCTATAATTAAGACAGGATGTAATACTAAATATTAAGCATTAAGGAAAAAAAATCATCCAATAGTACCATAATTAGTAAACAAAATACAACACATCACCATGATTGTCTTCCTATCATGTTTGTTTGAAAATGAGAAATGGCCAAAACATGACATAAGCAGCTTTTTCTCCTCCCACCCCTAAATTTTGCCTCCCCATTAGCAACCCAAACAGAGCCTAAAAAATCACAAGATAAATTGTTGGTCCAAGCCTGCAATGAAACGAGCAAATTTTCTATCCAACTAATCTCTATCAAACTAAAAAAGTTAAAATACTAATAATACCCCAACAAAATAAAGAAAACCTACTAATTATGAAGAAAACATAATCTATAGTAGTCAAACATGAACTTTCATGTCATAAGGAGTATATCTACTTGAGTGCACAACAAAAGTACGGGTCTAGGTAGTTCTAATTGCCATAGGATCCAACAAAAATCAAAAGCTATAATTAAACATAACAAAGCAAACATTCAGCAACAGTTCAATGCAAAAAGACCCAGAATGGGACACATCAAAATGTACTAGATTTAGTCTTTGCTTGATGACTTTGACAGGCTTTGAGGAGTTCTTGGCTGAGGAGACAATGAACAGTTCAATGTTGCCAAGGTCATCACATGAGAGATAGGCATGTCATCTAACCTAAAGCTGCCATGATTATTTGACTGTGTTCCAAGATATTTACCATAAAAAATTGGATCAGGAGATCAACTAAAGCTGCAAAAAAACACATGACAACTTATCCAATTCTCCTTATAGGCCGGCCGACTTCACACCAAGATTTCATGGAAGATCCTCGTATATCTTCAGTTATTGTCCTTCATCTTTAAGGGCGTAACATAAGGAACCAGGTAAAAGCTATAAAATTGAGAATTAGTAAATCCAGCAGTTAATGCACGAAGAGATGGACAAACAAACACATAAGGCTGTATTAAATGTAATATATTAAATACGAAATACCTGGGAGGCCGATTAAACACCATAGCTTGATGGTAGGTCTGCATTCAATGTTCAGACTTTGATAAGGTGCAAACCAAAGTTTGACGGTAGGTCTGCCAAGAATCATCAACCACCATAGCTCCTTTGTAACTATCAATATACATGATTAGGAAATAAAGGGACCTTGAATTTGAGTGCAGGTCTGCGGAAAGTCTTCAGCAACCATGACTCCTATGTAACTATCAGTGTACAGACTTTGGATATATGCATTACCTACCAAAAGAGGGGAATATTGAACAAAATCTCTCTGTAAGGCACAGGGAACACCAAATATTTGAAGCAAGTCTGCCAAAAAAATCTTCATCCACCAAAAATTGCTCCATGACATGATTTTGCTAATGATTAAATTTGAAATTTCTGTACAGTGAGATTCAAATATTCAACAAACAAAAATGAACAATAAATATCGTATGGTAGCGAGCCATATCACACAACTGAAGTATGAACTGTACACACCCATTCCACATGAATTATCCCCCCCACAGTAGACCTTACAGAAAATTTAAAAAAGAAAACAAAAGATCAGCCTCCACACACGGTAGTCCAAAGTCGTGACATGCATATCTTTCCATAGATGCTTTTTACCTCTGCAGCACTTTTAACCACTGATTAAAAATTAAAGGGCATGTACCCAGCAAAATAGTGCACGCACTTCAAAGTATATACACCAATCTATGGTATTGCGGATAACATAGGAGGATAAAGATAACAGCTGTGAAACTGTCAGGATCACACAAGGGACAAGAGGCACCAAATTTCCGAAATCTCCCAAAAATCTTCATCCACCAAAAATCTCTCCATGACACAATGATCATGTCAATGTATAATTTGAAATATGTGGATGGAAAAGAGGAATGACGAATGACAATAAAATAGGACAGAACTGTAGTATGTTACCGGGTCAAAAACAATCCCATTATAATTCATGGAACGAGCAAAACTAAATGCATTCTCACTCTTCTCGAATCCTAAAAGAATAGTGGTCCAACAGACAATGTCAGGATGGCCGAAATTCTCAAAAATCCGCAAACCAATCACAAAATATCCAGAGTTGCAGTACAAGATCATAAGTGAATTTGAAACTGACACACGAAACAAACCCTCTAGATATGGCAAGTCCATGGATTTGGGACCCAAGTTTGAATTCCCCTTGACAAGAGACTGAAGAGAGACAAAGCAAATGTGAATTCATCAATGTTCTGAACAAAACCCAGCTGAGATTGATTCCTTAAGATGGTTAAAGATTGAAAAGGAAGGTTTTCGTGCAAGCAATTCAACATAGAGCGGTTAACTGAGGAAACTATTTTCCGAGGAATTTGATCGAGCAGGTGGAGTTCATGGATGAAAGTTTTGAATGTTATAGAGATATATAAGCGTTGTACTGGTATTTCATCAAGGGTTGTCAAACCAGATGGCTGTAAACCATTAGCAAGTGATTCTTACAACTTTAGACCATCTTAAGAGTGATTCTCAGTCAGACTCCAATGCATCCCCAGAACCAACTTTGAGAGAAAAGACATTGGGAGAGCTATTTGAGTGAAGCTCATTGGAGGGTCATGACAGAAATATCATTTGAAGCAGAGATTCCTCTTTGAGAGCACTGCCTCCGCCATCAGATGGACGTAGTTTATGGCTGAACCAGAATGGTTATGACTTATGAGAATTGGGAAAGGATTTTTTCTTAAAAAGAAAAGGGAAAATCCCACAAAAATACCTTCAATGTAGGAAACTCATATTTGCATTCTGTACTAGACAGAAGCTTAAGAAGCTCCACATATGGTCTAATCAATTAAACAGTACGTTCAGAATGTAAACTGCATTAACAACTGACGTCAGTCATCACTCATCACTACTCATCCAGAAGATCAATTATTAGCAGTAGTAACCATCAACAAATACGCACTTAATGGGCAATTCCATTAGAAAACACGGTAAAAAAAAAAAAAAACAGATCAATTTACCACCTAAGTATCACTCTGTTCTGGAACATTAGTTACTGATTAGATTGGTCTTTGGTGGCTGAATACTTTTTTCGCCTCTTTTAACCCAAACATGCTAAAACCAAAACCAGAGATGGTGTAAAAGATCGATCACAAATTACTAACGGAAATTGAAAAAGAAAAAAACAAATTTGTAGAGTGATACTAGAGTACGTAGAGACATCAATCAATTGTAGAGGCAAAATAATTAACAGTGTTAAGCACAAGAATAAAAGAATACTAAAACTTTATTAATACAGCAAATGAGACAGTAGATCCTTATTAAATGTAACCAAACCCTAAACTCTTGGGGCCTCTAATATGCATATATCTGATTACCTTCGTAATGCTCCCAACCTCTCAAATGTCTTTTTTCTTTTGATCATTAGATTGTACATAAAATAGTGACATTTTGATATCTTTTGGATAATGGTGTTGTTTTGAATTTTTTATGATTTTCAACCCAGAACTACTTCTAAATTGTGCAGCTTTGATTGATTTTTTTTTAAAAAAAAAATCCAAAAAATTCGAAAGTGCGCATTTTATGCTCATAAGATATCAAAGATTCCTTTTTTTTTTTTTTTGCTAAAAAAAGATTCCTCATTATATGAAGAATCTAATGAAAAGAACCAGAGAAAACATTTGGGAAGTTGAGATATTAGAGAGAGACAGACCTAGCCCATACTTTGGAGATTGTACATGAGGTGAGGACCCATGTTTAAACTTCTCTCTTGTTGAACTAAGACTCTATACTGCTCCCAAAAAAAAAAAAAAAAAAAAAAAAAAAAAAAACAAAGGAACCAAGACTCTATATATACACACATATATTGGTCATCAACTAAATCATACAAAATCTTAACCAATAGCGTCCTAACTGATTTTAATATCTCTCACTAATAGAATAATGATAGTTGGCCAAGAAAACACAAACAGAATAATACTAGCGTAGAGACATCAAAACCTGCATTTGGCGTTGTCTCTTGGCAGCCTCATCTTCCGGAATAACGTATAAAGCTAGAAGTTGTTCCATGACACTCAGGTAAACTTCATCAGTAGAGTTTAAAAACATCTTAACCAGCTCGTTGGGTGTAAGTTCAGCGGGGCGCTTTTTCTTCGGAGCCGGTGGAGTAGAATATGAGTCCTCAGCAGGAAGCTTTCTAATCGCCGCCGGAGGAGTAGAATATGAGTCTTCAGCAGGACGCTTTCTCATCGACGCCGGAGGAGTAGAATATGAGTCTTCAGCTTTACATTTTCTCATCGGCGCCAGAGGAGGAGTAGAGTATGAGACATCAGCGGGAAGCCTTCTAACCGGAGAAGGAGTAGAATATGAGTCCACCGTCGAAGGTTCCATCATCAAAGTTTTGAATCCGAACAAAGAACAAAATTCTTCGAACAAAAGTAAGAACTGAACCCAGTCAGTTCCGGTTGTTGTTGTTGTTTTTTTTTTTTTTTTTTTTTTTTTCAAAAAAAGAATTTAACTCAAAGAAGAAAGAAGAAGCGAATTGAATCTGGAACTCCGAATGATGAATTGCGACAGGAGAGAGATCATGAAACCCCAACGGAGAGTTGGGTGAGAGCCTGAAAACTGTTTGAGAGTAATCTAGGGTTAGTGAGCGAGTGGCGCCAATAATGTAGGTTTCGATTTCGAATTTGAGGAAAAAGGCGGTGACCCCAACGGCCTTCTATTCTTTGGCTCGACGGAGAAAGAACGGTCTTTTTCGTTGAAGGTTATTTTTTTCTTAAAAAAATGGATAATGATGATAAATAGGCAGTTCCGAATTGTGCCCTTGCTGGGCGGATAATGATGATAAATAAAGATAATATTATTAATATATTAGTATAATATGAAAAACTTTGGGAAAATGACATTAAGGTCCCAACTAAAACATATAATATTAGAAAAGTTCCAAAATTTATTAATGATAGCTTCTCCACTTGTTAATGGTTTGCCTTTTCACTTGTTATTGATAAACTATGAGACTTTTCTTGATATTATTTCTCCTAATTGAGACCTTAATGTTAATTCTTGGATTATAAGTTTCGATGATAATAAACACTTGCAGAAAAGGTAAACTCGATGATTCAGGTCACTCGAGTGTACAATTGTTGTTGAAACCAAAACTTGAATTAGAAAGTAGTTTTCAAAGTGTTCTTGTATGAACATACTCGACTGTTACTTTTAAGTGGCTTAACAATAGTAGTATAAGTGCCTAACACTCGCTTCATTTTAGGAAGTGTGTTAAACACTCAAGTGTTACACAGAAGAGTATGATAAACACTCGAGTGTTGTCCTAACACTTGCAAGAACAAAGTCATGAACACTCAAGTCTTGTTAAACAACACTTGAGTGTCATCTGTTCCTACACTGAACCTTCGTCTTTGAGAATTCAAATTTACTGATCATCATCTAGGAACTTTTGTTTATTACTCATAATACTTCTCAATTCTACTAAACATATTTGGTTATGAGTTTAAGATGATTTGAATCAAGGATTAAGTCCAAAAACACAAAAGCAAGTTTGTGTCAGAACATTAAATGCAGGCACAGAAAAAGAGCAGACACAAGCGAACTCATAGCAGGTCAGTGAGTTTCTCTAGAAGCGTCAATTGCGGCAAAGCAAAAGCGATCCAACCTTAGACAATTGCAGAGACCAAAAGGATGTCGTAAGAAGATTTGTAGCAGTGATTCGAAAGCGATGTTAGTTCTCTATGTTTGTTTTAATGATAACAAACAATTGTACATGAAATGAACTTAATGATTCAAGTAAGTAATTTTCTGTTCAATCAAATCTTGAATTAGTAAGTGATTTAATATGTCTGTCAAAGATTGACTCGAGTCATGGTTAAAGGACTTGAGTCATGTGTGTTAAAACCTCAGTCAAAATAGGTTTTAGTTTTGACTAACTTGAGTTAACATTAGCTGACTCAAGTTAAGGCCTTTTAAATCATTTTGAAAGTAAAGCTTCACTCGAGTTAATGGTGTATGACTCAAGTTGACTTTGTGACGACTTAAACTTATCTTTTCAAATCTTAAGTCCCACGCTCAAATATCTTTTCAACAGTCAAAAGTTTTGCCTCGAGTTGATTTTGATTCACTCGAGTTACTCGTTAGAGTTGGCACTTTTGCACTCGAGTCATCATTTGTTTAAATCACTTTGAAAAATATTTCTCAAACTTATTTGTGAATATAATTGGACAACTCAAGTTATGATATTGTTGACTCGAGTCATCCGTTAGAGTCATCACTTAAAGACTCGAGTGTCCCTTTGTTTGAAGCATTTTCAAATGTAACTTGAAGTCTTCTGTTTAAGATCAAAATCTATTGACTCGAGTTATAATGACTTGACTCGAGCAAATGACTCAAGTTAGTTGCTATTAGACTCGAATTATGTTTTGCAAATTTATCTTCTCATTCTTAACTTCTGTCTTCAAACAAGTCTTTTTAAGAAGATAATGCTCGTGACTCGAGTGTTGGATGATCAACTCGAGTCAGTAAGTGATTAACTCGAGTTGGGTTTTCTACTTCTATAAATCACCGTGTTTGTAAAGTTAAAATCATTGATTATGATTTCATATCTTCTTATCATCACTTGCTATTATTCTTAACTATCTTTAATCAGTATATTAATGAGTTTCAGATGATTATGCAGGTGATTAACACATAAACCTCGAAAAACATTAATTATGTCAGAAGCATTTAATGTTGTTTTAGAAAAAACGAGACGTAAACTGGGCAACCATTCTCTGAACAATCAGAAAGCTTTTATGCCATTACCATTCTGCATAAAATGATGTATCTCAACGAGCAAAAGGAATGAAGGAATGTCAAGCGGCGATTATTTTCAAAATCGAAGCATGTGAGTAACGAACGAACTCAACAGTCAAACGGCTATATTTATTACTCACAACGGTTTATTGAAGCTTCTCAACGATCATTTATTTCAACCACCAAATATAAGGCGAAGCATTCAATTCGAACCACCTACTGAAACATCTTACTCTCAAACGAATTTATTGCATTTATTGTTTCATTCATTACTGTGTAATATCTTCGGATATTTTTGAACTTTAGTGATTCTTAATTTACTCTGTAAGAGAGTTATTTTCTGATCAATATCTCTATAAGAAACTCAAGGTAGAGGGATCTTGAGAGTGGGTGTACCGATTACAACTTGTAAGGGGGAGCGAATCCTAGAGAGAGGACTATCCGAGAGTTACAGAGTGTGTAATTGAAGTGTTAGTGAAAAACCTGTTGGAAATTATGCCCTAGGGGCAAGTTATTGTTCTCCATTTAGTTATCATTTCATTCGCATGTTTATAGTGATAACTGTATCCCTGGATATATCTTATAGATTATCCTAAATGTTCCTGGTCGGTCATCTACGCGGGAGCGAAGATGAGATAAGATCAGTATGACTTTGATGAGGTATGGAGATACGAATCAAAGTCATGGGCACTTGTAAGAGTACAAGGTCTTTGGACCGACCCACTATGAGAAAGCTGCATGGATTTAGTCATAAGCTTATCTCATGTATAACCGCGTCACGACGCCCTATGACCTTTGAGATCATCATGGATTCTTACATGATGAGTCCTGATCTTTGACCTAGTCAAAATTCACCTTTGACCGGGTGATGATAAAGGCTTGGATCGAGATAAGTGGTTTTCATGCAAAGGAATGTGAGTGGTCAAGATGGAATTTGTCCCTCACATTTGTAGAGAGATAATACTGGGCCCCTTGATGAGTAAGTCTGAGAAATGTATGGCCATACTACGATGGAAAGGAGTTTCCATTTCAATTATTAGACTACTCAAGAATCGAGAAAGTAATGGTCAAGAACAGGAAGTTGACATTTTCCATGCATCATCCTTGACCAAATTATCGCGTGACAAAAGGGATGTGACATGGTTGTACGATAGGTTGTATCGTGTCATTGATCCCCATGTGAATTGGGTAGTCGCAATGTCTTGCTAGAGGTTGCTTGCCACTTGTGGGCTGGTACAGGATTGGCCCACTGCCAATCTCAAGTGGGCTTGCAGGGTCGCACACAAGAATAGCCCAACACGAGCAGAAGTGTCCAGATTCATTGAATCTTAGATATATCTAAGATTTAATGAATAGTGAATTTAATTTAGGATAAATATACATATATATATATATATATAATTCAAAAATAATATAATTTAATGCAGATTATAATATTATTATATATAATTTTTTTGTATTTAATTTATTTGATAAATTAAATATCTAAAACAAATAGAGATATTGTATCTCACATTTAATTTTCGAATAAATATATCATATATCTATTTAATTTAAATTGAGATATAGTATCTCATATTTAATTAAATAGATAGATATCATTTCTCGGATTTAATTTATAAAGATAAATTAAATCAGAAGGGTTTTAATTCGAATTAAATAAATAGATTAGATTAGATTAGATCTATCGGATAGATTTAATTAATATTTTTTTTAATCCAGATTCAAAATTCGAATTTCAAAATTAATAAGGATTAATTTTGAATATAATACGCTGATCGAGTTTAGGAAAACCTACGGGACTTTTGTCGAGCGTATTAGAAAGCCGCAAGAAAACCCTAGAGCGAAATAGAGAGACACACAGTTCGAAGGTGCTAGCATGCTGCCACGTCCGTGTTCGGAGATTATTCGTGTGGATACCGGTAAAGGAAGGTGATTCGGAGAGTCAGCTTCTACTGATCGAGAAGATAGCCCACCAGTTCAAATCGAACGAGACGCATACCGATTCGGCGCATAGGTATGATTCAGACTCTTTAACCTTGACTAAACACGGTTGAGCGATCCTCAGGATGGGATCCGTAAAAAATTTTAAATTCGCTACGTGTACGGATCCCTACTAAACCCATAGTGTCTGGGGATTGGACGTAGGTCAAGAGTTTAGACCGAACCAGTATAAATCTCTTGTATCTACTATTCTTCCTTTCATTGCTCTATCTTTTAGTTTTTGGGGTTAATCGCAAAAAGTTTTTAAATCACCAAATTCACCCCCCTCTTGGTGATATTCCGTCTTTCAAGCGACTTATCTTGAAAATCTTCCAACGACTCTAATTTGTATCTAATGGAAAGGTTCTCTAGTCTAATGGATAAATTGTTTGTTAAGATTGTTTTAAATTTTATAAAACACCCAATTCATCCCCCTCTTGGGTGATACACTCCGACCTTAAATTTTCATATGATTCACTCTTTTGATGTCATTCAAAATTGAAATTATAAATTGAAGCTCTACTCTGACATGTCAAATTTTACAATAATTTGATTTAAAGGTTAAAGTATAAATATATACATGAGATTCCCCCAAATAAAGGGACATCCAATTTGAGTGCTGGTTTGCAGAAAGTCTTCAACAACCATGACTCCCATGTAACTATCAATGTACAGACATTGGATATATGCATTACCTACCAAAAAAGGGGAATATTAAACAAAATCTCTTTGTAAGGCACAGTGAACACCAAATTTTTGTAATAAGTCTGCCAAAAATCTTCATCCACCAAAAATTTCACCATGACATATGATTTTGCTAATGTTTATATTTGAAATTTGTGTATAGTGAGATTTAAATATTCAACAAACTAAAACGAACAATAAATATTGGTAGCGAGCCATATCTCACAACTGAAGTACAAATAGTATAATTGAAAATTTGAAAAATAAAAAAAGGAAACAAAAGATCAGCCTCCACACGATAGTCCAAAGTCGTGACATGCTAAAACTTTGGAGGTAAAATTGAAACTTAACCATATTTTTGTGTGGATTAAGTACCTTAGCCTTAACTATTTTTTTGAGAGAATTTCATTAAAAGATTATAGGACCAAATTTATTTTAGTCAATGATCAAAATATCATGAAATTTCACTATAGGATCAAGGATCAAAATGAAAATAAGTTTATAGGTGAAAAGACAATAATCCCTTTTGCTTTATTTTTTAAAAAATGTTTGATCGTCGTTGGAGCACTAGTGGCTGCGAATCGCCTGCCGCCTGGCCGGAATGGCCATGATCGGCCAGCCATCGAAGCTCGAGTAACGTGTTGTTCATAAAAGAATTCCGCTTGTTCATGAAGGTTGCACACTTGTTTATGAAGAGTAGAACACATGCAAATAGACTTGTTCAATTTGTATTGTTCATATGTAAAATCTATAAATGGAAGAATATCACCAAGAGGGGGGCTGAATTGGGGATTTTAAGAATCTTTTTTATAAGCCCAGATTTTCATCGCAAAACAAAGACTAACAGAGAGAGGATAGAAGAGGATGAACACAAGGATTTATACTAGTTCGGTCTCAACTCTTGACCTACGTCTAGTCCCCAGACTCTTTAGAATTTTCACTAACACTTCAATCAGTTACACATAGGGGTGAGCAAAAGACTCGCAACCTGTGGATCTGCCCATGCCCGGTAGGTTTTTGGCCCGTTTAAGCCTGCCCAGATTGGACCCGTAACGGGTACGTGCTGCCCCGTACCTGTATATGTTAAACGGGACTGGGAATGGGTTAAGGCACGAGCTGCCCGGTCCCACCTGTATGTATCTCTGATTTTTTAAATATGTTATTTATATTATAATATATTAAATTTTAAAGATTTGCTGCAATATTGGCACTTGGTTGCGTGGTAAGGATAGCATTTAATAGCCATGATGACTCTAATTCGATTCCTGACCATTGATGGAATGGTTTTGTACGTCGACACCTTTTTTAATTTTATATATATAAAAATTTTAAATCTCAATAGTTAAAAAACCTTAACCATTTCCTATTCGCTCAGCCTCAGATTTCTTAGGACACGATCTCGCTGCCTCCCCCTTCTTTTCTCTCTCCTCTCCCAATCTTCACCTTCAATCTCGCGTTGCAGCTTCCATGAACTTCATTTTTTTCCCTCCTCACTTGGCAGCTCTGTTTATAGCAATGACACCGTTGATCTGTTCGATTGTGTCATTGTTATTGGTGTTCTTTGTCGATCTCCGTGACAGTCAGCACCTCACCGTCGAGCATCTCAGATCTATCCACCATCTTTTCTTTCATCTCATCATCTCATCCTGATCTGTTTGGTTCTTTGTTCTGAGTTTCTTTGGTGGTTCTAGTTTTTTTTATAAATAATTTGAAGGTATAAACGGGGACCCAGAACCCGTTGAAACCCGCCTGTGTTTGCCTGTACCAATTTATGACGGGTTAAACGGGTTTTACCATGGGTACGAGCTACCCCGTACCCGTGTAAAATAAATGAGTGGGACACGGGTTAGGGCACGGGGCAGCCCTGCCCGCCCATTGCTCAGCCTTAGTTACATACTATGTACTTGAAAGTTATCTTCTCATTAGCATACACTTCTCCTTACAAGTTGTAAACTGATAACCCAATCTCAAAGTCCCACAACTTTGAGATTCTTACAAGACTAATGATTCAGTAATGAATTCTCTAAAAGAGCAGATTGATAAACACGAAGAATATTTATATCAGAAGATATTACACTTGAAAGTGGAACAGTAAATGCAAGTTGGTCATTTTTGCATTTTTTTTGTCTCTCTTGATTGTTGAGAATTGAATGCTTCAGCTTATATATGTTGGGAGCATTTAATGACCGTTGGAAATCTTGATACAACGGTTGGAAGCTTTAAAAGAGTTGTTAGGTTGAACCAGGTGCTTTTACTTAGTCATTCTAATTTAATCTAGATGCCCAGACATTCTTTGTTGACTTTCCTTGAAATAAATCTGTTGGATGATCTGGTGTCCAGAAGAGGAAAGAAAACATTAAAGCCTTTGGAATGAGCAAAGAATGATTTGACAAATTCATGCTTAGTTTTCTGGTCCAGCATTTAATGCTATGACATCATCTTTTGCTTTATGGCTAATCTTAATTTAAAGGGTGAAGGTGTAGATTTGCCAACCAACTATTACCTGAGGAGCGTCTAGCACAAATAACTATTGAGGGGACCAAACTTGCCAATCAACAATTAAAAAGTGAAAAAAACACCTAATAACTATTAAAAGTGAAAAAAAAAACACCAAATAACTATTTTTTTTAAAAACAACTATCACAATTAAGTTAAAATATGAGGCACTGACGTAGGACGGTGGCGGAAACGCTAGAGAAAAGAGCGGTTAAGCCTTCTTGTTGGAAAAGGAAAATACCAACAGAGATGGGACCCATGGAAGCAGACATTGTGGCAGTAGCAGTTGCTGCTTGTGGCATCGGAGGGATGGAACCAGGGTACAAGGTGTGTGCCAGTCGAACGCTGTGAACTACTGGATGAGTTCAAGAGGGTGAGTGAAACACCCAGCAACAATAGAAGCTTTGGAAATGCCGACGCCGCCCACACTGTGACAGTCAATGTAAGACGGAGACACCAAGACAGTGACGGGATAATAGTTTGTTGGCGAATCTTCTCCAAATTGTGTTTGTTTTCACTTTTTAATTGTTGATTGGCCATTCTGGTCCTTTCAATAGTTATTTGTGTTAGGCGCTCCTCGGGTAATAGTTGGTTGGCAAATTTGTACTTTGACCTTAATTTAAACACTCGTTTGATCATCTGAAACTCACAAGCAAATTGATTAAACAAAGTTAGGAATAGTAATGAGAGATGATATGAAGTATATAGATCATACATGAAGATTTTGCAAATACGGACATGGTGATTTCAAAACAGAGACACTTTATGCTCCAGTTTGTTTAAGCAAACTGGAGTGCATGACTTGAGCTTAACATTTTAGGCTCGAGTCACATGATCATCTTCTTTAAAAATAGATTTGAAGTTAGAATGAAGATGTATTTGTATGATTGAAACTCGGGTTTCAAAAGTTTCACTCAAGGGCATGACTCAAGTGTATTATGGTTCACTCGAGTTTAGATGTTCTTTCAAAATGAGCTTCACGATAGCATTTTGAAAACGTTTTAAGATCGCGTTAACTCGACTCATTAAGTGATTCACTCGAGTTTAGGACTTCTTTAATATGAAAGTAAGTTTAAGTCCACAAAAGTTGGCTGGAGTTTTTAACAACGATTTGAGTCACTTTAAGTTCAAAATACTTAGGAAAACTCTCGGCCTTGCTTTAACTCGAGTTTAGTTAAGACTGGCTCGAGTCATTTTAATAGTAAAAACTTTGAAAGCTCTCGACCAAGCACTAACTCGAGTTTGACCACGACTGGCTCTAGTTACATTAAAATTAAAAGCTTTGAAAAACTCTCGGCCAAGCTCAAACTCAAGTTTTCATCTAGACACTCGAGTCAAGCTAAGTTCAAATGACTTAACTAACTCTCTGTCTAGTGTTAAGTCGAGTTTGGAAACTCTAGACTTGAGTTTGGTCTTAAGAACAAGTTTCAAACATTTTTAACTTAACCATTAACTACATTCTAGTGTTAAGTCGAGTTTGGAAACTCTAGACTTGAGTTTGGTCTTAAGAACAAGTTTCAAACATTTTTAACTTAACCATTAACTACATTTAAGTTTACAATTGTCAGTTATCATAAAAACACATAGAGAACTAACAAAATCTACTTGTTCATGAAGATTTACATACTTGCAAATGGGATTGGAGCTTGTATAACAAAGATTAAAAAAACAAGAAGGCAAAAATACAAAAAAAAAAATACCATGTAGACTTCTGAAACCTAGAAAAGTCTGTTAATAATTGCAAAGAACAGAGATGTCATCTGGTAGGAATATGGAATTTTGAAGTTTATGTGTTTTTAACAAAATGTCCTCCTCTTTCTTCTTTTTATTTCTCACTTCCTTTTCTCTTCTATTTCTATTTTCTTCCACATCGCACCCACCTCCACCGCTCTCTGACTCTGTCAAACTTCATCGAAGAAAATGATGAATAGTGCTTCCTTTGCCTCCCTCTGTAAATCATCGGCCTTGGGGAAGAAGATGCAAAATAGTGTTGGAATAGCCTTCTAAAGGCCTAGCCTTCAATCGTGTTCCCTCCTCTTTGGTTCTTGTTCGCCTTTGCTTCAAGCCCAAAGTTAACAATGATGAACAGTGGTTCAATGGTGAAGCCGCCTTTCTTTTCTCTTTCTCACACCTGCTCTGGTTCTATGATTTTCCCATGAGAAATGATGAAGATGATGAAGTCTCAAAGAAGATGATGAACAATGGTGTTTAGTGGCTGATCGTACTCTCTTTTTCTCATTCGTGGCTGCGCGAACCATACCAAAAGTTTTCAATTTTGACTCTGTGCATCGGCCGATTCATCACGAAGTCCATATCCTTGTGATAATACAAGGTCACTCTCAAGGTCTTTCCTTTCTCTCATTCCCCTTTGGTCTTCTTTCTTCAGCTCTTCTCTCTCTACTAGCATGCTTGAGCTTGATTGCTATGTACTTCACTATTTGTTTTGGGAATCTCTTTGGTTTAGTTTTCTCTAGTACTGGAGTTCATTGATTGTTGGGTATGGAAAGGAAGAATGTTGAAGAAGAGTTTTGGGTTGTGACAGTGTGAGTGATAAGATTGACTAAAATAATAATGATTTTGACAAAATCTGTAACTACTGACAATATATATAAAATGATTGATAAAGAGTTTTGGGTTGTGACAATGAGTAATGTGATTAACGAAATAAATAGTGGTGTTGATGAAATTTGTAATGGTTTTGACCAAATTAGTAAGTAATGACAAAATGTGTAAAAGTATTGACAAAGAGTCTTAGATTGTAACAAATTGAGTAATGAAATTGACTAAAAGAGTAATGATTTTGACAAAATCAGTAACTACTGATAATATGTATAAAAGGATTAAGTAATGGAGTTTTTTTTATCTTTTCTCCCGAATATGAAAAACCCTTATTCCCATTTTTGGAAGTTGAAATATAATTTTTATGTCACTTAATAATAATAATAATAATAATAATAATAATAATAATAATTTGGGTATAGGGGCAATTTGGATGTTCGCTAAGGTTTTTGTTAATTCTCGGAGTTTTGATGATAACAAGACTTAAATAATTAAAGTTTTATTTTGAAAATGGTTAAGGTTTTGAATATGTGAATATTGTCTAAGTTAAGTGTGTTACTTGAGTAAGCTCTTTTGTTTACTCAAGTAATTCCTATATGATGAATTTTGTTAAGTGTGGTAGAACTTTACTCAAGTAAGAAAGCTATGCTACTCGAGTAATGTAAAGAGCAAAGTTCAGTACCTTCACGCTATTACTCAAGCAATGAGTTTTTGTGACTCAAGTAACCAATGCAACATGTCTCTGTGAATGCGTTACTCGAGTAGATGGAAAGCATTACTCGAGTAGAGGTAATGTTTTACTCAAGTAATTTATTTCAAATCTTGCGTTTGCTTTCTGTTTGGTAATTACTCGAGCAAGAATTTAAGTTACTCGAGTAAACATTTTGTGTTACTTGAGCATGCATGATGCAAAGGTCACTGTTTTTGAATTCATACGGTATTACTCAAGTAACAAAATGTGTTACTCAAGTAATATTGCTGTTGTAGCTTTTCAAATTTGAAACATACGATATTACTCAAGTAACAAAATGTGTTACTCAAGTAATATTGTTGCAGTAAGCATCTTGATTTAAAACAACGCGATATTACTCAAGTAACAATAATTATTACTTGAGTAATTACGCTACAGAGGCTATTATTTTGAATACATGCGATATTACTCAAGTAAAAAATATTGTTACTCAAGTAATAGCATTGTAGTAGGATTTTAACTTAAGGGTAAGTTTGATTTGAGGGAAGGGGAGGGGAGGAGAAAATTGTGAGCCCTACTAGACTGATTTTTTGTACAATTTTCTCCTCCCTCCATTTTTTTCCCTCCCCTCCCCTCCCCTTCCCTCAAACCAAACTTACCCTAAAACTATACGATGTTACTCAAGTAACCCAAGTGTGTTACTCAAGTAATGAACTTTAGAATATCAGAACGCTTCGTTGTATCGTTAATTGCTATCTTAATCATACTAGGTCATTACCTATTATTGTTAATCTCACTCAAACTCATTTCTATTATATCTAATAATCTTTTTGAGTGATTTACAGTTGATTAACTAATACTTAAGTTGTGATTAGCCGAAAAGACATCCAACATTTTAGAAGCATTTATGCTCATCGTAAACATAGCCTACAACCAAAATAAAACCTCATAGCAAACAAAATCATCCCTTTGAGGCAAACCAATTCTGGCAATCATTCTGAGCCAACTTCTGTGCACAAGTTTGTTGCCAGCAAACGAGTTAATGAAGCACCGGTTGATTGTACCCAACGAAATTCACTTGTGCCTAACGGAAGTTCGAAGAGACACAATGACTATATTCAAAGCTTCACAAAGCATTAATGGAAGATTGGTATAAAAGCCCATCACATTCAATTCCGCTAACTACCAAAAATGTGAGCAATCAATTCGAGCTTATTTCAACTTACTATTTCATTTGCTTCATTTAATATATTCGGATATTCTTGTACTTCAGTGATTGTCTTTTATCTACTCGTGAGGAGTTAAACACTTATTTGATTTCTTGTTTATCTGTCAAATCTTAAGGTTGTGGAACCTTGAGTGTGGGTGTCCAATTATAACTTGTAAGGGGGAGTGAGTCCTAATGTGATAGGATCATCTCGAGTACGAAGTGTGTAATTGTATCTATGATGAAAGAGTTAATCAAAATCTCAAAGTGTTTGGGGACTGGACGTAGGTCAAGGAGTTAGACCGAACCAGTATAAATTCTATGTGTCCATTCTCTCTGTCTCTATCTCTGTTTTACTGTTCGTCTTAATCTTTCGAATTTTTTTTCTCGAAATCCCCTATTCACGCCCTCTGGGTAATATTCTCTCTTCAGTTTCTTCAAATTGTGAAAGTGGAATATCACCTAGAGGGGGTGAATAGGGGATTTAAAAATTCTTTTGCTATTCGCCCGAAGTACTAAAATAGAGACAGAAATAGAGAGAAAGAACATAGAGAATTATACTAGTTCGGTCCAACTCTTGACCTACGTCCAGTCTCCAGACACTCTGGGATTTTCACTATCTCACAATCACAAATACAATTACACACTCTTTACTTTCGAAGTAATTCTTTCACACTAGGATTCACTCCCTCTTACAAGTTATAATCGTACACCTACACTCAAGGTCCCTCTACCTTGAGATTAAACCGATAAATAGATAATCAAATAAGTGTTTAAACTCCTCACTGAGTAGATGAATAATAATCACTGAAGTACAAGAATATCTGAAGATATTAAATGAAGTGAATGAAATAGTTAATTGCAATAATGTCAAATTGAATGCGCATAGTTTCGGTAGATGGTAAATTGAATGCAATGAGCTTTTATATCAACTTCCATTAATGCCATTGAAGAGCTTTGAATGTAGCCGTTGTGACTCTTCAAACTTCTGTTAGGTAGAGATGGTTTCCGTTAGGTACAGTCGAACGTTGCTTCATTAATTCGCTCGTCGTTGATTACTTGAGCTCAGAAGTTGACTTAGAATATTTTCCAAAATGGGTATGCCTTGAATGAATGAATTCGTCTGCTATGAAGCTTCATTCGGTTTGTAGGCTCTGTTTTCTGCAAGCATTAAATGCTTTTTGACACAAGAAGTGGCTTTTCGGCTAATCATAGCTTAAACATTCATTAGTCATATGAAATCCACTCAAAAGATAGTTAGTAATAGCTTAAACACATTTTAGTAAGGTTTAAACATAAATGAATGATAACCTAAAATATTTAAATATGTGATTACTGTTACAATGAAGCTTTCTGGAAGATGAATAATTATACTCGAGCAGCAATACCATTGTACTCGAGTATCCACATAAAAATGTCTTCATAGAGGCTTATTGGACAACCATACTCAACTAGACCAGTTGTGTTACTCGAGTATCATCTCAGTAAGTTCATACCAGTGGCTTTTGTAGAGCTTTTACTCGAGTACCAATATGTCTATACTTGAGTAGTGTACTTGGGTACACAATGCTCTATACTCAAGTAACAACTGTTCTTCGTTGAACTATTTACTTAAACAATTGTTAGTAACTGATGCTCGAGTGCCATTTTCCTCGTACTCGAGTACCATACTCAAGTAGTAGTAGAATAGTGCTCGAGTACATCTCAGGCAAAGAGCAAATACAAGATTGAAACATGTATACTTGAGTAACAACTTGTCTTTACTCGAGTAACAACAAAACTTTACTCGGGTATACTTCAAACAGAGAGCAAATATAAGATATAAACAATCATACTCGAGTAGCAATATACCTTTACTCAAGTAAACCCTTACCTTATACTTGAGTAATAGACAGATAGGTACATTTGCAATGCCTGAATTCCTTTATACTAAGGTAGACAAGAAAGCATACTCGAGTAATAAATGATCAGTGCTCAAGTATAGGGTCTTGGCTTCTGAACTTTGCTCTGGTTCTACACTTACTCGAGTACCATAATTTGTGTACTCGAGTATCATCGCCTGAATTTGTTAGTTCCCCATATTTTTGGTGTTTTGATGATAACAATTATAATGTAAATAATCTTTTGGACTCAATGAAAATTTGGAATTTATGTTAAAATATTTACCTCGAGTTAATATTTGATTGCCTCAAGTTATATGATTCAAGGTAGATTGTGTTTTACAAAATTACCTCAAGTCAGATTCATTTTGACTTGAAGTTAATCAGGTTTCAAAATATCTTACCTCAAGTCAAAAAGTTATTTACCTCGAGTTAAATGTTCAAATAGTGTTATTTTGTTATTTTGACAAATATTGGATAAAATTTCATAAATTGCGCCAAATATTTAAGCCAAATCTCAATTAAAATTTGTAGCGGTTGTAAATATTACAATTTTTTTTTAAAAGCATCATAATTTGAGTCCATTATTATAATATTTTGCTGAATATTTTTATTATTTAAGTGACAAATTAAATGATAATAGTTAATATTTAAAAAAATGATTAACTTAAGTTAGATAAGTATAAATATTATGTAGATATAATACTGAGAATGTGTAGATAATAAGGATTTATTGTGTTGTCCACCTATGAGCAAAAAAATTATGTTATCCATTAGATGATATTTGATTATGGAAAGAATGTTGATGATGATAGAAGGAATATTGAGGAAATATTCTTAAAGTTGTGGATAAGAAAAAAATTAGTATTAATATTATAAGAAGGAAAAAAATAAAACATTAAAAACAAAGAATTTGTAAGGGGTGGGAAGAAATGAGAGAAAACGAGAGAGAAGGAGTGGGAAGAAATGAATGAGAGTGTGTGAAATGAGGTGTGGGGTGGGGGTATTTATAGGGATATGCGTAATAACATTTGTAGCGGTTGATGCGACAGTTTTTGTAGCGGTTTAACGTTTGTAGCAGTTTTTTTCATTGGTATTTTTTTAAAAAATAAATAAATTTCAAAATATCACATTTTGTGGCGGTTATACTAAAAACCGCTACAAATTAATGAACGTTGGCAAGATTCGAAACATTCAAATTTCAATATTACACACTTTGTAGCGGTTGATGCAACGGTTTTTGTAGCGGTTTAACGTTTGTAACGGTTATTTTTTTTTTCCCGTTTTGTAGCGGTTACAAAACCTCGCAAAAGTTCATTAGTATTTTTTAAAAATAAATAATAATAAATTTGAAAATATCACATTTTGTAGCGGTTTAGCTAAATAACCGCTACAAATATGAACGCTTTTTTTTAAAAAGATATTTTTTAAAATATTTTTTTCATAACTTCTATTTGTAATGTGTTTAAAGACTTCACATTTGTAGCAGTTTAACTAAAAAACTGCTACAAACTTAAAATTTGTAGCGGTTTTCTATAACCGCTAGAAAAGTTCAGGCTCTTGGCATTCTAAGATATCTACCCCTTGCTTCTTTATCACAAGCATCATTTATGCTTGTTTGCCTCTTTCCTTTGCCTCGCTTTTTGACTTGCTTCCGGGTTTCTTAGAAAAACATTAAATCCAAGGGGCCTTTAACTCTCTTCAAAAAGCGAGAATTGCCATCGAAGCCTTGACTTGAAGATGCCCCACTCCTTTTCCCATTTTTAATGTGCTGAATTTCTTGCACCTCTTCTAGTATATCATCATCTTCATTCAACACAATACGCATCCTTTTCAGCAACCTTTTGCATATAAGCATCCTTCATCATTTTCTTAATTTCCGGTGGGATTTTTTTACAAGGACCCACATCCCCCAACACAGTCTGGTGTTTTTTGGCTCTGGTGATGCCTCCCATTGTTTCCTTCCCACAAAAATCACATGTAACATATCTCTTCTTGTTGATATCTTTTAGGCTATTCCACTGCCATGCCATATCAAGATTTTCACTAGTGGGCTTTACCAATCCGCAAGAAGCCACGGAAGCTGCTGGCCTAATTTCTTCTGGGACTTACGATGCCATGACCACAGAAAAAAAAAACGAAAACTGAACAGGGAAGAGGGAAGAGGGACGCGATGCGAATAGGGAAGAGGGACGCGAACAGGAAAGAGGGACGCGAACAGGGAAAAGGGTTGATCAGAATTTGGTTTCAGAAATAGAGAAGAGGTGGGAAGCAACGTGAAGAGGGAAATCGAGCAAAAAAAAAAAACAGAGGGAAATCGACATGGTTTTCCTCTTTTTTTTTTCAGACAGAACACAGGGTAAAATGACATATTTACCCTTCATTAGGTTGGCCTTTTTCCCATTTTAGCCCTGATTGCAATCAAATTTCCAAAGCCATGCCATGCCCCACGTCTTGAAAAAACAGAGGGAAATCGACACAGTTGCGAGCGCGATAGCGTCGCATAAGCCACCGCCCGCGACTGCCGCCACCGTTCGCTACCAGAAACTGTAGCGTTACGGAGTGGAAGTTGTGTTTTGGTCCCGCAACCCGCATATAAACCGGTATCGCGCGCTATAGCGCCGCGATTGCAATCCTAGTGATCAACACAAGCTTAGCCAAATAATTGTGGAAAGTGATTCCAAAGCAGTGATCCGAGGCCGTCGTGCATGTGAAGGTGTCGATCTTTGGGGATCTGAGATTGCTAATAGACATACACTGTGAAATGGTAAAACTACTTAGGATAGAATTTGTTCATGTATATCGTGAGGGCAACACATGTGCTGATGCACTTGCTAACCATAGTCTCGGTCAGGAGGAGTTGTATGTTCAATTTGTAAATCCTCCAGTTGTTGTAAAGAGGTTGTTACACAGGGATGCAATGGGTGTTTGTTACCCACGTATCATTCTAATGCAATAATATTTGAAGGGCTATTGCCCCGACTTTTACCAAAAAAAAAAAAAAAAAAAAAAGAAGAAGAAGAGTGTGGGTGTCGGTGAAAAGAAGAATTTGAAAAATATAACAAAAAATAGAAACTATATAAAAGTTGTTGAGGTTTTTTTTTCCCCAAAAACATATTTCTATTATTTTGCAAAAACAATTAATTTCAAATTAACTACCAAACAAGTTTTTTGTTTAAAAAAACAAAAAACAAAAAACAGTTTTCAAAACCAGAAAAAAAAATCAAGGTTATTAAATTCTGATTGGGCATTGAACCTGTTGAGGTATTAGGTCAAGGGTCAGTAAGTCAGATTTTTGTCAAACCGGTAAGGAAGTAAAGATTCCAAGGTTATTAATATGAAGTTCTAAAAAAAAAAAAAAATTAAAACCTTCATTTTTCTTTTTAAAAAAGAAGTGAACCAAAAATTAAAACCTTCATTTTTTTTTAAAAAAAGAAGTGAACCGATTTTGTGGTTCACTCAGACCAGCTAGTTGGTCGGTTCGCTAGTTTTCATGTTGAACCGGTCGGTTGGGTTTGGGTTTAATAACCCTGAAAAAAGCATGTCCTTTGAAACTTCCAGAGTAATATTAAGACAAAAAAAACTTTCAAGGCAATATTCTCCTTAGCAAAAACTTCCGGAACAAATTTACTACTTAACCCTTTTAATTTTCACAATAACATAGTGGGATTATGATTTGCTTGGATTAGCTATGGTAAAGGTAAATTTTATTTCATATGATTTTTACAAATTTAAGTTAGGGTAGAAGTTAGATAGTGTAATATAATTCGTGGTTGAATACATTTTTGTTAAAATGTTAGTTTGATCACATAAACCTTATTTGTATGATATAGTTAAAGATTGAACTTAGACTTAAAATGACAGAAAAGAACATAAATTGGAGTATTAAATATATATAAGATCATTGGATCTTTTATATTAATTTTGCCATTTTTCTCGTTTTAAAAAGGTGGGACCCACTAAAGTTTAGTGTCACATTTTGCCCCGTAGGCTCAATGCCACTTTCATCCCGATTCTGAAGAAGCCAGCTTCTCTCATCCCGGTGACTTTTCAATCAAAAGTGTATTTTGGTACATCCCGATCAAAACATCCATTTTATTCTTCATTTAACTTCTCTTCTTTAAGCACAGGCTTATAGCGTCAAAGAGTGATCCAAACACAGAATTAGTAGTTGCTAGAATGTCTCCTCATATCTTTCTACAAATTCTACAAATTTTGAAAACATATACGTTATATATATATATATATATATATATATATGAAATTAAGTGTAAGCCCAAAAAGTTTGGGAGCCAAAGTTGAGGCTCTTTATCTCATTCAACACAAACATTCCCCCCTCAAACAAGCGGTTAGTCCCTCATAACGTGGTGTAACAAGATTCGAATTCTCGTTGGGAGAAATGCCCACATTTAGTGTCCGACAAGTATTTCGATTAAAATTGTTTCCAATAAAAGGATACATATAGAAAGAAAACACGAGAATTTTTTTAAAATCATCCTCATAATACTACCATTCTTTTGCCTTCTACAATAAAAAAGTATAGATTTTATAATGAATGGTTGTCTTTGGATGGAGAGGCTTACTGTTGGCCCAAAAAAAAAAAAAAAAGCAGAGGAGGCTATATTATTTGAATAAGAACATCATATGCATCATTCCTAGCTTTCATATATATTAAAGAATAAACATCGGCGTATTACTCATTATCCAATAATGAAATTAATAAGAATAAATGTGGGTTAATACATCTGGCTTACATTTATCTAAAAATTGCAATATTACATAATTTTTTTTTCTAATATTTAGTTTTCTTTATTTCATCCCCTAAAATACTTCACGAATCCAGATTCATTATATTTTCTTAAATATCAAAGAATCCATAGTATAATGTCATAGATTTGTCATGCAATGTCGCAATCTTTTGTTGGAATACGAACACTTGCAACTCAGTGATCGCCATGAAAGACATGGTGAGGAATCAACATAAGCCTAATATGATTTTGCCAAGGCTTTTAATTTTTTAAAACAAGGTATAACATCATGTTTATGAGCATTAAGGTTTTAGTGGATCTCTCTTTCCTTGTTAGCCACAAAGATTCAAGAAGAAGAGTGTACATACAAAACCTAAGTGTAAATTTTATAGAAAGTTTCATTCTTTTGTACTTTTTCCCTAAAAAGCATAAATGCATGAATGTATTCTTTCATATTAAAAAGAACAAACATGGAATAAATAAATACCCCCTCTAATCCTAATCATAGGACAAAGTTTGTAGTGCAAACTTTATCCTATAATTAGGACTGGATGTAGTACTAAATATTAACTATCAAGCATGAAGGGAAAGAAATCATCCAATAGTACCATAATTAGTAAACAAAATATAACACATCAGCATGATTGTCTTCCTATCATGTTTGTTTGAAAATGAGAAATGGCCAAAACATGACAAAAGCAGCTTTTTCTCCTCCCACAGTAAATTTTGCCTCCCCAGCAGCAACCCAAAAGAGCCTAAAAAATCACAAGATAAATTGTTGGTTCAAGCCTGCAATGAAACAAGAGCAAAAGAAAGCCTACTAATTATGAGGAAAACATAATCTATAGTAGTCAAACATGAACTTTCATGTCATAAGGAGTATATCTACTTGAGTGCACAACAAAAGTATGGGTCTAGGTAGTTCTATTTGCCACAGGATCCAACAAAAAATCAAAAGCTATAATTAAACATAACAAAACAAACATTCAGCAACAGTTCAATGCAAAAAGACCCAGAATGGGACACATCAAAATGAATTAGATTTAGTCTTTGCTTGATGATTTTGACAGGCTTTGAGGAGTTCTTGGCTGAGGAGACAATAAACAGTTCAATGCTGCCAAGGTCATCACATGAGAGATAGGCATGTCATCTAACCTAAAGCTGCCATGATTATTTGACTGTGTTCCAAGATATTTGCCATAAAAAATTGGATCAGGGAATCAACTAAAGCTGCAAAAAAACACATGACAACTTATCCAATTCTTCTCATAGGCCGGCCGACTTCACACCAAGATTTCATGGAAGATCCTTGTATATCTTCAGTTATTGTCCTTCATCCTTAAGGGCGTAACATAAGGAACCAGGTAAAAGCTATAAAATTGAGAATTAGTAAATCCAGCAGTTAATGCACGAAGAGATGGACAAACACACACATAAGGCTGTACTAAATGTAATCTATTAAATAAGAAATACCTGGGTGGCCGATTAAACACCATAGCTTGATGGTAGGTCTGCATTCAATGTTCAGACTTTGATAAGGTGCAAACCAAAGTTTGGCGGTAGGTCTGCCAAGAATCTTCAACCACCATAGCTCCTTTGTAACTATCAATATACATGATTAGGAAATAAAGGGACCTTGAATTTGAGTGCAGGTCTGCGGAAAGTCTTCAGCAACCATGACTCCTATGTAACTATCAGTGTACAGACTTTGGATATATGCATTACCTACCAAAAGAGGGGAATATTGAACAAAATCTCTCTGTAAGGCACAGGGAACACCAAATATTTGGAGCAAGTCTGCCAAAAAATCTTCATACACCAAAAATTGCACCATGACATGATTTTGCTAATGATTAAATTTGAAATTTGTGTACAGTGAGATTCAAATATTCAACAAACAAAAATGAACAATAAATATCGTATGGTAGCGAGCCATATCACACAACTGAAGTATGAACTGTACACACCCATTCCACATGAACTAACCCCCCCACACTACTGACCTTACAGAAAATTTGAAAAATAAAAAAAAGAAAACAAAAGATCAGTCTCCACACGATAGTCCAAAGTCGTGACATGCATATCTTTACATAGATGCTTTTTACCTCTGCATCACTTTTAACCACTGATTAAAAATTAAAGGGCATGTAATACCCAACAAAATAGTGCACGCACTTCAAAGTATATACACCAATCTATGGTATTGCGGATAACATAGGAGGATAAAGATAACAGCTGTGAAACTGTCAAGATCACACAAGGGACAAGAGACACCAAATTTCCGAAATCTCCAAAAATCTTCATCCACCAAAAATCTCTCCATGACACAATGATCATGTCAATGTATAATTTGAAATATGTGGATGGAAAAGAGGAATGACGAATGACAATAAAATAGGACAGAACTGTAGTATATGTTACCCGGTCAAAAACAATCCCATTATAATTCATGGCATGAGCAAAACTAAATGCATTCTCACTCTTCTCAAATCCTAAAAGAATAGTGGTCCAACAGACAATGTCAGGATGGCCGAAATTCTCAAAAATCTGCAAACCAATCACAAAACATCCAGAGTTGCAGTACAAGATCATAAGTTGATAGGAACCAGTGTATAACTCTGGAATTAATGGTAAATCAGATAGATAATCTGATATCAAAAGGTTAAAATAATCTGAAAGAGTAAGAAATACCCTCCCAGCCAAGAAAAGTCTCAGGTTTATAACAGGCCTGATTCCCTTCTCCTCACAACATTCTCATACAAAATACTCAATGCCTAGACAAATATTCCTAACGGCTAATATAGGAAAGACAAACTCCTTTCCCACAGCCCAAAAAGCCATCCTATATGACAGCTAGAAACCTACGGTTATACTAAAATAGAAAGTCAAACCTATGACCTTAAAAAAGTAAAATGCTCCCTGATTGTGCTAACTTGTCTCTCTAGGTCTTAGGTCTTCTTGCATAGGTTTTACCTTTGAATATAGGTAGAGTCCTTTCATAAGTGAATTTGAAACTGACACACAAAACAAACCCTCTAGATATGGCAAGCCCATGGATTTGGGACCCAAGTTTGAATTCCCCTTGACAAGAGAGACAAAGCAAATGTGAATTCATCAATGTTCTGAACAAAACCCAGCTGAGATTGATTCCTTAAGATGGTTAAAGATTGAAAAGGAAGGTTTTCGTGCAAGCAATTCACCATAGAGCAGTTAACTGAGGAAACTATTTGCCGAGGAATTTGATCAAGCAGGTGGAGTTCATGGATGAAAGATTTGAATGTTATAGAGAAATATAAGCGTTGTACTGGTATTTCATCAAGGGTTGTCAAAACCAGATGGCTGTAAACCATTAGCAAGTGATTCTTACAACTTTAGACCATCTTAAGAGTGATTCTCAGTCAGGCTCCAATGCAACCCCAGAACCAACTTTGAGAGAAAAGACATTGGGAGAGCTGTTTGAGTGAAGCTCATTGGAGGGTCAATGGGTCATGACAGAAATATCATTTGAAGCAGAGATTCCTCTTTGAGAGCACTGCCTCCGCCATCAGATGGACGTAGTTTATGGCTGAACCAGAATGGTTATGACTTATGAGAATTGGGAAAGGATTTTTTCTTGAAAAGAAAAGGGAAAATCCCACAAAAATACCTTCAATGTAGGAAACTCTTATTTGCATTCTGTACTAGACAGAAGCTTAAGAAGCTCCACATATGGTCTAATCAGTTAAACATTACCTTCAGAATGTAAACTGCATTAACAACTGACATCAAGCATCACTACTCATCCAGAAGATCAATTATTAGCAGTAGTAACCATCAGCAAATACGCACTTAATGGGGAATTCCATTAGAAAATACGGTAAAAAAAAAAAACAGATCAATTTACCACCTAAGTATCACTCTGTTCTGGAACATTAGTTACTGATTAGATTGGTCTTTGGTGGCTAAATACCTTTTTCACCTCTTTTAACCCAAACATACTAAAACCAAAACCAGAGATGGTGTAAAAGATCAATCACAAATTATTAACGGAAATTGAAAAAGAAAAAAAACAAATTTATAGAATGATACTGGAGTACGTAGAGACATCAATCAATTGTAGAGGCAAAATAATTAACAGTGTTAAGCACAAGAATAAAAGGATACTAAAACTTTATTAATACATCAAATGAGACAGTAGATCCTTATTAAATGTAACCAAACCCTAAACTCTTGGGGCCTCCAATATGCATATATCTAATACCCTTCGTAATGCCCCCAATTTCTCAAATGTCTTTTTTCTTTTGATCATTAGATTGTACATAAAATAGTGACATTTTGATATCTTTTGGATATAAAATGGTGTTGTTTTCAATTTTTAATGATTTTCGACGCAAAACTACTTTTAAATTGTGCAGCTTTGATTTATTTATTTACTTTTTAAATCAAAAATTCCGAAAGTGCGCATTTTATGCTCATAAGATATCAAAGATTCCTCATTATATGAAGAATCTAATGAAAAGAACCAGGAAAAAACATTTGGGAAGTTGAGATATTAGAGAGAGACAGACCTAGCCCAAACTTTGGAGATTATACATGAGGTGAGGACCCATGTTTAAATTTCCCTCTTGTTGAACTAAGACTCTATACTGCTAGAAAAAAAAAAAAAAAAAAAAAAAAAAAAAAAAAAAGGAAGGAAGGAACCAAGACTCTATATATACACATATATTGGTCACCAACTAAATCATACAAAATCTTAACCAATAGCATTCTAACTAATTTTAATATCTCTCACTAATAGAATAATGATAGTTGGCCAAGAAACACAAACAGAATAATACTAGCGTAGAGACATCAAAACCTGCATTTGGCGTTGTCTCTTGGCAGCCTCATCTTCCGGAATAACATATAAAGCTAGAAGTTGTTCCATGATACTCAGGTAAACTTCATCAGTAGAGTTTAAAAACATCTTAACCAGCTCGTTGGGTGTAAGTTCAGCGGGGCGCTTTTTTTTCGGAGCCGGAGGAGTAGAAAATGAGTCCTCACCAGGAAGCTTTCTCATCGCCGCCGGAGGAGTAGAATATGAGTCTTCAGCAGGACGCTTTCTGATCGATGCCGGAGGAGTAGAATATGAGTCTTCAGCTTTACATTTTCTCATCGGCGCAGGAGGAGGAGTTGAGTATGAGACATCAGTGGGAAGCTTTCCAACCGGAGAAGGAGTAGAATATGAGTCCACCGTCGAAGGTTCCATCATCAAAGTTTTGAATCCGAACAAAGAACAAAATTCTTCGAACAAAAGTAAGAACTGAACTCAGTCAGTTCCGATTGATTTTTTTTTTTTTTTTTTTTTTTTTAAAAAAAGAATTTAACTCAAAGAAGAAAGAAGAAGCGAATTGAATCTGGAACGCCGAATGATGAATTGCGACAGGAGAAAGATCATGAAACCCCCAACGGAAAGTTGGGTGAGAGCCTGAAAACTGTTCGAGAGTAATCAAGGGTTAGTGAGCGAGTGGCTCGAACAATATAGGTTTCGATTTCGAATTTGCGGAAAAAGGCGGTGACCCCAACGGCCTTCTCGAACAATATAGGTTTCGATTTCGAATTTGCGGAAAAACGCGGTGACCCCAACGGCCTTCTGTTCTTTTACTCGACGGAGAAAGAACGGTCTTTTTCATTGAAGGTTATTATTATTACTATTTTTAATGGATAATGATGATAAATGGGCAGTTCCGAATTGTGCCCTTGGTGGGCGGGTAATGATGATAAATAAAGATAATATTATTAATATATTAATATAAGGGATATGATATTGTCGCTATAAATTTTGGTCATTACCACAGAATCTCATTGATTTAACGGTAAAAAAAGTGGTAGTGACATTGATAGTGACCAAAATTGGTAATGACAATATCATATTCCTTAATATAATATGAAAAACCTTGAAAAAATGACATCAAGGTCCCAACTAAAACAAATAATATTAGAAAAGTTCTAAAATTTGTTAATGGTAGCTTCTCCACTTGTTAATGTTTGCCTTTTCACTTGTTATTGACAAACTAGGAGACTTTGATGATATTGTTCCTTCTAATTGGGACCTTAATGTTAGTTCTTGGATTATAAGTTTTGATGATAACAAACACTTGTAGAGAAACTAAATTTGATGATTCAGGTCAATTAAGTGTGTATTAAATAATACTTAAGTGTACAACTGTTATTGAAACCAAAACTTGAATTAGAAAGTAGTTTTCAAAGTGTTCTGGTATGGACATACTTGAGTGTTACTCTTAACACTCGAGTGTTGGCTTAACAATAGCGAGTATAAATGCCCGACACTCGCTTCATTTTTTAAAAAGTGTTGAGAAGAGTATGATGAACACTCGAGTGTTGTCCCAACACTTGCAAGAACAAAGTCATGAACCCTCGAGTCTTGTTAAATAACACTTGAGTGTGACACTCGAGTGTGAGTAAACTAACACTCGAGTGTCACCTGTTCCTACATTGAACCTTTGTCTCGAGAATTCAAATTTATTGATCATCATCTAGTAACTCTTGTTTATTACTCATAATAATTCTCAATGCTACTAAACATATTTGGTTATGAGTTTAAGATGATTTGAATCAAGGATTAAGACCAAAAATGCAAAAGCAAATTCATCAAAACATTAAATGCGGACACGAAAAAAGAAAGAGACACAAGCAAACTCGAGCGAGGTCAATGAGTTTCTCAAGAAGCGTCAATTACAGAAAGAAATCAAAAGCGACCCAACCTTAGACAATTGCAGAGACCAAAAGGATGTCGTAAGAAGATCTGTAGCAGTGATTCAAAAGCGATGTTAGTTCTCTATGTTTGTTTTAATGATAATAGACAATTGTACATGAAATGGACTTAATGATTCAAGTGAGTAACTTTCTGTTCAATCAAATCTTGAATCAATAAGTGATTTAATATGTCTGTCAAAGACTGACTCGAGTCATGGTTAAAGGACTCGAGTCATGTGTGTTAAAACCTCAGTCAAAATAGCTTTCGGTTTTGACTGACTCGAGTTAACATTAGCTGACTCGAGTTAAGGCCTTTTAAATCATTTTGAAAGTAAAGCTTCACTCGAGTTAATGGTGTATGAATCGAGTTGACTTTGTGAGGACTTAAATTTATCTTTTCAAATCTTAACTCCCGCACTCAAATATCTTTTCAACAGTCAAAAGTTTTGCCTCGAGTTGATTTTGATTCACTCGAAGTTACTCGTTAGAGTTGGCACTTTTGCACTCGAGTCATCATTTGTTTAATTGAAAAGTATTTCTCAAACTTATTTGTGAGCATAATTTGACAACTTGAGTTATGATATTTGTTGGTCGATTTCCTTGATGGCAAGTGAACCAGTCTAACAAGTAATAAAGTGTAAGTAGAGTATCGTCCCATAGAGATTGAGATACCGAGAAGTGACGGTCGACTGCTGTAATAGTTGTGTGAACAGAAAGTAAAATCTGATTGATTTGGGGGGGGGGGTTTGTGTGGTTACGCTAAATAACAAGAAAGTAAACAGAGTATCGTAGTCGTAAGAAGATATCAGTAGGAAATTAGGCTGAACTCGGAATCATTCTTAAGTATATCAATCCCCCAGTTGCTTCACATTGCTATAGCATTTATACTGCACAGCTTCCGCAATGCTACAACATAGATACTAATTACAACGCTATTCAGCTAACCCACCACTAGAGTCTATCGAAGCTTTCGTGTCCGATACATGTAATCCTAACTTTATTTCTCCCATATGCCTATGGCAATTTTCTAGTTAGATTAACATTACAAAGCAATGTGTTATGGTTATGAGCGGTAAACCCATTCCTGAAGTCTACAATAATAGGTCAAGCCTTGCACTAGCCTGCCTAGCAATAACTGTTTCTTAGAGGTCTAACTCCGACTCCCTTCCAGTAAGCCGAGATCACTAATCTAGCCCTTAGCTTCCGCTAATCGACAAGAATTTAATTCACTGATAAGCAAGCTAAATTTATTGAATTAAGAACTAGCAACTGGGTTCATTCCAAACTTAAGAAATCATTCTTGCTCAGCCATAGGAAATTTAGTTCATGACTGACGGGGGAAACAAAAAACAAAAAACAACAAAATGACCCATGATCAAAAGATTAAAATGAAGAAAACAGAAAGCTTGACAAAGTTTCCGACGGCGTGGAAGAAGCCCTATCACGTCACCACTCCACGTCTTCTTTTCTCCGTCTTACTGCAAGGAAGGATGCTGGGTTCTCTTGGAGTTTTCGTGCCTTGTGAAATCTCTCTCTCTTCTTTCGAGTCTGGCCATATATGAATGGAATTAGACTCTCAGCCACTCTACACCCTTTAGGGTTGGCTTGCTGTTTCTTTACATAATCAGGCTTTCTTGTGGCGTAAGTTCCTGCGAACTGGGCCTTTCCTAATCTGTCGAGATCCAGTCGTATCTCTCTTTCCAATCTTAGTAGAATGATTCTGCTGATCCGGCGGGATTCTTCAAATCTTTTAGTTTCGATCCTCCGCATCTTCTATTCTATTATGTCAGCAATCTACCTGTTGTTCTCGACCTTTACTATATTTCTTGAAATAATCTTGACAAAAGATTATAACATATGCCGCATAGCATTGTGTCCTTTAATTTGCTATAGCTTTAGAGATGCCTTGTATTGCACTTCAATAAGCTGACTTGATGCTATAGCATAGTATCAGCTTTGCTATACGTTTTTCTCATAAAACCTTGCAACTTGTTCTTTTCTTAGCGCATGTTTAGGATATGTGTGAAATGCATCCTTAAGTTCCATGTATAATGAATTAATGCCTTTGTACCTGGATTTAACATAGTTAAGCTCATATTCACTGTTCAATTCTATCGTTTACTACAGGGAAAACATGGCATAAATTGTGCTCATCAATATTGTTGACTCGAATTATCCATTAGAGTCATCACTTAAAGACTTGAGTTCCATTTTTCTGAAGCATTTTCAAATGTAACTCGAAGTCTTATGTTAAAGATCAAAATCTATTTACTCGAGTTATAATGACTTGACTAGAGTTAATGACTCAAGTCAGTTGCTATTAGACTCGAGTTATGCTTTGTAAAGTTATCCTCTCTTTCTTAACTTCTGTTTACAAACAAGTCTTTTTAAGAAGATAATGCTTGTGACTCGAGTCTTGGATGATCAACTCGAGTTAGCAACTTGAGTCATTAAGTGATTGACTCAAGTTGGGTTTTCTGCTTCTGTAAATCATCATGTTTGTAAATTTAAAATCATTGATTGTGATTTTATATCTTCTTATCAACACTCGTTTTTGTTCCAACTATGTTTAATCAGTATATTAATGAGTTTCAGATAATTATGCGGGTGATTAACACACAAACCTCGAAAAAGCATTAATTATGTCAGAAGCATTTAATACTGTTGTAGAAAATGAGACGCAAACTCAGCAACCATTCTCTAAACAATTAGAAAGCATTTCTGCCATTCCCATTCTGCATTAAATGATGTATCTCAACGGGCAAAAGGAATTGTGATAACCCAAGGAAAATAAAATAAAATAAAATAATATTAATAATAATTAATGATGACCATTGCTATTACCTTTGATGATTAATGATGACCATTGATATTACCTGTGATAATTAATGATGACTATTGATATTACTATAATTAATGCCTCAGTTACAAAAGTTCAGTTATAAATAGGGGCTTAGTCTAACCAAACCAAATCATTTCCAATCTTCAAAGCATTTCTCCATTTCTCTTCTCCTCTTCTTCTCTTTCTTCCTATTTCAAATTTTTTATTTTTCTGGCTACCAACTGCGCTTCTCGTCTCTAATCAATTTTCTTCCTAGAAGTCATCAAACACCACCAAGTAATCCTAATCTCTAAAAGTCTTAGGTTAATATTTCATAGGTTTGTTATATATGAAATATATTATATGTAATCCTAATCCCTAGAGAGTCAAGGGTTGGCTTAATATGAATTTTTGTTTGATGTAAACCTAATCCAGCAACAGATATATTCAATGAAGGAACTTTTAAAGAAGAAAATTGTGACAAGATTGAATTTTTCCTAATTGTGTGTGATTGTAATGAAATAATGGTGGGAGGATAGCTTTGGGATGGTACTTCCTAAAGTGATGAACACAACCTTTGGGCTTTATGCCTTCGATATTTATATGATGTGAAAAGATATTATTCGTTCTTCTCAAAGTGGTGTTTGACAGGGTTTCCCGGGATACTAGTAGTAACTTTGGGAAGAGGTGTGCACACTAGGAAGAGATATTTTGATGATGGCCAATTTGATGATTTGTGACTGGCAGGGTTTCCTGGGTCTACCATGGTTCTCTTCCCCACTAATTACACTAAAAGAATTCAATAAAGATAATGAATAATATTTGACTCGATGTGGATGTATATATGATGAATATTGAAATTGATATTTGATTCAATTACTATGTGATTATATATTTGATTTGATTGTTATATTTGAGCTATGCAAATTGTACTTTGATTAGGATTACCAGTTTTGCTGACTTTGTATTTGCATGACTGCGATGATCCTTTGGGGGAGCAAATTTTCAGTGAAATAGGTTCCAAAGGATGGAGTTAGTAGTGGACAGTGAGGATAACAACTCAAAGATTTCTAGCTAGTTCTAGAGTTTATAGAATTTTTATGAATTTAATAAAATGCATAAGGCATATTTCCTTTAGTTGAACTTTAACCTTTGGTTTTATTTTAATGTAATTAGCCTTGCACTTGTCTTTAGTACCCGATACGATTGTAACATTTCCTAAATTTGGTTAATTTAAATTTCATAAGTCATTTATGATTTAAAAATTTTATGTTATTATAAATTGTTAAAAATTTGGGGGTGTTACAAGAATGAAGGAATGTCAAGTGGCAATTATTCTCAGAATTGAATCGTGTAAGTAATAAACGAACTCAATAGTCAAATGCCTATATTTATTACTCAAAACGGATTTATTGAAGCTTCTCAACGCTCATTGATTTCAACCACCAAATATAAAGTGAAGCATTCAATTCGAACCACCTACCGAAACATCTTACGCTCAAAGGAATTTATTGCATCTATTGTTTCATTCATTACTGTGTAATATCTTCAGATATTTTTGAACTTTAGTGATTCTTAATCTACTCTATAAGAGAGTTATTTTCTGATCAATATCTTTGTAAGAAAGTCAAGGTAGAGGAATCTTAAGAGTGGGTGTATCGATTACAACTTGTAAGGGTGAGCGAATCCTAGAGAGAGGATTACCCGAGAGTTACAGAGTGTGTAATTGAAAGTGTTAGTGAAAAACCCATAGTGTCTGGGGACTGGACATAGGTCAAGAGTTTAGACTGAACCAGTATAAATCTCTTGTGTATACTATTCTACCTTTCATTGCTCTGTCTTTTAGTTTTTGCGGTTAATCGCAAAAAGTTTTTAAATCACCCAATTCACCCCTTCTTGGTGATATTCGGTCTTTCAAGTGACTTATCCTCAAAATCTTCCAACGACTCTAATTTGTATCTAACAGAAAGCTTCTCTAGTCTAATGGATAAATTGAACACACCTAATGGAAAAGCTTCAACGGTCATTAATAGTGTTCATCTATAAATACAAGAGCATTGAATTCAGAGCCAACTAACTACGAACGATAAAATTTAGTGCTCACTTATTGCTCATTAATACTATGTGAAATATCTTTTGATATTCTGATCATTAGTGTTTATTCATCTAATCTATGAGAGAATTTTACAATCAATTTGATTTTTATAAAATCTCAAGGTAATGGGTTCTTGAGTATGGTTATCTGATTACATTTGTAAGGGAGAGTGAATCCTAGTGAAGAATACTCTATAAGAGCTTGTGTAATCGTTGAAAGATAATGGAAATCTTAGAGATACTCTGAGGACTAGACATAAGTCAAGATATTGAGGTCGGACCAGTATAAATCACTATGTACACCTTAGTGATATTCATCTAAACCTTCTTTGTTGATTTAATTGTTTGTTAAGATTGTTTTAAATTTTATAAAACACCCAATTCACCCCTTCTTAGGTGATACACTGCGACTAACACTTGATGTCATTTTCCTAAGAACTTTTCATATGATTCACACTTCTGATGTCATTCAAAATTTTAAATTATAAATTGAAGCTCTACTCCGACATGTCAAATTTTACAATAAGTTGATTTAAAGGTGAACGTATAAATATATGCATGAGATTCCCCTAAATAAAGGGACATCCAATTTGAGTCCTGGTTTGCGGAAAGTCTTAAGCAACCATGACTCCTATGTAACTATCGGTGTACAGACATTGGATATATGAATAATCTACCAAAAAAGGGGAATATTGAACAAAATCTCTGTGTAAGGCACAATGAACACCACATTTTCGTAATAAGTCTGCCAAAAATCTTCATCCACCAAAAATTTCACCATGACATATGATTTTTCTAATGTTTATATTTGAAATTTGTGTATAGTGAGATTCAAATATTCAACAAACTAAAATGAACAATAAGTATTGGTAGCGAGCCATATCTCAACTGACGTACGAATAGTATAATTGAAAATTTGAAAAAATAAAAAAGGAAACAAAAGATTAGCCTGCACACGATAGTCCAAAGTTGTAACATGTTACAACTTTGGAGGTAAAATTGAAACTTAATCATATTTTTTGTGTGGATTAAGTACCTTAGCCTTAAATATTTTTTTTTGGGAGAATTTCATTAAAAGATTATAGGACCAAATTTATTTTAGTCAATGATCAAAATATCGTGAAAATTTCACCATAGGATCAAGGATCAAAATGAAAATAAGTTTATAGGTGAAAAGACAATAATGCCCCTTGTTTTATTTTTAAAAAATTGTTTGGTCATCATTAGAGCACCAGTGGCTGCAAATCACCTGCCGCCTGGCCGGAATGGCCATGACCAGCCAGCCATCAAAGCTCGGGTAACATGTTGTTCATAAAAGGGTTCCGCTTGTTCATGAAGGTTGCACACTTGTTTATGAAGAGTAGAACACTTGCAAATAAAATTGTTCAATTTGTATTGTTCATATGTAAAATCTATTTGTTCATGAAGAGTTACATACCCGCAAATGGGATTGGAGCTTGTATAACAAAGATTAAAAAAACAAGAAGGCAAAAATATAAATAAATACCATGTAGACTTCTAAAACCTAGAAAAGTATGTTAATGATTGTAAAGAATAGAGAGGTCATCTGGTAGGAATCTGGAATTTTGAATTTTGTGTTTTTAACAAAATGCCCTCCTCTTTCTTCTTTTTATTTCTCACTTCCTTCTCTCTTCTCTTTGTATTTTCTTCCAAATTGGCACCCACCTCTATTGCTCTCTAACTCTATCAAACTTCATCGGAGAAAATGATGAATAGTGCTTCCTTCGCCTCCCTCTGTAAATCATTGGCCTTGAGGAAGAAGATGCAAAATAGAGTTGGGATAGCCTTCTCAAGGCCTAGCCTTCAATCGTGTTCCCTCTTCTTTGGTTCTTGTTTGCCTTTGCTTCAAGCCCAAAGTTAAGGACGATGAATAGTGGTTCAACGATGAAGCCGCCTTTCTTTTCTCTTTTTCACACCTCCTTTGGTTCTATGATTTGCCTATGAAAAATGATGAACTCCCAAAGAAGATGATGAACAATGGTGTTTAGTGGCTGATCATACTCTTTTTCTCAATCGTGGCTGCACGAGTATTCAACCCATGCCAAAGTTTGCAATTTTGACTCCATGCATTGATAGATTCATCATCAAGTCCATATCCTTATGATCATACAAGGTCACTCTCAAGGTCTTTCCTTTCTCTCATTCCCTTTTTATCTTCTTTCTTTAGCTCTTCTCTTTCCACTAGCATGCTTGAGCTTGCTTGCTATGTGCTTCATTGTTTATTTTGGGAATCTCTTTGGTTTAGTTTTCTCTAGTACTGAAGTTCATTAATTGTTGGGTATGGAAGGAAAAAATGTTGAAGAAGAGTTTTGGGTTGTGACTAATTGAGTGATAAGATTGATTAAAATTATAATGACTTCAACAAAATCGTAAGTACTGACAATATGTGTAAAATGATTGATAAAAAGTTTTGGGTTGTCACAATTGAGTATTGTGCGAAATGAATAGTGGTGTTAATGAGATCTGTAATGGTTTTGACAAAATTAATAAGTAATGACAAAATGTGTAAAAATATTGACAAAGAGTATTAGATTATAACAAATTGAGTAATGAAATTGACTAAAAGAGTAATGATCTTGACAAAATCAGTAAATATTGATAATATGTGTAAAAGGATTATGTAATGAAGTTTTTTGATCTTTTCTCTCGAATATGAAAAATCCATATTCCCATTTTGTGAAGTTGAAATAGAATTTATATGTCACTTAATAATAATAATAATTTGGGTATAGGGGCAACTGGACGTTTTGCTAGGGTTTCTTCGAACCGTACTTGAGAGCTTCATCGCCCACTACGACGGAGAAAATGAGTGTCCCCTCCATTCGCGTATCGCTAGGAGGGGAAAGTAAGGGAATTCTAGAGGAAGACAAAGAGGAATTGACTCGACGGATGAGGAATGCTCGTTTCGAAGAGGTGAATTTTACAGAAGGTGACTCATAGCTAGCTCGAGAGGAGACATGGATGCAAGCTGAGGAAAAAGTGCCTTCCCCGAAGTTGTACAGGAAATCACTTAGGTGGAATGTTAATTCGAGGGTTTGCTGGTGGGAATGGTCAAAGAAAGATGAAAAGGAGGTGATGGAAGACTATGGCGCTGACATTAACTTCACCAAGGTTCTGAATCCGAATAACGATATCAATGTAGATGTTTCAAATCCTTTATGTATGAGATTCTTATTTGATGAGAAGGAGAAAGAAAGACTGATGAAGCCTTTTGGAAGGACTTTGGTTGTCAAATTGTTAGGAAGGTAGCCATCATATGGGTCATGGTGAAGAAACCGAGGCAAATCTTGGAAAGGAAGAGTTCGAGAGACTACTAAAGTTGAAGGAAATCAGAGGAGAGTGCAGGGGAGGGTTCATTCACGGAGCAAAGAAGGTAGGGGAAAATGTAAGTATGGCTGAGGGTAAAAAAGGCTCTAGAATGCAAAAATCAAGGAGTATGGGGGTTGCAAGGCAAGAGGAAAGAGCAGAGAAGGAAGGGAAGGTGAAGGATGTTCCAGTGAGAAATGAAGTAAGGTATATGAATTTTTGTCTAAAAGAAACTTAGAATGTGTAGAGCAGCTATGAATTTTTCCTGGAAACCAATATGAATTTGTATAGGAGTAAAGGAATGGAAATATTTGAAAAAGAAAATTTGAAACTGGGAGAACAGAAAAGAAGGGGATGGACTAAGAATGATATGAATACAAGAGACGTGCCTAAGGGAGAGGAGGACGAAGATTGATGAGCACAAATAATACCATTTTTTCCTATACTAATTGGTGAATTGAATGTTAAATCCAAACTTAACCATAGATAATCTAAGCAAAAAGGCATACATTCATGATATAGGGACTAAGGAGTAGAAATCATTTGCATGTCTTTGAGAATGTAACAATTTTGTGTTTTTAAGGGAAATCGTATAGCAAGGCGATACGATGCTATAGCATTCTCGACGGCGATTCAAAGTGCAATACAAGGCACCCCGATTGCTATAGCAAAGTAGAGGAAGCAATGTTATGCAATATGTTTTTCGACCTTTTTACCCGGATGATTTCGGGAATAAAATAAAGGGCGATATTGACGAGATAGGTTGCTAACGTAACGGAATAGAAGATGCGGAGGAGCGGGACTGAAAGATTTGGAGAATCCCGCAGAATCAATAGAAGCAATCTACTCGGATCCAAAGATATGATAGATTCCGACAGATTAGGAAAGGCCTAGCTCGCTGTGACTTAAGCTGCAAGAAAAGACTGATTATAAAAGGAAACAGCAGAGCCAACCCTAACAAAGTCGGAGAGCCCTAGAACGAGATTTCGACCGTCGGCGAGACTCAAGAGAAGAGTGAGAGATTTTATAAGAGCACGATACTTCCGGGACCGCCCAAAGATCCTTCCCTGCAGTGCGATGGAACGAAGAAGACGTGGAGTGGTGACGTGACAGGACCTCAACCACGCCGTCAGAAATTGCATCAAGCTTTCTATTTTCTATTCTTTTTATCTTTGTTTTATTGATCATGGGTCATTTTGTTAGTGTTTACTCTGTGTGTCCCTCGTCAGTCATGAACTAAACTTTATATGGATGGACGAGGATGAGTCTTTAAGTGTTGAATGAACCCAGTTGCAGTTTCTTAATTCAATAAATTTGGTTTGCGTATCGGTGTACTTATTACTAGTCGGTTAACGGAAGTTAAGGGCTAGATCTGTGGCCCCAGCTTACTGGCAAGGAGTTGGGTTAGACCTCTAAAAAATAGTGTTTGCTAGGCCGCCCGTGCACAACGTGACCTATTATTGTAAGCTTCAGGAATGAGACTACCTCTCATAACTATTACACCTTGAGTGTAACGCAGGTCTGACTAGAAAGTTGCCATAGGAATATGGAAGGAGTATAGTTAGTATCAAATGTATCGGACGCGGAAGCTTCGGTAGATTATAGTGGTAGGTTAACCAAATAGCTTTGCAGTCGGTGTCTATCTTTGTAGCAATTGCGGAAGGCACGGTGTAGATGCTATAGCATTGGGGTAGAGCAGCTGGGGGATTGAAGCACTTAAGGATGATTCGAGTCTAGCGACTTCTCACCGATATCTTCTCTCGTTTATAGATCTTTTGTTTACATTTGCTAGTAGCATAGTTACGAAACCCCTCAACCAATTATATCTATTTTCTGTTTTCACAACTGTCATAGCATTGGTGCGTTACTCCTTGGTATCTCAGTCTATGGGATGATACTCTACTTTCACTTTATTACTTGTTCGACTGGTTCACTTGCCATCAAGGAAATCGACCAACAAAGATCCGATTGAAAGTATTGGTATGAGCATTGAAATTACGTATGCCACACTAGTACTTGTTGATGAGAGGTAACTCTGTATTATCCTTATATCACCATTATCCATTTATGATGAAGATATTAGTATAGAATTATAGGGGTTGAATTAGCAAAGGTGTTGCAGCTGTGGTTAGTGATATGAAAAAAAGATATAAACTTGATATAGTTGTAATTCTGGAACCTAGAATAAGTAGTAACTAAGCCAATAAGGTTATCAGGAGCTCAGGTTTCAACTATTCGAGTAGAGTAGAGGCTGAGGGTTTTTCATGGGGTTAATGGATTGATAAGTCATATTTCTGCCATATATTTCCGCTGTGTCATGATTGTTTTGCATAGTAATTTTGAGATTAAATGTGCTTTATTTGATATGTACACGTGGAAATAAGGGGTAGATGAAGTGAGTTGTTGCATTTTAAATACTATTTTGCATATAGGCAGAAGAAAAGGCTACATTTTGATGTATTTTGAAATCGCATAACAATGTTGACATGATGCTACAACATAGTGAGTGTTTGCTCTGAACTAGCATCACAATGCTGCCTCAATGCTATAACATTAGAGCCGGAAATCTGGCCGAGGCCATTGGGCGGCCCTTTTAAAGCCCTTCCCGGACTTGAAAATTAGAGGAGTTTGATGAAATAAGCCCTACACGGCCGGCCTTGTAGTCTCGGGCTTAAAAAGGGCTGGCCCTAGAGGGCCTCAGGCTGGCCCTTTTAATTTATGATTATTGTTTTTTGGAAGCATGGATTCACATATCATGGTAATTCACTAATTTTTATATATATTATATTTGTTATACAGTTATTTATCCATTTAAGTACAAATACAAAAATACATAATAACTATACTCCAATTTTATGATTTGGTTTATTATTTGTTGCAGATAAAGATTATGGATGTGTTTATGATGCATGAGAAGAAATTCATGATATTCTTACTCATGAATTAAAGCCTACTCAAAGCGAAGCATAATCAAATGTCATTGAAATTGATGATAATGGCGATGATGACGACAATAATAGTCATTAGACTAATGTCACTTAGTGGTATGCTTTTTATGTTTTATGTGAGTTATTTGTGAACATAGTTTGCTTTTGATTATGAATTAGTGACTGTGCTTATTTGTTGGATGATTCATGTTGTTTTGATATAATGTTGACAATATTTATTTGATAAATTAGAACATTAATTATTGTAATTTACTAATTATATTTCTTTGAAAATCGAGGAAAAATAGTTAAAATTTGGAATAGTAACTTCCAGGCTCTGGAGGGCCGGCCCTGGCCTTGGTGCTCTCGGGCTGGGCTTTGAAAAATAGACGTGACTTTGAAAAACAGATGTTTTTCTTACCTTAGGTCCTAGAGGGACGGCTCTAGCCCTTCACGAGCCGACCTTGATTCCCAACTCTATATAACATCATAAGTGATAACCTGTTATAGACTGTATTACATTGACATTTTCTCGAGAATATTTTAGAAAATAAATACAAGTAATTGAGTGGAATGTTTAGATAGTGGTTGACTTGACAGAGACGAAAATAGAGAATGCAAAGAGTTGAATGGAAGATCTAGAGAATCCTGTGGACTTAAAGAATCAATCAATTGAATCTAGGGAGTTGGGCCTAACAGAATTAGAAAGCCCAGCTCACTGGACATACTACGCGAAGGTCCTCACTATAAAGGGAAAAGACAGCTAAACCTAAAAGGTAGTCAATGACAACATGATGCGACTCAAGCTCGTAGAATTGGATTCATTGAGATATTTTAGAATTTTGTCGGGAGTTGCAGAGAGGCCAATTGTGATAGAAAAGAGGTGAAATCAAAGAAGACACAATGGCATTGTGTGACAGTTGTTCTCTGTGTCGTCGAACATTGCGACGATCTTTTTGTTTTAGTTTTTCTTTTATACTTTTCATGGATAATCTTTCGTTTGTTTCAATTGTATTTCCCTCATCAGCCATGAACTAAATTCCATTGGCTGAGTGAGGATGGAGTCTTAGGTTGTAGTATGAACCCAAATTGTTAGTTTTAAATTCAATACATTCATTTTTCCTAACTATGATATTAACAACTTGTTTGTTAGTTGGCCGCTAATAGGTGAGAGTAGTGGCCTTAGTTTACTGGAAAAAAGCTAAGGTTAGACCTTTATTAAGCAGTGTGTTCAAGGTGAGCTTGTGCAAGGCTCGATCTAAATTGTTAGTTACATGAATGAGTTTACCTTACATAGCCAGCACACCTAGGTTAAATTGACATTATAAGCCCGAAAATCTGCATAGAAATATGGGAGAAGTAGAGTAAGGAGCTTAGTTACAGGTTTGTGGAAGTTTCTATATACATTAGTGGTGGGTTAGTTGAATAGTATTACGATAGGTAGTTTGCTGTAGCATTGCGGTATCTGTGCAGCAGATTGCTGTAGCAATTCGATAGAGGCAATCTGGGGGATTAATGCGACTTAAGATAAATTCTGAGTTTTTCCTGTTTTAAATATGATTTTCTCAACTGTATTCTTGATCATTTGCTTTATTCTGTTTATTAGTAGTAGTAGTCAAACAAACCATCCAACTATTACCATCGTGCAACGTTCAATCAATCACTAGTTTCATAATTGGTATTTCAATATTTGTGGGATGATACTCTACTCACTACTTTATTACTTATTCGACTGGTTAACTTGCCATAAGGGATTTCAACCAATATGGATCCTTTGGGAGATAAATGGTTTGGTTATGGATATCATAAAGAAAGATGATCAGTTTATGCACTGTAAATTGGGGTTGGGAAGTGATACAATGGTATTCCTAGCAGTATATGCAAGTCTAAATGAGTAGAGAAGAAGTAGGATTTGGACTATTTTGCAAAAGATATCTAGTGGGACTAATGAGTTATGGATCCTAGCTGGGGATTTGAATGAAATAAAGTATCATTTGGAGAAAAAAGGGGGAGGAGGAATAAATGAAACAAGATGTACTAGGTTCAATGACTGGATTCAAGACTGCAACTTAATTAACATTGAGGCGAACGAGCCACTTTTTAGATAGGAGGGGCCTAAATGGGAGGGGTTTGGATAGGGTGTATAGGAGATTGAATAGGTGTTTGTGTAATGCAGAATGGCAAGAACGTTTTGGGAGTACTGAAGTAAGAGTAATCCCAAGACTATGTTCGAATCATCATCCAATCTTGGTGAAGCTTCATGAGGAGGATAAAGGAAATAAGGTGAGACCTTTCAAATTTTAAGCTATGTGGCAGATGCACGACTAGTTTGAGGAGTTGATGAAGAATAGCTGGAAAGGGATTGAGGAAGCGCATGTAAAGCTGTCTCTATTACAAAAAGATTTGATCAGATGGAACAGGGAGGTTTTTAGTAGAATTGAAGCTCGGAAGAGAAGGTTGTTATCATATTGAATTGGGTACAAAAAAGTATTGATTGTAGAAGCAACCCTTTCCTTTTTATGCTTGAAAAAGGAGTTAGAGGAGGAGCTTATGCTACACTAAGGCAAGAGGAAGTACTTTGGTTTCAAAAGTTAAGGGGACGATGGTTGGAGGAGGGTGATCGTAACACAAGATATTACCATACTAAGACTGTAATAAGAAGAAGGCGAAACAAGATAAATATGCTCATGAATGAAGTTGAAGAATGGGTTGATGATTAGGAAAAAATAGGGAACATGTTCCAGGAGTTCTATGGGACACCTTTCAGGGAAGAAATGGATGATATAAGATGGTTATTATAGAGTAAAGATGGGGGGAGGTTAGACCAAAAAAGCTCAAAAATGTGGATAGGGAGGTAAGTGATGTAGAAGTGAGATATGCCTTCTTTCAAATGGGAAGTTTCAAGGCCCTTGGCAGTGATGGTTTTCCTACTATCTTTTACCAGAAAAATTGGACAGTGGTGGAACCATCAATGGTTAACTTGATAAAAGTATTATGGAGAAGTTCGGATAGAATTGTTGAAGTGAATGACACACTTACAGACTTGTCGAAATTGATCGTGAATAAACTAAAACCTCTTATGGACTATTTGGTTTCTTCTTACCAAACATGTTTTGCTCCCAAGCGTCGTATACATGATAATATAGTAATTGCTAAGGAGATTGTTCATTCCATGAGTATATTGTAAGAGTAGAAGGGGTATATGATCATTAAAATTGATCTAAAAAAGGCATATGATAGGATGGGTTGGAACTTTATTGGAAGGGTGTTGGAAGAAATTGGTTTTGATGATTGTGTAAGATGATTGATTAGGAGTTGTAGTACCTCATCATCAATGTCCTTAATGTGGAATGGAGGGAGGAACGAAAAATTTGTACCTTCGAGGGGATTAAGGCAAGGGAATCCCCTATCTCCATATTTGTGTATGTTAGGTATGGAGAAATTGACACATCCATTGTCGATTGTGTGAATAAGAACAAGTGGAAACCAATGACTTTGGGTAGGAATGGTACAATTGTCTCACACCTAATGTTTGCTGATGATCTATCTGTTAGTATATGAGGCGACTTGGAGCATATATGCATGTTGATGGAAGTCTTGGAGGAGTTTGGAGAATGTTCAGGGCAGAAAGTCAATGTGCATAAAACTATTCTATTTTTCTCAAATAATGCAGATAGAAGGGTTAAAAGAATGGAGGATTTGGGGAGATATTTAGGGCATACATGATGAAGGGTTGTGGAAACAAGAGAAAGTATTATCACATAATTGATAAAATGCAAGGTAAGTTGAGTAGCTGGAAGAAGCAAACCTTATCCTTGGCGGGGAGACTTACTCTAGTCCAATCTGTTACAAATCAGATGGCAGTGTTCTACATGCAACATTCTCGTATTCCAGCAGGTGTAAGACAAAGAATGGAGAAGTTGCAAAGAGACTTTATTTGGAAGAAAGAAGAGGGAAAGAGGAAATTGCATGTTGTAAGTTAGGACTTGCTTTGTATGAAAAAAAGAATGGTGGGTTTGGTTTGAGAAATTTGGAGGCAATGAATGATGCATTATTAGGAAGGATTGCGTGGAACACAATCACAAAACCTAACAAACTATACTCAAGGGTACTATGTGGCAAGAATAGGAGGAATATGGACTTGAGGAAGGAAGTCATTTAGAAGAAATTAGATTCGAAAGTATGGAAGAACTTGGCTAGAATCTGGCCAAAAGTGGTGAGTAAGCTATATTGGTAGGTAGGGAATGGGAAGGGGATAAATTTATGGTGACACATGGTTGGATGATGGAAGGAAGCTAATTGAAAAATGTTCTAGGCGGCTAGCGGATAGGGAAGAGAATATAATGGTTAGTGACATGGCTAACACGAATGGGCAGTAGGATATGGAGAGGATTGAAGGGTTGGTGAATGAGGAAGGCATAGGCCTTATTATGGCCGTTCCTCCACCAAAGGATTTCATTGGTGAGGACTATATTAAGTGGGGAATGAGGCTCCAAAATAAACATGTAACTGCTAATTTGTACCATGTAATGAGAGTAGAATAGAGAAAGGAGGAAATATGTGGAACAAAGTCTGGAAGTGGAAGGGGACAAAGAATACAAATCTTTTTATGGATTGCAATGCATTAGAGGTCACTTACAAGAGCGAGAAGAAATCGTTTGATGGGAGGAAGTAATAACTATTATAGGTGCACGAAGTAGGCTAAGTCCTTAATGCATGTGATGAGGGAGTGTTAGGTGGCGAAGAATTTTTGGCAGAAGTTAACTAGTGGAGGGTGTGACCTTGAGTTTTTCATATTACAGGGACAAAGCTGATTTGTCTGGAATTTGGGCAGAATGGGTAAAAATTGGAACTTGGTTTTTGGGGTAGCATGCTTGTTGTTGTGGGGTTAGAGGAATAAATGTCTATTTGATGTAGGTTTTGTTTTGCTTGATAATCTGGAATCAATTGTATTACGGTATGTTGCATATATTAAAGCAGCAAGAGTAGAGTTTGGGAGAGTTATTGGCTCCAGACAAGAACAGTATATCAGATGGGGAAACCTTAGTGAGGGATGGGTGAAAATCAACGTTGATGGTGCTTCTAAAAGGTGAGACAAGACTTGTAGGTTGTGGTGGATTAATTAGAGGAAGCAATAGTAAGTGGGTATGTGGTTTTGCTAGAAAATTGGGTTTTTGTATAGCCATCAAAGCTGAATTGTGGGCTGCGCTGTCTTGTTTAGCTTGCAGTTATAATTTTCAGAATATGAGATAGGATATTGTCACTACCATTTTTTGTCACTACCAATGTCACTACCACTTTTTCACCGTTAGATCAGAATCTCAATAGGAGAGAGGAGTGATAAAAGTAGATGAGATTCTGATCTAACGGTGAAAAAGTGGTAGTGAAAAAAAATGATAGTGACAATATCCTATCTCTTAACAAAAATAGTTCTTACTTTCTCCTCCTGTTTGAAACTTAAGTTTGCTAATGCATCTGTACACATATTACCTTCCCTATGTACATGCACAATCCTAAACTTTGTAAGCTTTTGCAAGAACCTTGTATCTCGACATCATGTTAGAACCAGCTTCCTCTTCCACCTGCACATTATTTACCAGAGCCAACATAGCAATAGAGTCACATTCTACAATAATATTTTGAGGGATATGATATTGTCACTACCACTTTTTCATCGTTAGATCAGAATCTCATTTACTTTTATCACTCCTCTCTCCTATTGAGATTCTGATCTAACGGTTAATCCTCCGTTAGTTGTTAGTAGATTCTTGTATAGAGATGATGTGGGTGTAGCTTATCCATGCACCATAGTGTTACGATGAGAAGAAAATTTGCTAATGAGAGAATCCTCTTCTGTTTTGGGTTTGAGTTCTTGTGCATTTGCCCCATGTATATATATATTAGGGATAATGGTCTTAAATGCCATGAAAGTTTTCACTCAGGAGCACTGATAAGATGGAAGTTTTTTTTGGACCAAAAATGCCATGGAAGTTTTCGCTGAGGAGCAATTTTGCCTTGAAAGTTTTCACTAAGGAGCAATTTTTGGAAGTTTTTCAAGGAGCAATTTTGCCCTTTCGTCCCCAAATATTAAAGTTGACTATTAAATCAGTCAAAGACCACACATGTTATGCCTTGAAAAGGTCAAACTTGGAGCGAAGAAGGAGATACTTGAGATGTTGAGCTCAAGTACTTAGAATTTGTGAAGCCGAACCGCTCAAAGGATTTGGAAGGTCGATTGTCACAAAACCCAAAGGAAGCATCACTTATAATTTAAGGAAATGATCGGTCTATACAAATGTAACTATTATCACTATTGATTTGTTTTTGAACCAATTTTTAGAACAATTAATTTCTCGTTTTGCGTTTCATTTGCGTTTTGTGACGGACCTTTCGGTTTCTTTGACCAATTCGGCTTCACAAATTCTCGGTCACCTTGATTTCAACATCGAAGGATCTCCTTCTCTCGACTCCAAGTTCGACCTTTTTAAGGCATGACATGTGTGGTCTTTGACTCGATTTAATAGTCAAATTTAATATTTGGGGACATAAGGAAAAATTGCTAAGTTTTGTAAACTTCAAGGCAAAATTGCTCTTAGTGTAGAAACTTCGGGGCAAAATTGCTCCTCAAATAAAAATGGTAAAAATGATATACTTTTTGGGGCAAAATTGCTACGTCTTATAAACTTTCGTGACATTTTTGGTCCAAAAAAACTTCCGTCTTAGTGGTGCTCTAAGAAAAAAACTTCCATAACATTTAAGACCCTTATCCCTATATATTAAAAAAAAAAGGAAAAGAAAAACAGGAAGTTGAAGTTGGTTATGTGGTCTACGTCTGAAGTTAATTGTGGAAACGGAAGCAAAGCGAAACATGAACTTTGATCACAGATCTTGATTACAAAAGCATTGCAAATTCAAGTTGAGAAAACAAGATTCATATGTTACATATTGAGGCCAATCCTAAACGTTACTGGTTCAAAATTCAAATCACAACAATTTACGACCTCTCTAAGTATAATCCAAACTCCAAATGAGCCCACGATTTCTACTCTCTACGTATACATAACAATGCTTTCATCACCAAACGATTATTCTTCTTCTTTCAGGTTCAGCATTTCTCTTCTGCATTGGATCCATCAATCGCCTCCATTTCTACGGCAGATTTAGGCTTTTTCGGCTTGTACCAAATCGCACACAGCACAAATGCTACGAGGTTGATGATACTGAGTATGGTTAGCAGCGCGTAGAACAGATCAAGTCTTCCATGGTTGATGTCGTCGGCGAGCCATCCTTGCCCGTTATTGGTGCCGGTCACTTTCTTCACGACGGATACGAGGAAGCTACTGACGAAGAACCCGAGCGACAGAGTCGTTAGGAAGAGGCCGGTGCTCATGGTTTTCATGCTTTTTGGGGATTGGGTTATGAAGAAATCGAGTTGGCCTGTGTAGATAAAGGCTTCTCCTGAACCCACCAGGAAGAACTGTGGGATTAGAACGAACACCGTTATGGGCAGCGTCTTTGTTTCGTCGGCGACGCTTTTCGCCAGTGCTAATCGTCTTTTCTCGCACAATGCGGCGGCAGCCATTCCCACTGTTGAAAGCCCTAGGCCAATTGCAATCTTTTGTAGGTTGGTGAATCCTGGTACACTCATAAGATGAACTCTATCAATTTCTCGTTTCCAAGGGTTAAAATTTGTTATCTTTTACATGGTTGTCACTTGAACTCATAGCTTAATTGGCCAATTTATAATTGGTAAAGGTTCAATTGTTTGTGTATTGAACACGTTATGGGGCTGTAATGTTTAAGCGTGACTAAATATTGGATCGTTTGTCTTTTACCTGGTTTGCCTTTCCATTTTTTCCAAAGGGGCATGATGAGTCGGTCATAAACACCCAGAGTGATTAGGATGGCTGCCACAAAGAAGACCGTGAGAGAGCCTGCAGGAATTTGGAATTTTCCCATGGACCTTTCCATGGTGGAGGCTTGTTCAACTGAAAACGTGATCATTTGGGCATATGTGGTCCAGAATATGATGGTTGTGGCCCAAATTGGGAGGAGTCTCGCCATCATTTTAACTTCTTCCACTCTTGTTAATGAGCATAATTTCCAAGGGTTTGGTGCAGAACCATACATATTCTTCTCAAAATCATCTTCTGCTACAATGGCAGCTTTCTCCAGAAAGCTATTACAAATAGTACAAGTGTTAGAGATTATAATAACTAGTGATCATGGGAATTTATGCGTGAGGATGTGCATTTATTTTTAATTAAATTGACAAAAAGAGAAAAGAGAAAACTGTTATTATGACAGTTTCTTCAATTCCAGTTATATGAATTGGCTTACACAAGGGAAGAGGGAGATGAACTAACCGGAACTGATTAGTGTGCTCTATTCTTGAAGCCTCAGGAGTGTCCTCATACAAAGATCCAATGTTGTATGGGAGGTCCATCTTCTTTTTCCTTATGGCAGCAACAATGACTTGGAAAATGTGGACTATGGGGCTTCCCATACTTTTCTTGTATCTGTATCTTTTAGTTCCATATAAGAACACCAAAATGGCTATGAGCATAGAAACAGAGCAAATTCCATATGCCCAGCTTCGACCCACTTCATCTTGTATATAAACAAGTATTGTGACAGCCATCAGAGTCCCAAAACTAATGAAGAAGAAGAACCTGTTGAAGAAATAGGCCATTTGAGATTTCTCCTTCTCATCTTTGTCATCAAATTGGTCAGTTCCAAATCCTGAGACACTAGACTTCAGGCCACCTGTCCCTAGTGCAATAAGGTACAGAGCCATGTATAAAATTCCCATTTGGAATCCATTAGCTGGCTTGCAACTGTGACTGCTGGAATTGGTGCAAGGCTGTGGACGTAGCTGTGGTAATTGAGTTGCGATTGTTAATGTGGCAGTACCCTGGAATCAACATCCTTTTAACAGTCAGAATAAAGAAGATACAAGGCAAAATTTTGACAAAAATACAAAAGTGTAAGAACTTGAGAACTGCAACACAAAATAAAAAATAGTCTCCATTATATTGTATTGAGTTTGAGACATGTATTATTATTATTATTCAATATTAATGTTTCATAGATGGGCTCTAATGAGCAAATATAATGTTATGTGTTGTGAATAAAAATCAGTAGTGACAATAATTGTCAGTATATCAAAAGACCTGACCAGTGTCTTTGTGTTAGCATAACAGCAATTATATTTGTCTGTATATTAATCAGTCTATCCTTTGGACTTGCTGAAAACTTTGTTACATGCTGAATAGTTCAAAACAAGGATGATATTTGATCAGGAATCTAACTTGCAGGCCCAAGAATAGGTGTAATAGGACTAACCAGTGTTTGTATGGCGGAAAATATTCCAATTGTCTTGTATCTGCCAAGAAAGGAATCAGCTAGAAAGCCTCCAAGCAAGCACAGAAGGAATGATGTGCCCATAAAGTCGGTTACAATATTGGCTGAGGTAGAGCTTGGCAGATGCATGGTACCAATTAAGTATGTCACCAGGTTGACTGCAATCCCCATGGTGGAGAGCCTTTCAACGATTTCAATCCCTGTAAGATTGGTAGAAAACTAGAAATTAGCTTCTGCTCTTAATATTATTCTTGGCCTATATTTAAATGCCTATTGTTTTCGGTGATAGTTCTCGACATAGCAAAACATCTATGACCTTTGTTTTGGGAGAATTACTATGAGCTCTTAAGGAAGAGATTTAATGACCCAAAAGTCTTAATGACAAGTGAGCAGCATAAACTTCTCATTTCTTACACTTGAACTAGTCCATGTATGCTTATCAGTTGTTATTGGACTTGTAGGAGATTAAATCTCATGGACTTTATAGTAATTCCCCCTTAATTGACTTCTTGGTAAATTAGCAAACTCATCAGAGAGCTTCATCATGCTAGAGAGAGAGAGATTGGGGGGAGAGAGCGTAATAGGGCTCGTTTGGGATAGCAGTGGTAGAACCGTAGAAGTGACTTTTGTTTTTAATGGACTTTTCTTGATGGTTTTTTTTTTTTTTTTTTTTTTTTTTTTTTTTTTTTTTTTTTCCGCTGGACTTTTGGACTTTTACGATGTGATTTGTGTTTAGGATAGTGGTGGCATGCAATAGTTTCAGACCTTAAAGCTTTGTTAGGTAGCTTCACAAAAAAAAAAAAAAAAAAAAAGTGACTTCAGATCTTGAAGCCCATCAAATAATGAAGCTATCCAAACACTCAATTATCAAGTTTTTACTCTCTGGGCTACTGATGGATTTTTTAGCTTCTGAAACTATGCCAAACAGGCCTTATACTCAATCGGTTTAGGTGGTGTGGTCCTTCACCATGTGTCTACTTTTTGTTTTGTTTTGGTTTTTCTTTTTTTTTGGGGGGGGGGGGGGCTCTTTGCTGGCTTTCCGCTCAGTAAAAAGATTTCTGGGTTTTTTGGCAGAAATTTTGAAAATTTAAAACAGAAAAAGGATCACAAAGAAGCATGGGTGCATGTGTATTTTATGAATAGAATAATTCTATGTTCGGAGGCAGAATGTCATTCAAAAGTGAGGTTGAGTACTAAAAAAAAGAGAAAATGTATGCGAAAAGCAAAGCTAAATTTTTATGAAAAAGTGGGGGATGAAGTAAAGATAAAAAAATATGAAAGATGTGGAATATCTTCATAATCAATCACAAGGTTCCGTATATCATATTATATGCCCTTTTCCTGTATACTCCAAACAGATAGTGACATGAGAATTATCATTGCAAGTATCATTGTTCTTTTGTTAGGACTTTTCCACCCTCTGTAGCAATTGCCACCCAAAAAAAGAAAATTATTAAAATCAAATTGAATATTATTAAAAAAAAAAAAAAAAAAAAAAAAAACTCCTAATGAGGAGAAACAGAACTCCAAATATGGATCTGGATCCTGATTCTCCTTTCTAGATTCTTTGAATGCATCAACTTCTATCTGTTTCAATATTACCCTTCATTGAAAACGCCAACCCTCCTTCTCAGCACCATCTTTTTGCTCTAAGTTGTGAGGGAACTTAAGAGTATAAAGTATAAAAGTCTGGGGTACATATATTCTGAGTAAAGCTCTGTTTGTTGCATCACCCAGCATGAGATGATTTGGATAATGTGACACAGCAAGATGCAGTATCTTGTGTGCTATTTAAATTATCTTATTATGTCTAATAAGAGACTAGACTCGAATCTATTTTTAAAAATTTGATGCTTCATTGTAAGCCGTGTAAGAGCAACTTGCATAGAGTTGTGTGTGTGTGAGTGAGTGAGTGAGAGAGAGAGAGAGACAGAGGAATATGGGCACTACTATTGCATCAATGGGATGAAGTGGGGAAACAAACCTAGAATAAGAGCAGCAGGTACCCAACCACCAGTTTTGGATTTGTCAGCTGGGAAGCCTTTATAGTCTACAGCATCAGCAACTGTCCAACTCATCTTCCCATCCTGAAATATGAAGGGGAAAAAACTTGAAACATTAGAATGATATTTCAAGTTTCAGTTGCCTTTGATTCAGAGACTTATCACAGATTACTAACCATTTTCAGAGGTTTCAAGTTCCCCACAACAAAGAAAAGAGCTTGAGGGGCTAAAACTGAAAGCTAGGAAGCTTGCTATTCAAGACCGCAACTCACAACTGATGGTTTCGGGGGGAGCTTCTCCTTTTATAGGGAAATAGCTCAACCAAATACATAGAATGAGCTTGAAAGTGACCTCCCCACTATTTAATTGATACAGATGTCCACTGGTTCATGATGAAGGTAGGGATTAGCTTTTATCGCAATAATTGGAAGGTAGTAGGATAGATTCAAAATTTGTTTACCCATATAATTTTTATCAAGAATATTATTGACAAAATATAAAAAGGTGATGTTGATTGAGGAGAATTTAGGGAGTATGTGGAATCTAGAACATGCAACAATGCACATTGCAGTTTCACCGTTCCTTTTTGGTAGGATAGATTGATTTGGGTCAAGAAGGCTGTGTACCGCTCTACCTTGGCTGGCTCTTTGAAGTGCTTTTCCTACCCCACATGTATGAAAAAGCTTTCATCCTACCCTCTTTTATCTGCATAAGTGGAAAAAGCAAAGGGATTTTTTTACCTCTTAAAGCATGCTCCTATTACTCTTTTTTTTGGAACAAGGTATTACTCTTCTGACCTCAAGGCATTTTAACCTCAGTATTTCATCAACGTAACTATGGATTATTTACATATGGGTATATTCGTGAATTGATAGCCTTTTCAAAGTATAAAAGGTTAGTTGCTCTTTTGACCCAAAAAAAAAAAAGGTTAGTTGCTCTGACTTTACTACCAGAAGGCATAAAAGATAAGATATATTTGTAGGCTAAAAATTAGTTTAGTTCTTGTTGTTAAGCATTTATTCGTTGTCTAATTTTGTTGATGTGACTAATCTGTGTATTCCTCGCAACATGATTTATGTCGTAAAAAAGGAATCAAAGGAACTAATGAATCGAACTGAATAAAATGTTCCATATGTGATGCAACTTAGTGATTCGGATGAACCTCAGAAACCGATTGGATTGGGATCTAGGCAGTTGTCTAGTCTAGGCGCAACAGGAAAATTGGGTGTCTAGGCGCAATAGGAAAATTGGTTAAGAAGAAACCAATTGACCTGGTTAAGCATGATAGAACCAGTGGTGCCAACTGTCGAACTGTCTCACTCACACACACTTTTCATTTTTTGAAATTTAATTGATGTTTCTAAGTGTTGACAATTTGTGAGAGAAAATATATTCTAATTGTATAAAATGTTGTGATACAATAACCTATTTATATACAAAAGAGAGGGACATAATAGTAAAGATTGATGAAAGCTAATAAATACTAATAATTACTAATCAGCTAATAACTACTAATAAATAGAAATAAATAGAGAATATTTACAAATACACAATATTCCCATACTCCCCTTGAAGTTGGATCTTATTTGTTAATCATGTCTAATTTACTTATGCAACTTTCAAATGTAGGTTTGAGTAGTCTTTTTGTCAACACATCAGTAGTTTGAAGATTTGTCTGTAGATAAGTGAGACATATGACCCTTTCTTCTACATTTTCCCAGATGAAGTGTCTATCGATCTCCACATGTTTCAATCGTTCATGCTGAATAGGATTTAAGGCCATGCTTACGCCTTATTATCGCAATAGAATTTCAGTGGTAAATCCACATTGACTTGTATCTCATCTAGTACTTGTTTCAGCCACAACTCCTCCATTTTCCCTTGAGCTATGCCCTCAACTCAGTTTCAGCATTGCTCTTAGATACATCTTGTCGTTTTTTACTTTTCCAGGTAACCAGGTTTCCCATACGAAGGAACAATAACCAGAGGTTGATCTCTTGTCAGGATGAGTTCCTTCCAAACCTGCATCATGTATACTTCTACAGTTCTTCATTCTTGTTTTCGGAAGAACAACCCTCTGCCAGGAATACCCTTTAGATATCTTAAAATTCCGTAGGCTGCGTCCATGTCTTCTTCTTTGGCTCACTCATGTATCGGCCACAATCGCAAAGGCTATATCGGGTCTTGTATAGATAAATCTTTCCAACAATTCGATATCTTAAAATTCCGTAGGCTGCGTCCATGTCTTCTTCTTTGGCTCACTCATGTATCGACTGGCCACACTTACTGCAAAGGCTATATCAGGTCTTGTATGAGAGAGATAAATCAACTTTCCAACAAGTCTCTGATATCTTCCTTTATTGACAACTTCATGGTCTTGATCTTTTTCTTCTTCTTCAATCTCATCCTCTGAGTCACATTCTTATGACTCCTCTTTATTGTTCTGCTTAGATTTCTTTTTCCTTTTTTTGAACCATAATAGAATTGGCTTAGGACTACAACCAAGCATGCTTGTTTCTTTTAGAAGATCAAGTATATACTTCCTCTAAGAGACATAAATGCCTAATCTTGACCTAGCAACCTCCATCCCAAGGAAGTATTTCAAGTTTTCAAGATCCTTAACTTCAAATTCTTTCCCAAAATGCAACTTTTATCCTAGATATTTCCTCAATATGATCACTTGTAAGGATTATGCCATCAACGCACTCAATGAGGATGCACTTATTTCCATCCTCTATTTTGACAAACATTGTATGATATGATAATCCTTGTTTGTATCCCTCTGACTCTAAGACTTTCGAGAACTTGTTAAACCATGCCCTAGGAGACTGCTTCAGTCCATATGACAACTTCTTCAGCTTGCACACTTGATCAATTCTGCCATTTTCAAAACCTGAAGGTAGGATCATGTATACTTCTTCTTTTAGCTCTCCATTTAGAAAGACATTTTTGATGTCTAGCTGATGAAGTGGTCACTCTAGATTGGCTATCATAGATAATAGAACTCTAATAGTGTTTAGCTTTGCTATCGGTATAAATGTTTCTTGATAGTCTAAACCATATGTTTGAATGAACCCTCTTACTACCAGGTAGACTTATAACTTGTTTAGAGTACCATCAACCAGATATTTAAAAGTAAACACCCACTTGCAGTTTACAAGTTTCTTGCCTCTACATTTTTTAACTATATCAATGTTCCATTCTTTTCTAGTGCTCCCATCTCCTCCATAACAGCTTTTCTCAATTCTGGTATCTCTATTACCTTTTGGATATTATTAAGAATGCATACTTTACTAGATTAGTAACAAATGCTCGGTAATAAGAAGAGAGAGCCTTATAATACACATGTTTCGAATTGGATGTAGTGTGCAAGATCAAGACTATTTCTTGAGAGCAATTGGCAAATTAAGGTCAAATTGTTCATTAACTTCTTTAGATACTACCATTTCTATCTCTTCGATATTGTAGGAACTACCACCAGTTTTGACTCCTTTGGTGCTTCAGATGCAAGGTGCTCTCCTGCCTTAGATTTTTTGTTTCAGTGAGTACCAACCCATCCTTATACTTGTTTTTCTGTATCTCCCCTAGCTTGTCCATTTTGTGCCAAGGTTTGCATAGGAGATGGTGAAGGTGGTGGTAATAACTCTGGCTCTATTTATGGTGATAGCTCTAGCTCTATCAATGGTATATGTGGTGAGGTTCGCATTGGAGACGGTGAAGGTGGTGGTATTGGCTCAGATGGTGTTATCATTACATACTCTCTGTTGGATTCTGGTTCCCAAGTCTGAGGTTCATCACCCAAAAGGAACCTTTTCATGAAAGGTGACATCAAGGCTGACAAGGTGTATTTAGAAATAGGAACAAAGCATATGTATCCCTTTTGAGTAGAAGAGATTCTAAGAAATATACATTTCACGGCACGGGGTCAAATTTTCTATTAGATGTATATTGACATACATGAAGCAGCCGGACACACGAAAAGGAAGGTTAAATTCAAGGTGAGTTGAGGGAAATGTACTCTTGAACCACTGGAGAGGGGTTTTAAAGGATATGACTCGGTTTTAAGAGATAGGATAACATTACCCTAATACAACTTTGGCAAATTGCAAGTTAGCATTAGTGCTTATGTGACATCTAGGATATGTCGATTTTTACACTTAGCAATCCAATTTTGTTGGGGAGTATTAGGACTTGAGTTTTTGTGCATAATACCATGTGTTTGGAGGAAGAGGTTTGAACCATTTTTGTTTTGATGTTTGCATCGAATTGATTTTTAACCATAGTGAAGAATTTCATGAATGCTGAGGGAGCTTCAAGCATGTCTTTTAAGAGATAGACCCAACAAAGGCGAGTCAGATCATCTATGAAAGAGATGAACCATTTTGTTTTGGTACGGTTCGGAATGCAAGAAGGTCCCCACAGATCACTATGGATGGTATTGAAAGGCTTTGATGGTGTATATGGGGCTCTAATGTACGATGAGTGGCGGTGTTTGGCTAATTCACATATATCACATCTCATATTAATTCTAGTATTTAGATAGAGAGATAAGAACATACGAGATAGGTAATAAAATTGGGATGACCCATTATCTTATGCCATAACATGACGTCATCAATTTTAGATGTCGATACATAATTGCATATCCTAATCGGATGTTGGTGACTCACTTCAACGTCATCAAGAAAGTAGAGCCCTCACACTCTTTAGCATGTTCAATCATATCCCCGATGTTAGATCTTGAAAAACACAATGAGATGGCAAAAATTTAGCACAACAAGCTTGTTTTGTCAATTGGGTAACAGAAAATAGATTGCATGCTCAGATTCAAGAATGATAAACTCAGAAATCCGAATACTTTCTTTCTGGCGATAGGAGCAAGAGAACCATCAACAATCTTAAAACACCATTTTTTGAGAGTCACAAATAGTCACACTAACCAAAAAACTGAAAATGACAGTTTGTGATTCAAATTTCAAAATGACAATTTAGTCATTCAAATTCCATAAATGACAGTTTTTCCTATAAATTTCAGAAATGACAGTTTGGTCCCTCCAAATTGTTTGTAGATAGGTCCTTGGTCAAAGACTCATTTAGGTCACAGTACACAAACTTAAGTTGCGCTGCAAACTAAAATTGTAGCAAGAGAGATGAACGAGAGCTAAGAGATCGACAGTGGCCTTCCTCCCTTTACCTTCACTTTCTCATCGCACCTCCACCGCCAAGCCACCTCTGGAGTTTCAGAAATCAGATCGAGCCAAAGATACGGCTACAGAGATGGACCAGAAGACGCCAGCAAGACAAAGAGCTATATTGTCAGTGAAGGAGATGCTATTTGTTCTTGACTATGGAGAGAAGAGATGATGGTGATAGTGTGATTCCGACGATGGTAGTGGTTGGCAGTCAATTCTTTTTCGCTCTCTTGTTCTCCACTGAATCTTGTTCACCGCTGCTTCTCGATGTTATTGGCTCTTTTTTGTCTAGGTCTTGCTCAAAGGTGACGATGGTTGATGCTGAGTGCTGACGAGCAACTAGGTAGCGACTATCACAGGGAGCAAGGGTTAATGCTTGACGGTGAGCCACGGATCTGGCGACGGTGAGGGAGAAATTAGGTTAATTTTTATTATTTTTAAACTCACTCTGATACCATGTGGACAATTTGTAAGAGAAAATATATTTTTGCATAAAATGTTGTGATACAATCACCTAATATATACAAAAGAGAGGAACAGAATAGTAAAGACTAATGAAAGCTAATAAATACTAATTAGCTAATAATTATCAATAAATAGAGAATATTTACAATTAATGCACAATATCCCACACTAAGCTATGATATTGGGAAAGGAAGAGTAATTAGCAAATAGATAAAATGATTAATAAATGGGAGAAGGAGAAAAAATACACACGACCTTTTCGTAGGAGCGCCCCAAAGACCACGATTTTTTTTTCCGGAGCAAAAATACACACGACGTTATATTTTGAGAGCAAAAATGTCACGGGCGTTAGTTGACTATTAACTTGGATGGAACGCGACGTGGCGCGATTTGGATTGACAAGCCGTGGACGTGGACGATGATTAGGAATAAAAAATCCAAATAATTAGGAAATTTTTTTTAAAAAAAAAAAATTCAAAAAATTAGGAAAAAAAATTAAAAAATTAGAAAAAAATTCAAAAATTAGGAAAAAAATTAGAAAAAATTCAAAAAATTAGGAAAAATTCAAATACCCCGCCACCAATGATAGAATTAATAAATTTTAAAATCCTCCTCCACCATTTGGTTATCCGACCGACGCCGCCGGTGACCGGGGGGGCGGTGGGGCCCCTTGTGGCGGGGGTATTTGAATTTTTTCCTAATTTTTTGAATTTGTTTTCTAATTATTTGAATTTTTTCCTAATTTTTTGAATTTTTTCTAATTATTTTAATTTTTTCCTAATTATTTGAATTTTTTTCTATTATTTTTTTTTCCTAATTTGTTGAATTTTTTTTCCAATTTTTTGAATTTTTTCCTAATTTTTTCTAATCTATTTTATTTTTTTCCTAATTTTTTGAATTTTTCTAATTTTTTCCGAATTTTTGTAATTTTTTCCTAATTATTTGGATTTTTTATTCCTAGTCAAGTGTCCACGTCGCTTGTTAGTCCAAATCAGCGCCACCTCAGTGTTCCATTCAAGTTAATGGTCAACTAACGGCCTGTGGGATTTTTGCTCCCAAAACGTAACGTCGTGTGTATTTTTGCTCTAGAAAAAAGGTCGTGGTGCTGGGCGCTCCTGGGGGAAAAGGTCGTGTGTATTTTTGCTCCTTCTCCCTTAATAAATTATGAATATATACATTTTGAATAAACATTATAGAGGATTGTAGATATGGTGTTTTTTTTTTTCAAAAACTGTATATTACTCTTCTTTGGGTTTAAAAATCGTTGTTATTGTTATGGATGATTGTTTCTTTTAATAATATTTTAAGCATATACTATTGATATATGGTAATGTACTCATGACCAATTTGACTACACTCCCACCATTGGATGATGATGATCCGATGGCTTGTCCATTTTTTTAAAATAATACGAGTATGTCACATGGCTGGTTATTCTGACAAATTTAATACCACCTCCGGTTCTAAATATATGTCAAAGTTTCTAGTGTAATTTGTCCTACAAACTTTGTCTAATATCTAGGACCAATGGGAGTAGTATATTAGCAAAAGCTTTAATGATTGTGAAAATCTATTGATGAATCAGCTTATCTATTGACTCCCATACTCAGAAGTGATGGGAGTCTTCTCCACTGCGTTTCTCAACTCTTTCTCGTGTTGTTAACAGTTAAAAAGTGCAGAAGATGGCAGGTATATATATTGATACTGAATTGTTCAGCTAACAAAGTCATACAATTATTAGACCTTTTGAAATGGCAGGTAGTTGACCATTGGTGAAAGAATGGCATCCATTAGTTCTTTTACTTTCATCATCTCAGCCGACCAACTCTTCTGCTACTTTATTTGTATACCAGATACAGATACTTTGGTCTACCTAGAAAACCATATCGTTTTTGCTAAGATCTTGTGTAACTTAGTAGTTAGCCCCATTATTACAGATTCAGTGATAAGTCAAAGTCTAGGGAAAGAATATAGGTGTCCATGGTTTTCAAATACACAATCAGAAAACAAGTTGACTATTGTGTTGACTCTCAATAATTGAAGCTGTGTAGGGCCAATAGAGAGTTGACAAATGCTGTAACAGAAAGTGGAGAATTCTCTCAACCATGTGGCAATCAAGTGCAAGGGCATTTCCCCACAAATTAGATCCCATGTGCATTGAATTGCACGTGCAGGGCACCGTCCCACGTGTGCACTAACAAACAGAAGTACGTAAATTATGTCATAGTGACCAGCCATTAGAGCAACACACAACATGGAAGAGTTGTGCTCCACTGTTTGCAAAGCACGAGCGTGTGCAATTAATCTCATCCAGAAGCAGACTACCATCCTTGTGAGATCTCTTGATCGAGTCTTCCCTCCTTTTAAATAATTAAATATTTACTTGAGTTGGGTTTTAGGAGTTCAATGGGTGTATGACATGCATTGGCTCAAAGAGCACTTATAAAATCACTCGTAGATTATCCACTGATGAGATCCTTACATCGATAACAGGATTTGAACTCATGTTCTGGTAAGATATAGGAAAACTCATAGATCTCTTGTATATATCTTCTTCCATGTTGAAAATGGATTAATTTACAGATTGTGGATCACTTGACTTTAAAATTTATTATATTTCAGAAATATCAAATGTCTTTACTACCCTGTTTTCTGTCTGCTCCCATTTTGTTTTGGGATCTATGGTTTAATATAAATCTTGTCTCCCAACTTTGTTACCCAGTTTCCAATAGTAAAGATGTTTAGTTGTCATGAAAATTTTGTTTATTCCTTTTGACACTTCATACATCTCAACTAACTCTAATCATAGACGATTAGAAAAACAAACTGAGTCCAAGTTTGATGTGTGTTTGATACTTGTATCACATGATATGTTTTTTAAAGTTACAAATAAGCATTTAAAACATTATGTTAGGTCTACGTGGTTGTGTAAAGCAAACCCATAGATCTCAAATTTTTTTTCCCATAAACAAATATTAAAAATGAACTCTAACAAAAAGAGTTATATATCATTTATACTTTCTTCTTGTCAATTCTTGTTAAACTGCTCTTAAGGAGTTCAATTATGATGAGGTGATATGAGATTTGACCAAAAAAATTATGAACTGGTGGTTTTGTGGTGGAATAATTTCATTAGGGTTATGAAGTTGAAGGGCCCTAACATAGGCCATATATGTGTATGTGTGGGGCCCATTAACTATAGCCTTTATGTGGCTACAATTTAGAAACACGCAATCTTTAATTCATCCCTTTAAAAGTATTATTATGTATCAAAGTTATGGTTGAAAGTATGGTGTTGGTCCCATACACTTTATGAGGAAGCAAATTAAAGTTTGTTTTTGCAGTAGAAGAGGCTATATGGCTGGAGAGGATTGTGAAGCACTTGAGGGTTATTGGTGGGACATTGAATCCGATATGAATCAATTGTCCCCAAGAGAAGTCATTATCTACACTAAAGACGGTAAGTATATCAAAATGAGTAAAATTGTAAACTTTATCGGGGCATAACAAAATTTTACTTACTTTGAAAACAAGCTACATGTTTAATTGATTTAAACGGTCCATATATCTTAAACCAAACTTTCTTTCTCAAACAACGATAAATTTCCATTTGTCAAAGATAAATATTTATTTTTATTTTTTATTTTTTTTTAGAAAATTGAGTGAACAAAAATAATTTGTCATATTTATTTATTTCTTTTGTCAAAAATGAAAAAATTCGAAGCAAAACTTATGCTGCTTGCGTTCGTATTAATTTCATTTTTTTTTTTTTTTTTTTTTTGGGAAATTGCGTGAAATAATTTGTTAAAGATAAATATTTTTTGTCAAAAATGAAAAAGTTCGAAGCAAAAGTTTTTTTCGCTACCAGTGAGGAAACGTAATACAAGTACACTACACACACAGGGGATTGGATCCCAAACTTTCATGACTCAGCACAGTGTGCAAAAACCCAGGACACACGTCATAGAATTCAGAATAAGAAAGACCCCTCTTTGCCAACATGTCTGCTACTTTGTTAGCCTCTCTGGGTATAAAACGCAAGCACAAATCCCAAGTTCGAAGCAAAACTTATCCTGCTTGCGTTCTCACAACACCAGATCTTGCATTAAGAACATGCTAGACTTCTATAATCATCGAGATAAGCATCCGTATATCTCCACTATTCAAAAGTTGCATATTGCGTGATACACTTTCTTCTAATATTTTAGTTTTGGCTCAAATGCGTTTTTCCCTTTTTTTTTTTTTGGCCTTTTAAATTTTGATATTATTATCCGGTATTTGATATGAGGTTTGAGAGAAAACACTAATTAGGAGCATGTGTTTATCGGAAGAGAATACTTTTAGAATCTTTTTTTTCTCATTTTCTTCTCAGAATCTCATCTCCACTCTTAGATAAAGAATGAATATATTTATAAAATATGAAATATGAACCATATCACTCTAATCCTATTTATAAGTCCCTTTTGACCAAAAAAATTGGTTCTATTTATAAGTCCAATTTTAGAATAATAAATGAGTTTGTGATAATTTTGCTCATATAAATGTATTAATGAAAATAGTGAGAGAATAAAGAGTTGAAAGTTACTTGTTCATAAATGAGGACAAAGATAAAAATTTAGCCCATAATAATTGAGCTAATACCTTTCATTGATATATGTGATTTAGTCAAAAGGGATTTATAAATAAGATCAGAGGGTATATATTTTTTAATATGAGGGTCGAAATGGGATTCTAAGAAGAAAACATGACAAGATTCTGAGAGAACCCAAACATGTGTCCATGCTAATAGTCTATAAAGCCATTGACAGTCTAAATGTTCAATTATGGTATATGCCGTTATTATATATATATTTAAGTATTATTATATCTAAATAAAAAGTTATTTTTAAATAAAAAGATGTTCTAGTAACATATATAGGGAAAAAGACAGATAAAGACCATTGAAAATAATAAAAGACAGAGATGTGATTCTAATTTCAAAAACCCTACAACATACTAGTATCCTATTTGTCTGTTTTGAAATTAAAAGGAAATGATACAAATGCCCTTGACACAATTTTTTTTAAAAGAAACCCCTACCCCTACTAGTGATGTACCCCGTTAGAGCTTTGATGGCCCGAGCTTGAGTTCGACGAGAATAATGAATTATTTTTTAATGGATAGTTGTCATTTCTACATTTGAAGTTATTATTTTCAAATCCAAATTTAGTAAATCCTTTGATGAGAATAATGAATTATTTTTAAATTGATAGTTGCATTGTCATTTCTATATTTGAAGTTATTATTTTCAAATCTAAATTTGGTAAACCCATATCGAGTCTAGGAATTAATCCATGCATGCTTTCTCATTTTTACAAGTGGTCATTTTTTTTTAAATAAATAGTTGTCATTTCTAAATCCGGAGTTGTTATTTTCAAATCCAAATTTGGTAAACCCATATCGAGTTCAATAATTAATCCATGCATGTTTTCTCATTTTTACAATTGGTCATTTTTAATGGATAGTTGTCATTTTTACATCTGAGCTTGGTAAACCCATATACATTAAGTGGTCATGTTTTAAATAAATAGTTGTCATTTCTATATCTTGAGTTCTTTATTTCAAATCCAAACTTGGTAAACCCATATCAATTCTAGAAATTAATTTATGCTTGAATTTTCATTCTCCCAAGTGATCATTTTTAAATGTATAATTGTCATTTTCATATCCAGAGTTACTATTTTCAAATTCATCACCAGAGCTCAGGCGACGATGGGGTATGTCACTAATGGCCGCCAGATGTTGGAGGGGGGTGGGGGTTAATGTTTTTTTTTTTTTTTTCAAAATAAAAAAACATGTTTGAGGGATTTTTTTGTCATTTCAATTTAATTCTAAAGAAGACAAATAGACCACTAGCATATTATACGGATTTTGAAATTGGAATCATCTCTCTGTCCTTTACCATTTTTATTGGTCTTTATGCCCCCCCCCCCAAAAAAAAAAAAAAAATACACACACACGTACATATATATCTAGGTACATATATGGGATCAAACTTAGGTTTCATATTATCTTTAATCCTCAAGCTCTGATATCTAATGGGGAACAACTAGGTTATATGCTTAAGTCCAAAGAAAATATGGGTATGATGATATTAGGTCTAACCATCAAATTCAAGATTTTGACCAACTATGATCTGGGTCATGGAAGGATACTTATCCTCTTTCATACATGAATACTTTTATAGAGAACATATGCTTCTAAGACTTTCCTCCTTCAGATCATAATTAGCACGCGGGCACACACACACTATATATCGATCATATATTATATATATATATATATATATATATAGTAAAGACACACACAAAGTTCAACATTTTGATATTATCTAAAGTAATATCGAATTCCTTTCATCTAAATAAACTATTTTTAACTTTTCTATTATTTTATTCTTAAATAAATGAGAATTACACATCTATTTTAAGGAACTATAATAAATAAGGATATTTTAGCATATAATTTTTTTTTTTTTTGGAAAGAGATAATTATTTTAAGATTGAAAGAACATAATTTGTTTCATTTTAAGGTTTACCTTTTTTTAATTAACTAAGGTCCTTTTTATGTTGGAAAATATAGCTAGTAATATGCTCCGTGGGGGTTTCAAACATCTGAATTACCTTCGTTTAATTGTATTAGCAAAAGTTGCTTGAGAACATTATCATAGATCATGATGAAATGACAAGAGAGAAGAGACGCGGCAAATCAATTTGTGATTCTGTGAATTTTGAACAAGTTTTGTCCTTTCAATTCAAACTATATATTAATATTTTCTCTCTTCCACCAAAAGAAAAAAATATTAATATTGGGTTAAGGTGCAAATTTGTTTAGGAAGTGTTCGCTGATTTGCAATGTTTTCTCGAAAGTTTTTTAGGTTCAATGTTGCCCGCAAGTTTAAAAATGTAGCAATATTTTCCTATACCGTTAAAAACTAACGTTGACTGTTAAAATTTGACGTTGATTATTAACTCATTAACGGTAACAGGAAATATTACTCCATTTTAATATTGTTGAGGCAACATTGTTGCTTCTTAATGAAAACTTCTAGAACAAATTTACACCTTAACTGCATTCTCTATGCATTTTCAATACTTTCAAAAATTAATGACAAAAAATAAACCAACCAAACAATTAGGATACATTAATTATATGTTTGTGGTAGATTATGATACATGCACCACATCAAATACATACACGCTTTTTGTGAGAAAAGTTTTACTCTTTTCTTATTACAATAATTGATGCCGACCAATGTCCCTAAGAAGTGGGTATGGTTGTCTAGCATTTCTTCGATTACAAAGGCTCAACTTATTTAATAGATAGCTCGGCAAATGTTCCACTTGATTAAGATTTTTTAATTGGACGACTATTGTGTATGAAAAAAACTTATTCATCATTTGGTCTTAAATATAAGAGCTATAGACTAATTTACATATATTACAAAATTAGTTAAGTTAATTAATTTGTAAGAAAAAAGTGTTAGCTTTCATGAAATACCACTTTTAATCGTTATTCTCATTAATAAAAATCTCATTTAATATAGCAATAAATATTAAATAGGGATACTTTAGAACAAAATTTATAAATCTGAAAGGAATGAATTAAGACTTTACATTTATGATGAAAGAAAACCCTTCAACTAGCTTCTACACACAGTTGTTTGGAGGTTTAAGCAAATTGACATAGACTCCTACGGTAAACTCGAATTGTAAATTTATAAGAGTTTACTTTTATAATTAAATATGTATTAATAGTATATAATTAAAATATAAAAAAAAATGACAACAAATTTGATTTAAATATATTTTAAATCCAAATAATTAAAATTAAATCTATCAACATTCATAATTTATCATATTTAACATAGCAATTTCAATAAAATTTATATGTAAAGCTGTTGTGCATGATCAAATCAAAGAAGTTAGCATAAATTTAAGGGTGAGTTAACACAGTTTCATAAGTTAGAAATGTAAAACCGATAAACTAGTGAGTTTAACCGAGTTTACAATGGTCAGAATTTACCAGTGACTTGACTCGATTTTGTATGCTGAAAATGTACAAATGATAAGCTCGGAGAGTCAACTCATGATTTTGTTGACAATTCTTTTACATAAATTTAAGACTGAAGGGAGTATTATCACTAGAGTTTTACACATATATACAATTGATCTATCTAGATTTAAATAAGTTGAAACCCAATATGACGCGGGAATTATAAATAAACCCTAAAAAAGTATGAATTTTTATCTTCTAGAACCCTACAGAAATATAATTGGGCTCCACAAGAGATGATCAAACTTTTGCAACTTCACCTTATTATATCTCAAATACAAGTAACTCCACCAGCAAGAAAAACTTCTTATTCATAATATGAAAAATAATTGAGTACAACTAAACCTTTAAATAAAAAAACTTACTAATTCGACTAAGAATAGTTAAAAATATACGTTCTAAAGATATTAAGAATAAGATGATATCTATAAAAATTAAATCAAGGATATCATAATAAGATATTAAATAATATACTTGAGATTTCTATTCAGCAACTCATATATTATAGATTCTAGACTAATATATCCCATGGATTTTACAAGATAATGGTAATTAATAATAATCTAAAGGATTTAGTCAAAAAAAAAAAAAAAAAAAAAACTGCTAAATGTAAAGTAATAAAACATAAAATAACTGAAAACTTAATTAATCTTCTTAGTTCTTGGTGCGTCCCCTTTAGTCATTGGATCTCCATCACAATGTATCTTTTCAACCTTTCTTCTCATAATAATTGAAGCCTGCCAACTCTAAGAAGTCGTCATGATTGTCTATGTTTTTTTTGTTGTCTTCAAAGAATACAAAGACTTGCATTATCAAATAAAATTAGTGAATTAATACAAGATGTTTTGGAACTTATTTCTCTTAAATAAGTCGCAACTTCATGTCCTGTATATGGAGAAAATTTCCGAAATTAATACTAGGAGAACTCACCCTTTTATTGTTCGACCAAGATAGATTCGAATTATTAATTAGAAACGCAAAGTGATTCTTGACAAAAACAAGTTGATATTATCCATAAAAAGAAGGGAAAATATAGGGAAAAGATAAAAAAGACCTTTGAAATTATAAAATCTCAAATTAGATTTGTTATCAAGGTTGATAGGGAAATGACGAAACTTGATAAACAATTCACAACTCATTTTTTTTAGGAAATACTTGATTTAAAATTTTACAATTTCAAAATTCTTTTTATGTCTTTTCCCAAAAAGATATGCACCAGCTAGTGTGAATGTTTTTTTTTCCTTAAAAAAAAAAAAAATTGCATTCAAATCAAAATCGCCAAATTGTACCCCAAAACTTGTTCTCTTTCGATATTTATCTATATATTACTATACACAAAGATGCACAAAGATTTTCCTTAGCAAGTGGATTAATTGTTTTTTATCTGGCATCCTGATAAAATCCACAGAATCTTCCAGAATATGTTCTCTTTTGGATATTTATCTATATATTACTACAAAGATGTACAAAGACTTGCATTAGCAAGTGGATTAATTTTTTTTTTTTTCTCTGGCATCCTGATCAAAATGCCCAGATATCTTCCAAAACTTGTTCTCTTTTATAAATAATAATCTATATAAAGAGAAGCCCTAGTTTCTAGATGATATCTATAAAATACTACAGACCTTGTCATTTAATTTACGCAACATGCATGCATTTTTCTCCTCCCACTAAATCCCACCATGTTGGCCTTGTTGACAGTTTCCTCAATATTTTGACACTTGGAAGTATATAGCACATACTTCAATATATTATTAACGAATATTATATAAAATATGAAAGTGGAAGCAAAAAGTGTTGAAAACCCCACAATAGAGGATGTGCTTAATCGATTTAGCTTACGAGTGTTAATAAAAGGGTTTCTTCTCATCCAAAAAAAATAAAAAATAAAAATAAATAAATAAGTGTTTCTGTTGGGTTCCCATCATGTGGAGAAGTGGCCATGATTAAACAATGTAATAATTTACTTAGTGCAGCATATTAAGTCTGTGTTGTAAAAGTAATATAATTAATTTTTAATATTATGGATTAGTACAATGTGCTAATTAACTATGGATTGAGTGTCGCATCATATGTAGATTTATATTATATAGTTACAAGTATGCAAATTGATTTAGTGTTCTGTGAATAGTTCTTATTATTGATATATAAAATATAAAACATGATCAATTATTGTATAATTTTTGCAAGATGGCTTAAGAATAGTAGTAAGATTTGATGGATATACATACCTGCCTCAAGTTGTGTGATATATTTATTTATAGTAATTTCTTAAATATTTATTTTATTGATAATTGTAACATTGCACGTCAATAAGCTCCATAATTGTAGATTATTTAATTGACCAGTTATTTCATTAAGTCCCATACTTGTAGGATCACACAAACCACAGTCCACAAAATACTTGAACAATTTGATTACAATCCAACGGTTTGGAACACGTCCACAATATATTGGTTAGTATTCTAATTTATGATAAAAATTGTTTACAATAGGGAAAATTAAATGGTGAGGAGTGTAGTTTATATTTTAAGTTTATATTTTTATTTTTATTATAATACAGGGTTCAGGTATAACTAATTTTAACATTCATTTACTATATATGTATAAATAAAATATTATTTTCCAGTTCAATTGAAAGTAATAGTCCTATTATAATTTTTTTTTTCCTATTCATAATTTTCAAATTTTTCTCTTTAGTTAAGGCCGTATTTGGTGTGAATTAAAGGGATTCCAAGAAAGGAATTATGAAGAAATAATTCCCGATTTTAATATGTTTGGTACATATTATATAAGATATATACGATATAATTGATAAAGGGAATGGGCTTTCCTTGCTCCTATCAAGAACAAAAAGATGTATATCACCAATTTTATCGAAAGTTATAAAACATATTTTGACTATTTTGTCTATTCTTACCCTAAAATATTCTAATTTGTAAATTTAAATTTGATATAGAAATAAATCATGCTCATAAATTTTGAAGACTTGATTCAGGTATTTTAATGATGGGTATTCATGTCATTTAGCCACTTTAACCCCTTCCTTCTTTTCTTGATTATTTCACTCCAACCTTCCAATTGGAAAAAAAAAAAAAAAAAAAAAATCATGATTTTCCCTTTTTTACCAAACAAGATTTTTTCCCCTTTTATACCAAACACTTTGTTAGTCTAAAAAAAATCTTTCATTAAAAAACTTCTTTTCTCTCTTACCCTTTTAATTTTTCTAAATTAAAAAAAAAAAAAAAAAAAAAAAAAAAAAACAAAGCTCAATCCTACCAAACATTGCCTAAAAGCAGACAACTCCTCCACTCGATCCAAGTGGAAGTCAAAATTATTTTTATTTATTATCAACCAAAGAATATCTGTTGATTAACAACGAACAGATAGGCTATTAGGCATTTTAATTAATTAAAAGTACTGGGAGGTGTAATTCGTCCATATATTGTATATATGTCTCTTCACCTTTCTTTTTGGAGATATTATAAATTATTACAGCAATATGTCTATTATATTGTCCGAAGAAATGTTAGTTTATTTTCAAGATGATGTGAATTTTTAAATATTCAGTCATAAAGCGCTACGTATTACAGTTTGCTTCTCATCATCAGTGTCATGCAAATAAGCCTACCCCATAGTGGAAGGAAAAGAACTAAAAAAACCTTAAAAAAAGACTATAGGTTAAGCAAAATCTGCAAATGGGGTTGGTAGTAGTGAGGAATCTGCAAGTCGACTAAAAAACTTCAAAAAAAAAAAAAAAAAAAAAAAAAAAAAAAAAACAAAGAAGAAGAAGAAGAAAAAGATTGCGATCAATCCATTGGTCCAAATATTTTTTTATTTAAATTGGTCCGTTTATTTATTCTCATGGTGATATTGATTTGATTGTTTTGATGCAACTCCAAGGGTATCCAGCAATTGTGCCCTCGTGGTCCTCCACTTATTTTTTTTGTATTTATTCCTTTAATTTGGATCAAATTAAAGGTTTGTCTTCAAAATTGAAATTATTTTTTCCCTAATAATTTGATTTGATTCCATTGAGAATATTCGATGCTAAAAACATTGTGGTATTCAGCCGACTTTTTCTTCCTTAATTAATAGTGATATGATATAAACTTGCATTAAAGACTTTTTTAGTGTTTAAGAAGAAATTGCTACTGAAACATCTGATAATGCATGTTGGAACTGTTGCTAATTGATGGATGATACATAAACCTCAGATTTAATTATGTATAATTTATAAATTATTCCATCTGTCCTACAAAAATAAGTTTTCTTTCTTCTAAACTTTTCTAATTTCAAAATATAAGCCATATTTGATAGTATACATTTCTTCCTTCCCTATTTACTTGTCATCATTTATGATTGGATTACTCATATTACAAAATTTGAAGGTATGGTTATTACTTATAATACCTTTGTTAACTGGAGAGCATTACTTGAACGTAAGTCAAATAGTATGGCATTAATGGGGCCATGAATAATTAAAAAGAAATTAAGAAATAATTTTTACATAGATCTTACTTTCTCTGTTTTTGTGTGTGTGTGTTTTTTTATTATGAAGACGAGTAAATAGGAACAGAAGAAGCATTAGAGTATTTAATATTCCCCTAATTTATCCTTTTATGGAATTATATATTATATTCCCTTGTGTGATAAATATTACTCCCTATCCTAAATATAAGACCTTATTGATATTTTTTGGGAGATATTAATGAAGCTAAATAAGTTACTTAATTATATCATAGGTAGAGTATCATTAAATTATATATAAGTTCATAAATCAAACAAATTAGTTTGGATAAAAAGTAAAAATACTTTAAAGTTATTTAATTAGTTTCCTTAATATTTTCAAAAGAAAAAATCAATTGGATATTATATTTAAGAGGCAGTAGTTACAAATTTTGATATTTGGCGGATGCGTGGCTCTTTTTTTATAAGTTACCTTTTGTACTTATATGAAAATTTAATTTAATTTATTTTTATCCTAATAATTAGGGAAAATCTCAAATAAAGCAGCTTAAAATAGAGAAATTTTAAATCAAGTTGTTAAGCCCAACAAATCTCTAATTAAGTTATAGACTCAATTTAAGATTTTAAAATATAGGTAAAATTGATTTTATTACACTCTCTTAATCTTCTCTATCATTTTTCCTCTTGAAAGAATTTAATTTCTCTTTAACTTTTTTTAATAAGTGTGCATATATATTAATATTAATATATAATAAAATACAATATGATTCATTTAAATCAAAGGAATTTTTGTGTTAAGGAAGAATGATTAAGAATGCTTTGAGATAAAAAAAAAAAACGCATAACGCCGTTATCAATTAAATGTTTTTATTAAATATTTTGAATAAAATTTTATTTTTGAAAGAACTCAAATTAGTTTTTTATCAATAAGAAAAATCAATCTTCATTAGTCACACAATTTTACTTATGTGATATATAGGTTTTTTTTTTTTTTTAATGTTAATAAATATCTTTTCTTTTAAAAAATCATTAACGAAAATCTTTGATATGCAGTTTGTTATATCAAACAAGTTATTTTTTATATTAACATTTTTTTCATTGAAAAAAAAAAGTAAAAATTAATTTTTTTTTAATTCTCAATGTTCGACTAGAAATCACTTAATTAATATTGGGGCTGATACTTTTTTTTTTTTTTTTTTTTTTTTTTTGCATTATTCTTGATCATTTTCCCACAAAGCATAAAATTTCTTTGATCTAAGTTAATCATATTTTATTTTATTATATATTAATGTTTGTATATATTTACACTTATTGTAAAAATAAGTTAAAAAACATTGAAACCCTTTTAAGATGAGAGAGGATACTATGAGAGGACAATAATGTCATTTCATCTAAAATTTGAAATTCTAAATTGGGTCGATAATTTAATTAGGAATTTATTGAATTTACCAACCTAATTTAAAATTTCCTTATTTCAAACAGTTTTATAAGAGATTTTCTTAACTAATTACAGGCCTATCTCTCTCATATATTTGTTTCGATTATTCTTTCTCTTATCTTTTCTTATTCAATCTCTCTGTCACTCACCCTCTACATAAATAAGAGTATATATTTTTAAAAAAATACATTTCCTTATCCATTTATTATTTTTAACCGATTTTAACTAACTTTTTAGTTTCCGTAATTTAGTTATTTATAGCTTAACCACCGAAGGGAGAATTTGGGAAATATGCATAATCTCGAGAATTTAGATGAGTACTCCATTATAATTAATATTATCTTAGTATTTAATTAGAAGTGCGTCACAAAAGTATTAGAAGATAATCTCCATTTAACTAAATTTCTTGGTTTCTTGGTTCATGTCGAATTACTTACAAAATTACATCGATCCCGATGGGTATAGGGTAGGATAAAACAGGTTTTCGTCACCCGCATAAAATGATCATTTTTGTTTTTTAATTAAACATCTTTAATTCAAGTTATTTTATTATTTTTAAAACAAAAATTATTGAACTACCATGTATGTATGTATGTATGTATGTATGTATGTATGTATGTATGTATGTATGTATGTATGTATGTACAATGGAATGTTTCATTTGAAAACAATCATACATTCATACTCAATGATCATAGATAGGTTTCAATCACATCATCAATCTTTATTAATAAATAATAATTTTGTAAATTTATGTTCTATTGGTATATAAATGTGTAACATGTTTTGATAGGACTCGTTATTGCATACAACACGAACATAATTTTTTTTCCTCTAAAATTTCTTCAAACCTTGTCCAGCATGAATATATATTAACCAAATTAATTACATAATTAATTGAGTAAAATACTTGCAAATTAACATATCAATAAATGTAAGCCGACAAAATGTGGACAACTTATTAGTGAGGATAAAACTCATATTTTTCTTGTTTTAAAGGGTTAATTCGAATTTTATTGAAGAACTTTATTACAGGTATATAGTATACTAACATGTTTTCTTAAGAAATAAGGCCTCCTTTGACTCAACAAAGTTTTTACTTGATCCAACGTAATTTATTTAATTTTCAATATAATATCATTCATATATAATATAAGAAAAAAATAAATTATGCATAACTCCCCTGATAAACTTTGAATCATGTATAGATAATTTTCATAACCTATGAAATTTTACAATAAAACATCTTAAACTTTTACATTAATTGCGATTAATTAATTAATTGCGTACATTACTTATCCGCACCAGAACTTCACGTTTAGAGAAATTATCTACATAGCAGTCAAATTTTGACAGATTATATATATATATATATATATATATATATATATATATATCTAAATTTCAGGTCATCCTAAATAACCCTTTTAACTTTTAAAACTTAAAAATAAACCTCAATGAGCTTTCAAATATGTGTGGATATATATAACTCCCGAGTATCAATTATATAATCTCTTAAAATTTATTTTATATATAAAATTTATTATATATATATATAAAATATCCTATAAGAAACACGTCTAATTCAATGTAAATGATCATACTTATCCTCTACACTAACATTATACAAAATATAATTTTAATTTAAAATGACTGAAGGTTTAGTGAAGCATATCCAAATATGCCCCATGACACTGAAAGATCAACAACTGATCATCCCTCGCAACCTCATGACTCATGAGGATATTATTATTGGTGTCACCTTTATTCCTCATTCAAATCCAATCATTCTCTCCCGCTCTTAGCTTCTCGGTCTTATTATTATTTTTTAATAATATATTATTTCAAATAAAATATCATAATACATTACTATTTTCACATATATTTTATATCACAAACAAGTCTTAAAGATCATTCATAAAAGGTTTGTGGTTACAGAAGTTTCATATGACATTTTAAAACTACTAGTATAGTGAGCCTTTTCTTTTAATAATAAGGAAAATAACTCCGTCGCATATATGATTATTGTTTGTTTTAAGTAAAAGCAATAGTTAATAAATTGCGTTACTTTAATGAGAGAAATATATTATTCACAAATTTTGTATAATTATTCAATACATTTCATTACCTATTAACAACTCTTATTTTGTAAGCAAGAAGACCACTTTTTCATATCATTCACTATTTTTGTATAGCTCTTCACTAAATTTCATTAGCTATTAACAAATTTCATTTAATAAGTAACAATGCCAATCTTTTAAGTTAATAATGTTGGATATGATTAGTTTTAATGATGTCTTATATAGATGCCATTATCCGAGCAAAAAATTTGCATACTACATTTATCTTCTACCTTTTGACCAATTCTTATATTTAATGTAGATGTGAAGTTTAATACAATGAAGAATGATCAAGAATGGAGATTGAAGAAATAAGAACTTGTTAAATATTATGAGAATACCAATATTCAAGTCTCTGTGATCAAATAGAAGTTGGAACGGCTCAATTCGGAGTTAAAATAAGCAAGTTCAAGCTTCCCGATGAATAGTAGTTTGCTACATGACATTGCTACAGTTCCAGCTCTTATTCTCGCATAAACAAGGTCATACTCGACACAAAAATGCCACGCTCGAGCAGCATACTTGAGTAGAGAAAATCTGGTACTCGAGCAACATCGTTTTTCAGCACTATGTTCACCTTTGTTTCACATTCAGCACAGGCAAGGTCTGGTAATTCGATGATATCTCCTAAACCGAGAGATCAGATTGAGGTGAAACCAATTTTTTTGGAAACTAGACTTCTAATACATCATTTTGAGATAAAATTCATGCCCAAAGGAGTTCATATGAAGAAGACATGAATTTAGGAATATGATAGTAAAATTCACGCCAAACAGTAGGCCAACCTTCAGTAATTTGGTTGTATTTCACAAACCACACATCCGATTGAGCTGAAATCGGTGACATATGAAACTTGAATCATATACCTTTCCAAAAACATTGATAATATGAAAATAAAAGATCAATTGAAGTATATATGATGTTTTGAATGTGATGGTCAGTTCAGGATATTGCAAAAAACGCTGGTAAAGAACAACATCCATTCATCTGATGATAACGGACGAAATACAATGAGTTTGGAGCCGATTCTTCTTGCAATGGAAAGAAAGCTTGAAGATATTTATGAGCATGGGTGGTTTTCCAAATTTGGAGCAATATTGAAGACGTCACGCTCACGGGAAATTGACTATTGTGCTATCAATATTCTTGTTTCCTGAAAGTCTTTACATTCTGGAAGTTGAGCTTTGTACTGGAGAGTATTATGCTTATTCACACTTGATGAGAGAAGATCTCTCAAGAAGGGCATTCTTTGTGCCCGATCATGGTCGAGCTAGAATGAAAAATACTCTTTCGTCATCTTTCTTGCCGCTCGCGCGTAGGTAAGTAATGCTTGAGTATGGTGCCCGAGCAGAGGTAAATCTATGCTCAAGCATTATCGGTAAAGTAACATTCTTTCTCTCTGTTTGCTTGATTCTCGAGCAAGGTTTATATGTTGCCCGAGTATGGTGCTCAAGTAGAACTATCAGTTTTCTCGAGCAGTCACAATCCCCCATCTTAAATGCTATCTATCTAAGGTATTCTTGAGCAAAGTCTAAGGGATGCTCGAGCATGCTTCTCGAGCATGGTAAATTTGATGCTCGAGCATACATGTTTCTTTTCATTGTTTCTTCTCTATTTGACTAATGCTCAAGCAAGTTCTTAGGTCTACTCGACCAGTCTGATCAAGCCTGACCAAAATGCTGCTCAAGCACCATCGATAAACTCTTCTGTATCAGTAAGGAATTCGACATTTCTTGAGCACAGAAATTCAATGCCCAAGCATGGTGCTCAAACATGAGCTCGATATTGCTCGACCATGAGTGACTTTCACTTCTACAAAGGCAATTTTCACATGTCTGCTCAAGCAACCAAGACCATCTACTCGAGCATGGTTCATCATCTATCAGAACATACAGTGATCAGGAAATCATTAATTTGAGCTTTCATTCTTATCCTTATTCAAATCTCATTTAAATTATTTCTAATCATCCTTATGAGTGATTTGTAGTGATTAATCTCGTTCAATTTGAGATTAGCCAAAAAGTCGTTCGTCGTGTCAGTAGCATTAAATGCGTCTCAAAAAAAGAGCCAACAATCGGAACTAAACCTCGTGGCAAACGAAAACATTCTTTCGAGCCATACTTATTCCGGCTATTATTTTGAGTCACCCTATGCACAAGTACAGTCGACGGCGAATGCATTTAATAAAGCAACGGTCGATTATGCTCAACGAATTTCATCTGTGGCTAACGGAAGTTTGAAGTATCTAACGACTACTTCCAACGGACATTCAACAATCATATCCTGAACGGGAAGAATTTCTCAATGATCGAATGCTCTCTATTAACTATAAAAGGAGAAGGATTAAAAATAAACAAATGAATATATATGCGAACTTGCACCTTTGTTGAAATGTTGATATTTTAAATCCAATAGTTATCTCATACACTCTATGTTCTAAATGCTTATATAGCTCATCATCGAGAGTGAAATGATTTGTATTGTACTTCAGTGTTTATTCATTCACTTCTAAGGGAGAAGATATATTGTAAACACTTTATCTGAGAATTACTCAAGATTGGGTGATCTTGAGTTGAAAATCAATTGTATTGATTACAGCTTGTAAGAGGGAGTGAATTCTAGTGAGAGGATTACTTTGAGTACGAAGTCCGTAATCAAGTGGGTGTATAGATTACAACTTGTAAGAGGAGTGAATCCTAGTGAGAGGATTACTTCGAGTTAGAGTGTGTAATCAAGTTGTATAGGCTTCTCTTGTGCCCGGATTAAAAAGAGGATAGTGGATTGAAAATCTCAAGTGAAGCTTGGGGACTGGATGTAGGTCAAGGATTGGGCCGAACTAGGATAAATCATAGTTTACATATTCTCTTCCCTAAACTCTTATATTTCCAGCATACATGTTTGAATGACTGACTATCACTTTATAAAGTATTACTGTCATAAGAACTACTTTCAGTAAATTGCGAAAAAGATTTTCAAAGTTATCCAAAGTTTTATCAGACATCCAATTCACTCCCTTAGGTGATAGCCAGGTCTAACAAATAATAACTTTTGTATAGCTACTATTCACTACATTTCATTATTTATTAACAACTTTCATTTGGCAATTAACAAGACCACTTTTCTAAGTTATTAATAACTTGTTTAAAAAACATGATTGTTAATTGCTAGACAAAAGTTGTTAATAGTTAATGTAACATCTCAAAGACTCGCTTCTTTGTAATACCCGATTTTCGATTTATAGAAAATCTTATATTTTAAGGAATATGTTACCATATTAAATTGGTTAACATATGTGAGAAAAAGTCACATAAAATAATGGCTATTTTAAGTTCAAATGAGCCATGGAAAAGTTATAAAAAAACACTTAATCAAATTAAGTGTCAATTAGCAAATAATAGGCAAATTAGCTTGCATTAATTAAGATGGATTGTATAAATCTTCTAATTAATTAAAGACAAATTAATAGTATCAAAGAAGGGCTGAATATTTCAAAATTAAGAGGCCAAAAAGAGTTAAGCTTGGCTAATAAGCACTAATTACCATGGTTAAGCGAACAAAACAATTATATAATGACACATGTAATTAGTGGGCATATAAACACTTGATTAGAGAGTTTATTAAAGCTTATAAAATCTGCCCCAAAAGTCAAGAATAGTGGTTGAGCATTTTTGGAGCAATGAGAGCCAGGTATCTTAAGCTAATATCTCAAGTAATTAAGCCTAAATCTCCATGTAATTTAATTAACCAATGATAAAAGTAATTAAAGGGCATCTAAGCACTTAATTAGAGGATCAATAAAGCTCCACAAATCTGCCCCAAGGGTCAGCATAAATGACGCCTTGCACAAGAAGGAGGTGAGAGGACTTATCATATAATAATTAAGTTTAGCTTTGAAAAGTCAAATATATCAACTAGCCAATTAGAGGAGTGAACCAAGGGATATTTTGCTAATGAAATAACACATTAAATGACTGAAAATGGGGTTGTATATTGACCATGGTTGGGGGGCAAGGATGCAGTTTCATAAAGTGAATATTGATCTAATGGGTTAAAGGAAATATGAAGTTTTGGATCACCTTGATAATTACCAAAATGACATTGGAATTTTCCCTATAAATAGAGGGCTCTCATCTTTATTTTTCTTCACACCAAATCAGCTCAAAACATCTGATTTATAAGTGAGAGTGAGAGTTCTTGGAGCAAGGAGAAGGAGTAAGAACTTCAAGAGGTAATGTTCTTGAGTTCAATCTTTTAGTTCTTGGTTAAGCTTAGATTAATCTAGAAAATTAGGAAGTAAATTCATTTCCATGTTTTTAGGCCTCCATTGAATTTAAAATGTTGAATGGGGTAAAACATATTGGGAAATAATTTTAGATATTAATGAAACAAGATTGTGAAAATTGTAGAATTTCCAATTTTAAATATCAAAAGCGAACGTTGAAGCTATTATTTTGTATATCAAATGAAAATATCCTTTTGGTATTATTCTATAGGAAATATGATATTAATTACAATATCATGGAAAAGAAAATAATCCAACAATAACATTATAGGATATCCAGGAAGTCGAGTTGGATTCAAAGGTGGTATTGCGTATTGCTAACTACGCGGTAGAAGGTACGTTCGTGTACTAGTAACTATAATCTTCTATATTTTTTATACTTATATGTGATAGAATGATTCATAGAGTTATTGACAAGACTAAGTCTTAGGTCATGCACCGTGGCTAAGGCTCGGTCTTAGGTCACATGTTTAAATACATTCAGCTTTGTACGGATTATAGTCATGATAATGTCATAAGGTTGTTTTTCTAGCGCTGAGAACACGTGGAATCGTGGCCCTGGTGAGTGCAAATGTTGTTAATATTACATGTGTTGTGTGCTATGTATTGTTGATTGGTAATTTTGGTACCTTCAATTGTTTTTTGTGCCAGCTACTCCTCGGGTAATGGTTTGTTGGTAAATCTGCACCTTAACCTTTTTTTTTTATACACATAGTAGGGGAGGGGAGCCAAGCTCCCATGCCACTGCACTACTAACACTTTCTTTTCAACAATTTACAATTTTTGTATAGCTATTCACAACAATTGATTAGCTATTACCAACTTTTATTTTGCAAGTAATAAATGTCCATCTTTTATGTCATTCACAACTTTGTATAACTATTCATTGCATTTTTGTTATAACAGCTATTCATTGCATTTCATTAGTTATTTATTAACAATTTTTGTTTAGCAAGTAACAAGGCCATTATTTTGGGTCATTCACAACTTTTGTATAGTTATTCAATACCTTTCATTAGCTGTGAATGTGGTGATTGAGATGGAACAAAAGACACATAGTATAGGTCTCTGGATACCTCCCATTGTCGACACGTTTTAAAATTGTGAGGGGTGATGAGAGCCCTAAAACAGACAATATCAGGAGTGACACGCTAGGATTTTATATGTTCAATCATCAATGTTATGAGAAGTTAGATTCATATGCTTATGTCAATTATAACTATTATTTTTAATAAATCTCAAAGCTAAGATATTTTCATAAATATAATTGTAACTCAATTTTATTGAAAAATTGATTGTATAATGGATAAAAGGAAAAAGATTTAAATATTATTCATTCTATTATTATGGTGACAGCAGCAATAAGAAGCGGATTAATATAATTTTTTTATGGAATAATAGATTATGGTGTACTGTTTAAGATAGACATTATATTGTGAACAATCAAATTGGTTCAACCGAAACTGGTCCGTAATCAGGTCTTGAAGAGTCGAACTGGTTTAATAACCAAGAACTAAGAATGAACTAAACCAATATCTACGTCCGATTGTAAATATAAGAGCTAGTTTAGAAGTTAATTCTTTTTCATTTTATCTCTTATATTTGTATTTTTTTTTCTTCGAATTAATTTGTTTGACTTGTAAGGGTTAAGTAACAAATCCATCCTGGAAGTATATGTCTAAGAGCAATGTTGACTTGGAAGTTTTTCTAGTCTTATTGTTGCCCTAGAAGTCCTAAAACGTAGCAATGTCGCCCCTCTTATAACCACAGTTTATGTTGATTGTTAATTTTGATTGAAATTATTTACTTGGCATTCACATATACTCTCATTTTCCAACTCATGACACATCATCCTCTATCTCTCCCCTCTATCTGTCTCTCTCTCTCTCCCTCCCCCCTCTGTCCTTGGTCCTTCCTTCCTCTATCCTTCTCTCTCTCCCCCTCTCCTTCCTCCATCCCTTGCATGTGTCATCGTCCTATATTCTCCATCATCATTCCTCCCTCTACCATACTCGACAGAGTCCCTCGCCTACGATGCGACACCCGCCTCAAAGACCTCATTCACGATTGCATTGGCGCCATCGCTCTCTTGTAGACCAAGTTGGTTGAGTTCCAGAACGACCTCGTTGCCTGCGCCCATCTCGCCCGCTATTCTTCTACCTCCGCCGCTGATAACTCCTTTGTTTCGTTGCCTTCTTCTTCCATTGACAATAGCTTCGTCCTTGCTCACGTGGGTCTACCTCTTTTCCCTGACTATTCCTCCTCTTGCTGCAACATCGATGATGGTTTCTCCTCGTCTCAGGTTCAGTTATCGAGCTGACATGATATGGTGGATGATTTTTTCCGAACCCCATATATATTCTAAGTTTAGATGTTCTCTCCCTGTGATCAATTTCCTTATCCTAGATTGTTAATGGATTCTAGAAAATCTTCGATGCATTACTCCTCACTCTAACGACTTTGGACCCTTCGCCTCCGCCGTCGCTGCCTCCTCTGACAAATCCAAGATCAGGAAGCACCATCATTTCCTCTTTCACACCACGACCAAGGATGGAGGAGGGAGAGAGAGATATGGACACAAATGATAAGGAAGGGACAGAGGAGGGACAAAGAGAGGGATGGAGGAAGGAAAGAGCAGGGATGAAGGAGGGAGAGAGGGGGGATAGAGGAAGGAAGGACTAGGCACGGAGGGCCGGGGGGGGAGACAGACAGGACGGAGGAGAGAGAGGATGATGTGTCATGATGAGTTAGAAAATGAGAGTATATGTGGTTGCCAAGTAAGTAATTTCAGTCAAAATTAATGGTCAATATAAGTGATGGTTAAAAGAGGGGAGACATTACTACATTTTAGGACTTTCAAGGCGACATTGAGACTAAAAGAACTTCAAGGGCAACATTGTTCTGGGCGTATACTTCCAGGGTTAATTTGCTACTTAACTCCTAATTTAATGATACCCATAAGGATTTTTAAAAAAATCATGTACTATATGTTATAATTAAGTACTTTATTCAGCTTCACTAATATCAACAAATTAGTCTACAAACTCTTATATTAATGACCGGATGCAATACTATTGTTTATAAAAAATCAATTGGGGCCCACAGCCTTGACTAGCTACCCCCCAAGAACGATGCTTACATTCTTGCCATCCATTGCCTTGCGCCGCCTCTTTCCACATTCCATTATTCCAAGCGGTGTGGGGCTTGCATGTTTAATGGATTGAGTTTGGGTGCTCATGAGCACCAAATTCATATGATCACACTAGAATTTAGACAGTCTAAATTTATGTTTTGTTTTCCCTAATTTATTTTTTAAAAATAAAATTATCTTAATATATACCGAATTTGAAATAAAATAATCCTTCAATTATTAGTTTTTTTTTAAAAAATCATTTAAAAATAATTAATAAATATCTTAAATCTTGATTGAAACTCATGTCCTTCCAGTTACGTGGTAACAATATCACTATTGATTCAAGGCTAAATCTCTATAATAGTTGAGATTTAGCATGTTATAAAATGATTATTATTATTTTCCTATTTTAGGGAGTCGATAATTGTGAAATATGCCGATCAAGTTTTAATATTTTATTTTTAAATTATGATGTAAGAATATGACATAACTTTATAAGATAATGAATCTCACCTATTCAACTTTCAATCTAAAGATAGGGATGCGATGAGGAGAAAAAAAAAAGAAGAGAGGAGGAGGGGGAGTAAGAGATGAGAGGATCAGATCCAATTTTTCTTGAATTTTCTTTATCTTTGTCCAATTTTTATTTTGATTCCTTAAACTCATTTTTTAACATATATGCGTCTTTTTTATTTGATCTTTTCCCTTTATTAAATGGTTCCTTGAGCGTATTTCTTGATATGGAGACGTTGTCGTCATTTATATTCATCAAACTATATATCTGCTTATTTTGTTTTTCAAACAATTTTTATTTTTATTTTACTCGATGACGATCTCCAATAATAAAGAAAATCAGGATTTAAAAATATCAAAAATTAACGCAATCAAATTAAACTTCTCAATAGCATTAAAATATGTTAATTTAATTATCATCGGTTTGAGTACAATTCGGCTAATAAACTATGAATAAGTACTTAAAATCCCATATAGCTTTTGGAGAATACCTTTAACAATTTACAATGTAAGTATATAAGAGGAAATATGTCTCGGCTTGCAGAAAATAGCTTTTGAAACCTAACTTTGGTGGTTTCCAAACACCCTTATAAAGCTAGTTGAAAAAGAGAAATTCTAAATAAGGTTGGTAAATTCAACAACTTCTTAATTGCCTCATTGACCCAATTTTAAAATTTCAAAATGTAGATAAAATGATTTTAATATCCTCTGATATGTCTTTTTATAAGGTTTCATGACCAGCTGAGATGATTGCAAAACATTTCAAAAATTAATATTACTGTTATGGTAGAAGAGGTTGGATTAATCATGAGGCACGAAAGTTTTGGTCTCCGATAAACTCCTTTGCAACTGAAAAGTTTTATTGAAGGCATTGCCTCCAATTTCTTCCACCAATGACTTGTCAAACACTTCCTTGCAGTCTGTAAGTTCATAAAACTTCTATATGTTCCAGCAACAGCATAATTCACTCCCTCCTTTTTGGTCCAATTTCTTATTTCAAAATTCTTAATTCCCTGATATTATTTCACCAATGGAATTAATGCTTAAAGACTCAGCTACACAGCAACAACAATTTCATACAAAAAGCTGAGCGTATACCGTGTTCTCTTCTATGTTTGGGGATATAAACCGATAGAACGATTAAGTCCAAGCTCTGTGTGTTAACGATGAAATCAATGATAAGACGGCCATCGGAGCATCTTCCGTTGGGATGTGATGACGGATGTCGGTTTGCTGTGGGAACGGGGGAAGCATATGTAAGGTGGTGGTTGCAGACTGAAATGCAAGTTTTGGGATCGACAATGGATGGATATATAAAAAGTTTTAAATACTGATGAATATATAAAAATAGTCCTTAAACAATATATATTTTATCCTATGGCTCAATCTTAATCAGGTTTGGGAAATTAATAAATTTAAATATGATAGATGGGAGAGCAAACAGAAATTCACACTTTAATTTTGTTTTTTTTAAGAAATCGGGTATTAACACTACTACAAAATACCTAAAAGACGACCTAAAAAGACCCAATTAACGTCCTTATTCTACGGGACATCGGGGAGAGCGTAGTCGTTTTTTGTATATTTAGCGACTGAAATTGTTTGTGTCGCCTCATAATAGGCGACTGAACACAAATCGGGTCGCCTCTTATGAGGCGACTGAACTCTATTCAAAGTCGCCTCATATGGGGCGACGAACTCTATTCGAGTCGCCTCATATGGGGGCGACCTGAACTCTTTTCGAGTCGCCTCTTATGGTCAGGGCCAGGTTGTTATTTTTACGCCATTTTAGGCGACTCCGATTAATAATCGTCGCCTCATCTTTAGTAATAGGCGACGATTACCTATTTCGTCGTCTCTTATGATCCAAAGACGCCCCGAATTGATTTTCGAGTCGCCTTAAATTATTATTATTTTTTTTAAAAAAATGTGCTTCTTTGTTTTTGTTTGGCCAATTTTTGCAAATACTTCACAAAATAATTAAGCGCATATGTAGTGAATGACAATAGATAACAATGAATGTGAAATATATTATGACTGTATGAATTATATATATGTGCATTCCATCAAAAGAAGGTGAAATAACAATGAATACAACAAGGTTTAATAAGAAAATTGTAAAAGTGACTTCAACAAAAGAATATTGGCTACACATACAAGATCATACAAGAGAATGACAATATAGATGTTCTGTACGTATTCAGCTCAGATCAGTTCAACAAAATCAATCAAATTCACAACTTAGCTTCCAACATAACCATGAGGATACAAGAATATCAACAACTCCAAAGAGAAAACTTCAAGCGCGAGCCTAAGAAGACAAGTTCAGGAAAGTCACCGATAATGAATTAAAGTGTAGCAAATCGAGAAACTTTCAAAGCAAATTCAACAAGTAGAAAAGAAAGAAGGTATGACCTAGATTTAGGTTACTAAAACTAGACCAAAACAACAAACAAAGCACCACTATGACAACAAATTTTTCTCACATTTGGAGGCAATTAATCTCCAAAATTTCACAACAGCTTTCACAATTTAATGCAGCAATTAGATAGCATCAACATTCCCTTCAATTGGCAATAACATTGATATGCGAGAAGAGGCAAATATATATAGCAGCAATGACTTTTGCACACAAAGCTTAATAGAATTTCAAGGTTTTAGCATACAGAATTTAGTTCAACTCTAATGCTAAAGTGAATGAGAGCCACCTAGTAATGATCACAGTACCACACAAGTAAATCAAACACCTCCCAAGAGAGAAACACACATAAAACTTTCAGCAAATCAGTTATGATGGTATGATTCAACAAAATTCTCAAGTCTTGGTTATTGGAAAATCAAATGCAGTAGGTATAATGGCAAAATCAACCCTCATATGACAGTGATCTATTTCCAGAATTAAACAAGTGATCTAACCTCATATTCCAAAATCTATGACAAGTGATCTATTTCCAAAATCAAACCTCATATTCACAATTAAAGTGGAAAATTCAAGAGCAAGCACCAATAATTTACGTAAAACGAAATCAAGGCTTGACTTAATAAGTTTCACATTGACAATCACCCTAACAAGTAATGACTTGCCTATATATTCACAGTGAGCCATGTTCAAGAAGATATCTAGCCATTATGTCTCGAACCGAATCGATGTCATCCTGTGAGTACGGATCCTCAGTACGAAAAAAATGTAAATTGGAAAACAAGGTATAATTAACAACTGAAGTACCACAACAAAAAATATCATCATTTGAGGATCACGGAGCATTACGTACGTTTTGCAAGCCAGTAGTACGTCCGGTGGAAACGGTAGATTGCATCCAACTGATAACGTAGTATCCGCACTCGGTGTTCCCTGGTTGTCGATGACACTATAAATCAAAAACAAATTGTTAAAACGAAAGCTCGTGTCTCGAGAAAAAAACTTGAATTGAAACTACTTACCTTCGGATAAAACCACTTCGGTCCACCCTGCTCTCGTGCTCCAGCAATCTGTCTATATGTCCTAAGACCCCTATCATTAAAATGGAAATTAACAGACATGAAAACAATTCATTTAAAAAAAGAATCGATGATTTAGACAAAAATTTACTTACTCGGCAAACATGTCTTTGATATCCTCGGTTGGCCTGCCACCTATGGAATCGAACCAATAACATGCGTTCTTGGTGGGACAAACAACACACAGGGTCCAATGACCACTACAACATATACATATTAATATTAAACTAAGATAAAAAAGCATTTTATCCTTAAAAATCTTATATAGACAAAAAAAATACGCACCTTTCATGAATTGGCGCTAGATAACAAGACGATTTTATGTCGCCCATTGTTAAACCAACATAAATGGTCCTCCTGGCTAAGATATTGTGAGCCAAAGCTGTGGATCCAGGACATAAGAATCCATACGAATCCAATCGGTCTCCCTTTTTGCATATGTCGTGGCAGACACTATGATCGAAATAAAATGATAAGTGTTGTTGAATATATTAAACAAAAAAAGAGTATTGACATAATTAAAGGGTAAAAAAAAACTTACAAGATTGCAAGTTGAAGCCTTCGTATATCTAAACAAGTCCATATGCATAAACTCTGTCAAATCTTTCTTGTCAATTGATATCGGATATGTCTTATCGCACCGACAATGCCCGAAGGCATCGCAAGCCTATAGAGACGATGTCCTTGTAGAGCTCTCGCCATTTGTGATAAGTATGGAAATCGCATGACTTGTTCATGCTATGAAAACATAATAAACAGATTATGAGTGGGTTAGCAATGAAAATCAATCCCAAACCCTACTCATCGTCAATCAGTAATGTATTTCTTACCATTGGAGGTGTCGTCCCCACCTCAATAAGATGATGTGGCCAAAGGATGAATGATGTGGTGGCGGCGTCTAGCGTGGGAACCTCCTCATCAACAATCGGGATGGCTGTCTTTTCTTCCCTCTCGCACACTTGTCGAGTCACCCTACGTTGGTCTTGTGGAATTTGCATATTGTGGTGTGTGGTTTGTTCTTGGTAAACAAGACCATCGGCAACAATACGCCGGTGTGGGTCATCCAAATATAGAGTGCAGGGTTGTCCCCCCTGTGAAGTGTGAGAAGGCTCGCCAATAAGTACATCTGGAGAGTGATGAGAAGGTTCGCCAATAGGTACATCCGGAGCGTGAAAACTTTCTTTCCGCTTGGGAAGGCGGGGATTCTGGTTTCAAGGTTGCGTATTTACCTTCCCTTGTATCATCTCCCTCATTTCACCCCGTAGTTGTGCCATAACCTCATCTACGAGGATGCTCGAATTTTGGCTACAAGGCGAGGACTAGGGTTGTCATCGTCATGCGAACAACTCGAACGCCATCCAAAATATTTCGCGACACTAACTCCCCTCGGCTCCCCACGAACGAAAGCATCAAGGTAATCGGGCTTCCCAATCGCCGTGGACAAAATGTCCATCCGTGTACCCGGCGTGAATGAACCTTGGCGCTTTTTGCTCAAGCACATCCCGTATCATAGGATTTTTCATAAATAGTAACTAATTAAACTCTAAAAATATGAACCAAGCGAGGCTATTTAATACTTCTAATTTAACTACTTACAATCTTTGAAGCAACCTCACCACATCTTCATTTATGTATTTCTCGCCCTTCATCCTCGCAGACTATCCATTTTTTGTGGCGAGGAGGACGCTCGTGGGCCTGGATAACGGTGGAAGGATCGGATTGAGCAGCTTCCTTCATTTTCTCGCAACTCTTCTTCCATCGGCCTCCGTTCAAGCTTCTTATAGCCACCCCTAGACATGCAATGTGGATACTTATTTCTCGCTTGCCTCTCTCTATTGGCGACTTGTTTTCGTGACACGAAAACAAATAAAACTGAGCCTTCGATGTCAAATAGATTTAACTAAAAGATAAGATATGAAAGAAATTATACAAGAAATTCGGGATTTCGCGTGACGCCACAAACTCCCTCCGGTCCTGCGGAGAAATGTAATCATAGTCGACATGGGTCCTTGTCCCTCTTTGACCCTCGAATATATTTTTTAGTGAGCTTGTTCTTAAAGTCTTTCCAATGTAGACGAACCTCGCCCATCCAATGCTTGTACATGGCCTTATTGTTAGGCACATCATACGTTTCTTTGCAAGGTAAAAGAGAAGATATGAAAGAAATCAAGTGATAAAACTAAAGATACAAATGCGAAGATATCGAAAGTGAGATACCAAAAGTTGTGCCCAGATCAACTCCTTCGTTTTAGCGGAACCAACTTCCAATGAGAGAATACAATGCGAACTTTGCTTCGAGCGGATAGCCTACGTAGCTAATGAAATTGTCTTCCTCGGACCAATTGGATTCATATTGGCATCGAACTCCACATGCAGCCTCTTTTTTGTCACGACGTGCAATTAACGCACCCATATGTGTGCTACCTCTACCGTTTCTCCCCATCGGTACATCATTCCCACCATCACTCGATGACTCGTCAGAGCTAGACATATTCCTATTCATCAAAGACAAATCAATAATGTTAGATAGAGTTATTATTAAATAATAAACAAATGAATAAAATGAACTAACATGTTAAACCTATACAAAAATAACATAGGACTTTTTCATAACTCAAGATCTTACTTTATATGGTTTCCCATATTCCTTCAGAATGATCCTTCCTTGGAGCATATTCTTCATCATCTACCAATTCTACTTCACGTGTTGTAGGTGGATTTGTTGTGAAAGGGAGTGTATCGTCCGGGTTCAAGGATTCTTCACCATACGTCTGTTTTTTACTTTGAAGTACAATGGACATTTTGTTATTTGCAGGGGTCGTAACATAAAACACTTGTTTCGCCCTGGCTTGCTAGAATGAATGGCTCGTCGTATGACCAAGTCTTTGAAGATCAAGCGAGACAAATCCAAATTTAGGATCTATTACAACAAAGCATTATTGTTAACCCACTTACATTTAAATAAAGCAACTTTGAACTTGGTGTAGCTCATCTCCCATATTTCTTCAATAACTCCATAATAGGCCATTGATGCTAACACCGGGTTTTTGTCTTTCGAACTTGAAAAGTGCATGGATTAAAGCTTCAACCATCACCCCACTGTTTTGCAGAACTTCGTCATCTTGGTCTTTTGTGTAGAAAGAATATCCGTTGATATCATGACTTGTCCAAGTGATGACCTGATAAGAAGGCCCCCAGGCTAACCACTCAATTGTAGCCGACACACCGGTCTCGTGCAATACCTTCTCCTGGAACCACTTTATAAATGTCTTCTTTAGCTCATTAGCTATCTGCATGTCATTCTTCCTTGGATTCATATTCGTCAAACTCTTTCTGTTTTCATCAATGTATGGTTGAACTTCTTCCGTATTTTTCAAGATGTACAGGTGTGCTTGCAACACCTCTGCACGAAGCATATTCTTCAGTTTGATTCCTCGAGTTCCCTTACTTATCCCCTTATCATGCTGAGATTGTAACGTCGCCCCTGATAGATAATCTTTACAGAACTCCATAGCCTCTTCCACTACATATCTCTCAACGATTGAGGCTTCCGGTCGATAAGGATTTTTAGAATACCCTTTTAACATCCACCTTAGGTAAGTTGGACATGAGCCTTACCTCCCTTACCAAGTGCGCTATCGGGTGCACCATTATATCGAAAAATGCGGGAGGAAAATGCATCTCTAGTTGGGACAAAATAATATAACCCTCATTTTCCAATTCATCCAACTTTTCAATGTCAATGACTTTGTTACATATAGCATTAAAGAAAATACACAATTTTGTTATAGTGGTCCGCACTTCATCTTTCATAATGCCCCTAATAGCTACCGGTAATAGTTGTTGCATCAACACATGATAATCACGAGACTTCATTCCCACTAACTTCAAATCGTCCATTGAAACACACCTTCTCAAATTTGAAGAATATCCTTGTGGAACCTTAATGTCATATAGACACCTACACAAACTTTTTTTCTCCGCTTTTGATAGTGTATGAGCTACTGGCTCCATGTATGCCCTCTTACCATCTTCTATTACTCGTGGATGTAACCGTTCTCTTATTCCCATATCAACCAGGTCTAGTCTCGCACTATTTCCATCCTTAGTCTTCCCTGGTATGTGCAAAAGAGTACTGACAAGGCTATCACAAACATTTTTTCCACATGCATCACATCAAGCTGTGTCTCACATCAAGACTACGCCAATATGGAAGATCAAAGAAAATTGATCTCTTCTTCCATATATTCTTCTCACCCACAATCCTTTTCTGCTTACCCAATGTGACATTGATATGCATCACCCGACTATAGACTTCATCTTCGGTTAATGCCTTTGGAGCCGTTCTATGCTCCGGTAAGCCGTTAAAACGCTTTCTTAACTTACGATATGGGTGGAACCGATCAAGAAACCTCCTGTGACCGAGGTAGACCATTTTTTCCATGCTTTAATTGCTGGAAGTTTGTGTCAGCTTCACGTATTGGACATGCTTTATGCCCTTTCACACTGTACCCAGACAAATTTCCGTATGCAGGAAAGTCGTTGATCGTGGTAAAAATCATTGCACGCAACTTGAAGGACTCCTTCTTATATGCATCAAACAAATCTATGCCTTCCTCCCACAACTTCTTCAAATCCTCAACCAAGGGCGCCAAGTACACATCGATATTGTTACCAGGCTGTTTTGGTCCAGAAATCATCATAGAAAGCATCACATACTTGCGTTTCATACATAGCCGGGAGGTAAGTTGTATATTACAAGGAGAACCGACCATGCACTATGGGTACCTTGCTAAGAGTTCGATACGGATTGAAGCCATCTATACAAAGCCCCGGTAGAAGGTTTCTTGGCTCAATGCCAAATTGCGGGAACATTTCGTCTATTTTCTTCCATTGGAGAGAGTCGGTAGGGTGCCGTAGATATTTTCCATCGGATATTCTCTCATCGAATGCCATCTCAACTTCTTTCTTTGTTACTTCACTAGTAAACAGACGCTTAAACCAAGGAATTATGGGAAGATACCACAAGGCCTTCAAAGGTTGCCTTTTTTTGTGTGATCTCCGTAACCACCACCTTTCTTCACTTTGTATCGTGAAGTTTTACACTTCGGACAATTACTAAGGCCTTCATACTCATTTCATGTACAATATGCAGTCATTAGGGCAACTGTGTATCTTTTTATACTCCATACCCATCGTAGCTAAGATTTTCTTGGCCTCATACATACGATTTGGAAGTACATTATTATCGGCAACATATCACACAACAATTCAAGCAACGACGTGAAAGCGCTATCGTCCACCCACATGTTGCCTTTAAGTTGACCAAATGTAAGGTCCCAGTCAACCGTGTATACTTAGTACACCCGGGGAACAAAGGTGTCTCTCGCATCACTCCGCACGCTATCATATTCATGCGGTTGTGCAAAGGATTCGACCTCAACATCATGAATCATTCTCTCCATTCCATCATCATCTACCTCAACTTCATTTTTAGGATGCACTTGGGAGTTACCTCCTCACCATGCCATATCCACGTTGTGTATCGAAGGTTTATTCCATCACAAATTAGGTGGTCCCTTATATCAAGAATATCCCTTCGAACCCCATTTAAACAATTAACACATGGACAATAGTAGATCCCATTTTTTGTAGCCACATTCCTTCTAGAAAATTCAATAAACTCTTCCACCCCATTCTTATATTCTTCACTATTTCTCAACGCATTCATCCAACTATGACCCATTTTGTTACCACTTACGACATTTCCAACAACGGTCAAGTTAATAACAATTTCAAGAACGACATGCTTTTTTCTCAATCTTGTAAAAAAATTCGCAAAGCATTTCCCCTCAACAGTAAGACATCCCAAAATTTCAACAACAAACCATTTCAACTTAATTCAACAAAACTTACTAACTAAGGCAATTTAGAAAATATCAGGTATTAAATCCAATAACTTCATCAAGTAAGAGAACATTAGAATTATTCCTACTAACACGCATATAATTCAATGGTAATGGTAATGGCAAACCATGAAGCCATCACTTTTTTAATCAAGTTCATGTAGTTCAGATGGCTAATAATAAAGGAAAGACAAAAAAAAGGTCAAGGATTGGATTAAAAACACTTAAATCAATAATGGTAAACCATGAAGCCATAAGACAAAAGTGTTGTTCTCAATCGAGAAAGAAGGTATCATATAAGGAAAATATATGTGTGTGAATAAAATGAAAGCAAACTGACCTAATTTGAGAGCGCAACAATTGGCTTGAAACCTTTGACCAACATTTTCTCAACAGGTAGTAAAATAATGGCCTAATGCAATAAAAATACGATCACATCAGCCAAATTTTTTATTTTTTTTAAAAACATAGCTTATTCAAGTTCTATATTTAGGACCACAACCTCCAATTCCAACTTCATTAATAGCAATGAAACTACCATTGCAAAAGCATGAGAAGAAGGCATGGATATAAAATCATGATTAAAAAAAGGCGAGGCTAGATTGTGTGCGTTCAAACAATTATTCATAGAAGCAAATAATTGTATCTAGTTGGTGGTGAGGTACAAATACAAGTGGGGGAAGAACAGTCAAATACTAACATGAACAAAGTCAAAGTAGGAAAGGAAAATAGTGGTTTTAAAGATGAACGAAGCATGTTTGATTGAATGATTGAGAAGATCAAAACAACAATTTCTATTCAAAAGAACACTGCACAATTTGAATTTATAAAGACTATTGCCCATTTAGAGTTTGAAGGAAAAATTTATTAGAAGGGTTTGATAGAAGGATCCATTCCATCTAATCAGTCATAATGGCGGTCAATGTAAGAATAAGGATAAAGTAGTTTGCATTGCAGAAACCCAACAAAACCATAGCAGATTAAAAGACAAAGTAGTTTGAATTCATTTTCAAAAACTTTTTCACTTTCTCTTCATCTTCCTGCATAGAACAAGACAAACATATGTCCTTTATCATACCAAAAGATCTCTAGTTCATCCCAACAAAACCATAGCAGATTAAAAGCAAGCTTTGACCGAGATATCCAATATCCTATTATGCCACAATTTTCTACTATCGGCCTATGCCCGAGAAAGTAATTTCCAATATCATCATGCGACCGATTTCTAGCTAAGTAATTTTTCCAGCAATTGAGAAACTACAATTAGGAGTCTCAAGTAATCTGCACACATACCACGACGAGAGATCAATATTGAAAGCCAGATAATCATGCATACTCCATTTTTTGTAGGCAAGTCCTGAAACCCAACACATATTTTACCTATTCCTTTGCATAGCAATGAAAAAAGGGATTTTTTTTAATCATTGTTACTTGTTAGGCTGCTGCTGTTTCGTTTAGTTATTCCTTTGCTTAGCACTGAAAAAAGGGTTTTCTTCTATCATTGCTTCTCTTCCTCTTCTTTCTTTGTTTTTTTAGGGGAATCACCTAGCCTAGCCTTGGTTCTTGTTCTTTACTTAGCCGTTTTGTATTGGCAAATACTAACATGCCCGTTAGTAAGGCACATTATTCCCTAAAGCATGGGATAAATTATTCACGAGAGATTGAAACTCAAATTCCATGATGCCAACATTTAACTTTGGCATATTCCATAGCCTAAACTACTTCTACTTCCATCCGCATTCTTGTGTAAATGAAAATTTCGAGCAGAAAAAATCTAACACAGATTTTCCCAAATGGTTGAGTGTAAAAAGAATTTTCCATGAGAAGAATATGCACAATCAATTTCAATCACAAACTACACAAGCGCCGATATGAGGTGCGTGCACTACGTTTAATAGTGAATATCGATTAAAGAAATAAAGTGACACTCTAGCATAGAGGAAAAGGAAGTAGAAATATCTCAAATTTACTAACCCAGAACATGTAATAAATTATATTTAGGAAAAAGATGAAATGAATCGGCATAAAAGCTTTAAATTTCGTTAGTACCAACCAATTAGCGAGAACTCCCAGAATTTCCTCGACCAAATTCCGGTTGCCGACCTGAGACCAAACTGCAAATCCATGAGAGCGAAAAAATTAACATAAATTAAAAGATTAAATGAAAAAATATAAAATAATCGATCTTGGCAAAAGGGCATGTGTAAATGAATGAAAGAATCAAATTCACTTTTCGAAGCCGAGGACTCACCGATTGTGGACTGGGAGAGAGCAAGGAGAGATTGGAGATGGCAACCACGGAGCGGAGAAGCGGGAGACACGAGCACCGAGACCGGAGGGTGAGGAAACGGCGAGCAAGCGAGAAGACAACGAGCAAGTGGGTGAAGTTGGAAGAGGGATCTGCAATACAATTCGAGACTGAAACCTACATAAATTGGTTTTCGATTTTAGGAAAAAAACAATGGTTATTTTAAGGGGGCAAGTGCGGTATACCTTGATCCGCCTCGAATAGAAGGCTCGACAAGGTGGAGACGGAGGCGTGATAGAGGGGAACCGAGGATTTCTATCGGGTGAGAGGAGGAGTGTGTATTGGGGTGATAGGAGGAGTGTGCGTGCGTGTCGATTGGGTTTATTGAGAATAGAGCGACCGATTGGAGTTGGTCGCCAATTTTCAAATATTGGCGACTTGAATCCATTTTGGTCGCCACTTTTTAAAAAATAGGCAACTTTGAATATATTTACGGCCGCCTCTTTAAAAAATAGTGCGACTGATTTCATTAAGGTAGCCAATATTTTTAAAATAGGTGACTTGAAATCTATACAGTCGCCTATTTTAAAAAATTGGCGACTTGAAATATATTCAGTCGCCAATTTTAAACCCCAAAAAAAAAAAACAACATTAACAAAAAAATCACGGCGCCAAACAATATATTCCTATATTTTAAAATAGGCGACCGATATCTATTCAGTCGCCAATTTTAAACAAACAAAAAAAAACATTATCAAAAACAACAACGGCGCCAAACAATATATTCCCATATGCCCGAAATTTTAAAATAGGCGACACTGAAATCTATTCGGGTCGCCAATTTAAAAAAAAAAAACATAAAACATTAACAAAAACAACCACTTTGCCCAAACAATATATTCCCATATCTCCCATGGCGCGAAATATATTAGAATAGGCTACACAGAGAAATCTATTCAGTCGCCAATTTTAAACAAAAAAAAATTAAATCCCATGGTGCCAAAAAAAAAATTCTCATATTTCCCTTGAGCGCTTAAAACAATATACCCGAGATGTTAGGCGTCGAACAAAAATTCGGGACGTTTAATGCTCAACTTCCTTGAATATAATTACAAGAATGCCACCAGAAACTTTTTTTTTTTTTACTACCTATTTTTTTAATAAGGACGTTTTTTAAGGAAGTAATATACAATTTTTGTAGTAGTGTAAAAGGGATTTTCCCTACTTTAAACAATTGAATGACCATTTGGATTTTCGTAACATTATTATTAAAAGGTCCAAATGAGGTGGCCTAAAAGAAGGCCACAAATGTAAAGTAGTAGGCCAGATTAATCAATGATGGGCTACAAATACCATTGACTTAAAAGAATGGGCTAGCATGTTCGTTACTATGATTCATCCCCAACCCGATATTACCTTTTTATTTGATTGGACAATGGATTGAAATATGACAGATTTAATGTGATATCCCAGATTCCAATACGACGAACTATGTTTAGTTTGATGATATACTATATAGGAGTCCATCAACATATATCCACTAATTATTTTGATATCTTTTTCTTTAATTTGCTTTCTTAGAATCTTATGTTTGCTTAAACGGTTGAAAATAGTGTTCAAAAAAACAGTTGAAAATAAAACATGAAACATACAGTGCATATTTAACGCTAATCTCGCATTCTCTTCTCCTCACTCTTATCAACAGTTAAGGTCAGGCAATAATACAAAAACTTTTGAGATATGCGTGTTCTTTCCATTTGTAATTTCCAAAAAAATGAAAAAAAAAAAATTGAAGAGAAAACTTTGCTTATATATATATATATAATATTTTTTTTTCGGCAACTTAAGCACATGCAGTTCACAATCGGAATGTAAAACCACAATTAGCACCAGACGGTAATCAGAATTACCAACTTACGTTGACAGTGCAATGCAAAGTAGAAAATTATATGCTACTAATAAGTTGTTGGTTGAAATGATAAACGATTTTACTCCGAGTAGTACACTAGTTTGAATCCCAAAAAGTACACTTGTTTAAAGAGACAAAGTGGTGTTGAGAAAATGAAGAAAAAAAGAGAATACTTGAATAATTAATTTCACGTGCAAAACAAGAAATTTAATATTTTTATATATATAATAAAATTTATTAGCCTACCATATTATTATTTATGTAATTTTACTAATATATTAATAAATATAATTAAAATGTAAATTTGATTTTAGAAAGCATGTTTATTCTTTTGTGTAGAATATATAAATCTGATTTGCTCCAAGAGCTAAAAGACAAATTTTTGTTAGTATGTAGTCAGAAGACCTTGTGATATTATTTGGTATATAATCTTCTTTTTATTTCATTAATAGTTTTTGCCTTTTTGAACAAGTGCCTTCTCTCGGATTTAAACTTGTGTTCTCCTCGTTAGATAGGAGCATGGTCGCCTACCACTTCAACTTGTTAGTGGTATATACTGTTCTACTTTGCAGGGCATTGTCAATGTAAGTTTGTATTTGCAATTACTGTCTGGTGCACGCTAATTGTGGTTTTACATTCCGACCGTGAACTGCATGTGCTTAAGTTGCTGAATTATTTCCCACTATTTTATCTTCCCAATCAAACACAGGACAAGGCAAAGGTGAGGTGATGTGAGTAAGGATTAGTGTTTTAACTCTCTTAATATATTAAAAGTGCACAAAACTTACCTCTTGTTCCCTATATCTAATTCATCTAGTTTTCCGATCAATAGCTGTCATCTAAAATTTTTTAGCCTGGTAGCCTAATGACTTGAGAGCTCTCTTGCAGAAGGGGAGTTGCAGGTTCGATACTCAAGCCGTTGGTGCCTGCCCATTTTGTTAAAAAGGTGTGCTTGACTACGGTGGCCAGTAAGAAGCGGCAAGTGGTCAAGGATTGCGGCGGCGATCTTGAAGAGAGAACGGTTGCAGTGCAAATGAAGAAGAAGATTGGCTGCTAGGAAAGATAACACAAAGAGAGAACAGGGCCGATTTGGGCTAGTGATTCACAATCTGTTTGTGATGGTATTGTTGGGTTAATGTGCTCTTTAGTCACTTAAGCCCAATAAGGCTTAATTGAGACTACAGCCCAAGAACTCTATGGCCCATGTGGTTTAGGGTTAGGTCTTGGGTGTAGTAGCATATAAACCTACTTTCACCTGCTTGGAAAAGATACGCATGCATAAGGAGACTCTCATCAGAAACAAACTTAGAGGCAGACGTTCATCATCTGAACGGTTGCCCACATAACCATCTCATTCCCTTCGAGAGATAGTCCGAAAGATCGATCATAGAGCGGATGATGTTCGTGGAGAGGCTTTGGATCGCTGCATTTTTCGAGCCAATAGCGATGAGGAAAAGAACCGAGTTTTGATATTAATTTATATTTCATGTGATTCTTTTCGAAATTTATTTTTGAAAATATGACATCTTTTTCTATATTTGTTATTTATTTCATGGTAGTTATTCGTTTATAATTCATATTTGATATTAGTTTTAATTTCAATCGGTTAATCGCTTTAATCCATGGTTAGTTTCTCTCGTGTATTTCTTGATTTGTAACAAGGAGGCTAATCCCATATGATTAGGTTTCCTCCTTGCTGTTTTTTATTCTTTTTTTGGAATTTCTATGAATTTTTTCGAATTTCTGTAAAAGTTGGAGATCAAGAAACTGCGAAGAAGATGACTTCGGCTGATGGCGTGACAGAAGTGATGGCTAGGGTTCCTCTTTTGTGTCCTAGGGTTTCTAGCCAAGGATTGGGTTTTTGGGCCCATAGATACCCTAAAGGGGCTTGAGACGGATGCTATAAATTTGGACGAAAGAGAAATTCCAAAGTTGTAAATTTTATTTTTAAATTTTTATAGGAAAGCCATGGATTAAATTTATTTGTTTAATTATTTAATGCTTTTATTGAATTGTATGAATTATATTTACGATTAACATGATGTTTGTAATAACATGCCATATAGAATAGGAAGATGTCATATTGTTGCATAATCACATGTCATAATAGCATAATAACTATTATGTTTTTAATCGACTAGTATGATAGTTATTATGCGAGATTATTTAGGTTATCCACTAAATTAATTATCAATTATTATGATTTTAAATTAAAATCTAGAATAATAATTGGATTAATTAATTATAGAATTAAAATCTAGGAAATTTCCTAAGAGAATTGTATTTTTGAGAGTAATTTGTGGGTTATTTAAAATGATCATGTGAAGCACACTCGCCAATCATGACTAGATTTTAGATACCAAATGATTTCAATTAAAGTTGTTGATCTCGACAAAGAATACTCTAAAATGAACAAATTCTTGGAAATTAAAATTAAAAAAAAATTTCTAAATTTAAAATATTGAATGGGTGAAGGTTTTAAATTAAGCTTTTAATTTTAAAACCTACGGGCCCCAATTGTGGGTTTATTAGTGAAATGGTTATTGAAGCCCCATCGGATAAGGATAATCGGATTTCGCTAGATTAAACCCTAATATTTTCAAAATTTTAGTAAAGTTTTTGTACGGCCCATCGTCGGCAACACTTGGACACTAAAGATAATTTTGAAAGTAAACAATGGTTAAATACATTCAACTTTGGTAAAATTGTTAACCCTCCCATCGAGGCTCGACAATGGAACAGAAGGCCCAAACTAACAATATTAGTTTTACAAGAATTAACTAATGGATTGTTAAACAATAAACGAATAGTTGTTGTTAGAATCTACTAGCGATATATCTGTTTGTTGTTAATTATAAGTTTGTAACTAATGTATTTTTCTTTTTCCTTATTTTCAGAAAAATGTCTTCATTAAATCCTTTAGCTACAATCTTGAGCCAAAAACCTATGGATGGTACAAACTACAAACAATGGAAAACTAATTTGGATCTTGTTCTTCAATATGAAAAGCTCAACTTTGTTCTCACTACCTCTATGCCCTGCCTGCCGCGATGCATGCATCGATGCAATTCGGACTCGATTTTAGCGGGGAGAAGGAAAGATGGGAGAAGGCGAATGTGTCGGTTCATTTGCTACATTTTGGATCTCGCAATCACCTTCGGGAGCAAGTGAGCATGATTGAGAGTGGAGCAACAATGCTCCAGACTCTTGATGGCATGTTTGCTACGACTAAAGCTCGCTAGGCAAAATGCGCTGAATTCGTCACCAAGACAATGATGTCGGAGGAAGTGTGCGGGATCATTGTCTAACAATGATAGCGAACTTCAAGAAGGCGATGACCATGGTATCAAGTTTGAACAAGAAGTAAAAGTTGACCTTCTCTTACAATCATTGCCTGAGTACTTCAATCAATTCAAGATGAATTATAATATGAACAAGATGAATCTTGACCTCACTCAACTGATGCACGAGCTTGAGAGTCTTGAACGATCTCTAGTCAAGCGAGGGGAAGTGCATTTTTTTTGGTGAAAGTTACGTGAAACCTAAGGGGAAACCCAAGGGAAAGAACAAGAACAAGAAAAAGAAGAAATCAGGTACTCCGAGTTGCCAAAATAGTTACAATGAAGCAGCCAAAAGGCAAGTGCTTCAAGTGCAGACAAAAGGGGCATTGGAAGAAAAAAAGCCCACAAATGAATAAACCAGGTATAGGTAATTTACATGTGATTAAGGCTTGTTTAGTGGAGAATCACGATGATAAATGGATCGTTGATTCTGGAGCCACTAACCATGTTTGTTACTCTTTGCAGTGGTTCAAACATAGCTTGCCTATATGTAAAGGACAAAGATATTTGAAGCTTGGGCGGGAGCTTGTGTATGCGCACTAGCGATGGGACAAGTTATTTTATCTTTTGATAATTACAAAACTTTGGTTTTAGAAAATTTGTTTATTTATTCCGATTTTAAGAGGAATTTAATTTACGTTAGTTGTTTGGATAAACATGGTTTTGATTCGAGTTTAATTCCTCGGTTTCAATAAGAAGTTCATCTTCTTTTATTTTTTCTGGTGTAAAGTTTAATGGTCTTTATTTCCTTAGTCTGTTCCTCGTGAAGTTAATCATGTTGAATTAAAAGATGTTGAGCATATTAATTCATCAAAGAAAAGAAAAGTTTCCAATGAAACTTATCTTTGGCATTTGAGATTGGGTCATATTAACTCTAACAGGATACAAGGTTTGGTCAATCCAAGACATTTGACTCCTCTCCCATTCAACAATTGCCATATTCGTACCATTTTTATATATATGTTGAAAACCTTTCAAACTCCTATTCTTGTTATATTCTAGTCTCTTGGTTTTATTATTTGACAACAAACTTAATGCGTCTCTCTGAAAAAAAAAATTAAAATGCACTCTTTGCACTGCTTAAGGCTTGTTTTTATTTATCGGGTGAAGAGTGAGAGCCGACTTCTTGTATCTTTTGGTTTCTAACCTTCTACAATGGTCGCAAATTTGGCTGGATCATCTTATAAACGCTTATCCTTGGTCACAACGGAGATGGAGAGGAAAGATCCTTAGCGACAAATAGGGATTGAAGGTAATGGTCAAGGGTTACAATATAATTAATAGCAATGGCGTTAAATGATGTTAAATGATCATGTGTTTTAATAAATCCTAGTGGCGGCTATTGATTGGAAAATCGAATCAACTGAGTATGAGAAAGACAATTTAAGTTTTGTCCATTATTTAATTAGTTGATATTGTTAGAACTGGCTGATACTTAAGAGGGGGTGAATTGAGTATAAGATAAAAACTTTAAAATTATTTTGGCATCTCAATGAAAGTAATAAGTATGAAAATAAGTAACCATAACTCCACACCGAAATATGTAAATCACTTATGCTTGAATTATAGTTCGATTCAATCCACAGTGACCTACATTTAGTCCCGAGGCTCCTCCTGGGATTTTCAATCCATTATCTTCCTCAAGTTTAAACTAGGTACTTGAGAACCTATACAATCTCATAAGTTTTATGTGGGCACTTGTGAAGCCACTACAATCTCGTATCACGAAGATAACAACTCCCACTTACACACTGTAAGGATACAATCTCTCTTGATGATAAAAGATTACAATAAATCTTTTCTCTTATAAGTGAATCAAGATAAACACTATAGCTAATAGAACTTGGGAAATAAATCAAGAATAGGATAAACTAGAGCCAGAATCTCTACTCTAGTTCAAGACAAGCTTTCTACTTTCATAATGCATTAACTATTAAGCATTACATATTTATAGAGTCTGAAACTATAGCTGAAGATAACTAAACATAAAGTAACTGCTAACTATTAGAAGATATGACATAAAACATAAGTAATTGACACATTCTGATCCTTAAATTACCCTTTTAAACACATGTCTTATTCCTGGTATAAACCAGAAGAGGATGTGGACATCTATCATTACTACCCCTAGAAAATTCACATAAATGCAACTAGGTTAGCCACCTAAGGGCAACTGTCCAATAGGTCCTACATCTAGTTCTAACCACCGAGAAGGTACTTCATGGTCAGCTCTTCTCTCAACCGAGTCATAAGTGGTGCAAATCCCACACAGGACGGGACAATTTCATATATGATTCAAACAAACATACGCAGCTATACAAAGTATGTGAGATATGTGAGAAGAGTTACTACCTATTTGCCTTATCCGAGTCAATTTCAAGAACTTTGCTTGTTTTGGGCGATTACAGGTCCCTATAAGAATTCATCATGGAAAATGGTCAATACTTATTCTAACTTGGACATTTCAAATGTCATCTAATACAATGTAACCAATATGAACCTATTAGGCCTAAACCATGATCATCAAGTTCCTTGGCTTGCTTAATTTTCACAAATTTGAACACTTTCCAGATTTTGTACTGAAACTTTGAAAACTCATATCTCCTAGTATAAGTGTTCAAATGAGGTGATTCTAGATCCTATGGAGTCATTATTAAGTATAGTTTTAAGAAAAAATACGTCCAATAGCCATCCATGTTAGTTCTCTACAGGTTTTGATGATAACTGACATGTGTAAACACAAGTTATGGTTTTGTCTTTGGTAAGTTAAAAAAAAACTTATTGTCAAGACAAAACTCAAGTATTGGTCTCAATACTCGAGTATTGACTTGAGAGAGTTGCTCGAATCAATTACACAAAGCAATACTCAAGTATTGGACACAATACTCGAGTATTGGGCTTACAGAGAGCACTCCAAGTTTTTCACCCTGAGCCAAACTCAATTATTGATATGAATACTCGAGTATGGAACACACAGAGACAATTTCAACATTAACTTAAGATCTCAATACTCAAGTATTCAATTGAATACTCAAGTATTGGTCAAACAGAGAGTCATCAAGTTTCTCATCTTATGAAAACTCGAGTATTGATTCTGCATACTCGAGTATTGGATTTCCACAAAGCTTTCATACTTAACACTCTTTCATGAAAACTCAAGTATTCATTTAAAAACTCAAGTATTGACTTGACATCAATTTATCAAAGTTTTTCGAACATCTTGAATACTCGAGTATTGGTTTTGTCACTCGAGTATTGGACTGACAGAAAGACTACAAGCCTTATGCATATATTGAATACTCAAGTATTCATTCCAATACTCAAGTATTGACTTGGGAAAGACTTCACAAAGTTTTGCAAGATGAGTGCATACTCGAGTATTGAGTTGGAAACTCGAGTATTGGACATACAGAGAGCTTTGCTCTTTGTCAATGACTTGAACACTCAAGTATTGGAATCAATACTCAAGTATTGAGGTTTTGAACTCAAACTTATTTTCATATCAAAAGTTCAAAACTCGAGTATGGATTTGGATACTCGAGTATTGACCCTATTTCAATGTTAAGGTCTAAAGTCAAATCTCGATGTTTCTTCTCGGAAGAAGAATACTCAAGTATCAAAATGAATACTCAAGTATTGACTTAAGTGCACAAGTGACAAACTCAGTATTGATACACATACTCGAGTATTGAACGCTAAGTTTGAAAATCAAATCGACGATTTTGCTATACCTTCTTGTTTGATCTTAATACCTCCTATGATTATTCTCTAATGTTCCTAGACATGTTTAATCACTTTATTGCTGAGTTTCAGACAAATTAGAGAATCTACATTGAAGGTTTAAAGCAAAAGCAAAAGTGATGTCAGCACATTAAATGCAAACCCAGAAAGTTGCATTCTTTTGGGTAATCCATATGCACACGGTTGCAAAGTATTAAAGAATGATTTCTACAATAAGCAACTGCCTCTCCAACGGACTAATTTGCAGAGAGTCAAATCTGATATTCTACCCAGCTGGATTAAGAGGAAATTAGAGAGAGAAGATGCCTAAACCACTTCCTTAACCTTGGCTGAACTTCTCCAACGGATCTATTAGGAAAGCAACGGTCATTTAATGATCTCACGAGTATAAATAGAGCTGCATTCAAGTCTTTCCAAAAACTACAACAAGCGAAAACGAAATACATTCAAGTCTAGCATTTATTCTTTCAGTTTTCAACTGTATTGTATCTTTTGATACTTTGTACTTCCGTGATTATTCTTATCTACTCTTAGAGAGAGTTTCTACTTGAAAAACATTTATTGTAAAGAATCACAAGTCGGGGGACTTGGTGATTTGGGAGTTCATTGATTACAACTTGTAAGGGGAGTGAGTTCTAGAGAGAGAACTACTCTTTGAGTACGAGTGTGTAATCTTTGAGATAGTGAAAATCCCAAAGTGAGTCCGGGGATTTGGATGTAGGTCAAGTTGTTAGGACCGAACCAGTATAAATCTCTGTGTCCAGTTGCTCTTCCCTTTACTCTATCCATATCTGTTTTTGCTGTCTAAAAACAGAGCAGATTACAAAAGTTTTTGATATACCCAATTCACCCCCTATTGGGTATATAGCTCCACTTTCAATCCACACACATACCAGTCCAGATTTCATCAAACAAAGGCTATTGTCTACTTTGCATTCCAAAATTTTAGGTTATGTTCAAAAATTCACAACTACTCAATGTAAATATATCCAAATTTGACCAATGACCTATCAAATTAAAGCTCATTATGTATACTTTAATCTTGGAATATTTCATTGCAATTGGACATAATTTACTACACCAAAAATGTGTCACAATCTTATTGCCCAGACAAAACCTTCAAAGTGATTTCGAGCTTTACCACAATTCAATCTTGCTTCCAAAATTCCTATTGAACCTCTATCCTACACAATTTTCCATTTTGAACACAATTGAACTATCAAATTGGCTAAATTCAGACTCCCCTAGTATGCCCTACATCTAACTGAACCTAGGGTTCAGGGTGCCAAAATTCTTTTTTGTAAATTCCACTTTGCAAACACCCTAATTTCAGTTCCTATCTGCATTTTATCTTATTATTTAAGCTATATACAAATGTTAACCCATTTTTATCAAATAGAGCATCACCTTCCTATAAGGGTTTTATTTGTTCAAATTCACATAAACTAAAGAAATCACCAGTAAACTCCACGACACAACCAGTAGGCTTAGAATCACTTAGCTTTATCGTTGTTCGGTGTTTTTCACAAGATTTCCTTCTTTCATTGGTTTCTTCAACTTTTAGTCAGAACCCTTGAGTCACTGGTCAGAAGTGATTCATGAGATTAGGGAGTAGAAGGGGAGAAGGACTAGAGGTTATAGGTCCATAGTACAAGAGATTACCTTGACACCGTGAGTTTTGCTTCCTCCTCTTCTTCCTTATTGATTTCTCCAAATTTGGAGCTTGTGGATGGAGAGACCGAATAGAATGGATGATTAGAGAAGGAAAAATCAGATCTTAAGGGGTCAAATCGGTCTAGAAGGGAAAATGATATTTTTCCCTTCAACTGTTGTGTAATTATCGATCATCCATGCCATTGGTTACATTTCAATTGAATTTCAACTTTTCTTTTCAACCCCATTTTGGCTGAAGTTTTGGGCCTTTCTTAAGATGATCATACTCCATTTTATTTTCTTAAAACCCATACTTAAGTGTCCATAAAGTTTAAATAATTATGGGACATAGGGCACAATTTCTTAAAAGGTGCAATTTTAACATTTCCTTCAATTTTCTCATAATTTCTAATAATACTCATGAAACTTATTTTCATTCCTTTTTAGTCATTTTTAGTGCTCTAAAATGGAACAAAGAAGTATTGATTTCATATGTCCCATTGGTGTCAACATATGTCACAAAAGTTTTGTTTCAACAAGATAGGGTATTTGGGTGAAATTTGACTTTCACCAAAATTTCACTATTTCTTTTCTTCAAATGCACACAAATCATATATGGAATCTATCGAGCAGATTTTAGGAAATTACAGAATTGGCATACTTCTTCATTCTAATATGAGCACTAGATAAGTTGTCACGAACAATAGCTAGCACTCGCATCTCTTTTGCATAGTAGTCTTGCAATTCTTCCAAATTAGTAGTTCCTTAATTAAAATGAAAAAGAAAGGAGATTACTTGCCATAAATGATTTTCAAGGGACACTAGCAAAAAAGTGTTGATTAGTAGAAGTTGAAAAAAAAAAAACTACTACAAATTAGCGATTTTGTAGCAGTTTAGACCCAAACGTTACAAATTTGCAACGGGACAACCCACGACAAGATGCACTCCAGTTAGGGAACAAATTTTATAGTTATTATATTATTGCTAAATAACTACTACAAAATATGGCACCAAGATGGTGCCAAGTTTGTAGCGTGTTTAGTTAATAAACAGCTACAAATGTGGCACTAGCTAGGTGCGTTATGGCGCAAAAGATGTGATGGTTTATGTTATGGCAGTTTAAAGGAAAAAAATGCTACAAGATTCAAAGAGTCTAAATTTTTGAAGTGGTTGTATGAACAAACGCTACCGAATGTAAAGAGTCTTGCACATTTGTAGTGGTTAGGACTTAAAAATGCTACAGAATGCAACTAGTTGTATGTGGTTGTTTCTTATAAAACCACTACACAGTTGAAGCAATATAAGCATCTTTCCGCGCAAATTATATTCTATAAATAATTTGTAGCACCCAAACATTGGTTTCAAAGTAGCTGCTTGCCCATTAAAATTTGCATATGAGCTGTGTTTGGTATCATGTTATGCGTATCATGTTCCCTAGCACCATATTTGTAATTTTTCATGTGGTGGCAACTACCTTCAAACTAATGTTTAACTTCTTGCTAGAAATTCTTCATTCCAATAACGAAAGTTTGTAGCGGTTATAAGAAAAACCGCTACAAAATACAAAAAGTTCAAAATTTATTGCAGTTTGTACTACAAACTACAAACTGCTATAAAATGCAAATAGTTTGAATATTTGTAGTGGTTACTCCTAGAAACCATTACAAAATGCAAAGAGTCTTCATATTTGTAGCTGTTATATATAATCGCTACAAAAGTATCATGTTGAATGAGGTAGGGCTTGGGGTTTTGTAGCAGGTTTTAATAAACTGCTATGAAGTTGACATTTTGTAACAGTTTTACGACAAACCACTGATGAACCACACAAATTTCACTCTCACCACAGAAATTTCATTCTCATGCGCTGTCTTGCAACATTTAAGTAAAGCATTTACAAAGTAATGGCTTCAGGGAGAGATTTACAGAAGGGAAAGGAGGTGATAAGTGCCAAAGTGCCTCGATAGGGGGCAATATTAAAGGCGCACAAGGTAGAAATGTCCCCGTGCCTTCGTAGAATGAGTACGAGCCTTAATAGCTATTCCTAGAGGCAACCCCACATACACAGGAGGCAACCCACATGTACATGAGGCAACCCCACTGCCTCATATTTAGGATGAGGAGGAGGAGCTCAGCTTGAGCAACTTTGAGCAGAATGTCAAGTTTGAAGTCAACTTTCCCTTTAGTAAGGTGGAACGGTTCCTGGATCAGAAGGCCAGGGACTAGGATAATCCTCGACCATCGTCTTTATGGAGGCCAGGGACCAGGATAACCCTCGAACGTTGTCTTTATGGTTGCCTAGGTTTGATGTGAAAGTCCAAGGTAAATTTAATTAACGGTTTAATAAGTTTAATATTTAAATTCTATACGGTTTATTAATACAAATATAATAAAAAATGTGGTAAATTATGCAGATCCACCGGGGAACATCACCATGAGGCAGCTGGACGTGGCCGGTGTGAATGCGATGGAGGGACGTCCACATGTCGGTTTCGTGGAATGAGACCACAAACTACCCGACGGAATGGTGGTCATCCCTTTAACCACCGGCTGAACTACTTGGGCGAGAATTGTTTGCGTTCCCCATCCACTACTAGACTTGGAAGCAAGTTCCTTTTGAGTTGAAGAACAAAGCGTTTGAGGAGGTTGTGCAAGTAAGCAATTGTATTTATAATAGATGTAAATAGTTATAATTTATGGTTTTTATTAATTAATTAATTATTCAATTGTGATACGAGAATAAGTTTCTCATCCGCACCAACAGGAAGAGGTACTCACCGATCAAGATAAGGGATGGCTAAAAGAACTAGGAGGGTTGTCTCTACCACATGATGAATAAGGATGGAATGATTCCTCTCGCACCCGCCTAACCAAGAGCGTGCCAAACAACATCCTAGCATAAGACTAGGCTAGTTTTGTCCAGTACATGAGGAGTTAAAAGGGACATGTGTATTTTAAAAGAATTCTAAATTTCTTAATAATCAATTTTTTTTTTTCATATTTTTATATTATTTTAATGTTTCATATCTTCTGCAGGCTCTTTCTTAGAGGAACACCAAGAGCCGGGTGCAATAGAGGATCCATCACACGGTAGGATTTAAGACATTTGTTGTCACTTACGTGAGGTGGTATTTTTTGTAGTCAAATTAATTATAGCTTTATTATCAAATTATTAATTTTTTTTTTTTACTACAACTAAGTTCATATTGTTTTAATTCTTTTAGAAGAGGAAGTCTCAGGAGGAGAATCAGTAGATGGATTATGGGGAGTTATTCACATACACCCATAGACATTTGGGACGAGACAACGACCTCCAAGCAAGTAGATGATACCATTGTAAGTTATATACATAAATAATTATAATTTATTTATATTAGATCAAATTGTTTTATTAATGTCTTATAAAATGCGTTCGTCAGAGTGGATTCAAGCGACCTATGCAAAGCTTCGATAGTCCGGACTCTGGAGTAATAGGGGTCGGTGGATCCCACGCCCTTTGAAAGCTACTCTGGACCAATTTGAGCGCCTTGAATGCTGCAGGGGTATGGGGATAAGCGCTAGGCCTAGCATGGTCTATGACGAAGTGTCGCGTTTGAGGCCGATACTTCTTTAATGTGCACCTTTGGCATTAGAAGGCAACCAAGTAAATGGTTCAGGTGATGATTGAGGATAAGACTTAGGAGATCCGTGCGAGAGGTTGCCATGAAATTTCAAGACCACGTTGAAACTTAGTATAGTTAGAACCACTAGTGATGGGATTTCATGTCGAGGGCGTTCCGTCAGATGTTTCTTGAAGAGGAGATTCCACAATTGCCACCTGTGCATAGGTTCATCATTGATCTGACCCCTCCGCCAGCTCCTACCAATGATGATGGTGTTGTTACCTCTTGTCATCAACTTGATGATCCCGTCCTCATTGATAAAGGACGATGATCAGGCTCTGGATAGTTAGTTAGATTTTATTTTTGTTTTAGGACATTCTCTTTTAAATTACTAGTTATCTTTTATTTATTATAATAGACATTTGATAATTTATTTCGTATGCTTGGAAATTAAATAAAGACAAAAATTGATGCAAACAACCTGTACGACTAACAAATTGGCTTTTTCATAATGCTGAAAAGGTAAAAAAGAATTTGATATGGTGAACACGATTTTGAAGAACTAATTAAATAGAAAATGAATTCATGAATTATATATGTCCATTTAGGAGACAATCAATTTAATTTCAACTAGATGTTGGATTTTGATTAATCCCAACTTGAACCATAAAAATAAACAATGAGTGAAATTAAAATACAGACATAATGTTTGACAAAATGACGATAGTAGTACCCGGTTAAACCTAGAAATCCTCTCAGTTCCATGAGGTTTTGAGGAAGTTGCCAATTTGCCACCATTGATATTTTATCAGGATCCACTGCTACACCATCTCCATAAATAAGAAAGACACTTAAAGTTGCAGTAAAGTGCATTTTTTTGGATTTGCCAAAAACTGATGGTATTGTAAGGTGTTAAGCACAGTTTGAATTTGAAGATTATTCTTATGCTCCTCAAAAGTTTTGCAATAAATCAAAATAGCGTTAAAGAATACCAAGATACACTTTCAAAGAAAAGGAAGGAACATGTCTTTTATGGCAAGTGGCAGGAGCATTTGTCAAGGCAAAGGGAATGAACACAAACTAATAATGGCAAGAATGAGTTTGATACGCTATTCTATGCACATCTTCAGGCATGACTCAAATTTTATGGTATCTTGACCTTGAATCAATTTTGGAGAAATAATAGGCCCCATGCAATTCGTCTGTGTTAGGAATAGGATACTTACCTAGCACTATTATTCCATTTAATTCTCTGTAATCCACACAACCATCAGAAAGAATCTTTCTTGGGGACAAGCAAGACTGGACTTTCAAATGGACGTGCACTCGGCTGAATAAACCCTTTGCTTAACAAGTCTTCCACTTTCTTTTCAGTTTTGTCCTTTTGCGAGTGGGAGTATCTAGAAGGCCGAATGTTAGGAGGGACAGCCTCTGGTAACAAATGAATTGCATGACAATGGTCTTTAAAGGGAGGTAAGGACTGTGGTTCTGTAAACACATCATGGTACTCCATAAGTAATTCATGCAACATCTCGAATTGGTAAAATTACATTCTCACTGCGAATAGAAAGTGAGTTGTCTGGAGGAGACATTGGTTCAATGATGTTGGTACTGCAAAAAGAGGGAGAGAAATCTAACTGAAGGGTTCCTTGGAGCTTGTACCAGCATCCATTCACCCAGAAAATCATGAACATCTGTTGCCAGTTTGCTTCAACTGTGTTTACTGATGCCAAGCACTTTATACCTAACACCATATCAACACTTCTCAAAGAGAAAGGGAAAAATCATCATTGATAGTCAAGTTCTACCCTTTAACCTACAAATTCTTACAGATCGAATTACAAGACATCATAGTGTCGCTTCCCACTAGTACTCCAAAAGGTTGTAGAGGATGAGTTGTAATTATGAGATCAGGAACCAATATTATTAGAAACGAAATTGTGGGTGGACCAACTGTCTGTAACATCCCAATTTTCGAAAGCGTTTTCATGGTATCTTGATCAGAGTAGTGCATAGGAAGTAATTTAGTATTGAAAAGTAACTGGTAATCATCCACTGTAAGGTATGTGTTAGCTTTCACAGCGTTTACAAAAATTTCAAATGACTATATCATTAAATACAAATCAAAAGGCTTCCTCCAGCCGGTCCCTATATCTGCTGCTTACCCTTGTCTTCGATCCTGTTTACTCCAGATCCTGAAGCTATGGTAAGAGCTGAGGTTCAATGCCCATTGGACCTCAGGTAACGGTTAACCTCATGTTTATGTAATAGTTATGTATGACAGATATTCATGATACAACAACAATATTCACATATGAAAGATAATAACAGAACACGGCCACTGCATATGAACGTTACTATAGTCTGCACTATTCACCAGTGCCACGGTGTACATCCGTGTCCTCAGCGCTAGGAAAACTCAACGGCATTATCAAATCCATAACCCGTGTATAGTTGTATGTGTATACATTTTAAAATAGAGTCTCAGTCTATGAACACATCTATCACATATAGGTATACCATAAACATCAGAGTTAGTGTTACAGTACGCGTCCGTACCTTTGTCGGTGATATTGGTACGCTATCATTTGGACTGTGATCACGTTTTATCCTATATTGGTAATATCACATTTATTAATTCGTAAACAATGTTCTAGAAGATATCCTAGTCACTAATGACCTTTTTACTCTTGGTGGAATTATTTTTCAATTTATTTTCCTTAATTTTCGGAAAAAACGCTGATACAGCATTTTGGGCAGATTTTCGTCTAACTTTGAAAAATCATAATTAATTCTAAAAAAATTGAAATGAGGATCCGTAATATTCATTGGAATCCTTAGGATGTCTATTTTCAAGTAAAAATAATCAAATTTTCCCAGATTACACGAATCACTCCCAGTTTTAAAGTTTTGAGCCTCTACCCAGAATTTTTCCAGAAATTCGTAGCCTAATTTTGAGAATTTTTATCTCATTGTACAGAACTCATTTTAACATGTTCTTGGCATATTTGAAAAGCCCTATATGTCTAATTTAACCATGAATGTTCCCAGAATTTTGTGACTATAATTTCAATATGAAATTTTGGTATGTTCATCACTGATTCCAGAATTTTCAAAACCGATGAAATTTCGCGAACTTCGTTACTTTGATGTTTATCTTCCAAAAATTTTGCTAAATAAAATCCCTCATCATTTTTTCAAAATAAATCTAATTTTGACCATAATAACATGTAAATAAAACTACTCTAGGATATTTAAGATCTAAGCTACTTCTATCTAAGAATTTAAGAACTAAAGCTAAAAGAACTTAAAGCTAGAGCTAGAGAACTTACCAAGAACCTTGCTACTCCTTCAAGAAGCTCTTCACACTCTTCCTTACTCTCTCAAATATGGTTAATACCTTTGTGAATTGGTGAAGACACCAACCCCTATTTATAGTAAAATTGCAAGACACTATTCACCCTTTTCATCTTGGATATGCACCCTTGGATCTAGCACTAGTGGAAAAAAGGCTTTTAAGACCGGACAAAAGGGGGTCGTAAGACCGGATATGCGACCGGTCTTGTTCTAGCCGGTATTAAAAGTCTACCATTTAAGACCGGACTCGAACCGGTCTTAAAGAAACTCTTTTAAGACCGGACATTTAAAAACTTGGGTCTTAAAAAGTTGAACTAAATGAAGCCGAAATATTTTTGTTCGATCCTAATGCTCAACTTTTAAGACCGGCCAAAAATTAGGTCGGTCTTAAAATATCGTAATTATAAGACTGGACAAGACACATACGGTCTGAAAATTAGCGGCTTCTAAGACCACACGACTAATTACACACGGTCTTAAAGGACTGACTTTTAAGACCGGATGAAAAAGAGACGGTCTTAATATTTACATTAATCCCGGTCATATTAAATGTCCGATCTAAAAAGTTTAACCTTTAAGACCGTTCCTTTTAAAACGCCGGTCTTAATATTAATGAACTTTTTCAAACCGCAAGTATCATATGTCTGGTATTGAAAGAAAACTTTTAAGACCGTCTTGTTCATAAGTTCGGTCTTAAAACTTTAGACTTTTTATATTTAAATTTTTCCTTATTATGTTTTACTTGAGAAAATATAAGTACGGCTATATGAGATATATTTAGAAAGTAATTGAAATTTCAGTTCAATTTTTAAGACCGGTGGTATTTTAGTCGGTCTCAATAATGATTTTAAGAGCGGTGAAAAATTGGTCCGGTGCAAGAAGTTCTTTATATTTACGGAACTGCCACCGGTCATTCCTTTAAGACCGGGGTGTGCATTGTCCGCTCTAAATGAGGCGGTCTTAAAGCCTTTTTTTGCACTAGTGTAGGGTAATTTCAAACTCCAATCCTAGCCCTCCACCTCCTCCAATTCGTCCTCTCTCCTCTCTCCCTCATCCTCTTTCATTTTCCTATCCTAAGTACATGATCCTCTTCCAAAAAGTTGTTTCTTATTATCCCATGTGTGTTTAAAAACCCTTAGCTTTTTCTTCAAGTTATAATTTCCTCCTTCTTCTATTCTTTGTTTTGCATTCCACTAGATAGACATATATTTAGGGGTCTTCATGAAGGTTTATTCAAATCTTCTCATTGGTTTTGAAATCTTGGAATTTATGGCTTTATTTAGAGACCACAAACTCCCTTTTTTTCTCAATTGGAACCAATCTTCAAAAGTTGAGGAAATGACTTTGATTATAACCAATCTCAAGCTTAGATTATGCTTGTTACTAATATCTCCTTATATTTGATCTATGATTAGCGGATCTCAAGACACAATTTATTTTGTATAGATTCTCATTTGCTTATGTCTTGAATTAACTCTACTAATTAATTTCATTGATTTATGCTCCTTTTTCTTATTGGTGGACACCTTGACTTTTCCTACTAGGCTCACAACATTAGCACTCACAACACTCTCTCTCTTTCTTACACACACACACACACAACAATTGTACACACAACCCTTTTCTCTTTCCAAGTTACACTCTTCCATTTGCTCTCCTCTTTTGTTGACTTAATTTCCCCCCATGTGTTTGATTCAATTAATATCTAGATATTATGAGTTCAATTTCCTCCCATTGGTTCTTCTATTTTCACATGGATTAAGCTTCTTAATTATTTAAGCCCTTAGATTAGCTTTATGAGGTTAAATCTTGGCCCTTAGATCATAGTTGCAATTGTTGACTTTTCAAAGCTTGATTAAAATTTAATTAACTTCTCAATCCAATGCTTAATTGTCCCTTGATTATTGTTTTATTGGTTCTTAGAGTAGTTTATGATCATTGGTAATCTATTTTATGCTAATCTAATCCCCTTATTGGTCTTTGATTTTTATTTAGCTTAATACACCTATAATTGATGACTATTAATATTAATTGTAAATAATTATCTAAATATTCTATTAGTGTAAATTTAATTGCTCATTAATTGTTGGTAATTGCCCCTTAATTGGTTCAAGCATTTTGATAATTCTTTATGGCTTTTTATGAACTAAATATGAACTAGGTATTAATTATAGAGTATTAGAAAATTTAGTCTCTTAACAAATTATGAAAATTGGTGCCTAAGTATTTTCATGACACTTCCTTGCTCTTTTTGATTCTACATGAACCATAGTTTAATATGGCATTTATTTGTATTTTATGATATTTTATGATGCCTAACAAAATTAAATCATTGGCTACCTTAATCCTAAAGAAAGAATTACCTAGAAAGTAGAATAAACATATCACAAAATTTGAGACCACATATTCACCTATTTTAAGTAGGCTTTATCTATCAAAATATTGTATTTAAGATAAATAAAAATTTTGGGTGTTACATTGTCAATTAAAATTAGGGAAAATTAGAACCAAGGACCTATAGCAGATTATATTTATTAAAAAAGACCGTAAAAGTTGTAATTATTCAGAAGGACCAATAGTCAAAATATAATTTTAAAAATACTAAATTACCTTTGATTAAACTTCCTACATTCTCTTCTTCAAATTTTCCCACATTCTATTTTAAAAGCAATTTAAATTGTATTTTTCACAAAAATTACAACCACCAAAATCATCATTTTTTAAACTTTAACTAACATCTACATCATCATATCATCAATATATTATTTAATTATTAACACAGGTTTTGGCCCATTTAAATCATTAAGTTTTTTTTTCCGATTTATATAATCTTATATAAAATAAACTCTAAGTAAACTAGACCAAACTGAGAAGATGTTAAATTTTTTATCTAATCTCTTAGTCATTAAAAAAGCTTTTATCTCCAAAAAAATTTAAAAAATATTATTATTTGAATATTATAGACTTTATTGATTATATTCAATTTTTTATTAACATTGTTATTATTTTTTTCACACGAGCATACTTTGGGAGGCAATCCTGTATACCATTCTTGAATAAAAAATATATTATCTATCCTTTTATAAGTATATTAACTTAACATTACATAATTTTCGGTCAAGAAACATTACATGGACTTTTATTTTTTAAAACTCATATAAATATGTTATGACATAATGTTGGCCTCCTTTAAATTTTTTAAAATTGAATATTTTTTTAAAAAATAGATATACATAAGCTTTCTTTAACATTTATAATAAATTATAAGACATTTTGAGTTTTCCTAAGATTATGTAATTTTTATTTTCAATTAAAGTTTGTATCAATTTTTTTTGTACTGCACAGATTTCTTCAATGCTAAAGTTTGTATCAGTTTTAAAAGTTATATAATTTTGACAAAATAAAATACGTTTGCGTGATTTTTTTTCCAAATAGATACCTACGTGAGTAGTTAAAAAATGTGAGAAATTGCGTTTAATATAATAAAATTTAAAAATTTATATTAATTTTAAAAATAGAACGTGAGAGAAAATGTATGGGGTTTAATTGAGGGCAATTTAGTATTTTTAAATTTTTATTTTGATTATTAGTCATTCTAAATAATTACAACTTTTACTGTCATTCCCAATAAATATTATCTCTTCTAGATCCTTCTTCCTAATTTTTAAAATTAATACCCGTTTAAAAGGAGAGCTCCTTTGACTTTCATTAATGTAGTAGAAGAGGAATTTCCAAGTAGAGCATGTAGGGAAATATCAGCATATTTGATTCCATTTGAATATCTTCGTCATCGACTAAATTGAGATCCTCTAAATCTTCGGTAATCTCCATTAATTTGAGAGTTTAAGATTTGCAACGGTGTCTAGGAGAAAATCTCTCTCCATATAAAAAAAAAACAAAAGAACCTTTTCTCTTTGTGATTGTTGTTCTGATTCAGATATAACAGGAAGTTGCGATGAACGCGGCAAACAAGTGGAAACCGTTGAGGAATTCAGTTTGCTATACGAAGTAATGGCCTGGTTTGAATTATAATTGGTGTACCAGTTCTGACATGGCTGTTGTTAAGCTTTATTATCGCGCCAATTATTGATCCCATCAATGCCATGTGGCGTGACATAACGCTGAGAAGGCCTAATAAAATCCATATAGATAACCCAAAAAAAAAAAAAAAAAAGAAAGAAATGGGGATGATAGAACTACCATATAATCAATATCCTCAATCATATATGATTTGAAGTAATTAATTATCAATTTGTCTCGCAAATACGAAATTAGCTAGAATTGGTCAGATGAGAGTGCCTTGTCAAGATCTTGAATAAGATCAACAACATCCTCAATCCCCACTGAAATACGCACAAGATCTTTAGTTAAATCCATTCGTATACGTTCATGTTCAGGCATGATCTCATGGGAAGTATACCAGGGAAACCATATAGAGGATTCTACACCGCCAATACAACAAACAACATCAACAGAATTAATAGGAGTAAGCATTAATTTGTAGGAAAACATTTTCAAAACTCACACATATATCTGTCAACTAATAATAAATTGTGAACATTGTTATCCTTGAAATCTCTGACAATTTTATATTACTCAATATGATTATTATTACAAGATCCTTCACTATGGTCCTTTAATATACTACTGCCTCAAGTCCTTTTTACAATATCCAGACTTTTGAATTTGTCCGGTATTTGTTATAAGATCCAATTTGGGATTCCTCTGAACATTAAATACATTCTTATCAATTGTACCCTATTATAAATAAGAGCAAATTTATATAAAAATGTACATTTCTTTCATAGTACTTATGATTTTAACTAATCTTTACTGATTTATTAAACCATACAATTCAGTTATTTGGATCTTATAAAAGAGACCAGGGGTAGTACTGTTTCTCTAACTATCCTCTACTTCGATATTCACTTATTACTAACCTCATCTCTTGACTAATAGAAAACTTTATAAAGGGTAATTTGAAATTCTAAAGGCATTAACTAACTTAGAGCAAATTCCTTAATTTATGTGAAGTTATTAAGGGACTGTTGAGAGTATTTCATCAGTTGATAGAAGAACAATGATCAAGGACTATAATTGAAACTCGTATAGTTGTCAGAAGGGAAACCATATAGAAAGAACTAGATGCTAATAAAGTAACACCCCAAGTTCCTTACTACTTATTATGTCCGTTGACATGTAGTATTAGGAATATCAACAGAATTAATGGTGTTAACAGATCATAGTAATTCGCAACAGAGAGCATGCATTAATGTTTGGATGATGAGTAACTGATATTATATGCTACGCTCTAACTAAACCTGAAGCCATGAATCTAACTCAGTTACCATATCAGTTGGCTAGGTCAGTATGAATCTTAGTGGGAGTCCCTCTGCGCTTTCACAATGGTGAATTATTATGTAACCACCACACCGACCCATCTTTATTTCCTTAGAAACTAATGGTATCGTATGAACTACTTTATCAGATTCATTGTCAGAAACTACACTCTATTAAACATCTTTAGATACTCTTCTCGACCAGTGCCTCTTTATGACTTCATCCACATCACCTTCTCAGGTAACAGTTAACCTCATATGAAAGTATAAACAGTATATGAAAGATATTCATAATGTAATATCCCGAACTTTGGACCCTGAAATTGAGAATAAGCCTAAGTTAGGCAGACTACTAAGCCCGGTTCAGGAAGTATGACATTTCCTAATAAGCCTAAAGATCCTCTGCATTTTTGAGGAAAATGGGAAGAGAAAACCAGATGATTTTAGTCATATTCATGCCCAAACACAAAATGCGGGTCCCATAGGTGATTAACAGACAGAAATGGGACTGAAAGGGACCAGTTAGGGGTTCCTTTGGACTGAGTAGGTCCAGTATGGGGCCACTCCATGAAGTTTGAAGAGTGTTACATAGGAGTGTTTATTCAGGAAGGATAATTTTGAAAAAGGTAAAGAAAAGTGCAAAGGGAACCACCTTGTTGGCCGGCCGGACCCACACGGACCAGTAGATCGAGAACTAGACTGATAAAGTGAGGAAAAAGGAATTAAATACCAGGGACCAGGTATGTGGGGTCCCCTAGGCGTCACATACTCCCTCTAATTGTTAAAAATACTTGGAGTAAAAGAAAGAAAAATCAATGTAAAAGTCGGACAATAGGTCCCACATCTGGAGAAAAAGGGCAAAATGGTAATAATTGGACAAAAATTAATTTGGGCAGAATTGTGGCCCCAAAATGGTGCATAAAGGGTCCTTTTGGGCAGGTGAAATGATGGGGAAATTTGGTAATTATTAAAAAGTTCCGGGCCATAATTGTAATTTTCAAAAGTTTCGGGCCAGAACAATTAATTTGCCCCAAAAGTAGAAAATATCCAGATACTTTTGGGTGAGGGATGCAGTACATGGCAGCACCCTAGGAGGCCCTGGAAAACTCCAGAAAGACTTGGGAATTAGGTCAAAATTAATTAGATCCTATTAGTTACACAAAATCCAGAAATTTATGCCAGTTAATTCTACCTTCACGGATCGTTCTTACCTTTATTAAAAAGGTAATTTCTTCTTCTTTTCACCTTGGCCATGAAATTTCCAGAGATAATAGGAAGCACCAGCCATCTATCTCATCTCAAGCTTCAAGACCGAAATCCCAAGTTCATCCATCGTTTCTCCCATTCAAGGTAACACCGACAAACTTATGTATCCTCTTGAGTTCTTGGTTATGTATTTTCGTGCATAAGGTTGGTTCTTGGTGTTAGGGTTGGATTCTTACATTTTTAAGGTCTCCAATGGCTCTGGAATGAATTTTTGTATAGGGTATGGTCATGGGTTAAGTTGCCGAAGTCAAAAACACCGAAAACACGAAGTTTAGGTTGCTGCCAGTTTCAGGGGAATCTGGCCAGTGAAGCTTCTAACGTATTTTTAAGGGTGTAAATGAACTTATTTTGGACTGAAACTTTACATGGAGCAACTAGACATCTAGGGCATAAACCTACATGTATAATATGATAAGTTTGGATAAGCTTTACTGGGTGAAATAAATGGTTGGAAAAGGGGCTAGGACAAGTGACGTGAACCTGGACCAGAGGAGAGAAAATAAGCAACACGCCAAAATATTTGTACTTTCAAGGTCCAAGTATATTTTTCCTGAAAACTATACTTTTCAACAGTTTGAATGGCACTGGTTTTAGACAAGTATGAGTTTTTTGAAATTTATGAAAAATCCATGAATTTGGGACAGAAACACAGAATTTCTGAAAATATTGAAGGGGCTCGAATTTCTTTAGAGAAATGTAAGGGCATTTCTGTAAATATTGAAAATGGTGTATTTTAATTTTTTTAGGTCAGGGGTATTTTTGAAACACCACCGAGCATAGAAATAATGAAAGCAGTATTCACCACACCAGGTAATAACCTCTCTACTCCGGCACTTTTATGTGTTTGATGTATGTATTTGCTTGCCATATGTGTGTTTTGTTTTTGTATTCTTTTGCCAAATATGCATACAGAACATGTTTGTGATTGTGTCCCTAGCGCTGAGGGTGCCTTCCGGGGTCTACCTACGTGGCGACTCTACAGAGACGGGCTTGTGATTCCGGTAATTCCGGGGCCTGCCTTGGTAAGGCGGCTCGACGGTGCGAAGATGTGTTATTGTGTATGTTTCTGTTGCATATTGTGGTAAATTTGGCATACTTATCTGTGTTCGTATACATACATGGTTGCATGCATACACATCACACATTTAGTGCATGAGTATTGATGGTTACTCTGGGGGACAAATATGGATTCCAGAAGCTTTTGGTGACACAAGGGGATGTGCCTGACTGTGAAGAACCTTTTCGAAAAGGTAGGAGCTTATCGATGCAGATTGAAGAACAGGGAATGCCCTATTACATTTTGTATCTATGTTGGGATGACTGTACATATTTGGTATATATTTTTGGATGATTGTACCCTTAACCCTTCGGGGACTTATATATTTCTGTTTATTTTACTTTTACCAGTACAGTAGATTGTCCAAATTGGTTAAGTGCTTTGCTGCGCTCACTCTGACATAAGTTAATTGGATTTAATAATGAAGGAAAGCTAACTAAGTAAAGGAATCTCTCTAATCCGCCACCCGAAAGGGCGAGGCCGGTAGGGGTGTAACACATAACAACATTCCGCAACCAACAATACATAAAACACAACAAATGTAATATTAACGGCGGATGCACTCACCAGTGCTACATGTCCCAGACACGTATCCACAATGCTAGGAAAACAAACATGCTGCATTATCATATACAATAGTAATCTATAGCTATACTGAATCTAAATACACATGTGACCTAAAACCTAGTCTTAGTCATGGTGCATGGCCCAAGACCTAGTCTTGTCGATAACTCCACAATCATGAATCATACAAGACATAGGAGTGTTAAAGTTAATATATGTGAATGTACCTTTCACTGCGTACTCAGTAATACGCCCATCCTTGTAATCCGACCCCGAACTTCTCGGATATCCAATAATGTTGTTGTCGGTTTATTTCCTTTTCCATATTTTATATGATATTATAATAAATATCATACGACTTTGAATAATGACCATAAGTTATTTTCACCACTTTTGACCTTTTTACTCTTAGTCGATATGTTATTCCACTTTTACCCTTACTTTTCCTTAAATTCAAATTTCTGGATTTTCTATCCATATTTTTCAATAAATTTGAAAAATCACCATTAATTGTACAAAAATCAAAATGATGTAAAAGCCTAAATGACCCTTGACATGTCTATTTTCATGGAAAAATATTTCCAGAAGCTCAAAATCTCTAAGTCATTCCTAGTTTTATTGTTTTCCAACACCGTTCGAGATCACATGTCCAAAAACATGGATGAGTTTAAAAAATTCATATCTTTTTGTATAAAAATCTAAAAATTACTTGTTTTCTATAAAAAGAAAGCCTTTTCTGTCTACTACATGTCTGAAAACTTTTAGGATTTCTAAGCGCCATTTGCTCAGCCAAAATTCACGCTCAATCACTATTGCATCGATTGAACTTCCAGAGACATGGTTCAACTTCAAAAATTTGTAACTCCTTATACAGAGCTCTAAAGACCACGTATTTTATGTCCAAAAAAATTTCTGGTCGTCTACTTTACTCCTATAAAATTTCATGATTTTTAGAAATCATTTTGCTCATATATATTGACCTCAAGTTGACTAACTTAAAAACCGAAATCTGGAAATTTTCCCAACTTCCACTATTTTGATCTTTGGTCCCAAAAAATTATTTCCCACCATGATTTCACTCTATTTTGTGTTTCAAGCTCATTGGTGACCTCAAAATCACCAAAATAATTTTTCGTCATATTTTCCTTTTTTAGGCCAAAATTTTGCCAAGAACAATAACTCACTTTTGCATAAAATCATGGTTTCTAACCTAGGTTTGCCTCAAAACTTTGCCTTTTGGACCTTGATGTCCTTGAATCATATTCTTATGTTCTTGGGCAACATGTCGCCATAGTGTCCCATGCTTCCAAATACCAAGAAAACAAGATCCAACAATTTTACAAAAATCACAAAGCTTGAGCTAGGAATTTTACCTTTGGCTTTGAAACTCTTGCTCCCTCCTTCTCTTCAAGAATTTCGCCCCTCTCACTCTCACTTATAAAATCAGATGTGTTTTAAGTTGTAAAGAAATGAAGAACGGATCATGTGTATTTATAGAGAAAGGATAAGCGCTTTTGGGCCCCACAAGTGAATTTACCATTATAACCTTGCATAATATCTCTCTTCACATGGCTTAGTCATCTAACTTTTCTTCTTTCTTCTCCTCCCTTGGATTGATTTCCATGTGTCATCTCCCCATGGTTCCATTATCCTCATTGGCTTAAGCAATTACAAGAGGATTAAGGCTTTAATTTGCATGTGCTATTATCTTGAAAACTTGGCTAATATTCATCCACATGTGCCCAACTGAAAATGAAGACCTCTTAGGCAAGTTGGTGATGTCATTTCATGACACAATTAAGGACTTAGGTGTCCCTAAACTCCACATGTCCATACCTAATTGGTGTGCCAATTAATCAAGAGTATTTGTGCATTATTTATCAAGCATTCTAGTGTCTTCCATTGGCCATTGCTGGACGAAAATATCAGCTCTTCTAGGATGACCCTTATTGCCTTTTACAATTTAAAGATAAATGCACAAGTTGGATAAAATCAAGTAGGTGCTCATTCCGTAGCTTGACATATGTAATTTGTGGCATAAATTGCACCAAATATTCAATGTGTTTTACCCCCTTCAATATCTCCTTATTTTCATTGTCTTCTACCTCTTGTCTTTAGGGAAAAATATAGCCCTATGAGGTAGTTACATGTGCTTCCCACTAATCTCAATTAGTGCAAGCTTATTTGCCAATTAATAGTTGCTAATTGGTCTTAATTAGACTAAGTGTCTTCAACACCTTTCCATGGCTCTTTTAAACTTAAATAGCCATTATTTGATGTGACTTTTGTGTCATATTTTATATCCCCTAAATGTAGTCTCTTACATAACTATTTGTTAATTTATTTCACAATGAAATTTGGATGAAAATATAATCAATAGATTATAATTCGTTGAGACACATATTCACCTTTGTATTTTGCCAACTATTACCAAAATGCAAAGTTTGTGATAAAAGGGAAATTCAAGGTATTACAAATAACAACTGAATTTGCCTTTAGCACATCTTAACATTTTGACTATCTATGAAATATAGCTCTAAAAAGAAGGAAATTTATGTAAATGATAAAAATTTACATTACAATATATGTAATATTCCCTAAAATACTTACCAAAACTAGAACTCATGCTAAAGTATTCAGTACTTTCAACAATATGCTTTGAGAGTGGAAGTGAGCCTGTTTCAAAACTAATCACAGATGCCTGCGAAACAGGAACCCAATGAATGTATAAAATCATGTCAGGCATATACCAAAAAATTAATTAATTAATATTAAATTTCAGCAGGTGAATCATACCTGAGACTAGTGCAAATCATAACCAGGATGACAAGGAAGACCGGGATAGTATACCTTCGTTACTCGAGAGTGTTTGGCAAGAAACCTAGCAACCATTTGTGCATTTTTCTGAAAAATACAAGATATTATTCCCTCTAACTTACTGTATATTGTCGTGTTTTATAAAAATAAATAATGACTCGACAAGGAGTTATGTTAGCACCGAACGAAACTTTAAATTAGAAGCTTGGTTATGGAGAGGCTAAAGTATACATTTGGTCTTTTATGTTTGTCTCGGTATTATTTTAGTCCCTTAAGTTTGTAAAGTGCATGTTTGGTCTCTTCGACTCAACAATTTTAAGCAATGATTGTGCAATTAAATCTTGACGAAATATGCTTATATATTAGTATTTTAATAAATTAATATTTTAAATCCTATTAATTGCAAAAAAAAAAAAAAAAATCTTTACAGATTGTTTTGTGGTTTTTCACAATTTGTGAAGATTAAATTAAATATTTTTCAATTAATAGGATTTAAAATATTAATTTATTAAAATACTAACATATAAGCATGCTTAGTCAGCATTTAATTGCACAGTTATCGCTTAAAATTGTTGAGTCAGTATTTTCCGTTAAGTCAGATAACGGTGTTACACCCCTACCAGCCTCGCCCTTTCGGGTGGCGGGTAGTGTGATACCTCTTAATTCTTATATTATATTACTTAACAACATGTATCAGAGTAAATTACACAGCAGAGCATACCTTCGCTTTGGGCATAGAGTACTGGTAAGATATTACAAGTCCTGGTTACAACTTACAAATCTCAAACATAAATACATAAAATATCTACAAAGCTTTCCTTAAATGATTTGAAACCCGTCCGACACCTTCATGTGCTAGCATCCACCACTTTCTCATGGGAGTTACTTCCAACAAGCTGTAATACACAGGTAGCAATACAGACTGGAATCTCGAAGGATCCCAGAGTAACCGTTAATCTCATACACAGTATATTCAAAGTATGTAAGAAAACCATAAGCACAAATCATAAGCATTCAGTAGGTCGCACACAACGAGGCACAAAGCCTAATCCGGAACAGGCAGTCTCTATAGCACACAACATAGACTGCAGGGCACAGCACACAGCGGGTTCCGGTACCAAAGCGCTTGGCAAATAACAACACCAAATGCATACACAATCATGGTAAAGCATACATACAGAGACATACAAAGCATATGAGGATTAAGGTTACTACCTGGTCAACTCTTAGATTGATAATCAACTCCCAAGCTTCGAATAACGGTACTTCTTGTCTTTGGTCTGAGCTTTTCCTTGAAATCTTTCCTCTTTGAACTACCTTGTATTTTCAATCAAGACTTCAAGACACCATGCAAGAATCATTCATCAAGGTCTTAGGAATGTCTATAAAGATTGAAGGGAGTAGAGCAAGAATTCAAGTCTTACTTACCTTGATTCTGTGATCGGTTTGGAGGTCCGACTGCACCTCCACCATGTAAATGGCACCAAACACCTCATATAAAGAATCTAAAACTGTAGAAATATTGCTTTCGCCAAGGGGAACAACCTTGGAGAAGGCCCCGAGAGCTAAAGACACCAAATCGGAGGTGAAATCGGCCCCTTTATTCTCCCTCTCCCTCTCTATTTCGTTTTTCTTTCCTTCTTTCCTCTTTTTTCATGTTTTGGCCAAGAATGGCCTAAAGACAAATGAGAGGGAAGGGGTATATATAGAACACGGGTGTGGTCCAGAACGCGCCACGTGTCTGGTCCATAATGCGTCGCGTGTATGGTCTAGAATGCACCACGTGTTGCGCCATGTGTCCTCTTTCCATTGGACCACCTAAAAGTATCTTTATGCCTTGTCATGATTATGGGACATGTGTCATGCTGACTCAAAAGCTATGTCATGATTACGGGACACGTGTCATGCTGACTCAAAAGCTATATCATAATGAGGGGACACGTGTCATATTTCCATTTGACCAACAAAAGTAACTTTTGACTTGTCATGATGGCGGACACATGTCATGCTTTTATTGGACCAACAAAAAGTATGTCATAATAAGACAACACGTGTCATGTTTCTGCTGTGCCAACACAAAAGTAGCTTTTTCACTTGTCATGATGAGTCAACACGTGTCACGTTCTCATTGTGCCAACACAAAAGCATGTTATCATGGGTCATCATGACTTACTTTATTAAAGTAACTTTATCAGTGTTTGGTTGGTGATGATCCTGCTTTTGTCGCTAAAGCAGTCAATTAAACTAGGTCCTAATTAATTATGCAATATAGGGTCAACCTAGGTCATTCTCCCAAGGAGCAAGCTTTTGTGGGTTTTTCTTTAAGTTGAATTTAGGTGATGAAAAATGTAAAGCAATGAAATTAAACTAACTAAATGCGGGATGAAAATTGAGTCTAAAACCTAAATGAGAATGAAACTAATCTATATGAATTTAAATGCAATTTTTGGGGGGTTTTTTTGTTGTGAGAAAAATAATCAAAATCCTAAGAAGAATATTAAATAAAAGCAAATCAACCAAGTTATGATGATGAAGGGGACAACTTAGGAATCGCATGGAGTTGACTTTCTTAGCCTAAATCAATTAATTAGACCAAAAGGAGATTAATGAATTTAATTACCCAATTGAACATGGGAAACCCTCTAGCTCAATAACATATATTCCATTAGAAAACTCATAATGAAATAAGCGGTGGCTAATCAAACCCATTAAAAACCAATCACAAAATAATCTTGGAAATCTTGTTTACAATTATCTAATTAAACAACTAGATAACTTATCAACCCAATTAAACAATTAAGGTGATAAACCAAATTAACAATTAAATCAATAACGAAAACTCAATTACTAATTTAATCGACAATCCAAAGGTTGCAACCAAGAATCCAGCAACAAGCATAAAAACTTCAAATCAATCTAATCCAAAAGAAATAAGTTTACAATCTAAAACTAGATTGTTCTCAATTAATACAACTCGAAATCCTTTAAAACTAAATAATCTCAAGTTTGAATTAAAAAGATAAAAAGAAAGACACTCCCTTGTAGTCTTTAAGTGTAAAACCCTAGGCTCTAGCTTTCTCCATGCTCCTCCCAAATTACCTCCTAAAAGAACTTAAGCTTCCATGAAAATTGCTCCTCCACGTGTTGAAAGAGTCACAACCATCAACAAATGAATGGAGAATTCAATTGATTAAAGGTGGTGGGTCCGTGACTTGAATTGAAGGAATGTATGAGTGGATGAATAATCCTCCTGTGCGTATTGTGTTGCTTCTTTCCAGCGTGAATGATCTTTTCTCAGCGTGAACCCCCGAACGTCTATCTCGTGGCTGGCGGCTCTCCAAGAGAGCATATCTTCATGTTGGCAGCTGCTAGGTTAATTAAAGGGGAGAAAAAGAGGATTTTTGGGTACCAACTTAAGCCCATTAGAATATAAGAAGTCCAATAAAATTCCACCATTGGATTTCCTTTTAGTTTCCCCGAAAAATCTCGCACCATAGGATCTTCTAATATGATAAAAGCGTAATCTATCATATATTAAGAAATATTATTTAATCACAAGATAACAATTAAGATATAAATAATTTAAGCACAATAATCTCATAATTAATTCAGATTTATATTATTTCCTAAAATTGGCTAACAATTCAAATATTATCTAATATATCCAAATTAGCCTAAAATAATCCCAAAATAAATGGATAAGGCGGGATAAAATATATAAAAATATGGATTTATCGGTTGGCATCCTGCTCGGGTTTTACTCAAAAACGCAGGGCACACTACTACAAAAGACCTAAATAACGACCTAAATAAGACCCAATTAACGTTCCTTTTCAGAGGGACGTCTGGTATGTAAGTGGAGCTATATACCCAAGAGGGGGTGAATTGGGTATTTTAAAACTTTTCGAGAAAATGCTCTGTTTTGAAGCTATAAAAACAGAGGTAAACAGTGAGGGAAGAAGAAGCTAGACACAAGCATTTATGCGGTTCGGTCCAACTCTTTGACCTACGTCCGGTCCCGAAACACTCGGGATTTTCCACTATCACTCAATTACAATTACACACTCGTACTCGGGATGATCCTCTCCCTAGGACTCACTCCCCTTACAAGCTGTAATTGTATACAATCGATACACACTTTGTACTCAAGAGTTATCCTCTCCCTAGGACTAACTCCCCCTTACAAGTTGTACTCGATTACAATCGATACCCACTCGTAAACGAAGAATGCTCCTCAACCTAGGACACACTCCCTTTACAAGTTGTACTCGATTTTCCCAATCTCCAAGTCACCCGACTTGAGATTGTTACAATGAATGATATACACGAAATAAACTCTCTCTAAGAGTAGATATGATAAGCATCGAAGCTCAATGTATCACAAGATACTATACGAGATAAAAAGCGAAGAAATAAATATAAGACTTGAATGATTTTCGTCTTGAAGAAGTGTGTTAGTTGGAAAGGCTTGAATGCTACTCCATTTATACTCAGAGATCATTAAATGACCGTTGCTTTCCAAAAAGATCCGTTGGAGAAGTTCTCCCAGTGTTAGGAGGTGGCTTAGGCACTTTCTCTCTCCAATATTCTCTTCAATCAGCTGCCAAGTAATCTGTGTTGACCTTCTGCGAATTAATGCGTTGGAGATGCGGTTGTTTGTTGTAGAAAACATTCTTAAATGCTTTGCGAGACGTGCGAGTGGATTAGCCAAAGTTATGCAACTTTCGATCGTGCATTTAATGTTCTCAACCACTTTTTGCTTTTTGCTTCAACACTTCAAAATCTTTCTCTAAATCATCGAGACTCAATAATAAACTCATTAAACATAGCTAAGAATAGTAGAGAATAATCCGGGAAGTATTAAGATTAAACAAGAATGATTTGAAAAATCGTGTAAATCAAATTTCAAAATCAAACGATCAAAACTCGAGTTTTGTTCTTGAAACTCGAGTTTTCAAGCAAGCACAAGACCAAACTCGAGTTTCCAAATCCAAACTCGAGTTTTCTTCTTCCGAGAGAGCAACATCGCGATTTATGCTTCAAACCAGGTTTTCGATGGAAAACTCAAAACTCGAGTTTTTCCCAAAACTCGAGTTTTGGACTATTGATATGAAAATGTAGTTTTTAGTCCAAAACATCAAAACCGGAGGTTTTCATCCAAAACTGGAGGTTTTCAAATTAAGAGAATATTGATGCTCTCGGGTTGCTCGAAACTCGAATTTGCCTTCCCAAACTCGAGTTTTCACTTAAAGCATGAAAAACACTGAAAACCTGTGAATATATCAAAACCGGCGGTTTTACTTCAAAGCGCGGTTTTTGTATTTGTGAAAACTTGAGTGCTCGCGGATCAAAACTCGAGTTTTACTTCCAAAACTCGAGTTTTCATATACTTGTGAAAACTCTTGAAAAATCCATCGATATTAAACTGGCGGTTTTCATACCAAAGCGCGGTGTTCATATGTTCAAAAATCATCTCTCTCGAGTAACATACCAAAACTCGAGTTTTGACCCTAAAACTCGAGTTTTGAACTATTTCACAAAATATGAGAAATTCTTTGAATAGTTCAAAATCGGCGGTGCTCTTTGAAACCGGAGGTTTTGAGACTTGGAAAATTCAAAGGCTCTCGGCCAAACCAAAACTCGATTTTTGCCCCCAAAACTCGAGTTTTCATATGTTCACATGAAAACTCAAAGCGGCGGTTTTTGCCGAAACCGGTCTGTTTTTGCCTTTGATCATATTTTTCCTCGACAAGCCTCGAACTCGAGTTTTGGCCCAAAACTCGAGTTTTCCCTTGACAGTAAAGAATTTGATTTTTGTAAGAGAAAACTGAACAATTTGGCTTTCATGGTTTTACAATTGTTCCAATCATCATCAAAACACATTGAGAACTAACATTCTCCCCCTTTTTGATGATGACAACACTTGTAAACCATTCTTTAAAGAATTTGAGAAAAATTTGAGTTTTTGAAACAAGATTGATTTTGCTTGATTGAGAGACACAACAAAAAGAAATACTCAATGCATAAATCATTAAAGCAAATGAGTAATTTCATTCATAAGATTAAAAGGTTTAATACGAAATTGCAAACACTTAAGCATTGTCAAGAACATAGCTAATTATCAAAAGATATCAGAATACACTAATCATTGTCAGTTGATCAAAAATGTCATAACTCAAATTCTGCTCTAGCTCTGATCTTCTAGCTGATCTTCTCCCCCTTTGTCATCTTCAAAATGAGGATCAACAAGAGGAGTAGCTGGAGTGACTGGAAAAGATGAAGGAGGATGGAGAATTTCAGTTCCTGGAGTAGTTGGGGAAGGAGTGGGTAAAATTTCAGTGGTAGGAGTAGATTGAGGTATGGGAGATGTGAAAATAGGAGTGGCTGGATGTGGTGAAGATGCTTGAATTTGTGGACTTGCGAAGGTGAAGGAAGGGGATGATGATCTAGATACAGGATCGATGTACTTGGGCACAAAAGTTCCAAAAGCTGAAGAAGAACCAATGTTGAAATGCTTCAACAACTGATCCATTTTGTCATTTAAACTTGAGTTGGACACAGACAAGGTTGCTAGCCTGAGATCATGATCCTCAACCAACTCTGTAATCTTAGCCGTCCGCCTTAAATCCCATCCAAGTCTTCTTTCATCGCATCCCGAACCTCAATCAAACCATTGTTTCCCCTAGCGTGTTCAGCTCTCAACTTTCCCACTTCAAACTCAATTCTCATGGTCATGGCTGCAAGGGCAGAATCCACAATTTCCTTCACACGAGTGTCAAAATCTGATGGAAAGAGGAAGGAGGAGGTGGAGCAGACTGGGCTTCCTGATTCTGAGATTGAGCACGAGCTTGAGGAGCTCTTGATTGTGATCTGCTAGGAGCTCGTGATTGTCCCGAACCTTCTCCCTCAAAGGTTATATTCATCAAATTCAGTTGTGATTTGCCAAAGAAAGGAGGAGATTTCAAAGTTTCAGCAGAACCAACAAACCAAATCTTGAAATAAAAGAGGATGACTGAAATTAGTGAAGGAAATGGCATGTGGGAGAGTTTCCTAGTGGGAAATTTGAATCTGATCATCTCATGGAAAATGTGATGACCAAGATCAAAAGGAACTTTATTGACAAAGGCAGTGAATATTGGATAATCCCTTAAAGCAAAATGGGTGAAGTTTCCACCCTTTTGTATGAAGTTCCTGGAGAAGATATACCAGAGAATTCTGTATTTAGAAGACATTGAACTTGGACTGAAAGACAGCAACTGAGATTGATTTTCAGGAAAGGGCTCATCTGGTCTAAGTATAGACCAAACCATTTCATTTGTAATTGAAATTTGGAATAGGATATGCATCCAATTTCGTAATTGTATTGATAATTGAAGGAGATAAGGTGAACCTAGTTCCCCTAACAAAAGTAGTGACTCTTTCCTCAACTAGATCACCATTCTCATTCAAAACATTATCTGTTTCCATATTGAAATAAAATAGACGTACAAGATTAGGAGAATATGGAGCTGATATAGACGGGAAATTTTCATAAAATTTCAGCCAAGGAGACAAGTCTAAGTTGAATTCTCTCGGATTTGTTCTAAATCTACGGCAACAACGATTTAAATGCCTTTTGGTATATGATTCTTTGAATTTGGCATTCAAATCAGCAGGCAGGCCAGTAGTTCTAATATCAAAATCTTTAGGAGAAGAGGAAATACGGTATATGTCGACTATGGCATTTTCCATAACAGAAGATGTCTGTTCTGGTTCATTGGAAGCATCAGGTCTAGATGATGAATTACCTCCAGCAGTCACTTCTGGTTCAGTATTAGAGGCTTTCTTCTTCCTAGTCGACTTAGAAACCTTCTCGGTTCAAAATTTGAAGCCCTCTTTGTTCTTGGTTTCTTTCTTCCGGTGATTTTCGGTTCAGTTCAGTTCACTTCAGTTCCCTTCGTTTCTTTGAAGGAGTAACAACTGGTTCTTGGAAGGACACTCCCTTGGACTTAGACGGGGTTGCTGAGGTTGCCTTTGAAGTTGAATCAGGGATTTCGCTTCTTACACTTCGAAATGAATGGTCGATTCCATCCCGCAACTTACTAGGAATCATTTTCGTTCTTGGTGGACGCTGAGGAGGCTGAGAAGGTGGAGACGATTGAGAATGAGACCTTTCTGGCCGTGGATTAGTGTCGGATTGTGTAGGAGGAGTTGATTTTGCAGACATTTTTGAGTTGCAAACGTGGGTTTTGTCGGAGTTTGAGAGAATCAGAGAGGGAAGACCGAGCATTTAGGGCAAAACCGGCAGTTATGAGAACGATTTTGAAGAACACGAGCAAACATATATATATAAACATTCCAAAACTCGAGTTTTCACACCAAAACTCGAGTTTTGATGACTCTTTGGTTGCTAACCTGGACGTCAATGGTGTACTGAGAACCTTTGACCTTCTGAGTGAAGAACTCGAGTTTTCATCTCAAAACTCAAGTTTTTATCTGTTTGAAATGCTTTGTGCTCATTTTTCGACCCCGACATTTGGAACTTCAAAACTCGAGTTTTTGCTTCAAAACTCGAGTTTTTGCTTCAAAACTTCGAGTTTTCATCTCGTTCGTAAATCTCGGTTTGTTTTTCGACCCCGATCTTTGCACAACCAAAACTCGAGTTCTTACTCCAAAACTCGAGTTTTCATCCTTTGACAGCAAAAATTCAGTTTGATAATTCTCAGGCTCGAGTTCAACATGGATAGGCTTGAGTTTGCTTTTCTCGACAGCAAACTTCAGCAGGATTTCAAAGAATTTGAACAAGATAAACATCCTACATAAAACCACATCTAGATTCTCCAATTCTTAAGTTAGTGATTAGTTAATCATCAAAACACATAACTAACATTAAGTGGAGGCAATTCACAACTCATTGGGATTTATGATTCCCAAATTCTCTTCTTACAAAACTGAATTGCTTCTAAATGAGCATATTACATTCAAACATGGGGTGTATCACAAATAATCTTATCCAATTAATTCATAACGTTGAACATACAGATAAGCAAATAAGTGATACCAAGAAAATCATTTTTCAATGACAATTTGTAAATACATTCATGTAGGAAAGTATGTCATTGATATGAGTTTTTCATAAACTATGCAAATAGTTTCAAATCTCAAATTTTCTTTCAAATCATGATAGTGCTTTATAAAATTGAGATGTTGGTGATATGAAAACTCATCTTTGAGAATATGCTCAGAAAATCAATGCACTTGCTAATATAATGAAAGTCAATTTCCAACTTTTTGAAATATCATTTGAGTGCAATCTAAACATGTATATTTTTTAAAACATTGAAATGCATTTTCCAAACACAGAATGAATTGTGATTCAAAACAAGTTTTTGAATTGTGCATTCCAGAAATCTTAAACTTAGAAAATTATGCACAAATTCACCAGTGATCCATTAACAATCTGAAAAAAAATCTTGAGAGTCATAAATGATTGATTGCTTAATGGAATGCATTATTTGACAAGTATACAATACCCAAATATGAATTTCACATAAGCACAATATAGGGTAAGGTTAGATATCACCATAAATGTTCTTGTCCTTGTTGAAGCTTCGGGATGAGTTGATGCAGATATCTTCTCGCTTTGACATTCATCATCAAGCATTGCATCTTCGACTTCCTCAAGAGTCAAAATGTTTTGCTATATAGTTGTTCTCTTGATAAGCTGTCCTTGATCCTACAATGCTGTATATAGACTTTTTCCCTCTTGGTATCCAATCTTGTTTGGATCCAATCATTGTTAGCTTGTAGGAACAAAATTCATATGCTCCAAGAATATAATCAGATTATGATAATTGAGCATAATGAATTAACCATAGCTTTATGCACAAAAGATACATTTTTCTTTTCAAAATGTCATGTATGCATAATGAATTAAGCTTTTTGAACAATGCAAAAACTAATGAATGAATTTTAAAAAAATAATTTCAAAATGATTTGCAGTGTTCATTCCTAAAATCCAATGTATAAAACCTCAATAAATATTCTAGATAATAGAGTAGGAGGTTTTACCAACATGTACCCTTGCCTTAGGTACTTGGAGGATTGGCTTTGCACACCCATTGTCTCTTAGGTGTTTGCAAAGTTCTCACAAAAGGTACAGGCTTCAAGTATCTACTCTTTGATACTTGAGTGGTTCTCCTTTTTAGTGCATAAGGGATTCTTTGATTCTTAACCCCTTTATGTTCATTTCTCTTAGAATCAACCTGCACAAACAAACTAACAGATGGACATTTTGGTACCCATTTATGCTTGGGTCCTTCTGGGTTAGTTTGAGCCTTAGGGAAAACATAAGTTCCCTTTGGTGCCCATTGGTAATTACCTACAGGCTTGCTCTTTCTTTCCTTTTTATGAAAACATGAAGAAGTAGCATGGCCTTTATGATTGCAATAGTTGCAATGAGCAAAAGGGTTAGAGGAATGGACAGATTTTCGAAAATAGTTCATATAAGATTTTTGTCCATGTTTCTTCTTCCCTTTCTTCTTATCAAAATCGGGTTTATAACCAATCCGATTTGTCATTTGTAAACCTTTGCTATTTTAAACTCACTTTGAGCATTTCACTACCTCTAGTGAATTTCTCAAGAGTTTTTGTAAGATATACATTTCTTTTCTCTAAAACACAGCAATTGTCACAAATCTTTTCTGAAATCTTTTCGCAATCATTTTCAGGAATGTTTTCAGAAATATTTTCAGAAGTATTTTCAGAAACAGAAACAGAAGAAGAAACATTCTGAACTTGTTCTTCCAACAATTTAATTTTCTTCTTGGATGCAATGAACTCTTTTGCAAGTTTTTCATATTCAGAATATAGTTCATTGTATTCAGAAAATAATTCATCATAGGAAGGTTCAGAGACATTTACCTCATTGACATGTTCGGGTTGTTCTTCAAGCAACTAGGCAAACATTTGCTACTCCTTCCTCATCACTTTCTTCATCCGAAGAATCATCTCCCCGTATATAAGCTTTCTTCTTGAGGTGGTTGAATCTTGCCTTTCTCTCCTTTTCTTCACTTTCGGTGAGGACATTCAGCTTGATATGACCATGCTTTCCACACTCGTAGCAAATGATTTGATCTTGTTCGTTGCTTGAAGTTCTTTCTCGAAATCTGTCTTTTGAGCCTTGATCTCTCTTATAGAATTTCTTGAATTTTCGTACAAGCATAGCCATCTCTTCATCATCTTCATCTTCCTCATTGGGTTTCTCTTTCACAGCATTCAAAACAATACCAAACTTTCTATCATCTTTGATTTTATCTAAGCCCTTCTTGAATTTGAGCTTGCCTTCATATTCGGATAAGCTTCCAAATAGAGCAGCTACTGATTGCATTGATTCTCCACGGGCTTCTTCGATTGCTGTGACTTTGGCTTCCTGATGATTGAATATTATTACACTTATTTGTATCTCTTGGTGAATAAATTTAGGATTGTTTAGTTAATAAATAATGGATTTTATTACTTAATTGGGCTTTGAGCTTTTAATTGGATTTGATTCATTCTTTATGATTAAATTCCAGATTTACAGTGATTTAGTATTTTCACCATAACTTTTGATCTAGATATCCGATTAGCCTGATTCTTCTTTCCTTTTTTAGATGATTCAGAGAGCTACAATTGTTATGAAGACTCAGAAGGCTGATTCAGACAAGAAGATGGACGAAATTGGAGCTAAAGGCAGACCCATTTTTCTGGATTTTTATTCTGCTCGAATTTTGTAATAAAAGACCATTTATTAGAGGTTTCCTATTTTTAGAGGTTTCCTATTTTTGGGCCAATCTTGTAGCCCTAGTGTTTCCTATTTATAGGTTATATTAGATGGCTAAAAACATATTCTCAATTACGTTGAATAGGATTTCTTTTTGGTTTTCTTCTTCATCTTTTCTTCGTGTTTTGCTTAGCCATGCTTGGCTAAGCTTCGTGGTTAACCCAATGTGAGGATTCCATGATTCATCCAGAGAACTTGTGCTTTATCGGTGATTTAACTCGTTTCTATTTTCATCTTATCGGATCCGATTTGGAAATAGTTCGAATATTAGATTTAATATTCGGTTTGGTTTATCCCAAGGACTGAATTCGAACTAGGTTTTAAGTTTTTCTTGTGCGATCGCACGGTGGGACGCCGTTGTTCGGACATATTCTAGGCGATCGTCTAGTCGAGGGATTTTCGGGCGAATGCAGAGATCTCGGTTCGTCGAGCCAAACGTGGGTTATTTATATTTTGTTCAATAATGGAAGTCTCTCGGAATCCGAATGTTGGGTTGATCAATTTTAATCTTCTTCTTCTTATTTTCTTTTCTTTGCTTCATTTAAATTGCATTTCTATTTTAGTTTATTAATTTAAAAATCCAAAACCAATCCCCCCTTGTTTTCATTGCATTTGCATGACATTTAGATTACTTAGAATTCAATAAAAGGCTCCTCGAAAAAGAGAGAACGATCCTAGGTTTGCCTATACACAATCCTTGGTTAATTGTTGATTGTGGACCCCAAGGCTAATGACAAAAGGTCTTCATCAAATGGCGCCGTTGCCGGGGAGCTAAGTAATTGGCTCCTTAGGTGATTTAATTGTCAAATTCACTTTTGACAAGGGGTTTCTCTTGTGAAGCTTGTTAGATTTGCATTTTTGGTTTTTTATTGCATATAGTTTAGGATTTTTGCATTTAGGTAGCTTGCATATAATTCATTGCATTGTCTTGACTTGGTAGCTTCGTGTGGTGTGTTTGTATCAAATTCGATATGATTTTGGGCTTATTTGTTTGAATTCACCATGTCTCCAAGTTAATTCATAGCATACTTTCATATTTCATCATTTTTGGCAAAAAAAAAAAAATCTTCTTTTCTTTTTCACTTGCATTTGTATTTTATTAGATTCATTTTCTTAATTTTTATAGTTAGATAGTTATCTTGTGATTCACTGGGAATTAATTGTATTGAAATTTCATGGCTTGGTTTTATGGCAATCATAATCTACCTTTCAGTTCTCACTCTTTTGTAGGCAATCAAGAATGTCATGGTCCTTTCCACCACCCATTACATGAACCATACCACCAACCTCCATTTCAACAATATCATCAACCCTCTCACTTACCATACTATCCTTCATTCCATCCCACTTCGGGACCATGTCATCCATCTCATGAATCCCAATACCCATTTGACCCACCTTATGATCCTCATTCTCAACCATGTATGCTCAACCAAGATCCTTCATTTTGTGAAGTCATTGGAGATCACCAAAATCAAACGGCTTGGGCTGTAAATGAGGAGTGGTCACTTAAGGACAAATTTCATCAACTAATGGACTCTCAGTTTAGAATGATGGAACAACAAGCGAAATCGTATGAGAGATTAAGAGAAGAAATTGAGCAGCTAACACAAGTGTTGAAAATGAAATTTCAAGGAAATCCTTCTCTCATGGTCACACATGCACAAGAAGTGAAGCAAGTACAAAAGTGCATTGAAGAGTCATCTCTCCCATTTGGTAATGATTCTATCCTTATAGAAGTAGACTCTCCTACTACTTTGGCTAATGAAGCAAGTCATGATTTGAGTGATAATGAGGTAGACGAGGAAATCATTGTTGAATCCCCTCAATTGTTTGGAAATGTAATTGCTCAACCAATTGGCTTTAGTAGTAGTGATTCGATTTGTACTTGTTGATGAGTGTGTTCCTATTTCTTCATGTGATGCTCTAATCGATGAAAATGCTTCCCTTCATAGTACTATGGATGAATGCGATAAATTGAATGACATATTTGCATGCTCTTGTGAGGAATATCAAATGTGTGTCGATTGTTATCATGAAAAATGTCATTTACTTGTTGAGCTTCAAAAGAAAGCATTTAGTGAAGTGGTTGATTCTACCATTGATCAAAATGCACCCTCTTGTACTATTGATGATAGTAAGCATGTCAATTTCGAAAAGATTGAATCAAGCATGGATGCCAATGTTGATGATGATGTTCTTCTTGAATGGTATGCCGATTGTCTAGATTTTTCATCGTGAGTGAATGTTGTATGTGATTGTTACGATTATGAATGGTGCCCTGTTGCACCGAGATTACCGCATCGATTTTGACTTGCTTGAGGAATCGATGTTGATTCCGAATTTGATCTCGCATTCTAATCGATGTGCATCCGAATACATACTTACTTCGGATTTTGCTAATCATTGTGAGACCATTGTGAGTGAGAAAGATCATAGCCTAGAATACCAAATGCATAAAATTCCCATTGGATTACCTCCCGTAGTCTTGTTGGTGACAAAGATTCGAAATTTTGATTGATAAAATCGCATGTTGATGAATCTTTCCAACAAGTACTTTCTTGTGATTTGCCACCTGATTTAGAAAAACAAGATAATTGTTTTGAATCTTTATACATTCCAGGTGGTGATGATTTGAAAAATTCGCTTCATTCTTCCACTCTTTTCCCTTCCATCTCTTGTGATTGCAACGATGATGTGGTGTACTCCAACACTAAGTTGGATTCCACACCTTCCATTTTGCAAGCACAAGAGAATGTTCACAATATGATTGGTTGCTTGACTCCTACCGATGGGAGTATCATTGATTTCCTTGGATGTGATACTTACTTGGAGAGTTTGGAACTTAACATGCCCTTAATTCACTCAAAATCTCTCCATGTCTCTATTTTTGGATGGGATACTTGCTATTTGCTTGTCTTATTTGCGGGAACATTCTTGGAAAGGTTGTCGATGGAACCAACATCCGCCGTACATTCTTGAACCTCTTCCAATCGATCCGAGCCACCTCCACCAAGGAAATTCAATGTGGGAGAAGATGTTTCAAGGGAAAAATTCATGATTCTCATCGAAGATGAGAACTTCTCCTTCAAGCGACTCAAGATACTCTAACAAAGGTTGTCTCTTTCCTTACTTATTTTCTTCCGAATTCATATGATTACTTGGGCTTAATTGTTGTACGAGGAAGATAAGTGTGGGGGAGGGACACAATTCAGCAGAAAAAAGTAGAAATAATTTATTTTAGTAGGTAAAAAAAAAAGAGTTTTTATGAATAACACACTCTCTTTCTATAATTGCTCTACCTCTCGGTGAACTTTGACATCTTAGTTTTGATGGATCCTTATGTTTGAGGCTGAATTTCTGGACTCTTGGATTATATTTCTTGGTAATTAATTTTGGGATGCTGATTGCATGATTCGGTATTCACCTTTGTGAGATTTTGGGCCTACATGAATGGAATTCATATTTTACCATTCTTTCTTTCATGTGTGCATCTGCTCATGATTTGTGTTCTCTAGAACTTGCTCATTTTCTTTTTGAAGCTAAATTTTTCACTTACGTGCATAAGTATGATGGAAGCTTGTTTTCTTTCTTTCATTTTCTCACTTTGGCCAAATAGCCTTCCCCTTACATTATATTCCCTTTGCTAGCCCCTTTGTGCCTTCTTGACTCATTCTTTTCTAAGCCACATTACAAGCCTAAGCGTAAAACCATTTTATTCCGTACCTTGAAAATTTATTGAGCATTGGTTTCACCTTGGTTTTGTGTTTCAGTGTGGGGGTTGCCCAGGTGTGCAACATTTTAAGTGTGGGGGAGTATGAGTATTTGATTTTGATTTTGTGCCATTCATCATTTGGCATTAATGTTGGTCATTGTGATTCTATACCCAAAAAAAAAAAAAGGTACAAAAAAAAAGGAAAAAGAAAAGAAAAGTACAAAAGTACAAAAAATAAAAAAAAAAAAAAAAAAAGGAGAAAAGAAAAGAAAGAAAAGAGAGGGGGAAGCAATGTAAAGAAGGAGAAATAAAAAGAAATGATATTGAGATGATTTGTTATTATTAATTGATGTTCTTTGAATTTCTTGGGTGCTTAGCCTATCATATCCATACTTATTCACACCTATACCCTAGCCCCATTACAACCTTCAATAACAAGCTCTCTTGATTTTTGCATGCATGTGTTATAAGTAGTGGAGAAGTAGAAATTGAGCAAGCTTATGGTAGAACAATTTTCTTGAGTAGAATTTGAGCTATACACTTGTTTACCCTATACACTTGAAAGATTGATTGAGGGCATCCTTGAGAGACCATCTTGTGTGATTAGTATCATTGATTGAGATTACCAGGATTTGTAATTGGAGATGAAAGGATTTTGGTCTTGATTGATTGGTCTTTTGAAGCTTTGTGTCCCTTGCTAAATTTTTGCATTGTTAGCAATTGTTAGAAAGGAAGAGTTTTTCATTTTAGTTTTTCTTTGAATTTTGCTCGGGAGTGCAAAAAGATAAGTGTGGGGGAATTTGATGATTGAATATTATTACACTTATTTGTATCTCTTGGTGAATAAATTTAGGATTGTTTAGTTAATAAATAATGGATTTTATTACTTAATTGGGCTTTGAGCTTTTAATTGGATTTGATTCATTCTTTATGATTAAATTCCAGATTTACAGTGATTTAGTATTTTCGCCATAACTTTTGATCTAGATATCCGATTAGCCTGATTCTTCTTTCCTTTTTTAGATGATTCAGAGAGCTACAATTGTTATGAAGACTCAGAAGGCTGATTCAGACAAGAAGATGGACGAAATTGGAGCTAAAGGCAGACCCATTTTTCTGGATTTTTATTCTGCTCGAATTTTGTAATAAAAGACCATTTATTAGAGGTTTCCTATTTTTAGAGGTTTCCTATTTTTGGGCCAATCTTGTAGCCCTAGTGTTTCCTATTTATAGGTTATATTAGATGGCTAAAAACATATTCTCAATTACGTTGAATAGGATTTCTTTTTGGTTTTCTTCTTCATCTTTTCTTCGTGTTTTGCTTAGCCATGCTTGGCTAAGCTTCTGTGGTTAACCCAATGTGAGGATTCCATGATTCATCCAGAGAACTTGTGCTTTATCGGTGATTTAACTCGTTTCTATTTTCATCTTATCGGATCCGATTTCTGGAAATAGTTCGAATATTAGATTTAATATTCGGTTTGGTTTATCCCAAGGACTGAATTCGAACTAGGTTTTAAGTTTCTTGTGCGATCGCACGTGGGGACGCCGTTGTTCGGACATATTCTAGGCGATCGTCTAGTCGAGGGATTTTACGGGCGAATGCGAGAGATCTCGGTTCGTCGAGCCAAACGTGGGTTATTTATATTTTGTTCAATAATGGAAGTCTCTGGAATCCGAATGTTGGGTTGATCAATTTTAATCTTCTTCTTCTTATTTTCTTTTCTTTGCTTCATTTAAATTGCATTTCTATTTTAGTTTATTAATTTAAAAATCCAAAACCAATCCCCCTTGTTTTCATTGCATTTGCATGACATTTAGATTACTTAGAATTCAATAAAAGGCTCCTCGAAAAAGAGAGAACGATCCTAGGTTTGCCTATACGCAATCCTTGGTTAATTGTTGATTGTGGACCCCAAGGCTAATGACAAAAGGTCTTCATCACTTCCCATTCTTTAGTAAGGATATTCAGGATTTTCCTTACTTGAACTGATTGATCATACTCCTTTCCCAGGGCAGCAAGTTGATTAATCGATGGGTAAACCTCAACCGAAATTCGTCAATGGATTCATCGGGCTTCATGCGCATAAGATCGTATTCGGTCATAAGAGTATTGACTCGATTTTGCTTGACTCCAACCTGTTCCTCATGAGCTATCTCCAGAGCATCCCACATATGTTTTGTAGAAGGTAGAGTGCAAATACGAAAGTATTCTTGTTGACTTAGAGCACTTTGAAGCAGAAGGACAGCCTTGCTGTTGAGTGTGACATTTCTTATGTCATTCTCATCATATTCTTCTTCTAGCTTAGGAACTCTAACTCCATCTTCAACGGTTGATGGCTCATAATCTCCTCTTTCAAATACTCTCCACAGCCCATACTCGTAGCATTCACAAAGACTTTGAACTTTGCTTTCCGAATGAGTAGTGCTCTCCATTGAAACCGGTGGTCGTTGATAGAAGCTCCATCGTAAGATACCTTCCATACGATCCTTCTCGAGATGTTAAGCTCTTTTGAGAAGACCTTGCTCGATACCAAATGTAAGTGGAGCTATATACCCAAGAGGGGGTGAATTGGGTATTTTAAAACTTTTGAGAAAATGCTCTTTTGAAGCTATAAAAAAGAGGTAAACAGAGTGATGGAAGAAGAAGCTGGACACAAGGATTTATCTTGCGGTTCGGTCCAACTCTTTGACCTACGTCCGATCCTAAACACTGGGATTTTCCACTATCACTCAATTACAATTACACACTCGTACTCGGGATGATCCTCTCCCTAGGACTCACTCCCCTTACAAGTGTAATTGTATACAATCGATACACACTCGTACTCAAGAGTTATCCTCTCCCTAGGACTAACTCCCCTTACAAGTTGTACTCGATTACAATCGATACCCACTCGTAAACGAAGAATGCTCCTCAACCTAGGACACACTCCCCTTTACAAGTTGTACTCGATTTTCCCAATCTCCAAGTCACCCGACTTGAGATTGTTACAATGAATGATATACACGTAAATAAACTCTCTCTAAGAGTAGATATGATAAGCACCGAAGCTCAATGTATCACAAGATACTATACTGATAAAAACCGAAGAAATAAATATAAGACTTGAATGATTTTCGTCTTGACAAGTGTGTTAGTTGGAAAGGCTTGAATGCTACTCCATTTATACTCGAGATCATTAAATGACCGTTGCTTTCCAAAAAGATCCGTTGGAGAAGTTCTCCCGGTGTTAGGAGGTGGCTTAGGCACTTTCTCTCTCCAATATTCTCTTCAATCACCGCCAAGTAACTCGTGTTGACCTTCCGCGAATTAATGCGTTGGAGATGCAGTTGTTTGTTGTAGAAAACATTCTTAAATGCTTTGCGAGACGCGTGCGTGTGGATTAGCCAAAGTTATGCAACTTTTCGATCGTGCATTTAATGTTCTCAACCACTTTTTGCTTTTTGCTTCAACACTTCAAAATCTTTCTCTAAATCATCTCGAGACTCAATAATAAACTCATTAAACATAGCTAAGAATAGTAGAGAATAATCCGGGAAGTATTAAGATTAAACAAGAATGATTTGAAAAATCGTGTAAATCAAATTTCAAAATCAGCGATCAAAACTCGAGTTTTGTTCTTGAAACTCGAGTTTTCAATCGACAAGACCAAACTCGAGTTTCCAAATCCAAACTCGAGTTTTCTTCTTCCAGAGAGCAACATCGCGATTTATGCTTCAAACCAGGTTTTCGATGGAAAACTCAAAACTCGAGTTTTTCCCAAAACTCGAGTTTTGGACTATTGATATGAAAATGTAGTTTTTAGTCCAAAACATCAAAACCGGAGGTTTTCATCCAAAACTGGAGGTTTTCAAATCAAGAGAATACCGATGCTCTCGGGTTGCTCGAAACTCGAGTTTGCCTTCCCAAACTCGAGTTTTCACTTAAAGCATGAAAACACTCGAAAACTCCGTGAATATATCAAAATCGGCGGTTTTACTTCAAAGCGGCGGTTTTGTATTTGTGAAAACTTGAGTGCTCTCGCGGATCAAAACTCGAGTTTTACTTCCAAAACTCGAGTTTTCATATACTTGTGAAAACTCTTGAAAAAATCCGTCGATATTAAAGCGGCAGTTTTCAAACCAAAATGGCGGTGTTCATATGTTCAAAAATCATCTCTCCGAGTAACATACCAAAACTCGAGTTTTGACCCTAAAACTCGAGTTTTGAACTATTTCACAAAATATGAGAAATTCTTTGAATAGTTCAAAACGGCGGTGCTCTTTGAAAACTGGAGGTTTTGAGACTTGGAAAATTCAAAGGCTCTCGCCAAACCAAAACTCGATTTTTGCCCCCAAAACTCGAGTTTTCATATGTTCACATGAAAACTCAAAAGCGCGTTTTTGCCTTAACATCATGAATCATTCTCTCCATTCCATCATCATCACCTCAACTTCATTTTCGTGGGATGCACTAGGAGTTACCTCCTTACCATGCCATATCCACGTTGTGTATCGAAGGTTTATTCCATCACAAATTAGGTGATCCCTTATATCAGCAATATCCCGTCGAACCCCATTTAAACAATTAACACATGGACAATAGTACATCCCATTTTTTGTAGCCACATTCCTTCTAGCAAATTCAATAAACTCTTCCACCCCATTTTCATATTCTTCACTAGTTCTCAACGCATTCATCCAACTATGACCCATTTTAATACCACTTACGACATTTCCAACAACGGATCAATTTCATAGCAATTTCAAGAATGACATGCTTTCTTTTAAGAAAATTTCGGCAGAGTTTCCCCTTAAAAGTAAGACATCCCAAAATTTCAATAACAACCAATTTCAGCTTAATTCAACAAAACTTACTAACTAAAGCAATTCAGAACAATATCAACTATTAAATCCAATAACTTCATCAACTAACGAGAGCATGCTAACACTCTCCGGTTGTGGCATGTAGTTTATCATGAAGTAGACTTCACATAATGAAGATCAACAAATTTCATCTAACAGTTTAAACATGACATGAGGCCCTTCTCTATTTCTATAGAAACTAGTGGCTAATGACCTAACTTTCAAGAAATGTAATTCTTAAGATGCATATTTCTTACTTCTAAAACTCAGAGCCACTATTCAAGTCCCATATGTCATGTATCATGTTTGTCAAAAGTCTGAAACATAGTTATCAAAGAACTCCCATGGCCACAATATTAAAGCAACAAATTAATCACATTTTCCTGATTATGAAACTAATACCACCTAAACCACAGTAAAAAGGTTCCTTAATTATGCTATCAAACCAGTGGCGGAGCCTGGATTTCATGTTTGTGTCCGCACAATTAGTGGGGAGAGTCGGGGGTTCGAAGCAGTGCCCATATGTTTTGAGGTCTTCCATGTTTCCCAAGTGAAGGAATATCAGTCGGCCCCAGAGCATGTGTTGGAATATGAGGATGTTGATGTCCAAGATAATCACACCTTTGTGGTAGAATCTGAGCGAATTACGGGTCATCAAGAGAAGCAACTCTGGTGGAAGAGTATTCCTTCTGATAAGGTAGTTTGGAAAGGGCTATTCCCCAAGGAAGCGACATGGGAAACAGTTGAGGATATGAAGAAGTGTATCCAGATTTTATGTCTAAAGGTATGACTGAAGTATAGCCAAATTTTGAGGGCGAAATTTATTTAACAGGGGGAGAAATGTAGTATCCTGAATTTTGGACCCTGAGAATTGAGAATAAGCCTAAAATCGGCGGACGACTAGGCCCAGTTCGGGAAGAATCCCAAGAAGGTCAAGCCAAAGGAAGCCTCTCTGGGACTAAGTAACTCGACCATACGGGCCGGTAGACTTAGTACGTACAAGTCATAGGATTAAGGTGCTGATGTAAAATGGGCACAGAAGATGTATACGGTGTAAGTCTGGTCAGAAAATAGGCAGCCCAACAATGTCCTGAGGTATAGGACACTTAGTTGAGCGAAAATATGCCAATATAGGCAAGTATACGGCATTTTCAGGGCGGTCATAGGAGCCCTGCGTTTTTGAAGGCAACAAGAAGGGAAGAGAGTAAGAAAGTGTGTATTTGGACCCATTATAGAAGGAAAAGTCAATGGTAGTAGTGCTACGTTGGACACGTGGCATTTCGGGGCCAGAAGTTGGATATTGAGAAACACGCATTACGAGGTGGATCTGGGGTGCTTTGGAATAAAGGTTTCTTGATCCCCAAGGTAGTATACCCCGTCCACTCGGTGGTGCGGGGAAAAGTTACGATGAGTCGGGCCCACAAGTCCGGTGGAAGGGCACGCATCACGAGGTATGGTGGGGACCGTGAAGCAAGAGAGAATGGCCCGGGGCGGGAGAGGATTTCTGGAGTGGGGCCCGGGCCCGGGGCTGGGGTAGGGGAGAATTCCAGTGGGCCCAGAAGAGAGAGAAAATATCTTGCTATGTAATTATGAAGAGAGAGATTGTCACATCAAGTCATAATGAAGAGAGAGAATGAATAAAATAACTCGGTTAAATCTGGACCACACAATTTAAACCTGATATGACATCAAAGTGACATGTAATTATGACTAGAAAAGGGCAATTATGGAAAATCTTGGTTTAGATTTTGTGGACCCCACTGCCTTGGAAGAAGAACGGCACAAAATGACCATTTTGCCCCTATACCTTAAATCTACGACTAAGACCACCTAGGGGCAAAACTGGAACTCCATTTTTAGCCTTGGAATGCGCTATTTTCTGCCCATGGAAGTCTCTAGAAAGCTTCTAGAAGATCTGATTTCGTGGGCCCCTTGCTTTGGAAGATGATCGGGGCAAAATGACAATTTTACCCCTAACCCTAAAACCCACAACTAACACTACCTAGGGGCAAAATTTGAAACTTGGGGCCTATAAATAGGACACTCCTCCCTCCATTTGGATCAGCCTATTTCATGCTCATGGTGAGGGAGAGGAAGGTCCAGCTGAAGCTCTTGCTCCAAGGAAAAGGAAGGCACCTGCAACCGACATCCGGAGGTAAGTCCCCAAACCGGCAACTAAGCTATCTTCATCTCTGCCCTATGGTGATTTTCATAGAGTTGCTGTAGTATTTTGGTATATTTGAGGTTTCCATTGAGTCCAAAATGTGGTTTTGTGTGGGGACATGTTGGATCACGTTTTTCCAAACCCTAAAAGCCGGAGTGTTTGTTATCGGTAAATGTGTCGGTTCTTTCGGTATTTGGACAGCGAAGCTTAATCGGTAGTTTTGAAATAGTAAATGAATTCCGTTTGCTCTGAAATGGGCACAGAAGATGTATACGGTGTAAGTCAGGTCAGAAAATAGGCCGCCCAACTATGTCCTGAGGTATAGGACACTTAGTTGAGCGAAAATATGCCAATACAGGCAAGTATACGGCATTTTCAGGGCGGTCATAGGAGCCCTGCGTTTTTGAAGGCAACAAGAAGGGATGAGAGAGAGAAATTGTGTATTTGGACCCATTATAGAAGGAAAAGTCAATGGTAGTAGTGCTACGTCGGACACGTGGCATTTCGGGGCCAGAAGTTGGATATTGGGCAACACGCATTACGAGGTGGATCTGGGGTGATGGAATAAAGGTTTCTTGATCCCCAAGGTAGTATGCCCCGTCCACTGGTGGTCTGGGAAAAGTTACTAATGAGTCGGGCCCACACAAGTCCGATGGAAGGGCACGCATCACGAGGTATGGTGGGACCGGCAACCGGGAGCTGAGCGGGGCCGGAGAGGATTTCCTGGAGTCGGGCCCAGGCCCAGGACACTGGTAGGGGGAGAATTGCAGTGGGCCCAAGAAGAGAGAGAAAATATCTTGCTATGTAATTATGAAGGAGATTGTCACATCAAGTCATAATGAAGAGAGAATGAATAAAATACTCCGGTTAAACTGGACCACACAATTTAAACCTGATATGACATCAAAGTGACATGTAATTATTGTTAGTTCTCAATATGTTTTGATGATTAACAACAAATGCAAAATATGTTTTGAAGTTTGCAAAGTTGTTTTAAAAACATTCTGATAGTTGCAAACCGCAGTATAGGTTTGCAAACTCGAGTAAAGGCCATCCAGAAAGCAACCAAGTTTCCAGCCAAAGTCGATCTTGTAGGGTGCATAGCCAAACTCGAGTATTGAATAGTCAATACTACAGTTTGCATGGGCAAACTCGAGTATCGAACTTCTTGTGAACTAAAGGATTTTTCAAACTTAGTCAATACTGCAGTTTGCATAGTCAAACTCGAGTATTGAACTTCCAGAGAGCTAAAGTTTTTCAAGTTAAATCAATACCGCAGTTTGCATAGCCAAACTCGAGTATTGAATAGTCAATACTGCAGTTTGCATAGTCAAACTCGAGTATTGAACTTCCGAAGAGCTAAAGGTTTTCAAGTTAAATCAATACCGCAGTTGCATAGCCAAACTCGAGTATTGAATAGTCAATACGCAGTTTGCATAGTCAAACTCGAGTATTGAACTTCCAGAGAGCTAAAGGATTTTTCACGTTAAGTCAATACTGCAGTTTGCGTAGACAAACTCGAGTATTGGACTTCCAGCGAGCAAAAGTTTTTTCACGATAAGTCAATACTGCAGTTTGCTTAGGCAAACTCGAGTATTGGACTTACAGAGAGCAAAAGGATTTTTCAAGTTAAGTCAATACTGTAGTTTGCGTAGCCAAACTCGAGTATTGGACTTACAGAGAGCAAACAGATTTTTCAAGTTAAACCAATACTGCAGTTTGCGTAGACAAACTCGAGTATAGGTTTTGTCTTTCAAACACAAGACACGATGGTTTGCCTCTGAAAGGTGCAAACTCGAGTATCCAATTGGAAACTACAGTATGGACACTTGTGAATGTGCCATACTCGAGTTAGCATGAACATACCGCAAAGTATGCAACGTAAAAAATGATTTTTGAATTATACGAATTCGTGAATCACTCTTGTTTGTTCCAATTGCTTTCATGAATCATTCACTTATGAACCCAACTATGTTTAACAAGTTTATTGAGTGAATTTCAGTTAGCACGAGATGAAGATTATTGAAGGTCAAAGCCATAAAGCAAAAAGGGTACAAGTGCATTTAATGCACTTCTCGCAAATCAACCTTCTTTTGGATAATCCATCCGAGCACGCATTCTCAACGGTCAAGAATGCTTTCTTCATCAAGTAAACTCTTCTCCAACGGGAAAATCCTCGAGTTCCACATCGACCATATTAGCACCTTTGGATTAGTTGGAGTTTAGAGAGAGAAGATGACCGGACTTAATGCTAATCACCTACAACGGTTGGCTTCATCATTCAACGGTCATTTAATGTTCTCTACCTATAAATAGAGTTCATTAACTTCTCAAGCTGATACACCTACCGAGAGCGAAAATTCATTGATTGTCATTTATTGTGTTCTTTCATCCGTATTGTATCAATCGATACTTGTACTTCGTTGTTCATCTTATCGCTTTCTGTGAGAGAGTTTTATCTCAGTAAATCATTTATTGATTGAGATAACCACAAGTCGGGGGACTTGGTGGTTGGGTGTATTGATTGCAACTTGTAAGGGGGAGTGAGTTCTAGAGAGAGAACTACTCTTGAGTACGTAGTTTGTAATCGGTTTGTGAGTATAGTGAATTGAAAATCCCAAGTGTAGCTTGGGACTGGATGTAGGTCAAGGATAAGACCGAACCAGGATAATTTCTCTTGTGCAAGCTTTCCTTCCTTTCCTCCTCTCGCTATCATCTGTTTTTTACTTGGTCAAAAATAGAGCACTTTCAAAAAGTTTTTAAAATACCCAATTCACCCCCTCTTGGGTATATAGCTCCATTTACATTTGGTATCGAGCAAGGTCTTCTCAAAAGAGCTTAACATCTCGAGAAGGATCACTATGGAAGGTATCTTACCCGATGGAGCTTCTATCAACAGACCGCGGTTTTCAATGGAGAGCATTACTCTTCCGGAAAGCAAAGTTCAAAGTTTTCGTCATGGCAAAGCAGTATGGTTCTCTGGAGAGTATTTGAGAGAGGAGACTATGCGCCATCAACCCTTGAAGATGGAGTTAGAGTTCCTAAGCTAGAAGAAGAATATGATGATAATGACAGGAAGAAATGTCACACTCAACAACAAGGTCGTGCTACTACTCCAAAGTGCTCTAAGTCAACAAGAATATTTTCGTATTTGCACCTTATCATCAGCTAAGGCCATGTGGGATGCTCGGAGATAGCTCATGAAGGAACAATGGAGTAAAGCAAAACAGAGTCAATACTCTTATGACCGAATATGATCTTCGCGAATGAAGCATGGCGAATCCATTGGTGAGTTCCAGTGAGGTTCACTCATCTCATCAATCAACTTGCTGCCTTGGGAAAAGAATATGACCAACCCGGTCAAGTAAGGAAAATCTTAAATATCCTTAACAAGGAATGGGAAGCAAAGGTCACAGCTATTGAAGAGGCTCGAGGAGAGTCAATGACGTCAGTAGCTGCTCTATTCGGAAGTCTCTTTGAATATGAGGCTAAACTCAAATTCAAGAAGGGACTTGATGAAGTTCATGGCAAGAACAAAGGAATTGCCCTCAAGGCTGCAAGAGAAGTTAAAGATTCAGATGAGGAAAATGAGAATGTAGACGAAGATGAGGAAATAGGCATGATGGTTCGTAGATTCAAGAAATTCTACAAGAGGGACCAAGGTTTCAAGAAATTTCACAAAGCTAGCTCCAGCTATGAGGCAAAGAAGCCAGTCATCTGCTACGAATGTCAAAAGCCTGGCCACATCAAGTCTGAATGCCCCCAGCTGAACAACAAAGACAAAGAAAAGAAGAAGTTCAGCAAATACAAGAAGAAAGCTTATGTCTCCAGATTTGGGGTGATAGCTCATCGATGAAGATGATGAGGATGAGGAAGAAAAAGCAAATATATGCCTAGTTCTTTGAAGAAGAAGAGCAACGTGCTAAACTTGAAGAGGTTTGTCTTAGAGCATCAAGACCCAACAAGTGGTACATTGATAGTGGGTGCTCAAGACACATGACCGGAGATGAATCCAAATTTCTTTCAATCAAACCAAAGGATGGTGGTAGAGTCACATTTGGAGGAGACCAATCAAGAAAAATTCTTGGGATTGGTGAGATAGGAAACAATGAAGGCCCTCTCATCAAAGATGTCTACCTAGTAGAAGGATTGTGTCACAACCTCCTAAGTGTGAGCCAAAGCACCGACAAGGGTAACCTAGTTATCTTTGATTCAAATGAATGCTTGATTGTTAGAAAGGATTTGGTCTCCATTGATGATTTGAAAACTAAAGCCTTATTTAGAGCACCTAGATATGGAAATTGTTATACTCTTAACCTCTCTAGCAATGCTTCAGTTTCTGAAAATTGTTTTGTTAGTAACTTGAATGAGAGTTGGCTATGGCATGAACGATTAGCTCATGTTAATATGTTTCAACTTGACAAGTTGTTGAAAAAGGATTTGGTCATTGGTATTCCTAAATTGAATTTCAAAAATGATATAGTCTGTGATGCTTGTCAAAAAGAAAAACAAACCAAATCTTCTTTTAAAGCAAAAAATGAGATCTCAACTAGTAGACCTCTTCAATTACTTCATATGGATCTAGTTGGACCGCCTAGAGTAAAAAGTCTTGGTGGAAATCTTTACACTTTGGTCATAGTTGATGATTACTCTAGATTTGCTTGGACAATATTTTTATCATCTAAAGATGAAACGTTTGATCAGTTTGTTACCTTTGCCAAAAAGGTCCATAACGAAAGGTTTCGCATTTGTGTATAAGGACCGATCATGGTGGCGAATTTGAAAACAACGCCTTTTGAGTTTGTGACAATCAAGCCTTCCTCGAATCGAAGATAACTAAGTTACCTTTATCGTGCTTTGACTTACACCGAGGAGATTGTGGCAAAGTCCTTCGACTAGGTAAACATCTTTGATTAGTGGTCCTTCATTGTTGCCAATTTCACCAACTCCAAAGAATCTTTCCGATTGATTTCCACCAAAGGCTACCTTGCCACCATCCTTAGGCTTGATTGAGGCAAATTTGGATTGATCCCAAAGTCATGTGCCTAGAGCATCCACTTTTGTCAATGTACCATTTGTTGGATTTTGATGCTCTTAGGCAAACCCGCAAGACACAAAGAAATCGTGCCTTAGGTACCCATCTTTTCTTGGGTCCTTTGGGGTTAGTTTGTGTCTTAGGAATCTTGTAAGATCCCTTTGGCACCCATTGATAATTCCCTATGGGTTTACTCTTTCTTTCCTTCTTGTGAAAGCGGGAAGAAGTAGTATGACCCTTTCATTGCATAATTACGGTGTGCAAACGGGTTTGAAGAATGGACTGATTTTGTGAAATAATTCATATAAGATTTTTCACCGACTTCTTTCTCCCTTTCTTTTTATCAAAATTAGGTCTCAGTAACCAATTCCCTGATCCGTCATTTATGAATCTTTGTTGTTTCAAAATGACATTGAGCATTTCACTTCCTCTAGTGAATTTCTCAAGTGCCTTGGTGAGGTATGAATTCTTTTTCTTCGATCGGGACAATCTTCACAAGCAATATTTTCTCGAAGAGGAAAGCTTTTCAACTTGAATTTCAAGAGTAAGATCTCGGTTTTTCAATTTGAAATATTTGTCGCCTAATTTTTCAAACTCGGATTGCACACCCATATATTCAAGCAAATAATTCATCATAGGGTGGTTTGCAATCATATACCTCTTCGAAGTTGATACGATGTTCTTCTTCTTCAGCAACTAAACACACGTTTGCTTTTTCTTCCTCATCCTCATCATCTTCATCGATGAACTATCTCCCCAAATACGAGACATATGCCTTCTTTTTGAATTTGTTGAATCTCTTCTTTTCTTTGTCTTTGTTTTTCAGATTGGGACATTCGATTTGATATGGCCAGGCTTCTCACATTCGTAGATGATTGGCTTCTTTGCCTCATAGTGGAGCTACCCTTGTGAAACTTCTTGAAACCTTGGTCCTTCTTGTAGAATTTCTTGAATCTGGGACCATCATACCAATCTCCTCATCTTCGTCGGATCTTCATCATCATCTCGATTCCTTAGTTTCTTTGATAGCTTTAAGGGCAATTCCCTTATTTTTGCCATGGACTTCATCAAGTCCCTTTTTGAACTTGAGCTTGGCTTCGTATTCGTAAAGGCTCCCAAAAGGGCGCCACGAGATGCCATAGAATCTCCACGAGCTTCTTCAATGGCAGTGACCTTGGCTTCCCACTCCTTATTGAGGATGTTGAGGATCTTTCTTACTTGGACAGGTTGCTCATACTCTTTGCCTAATGCAGCAAGTTGATTGATCAGATGAGTGAATCTCAGCTGGAAATCACCGATAGATTCTCCAGACTTCATACGAAGGAGATCATATTCTGTCATTAAAGTGTTGACCCTATTTTGCTTGACTCCAATGGTTCCTTCATGAGCAATCTCCGCAGCGTCCCACATGGCTTTGCAGGTTAAGTTACATGCGGAAATATTCCCGTTGACTAAGAGCGCTCTGCGTAAGGAGAACCGCCTTTCTTTGCTGAGTGTGACATTTCTTCGTCATTTTCATCATAATCTTCTTCTTCCTTTGGAACTCGAGACCGTTTTCCGAACGGTTGGAGCGTAGTCTCCTCGTTCAAAGACTCTCCGAGAGACCATATTCTGTAGCCATTACAAACACCTTGAATTTGGCTTTCCAGAATGAGTAATGCTCTCCATTGAAACCTGGAGGTCTATTGATTGATGCTCCATCAGGTAGAATGCCTTCCATTGGATCCTTCTCGAGATGTTAAGCTCTTTAGAGAAGACCTTGCTCTGATACCAAATGAAAGTGGAGCTATATACCCAAGAGGGGGGGGTGAATTGGGTATTTTAAAAACTTTTGAAATCTGCTCTGTTTTAGATAACAAAAAAAGAGATGAACAGTAGAAAGAAGAATAGCTGGACACGTAGAATTTATACCGGTTCGGTCTTAACAACTTGACCTACATCCAAGTCCCGACTCTCCGGGTTTTTCACTATCACAAAGATTACACACTCGTACTCAAAGAGTAGTTCTCTCTCTAGAACTCACTCCCCTTACAAGTTGTAATCAATGAACTCCCAAATCACCAAGTCCCCTTGACTTGTGATTCTTTTCAATAAATGATTTACAGATAAAAAACTCTCTAAGAGTAGATGATAATAAACACCGAAGCTTATAATGTCAAAAGAGAATACAAGTGAAAACCGAAAGGTAGTTAAGAAACTTGAATGCTTGTGCGTTTTCAGTTGTTGTAGTTGTTGAGAAGAATTGAATGCAGCTCTATTTATAGCTAGACAACATTAATAGACCGTTGCATTGATAATCGACCGTTGGAGATGATCCACGGAAGTTGTGAGCTACTTAGGTCTTCTTCTCTTTCGAAACTCACTTAGTCCACTGGTTGGATGGTCGAGTTGACTCTCGCAAATTAATCCGTTGGAGAGGATGTTGCTTAATGAAGAAATCATTCTTTAATGCTTTGCAACCGTGTAGATGGATTAACGAGAAGGGTGCAAGTTTAGGGTTGAGCATTTAATGTTCGACATCACTTTTGCTTTTACTTTAAACCTTCGTAAAACTTACTTGATCTGTTCGAAACTCACTAAAAAGATGATTAAATATATCCAGTACCAATAAGGAATAATCATGGAAAGCATTGAGATCAAACATGAAGGTATAGCAGAATCATTAAGTTCAAATTTCAAACTTCGTCCAGAAACCTGGAGGTTTGTCCACAAACCTCGAGGTTTGCTCATTTAAGCTTGAACACGTTTTTACATCAAAAATAACAAACCTGGAGGTTTATAATTAAACCTGGAGGTTTATAATGTTCCAATCACGAAGGCTCCTTGGGTTTACCTCAAACCTCGAGGTTTGTCTAGGAACCTCGAGGTTTCACGTTATGTGTGAAACCCAAGAAAGATGCGATGAAACCAAAACGGAGGTTTCTCAAGGAACCTCGAGGTTTTAAGATGAATGCAGTTCATTTGCTCTCGGGTTGCACAATACTCGAGGTTTTAGGAAATACTCGAGGTTTTGGCTAAATGACAAGGTTGTATGTTTTGACCCAGAAACACAAACCTGGAGGTTTCTATGGAAACCTCGAGGTTTTCAACTCGCTGGAAAACATTAGCTCTCAGGAAGCCAGAAACCTGGAGGTTTCTGATAATACTCGAGGTTTCACATATGATTTTAAAATCCTTAGTTTGGCGCCAAGGCATAACCTCGAGGTTTGGAAGTAAACCTCGAGGTTTCACAACTTGGTGTGAAACCGGGTTTTTCGGAAGATCAAAACCTCGAGGTTTCTCAATAAACCTCGAGGTTTCACATATATTTGTGAAACCAGGTTTTCTTAAGTTAGAATGCACAACCTTGACACTTCCTCATAAGACCAAACCTCGAGGTTTTCCCGAAACCTCGAGGTTTGCTCTCACTCGAGGTTTTTCCAACATCTGAGAGCAAATCCTCGTTCTTCGTTTACAATTGTTGGCAATCATCAAAATCTCTTCGAGAACCAACATAGTTCACCGTCTAAGGGTTCATTCGTCCTTTCTATCCAGAAGCAGTTCAAAGAAAAAGGGTATAAGGTTGATATTACCCAATCGTTTAACGGGTAGAGAAGACCTTTGCGTCGTTTTGCTCGTAAGTCATATTGACGTTTTCTAGATCTTGGAGGTATTTTCTTTTGCTAGCCTTATAGTGTTGATTTGCCATTATGTAGAGCGCCTATTAATTTTTGTTGATATCAGGACTCGTCGCAAGAAAGTTTGGATTCGTAAGAGGACTCTCTCTCAGAGTTATCTTGTCAGCTGAAAATACTCACGGTTGTCATCATTGGATGGATGATCCGATCCTATAGGTCTCTCTGGTATGCTAGCCATTAGTTCTGGGTACACTATGTTCAGGGATACTGAATGAAAAGCTCCTTGGTCACATATGATCTTATAAGGATATTCTGGATTGGGGTGGCATTCAGGTTCGGGATCAATTATCGGAGCAATATTATATTCAGGAGCAGAAAGATGTATTAGCTCAAGGTTTATTTCTAGAGTGGGGTATAATCGATCGGGTTGAAGTACGGGTTCGGGGATTGTACACTAGCTTAGGATGGCATACTTCGAGGGTTTATGGTTATGAATGGGTACAAGGGGTCTTTCGGGGTTTGGGTGATCTACCTCAAGGTGGTATCTTGGTTCAGATTGATATACTTGGTTTGGAATGGTACACTGGTCTAGGGTTGTATATGGATTTGTCACAATACTCGGTTTCAAATGATACTGGGTTGGATCGCCTACATGTTCGGGGTGGGTAGATTAAATCAGGGTTACGTCTATGTTCGACCATTCGGGATTTTGTTTCCTAAGAGGTATCCTTATCCTACTAAGATAATCTACATAAAGGGTTTCATCTTTGTCCACAACAATACACCAGGGTTTTATCAGTACTCTTTTCAAAATGGGTTTTAAGATAATGGCTTAGAGTCCAACTTAGTTAATCAAACTGATTGGCCAGGTAGGTGTCTATCATGGGGGTCTCACCGACTTTACGGCGACTGAATGACTAACCCACATAGACTAGCCCTACCTTTGGCACCAATGGTTTACTATAACTGAGCCAGGTTCTTGCCCGGTAAAATGCTCTTACTTGAAAAACTCCAAACCTAACTCGTTACTCAAACAATCTGGCCAGGCCGGTGTATTTGTGGAAGCCTCGCCAAGGTTAACAGCGACCAATTGACAACCACAAAACCCTTTCTAGACACCAGACTGTTTGGAGTAGCATAGTTAAATCCGTGCCAGGATGTCTGCTCTGATACCAAAAATGTAACACCCCATTTTCAAAAGCGGAATTTTTTTTTTCAATCAGAGTTGAGCATTCAGAGCAAGTCAAGGAGTAAGCAACTGATATATCATTAATTGTGGCGTATCTGTTTGTTCATAAAGAACAATACATTTACTAGGTAATATGACGGTACATGTCCTAAAAATCTTCGGTTGGGTCTTCACGCATCGTTGACTCGCTTACTCTTGTCTTCGGTCCTTGGTTCTCGGACCCGAAGCTATAGTAAGAGCCGAGGTCCAATGTCCATCGGACCTCAGGTAATGGTTAACCTCATGCTCATGTATAACAATATATGTATGACAGATATTCATGACATTACAAAAGTAATCAATACATAAGCACACAGCAGATGCAAGATTAACATATCCACAGTACATAGCACACAAAGACATGCACGGTACCCATGTTTTCACTAACGGTGCCACGATGGCCCATCGTGTCCTCGCTAGGAAAACTCAACAAAGATTACCAAGATTGTAACCCGTATAAAGCTGAATGTATAAACACGTGTGATCTAAGCTCCACGAACTTAGTCACGGTGCATGTCCAAGACAGAGTCCCGTCCATGTCTTTATAAAAGTATCTATCACATATGTAAGCATACAATGAGCATCAGAGTTAGTGCTACAGTACGCGTTTGTACCTTCGTTTGGTGATGTCGGTACGTTCGTCTGTCGGTGTATGATCACGTATGTCCTATAATGGTAATATCGCATTTATTAATTCACAAATGATATTCTAGTAGATATCTTAGTCCCTAATGACCTGTTTACTCTTGGTAGGATTATTTTTCAACTTATTTCCAAAATTTCGTAGAAAAACGCTGGTACAGTATTTCTGGGTAGATTTTTCGTCTAACTTTGAAAAATCATAATTAATTCTAGAAATATCGAAACGAGGATCTGTAAAATTTCATGGAAACCTCAGCATGTCTATTTTTGAGAAAAAATATTGGTTTTCACCCAGAATTTGTGATTCATTCCCAGTTTGATGATGTTCATCCTCTGCCCAGAATTTTTCCAAAAAAACGTAGCTTTATTTCCAGAATTTTTATCTCCCTCTACAGACTCTAATTGATGCATTTTTTATATCAATAGAAAGCTATACATGTCTACTACACTCATGAATTATTTCAGAATTTATGAAGATGATTTTGCATATATAATATCACTATCTAACTGCCTCGACTCTCATTGTCCAGCAACACCCCACAATTCCCATCTTATTCTAACTTGTTTTATTAATCTTAGAAGTAACTCCCCAACATGTTTCCACTTGTCGCATCTTCGATGCAATAAGGCTTGAAAACAATTATGGGAAATTACTTTACCTATTTCCTAGATTAAAACTAACAATTCTACTAAAAGCTACTAAGAACTAAAAACTAAAAACTAAAGACAAGCTTACCTCTTGAAGCCTCTTGCTTGCTACCTCCTTCTTGCTTCTACTCTACTAGAAATCAACTCTTGAAGTTTGATTTGGTGTGAAGAATTATGAAGGGCAAGGCCCCTATTTATAGTAAAAGCTTATGAATTTTATCCCTTGGATCAACTTTTCTTATCAAGGGCTAATATTAATTTGTGCTTCTATGGTGATACAATTTGTGAGCAAAGGCTTCCCATTGGTTAAAAACAATTACATTGGATTTAACTAATTATCTTAATTTCCAAAATTAAATCCCACATGTGCTCTAATAAAAATCATATTTTAATCACTCTCTCTCTCTCTCTTCCATCATCTTTTTCCTTGCTTTAACGAAATTCATTTTTGGTTGCCGATCAATCACTAATACTTTTAAATTCTGAGTATGCTTTTTGATTAGTAGTTGGATATCCAGATTTATGGTCTAATTAGATTCCCCTGGTTGTACTAAGCTTATTCTTCAACGTTTGCAAAAATAGCCTTTACTAGGCTTACTTTCGAGGTTAAATTACGTGGGTTCAAGATAAGTCCTTATATTTTCTCCAGGGTTCCTACTTCTTCACAACTATTTAAATTTGTATAAATTCTCACTTTATTTGTTGTTTTGAGTTTTTCTTGTACATCAGATATTTCTTGGATTTCAAACCATTATCCAATTTACTCTAGGATTTCAAACTTTATCAAATTTGCTTTAATTTTCTTTTTTCTCTCTCATATACTAGACACACACACACTCACAATTCTTTTTTCTTATTGGTGGATTTAATTTCACATGGATTATGCTTTATTAAATTAATTGTAAAACCCTTAGATTAGCTTTATGAGGTTTAATCTTGACCTTTAATTTATGCTAATCTCTTATTGGTCCAATTAGTTTCATGAGGATTAAGAATATTTTCTTGATTTATCATTGGCCAATTCAATTTCACAAGGATTAATATTAATTATTGGTTTAATCACAACCATTGGATTTCATTGTGTTTGTTTAGATTAAATCTTCTCCCTTGATTAATTGATTTAACTAATCATAAAAATTAGTGCTTAATTAGGAAAGTATACTTCACCCTCATTTATACTTTTATTTTGCCTCTTTATTATTTTGCAACTAATCCCAATTAGTGCAAGCTAACTTGTTCATTTTGTTGCTACTTCTCATTAATTAGCTTAGGTATTTTCATAACATTCTATGACTTTCTATAATTAAATAAAACTATATTGTAATATAATAATCTTAAGGTATTTTATGATATCTAAACCAAATTAGAAAATTTGGGTCTTTGGTTTATTTACTTCTAGAACAAAATTCCCTAAATTAAGCTACTAAATTTTGAGACCACATATTCACCTATTTCTAATAGGTATTATTTGCCAAAAAATAGTATTTATGAGAATTATAAATTCTTGGGTATTACACAAAAGCTTGTAAGTTTTTGTATGAGCTCTTTCAATACAAATTAGAAATTGTAAATTTTCATAAGGATACTTGCTATTGTTGGTTAATAAAATTAAGATTTGTAAGTCAACATATGCACTCTATAAATTTACCTGTGAACATGAGCTAATTGAAAGGGTGGACCCATGGGGCCAGGCTCCCCATAAAATTTAAAAAAAAAGAAGAGAAATGGGGAGGGAAATTAGCCGAGCAAGGCCATAGGGAAAATCTTGGTTCTTAATGCTCTCAGGTTTCAACCCATGAATCGACAATGCTAGTGTGAAGGGGCACTAGTGCAAAAAAAGGGCTTTAAGACCGTCTCATTTAGAGCGGAGAACCGACACCCCGGTCTTAAAAGAATGACCGGTGGCAGTTCCGTAAATATAAAGAACTTCTTGCACCGGACCAATTTTTCACCGCTCTTAAAAACATTATTGAGACCGACTAAAAAACAACCGGTCTTAAAAATTGAATTGAAATTTCAATTACTTTATAAATATGTCTCATATAGCCGTACTTATATTTTTCTCGGTAAAACATAATAAGGAAAAATTTAAGTATAAAAAGTCTAAATTTTTAAGACCGAACTTATCAAAAAGATGGTCTTAAAAGTTTTCTTTTAAGACCGGACATATGATACTTCCGGTACGAAAAAATTTCATTAATATTAAGACCGGCTTTTTACAAGGAACGGTCTTAAAGGTTAAACTTTTAAGATCGGACTTTTAATATGACCGGATTAATGTAAATATTAAGACCGTCTCTTTTGCGTCCGGTCTTAAAAATCAACGCAAGATATACATTTCTTCGCGTGAAAGCTTTTGTTACTCTGTGGAGAACCTCGTTCACGTTCCGAAACCCTTCCCGTTGCATTACCTCTCTTCATCACCCACGTACCATCAGCCCCTCGTTACTCTCTCATTTGCTCGGGCATTCCTCTCTTCCGTCTCGAAAATGGACGGTGAAAACGATTCTATTCTTGTTCCGGCAACGCGGTTCGGTGTGACTAGTGTGAGTGAGAACGAACCCTCTTCATCTCACAATGAGGCTCGTAATCGCCCGCACGCCGTGGTAGAAGAGGCACACGAATGATGGATGTGACCCTAAGTCGGACTTCCGGGTCAAAGCTCGAGATTTAGTTTGATGAAAGGTTGGAACCGTCGGTCCTAATAAAAGCAAATATAATAGTTTTGTGGCCGTCTAGCACGCAACAAGGTTAGCATCTTGACAGATGAGTGGAAAAGTGTGGACTCTAAGAATGTAAAGGATCCTATTTGGGAGACTCTCCAAGGTTACATACACTGTCCCTGACTGTCAGAAGTTGAAAGACAAGACATTGTCTTATTGTGCTGATCGGTGGAGGAAGTTTAAGACCTTTCTCGCTAACACGTATATTTTCTCCGAGGTTCCGCCTGCCAAACATCCTTGGGAAGTTTACACATTTATTGATGAACGAATTTGGCGACAATTTGTTCTTCGCGGACCACTCGAAGCTCGGGTGAGTTTATATTTAGTTTTGTTTTCCCTTTTGTTTGCTTATTAACCTGTGCGGATATGTGAATGTTATTGTGTTCATCTAATCCGTTAGTTATATAATGGTTTGGTGTGTGAATAGAAGTATACATTTCCGCCTTTGTCTATGCAAGTCCGATATGTCAACCCCGAAAAGGTAAATTACGATGAGAAGGTATTAATTGTGTAATGGTTTGTCTTGCAAAGGAGGAAATGAATAGTCTTAAAAGGGGGAAACTTTATATACCCAATTGTTACTATCTAATGGGGACTCAGTTGATCCCACTGGATGCCTTAAAAAGGATCAAGTTTGTATTATTCTGTAATCATAATTCTCTTTTGTTTCTTAACCTATCTATCTAGCTAGCACTACAAAACATAGCTCCAATTTCTTCTACAATTCTACATCTTCCTTAAATAAAATGTTGAAACTTGATGAAGTGAAGAATTTGACTCTTTTGTTTGATTGACGTTCATATGAAGCGAAGTTCTCTAATTTCTGTTAGTGACATGCATGGCTGGAATTCATAATTAATAGATGTTTTCAATTCGATTCACGTAAAAGAAGGGAACAAGCACGGAGATAGGTAGAAAGAATGATTGCCCTCATAGGGCTTCTCGCGGTGGATATCAAAAGGCCGAAAAAGATTTGATGGCGGCCAAGCGGAAGAGATTGGATGATGAAGCAGAATCCAATCCTTCTGTGATACATGCTCCTCCATCTCCAATACGTCACGAGGAGTTGTGGTTGCATATTCGGCAAAAAGCCAAGCGGCGCCTACACGAGTGAACAAACTCGTCTAATTGCTTTGAAAGAATTGTAAGTATCATTATTGTTATTTTTTAGTTACTAAACATGTTTCATTACTAAGCTTCTTGTTATCTCGTATCTTACGGGAAGATCTTAAAAAGAAAGAAGCGAGAGGGATCTTTTGTGTCGGACGGGAGGAATGATGTTCTAACCGTTGCGACCGGAAAACCAGATCACCCGGGGCGAGTAAGGGGGATTGGAGGACGGGTAGGCATAAAGCAAGTCTTTGGTACATCCAAACGCCATAGACAAAGTATGGTTACCCGGGAGGAGATGGACCAGACGCGGCTCGCTAAAGAAGCTTCAATGACCGTAATGTTTCAATCCCGGATGAGCCGGATGAGGGAGGAACCGAGTCAGATGAGGCTGCTTTTGAGCAATCGTCCAGAGACCAGTGTTCCCTTCACACACTCACCTGCGTAACTGTGCAGCAGAGCACTAGAGGGAGCTGCATTGTTGGACAGTCAGAGCAACCTTGTGACCTTTATGTGGAGGATCCTAATCATCATGATGGACGATTATTGGTTGCAAAAGGGACTGTTCACAACTTGGGATCAACTGTACACCACCAACAAATGCCTGATGATGAAGTCAGAGTGTCAGTTGAAAAGGTGATCATTGATGCACCGCTCCCTTTCCAAACCGATGAGTGAAGCTTGTGAGTGATGTCCGGGGAACCTTCATCCCTTGGCCGGTGATGCTTGTACATGTCTCTACCGCTCTTGAAGCTTCAACCCCCTCCTCAAGTTCCATCCCTCGTCAAGCTCCATCCCCTCCTCAAGCTCTATCCCCTACGCTAAGTTAGTCGCTGCCTGGGGAAAAAATATCCGATCGATGAAGAGTGGATATTTTAAGGATAAATCGTGGCCCGCCAATGAAGTAGTAGGCGTCCCTCATCCTCGGCTGTTCAAGTTACACCGTTGATGTTGAGTCCCCGCTTCCTCGACAGAGCTTTAACGATGCGCTTGTTCAAATTTTTATGAAGTAAGTATCTTCGTCTATGAGTACATAATTTAAATGCATCGTTTAGACATACATACATATATACTAATTCCCCGATCGATGTCATTATTGTAGGTTCTTGCATCAAGAATTGGTTCAAAAGGGCAGGATCAACGATTTTGGATTCTTGTGCCTGCGTCTATTCAAGTCAAACATCCATGGCGGAGAGACAGGAGTACATATCAAAGAGGTTGTGTGAAGTGAGAAGAAATTTGTACTTTTTGCCATTCTTCCACAGATACATATCAAAAATCTTGTCCGCAATTCACTTAATTCAGCTACATATATCACTGAGTATAGTTTCTGGCCGTGAATTTTCAGCCGCCACCGGCAGCTTGGTCCTCATGTGCATGGAGGAGCATAAAGTTATCTTCTTATGCTCCACTCACGGTGAGTCATTGCCTACGTTGGTGCAGATCATCAACGAGTAAGCATGTCATTTTGATTCTCTTGTCGAAATCTCTGCTTTGTGAATTTTCAAAGTGAATCATTGATAAATTTGTGATTTTGATGATAGTGCCATGAGGACCTTCCAAAGAGTATAAAAGAAAAGGTGTGGTACTCAGGACAAAGACCCCATATGGTACAGACCAGAGGTTGGTACAATATTTTTAGCACACTGCCTTGTGAACTTGGTCATTAAGCTATATATATATATGTTCTTATATATATTTCTTGTTCTTTTTAGACCCGTCGGCAACCACCGGCGTCCAACTTATGTGGCCGATTACATCATGAAACACATGTATGATATTACCACGCGAGAGGATACTAAATTAAGCGCAAAGGTAAATGTATTTGATGTTACATATTATGCAAGTTAATTCAGTTTCGCTTCTTGTTACAAATGAAATATGCACGCAAGTTAATTGATTCTTTGTCTTTGATGTTGTAGAGATGTTTCAATGCACCGCTCCCTTTTCTCATGATGAACCTGGAGCACATAGCCAATGTGTTTTGTGAATATCACGTATGGTCGATCTTAGAGTCACAAAAAGGACAATAATTAATGCCTAAATTCATTTGTAAGTATATACGTAGCAACAATAATCGATCTTCCGTAAATTTGTTTATTTTTTTTGAACAATTCATTTGTAAATATACATAGGCAATGTAAAATTCAATAAATAAATTTAGTTAATTTTTCGAACAATTTTCTTGTGTCCATTTTGGGTTTCGAATGTATTATTGGATGGTGGATATAGCTATTTAATTTAGTGTTTGAAATTTGAGACTTTTAGGACCGTTCATTAACAAAGCATGTGCGGTCTTAAAGGTCCGCAAAGTCTTCGGTGTAAAAAGTATGAGACTTTTAGGACCGTATATTGCTTTAATGTCCGCTCCTAAAAGCTTAAAAGTCCGCATGAACTTTTAGGTCCGGACGTATTATAAAAGGTCGGTCTTAAAAGTCACTCTTAAAAGCCCGCTTAACTTTTAGGACCGTATTATTATAAATAATTGGTCTTAAAAGTCCTTTGCTTACAAGTATGCTTAACTTTTAGGACCGTATATTTTTATTTGTGTGATCTTAAAAGTCAGTCACCTTTAAATACCTCTTTTCGACAAATTAAATGGATAGGGTTGAAGACAACCGAGGTTACGCGTTCGCTCAAGCTAGGTCATTCATTATCGTCGTTTTTACCTCTCCATATGTTGAGCAGCATTATCGGTGTCCCTTTTATTTTGTCTTTTTTCTTTTTGTCGGAAAAAGAAGGAAGATAATGAAAAGGACACTTTGTTTCAAATATGGAGAGGTAAAACCGACGATAACGAAGGTCCAACCTTGAGAAGAATAGTCACTTTGTTTGTTCTTATTCGAATAAGGTAAAACATCCTTTTTTTTTGTATGTTCTTAACCGTATTCTACGAATTTCTGTTGTTGATTTACACGAGGAAAATGCTTTGTTTGTTTCCTTTTTGTCGGAAAAAGAAAGACGATAATGAAAAAGACAAGAGGCAATCGGATATGGAAACCAAAGTTGACAAAAAATGGCAGTGTTTTTAGGACCGTCGATTTACTAACTAAAAGTCTTCGTTCTTTTATTTTAGGTTTTTTAGTTTGCCATTATCCATCCTTTATAGTTGCCTTGTTTATTGCTTTCCAGGTTCAGATAATGGATAAAGTACTAAACTCGCACGAGAACAAAATTTAAAAATATTTTATTTACTAATGTTTTTACGCTGCCCTATAGGGGCAACGATCACAAAAAAAAAAAACAACAACAAAAAACTAATCCCTCTCGTAGTCGGAGAGGGAGGGGGCGTCGGAGTCGTCGGAGTTGTCGGAGTCGTCGGAGTCGTCTTGACGAGATCGTACTTCACGTCATTGTCGTGCGGTACCATGTTCAGCTTGTTGTTCATGGTATGAGCAAGCTGAACCAATTGGCCCAAGTGTCGATCGATTTGATCGACGCGGGCCACTGATGATCGCACCAACTGCTTCACAGTCGGATTTGGAAAAGGCGGTGGCGGAGGGGGCGAGGTTGAAGAGGAGGAGGAGGAAACAAAGGACTGGGGGAGCAGCCATTACGGTGGGGGCGAGGTTGAAGAGGAAGAGGAGGAAACGGAGGACTGGGGAGAAGAATGTGAAGAAAGTACAAGTAACAACGGGTTTAAATAGAGAACCCATCCGAACAATGTGAAACGCGGAAACTTTAATGAGGAGACGCATTGTTCATCGAATACGAGGAGACGCCTAGTTGGGAAGTTTATCACGGAAGCCGAAGAGACTCGCATCATTCATTTGAACAAAGTGTGTAAGTCTTGGGTAAATGATAAAAGGTCGGTCTTAAAAGTAAGACTTTTAGGACCGGACTTATTATAAAAGATCGGTCTTAAAAAAAATAAATAATAGAATTTTATACCGCATACCTATAAGTACCGGGTTAATGATAAAAGGTCGGTCTTAAAAGTAATTTATACTTTTAGGACCGGATATTTTAAAAATGTCGGTCTTAAAATAAAATGAATTGCAAAAATATTAAATAATGGAATTTTATACCGCGTACCTATAACTCCTTATTAATTCCTCACTACCTCGTAACTCCAAACTACGTACGTGGCTATCGAGAATAGCTCTACGCCTTTATTAATTAACTCCTCATACCTCTCGCCCCAATTTGCTCAAACCATGGTTAGATACAAGAGAACCGCTCGTAGGGTGCTCTTAGTCGTGATGCTCGTGCCTTCCGTCGATCGTTATACGGTGCGCCTCCTCCATCGAGAGTCCGTCCTATTGTGATAGAAGATTCTCAGGTCGTTGGACCCATTGTTATTTCTTCGGATGATGAAGAGGTTCCCGCTCCCCCTCTCCAACCTCTTGGCCCCACCGCGACTACTACTGACCCCTCTCCTCTTTCCTCTAATGAAGCATTGTGGCTGATTCGAGTAAGACAGAAACTTGCTGATCTACGGTGGGAAATTAATGCTGTTCACGCCGAAATCGCCAAGGCTTTGGAGGATAATAAGCTTTAGGAGATGTTTAGTCGATTCTTGTTTTTGATAATTTTACGCTTGTTTTTCTTTTGTATTTTTTCTTGTGTACGTGCATATGCAAGTAATATATGTAATTAAAGAAACTCCAGTTTTCCTTTAATTTTTATTCATTCGATTCTTTGTGCTCGCCAAATCCATTTTTTAGAAATCACAAAAACGAGGAATTTTAGGGCCAGGAGAATTATAAATAGGCGGTCTTAAAAAATTTTATATATAGAACCGTCTACTTTTTAATGAATCGGTTTAATTGTCTCAATTTAGGTCCAGTATTATAAAACTCCGGTCTTAATAAAATCCAAAATATAAAACATGTCTCGCTCTGTCGTCGCGGAATATTAAATTTCCCCTCTCGAACTTCTCTTGTCGTGCCTAAAGTGTTACTTAGGTTACGTCGCCACTTCGCCGCCGGTTCGCGTTGCTCTCTCGACAATCACTTTCTGGTTCCTTAGAACGTCTATAGACCAAGTTTGTAAGAGGTGTTTCGGTTATATAACTTTATGATTTTCCCGCTCATCGTTCGGGTTTTTCTGGGTTGAGCGAAATCGATCAAATGTTCTTGTGGGTTTCGTGTTGTTAATGGATATTGTATTTTGAAGATTATAATTGCACTTTAGACCTACCCAACCGACTAATAAATGTTTTTAGGTTACTCTTCTTTGTCTCGCAACATCAACATTCGTGGCGGGAGAAGAAAGACTAAGCAAACGCATTTGAATTTATATGCTACAGGTGAGTCCACAAGACCTTCACGCGATGCATTTAATTTCCTCGTCATGCATTTATTTTGGTTCTTGGATTCACTGCGATACATTTATGACCAAAAGTGATTCTTCGTTCTGCATTTAATGAGCAATTTTATCCGAAAAAAAAAAAAAAAAGACATAACCGACATTTGAGCATATATATGTATGTTAAATCTTTCCGTCTATATATATAGGAATTCTACTATGGATCACAGTTGGATAAATGCTAAACGGACGAGTGTTGAATATCAGAATGGGGTGAGGGACTTTATAAAATTTGCTAAACAAAATGTCCATGCTTTGAGGGTGGGAAGTTTTATTGCCCTTGTGTAAAATGTTTGAATGAGAGGCGACTAAGTCCCGAAGTTATACACACACATTTAATTTGTGAAGGAATTTGTAAGACTTATACAGTATGGGTATGGCATGGTGAAAAAATACCAAGTAGGTCTCAAAATAGGGAAGTGGCCTTTGATGATAATGACACGGATATGGATGATCACATAGAGGACATTATCCGTGATGTTGGAGGAGAGGCTTTTCATCAATCACATGCATATGATAATATGTGCGGTGATGCGAGACCCTCTATACCGTGGGTGTAAAAAATACCAATTGTTGAATGCTTTGTATTGAAATTGGTAAGCTTGAAGGCACGTCATGGATGGAGCGACAAGAGTTTTTCGAAATGCTTGAGGCTTTTAAGGACATGTTTCCGGATGATAATGTGTTGCCGCATCGATACTATGATGCTAAGAAAATACTTTGTCCACTGGGGATGGAGTACAAAAAGATCCATGCATGCCCGAATGATTGCGTATTGTATAGAAAAGAGTTTGAAGAGGAGCCGAATTGTCCGAAATGTGAAACCCCAAGGTACAAGTCAAATAAGGGGCCTGCAAAAGTGTTGTGGTATCTTCCAATCATACCAAGGTTCAAGCGGTTGTTTGCGAATGAAAATGATGCAAAAAATTTAAGGTGGCATGCAAATGAGAGGATTTCGATGGAAAGCTTCGACATCGGCCGATTCTTCTCAATGGAAGAAAATCGATCAATTATTTCTGAACTTCGGCGAAGAACCTAGGAACCTTAGGCTTGCCCTTAGCAATGAAAGTGGAGCCTAAATACCCAAGAGGGGGGGTGAATTGGGTATTCTTAAACTTTTAAGAACAAGGTCTGTTTTGGACAAGTGAAAACAGAGTATATCGAGGAGAAGGGTAAGGAAAGCTTGCACAAGAGAAATTATCCTGGTTCGGTCTTATCCTTGACCTACATCCAGTCCCAAGCCACACTTGGGATTTTCAATCCACTAAAACTCAACAATTGATTACAAACTCGTACTCGAGTAGTTCTCTCACTAGAACTCACTCCCCCTTAGAAGTTGCAATCAATACACCCAACCACCAAGTCCCCCGACTTGTGGTTATCTCAATCAATGAATGATTTACGAAATAACTCTCTTACGAAGCGAGATAAGATGAACACCGAAGTACAAGTATCAAATTGATACAATACGTGAAAGAAGCTGAACACAATAAATGATACTTGATAAATTTTCGCTCTCGGTAGGTGTATCAGCTTGAGAAGAAGTTAATGCACTCTATTTATAGGTAGAGAACATTAAATGACCGTTGCTTGATGAATCCAACCGTTGTAGGTGATTAGCTTAAGGTCTTGTCATCTTCTCTCTCTAAAATTCTGCTAATCCAGGTGTTAATTTGATCTGGTGTGATTCTCTGAGAATTTGCCCGTTGGAGATTACCTTGCTTGTTGTAGTAAGCATTCTTTAACGTTCAGAAGGCGTGCTCAGATGAATTAGCTAAAAGTAGGTTGATTTACGAGGTGCATTAAATGCACCGTACTCTTTTTGCTTTATGGCTTTGACCTTCAATAATCTTCATCGATCTTATCGAAATTCACTCAAGAAACTTGTTAAACATAGCTAGGAATATGATTGAATGAATTATGGAAGCAATAAGATCAAACAACAATGATTTGCAAATTCGTATAATTCAAAAAATCAGTTTTTACCATTGTATACCGAGTATGTTCATGCTTACTCAAGTATGGCATCAGTATACAAGTGTCCATACCGCGTATCCAATGGGATACTCGAGTATGCACCTTTCGAGGCAAACCAACGTGTCTTGTGTTTGAAAGACAAAACCTATCTTGGAGTATGCACTCCTTTACTGCAGTATTGACTTAGCTTGAAAAATCCTTTTGCTCTCTGGAAGTCTAATACTCGAGTTTGGCTACCCATACTGCGGTATTGACTTAGTTTGGAAAACTTGGTTGCTTTCTGGAAGTCCAATACTGCGGTATGGCTACCCATACTGCGGTATTGACTTAGTTTGAAAAACTTGGTTGCTCTCTCGGAAGTCCAATGCGCGGTATGGCTACCCATCTTGCGGTATTGACTTAGTTTGAAAAACTTGGTTGCTTTCTCGGAAGTCCAATACCGCGGTATGGCTACCCATACCGCGGTATTGACTTAGTTTGAAAAACTTGGTTGCTCTCTCGGAAGGCCTTTACTCGAGTAAGCAAACCTATACCGATTATTGACTTAACTTTGAAGAACTTGGTTGCTCTCGGATGTCCAATACTCCGAAGCAAACCTATACCGCTTGATATGCAACTATCGAATGTTTTTAAACTGACTTTGCAAACTTCAAAACATGTTTTACATTTGTTGTTAATCATCAAAACATATTGAGAACTAACACTTAGCACGGATGGCATGAATCCATATGGAAGCCTTAGCAGCATACATAGTTCATGGCCCGTACTACGATTATTTACAACTTATCTCCAATGTTATGCATGAAACGAAAGTACATCATGCTATCTATGTTGATTTCGGGACCGAAACAACTCGGAAATGACATTGATGTTTACCTTGACCCTTGATCGAAGACTTGAAGGAGTTGTGGGCGTAAGGTGTTGATGTTTTTGACTCTTTCAAGAAGGAGGTGTTTAAAATGCGAGCCATGATATTTTGTACTATAAACGACTTCCCAAAGATATGGGAACTTGTCGTGGTATAGTGTAAAAGGCCATAAAGCATGTCCGGTTTGTGAAGAAGGCACACACTACCATCAACTTCAACATGGAAGAAAGACGGTTTATCTTGGACATAGGAGATTTCTTAGACGGGGCCACCCATATCATCGATTAAAGAAAGCCTTTTTTGGTGGCCAAGAGTATGAAGATGCTCGGTGGCATTGTCGGGGAGCAAGTTTATGAAAAGGTGAAAAATATCAATGTCGTCTTCGGTAAGACTGCAAAGAGTAGAAAAGAAACAAATATATGGAAAAAGAGATCTGTATTCTTCGATCTTCCATATTGGCGCAATCTTGATGTGAGACACGAGTATTGATGTCATGCATGTGGAGAAAAACGTATGTGATAGTATTGTCGGCACGCTTCTCAACATACAAGGTAGTTCCAAGGATGGTGTGAAGGCAAGATTGGATCGATAGCAATGGGAATACGCGAAGAGTTACATCCAAGGCCGAGATGGGAAGAGAACTTATTGTCCGCCGGCTTCTCATACTTTGTCTAAGGATGAGAAACGAAGTTTTTGTGAGTGTTTACATGGCACAAAAGTTCCCACGAGGTATTCTTCAAATTTGAAGAGGCTTGTATCGATGAAGGACTTGAAATTAGTAGGCCAAAAGTCTCATGATTGTCATGTCTTGATGCAACGGCTACTCCCAATAGCTATTCGAGGCATCGCCGAATATGATCTTCGGTCGTTTTGACTAGACTTTGTGTCTTCTTCAATGCGCTTTGTAGTAAAGTTTTCGAGATTGAAAAGTTGGATGAATTGGAGAATGAAGGATATCTTATCTTGTGCCACCTTGAGAAGCTTTTTGTTCCTACATTTTTTGACATCATGGTTCATCTAATTGTTCATCTAGTGAGGGAGATAAAGATGTGTGGCCCTATCCATTTACGGTGGATGTACCCAATTGAAAGATCTATGAAATTCCTAAAAGGGTACGTGAAGAACGCATACCGCCGAAGCATCGATTGTTGAAATATGTTTCGAAGAAGCCATGGAATTTTGTCAAAATTATTTGGCCAAAGTAAGACATATTGGGCTTCCAAAACGTCGCATGTCGATGGGGGTAGACGAGGGCTTCGTAAAGAGTGTGGATCCCGATGAATTGTCACAAGTCCACTTATACATCTTGAATAACGTCGATGAAGTTCAAGCCGACATAGCTGCACATAAAGCACTGTAAGGAAAGAAAATCATCGAATGACCGAACAAATGTTGATTAGGGAGCATAATGAGAACTTTTGCAAACTGGTTCAAACAAAAGGTCGAGGGAGAGGAATGTGTTTCGATACAATTAAATGGTTAACGAGGTGGTCCCGAGGTTGATGTCATAAGTTGGAATTCATATGTGATCAATGGTTATACATTTTACACGAAGTCCCTAGATGATACGAGCACGGTCGAACGGTGGTGTTATGTTAGAGGCTGAATCTATGCACTTCTCCGAGTTCGAAAGGCAAGAGCCCTTTATTGGCAGTCATGCCATATTATGGGGTTATTGAAGAGATTTGGGAGGTGGACTATGTGAAAATTAGATTTCCCATTTTCAAATGCATGTGGGTTAATGTCAATAATGGTGTTCGGATTGATCGGCTAGGATTTACATTAGTCGATGTCAATGGTAGAAGTTTTGGAGATGAACCTTTTATTATGGCAGACCAGGCAAAACAAGTGTTCTATATCACCGATCAAGAAAATAAAATGTGGTCTCGTAGCTCTCCAAGGAAAGAGGGTCATTGATATTGATGAGGAAATGAATTCAAATTATGGTATTCCCGAGAGTACTCCTTTTTCAAGGGGTCTACTTGGACATGAACGAAGAAGATGAAGCGGATAATGAACCCGGCATAAGAAGTGATCATCAAGAAGGGATATGGGAAGATATCACTTTATAAAAGAGTCAATTCATAAGGTAATATTCATATGCAGATTTATTTGAAGACTTTAAGGCTTTAACTATATATATTATATTCCTTCTATCTATGTTCATAGTTAATGTCACCGACTATGAATTTTGTTCTTGTTTTATTTTTGTGGCGGATCCGATCCAAAGGGGCATGTTATATAAGAGGATGTTACGTTGTTGGGTGGGGGAATCAGATGAAGGCATGGTGAATATTATTTTGGGCGCATGTATGTTGTACTTGTAACTTATTGTATTTATAAGTAAATTATCTTATTGTATGAATTAATTTAGGTGTTGTAGTCATAGTAATTATTAATTAAGAGGCCAAATAGCTCATGGTGAATAATATTTGTATTCTTTTTCCAATTCAATTTATTCAAATAATTGTTCATAGCTTGTAGCTTAAAGTATCGACTTTTATGTCTTTGGATTGGGTGGTGGATTTGTGTATATATATAATCGGAAGAACAGGCGGGGAAAAATTCAGGAAAATTTAGACCGGAAATAATAAGCCGGTCTTAAATGTTCACTTGTTAAGACCGGATGCAATTATATGACCGGTCTTAAAGGTCATGACGACTTTTGAGTTTTGATATTAAACCCGGTCTTAAAAGTTGGTCTTTTAAGACCGGTATATATAGACGTCCGGTCTTAAATCAAAATCTTTAAGACCGGATGTATTTATCATCCACTCTTGAAAGTCAGTCTTTTAAGACCGTGTATAATTAGTCGTCTGGTCTTAGAAGCCGCTATTTTTCAGACTGTATGTGTCTTGTCCGGTCTTATAATTACGATCTTTTAAGAGCGGCCTATTTTTTGGCCGGTCTTAAAAGTTGAGCTTTAGGACCGAACAAAAAATATTTCGGCTTCATTTAGTACAACTTTTTAAGACCCAAGTTTTTAAATGTCCGGTCTTAAAAGAGTTTCTTTAAGACCGGTTCGAGTCCGGTCTTAAATGGTAGACTTTTAATACCGGCTGGAACAAGACCGGTCGCATATCCGGTCTTACGACCCCTCTTTTGTCCGGTCTTAAAAGCCTTTTTTGCACTAGTGGGGGGAACAAAATTTGAAACACCCCTGTCCATTTGATGGTGGTTAAAGATTAAAGAGCTCAACCTCAAAATCTATACATCCAACTCAAGCCGTCCCAACATAAAAAAAAAAGCCTTCCTTCCTCTTTCACTTTTAATCATTCCCATCTTGTCCAAATCTTATCTTATTTTAATATAACCCCAAGACCCAATCCCAGTCCAAGATGCCATCCATAAAGATAGAAAACAAACAAAGATAACAAAACATTCACAATAATTCATAGATGTGTATATATATCCATCATTTACCCTCTTATTGATATAGTGATTAGATTTGTATTCACTTTTTCAGTTTCTACATCATCTAGTGAAAGATCTTTCTCTACTATGAAGATAATCAAGAAAAGACTTTGAAATAGAATGGAAGAGCAATTTCTTGATAATTCTTTGATTACATATACATTGAAAAAAATCATTTAGAGTTTTAGCACAGATTCAATTATAGATTAGTTTAACAATATGAAAACACGTAGAGAAAGAGTCAAGTGAAGTGCTCTTAATTTCCATGTTAGATTTCTTTCAATTTTTTATATTTTAGGTCTATATTGTATTTCAAATATCTTTATTTATGATATAGTATTTTTTATTTTCTCCCTCCTGTCATAAAAATTCTTGAGTCTGCCACTGGCTAATAGCTATAAACAATTTGACTTAAATTTTATCTTATTGGAGATATTGGACTGCAAGTAGCAATTTAAACAGAAGTCTATGATTATTATAATTTCTACGTCAGTAGAATGTTGATCAATGTAAAAGGACACTAAACGTAACGTTTTTTCACACGGATCAAAATTGTACTGAGATAGATCAAACTTATAATGAATTATAAATTCATGTCTGATTGTTTTAATATTAATAAATCAATCTAAAAGATAAACCCAACCTCTTAGGGACCAAACTTTTTTCTTTCTTTTTTTCAAACTGAACAAAAAAGAACTGTGGTACAGACATTTTCTCCTGATAACAAGGCATTTCAAAATTCCCTCGTTTTGAAATAAAACCAAAAAATATTAAAATAGTACAAGTTCCATGATATATTGTCCACAATCATATAAGAGTTTATATGAAACTTATGACACATATCTCAACCAGCCTTCAAGTTGAGACTTTTTTTTTTTTTTTTTTTTTTTTTTTGGGGTACCTTCCTCATGTTAAGACTTTAGCTTCTTTTTTTTTCCCCCGGAGATCGGGCCAGCCTGTAGTATTTGAAATGAACACGTTAGACAGGCGTACGAAACGAAATTGGTGAATTCTCGTTATATCATCAGTAATGAAGTTCATTGAGAATGCATCTTGTTGATCCTGATCTATTAAGATTAGAGTGGCCCATACACTAATAATTGATTAATATACCACTCTATTCCTCATTATAAGTATATTTTAATCAATTCTAAGTTTTTAAATATGTATTAAATTTATTAAATTTTTTCAAGTTTATCCTGATTAAATAAAGGGTAAAATTGGAAAACAATAATTAATAACCTCTAAGTAACTTATATTTAGGATAAAAAATTTCTTTGATAATAGACTTATAATAACGATAGAAGGGTAATAGTTTTCATTCTCACTAATAAAAATGATTCTACTGTCCTCCCTCCCTACCCCCTAAACAAATGAAAAATATTTGTATTATAAATATAATCAATGTTAAACAACATTTTGATTTATGTGATTTGAATGGTTGTAACTTATTTATATTAAGCATGTTATTTTAATTTCTGTGGATCAAATCACAGTGATAATATTAGACCTATACACCTAGAGATATGGAACTATGGAAGTGCGTACAAGATCTAATAAAATAATAGAAGAGAGGAAACAGTCATGATTCCATATCTCAGTTAGTTGTTCACAATTTTAACTATTCTTAATTAATAATTACGTGATATAATTAATATCTTAGGAAAATATCACTTAGGTCTCAAGGAAGAGAAAAAATATCAAAAAAAGTCCCAAACTCAAATCTCCTATCAAAAAGTCCTTACGAACTTTTTATATATATTAATTACGGATTCCAATATCAAAAAAGTCTCATTGTCAAAATAGCTTTTCATGTTGTTAAAATAGTTTTTCTTCTTGTTAAAATTTTCCTATGAAAAAATTGTTGTCAAAATGGTTTTTCATGTTGTTAAAATAGTTTTTCCTATTGTCAAAAATTTTCTAGTTTCTAAAAATCTACACGCCGAAAGAAAATTTTGAAAATATTTTGACAATAGGAAAACCTATTTTGAGAACAATTTTTTCATAGGGAAATTTTAACAAAGGAAAAGCTATTTTGACAACGGGACTTTTCTCCGTAATTAAATACAAAAATGTTCTTAGATAGGGGATTTGGAGTTGAGACTTTTTTGATATTTTTTCTCTTCCTTGAGACCTTAATGATATTTTCCCTAATATTTTGTCACGCCCTGAAAATCTAAGGGGTGACCGGCACGGAATATGAGAGAATCACATTCCTTAAGCCTTAAATTTTATATGCAAATTCTAATTAATAAACAAAATACCTTAATATAGAATATTCATGCGTTCCATACAACAAAATAGACTACGTGGAGCATCTAGTATTAATAATAGGGATAAGGGTCTTAAATGCCATGGAAGTTTTCACTTAGGAGCACTGGTAAGACGGAAGTTTTTTTTGGACCAAAAATGCCACGGAAGTTCACAAAACGTAGCAATTTTGTCCCTCCGTTAATTTTGACCGTTAAGTTTAACTGAGTGCACACACGACATGCCACCTCATCACACGTGGCATGCCACCTCATCAATCAAAAGTATCATTTTTGCCTCGGAAGTTTCACTGAGGAGCAATTTTGCCCTGGAAGTTTTCACTAAAGATCAATTTTACCCGGAAGTTTACAAAAAGTAGCAATTTTGCCCTTTTGCCCCCCCAGTATTAAATTTGACTATTAAATTAGTCAAAGACCACACATGTAATGCCTTGAAAAGGTCGAACTTAGAGTCAAAGAAGGAGATCCTTGAGATGTTGAGCTCAAGGCGGCCAGAATTTATGAAGCCGAACTGGTCAAAGGGACTGAAAGGTCTGTCGCAAAACCCAGAAAGCATCACTTATGATCTAAGCAAATGAAACGCAAAACGAGAAATGAATTGTTCCAAAAATTAGTTCAGTAAAACAAATCAATAGTGATAATATTTATGTTTGTATAGACTGATCATTTGCTTAGATCATAAGTGATGCTTCCTCTGGGTTTTGTGACAGACCTTTCAGTCCCTTTGACCAGTTCGACTTCACAAATTCTAGTCGCTTTGAGCTCAACATCTCAAGGATCTCCTTCTTTGACTCCAAGTTCGACCTTTTCAAGGCATAACATGTGTGGTCTTTGACTGATCTAATAGTCAATTTAATATTAGGGAATAGAAGGGCAAAATTGCTACGTTTTGTAAACTTCCGGGGCAAAATTGCCCCTTAGTGAAAACTTCCGGGGCAAAAATGATACTTAACTATTTGATTGATGAGGTGGCATGCCACGTGTGCACTCAGTTAAACTTAACGGTCAAAATTAACGGAGGGGCAAAATTGCTACGTTTTGTGAACTTCCATGACATTTTTGGTCCAAAAAAAACTTCCGTCTTACCAGTGCTCCTGAGTGAAAACTTCCATGGCATTTAAGACCCTTATCCCTTAATAATAATACAAAAAGTCTAAGTTTATAATTACATCAACTAGTAGCACTTCATAATGAGACCGCGAGCTTTAAGTCGCTAGGAAGATTCTTCACCACTTAGCAGGAGGTACATGATCAGTGATATCGTCTGAACCAAAACAAATTTTTCCGGTGAATAACGTCCCATTCTTATAATTTGATAAAATACAAAGAAAAATAATTCAAACATTTTTATCTTCTAATATTAACAATATAGAAATAAATTTCAATGTCTATATAACACGATCATGAATAAAATAGAATTCTATATAAAATATCGTTAATAAGATAATTTCATGTACAAAATAAAACCTTTGATTTAATATAATCACAGTAAAACATAATTCTCAAACCTCATTTCCATAGAACTTCTTATAGAATGAATGACAAGTGTGGCCACACAGTCCATGAGGGTAACTAACCAAGCATGACTCAAGGCCATGAAACAAGCATGGACACACAAATCCATGAAACAAGCATGAGAACAAATCTCATGAATATCAAGCGAGCTCGAGGTTAACCATGGTGCACCAAGGACTAACAAGATCATTGTTAGTAACCAAAGATTCTATATTTTATCCTCTAAAAAAAACATTTTTTTTTTCAAGCATGCTTGGGATCAATTCATCAAAGCAATAAAAATTCTTTCTTCAAGATTATAACACTCTATCTCATACTTCATAGTTAAATCCCCCAAAGATGAAGTTTTACAAACAATATTTAAAAAATTTCCTTCAAATTTAAATCAATAAAATCTTTTTCAAATAATAAATTCCAGCTTATAAACTTTCCAAAATCTAAAATCATTTCAAAATAAAATTTATGAAAAAATATCTCAAAAGTATCATTTCCCTTTAATCGCATAATCGTGAATTATGCTTTGAAACAATTGGAAGAAAATACATAATTCTTTACTATACTATCAACAAATATTCCTTCAGAAAATCATACTTTTAAATATGAAAATAAACATAAAAGTTCAACAATAAAAATGTCATTTATAAAAATTAGGGACGCTATTCACTCATTGTTGCTCTTCCCGAAACTATACCTTTACCAAAATCCCATTTTATTCGCTTTTCTCTTGAGCTTTGGAAATTGCCAAATCCTATAAATTTTGAAATTCATATTTATTTAGGAACATTTGGGATGTCCTACCAAAACTTAATACTTATACACATACACACTCAAATCTACACACATATATGCCCCAATTCTCACTTATTATCATTCAATTTATTCTAACATATCTAACCTCATTCTAATAATCTAAAATAGTTGCTAAACATTCAGAGACCACAAATAGAAATTTAAATATAGTCTAGCCCCAAGGACTCAATCTATTAAATATTCCTATGCGTGCTTTAACACGTGAGTCACTAGTTTGCCATTTAGGAACCTCAAAAAGCAATAATGAGCAGTTTTAACTTTTAAATATTTTTCAAACAGCACCACAAGGTAATCGATCTAGAAACAATTTTTCAGCTTTTGAGTTATCATCACAGCAACCGCAAATTCCAGCTTCATGCTTTACCAACCAAACACATGCATATAAGTATATACAATAGACTTGAACCAACTTCATATAATTTTTTTGGCATATTGGAAACTGAATCATGCTATTCCATAATCACATAAGTGCTCCAATCCTCAAATCAATTTATGGGCAACCTTATTTCATGTTTTGTTTGGTGCATTTGTAGAAAACTCACAACAAAACTAAAGAAAACTCCAACGTAACGTGCATGCAACACCATTTTGGTCCCCTTATCCTTAATTCCAGAATACCTATTAACCATTCGGCCAAAACTAGAACGAGTCCCCTGTTTGGGTGTCCCATAATCAGCAGGAAGAATCATCATGCAGAACCATAATATAACATCACCTCACATGCAACATCAAATATCATAAACATCAGCTTCAATTTATGGTTTTTCCCACTAGTTTCTCAACTTTCTGTCACTAGAAAATCAGATTTCCAGCACCCCTACTTCTGCAAAAAAAAAAAAACACCCAACCACAAAAATAAAAGACTCAAAGCTCACCTAGTCGAAGATCAGAGTTGCATGAAACAGCTGTAGTCTCTCGGTGTCTCAGCTTGTTCTCTGTGTTTCTGCGTCTTGCCCAAAAAGATATGAATAGGAAAAGGTGAATGAGTATAATAAATATGGGACGAATGAGTTCTATTGGGTACATGGGCTGAATGGGATTCGGATATTGGAGGAAGAAGTTGACCCAATGGAGATTAAATAACAAAAGGAATAAAACACTGAATAGGGCGGCAGGTATATGGGCTAAATGAAGAATAACTGATTACATGGATTATGGTTGTGCCTTTTCCCCAAATGGCTTTTACTCTTGGGCCGTAGAGAATTGGATAATAATAATTAGTTGCGTGGTTGGCATGTCCGTATAGCAAATGAATGACAAGTTGAATTGTTGGGTATGCATAGAAAGCACATGACTTGCGCATGTTGCATGGGAATAATGGAGGATTCAACACATAATACTACTAATTCCATATTCTCCTTTTCTTTATAATATTGTACCATTAAACTTCAACAATTCCCTTCTCCCTTCTCTAAAATTCTGATGAGACTTACCCTTGGCTAATCAAATTGGGCTTTGACTTTGCCCAACTTCATTTGCAAACGTGGGGTAGTAAACTTATCATTTTATCCCTTCTTAATTTAGGCACGAGATAAATTTCCGAAATAAATCCTTAATCCATATAAAGATTTTTCTTTCTCAATTAACTCCTCTAGGCCATAAACTATTTATTCTATAGTTCCTGGGTCAAAATTCATCCTCTAACTATTTTTCCTTAAATTTATGGGAAAAATAGACCGTAAAATCCAGAAAATAACTTTAGACTATTTAGGCCAAAATTGTCGTAACTAATCCTTTCATAGAATTTCTAGATCCTCCAAATAATATTTTATATTTTCTCCCTAAATTTTCAAGGTCCAAAAATAACTCTAGCAATTATCTTAAGCTTATTATCATGATAAACTTAAGACTTTGGACTCCTTTTGGCTTAACAACCTTTTATCTCAATCATGTTCCTAAACTCCTTGTCCCAAAATTTGGGATGTTACATATCTACTTGCAATTATGTGATATATAATAACCACCGGTTCTTTGCCCAATAGCTAACTAATTTTGTTCGATTAACAAAACGAAATATTAAGATCAAGTTGGCATGTTCACATGTAACTTCATTTATATTTGTACGCTAACCTTGTGCTATTATTATATTTTTACACTACTCTCGTGCTATTTGTAACACCCCTAATTTAATACTACACATTATGTACAATAATAAGTAGTATATATATAAGAATATCATCATAATTGAGCTATTGAGCGTAATAGTTGGGTTGAACAAATGAGTGACCGATACGTGGCTATAACTTATATTGTTTGTGGTGTATCCGGTAGAAGGAATATCAGTACAGTTATCCAAATATATAGATACAAAGTATCTAACAAGTAATTATATAGCCCAAAATAGTAAAACTCCGGTTGAGTTCTTTTTGCGTGCTGCTTACCCTTTTAACCGGCTCCCAATTCTCCAGATCCTGAAGCTAGGGTCAATTTTGAGATTCAATACCCATTAATCTCATGTAACAGTTAACCTCATGCTCAAGTAATAACAGTATATGACAGACATTCATTACATTTTAGCATCAACCATACATAGCACACAGCAGATATAAGGTTATAACAATACATAGCACACAACACATGTAATATTAACAACACAACAATGCATAGCACATAGCACATGTAATGTTAACAACATTTGCACTTACCAGTGCCACGACTCATCGTGTCCTCAGCGCTAGAAAAATAACCCTACGGTATTATTATGACTATAACCCGCATAAAACTAAATGTATATAAACCGGTGACCTAAGACCAAGTCTTAGCCACGGCGCATTCATGACCCAAGACCTAGTCTTGTCCATGACTCTATGAATCATTCTATCACATATAAGCATACAAGAAACACAAGAATTAGAGTTACAGTATGCGTCTCTACCTTGGTCTGCGTAGCTGGTGGTATGTTCTCATTTCGGTACCGATCCCTGATTTCTCAGATATCCTATAATGTTATCACTGCATTATTTTATTTATAAATAACATCCTCAAAGATATCTTAGCCACTATTGAGCTTTTTACCCTTGGTGGATTTGTTATTCCAATTATACCCTCGCATTTCCTTAAAAACGAAATTTCAGCATTTCGCTAAGATTTTTTGGTAAGTTTAAAAAATCATAATTAATTGTAAAAAAACTCTAATTGATGTTCTTTGAAAGCCAAAATGACCCTTTACAAGTCTATTTTCTTGAAAAAAATAACGCCTCAAACTCGAAATACCTAGATAATTCCCAGTTTTCATTTCTTTCACCACTGTTCCAGTTTTACTTCCAGAAAAGTGGCTTAACTTCAAAAATTTGTTTCTCCTTGTATAGAACTCAAAATGTAACAAAGTTTATATCAGTAGAAAGCCCAGGATGTCTACTTTATCCAAGGAAAATTTCATGGTCTTAAAAGATCATTTTCCACATAAAATGATGTCCACAAATTGACCGACTCCAGAAAAACTAAAATCTGGAATTTTTCTCAACTTTCACCACTTGGCCCTATTGATTCCAAAAATTATTTCCCAACGTGTTTTTACCTCATTCAGAATTTTAAATTCAAAGGAGGCCTAAAAATAAGTATGGAAATTTATTTTACAATATCCTAGGTTAAACTAACGTTCTACCGAAAACTAAAGAACCTTGAAGTTCCTTCTCCTTCTCCTTACTTCCTATGAATTTTTCATCAGCACTCTCTTCCACTCTCAATCAGATATGTTGTAATGTTTTGGTGCGAAGAATTGAGAAGGGAGGTGCCCCCTATTTATAGGGAAAACTCAATGCTAAAAATGGTAATTACATGTGATCAAATTTCACCTCATCCATTAATTAGATTAAAATGCACTTTTTGAAACCAAATATCCTCATTCCATTAATTGGTCGACATGCAGCCCCTTCCCTAGCCTTTAGATGAGTCTTTCATGTGTCATTAAAATCCAATGGTTCAAGCTTCCAATTGGTCCAATTAATTTGCTAAGAATTAAGCTCAATTTCTTGATTTTCCCCATTGACTAGTTGCAATTGTTGACTTTTCAAAGCTAATTAGTAAGGTTTAATTATCATGAAAATCAAGTGTTTATTTTAATTACATTTGCCATTGGTTAACTTAATTACATGAAGATTTAGGACTAACACTTTAAATAATATCTCAAAATCACTTGGATCCTATTGCTCCAACATGGCCAGCGAAAATATGGATTCGGGGCTGATTCATTAAGCCTAAATTAATTTTCTAATCAAATGTTTACATGCCTTTGTGCTATTGTATAATTGGTTTGTTAGTTAATTATGGTTATTAGTGCTTTATTATTCAAGCTTTAATCCTTTATCTTTAGCCCTTAATTTTTGAAAAAAATCAGCCTTTTATTGATACTTTTAATTTGTCCTTAATTAATTAGGGGAATTTATGCAATTAATCTTCATTAATTAAAGCTAATTTACTCATTAACTTTGGCTAATTTCCCTTTATTTGATTAGGTGATTTCTTAACATTTCTTGCCTCTTTTGGTTATAAAATAACCATCATTTTATGTGATAATTATATCATATTTTATTATCCCTAATCTTAGTCTTATATTTTGCCTTTTGTTAATTTAATTCCAAGGGAAATTTGCCTAAAATTATAATCAACAAATTTCAATAATTTGAGACACATATTCACCCTAATTTTATTCTTAATTATTCATCAAAATATAAGATTCATAATGATTATGAATTTCAAGGTATTACACTATTATTATATTATACAATACCTTATATTATAGTGCGTATCATAATTCTACTTATGGATGAAGTTTTTGACTCAAAATATAAGTCCACTTTGTGATTATGAATGACTGTTTTTTAAATTGTACCATTTAACTCTTATTGAAAAGAGACAGAAGAGAATGAAAATAGATGTGAGAATGATTTGTCAATGTAGAGAGATAAAACTTTACTAGGGGTACACTTGTAAAAAATTATCAATTTAAAGTATATTTAATGACATAACTTAGATTTCTTGATATGTAAGAATTTGTTAAAATTATATCATAATGAGGATCAAAATATTGTATACCAAACAAGATACATATAGTGTTAAAAATTTATCAAGTCTTATACTAACATGTTTTTTAGCCTATCCTTTTTTTTTCCTAGATACAACCGAAATAAGTAATACAAAACAAACAAAATAAACAACAATATTGGGGTTCTACAAATATGTAGTTTTTGGGCAAAACAAATTGAGAATATGTTATAATTTCTCATGACAAGTGTGACACCACATATTCAATACTACCCATTTTGAATACTAACAAGAGTGGAGCATTAGAGCAAGTAAGTTGGGTTAAGTGTGTAACACCCCAAATTTCATACTTCAAATCGTGTCGGTTGCCACTTAGTTTTAGGAAAATTGACAGAGTTTGAGGTGCTACAGCTCAGATCCATGCGAAAATGGAGAGCATGCGCTTACATTTGCACAATGAGTACCTGATATAAAATGCCCAGGCATATGCTGGTTATATTAAAAATAATCCCAAAGGAATATTCATGTGATACAATAGTACAGAGTTGTATAATTACAATCCTTCATGATAACTATACAATCTTAAACCAAGCCTTAGGTAGACTTGGAGTAATGAACCTAACTCAGTTAATCAAACAATTTGACCAGGCCAATGTCTAGTGGAAGTCTCCCTGAATTCACGGCGACTGATGGACTGAACCACATAGATGAACCCTTTCTAGACACCAAATGGTTTTGAAATAACTTTATTAGATTCATGCCAGAACTAGTCTCTGTTAAACTTGTTACAACTTTCCTCTCGACCGGTGCCACTTCACGGCTCCGTCCATTGGTGCCTCGTCAGATCCAGGTTCTTTTCCTAAACTATTAGTCAAGGCTGAGATTCAGTCAAATTGAATCTCAAGTAACAGTTAACCTCTATAGCAAATACGACAATATATGACAGATATTCATTACATATCAGCATCAACCATACATAGCATACAACACATGTAAGGTTACAACAATACATAAGCACACAGCAGATGTAATGTCAACACAACAACAGTACATAGCACACAGCACATGTAAAGTCATCTACGTTTGTACTAACTAGTGTCACGACGGTCCTTCGTGTCCTTAGCGCTAGGAAAACTCAACAGCATTATCAAGGCTATAACCCGTATAAAGTGAATGTATAAACAGTGACCTAAGCCCCATAAACTTAGTCACGGTGCATGACCCAAGACTTAGTCTTGTCCATCACTTCATGAATCAATCAATCATATACAATCATACAAGATATAGGCGATTAAAGTTACTAGCTAGTACGCGAATGTACCTTCCTTCTGCGTAGTTAGCTTTATGCCCAACCTTTGAATCTAGCCCCGAACTTCCTGGATATCCTAATATATCACCATATCACTTAGAATAATAGCCTAAGAGATATTTCCACCTCTATTTACCTCTCTACCCTTGGTGGATTTTTTATTTACAATTTTGCCCTTACATTTATTTAAAAACGCAGTACTAGATTGTATAGGCAGATTTTTTGGTAACTTTGAAAAATCATAATTAATTCTAAAAAAATCAGAATGAGGTTCAGTAAAATTCCTCATGACCTTGATATTTCTATTTTCAAGGAAAAATATTCCCAGAAGCTAGAACATCAAGAATCATTCCCATTTTAATATTTTATGAACGCTGCCCAGATTATAACTGCATAAATAAGGCTTTTCATCAAAAATTCATATCTCCTTTTCCAGAGATCAAAACGTTTGATATTTTATATATCTGGAAAGCCCTACATGTCTAATTTATTCATGTAAAATTTCATGATTTAATGATTTCATTTGCTACATAAAATGATAGCTTCAATGTGGCTGACTCCAGAAAACTCTCAACCGTAAACTCTACCAGAATTTCGCTACTTTAATCTTCAACTTTCAAGAATTTTGCTCCACCATATTTTCCATCAAATTTTCAAAATAAAATCATTTTTAACCATAAAAACCTGAAAACAAAACTACTCTTGAAGATTTAAGATCAAAGCATAAATTAACTATGAATTTAAAAACTAAAACTCAAGAACTTACTTGATCTTGCTTCTACTCCTTCAAGCTACTCCTCACTCACTCTCTACTCTTTAGAAGTCACCTCTTGGAGCTGATTTTGTGTAAAGAATGAAGTGAGGCAAGCCCTCTATTTATAGTGAAAACTCATGAACCTCATCCTTTGGATTGATTTCCTCCATCAATGGTCCATGTTGCTTGGTTTTCTTGTATACACAATTTTGTGGTTCAAGGATTCTTATTGGCTAATCTAATTTACATAGGATTTAGCCCATTTTTCTTTAATTATCTTATGCTATATTATCCTCTTCCAATTTCATTAATGCCTTATCTTATCTCTTCCAATTTGTCCCCTTCCCATGTGCTTCTTTATCCCATGTGTTTGTTATCTTGAATTAAATAATACACCTCCTTCTTTCTCCACAAGCCAAACCGTAATGCCTCTCTTCTTTAACCATTTAATGTATATTTTAATTAATCAAATATTCCATGGTCCATTGCTTTCATTGGCTAGTTGAAATTGTTGACTTTTCAACTCTAATTAACAAGATTTATCATTTCTTTTCTTCCTTCCTTATAGCTGGACATTTTTTGCTGATATTTGGGGCAAGTAATAATGTATTTTTAATGAATTAATTAGGTGCACTAATTACATATCCCATTGCATAATTTATTTATTAGCTAATCATGACAATTAATACTTATTTAGACAAGTATTATTTCATTCTCTTTGGCTTAATTATTTTCAAACATAATTAGACCTCTTTTGATGCTTTTAATTTGTCTCTAATTAATTAGGAGAATTTATGAAATTAATCCTAATTAACACAAGCTAATTTGCCCATTATTTTCTAATTGACACTTAATTCAATTAAGTGTTTTTATAACTTTTCCATGGCTCTTTTAATCTTAAAATAGTCATCATTCTATGTGACTCTAAGTCACATATGTTAACCAATTTAATTAATATGGTAACATATTCCAAAATACCGAATTTTTCGATAAATTGAAAATCGGGTATTACAAAATGAGTGAGTAACTGATAAGTGGCTACAAACTTAAAATCTTTGCGGTGTATCTGGTTGGCACCTTAGAGGTACAATTATCCAAAACATTCAAATATTAAACATAATATAGTCCAAAATAGAAGCTCCGGCCGAGTCCTCATGCGTGCTGCTTACCCTTGTCACCAGCTCCTGATCCTCCAAATCCCAAAGCTAGGGTAAATGCTGAGATTCAATACCCATTGAATCTCAGGTAACAGTTAACCTCAAGCTCAAGTATAAACAATATATGTATGACAGGTATTCATTACATTTCAGCATCAACCAAACATAGCACACAACAGATGAAGGTTACAGCAATACATAGCACACAACAGATGTAATGTTAACAACAAAACAATACATAGAACACATCACATGTAATGTTATCCACGTTTTCACTAACCAGTGCCACGACAGCTCCTCGTGTCCTCAACGCTAGGAAAACATCCCTACGACGTTATGATAACTATAACCCGCATAAAGCTGAATGTATATAAACAGTGACCTAAGACCAAGTCTTAGCCACGGTGCATGACCCAAGACAATGTAAGAGTTAGAGTTACAGTATGCGTTCGTACCTTAGTTCGTGTAGCTAGTGGTACGTTTGTCTGTTCGGTATGATTCCTGATTTTTCCGGATATCCTATAATAGTGTCACCGCATTATTTCCTTCATAAACAATATCCTAAGAGATATCTTAGACACTATTGACATTTTTACCCCTGGTGGATTTGCTATTCCAATTATACCCTTACATTTCCTTAAAAATGTAATTTCAGCATTTCTGCCCAGATTTTTTAGTAACTTTGAAAAATCATAATTAATTCCACAAAAATTGAAATGAGGTGCCATAAAATTCCACACAATCCGTGACATGTCTATTTTTTAGGAAAAATAACTTCTTGCACTCAAAATATATGAATCAATACCAGTTTAAATGTTTCCAGTTACTGTTCAGATTTTCTTCTAGAAAACGTGATCCAACTTCAAGAATTTTTATCTCCTTTTACAGAACTCTAATTGATACACATTTTATATCAATTGAAAGATATACATGTCTATTATAACCATGAAAACTTTGATACTTTTTGAAGATGATTTATACATAAATTAATGTCCTCTATTTAACTGTTTCCAATAGCCCAACAAACCTAAAAATTCCCTATCTTTCACTATCTTGTTCCATTAATTCCAAAAATTATTTCCCAACATGTTTTTACCTCTTTAGGCATTTTTCAATGCAAGGAGGCCCAAAAACAATTATGGGAATTTATTTTACCATTTTCTAGATTAAACTAACATCTTACTAAAAATTAAAACCGAAGCTCAAGAACTAGAGACTTACCCTTGAAGACCTTGCTTTTCCTTCCTCCTTCTCTTCCTCAATCCCACGTCTCACACTCCAAATCAAAGGATCAAAGGTGATTGTGTTCGTGTGAGGAAATTTGTGAAGGAGGGCTTGGCTATTTATAGAAAAACTCAATGGCACACATGGTAATTATATGTAACCAGATTTTCACCCTAACCTTTGGATTAGAAATGCACTTTTTGAAATTTAATCTCCCCCTCCACCTAGCTGCCGACATGCCTCTCCTCTCACAGGCATTTCATTGTGCTTTTTATGTGTCATTACTACAATAGCCTAAGTCTCTCATTGGTTGATTTAATTTCATGAGGATTAAGCCCATTTCTTGGTTTTTTTCCATTGGCTAGTTGCTAAATTTGACTTTTCAACTCTAATGATCAACATTTAATTCCATCATTTTTTTTCTCCAGCTTTCAAAATCTGCATCCCTTTCTTTGACTTTTTTTTTTCAATTTCTTTTACCTATGATCCTCTTGGATAATTTTACAAATGATTTTAATTAGTGTAAGTTTAATTACTCATTAGTTTTTGCTTATTTCCTTTAACTTAACTAAGTGTCCTCATAACATTTCCTACCTCTTTTGGTTATAGAATAATCATTATTTTATGTGTCAATTATATCACATTATATGATCCCAAATTTTAGTCATATATTTTTCCTTTTTTTAATTCCAAGGAAATTAACCTAAAATTTTAATCAATAATTTATAATAATTTGAGACACATATTCACCTTCATTTTTGCTAATTACTCACCAAAATATAATACTTATATTAAATAGGAATTTTCAGGTATTACAACAAGGGTTGTACCGAAAAGAATATCTTGTTGCTTTTAGTTTTTGTCTTTTTAATACACACTCTTAATTCTTATAGCTGGATTGAATTATCTAGATATTTTTTAAAATGGTTAATATCATCTTTGATTTTTATAGTTTGATGTCATTTTGGTTTTGATCTTTGAAATTTCAAGCAGGTGGCTTTGGCCTCTCAAATTTACTAAATAGTAGAAAATTAAATCGTCAACCAATATGACAGCCTAATAAATATTCCCAAGCCAAAATGATACCATCAATATTATATGAAGCAAACTGAATTGTCAACATATATTACAGCCTAATAAAATCCATATAGATAAAAAAGGAAAAACGAAAGAAAGAAAAGAAATGGGAATATCATAATATATAGCAGGATAATAGAATCGGCCGGATGAGAGTGCCTTGTCAATATCATTAATAAGATCAAAGGAGAATATCATATAAAGACAATTGAAATAGGAAAATCCTATATAAAGCTGATAAACTCAACAAATCTTAAACTCAATGACCCAATCTAGAATATTAAATATTGATTATTTTTCAATAATACCCCTAACCCATGGTCCAAGAAAAGAGGAAAGGAAAGGCAAGAAGTCGGATGTCTATCTTATTCGTTACCATCGTCGCTCTCTCTCATTTTCCCTGTGGAGCATGAATGACACCATTAGATATTATTGCCTCTAACTTATTGTATCTTATCGTGTTTATTTGAATAATATAAGATATTATTGCCTCTAACTTACTGTATGTTATGTTAGCATTGAAACTTTAAATTAGAAGCTTAGTTATGGAGATATAAACTTTAAAGTACAATTCTTTAAGGCATTGATCAATGTTCCTTAGCTTATGCAAACCTCATTGTATTTTTATAACAATCTAGCATGAAAACACACACACACACACAACCAAATTATCTTTTGAATAAAAATAGCAGAAATGAACATGAAAGGACAATGAACAAACGAAAATTAAACCATTAGTTCATAACATTTTCAAATCATTAATTCTAAAGATCTCTTTGGCTTGAGGGAAATGGAGGGGAGGGGATGGGGAGGGGAAATTTTAATGAGCTCAATTTAAAACAAATGGATAAGTGAGGTTATAAAATTTTAACAAAGAGAATATGTAAGAAAAAAGAGTAAAGAAAATTAATCAAAATCTTTTGGTCCCACTTCTCCTTTCTTCTTAAAAAATAATAATAATAATCGAACTCATTAAAATTTTCACTCCACTCTATTTCCTTCATTGTGGTAAAGGTTTATTTATTTCGATATGTAAGGATATATTAGAAGTGGCTATCCATGAAAACAAACCAATTTATCATATTTGTGCATAACAACCTAAAATTATTAGTAAATCAAAATGTTTCTTAAGGCACCCGTTTTTCCTCCACTCGTAGAGCCATTGTTTTGATTCCCTCTAAACAGAGCCAAGATTCAAATGTAGACAAGGCGCAACCTGGTGCAGTTTTAAAGGACTCCAAGTGTTTTGCCAACCTATACATGATGATAAAAGGCAACAAAATTTGATGTAAATGTTCAGATCCACATTATTAATTAAATAAAAGAAGTATAAAACAGATGGAAAATAATGAAATAAAAAATAAAATGGATAGTAGTTCACCACAGAATAACAGACTTAACATATGAAAAATGGGGGTTTAGAGAGTGATTTAGATGAAAATATTTGAAAAGAGAGAATACTATAAGAAATAGCAATAAGAGTATTATTTCATTATTTTTGAGTGGTAGTACATCAAATGTTATGCATCACATACTGTAACACCCCACATTCTTTGCTACTTATTATGTCTGTTGACATGTAGTTATAGGAATATCAACAGAGTTGATGGTACGATAGATAAGAATAATCGCAACAGAGAGCATGCATTAGCTTTTGGACGATGAGTAACTGATATTATATGCCCAGACATATGCTGGTTAATTTAAATTCCTGGAGGAATATACGTGTGTACAATTTGTTTAGAACATGTATAATTAAAAATCTTGACATAATAAATATACAATCTCAAACCATGCTCTAACTAAACCTGAAGCTATGAACAACTTATTTATTCATATCAGTTGGCCAGGTCAATATGAATCTAATGGGAGTCTCTCCGTGCTTTTGCAACGGTGACTAATTAGGCAACCACTTTGACCCATCTTTCCTTAGACACTAATGGTATGAACTAACTCTGTTAAACTTCTTCAGACACTCTTCTCGACCAGTGCCTCTTCACAGCTCCATTCACATCGCCTTTCCAGATCCAGGTCCCTTTCTTGAACCTTTAGTCAAGTCTGAGATTCAATGAATTGAATTTTAGGTGACAGTTAACCTCATATGCAAGTATAAACAATATATGATAGATAATCACAACAATACAACATTAAGCAAACACACTGCTACTCGACTACAATAGCACATATCACATGTATCGTTACTGGCTAAGCACTCATCGGTGCCTCGTGAAGCACTCACCAGTGCCTCATGACCCAGTCACGAATCCTCAACGCCAGGAAAACAAGCATGCAACATTATCATATAGAAACAATAATCCACAGCTAGCTGAATGTAAACACACATGACCCCAACACCCAGTCTTGACCATGACTCACAATCATGAATCAAACAAGGATGTAGAGCAATACAAGACATAGAAGATTAAAGCTATTATAGGTGAACGTACCTTTCATAGTGTATTTAGTAATATGCTCGTCCTTTGAATCCGACCCCGGACTTCTCAGATATCCTTTAATACTATCATCAGATTATTTCCTTTTCCATATTTTTTTATGATATTGTAATAGATTTCATATGACTTAGAATAATATCCCAAAGGGTTATTTTTACCTTTTTACCCTTAGTGGATAGGTTATCCAATTTTTAACTTCACTTTCCTTAATTTCGAAATTCCATCTTTTCTCGCCATATTTTTCAGGATCTTTGAAAAATTATAACTAAATGTACAAAAATCCAATTGATGCGCTTCAAAAACCTACATGATCCTTGACATGTCTATTTTCATGAAATAATAATGCCAAACACTCGAAATATCTAAGTCATTCCTTGTTTTTAATATCTTTCACCACTGTTCATATCTCATATCCAGAAACATGGATCAACTTGAAAAATTTACATCTTTGGAAGAAGAGAAATTCCAAAAACACAAAGATCAAGTCAAGGTTGGTGATTCTTGAACCTCCTTGTAGTGTATTTGAATTTGTTGTTGGTTTGTGTTGATTTTTTACTTGTCTTGCAATTTTGGAAACCCTAAATATAGGGGGAGGTTCCCCACAAATTTTTAAGTGGGTTAAAGTATGATTATAGGTTTAAACAACAAGCTAGAAGTGGTATTAGACTAGATTATGGTGCTAGAATTGGAAATCAAAATTTGTTGTTTCTTAGTCATGAATTTTGGCTAGAAATAGGGGACCTAGTGTTAGTTAAATAAGTCATAGCCTGACGTTCAAACGCGACCTCATGAGTAGGAAAAATAAATTTTTTTGTCTTTCCTTAATTTGCAGCTGAAACTATAATCAATAACCGCAACTCTTTACAGTTATCATGGCTTACAAACTCTGAACACATTTGTGAGTTTTAATAGGTGCTTATGAGAATCTATAACTCTTATGGTCCTCATGAGTTAAAACCCATATTTAAAGTAAATACTCATGGGTTTTCATAAGTTTATCATAAGAATCCATAACAAATGGTACATTCAATGTTTTTAGACTTCTAATCATGTGATTAAAATTGGTGCTCATGACAACCCATAACTATTATGGTACTCATGAGTCATCCCAATACTCATGGGTATTCCCAAGAATATTGATCATGTGATTCCCGTAACTCTTATGGGAGATCATGAGATATTCCGAGGAAGGATCTACTCATTAAAATACATGAGGGGTTTTAGGATTACCTTATATCACCGAAGATCTCAAAGTGCATAACGTCTAACGCCGATCCACATGACTATCTCCCGATTGCCTTGAGAACTTCTCTTTGATTCCTCTCTTTCCTTGAATGCTTGCTAGGTGATGCAAGGTTGAGGACTCAATGTTCTTGGGTTTTCTTTCTCTTTGGATGGCACCTTTTTTCCTTTTCTTGGTTTCTTTTGCTGAGAATTCCAATGGCTCCTTATGAGCTATCTTATTTGGCCAATTCTCTAGGTTTTTCAAAGAATGCCATGAAAAATATATGACTCATGCATTGCATTATATTTTTATTTTTGGCAAAACCTATATCCCTATTTTTCTAACCGAAAATAATAAGATAATTATATCTTATTATTCTAATGGTTGAAATCCTAGGTTCACCAAGTCACATAAAAAGATGAGACTAATAACATCTCAAAATCCTTTTCCACGGCTTACTCCTTAATTTATTTCTAGTTATGGCCGAAAATTATGAGATTCATAATATTATAATTTACACGGTTAAAACTTAATTTAGGGTTACAAGAATTATGGCCCATTAATTGGTATTATGCAATTAATGAAGATTATGGATCTCATCCAAATCTTTAACAAATTCTTGAATTAGTCATTCAAGATGATGGATCTTAATCAAATCTTTAATTAATTCTTTATTTATCCAATCTTTATTAGATGTATATTTATATTAGATAATTCCAAATTATCTTTTATAATCTAATCTCTCGAATTTAAGATTCTAATTTAAATCTCAAATTTAAAATTCAAAATGGTCTAAGAGCGCATTTGGTCTTCTAATGTAATACCCAAAATTTCTTTTTATTTTAAATACAATATTTTGATAGAAAAAGCCTATTTAAAATAGGTGAATATGTGGTCTCAAATTTTGAGATGTGTTTATTCTATTTTCTAGGTAATTTTTTTCTTAGGACTAGAATAACCAATGATTTAATAAATTTTGTTAGGCATCATAAAATACCATAAAATATAATAAATACCATATTAAGCTATGGTTCATGTAGAATTTAAAAGAGCAAGAAAGTGTTATGAAAATACCTAAATAAATTTAGAGAAATCAATGGCAATTAATTACCAAATAAAAATTCACTAAATTAAATAAATTGTGCAAGTCTTCATAATTAAAGGACCATAAACACCAATTTTCATAATTTGTTAAGAGACTAAATTTCCTAAAACCCTATAATTAATATTTAGTTCATATTTATTTCATAGAAGGCCATAAAGAATTATCAAAACACTTGAACAATTAAGGGGCAATTGCTAATAATTAATGAGCAATTAAAATTACACTAATGGAATATTTAGGTAATTCTTTAACAGTTAATATTAATAGCCATTAATTAGAGGTGTATTAGGCTAATTAAAAGTCAAGAACCAATAAGGGATTAGGATTGGCACTAATGAATTGTTAACAATCGTAAATCACTCCATGAACCAATAATGCAACAATCAAAATATAATTAAGCTTTTGATTAAGGTGTTAATCAAATGTTAATCAAGCTTTGAAAAGTCAACAATTTCAACTATGATCTAAGGGCCAAGATTTAACCTCATAAAGCTTATCTAAAGGCTCTAATTAGTTATGATAAAGCTTAATCCTTGTGACCTAAGCTTAACCAATGAGAGAGAGAGAGAAATTAATTAAAGCAAATTTGATAATGGTTTGAAATCCAAGAAATATCTCGATGTACACAAGAAAAACTCAAAACAACAAATAAAGTGAGAATTTATACAAATTTAAAAAGTTGTGAAGAAGTAGGAACCCCGGAGAAAATATAAGGACTTATCTTGAACCCACATAATTTAACCTCGAAAGTAAGCCTAGTAAAGGCTATTTTTGCAAATGTTGAAGAATAAGCTTAGTACAACCAGGGGAATCTCATTAGGCCATAAATCTGGATATCTAACTACTAATCAAAAAGCATACTCAGAATTTAAAAGTATTGGTAATTGATCAAGCAACCAAAAATAGATTTCATTAAAGTAAATTAATTCTCAAAAAGCAAAACTTAGAGATTAAGTTAGGTCTTCTAATCACATGGATGGATGAGATTAAAACTTCTTTACTAAGTTTAGATCCAAGGGTTAAGAATGAATAAAAGTTGTTAGCTAGTTAACCCCAAAATTTGCTATAAATAGGGACCTTTGCTCTTCATAAATCCTCACCAATTCACAAAGCAACAACATCTGAAATTGAGAGAGAAAGTGAGAGTGAGAGCCTTGAAGAAAGGAGGACCAAAGTTCTTGGTAAGTTCTCTAGCTCTAGCTTTAAGTTCTAGTTCTTAAATTTTTAGATAGAAGTAGTGTAGATCTTAAATATGTTAGGATAATTTTATTTACATGTTTTTATGGTCAAAATTGGATCTATTTTGAAAAATGATGAGGGAGGTCATATAGCAAAATTTCTAGAAGAAAATCATCAAAGTAACGAAGTTCCGATGAAATTTCATCGGTTTCGAATTTCTGAAGGCGGATGAAAACGCTAGAATTTCACATTGGTAATATGGTCACAAAATTCTGAGAAAATTCATGGTTAAAATAGACATATAGGTATTTTTAAATATGTCACGAACATGTCAAAATGATTTCTGTACAGAGAGATAAAAATCCTCAAAGTTAGGCTACAAATTTCTGGGAAAATTCTGGGCAGACGTTCAAAACTTAAAACTTGGGAGTGATTCGTGTAATCTGGGCACAGGTGATTATTTTTAATTGAAAATAGAAATCCTAAGGATTCCAATGAATTTTACGGATTCTTGTTTCAATTTTTCTAGAATTAATTATGATTTTTCAAAGTTAGACGAAATTCTGCCCAAATTTGTACCAGCGTTGTTCTACGAATTTTGAGAGAATAAAGTGAAAAATAAATGTTCCAAGGGCAAAATAGTCATTAGTGGCCAAAATATCTCTTAGGATATTATTTGCGAATTAATAAATGTGAAATTACCATTATAGGATATACGTGATCACAGTCCGACCGACGTACGTACCGCAATCACCGACGAAGGTACGGACGCGTACTGTAACACTAACTCTGATGTTTACTGTATACCTATATGTGATGGTTGTATTCATAGACGAGATTCTGTTTTTAAAAAAGTTATTGAGCATACATATACAGCTGTACACGGGTTATGGTATTGATAACACCGTTGAGTTTTCCTAGCGCTGAGGACACGACCGTACATCGTGGCACTGGTGAATAGTGCAGACTATAATAACGTTTATATGCAGTGGCTGTGTTAGGTTATTATCTTTCATATGTGAATATTGCTGTGATATCATGAATAAACTGTCATATATACTTGTTACATGAACATGAGGTTAACCGTTACCTGAGGTTTAATGGGCATTGAACCTCAGCTCTTACCATAGCTTCAGGATCCAGAGTGAACAGGATCGAAGATGTGGGGTAAAAGCAGAGATATAGGATACGGCTGGAGGAAGCCCTTTTTGTTTTGTACTTACTGATGATGTCATTTGGAAATTTTTTTTTGTAACGCTGTTAACAGCTAACACATACATTACAATGCTTACTTATCAGTTACTTTTCAATAGTATTTACTTCCGATGCTCTACTCTGATCACGATACCATGAAAACACTTTCGAAAACTGGGATGTTACATTTAACATATTTGGGCTTATTAATAGAGAAATTAACTTCCCACTAGATAACTATATATGGTGCCATTTTAATAGATTGGTCTTGGAGTCCAACTCCAATCCAAATATACACATTCTTTCGAGAAAGCCCAATAACAATTTTGGCCCAAGATTGCTAATTTTAAGCAATCAAGAATAACCTTTGTGTGTGACCCATTGGACCCAATTAATCACTGACATAAATAACCTTGGACTAACCAAACTCCTTTAATGGGCCCAAGTTATCTAATGACCACATAAGACACTAGCAATGCCGTGGTCCCGAATTAACGAGTTGATCGTGTGATATACTTTTTCTAATTTGGATATCGTGACGGCTTCATCTCTCACTACGTCATTCACATTTAGTTGAGAGCAAAGATAGAGTATCATCCCTCTTGGTTGACTAAATATAGCTTTTTCACAGAACTAGAAATCTTCTTCTATTGACTCTAAGTTGGAACTTGACTCTTCATGATCACTTACTGTGCACAGATTTATGAGTCAACTACAAGTCATCCAAGTCCTACCGGTCCTATGAATGACTAATCCCTTGTAGGGGACTGCGAGTCGTTTCGGCATATCCATCTACACTCATGCTTTTGAGTCATACCCAAGAGTACAATGTTCTCCCCATTCTCAGGCGAATAGAGTTATACAGTCAATGTATGACCCTAAGACACAGTGCTCGATGGCATCCTCAAGTCTAGGACGATCCGCACTACCAAACGTTGAGAGACTTTTATATCCAATGATACTTCCTACAAATGTTTATGGAGTCTCTCGATGAGCCTGTTTGATGCTATATGTTATCTAGCAAATCCACCCACGACATCAGCCAAGGCATCACTATGCCTATATTCTTTGAGGCCCCTACCTTGCATCTCTATACAAGTAGACGATGTCGTATTAGTCTTATTGAGATCACCAATGCCCTTTCTTGGTGATTCAAGACTAGAAATAAGTTTCAGGCAATAGACATTCGTTGTTCTCGAGTCCTCATGATCATGATCTTGATCATAGATCCTCAAGAACACCTGTTCTATTCCTAGGGTTTTTATCTTTAAACTTATATTAACCTTAATTTAAAGGTGAAACATAAATATGATAAAGATAAAATCTACTCAAATACATAGATTATAAAATACTAAATAGAAAAAGGTGTTCCTCTGTCAAAGCATTGTCTCTAGGACACCTATTTACTAACACCTAGGAGGAGTATGATTTTTCCCATTTTCAATAGGTTTAAAAATAAAAATTGTGTAGGGTAAAGATTAGGATGTGAATTTAGAAGCATTTGAATTAAAATTGTGCAAAACCTCAAATCTGCCTTGTATTAGTTCTTACAAGATAGTCGGATTTTTTTGTGTTTTGGTTTTGGTAAATGGTTTTCAATTTCCATGAAAGTTTGCATAATCAAATTAGACATAATGATATTTAATTTGATAGGTCATAAGCCTAATTTGGATTTGTATTCATGGAGATATGGATTTTTGAATCTGACCTATGAATCGGAGCAAAATTCTGGACAAGATGTGATTATTGTTGATTTTGGATTTCTTTGCCTGTATATGACTGCTGGTAATATTTTTCCTTCAAACTAGACTCATCAATGATCACATGGGCTTTGGAACCACCCCATTTGGACATTTTTATGATTAAATATGATTTTTCAAAGTTTGTCACTACTACAAAATACCTAAAAGACGACCTAAATAAGACTCAATTAACGTCCCTTTTCTACGGGACGTCTGGGAGAGTGTCGTTGATTTTAGTATATTGAGGGACCTGAAATATTTTATGAGGCGACCTGAGTTGTTTCAGGTCACCTCATAACTAAGAGGCGACCTTAGTTGTTTCTGGTCGCCTCTTATGAGGCGACCGGTTTCTTTAAACAAATCAGGTCGCCCCATATGAGGCGACCTGACATATGGGGCGACCTAAATACAATTCAGGTCGCCTATTATATAATAAAAAGTGACCTTAATTTGTTCTCGGTTGCCTATTATTAGTTTTTTTTAATATGCTTGCTGTGTTTGGCCAATTTGCTGTAAAACTGAATACTTCACAAAATAAGCCCAATGCAGTGAATGACAATTGATAACAATGAATGTGAAATAAGAACTTATATGCATGACTGTATGAACTTATATATACATCCAAAGAAGGTGAAATAACAATGAATAATCCAAAGCACGGTTCAATCGAGAAAATTGAACATGTAAAAATGACTTCAATAAAAGAATATTGGCTATACATACAAGAGCATACAAGAGAATGACAATAGATGTTCTGTATATTCAGCTTAGTTCAACAAACCATTCAGCACAAGGATGCAAGAATATCAACAACTCCACAAGAGAAAACTTCAACTGCAGTGCCTAAGAAGACAAGTTCAGCAAAGTCACCTGATAATGAATTAAAGTGTAGCAGTCAGAAACTTTTAGCAAATTCAAGAGCAGAAAAGAAAGAAGGTGTGAAGATTTAGGTTACTAAAACTAGACCAAAACAACAAACAAAGCACCACCACTATGACAACAAAATTTTCTCACATTTGGAGGCAATTAATCTGCAAAATGTCACAACAGCTTTCACAATTTAATGCAGCAATTAGATAGCATCAACATTCCCTTCAATTGGCAATAACACCGATATGCGACAAGAGGCAAACATATATAGCAAAGACAATGACTTTTGCACACAAAGCTCAACAGAATTTCAAGGTTTCAAAGATACAGAATTTAGCTCAACTCTAATGCTTAAGTGAATGAGAGCCACCTATAGTAATAATCACAGTACCACACAAGCAAATCAAACACCTCCCAAGCAAGAAGCACACATAAAACTTTCAGCAAATCAGTTATGATGGTATGATTCAACAAAATTCTTAAGTCTTGGTGATTGGAAAATCAAATGCAGTAGGTATAATAGCAAAATCAAACCTCATATGACAGTGATCTATCTCAAGAATTAAACAAGTGATCTAACCTCATATTCCAAAATCAAACCTCATATGACAATGATCTATTTCCAAAATCAAACCTCATATTCACAGCAGTTAAAGTGGCAAATTCAAGAGCAGCACCAATAATTTACAGAATTAAACAAGTAGATGTCATACTTCATACTGTAACAATTCTAGAAACTGAAATCAGCACAGCTTAATAAGTTTCACATTGACAATCACCCTAACAAGTAAGGACTTGCCTATATATTCACAGTGAGCCATGTTCAAGAAGATATCTAGCCAACATGTCTCGAACCGAATCGATGTCATCCCGTGAGTACGGATCCTCACGAAAAACGTAAATTGGAAAACAATGTATAATTAACAACCGAAGTACCACAATAAAAAAATATCATCATTTGAGGATCACGGAGCATTACGTACGTTTTGAACGCGTGAGTACGTCCGGTGGAAACGATAGATTGCATCCAACCGATAACGCAAGTATCCGCACTCGGTCCCCCGGTTGTTGATGGCACTATAAATCAAAAACAAATTGTTAAAACGAAAGCTACCGTGTCTCGAAAAACTTGAATTGAAACTACTTACCTTCGGATAAAACCACTTCGGTCCACCCCGCTCTCGTTGTTCAAGCAATCTCTATATGTCCTAAGACCCCTATCATCATTAAAATGGAAATTAACAGACATGAAAACAATTCATTTAAAAGAAGAATCGATGATTTAGACAAAAATTTACTTACTCGGCAAACATGTTTTTGATATCCTCGGTTGGCCGGCCACTTACGGAATCGAACCAATAACATGCGTTCTTGGCGGGGCAAACTACACACAGGGTCCAATGACCACTACAACATATACATATTAATATTAAACTAAGATAAGAAAGCAATTTATTCTTAAAAATCTTATATAGACAAAAAAAAAATACGTACCTTTCATGTATTGGCGTTAGATAACAAGACGATTGTAGGTCGCCCATTGTTAAACCAACATAAATGGCCCTCCTAACTAAGGTATTGCGAGCCGAAGCCGTGGATACGGGACATAAGAATCCATACGAACCCAATCGGTCTCCCTTTTTGCATATGTCGTGGCGACAATATGATCGAAATAAAATGATAAATGTTGAATATATTAAACAAAAAAAGAGTACCGACATAATTAAAGGGTAAAAAAACTTACAAGATGGCAAGTTGAAGCCACTGTATATCTAAACAGTCCATATGCATAAAATCTGTCAAATCTTTATTGTCAACATTGATCGAATATGTCTTGTCTACACCGAAAATGCCCGGAGGCATCTGCAAGCCTATAGAGACGATGTCCTTGTAGAGCTCTCGCAGCTGTGCTAAGTATGAAAATCTCTCCGCAGCTTGTTCATGCTATGAAAACATAATAAACATATTATGAGTGGGTTAGCAATGAAAATCAACCGGGAACCTACTCATCGTCAATCAGTAATGTATTTCCTACCATTGGAGGTGTCGTCCCCATCTCAATAAGATGATGCGGCCAAAGGATGAACGATGTGGTGGCAGCGCCTAGATCGGGAACCTCCTCATCATCAATCTGGATGGCTGTCTTTTCTTCCCCCTCTCGCACACTTTTTAGAGTCACCCTACGTTGGTCTTATGGAATTTGTATATTGTGGTGTGTGGTTTGTTCTGGGTAAACAAGACCATCGGCAACAATACGTCGGTGTGGGTCATCCAAATATAGAGTGCAGGGTTGTCCCCCCTGTGGAGTGTGAGAAGGCTCGCCAATAAGTACATCTGGAGAATGATGAGCAGGTTCGCCAATAGGTACATCTGGAGCGTGAAAACTTTCTTTGCTGCTTGGGAAGGCCGGGGATTCCTAGTTTGTAGCTTGCGTATTTCCCTTCTCTTGTATCATAGCCCTCATTTCACCCCGTAGTTGTGTCATAACCTCATCTACGAGGGACGCTTAAATTTTGGCTACAAGATGTGGGCTAGGGTTGTCATCGTCATGCGAACAACGGGAACGCCGTCCAAAATATTTCGCGACACTAACTCCCTCGGCTCCCCACGAACAACATCAAGGTAATCGGGCTTCCCAATCTCTCGTGGACAAAATGTCCATCCGTGTACCGGCGTGAATGAACCTTGGCTACTTTTCGTGAAGCACATCCCGTATCATAGGATTTTTCATAAATAGTAACTAATTAAACTCTAAAAATATGAAACAACCGTGGCTATTTAATACTTCTAATTTAACTACTTACAATCTTTGAAGCAACCTCAGCCACATCTTCATTTATGTATTTTCGCCCTTCATCCTCGCAGCTATCCATTTTTGTGGCGAGGAGGACACTCGAGGGGCTCCGGGGGTAACGGTGGAAGGATCGGATTGAGCAGCTTCCTTCATTCTCTGCAACTCTTCTTCCATCAGCCTCCGTTCAAGCTTCTTATAGCCACCCCTAGACATGCAATGCGGATACTTATTTCTCGCTTGCCTCTCTCTATTGGCCTGACTTTTTTCCTATGACACAAAAACAAATAAAACTGAGCCTTCGATATCAAATAGATTCAACTAAAAGATAAGATATCAAAGAAATTTTACAAGAAATTTAGGATTCTACCATGACGCCACAAACTCTCTCCAGTCCTCTGGAGAAATGTAATCATAGTCCTGACATGGGTCCTTGTCCCTCTTTGCCCCTCGAATATACTTTTTAGTGAGCTTGTTCTTAAAGTCTTTCCAACATAGACGAACCTCGCCCATCCAATGGTTGTACATGGCCTTATTGTTAGGCACATCATACGTTTGCTGCAAGGTAAAAGAGAAGATATGAAAGAAATCAAGTAATAAAACTAAAGATACAAATGCAGAAGATATCAAAAGTTAGATACCAAAAGTTGTGCCCAGATCAACTCCTTCATTTTAGGAGGAACCAACTTCCAATCGAGAATACAATGCAAAGTTTGCTTCGAGCCGATAGCCTATGTAGCTAATGAAATTGTCTTCCTCCGGACCAATTGGATTCATATTGGCATCGAACTCCACATGCAGCCTCTTTTTCCGACCGCCACGACCTGCAATTAACGCACCCATATGTGTGCTACCTCTACCCCTTCTCACCACCGGTACATCATTCCCACTATCATTCGATGACTCGTCAGAGCTAGACATATTCCTGTTTATCAAAGACAAATCAATAATGTTAGATAGGGTTATTATTAAATAATAAACAAATGAATAAAATGAACTAACATGTTAAACATGTACAAAAATAACATAGGACTTTTTCATAACTTAAGATCTTACTTTATATGGTTTCCCATATTCCTTCGAATGATCCTTCCTTGGAGCATATTCTTCATCATCTACCAATTCTACTTCACGTGTTGTAGGTGGATTTGTTGTGAAAGGGAGTGTATCGTCCAAAGGTTCAAGGATTCTTCACCATACGTCTGTTTTTTACTTTGAAGTACAATGGACATTTTGTTATTTGCGGGGTCTCCGTAACATAAAACACTTGTTTCGCCTGGATTGCTAGAATGAATGGCTCGTCTCTATGACCAAGTCTTTGAAGATCAACGAGACAAATCCAAATTTAGGATCTATTACAACAGCATTATTGTTAACCCACTTACATTTAAATAAAGCAACTTTGAACTTGGTGTAGCTCATCTCCCATATTTCTTCAATAACTCCATAATAGGCCATTGATGCTAGCATCGGGTTTTTGTCTTTCGAACTCGAAAAGTGCATGGATTCAGCTTCAACCATCACCCCACTGTTTTGCATAGAACTTGTCATCTTGGTCTTTTGTGTAGAAAGAATATCCGTTTATATCATAACCTGTCCAAGTGATGACCCGATAAGAAGGCCCCGGTGCTAACCACTCGATTGTAGTCGATACACCGATCTCGTGCAATACCTTCTCCTCGAACCACTTTATGAATGTCTTCTTTTGCTCATTAGCTATCTGCATGTCATTCTTCCTTGGATTCATATACTTCAAACTCTTTTTCGTGTTCATCAATGTATGGTTGAACTTCTTCCATATTATTCAAGATGTATAGGTGTGCTTGCAACACCCTCGCACGAAGCATATTATTCAGTTTGATTCCTCGAGTTCCCTCACTTATCCCCTTATCATGCTGAGATTGTAACATCGCCCCTGATAGATAATCTTTACAGAACTCCATAGCCTCTTCAACTACATATTTCTCAACTATTGAGGCTTCCGATCGATAAGGATTTTTAGAATACCCTTTTAAGATCTTCATGTATCGCTCGAAAGGGTACATCCACCTTAGGTAAACTGGACCGCAGAGCCTTACCTCCCTTACCAAGTGCACTATCAGGTGTACCATTATATCAAAAAATGCAGGAGGAAAATGCATCTCTAGTTGGGACAAAATAATATAACCTCATTTTCCAATTCATCCAACTTTTCAATGTCAATAACTTTGTTACAGATAGCATTAAAGAAAATACTCAATTTTGTTATAGTGGTCCGCACTTCATCTTTCATAATGCCTCTAATAGCTACTAGTAATAATTGTTGCATCAACACATGATAATCATGGGACTTCATTCCCACTAACTTCAAATTGTCTATTGAAAACACCTTCTCAAATTTGAACGATATCCTTGTGGAACCTTAATGTCATATAGACACCCACACAAACTTTTTTTCTCTGCTTTTGATAGTGTATGAGCTGCTGGCTCCATGTATGCCCTCTTACCATCTTCCATTACACATGGATGTAACCGTTCTCTTATTCCCATATCAACCAGGTCTAGTCTCGCACTAATTTCATCCTTAGTCTTCCCCGGTATGTGCAAAAGAGTATCGACAAGGCTATCGCAAACATTTTTCTCCACATGCATCACATCAAGATCGTGTCTCACATCAAGACTACGCCACTATGGAAGATCAAAGAAAATTGATCTCTTCTTCCATATATTCTTCTCACCCGCAATCCTTTGCTACTTACCCAATATGACATTGATATGTTCCACCCGACTATAGACTTCCTCTCCGGTTAATGCCTTTGGAGCCGTTCTATGCTCCGGTAAGCCGTTAAAACGCTTTCTTAACTTACGATATGGGTGGAATCGATGAAGAAACCTCCTGTGACCGAGGTAGACCGTTTTTTTGCCGTGCTTTAGTTGATGGAAGTTTGTGTCTGCTTCACATATTGGACATGCTTTATGCCCCTTCACCCTGTACCCAGACAAATTTTCATATGCAGGAAAGTCGTTGATCGTGGTAAAAATCATTGAACGCAACTTGAAGGAGTCCTTCTTATATGCATCAAACACATCTACGCCTTCCTCCCACAACTTCTTCAAATCCTCAACCAATGGCGCCAAGTACACATCGATATTGTTCCCGGGCTGTTTAGGTCCAGAAATGATCATAGAAAGCATCACATACTTATGTTTCATACATAGCCAGGGAGGTAAGTTGTATATTACGAGGAGAACTGCCATGCACTATGGGTGCTTGCTAAGAGTTCGATACGGATTGAAGCCATCTGTACAAAGCCCCCAGTAGAAAGTTTCTTGGCTCACTGCCAAATTGAGGGAACATTTCGTCTATTTTCTTCCATTGCAGAGAGTCAGCCGGGTGCCGTAGATATTTTCCATCAGATATTCTCTCATCAGAATGCCATCTCAACTTCTTTGCCGTTGCTTCACTAGTAAACAGACGCTTAAACCGAGGAATTATGGGAAGATACCACAATGCCTTCAAAAGTTGCCTTTTTTGTGTGTGATCTCCGTAACCACCACCTTTCTTCACTTTGTATCGTGAAGTTTTACACTTCTCGGACAATTACTAAGGCCTTCATACTCATTTCTCGTACAATATGCAGTCATTAGGGCAACCGTGTATCTTTTTATACTCCATACCCATCGTAGATAAGATTTTCTTGGCCTCATACATACGATTTGGAAGTACATTATTATCCGGCAACATATCACACAACAATTCAAGCAATGACATGAAACCGCTATCGGTCCACCCACATGTTGCCTTTAAGTTGACCAAATGTAAGGTCCCAGTCAACCGTGTATACTTAGTACACCCAGGGAACAAAGGTGTCTCTCGCATCACTCTGCATGCTATCATATTCATGCGGTTGTGCAAAGGATTCGACCTCAACATCATGAATCATTCTCTCCATTCCATCATCATCTACCTCCTCACCATGCCATATCCGCGTTGTGTATCGAAGGTTTGTTCCATCACAAATTAGGTGGTCCCTTATATCAAGCAATATCCCTTCGAACCCCATTTAAACAATTAACACATGGACAATAGTACATCCCATTTTTTGTAGCCACATTCCTTCTAGCAAATTCAATAAACTCTTCCACCCCATTCTCATATTCTTCACTAGTTCTCAACGCATTCATCCAACTATGACCCATTTTATTACCACCTACGACATTTCCAACAACAAAGTCAAGTTCATAACAATTTCAAGAACGACATGCTTTCTTTTAAGAAAATTTCGCAACGTTTCCCCTTAAAAGTAAGATATCCCAAAATTTCAATAACAATCAATTTCAGCTTAATTCAACAAAACTTACTAACTAAAGCAATTGAACAATATCAACTATTAAATCCAACAATTTCATCAACTAACAGAACATTGGAATTATTCCTACCGACATATACTTCAATGGTAATGGAAATAGTAAACCATGAAGCCATCACTTTTTTAATCAAGTTCACGTACTTCATATGGCTAATAATAAAGGAAAGACAAAAAAAAATCACGGACTGGATTAAAAACACTTAAACCAATAATGGTAAACCATGAAGCCATAAGACAAAAGTGTTGTTCTCTCTCAAGAAGAAGGTATCATATAAGGACAATATATGTGTGTGTGCATAAAATGAAAGCAACTGACCTTAGTTAGGATCGCAACCGTTTGCTTCAAACCTTTGACCAAGATTTCTCAGGTAGTCAAAAAAGACGAAGATGACTATCCTTTAATCTCTTCTCGTCTATATCCGCATTATAACAATACAAAATTATAACATACGAAATCACATAATTAATCTCAAAATCAACAATATTCCACAAACATTCTTTTATTCCTTCTGCATCTATATATTCCTTCAAATTTCATGATATAACACCAATACATTACATGGACAAGACCCAAACCATCCTAAGAGCGGAAAGGCGACCAATTAATTACACACACGTGTGTGTATTTTCCTTTTTAAAAAAACAAAACAACTTGATGTAGTAGAACTGTAGAAGTCTAATAAAACTACTTCCACTGAACACTAAATCAGTTTCAATAAATCAACGACAAAGCATTGCCATACAAATAACTAAATTTTCAAGAATTTCCAATCCCATCCACAAGTTAGGGGAGTGGGCGAGCGGACATATATGAATGACCGAACAAAACTTAAACAAATCGTGAAATCTTAATGAAATGTAGCACATAAAGCTAACAATGCCCATTTCCAATGGAAGGTTACACTACCAAAAATGTACAAGTTTATAATATCAAAAGGTAATGGAAGAAGAGGAAAACTTGAACTCAAGCAAAGGAAAAAAGGGAAAATGCATTCATTAATCCAAGATGAGGAGGAAAACTTGAACTCAAGCAAAGGAAAAAAGGGAAAATGCTTTCATTAATCCAAGATAGAAGAAAACCAAAATTGAGTGCAATGTAAATAGATAAAATAACTAGTTAACTCCCATTGATTGTGGATATGTCAAGCAATATTATCAAGCAAGAAACCAAAAACCATAACCAGATAACCCCATCAATTATGCCTACAGAAAATGAATATGGAAAGAGTAGAGTAAACAAAGAAAATTGAAAGAAAGAGGCTTTAATTTAAAGCAACGAGAAGGAGTGAAGCATTGATTACTCCTGACCACTCAATCTCATACAATCTAATAAACCAGGGTAGAATTTTCACCTAAAAAAGCAGAACATTGGCATAGTAAAGGACAACAAAACCCAATTAAGAGGCATGTCCGCTACTAAATATCTGCATTATGGAAAATTCTAAATAACATCAAATATTAGAGGTATATCTGTTCTAAAACATTAGAGATTTCGTTTAACTAAAAGTTGTTCAACAATGTAAATATGCAAAGTAATAACTTGGACCTATTATCAAGATTCTTCAACGTAGTTGTTGCCAACTCATACAAGCCAGTGCAGAGTAAGAAAAATCAGGTCGTATGACAAGTGAAAACACCCATTCTAAAGGATCATCAGAATGATTCATTAATCAAAAGAAGACGAAGAATTAAGAAGAAAAGGTGATAACTTTACCATTGTAGAGAAGGGACTAAGAGCTCGTTAAGCTTCAATGGCGATGGCGGAGGAAAACGGAGGAACGACGAAGAGGCACTTAACCAGCAAAAGAAAATGCTATGAGAGTACTGAACGAAGAAGAGGCACTTAACCAGCAAAAGAAAATGCTTACCGCCGGCGACAATCGACTAAGAGAGCACAAAGAGGAGAGAAGAGGAGGGCGTCGGCCTGTCGGTGGTGAGAGCAGCGACCAAACACAAATAGACAGAGCAAGGGAGGGTTGTTCGGCGTGAATGACAGAGCAAGGGAGGGGACTGAGTTCGGCGTGAATGAGTAAGGGAAGGGACTGAGTGCGAATGTGAGAATTCACCGCCACGGATTAGACGAACAAAGTGGAAATGAATAGAATAGGGTTTTTGTCATTAAAATGTCCGAAAGACGACCTGAATGATAATCATGTCACCTGTTTTGAATTTTGAGCGACCTGAAAAGCATTCAGGTCGCCAATATTCTAATTTGGGCGACCTGAAAGCTATTCAGGTCGCCCAAAATTCTAATTTGGGCGACCTGAAAGCTATTTTGGTCGCCAATGTTAAAAAAAAAAAAAAACCCGCACGTCGCAAAAGAAATAAGTTTTAGACCAAAAAAAGGACCCATGGCGCCAAAATTTATTGCAATTTGGGCGACGAATTAAATTCAGTCGACTAAATTCAAAAAAGAGGCGACCGCATATTGTTCGGGACGCCAATATTAAAAAAAATTTAAAAAAAAACACACGGAGCCAAAAGAAATTAATTTTAGACCAAAAAAATGTGCATGGCGCCAAAATTAATTCCAATTTGAGCGACGAATTAAATTCAGTCGCCTAAATTCAAAAATCCAACAAAAATCTCGTGGCGCCACACAAAAAAAAATCCCATGGCGCCAAACAACAAAAATTCTCAATGGCTATTAGGCGTCCTGAAACTAATATAGGACGATAAAATCCAATTTTATAAGTCCTAAATAATAATTCAGGACGCTGAAGGCTCATTTTCCTTCAACATATTTAAAAGATTGCCATTACATTCATTTTTTACTTCCTATTTTTAAATGAGGACGTTTTTTAGGGTAGTAATATCCAATATTTGTAGTAGTGTGTATACCAAATCTGCCAGAATTGGGCCAAGGGGTGAAATCAAAGTTAAGGCCCAAAGTGAATAATTAGATCTTTAAGGGTTAGTGTGGGCTCTAAGGGATTGAAATAGACCAATTAACCCTTATGTTGGTTATGGTGTAATAGTCATTTCTAATGATTTTTTGAATGAATAGTGATCCATTGTTTGGCATTGAATTGTTATAAGATCCTAAGATGCCTGAGGCGATTAAAAGGACTTGGAGCAAGTCGAAGAATGGAAGGCAATGAGGTGGTAACTCTTCTCTCTCACACTTTGTATGACTGTGTATGGTTGCTTGAACTATATTAGTATAAGTCCCGGCTGCATGGAGCCAAACATGGATTGTTTCCTAGTTAATTGCTCATCCGCATAGAGCCGACTTAGGTTGTTGGCCAATCAATTTCTCATGACTTAGGTTGTTGCTTAGTTGATTTCCTAGCGCCGTGGTTATGAGATCTTGTTTACGATTGTTGTTGTAACACTTCCAATTGTTGCCGCCATGTTGTAGTTGTTGCTACACGTGACAAGTCCTCGCACATCAAGTAAAACATAACATCTGTATATAATTTATCACCACTAAACCTAATCAAAAGCATTAAATAATCAAGAAAGAAAGTATAGATGAAGGTTTTAAAAAAGACACCAATGTCATATAATAGAGATGCTTATCTTTATTTATAAGTTTATCATTCCAAACTGATACACATAGATACAATGCAAATACAAAAGAGAAGAATGAGAAATATAGCAGGGTAGCAAAACCACCAACTCATCAACATTCTCAATCAGTTTATTTGAAACAAGCTAGTCTTCCGTCTCACAACTCAAATACAAAAGATAAGAAGGAAAAATATAGCAGGGTAACAAACCACCAACTCATCAACATTATCAATCAGTTTATTTGAAACAAGCCAGTCTTCCATCTCACATCGGAAATTCATATCTTTGGCCCAATTACATTCGAAGATCCCGACGAAGGTCTTCAACATCCTCGATTCCCACGAAATACGTATAAGATCTTTAGTTAAACCCATGCGCACTTTCTCTTGGTCGGGAATGGGACCATGGGATGTGTACCAAGGCAAGCATATAGAGGAACCAACACCACCTATACAACAACAACAACAACAAAAACCCTTATTATACAAATTCACAAAATCCAACATGTCTGCCAATTTATTACTCATCTCGATCCTTGTTATAAAACCCTTCCCTATGGTCTATAATATACCCTTATAGTTTGTAGAGTAAATACCCTTCTGGGTCCCTGAAAAAAAACACGGACCCCATTTTTGTCTCTCAAACAATGAAAACCCCTTTTTACTCCTTGAAAAGGACGAATAAGGGTTGATTGGTGAACATTCTGGTCCCTCGAAAATTTCCAAAAACCCTTTTTTAGTCCATAAAAATGTCTCATTTTAGTCCCTGGGGACGAAAATGGGGTCCATGTTTTTTTTTTCAGGAACCCAAAAGGGTATTTACTCTAGTTTATATTAGTAGTTTCCCTCTAAAGGTCCGTACTTTGATATTCCCCAACTAAGTAAAGAATCTTGTAACTAATCAAACAACATCCTCTTAATAACTGTTACATAACAAGGTATATTCCCCAAGAGACTTACCAAAACTAACGAGACTTGCTAAAGTATTTAGTATCTTCAACAATCTTCTTTGAGAGTGTTATCGAGCCTATTTTAAAGCTAAGCACGGATCCTGGACCCTTTGATCGCAAAATAGAAACTCTATGAATAATGGATAAAATCATCTCGGGCAAATATTTATTTTCAATTACAATACGTAATCAAATCATACCGAAACTCATGCGTTCATATCCAGGATGACTAGGAAGACCGGGATAATTAATTCCTTCACTTTAGGATGTCCGTGAAGAAACTTAGCAATTTCTTTTGCATTTTCCGCAAAATATGATAATAGGTTGGACCTAATTACGAGCACCCCAAAAATTATTTAAAATTCATTAGTTTGTAACATGAATAAGGCACATGATGTTTAGTTTGGCACCTGTTTCTACTCAACTCGCAACGCCATCGTTTTGATCCCTTCCAAACATATCCAAGAGTCCTGGGGAGACAAGTCGCAACCCGTCGAATTTTTGTAATCATTTATCTTGGTTGCCAATCTTCACCAGAAAAAGGGGGGAAAAAGAGGGGTACACAAACATCATCCACAAGATCATCAATCACATCAATGCGAGAAAATAGAATGTTCTTCCCTAGGATGTTTCATGGCATCAAAAATATTGAAATTCACGAGATATATCACCAAACTCCATGGAAAGTGTACCGAGAATGCACATCTATCTTAGTCCTAGTCTGTTTTCATGAAAGGCCTCCCTAGAATGATAGGTGATCTACTATTGGGAGACTCATCCTCCATATCTAAGATGTAAAAATCAGCGGAAATATCGGTTCATTAACCTTGACTAATACATCCTCAACTAAACCGAAGGATGAACATTACTCCTATTAGCTAGTGAACAACAACACCAAGTAGGACATAAAGGACCAAGACCAAGAGATTTATAAATAGATGCTTGGCATGACATTAATAGAAGCATCTAAATCTAGCATGCAATCATCAAATCTATAGTTACCAAAACAGCAAGGGATAGAAAACGTCCTTGGATCCTTGCAATTGTGAGGCATCATAAATTTGGATGAGTACCGATACATTCTGGTTCAAACTCACTCGTTTACTCCCCTTCGAGTCATCTCTTGTTGGTGCACAACTCCTTCGAAACTTGGCATATTTAGGAATTTGTTTGACCGCATCTAAGAGAGGAATGTTGATCTCTACTCTTCCGAATGTCTCAAGTATATCCTTCTCTTGTGCTTTTTTCGCCAACTTCTTGGATTGAATTGCTCTCGAGGGAAAGGAAGAGGAATGGGGATGTCTTCCTCTTCACCTTGTTGCACTTTGCCTTTTTATTTTTAGAGTCAATCTTCACATTTTCGACTCTCTTTTCGATGTGGAAGTCACATCTCGCCTCGGTTTAGGTTCCTCCAATTGCGTGCGAACGAAGGGAGATAGCACTCACATTCCCCTTAGGATTAGGAATTGTTTGTGAAGGAAGAGTGTTGGATCCCTGAGGTTGAAGCTGGTTCAATGAGGTTGCCAACTGCCCAATCTGTGTTTGCAAACTTTGAATGGAAGTGTCAGTTTGCTGTCGGAACTGCATGTTGGCTGTGACAAATTGTTTCATCATATCCTCAAGGGAGGAACCACCACTATCACTACTACTAGCCTGATGTTGTGCTGCCTGTGGAGGTGCACATATGGCTGGTCGAGGAGGTGGTGCTGGCAAAGGCAAAGGCAAAGGAGGTGCAGATTGTTGTTGGAAATTTTGTGGTCTCGTCTTGTCTCGTTGGTAATTCCTGAATTCTCGCGATATTGGTTACTTTGGTTTCGATTCTGGTTCCAACAAATTGGGGTGATTTCTCCAACCAGGATTATAGGTGTTGGAGAAGGCATTATTCTGCTGGTATTGTGGCTTTCCTGGAAAAACACCCACTGAAGCTACTGACTGGTCTTGATAAGCAGGATCATGCAAGGTAGGGCAAGAGTCAGTAGAATGGTAAGGGTCAGAACAGAACCCACATGAGTACCCAATCTGAGGAGGAGAAGATTGTACTGTCTCGTGTCACGCTAACCGCCTCACCGAGAGGTCGATCATCAAGTCTATTCTCTAATCTCGAGAATCGCATTGACTCGGAGGTGTTTGAACATGGTAAACAGGAGTACTATTGGCCCTGGTGCCAAATTGCTGAGAGTTGGCTGCCATCTCGGATATCAATTCTCGAGCATCTTCAGGTGTCTTGTTACGTAGAGCCCCACCGCTAGAAGCATCCACCAAACCTTTGTTGGTTATGATTAGTTTTGATGATGTCTTATATAGATGCCATTCTTAAGAGCAAAAAGGTTGCATACTACATTTACATTCTATTGCACTAATTCTTATGTTTACTGTAGATGTGAAGTATAGAATGATTAGGAGAAGAAAAGAAGAGGAGATATTGAAGAAGGTAGAAGTTGAAGAGAATGATGAACCCAAGCTAAATGATGAAGAATGACCAAGATAAGAGATGGAAAATGAAAGAACTTGCTGAATGGAATGGAGATATCATTATCCAAGTTCTAAAATTGATCCTAGAAGTCTCCATGATCAAATGGAAGTTAGAATGGCTCAAATCGAGTTAAAAACAAGGAAATATAAGGTTTGGGAATGATCCAACTCGAGTTATGGGGTCCAACTCGAGTTAGAGTGCTTCGGTACAGTGTTTCGGGTTTTCGGACTGATCCAACTCGAGTTATTATGAGTAACTCGAGTTAAGAAATGTGATTTTCGTCTCTGGACTAGGAGTAACTCGAGTTACCACTAATAACTCGAGTTAACAGTGCTTTTTCAGCACCTTTGTTATACTCTGTTTCGCATTTCAGCTGGCGAGGTCTGGTAATTCGATGATATCTCCCAAACCAGAGATCGGATTGAGACAAAACTAAAGGCATATGAAACTAGACTCCCAATGCGTCATTTGGATATACAATTCAAGCCCAAAGGAGTTCAGATCAAGGAGCTATAAATTGTTGAAGTTGACACTGAAATTCACGCCACACTGCTGAACAAGCCTTAATGTTTTGAGTGTAACTCACAAAATACACATCCAAATGATCTCAAACCAATGGCATTTGAAAGAAGACATAAAAATATTTCTGGGGATAGGTCATTTGCTATATTTTGAATTGTATTCAAAGAGATATGGCCTTTGGAATTTCACAGTCAGTTCTATATGTTACAAAAATGCTGGTCAAGAACAACCTCCATTCATCTGATGTTAATGGACGAAATACAATGAGTCTAGAGCTGATTCTTATCGAACTGGAAAGAAGACTTAAAGAGATTTCTGAGATGGGGTGATTTGTCAAATTTAAAGCTACATTAAAGATGACATGTTCACTGGGAATTGGGTCATGTGCTGCCGATGCTATTGCGTTTCTGAGTCTGAAATTTACACAAGAGCAGGAGTGTGTAAGTTTATATCAGTAAGAAGTTATATTTGATTTGATTCTGACAAAAGCATGTTTACTGGTATAACTCGAGTTATGCACAAAATAACTCGAGTCATGCGACTCTTCAATACTGATGAACTTGTGAAGAATTGCAGTAACTCGAGTTATGATCAGATAACTCGAGTCAAGAGTCAGACAGAGAGCAAAGCGAATTCTAGAACAAAATTTTAACTCGACTTATACTTGGCAACTCGAGTTATAACTCAAACAGAGAGCAACCAGAAGCTTGGAGACAAGATGCAACTCGAGTTATGAAGGATAACTCGAGTTACTCATATGACAGAGAGGAAATGACATTTTCACAACTCAAGTTACAGACGACAACTCGAGTTAGAATTCAAACAGAAAGCTTCTGGAATTTAAAGCAACTCGAGTTACATGGCATAACTCGAGTTAATCTCTCTACATCAGCAAATCGCCGTGTCCGAAATCACAAAATCATTGATTGTGATTTCATTACTTCTTATCATCACTCATTACTATTCCTAATCATGTTTAATCAGTTTTAGATGATTATATGAAGGATTAACATTACATTACAAAAAGGAGATGATTACGTCAGAGTTTACAACGGTAACATTCTCCAACGGTCAAATAGTTCCAACCGTCATATACGCTCACAACAGTCATATTCAAACCTGGAAGAATTACCCAATGATCTTCATTAGCTATAAAAGAAGAAGCATTCAAAATGGAGACGAAGAGGATGAGAGTCGAAATGCTGATATTCGAATCCTACGTTCAGCTCACACGCACCCTGTTTCTTAATAGTATATAGTTTTCAGCAGAGAGTGTGATGATCGATTATGTACTTCAGTGATTATTATTTATCTACTCAGTGGGAGAGTGTAAACACTTTGATTATCTGTTTAGTGATCAAAACTCAAGGTTGTGGAACCTTTAAGTGTGGGTGTACAATTACAACTTGTAAGGGGGAGTGAGTCTGAGAGTAAAAGGATCATCCTTCGTTTACGGAGTGTGTGATTGTATCCTTACAGTGTGTAAGGGAAGTATCTCGGTAAGAGATTGTAAAGGCTACACAAGTGCCCGACTAAACTTGTGAGGTTGTAAAGGCTTTTCTCTTGTGCCCGGTTAAACAAGGAGATAGTGGAGAAAATCTCAAGTGGAGCTTGGGGACTGGACGTAGGTCAAGGATTGGGCCGAACCAGTATAAATCTCGGCTTTCGTATTCTCCTCCCTAAACTCTTACATTTCCAGCATATATGTTTGAATAACTGACTATTGCTTTGTAAACTATTTCTGTCATTCGAACTACCTTCAGTAAGTTTCGAAAAGATTTCCAAAGTTCCTAAAGTTTTTATCATACACCCAATTCACCCCCCGTATTGGGTGATAGCCAGGTCTTTCAACCTTTGTCTACTGGTAGCAGACCATCATAGAAATGGGTAATCAAGAGTTGCTCAGTGATCTGGTGGTGTGGATGCTTGCACATAACCTTTTGAACCTCTCCCACTCATACAAAGCCTCCCCATTGGCCTCGTTTAATGTTGGCAATTTCTTTCTTGATCGCAGCTTGCTCTTGAGGCGGGGTAATATTTCTCTATAAATAACCTCGAACATCAGTCCAGCTCTCCCAATAGATGAAGGTGAAGGTACAACAACCAGTCTTTGGCTCCACCGTCCAATGAGAAAGGAAAAGCTCTCGGCTTGATTTGATCTTCATCAATGGCATGTGGTTTCATTGGCTACACACTAGATGGAATTCCTTCAAATGCTTAATGGCACACTCACCCGAAAGACCATGAAACTTAGGCAACAAGTGTATTAGACCGATTTAAGCTCAAAGTTAGCAAAGCAAGGGCGAGGATATTGGATGCACAAAGGTTGATAATTAACATCAGTTCATTCAATTCCTTTAAAGTAGGACGATTTTCCCGTTCTTCTACCATAATTTCGAGTTAGGAAAATTACTACTAGAATCAGTGAAAACAATAAGACTATCAGAAGTACTATCAGAAACACAATCAGAAAGATCAACAGAATGGCCACAATCAGGCTCAATATTAATCCCACGACTTAGCCTAACAACTCTTCTAGTAGTGAGAATTGTTCTTTCTATTTCAGGATCAAATGGCAACCAGTCTTCTGGATTGATATTGATCCTAGTACTCATGCAGCATAATCACAAGGCAGAATTTGCAGAAAATCAGAATTACGAAAGCTATCACTAATACAACACAAAAGCAAAATCACAAAAGCAAAAACCTATGTTAGAAATTGACCAAAACAAGCCCTTTTTTTTTGTCTCGTTGGGATGTAACGGGTATTTCAGAATTTTATGACTTACTCCGATTGGGCTGATTTTTGGTGACCTGAAGGAAAACCCTATTTTAAGACGAACATAGTCCCGTTGAGGCATTGTGAGTCCTCGGATTTAAGCCAAATTCCATAGTTTAGACCACTTTTTCAATTTTTTTTTATTTACACTAATTTATTGAAAACTTAAAACAGCAAAAAACATGGCCTAAACGTTGGAATTTGGGGAAAATAGGTGAGACCAATTCCTTGTGAATAAGACCTAGGTTGAGTGATCTGGGCAGAAAAATTTCGTCCGCCCACCCGAACCACCTAAACTACCGAAACGATGCTATTTACACTACGTTACTAATCAAACCGATGCAAATTCCCTAAGAAGAAGTGCCATATTTTGACAGAGATTTGCCGTAATCTCCCAAAATAACCAGATTAGAAAAGGATTTGTAGTATAATGTAACCTGGGTCGTTTCCCAACGAATTCACCTGATCGGTTCAATTCGAACAAGAATAAAACAAGAATAAAAATGGGGGGTTTTGTTTTTGGTTCAAACAGAATTAAATCGAAATAACAGAGACATAATGAAATTAACACAGATAAACAGAATAACAGAAGATTAACCCAGGATTTCGAATTCCACCCCTTCCTTGGACGAAAACAGATTTATAACCGAACTCGTGATCGATCTGGGCAAACCGAAATCTCGCATTTGCCCGTAAATTCCCTCAACCGAACAATCATTCAGAATTTGTTCGAATTAGTGGTGTATCACTGTACGATCGCATAGTGATACTTTAACCTAGTTCGAACTACGTCCTTGGGAAATGTCGATCTGGGTTTTTAATCAAAAACCCAATCCAAATCCAAAAATCAAATCCGATTAAAGAATGTAGAAATGAGTTAGACGGTTACCGATTAAGCGCGAGTCCTCTGGATAGTGGAATCTTCAATCCATAGGTTAATCACAAGTAGCTTAGCTAGTCATGATTATACGGAACGAAAATCGAGAAGAAATTTCATCATGAACATGAAGAACACGAAAAACAGATGAGAGAATCTGAAAACTCCTATTTTGATCCACTAAAATCTAAAAACGTGAATGACTATATATTTGTGGCTGCTGCCTCACTTAACCTAAAATGGCAAAACGAAATGGGGCTCCAATCCACAATTCAGGCCCAAAACGGAAAAGAATAAAATGGGCTTTAATTACAAAATTCGAGCCAAAAAATACATATGACTTCGGCTCTAAAATCAACTGCCCTCTTGTTCGAATTTTCTCTTCATGTCTTCATAACAATTGTAGCTCTCCGAATCATCTGAAATATGAGACAAAACTGAGGCAAATCCGATGTCTGGTTCAAGAGTTATGGTAAAGATGGTGAAGCAATGTAAAACTGGAATTTATTATTAAATAATGGCTAAAATATAATAAAAGGCCCAAAGTCCAAATAAGTATAAAAGCCATTATTTATTAGCTAAAGAGTCCTAAATTATAAATCAAGAGACAAAAAGTAGTGTATGAAATATTCAATTATAAAGAATGTATAACTCTTATGGTCCTCGTGAGGTAAAACCCATATTTAAAGTAAATACTCATGGGTTTCTATAAGGTTATCATAAGAATCCATAACAAATGGTACATTCAATGTTTTTAGACTTCTAATCATGTGATTAAAATTGGTGCTCATGACAACCCATAACTATTATGGTACTCATGAGTCATCCCAATACTCATGGGTATTCCCAAGAATATTGATCATGTGATTCCTGTAACTCTTACAGGAGATCATGAGATATTCCGCGGAAGGATCTACTCATTAAAATACATGAGGGGTTTTAGGATTACCTTATATCACTGAAGACCTCAAAGTGTATGACGTCTAACGCTGATCCACACGACTATCTCCCGATTGCCTTGAGAACTCCTTCTCTTTGATTCCTCTCTTTCCTTGAATGCTTGCTACGCGATGCAAGGTTGAGGACTCAACGTTCTTGGGTTCTCTTTCTCTTCGGATGGTGCCTTTTTTTCCTTTTCTTGGTTTCTTTCCCTGAGAATTCCAATGGCTCCTTATGAGCTATCTTATTTGGCCAATTCTCTAAGTTTTTCAAAGAATGCCATGAAAAATATATGACTCACGCATTGCGTTATATTTTTCTTTCTCGGCAAAACCTATATCCCTATTTTTCTAATAAGATAATTATATCTTATTATTCTAATGGTTGAAATCCTAGGTCCACCAAGTTAGCCGCAAAAGATGAGACTAATAACATCTCAAAATCCTTTTCCACGGCTTACTCCCTAATTTGTTTCTAGTTATGGCCGAAAATTATGAGATTCATAATCTTATAATTTACACAAGTCAAAACTTAATTTAGGTTTACAAGAATAATGGCCCATTAATTGGTATTATGCAATTAATCAAGATTATGGATCTCATCCAAATCTTTAACTAATTCTTGAATTTATAATTCAAGATGATGGATCTTATCCAAATCTTTAATTAATTCTTTATTTATCCAATCTTTTTTAGATGTATATTTATATTAGATAATTCCAAATTATCTTTTATAATCTAATCTCTCGGAATTTAAAATTCAAAATTGTCTAAGACCGTGTTTGGTCTTCTAACATATTTGGGCTTATTAATAGAGAAATTAACTTCCCACTAGATAACTATATATGGTGCCATTTTAATAGATTGGAGTCCAACTCCAATCCAAATATACTCATTCTTTTGAGAAAGCCTAGTAACAATTTTGGCCCAAGATTGCTAATTTTAAGCCATCAAGAATAACCTTTGTGTGTGACCCATTGGACCCAATTAATCACTGACATAAATAACCTTGGACTAATCAAACTCCTTTAATGGGCCCAAGTTATCTAATGACCACATAAGACACTAGCAATGCTCCGTGGTCCCAGAATTAACTGAGTTGATCAGGTGATATACTTTTTCTAATTTGGATATCGTGACGGCTTCATCTCTCACTACGTCATTCACATTTAGTCGAGAGTAAAGATAGAGTATCATCCCTCTTGGTTGACTAAATATAGCTTTTTCACAGAACTAGAAATCTTCTTCTATTGACTCTAAGTTGGAACTTGACTCTCATGATCACTTACTGTGCACAGATTTACGAGTCAACTACAAGTCATCCAAGTCCTACCGGTCCTATGAATGACTAATCCCTTGGAGGGGACTGAGAGTCATTTCGACATGTCCATCTACACTCATGCTTTTGAATCATACCCAAGAGTACAATGTTCTCCCCATTCTCAGGCGAATAGAGTTATACAGTCAAAGAATGACCCTAAGACACAGTGCTCAATGGCATCCTCAAGTCTAGGATGATCCGTACTACCAAACGTTGAGATACTTTTATATCCAATGATACTTCCTACAAATTTTTGTGGAGTCTCTTGACGAGTCTGTTTGATGCTATATGTTATCTAGCAAATCCACCCACGACATCAGCCAAGACATCACTATGCCTGTATTCCATGAGGCCTCTACCTTGCATCTCTATACAAGTAGACGATGTTGTATTTGTCTTATTGAGATCACCAATGCCCTTTCTTGGTGATTCAAGACTAGGAATAAGTTTCAGGCAATAGACATTCGTTGTTCTCGAGTCCTCATGATCATGATCCTGATCATAGATCCTCAAGAACACCTGTTCTATTCCTAGGGTTTTTATCTTTAAACGTATATTAACCTAACGTAAAGGTGAGACATAAATATGATAAAGATAAAATGTGCTCAAATACATAGATTATAAAATACTAAATAGAAAAAGGTGTTCCTCTGTCAAAGCAGATTGTCTCTAGGACACCTATTTACTAACACCTAGGAGGAGTATGATTTTTCCCATTTTTATGGTTCCAATAGGTTTAAAAATAAAAGTTGTGTAGGGTAAAGATTAGGATGTGAATTTAGAAGCATTTGAATTAAAATTGTGCAAAACCTCAAATCTGCCTTGTGTTAGTTCTTACAAGATAGTCGGATTTTTGTGTGTTTTAGTTTTGGTAAATGGTTTTCAATTTCTATGAAAGTCTGCAGAATCAAATTAGACATAATGATATTTAATTTGATAGGTCATACGCCTAATTTGGATTTGTATTCATGGAGATATGGATTTTTGAATCTGACCTATGAATCTGGGGCAAAATTCTGGACAGTATGTGATTATTGTTGATTCTGGATTTGTGTGCATGTATATGACCAATGGTAATATTTTTCCTTCAAACTAGACTAATCAATTATCACATGGGCTTTGGAACCACCCCATTTGGACATTTTTACGATTAAATATGATTTTTCAAAGTTTGTATACCAAATCTGCCAGAATTGGGCCAAGGGGTGAAATCAAAGTTAAGGCCCAAAGTGAATAATTAGATCTTTAAAGGTTAATGTGGGCTGTTAGGGATTGAAATAGACCAATTAACCCTTATGTTGGGTATGGTGTAATAGTCATTCCTAATGATTTTTTGAATGAATAGTGATCCATTGTTTGGCATTGAATTGTTATAAAGATCCTAAGATGCCTGAGGCGATTAAAAGGACTTGGAGCCAAGTCGAAGAATGGAAGGCAATGAGGTGGTAACTCTTCTCTCTCACACTTTGTATGACTGTGTATGGTTGCTTGAACTATATTAGTATAAGTCCCGGCTGCATGGAGCCAAACATGGATTGTTTCCCAGTTAATTGCTCATCTGCATAGAGCCAGACTTGGGTTGTTGGCCAACCAATTTCTCATGACTTAGGTTGTTGCTTAGTTGATTTCCTAGCGCTGTGGTTATGAGATGCTGTTTACTGTTGTTGTTGTAACACTTGCAATTGTTGCTGCCATGTTGTAGTTGTTGCTACACGTGACAAGTGCTCGCACATCAAGGAAAACATAACATCTATATATAATTTATCACCACCAAACCTAATCAAAAGCATTAAATAATCAAGCAAGAAAGTATAGATGAAGGTTTAAAAAAGACACCAATGTCATATAATAGAGATGCTGATCTTTATTTATAAGTTTATCATTCCAAACTGATACACCAAGATACAATGCAAATACAAAAGAGAAGGAGAAATATAGCAGGGTAGCAAAACCACCAACTCATCAACATTCTCAATCAGTTTATTTGAAACAAGCCAGTCTTCCATCTCACATAGGAAATTCAGATCTTAGGCCCAATTACATTCAGAAGATCCTGACGAAGGTCTTCGACATCCTCGATTCCCACAGAAATACGTACAAGATCTTTAGTTAAACCCATGCGCACTTTCTCTTGGTCAGGAATGGGACCATGGGATGTGTACCAAGGCAAGCATATAGAGGAACCAACACCACCTATACAACAACAACAACAAAAACCCTTATTAGAAAAATTCACAAAATCCAACATGTCTGCCAATTTATTACTCATCTCGATCCTTGTTATAAAACCCTTCCCTATGCTCTATAATATACCCTTATAGTTTATATTAGCAGTTTCCCTCTAAAGGTCCTCTACTTTGATATTCCCCAACTAAGTAAAGAATCTTGTAACTAATCAAACAACATCCTCTTAATAACTGTTACATAACAAGGTATATTCCCCAAGAGACTTACCAAAACTAACAGACATGCTAAAGTATTTAGTATCTTCAACAATCTTCTTTGAGAGTGTTACTGAGCCTGTTTTAAAGCTAAGCACGGATCCTGGACCCTTTGACTGCAAAATAGAAACTCTATGAATAATGGATAAAATCATCTCGGGCAAATATTTATTTTCAATTACAATACGTAATCAAATCATACCTGAAACTCGTGCAGTTCATATCCAGGATGACTAGGAAGACCGGGATAGTTAATTTCCTTCACTTTAGGATGTCCGTGAAGAAACTTAGCAATTTCTTTTGCATTTTCCTGCAAAATATGATAATAGGTTGGACCTAATTACGAGCACCCCAAAAATTATTTAAAATTCATTAGTTTGTAACATGAATAAGGCACATGATGTTTAGTTTGGCACCTGTTTCTGTTCAACTCGCAACGCCATCGTTTTGATCCCTTCCAAACATATCCAAGAGTCCTGGGGAGACAAGCCGCAACCCGTCGAATTTTTGTAATCATTTATCTTGGTTGCCAATCTTTACCAGAAAAAAAAAAAAAAAAAACGGAAAAAAAAGAGGGGTACATAAACATCCATATTATTTGAATAAAAAGTATAAATAAATGAGGAAAAAGGTACAATTGAAAATAGTTCTCAATTTCCAAAGAAAAAGAGCTCTAACTCTTTGTCATTCGTAGCAAGACTACCGGCCAGACAATTGCTGTTTCCAGCAATAAATTTTGTAGCTGAGTGCATAACAATATCTGGAAACAAAAGAAAACTTTAAGCATCTCTATATTTTTAAAATCTAAACATAGATATAAACGTACGTACATATACATACAGGTACATGTATATACGTACACGTATATAGATATACACATATCTACACACGTATATCTTTGAAAGTGTGATATAAATACATACCTGCTCCAAGGTCCAATGGATTACTTAATACGGGAGACATTATACTATTGTCAATAAACAGAATAGCTCCATGGTCATGAGCTATCGTGGCTATTTCCTGTACATAAATCAACAAAATGAAATGAATTTTTGTAGCTTTTAAAATAATTCCATGCTAGTGGTACCCACAATTCATACATATTATTTGAGGTTGGGTCCATGTGAGAACTGGATAATAGTTAGATTGTCATCATGGGCCTTTATTTATTATAGAAGCGGGGTAAAAAGAAATATATACTGATGGGCCATTAACAGCTGAAGAGAAAACACACTAAAAAACACTTCACCAATAAGGAAAATAACTTACTCCGATGTCAGATATTTTTAGCTGAGGATTGCTGGGAGTCTCTAGCCACAACAACTTAGTCTTATCAGATATAGCTTCCCTCACTTTTTCTAGAATACTTGTGTTTATTTTCCTGTCCGCGCAAGCAATATACAATACATCATCTTATAGAAATAAACCCAACAACATAATAATTTGTTTTCGTAATCCATTACTCTCCTCATAAAAGCTGAAAAAGTCATACTTACTTCACTATGATTCCTTGCTTTCTTGCCATTAGATTGTGTATAAAGTTATATGAACCCCCATAGATATCCTGTACCGTAATGATTTCCTCTCCTGCATATTGGAATTATATATGTAAATGACAATAAAAGCAATGATTTAAACAAATAGTGCTAGTTCTTGTTATATTTATATAATATAAACAAGTAGTACTAGTTGTTTTTATTTTATTAATTTCTCCAATTAAAACTATGAGAAGAGATATAAACAATCAGTTGTAGTTCTTGTTATATTTATATAATGAATATAAAATTAGGGGGATTTAAATATATGTATTAGGAATTACGTACAGAGTTGTATTAGAGGCTCTAACTGAATTGTTCTTATAATTTTTCTCAATTATGGGTCTTGGTTCTTATAATTTTATAATTTAAAAGAAACAAAACAACAGAGTAGCTCATGACGTGACTCTCACTCAATGCACTCATAAATTAGTTTTTTTTTTTTTTTTTTTTTTTTTTTTCAAAATCAAAATCAAAAAGATGATCTTGAGCATATAATAAATTTTTTTTTTTTTTTTTTTTTTTCCTTACTTTTAAGTTAATAACTTGCATTTGAGTTTAAAAAAATTGAAACAGACTAAATGATGAAGTGTACCAGGGTTAACAAGTTCACAAACGGCAGTCAAAGCAGACATTCCACTACTGAAGCAGTAGGCATAGTCTGCGTTGTCAAGCTTTGCTAATAAACTGAGAATACAAAAATAAGTCAAGTTAAGAGTGAATGGGGAAAAAAAAGGATATAGAAAGAATAAACAGATTATAAAAGGAACTACTAACGCTTCCAAAGTATTCCGAGTAGGATTTGCACTTCTAGAGTAGCCATAATCACCAAATTTTGTAGCAGATTTCTTCATGAAACAAAAACATACATAGATGAAAAATACAATATGAAAAAAGAATAATTATATGCACAATTTAGTAGTAAAGAGCTTAATAATTAGCATAAATATATAATGACTCATCTTTGGTTTATACAGATCGATCGGTGTTTGCCTTCTTTATCTAATTCCTTGTTCTCACTCAATATTAAAGGTTAGAAAATTATCCTCTATAAATATAAAAGCATGAATCATCATTATTTTCATGGCATCAGATGCCATAAGGCTTCTTCTCTCAAAGAATTCTTGAGGAAATCTCAGTCAACATCTGGTCTTGCTTTTCTTTCTAAATGTTTAAGAGACTCATTATTCTGAATTCATATAGCTCTAGCCTCATAACAGCCCACTCCAAGCCTCCTCTCACAGTCTATTGTGTCAAGAAATGCTTCATCCGTATTCCTGCTCAACCATCTTATTCATTGACTAGCTCTTGGTAGGAGACACTAGCATTGCTTTTTGACTTTTCCTTTATTCATGTCAAGGCCATATCTTTGCCTTATTTTCTTGAAGTTTTTAAGTTTTTATTTTCGTGTTTCAACTATATGTAACTTGTAAAACTTGTTTTTACTTAATATCATTTTGTATTGAACCAAAAACAAAAATGCATAGATCAAATTTTCTCACCATTTTGAAAGTGGCAGTTTGGTAAATTGGTGTGGAGGTTGCTTTGAAAGGATCCCAGTCAGCATAGTAATTAACCAATAGTGTAGACAAACTGGGCTCTTTTGTTTCTGTGTACAAATTGGGCTCTTTTGTTTTTGCGTACAAACTGGGCTCTTTTGTCTCTATGTACAAACTGGCTCTTCCGTTTCTGTATACAAACTGGGGTCTTTTGTTTCTGTATACAAACGGAAAAATAGAGTATCAACACAAGGTCAGAGACTGAGACTTTGTAACCTAGTGACATGAAAGCTTCCTTATAAGTGAGAGATCATAGGTTCGATCCCATGTATTACCTCAGGTCGTTAGAAACTTGCCCTTTAATTCAAAAACAAAAATAAAATAGAGTGTCAACACAAGAAACACATCACAAACCTTTAGGTAGAGGGACGTCAGCTTCCCCCACAGCCTGTTCAGGGTTTGTCTGCTCTGTTTTGATTACTCTGAAGCCCTTTCCAGAACTTGTGATCTAAAAAAACACATTATAATAGGAAACGTTATCATTAAAATATCACAGTAAGCTATAATTACAATAACTAGAACAAGAATTTGGTAAAGGAAAAGGTACATAATAAGGTGTTGAAAAATGATTGTTAATTGTTACCTTATAAAAATTGAGATGATCCATAACTTGATAGAGATGTTATAAACTTGTGCTCTTGGATTAGCTGCAGCAAACCACAAACTTGATTCAAAATCAAAGCTATAGATGCATATATATACACACACACGGACACACACACAGTCTCACTGTAAAAGAATACTTCCCTGAAGACTCACACAAACACATTCACATGTCCTGAAGGGAAGGAAAGAATCCTCATTCCATGCTTTTTTTTTAAAAAAAAAAAATCTGGGAAGGATATGAAAGAATCCTCATTTTTTTTTCTTTATATGCTTCTTAAATGCTTGTCGAAGCACATAAAGAAATATTGATGGATATATATATATATATATATTATTTATTCATATTAAATTATGTACTACATCTTGGAATATTTTTTTGCATCCGATATATCAAATTAATTAATTTACAAGATATTGGTGCATTCATAAATATTTTTCTAAATACAAGATCCTTGAAATTAAGTAATTTAAGATACTAGGTGAAAAAAATATTTCAAAAGATATAATTTGATCTAAATAAATAAAATATATTTAAAAAATGTCATCAATATTTCTATATGGGCTTCTTGGGAGGACAAACACCTAAGAAGCACATAAAGAAAAGCATGGAATGAGGATTCATAAAGAAAGAAAGGAATGAAGTGGGGTTCAAGGGAAAGAAAGAAGCAAAGACAAAAATCGTTAGGAAGCATTTGAAAGAATCTTCATTTCATGCTTTTCTTTCAAATCCTTTGTAATGATTTGTCTTTGCTTTTTTTTTTCCTTGAACCGCACTTCATTCCATACTTTTTCTTTATGTGCTTCTTAGGTGCTTGTCCTTCTAAGAAGCATATAAAGAAATATTGGTGGCAATTTTTTTATATATTTTATTTATTTAGATAAAATTATATGTTGCATCCTAAAATTTTTTGCATCCAATATCTCAAATTTATTAATCTCTAGTCATGCATTCAGAAATATTTTTTCTCTAACACCAATATCCCGAAAATTAATTAATTTAAGATATTATATGCAAAAATATTTTAGAAGCAAAGCATATAATTTTATCTAAATAAATAGAATATACACAAAACAAAATAAATAAAAAATACCATCAATATTTCTTTATGTGCTTCTTAGGAGGACAAGCACTAACAAGCACATAAAGAAAAATATGGAATAAGGATTCTTTTCTTTATGTGCCTCTTAGGTACTTGTCTTGTAAGAAGCACATAAAGAAATATTATTGATAGCAATTTTTTTATATATTTTATTTATTTAGATTAAATTATATGCTGCATCCTAAAATATTTTTTGCATTCAAGATCTCAAATTAATTAATTTTCAGTCTGTATTTAGAAATATTTTTTCAGTAATCCCAAAGTATTCTGAAAATTAATTAATTTTGAGATACTGGATACAAAAAATATTTAAGAATGCATCATATAATTTAATCTAAATAAATAAAATATATTAAAAAAATGCCATCAATATTTCTTTATTTCTTAACCCCATACTGCTTGGAATAATGGAATGTGGGAAGAAGGCGGCACAAGGCAATGGATGGCAAGAATGTATGCGTCGTTCTTGGGTGGTAGCTAGTCAAAGCTGTGGGCCCCAATTTATTTTTTATAAACAATTGTATTGCCTCCGATCTTATAAGCTATAATTACAATAACTAGAACAAGAATTATGGTAAAGGAAAAGGTACGTAATAAGGTGTCTGAAAAATGATTGTTAATTGTTACCTTGTAAAAACTAAGATGATCCATAACTTCATAGGGATGTTATAAGCTTATGCTCTTGGATTAGCTGTAGCAAACCACAACTTGATTCAAAATCAAAGCTACAAATGCGCGCGCGCACATACTGACAGACACAGTGTCACAGTAAAATAATATTTTTCTGAGGACTCTATCAAGGGTGGCAGGAAAAGCCGAACAAGGCCATAGGGAAAATCTGGTTCTTTGAGCTCTCAAGTTTCAACCCATGAATTGACCATATGCTAGTTTGAAGGGGAACAAATTTGGAACATCCATGTCCATTTGATGGAGGTTAAAGTATAAAGAGCCCAACCACAAAATCTATACATCCAACTCAAGCCGTCCCAACATAAAAGAAGCCTTCCTTCCCCTTTCACTTTTAATCATTCCCATCTTGTCCAAATCTTAATTTAATATAACCCTAAGATACAATCCCAGTCCAAGATGCCATTACAAAGATAACAAAACATTCACATGAATTCATGATATGATATAATATTTTGTTGTATATTAATTTTTGTGATAGATTTCTTTCAATTTGTTGTATATTAGGTCCGTATTGTATTTCAAGAATTTTCATTTAAAATATAATATTTCCTATTTTCGCCCACGGATTAAAATTCCTGGATCCGTCATGGCTAATAAATATAAACAATTTGACTTAAATCTTATCATATTGGAGATACTGGAGTGCAAGTAGCAATTTAAACATAAGTCTATGATTATTATAATTTCTACGTCAGTATAATGATAATCAACGTGAAAGGACACTAAACATAACGTGTTTTCACACGGATCAAAATTGTACTGAGATAGATCAAACTTATAATGAATTATAAATTCATGTCTTATTGTTTTAATATTAATAAATCAATCTAAATGGTAAACCCAACCTCTCAAGGACCAAACTTTAGATATTTCTTTTAGATTTTTCGAGATCGGACCAGCCTGTAATGTTTGAAATGGACGCGTTAGACAGGCGTATGAAACGAAATTGGTGAATTCTCGGTATATCATCAATAATGAAGTTCATTGAGAATGCATCTTGTTGATCCTGATCTATTAAGATTAGATGGAGTGGTCCATACACTAATAATTGATTAAAACCTACAGTTTCTATATGATTGATTAATATACCACTCTATTCCTCATTATAAGTATATTTTAATCAATTCTAAGTTCTAAGAAAGGTATCAGTTTAGTTATGCTATCCCTGTTTGGCATCGAACTGTGCGCTATGACGCTGATATATGTGGATATTCAAGTGGGGTATTATATTTTGAATATTATATGCACCTAATAAAATACCTCCGGGACAAAACTCAAGTTGTTTATATCCATTAGATCAAGATTTTCAATCAAACTTTTATTTTACTATTATTAGTTGTTAAAATACATATTTACACTTATAAATTCACCTACAAAACCTTGTAAGTTTTTGTATGAGCTCTTTCAATACAAATTAGAAATTGTAAATTTTCATAAGGATACTTGCTATTGTTGGTTAATAAAATTAAGATTTGTAAGTAAACATATGCACTCTATAAATTTACCTGTGAACATGAGCTAATAGAAAGGGTGGACCCACGGGGCCAGGCTCCCCCTAAAATTTTTTAAAAAAAAAATTAAAGAAGAGAAATGGGGGAGCCGGGAAAAGCCGAGCAAGGCCACAGGGAAAATCTTGGTTCTTAATGCTCTCAGGTTTCAACCCATGAATCGACAATGCTAGTGTGAAGGGGAACAAGATTTGGAACACCCCTGTCCATTTGATGGTGGTTGAAGATTAAAGAGCTCAACCTCAAAATCTATACATCCAACTCAAGCCGTCCCAACATATAAAAAAAAAAAAAAAGAAAAAAAAAAAAAAGAAAAAAAGCCCTTCCTTCCTCTTTCACTTTTAATCATTCCCATCTTGTCCAAATCTTATCTTAATTTAACATAACCCCAAGACACAATGTAATACCCAAGAATTTATAATTCTCATAAATACTATTTTTGGCAAATAATACCTATTAGAAATAGGTGAATATGTGGTCTCAAAATTTAGTAGCTTAATTTAGGGAATTTTGTTCTAGAAGTAAATAAGCCAAAGACCCAAATTTTCTAATTTGGTTTAGATATCATAAAATACCCTAAGATTATTATATTACAATATAGTTTTATGTTATGAAAATACCTAAATCAATTAAAGGAAATTACCAATAAATAAATGACAATTAAATTTACGTTAATTAAAATAATTTTATAAATGTCCATAATAAATTTAGTGGCAATTAAAAGTCATCAATTAGGGATATTTTAACTTAATTGTTGATCACTTAGTGCTTATTTACAAGTCACTTATACCCAAAAAAAATTATTCAAAAAATAAGTCACTTGTAAGGTATTAAATGAAAATTTGTCAATTTCACCTGTTAATTATATTAATAAATTAATAAAAGAGAGTGAGATAAATGACAGATAAATGTCATTTTATAAATAAGGACACATCTGGAAAAAAAAAAATACATTTGATAATTTTCTTGGTTTGTGAGAAGGAGGTACAAGTGATTTATAATTAATAAACACCGAGTCGTATGACATTGCTTAAGATTTTATTGTAATTTTTTTTTTCTAAATTAATGTAAAATAGTTATTGTTCTCCATGTCATCCCCTTATACTCCTCCGCTTCTAAATATAAGAGGTAGTAATATTTATGAGCGCTCATCACTGGAATTTTGAACGCGCTAAATCACTAGCAGTCAAAGCTATGGCGGGTCTTTTTCACTCTTTTTGGTTTTTTTTTTAAACACTTTTCTTTGGCCAGTCTCTCTCTCTAAGATATTAATTCACCCTCATTTTATACTTTTATTTTGCCTCTTGATTATTTTGCAACTAATCCCAATTAGTGCAAGCTAACTTGTTCATTTACATCGTTGCTAATTCTCATTAATTAGCTTAAGTGTTTTCATAATGTTTTCTTGCTCATTTGTTCATATGAGAACTATAGTTTAATATGGTATTTATATCATATTTTATGATCCTTAAATATAATTTCAAAATTGGCCCTTGATTCTTCATTAAGTTAAAATATCCCTAATTGATGACTTTTAATTTCCACTAAATTTATTATGGACATTTATAAAATTATTTTAATTAACGTAAATTTAATTGTCATTTATTTATTGGTAATTTCCTTTAATTGATTTAGGTATTTTCATAACATAAAACTATATTGTAATATAATAATCTTAGGGTATTTTATGATATCTAAACCAAATTAGAAAATTTGGGTCTTTGGTTTATTTACTTCTAGAACAAAATTCCCTAAATTAAGCTACTAAAGTTTGAGACCACATATTCACCTATTTCTAATAGGTATTATTTGCCCAAAAAATAGTATTTATGAGGATTATAAATTCTTGGGTATTACATTTCTCCCCCTGTTAAATAAAATTTCGCCCTCGAAATTTGCTCTATACTAACTAGACTCCGAGTCTATGAACTCGAATGTATCTTCTTTTGTTTCCCAAATTGTCTCATTTGGAGACAATCCCTCAGACTAACCTCACAACCGGGATACCCTTACTTAAAAGCCGCTTCTCTTGGTAGTCGAGAATTCGTTTCGGCTTGACTATGAAGGTGTTGTTATATCGTACTTTAACATCCTTATACCACAAATGTCTTTGTGGTGGCTATATACCGTGTCTACATGAGATACCTTATAATCAATGATACGATCGCGGTTGGGTTGTTATAACTAAGAAACATGGAAAACGTTATGGAGATTAATCAAATTTGGGGGTAAGGCTATCGGTAAGTGATGGTTCATGTTTGACTAAAATTTCAAATGGTTTTTAAGTAATGCGGACTAGGTCTTCACCCTCGTAGCGTTCAATTGACACTGGTTACTAGGGATATTTATACGATCGTCGACTTCAAACTCTAGAGGTCTTCTTCCTTTTGTCAGCGTAGCTCCTCTGTCTGCTTTTTCCTGCTAGGGGTTGTTTCGTGCTTACCGTGATTTGTTTGGAGGTCTGGTCAATCAGATTTGGTCCAACCAATTTCTACTCAGATAAGGGTGACTGATAGGTTTGCCCTTGATATTTGATCGTATGAACTCGGAAAACTCTAGACATCTCACCTATTTTCTTACTATGCATGCCTACTTTGCACGCACTCTAATATTCAAATAATAATCTCAGTCATTTTGTACCCAGGTCTAGTATTAAAACACAGGACCTACACGTCCATCCACATGGTGCTTGGTTACGTAGGCCTTACCGCCTGACCCATTCAGCCCCTCGGCTTAACATATATTGGCCTACCGGCTCAATCCAAAACCACAAAGACTAGGGATTTTAGCCTTAATACCTAGGAGATTATCCTCGGCTTTAGGCATTTTAACTACTACCTGGTACGATAAATGTTTTGTCGGACTCAAGACGTATTGCAGACATACTAGTCACTATATCAATTTGCTTTTTACACAGTGCTAAGTACCACTGTCTTAAGGCCTAGGGACATAGCCCCGTGCACATTTGCACACCTAGATCTTGAGCATCTGCTCGTTTATTTCATCCGAACCTTTCCAGTCAAGCTCTCGACTATATTAGAAACTCGATTTTTCGTTAGGTCTCCAAGGTTTTTACTAGTTTCTACACAAGAATAAGAATTATTGATTGCAACAAGCAAAACTTTTCTTTGCTAAAATAACTCATACGCCAAACTTCTAACATAAGATGAGGATTTTACATTCTCAATATTTTTTATCAGGAGTGAGGAGAAGTCAATGTACTATTCTCAAAGAAACCGAAGAGTAGTTTTAACGGAATCCACAACAACTTTAAGTACTATTTAGTTCATATGGAATTCACATGCTATTACAAATTTTATGTCCAATACTTCTCAATAGATGCAAATAATAAGAAGACAGAAATTAAACTTCGGTTACTACAAGAACCTACACTTTCTAATTTATGTTTTATATATCTCGAAATCTAATGGTTTGAACAGGAGTTCAACACAACATACTAACTCTTCATTTAAATAGATGTTCAAGATTTCTTGAAGTGCACACTCAAAATCTCATTTGTTAAAGTGATAAGAAATCTTAATTTCAATGGATCAAAAGTACAATGTATTTCTAGATAGGGTTACTATGCAATGCATGTCACAAAATTCCACCAAGTGCCCCTTTGATAGCTAAAACTAGTTTATTCATCAGGTTTCATTTAATTTTAACATGCATCATTTTAGAGCTAATCTCGTTTTAATACACCAATGATTAACAATCATACTTATGATTTAAGAGATTATTAAAACAAAGTTAATGGATGATCGTGTAATTTGAGAAAAATGATATAAACAAGATTTTATTGGTCTAGACCTTCACAAAGTGTGATAGCAAAATTCAAAGAGTGGCAATGCACACACTAAAATAGAGCTTAGAATGGTACACTCCAAGCCAATTTCATAAATTTTAATCCGTTAAAAATATTTCTGGTATAGTGAAGTAAAATTCTCGAACTTAGTTTCTCCAACATAATTTAATAAGGCAAGTAATATTACAAGGATGTACAAGTCATAGCATTTTTTAGACACACAACTCTTTTTAGAATAGGTTAACACAAAACACTTAGATTTTCAACTACCTATTTAAGTGTTACCTCCAACATATGATTAATTCTTACCAACACGTGCAAGTGTCACCATTTAGAGTTCCTACAAACTAATTGGTTGGACTACAATAATTACATGCATAAACTCTTAATGAAATACCGTAACAATTTGCACTTAACAATATTTAACAAATTTAAAGAAGAATCACTTTCAAGAACATAGTTTCAAACTAGCTTAGTTTGGAAATTTTAAGTGAAATGCTCAGGTTAGATTTCTAAGTGAACAAACAATTGGTCAACATGTTGTCTATGAGTTATATCTGGTTGGGAATTTTCAGAAATAAAGTAAGCGTTTAAACATATGTGTAACATACTTAATATATTAACTCATACAAGTTTCAAGTCTTAACAACAACCTTAAAGCGCAAATATCCAATGCAATCTCATATCGTACAAAACATGTTTAGCAGTAAGCATATGATGACAAAGGATTTCAATGTCAAACTAGAGAACATCAGATAAAAAAATCTAATCATGCAAATGGTCCAAATTATAAGAGAGAGTTCATGCTAGGCATTGCTTGATTTATCACAGGCTTCATAATGATGCTTAAATTCTATTCAATAAGACATATCTTTTCACAACAACATAAGGAAAGGGATTTTTGAGATTTCCGAGACATATCGAACATTTAGAGACGTGATTAATCACACAAGGAAAATCAAAGCTCAATTTCACATACCACATAAACCTCTTATGTGCTTTCTAAAGGAGTATTCTTCTTCCTTCCAGTTTTATTTTAAACATCAGTATGAATTTTGATGGGTTAAAAGAAACTAATTGTTTTATAGATTTGTCTCCTAACATATACTTAGGCATTAGTATACTAATACTTTTTCTTCCTTGAGTACATACTTCATAAGGAGTCTTTCAATACTAGCTAATCTGTCCCTCATCATTTAAGATATCTCGTACTATCTATGAAGACAAACTGGCCTAGGGGGGTAGAGCAAAATGGGCCACCTATACGACCTTCAATGATGCCTTGATTATGATTATGCCCAAGTTCATAACAATAATCGAGACCCCAATGAAAAATATTGCTCTAGGTACTGGAATTTGTTTCATTTGTGGTTTGTTTATTTCTACCTCTTCATCCATCTCTATCTCTACCTTTGGGAACTCCAGTCCCTTATAACATCGGAATGAGGTAGTAATTAGCACCTATTGAAACATATATATATATATATATATATATATCTTCCTTGCAAACTTACTATATTACTGTAGTTGCTAAGTCATAACAGTAAACTATGTTTAGTTATCACTATCTTCGTAGCCTCCCTTGACTGGTACTAAGTTCATATTCCGTTATGTGACTACATGTTATCTGTGACTAGCCTTTGGAGATGATACAGAAAGGAGTGGAATTTGGCTGTACGTTCACTCGTCTAAGGGTTCATTTGTCCTTTCTATCCGTATGCGACTCAAAGAAAAAGGGTATAAGGTTGATATTACCCAATCGTTTAACGGGTAGAGAAGACTCTTGCGTCGTTTTGCTCGTAAGTCATATTGACTTTTTCTAGATCTCGGAGGTATGTTCTTTTGCTAGTTTTATAGTGTTGATCTGTCATTATGTAGAGCGCCTATTAATTTTTGTTGATATCAGGACTCGTCGCAAGAAAGTTTGGATTCGTAAGAGGATTCTCTCTCAGAGTTATCTTGTCAGCTGAAAATACTCACGGTTGTCATTATTGGATGGATGATCGGATCCTATAGGTCTCTCTCGGTATGCTAGCCATTAGTTCGGGTACACTATGTTGGGGATACTTTTGAATGAAAAGGTCCTTGGTCACATATGATCTTATAAGGATATTCGGATCGGGGTGGCATTCGTGTTCGGGATCAATTATCGAGCAATATCATATTCGGGAGCAAAAAGATGTATTAGCTCAAGGTTTAGTTCTAGAGTGGGGTATAACGATCGGGTTGAAGTACGGGTTCGGATTGTACACTAGCTTAGGATGACATACTTCTGAGGGTTTATGGTTATGAATGGGTACAAGGGGTCTTTCAGGGTTTGGGTGATCTACCAACTCAAGGTGGTATACTGGTTCAGATTGATATACTGGTTTGGAATGGTAGACTGGTCTAGGGTTGTATATGGATTTGTCACAATACTCTGGTTTGAAATGATACTCGGGTCCTGGATCGCCTACATGTTCGGGGGTGGGTAGATTAAATCGGGTTACGTCTATGTTCGACCAAATTTCAGATTTCTTGTTTCCTAAGCGGTATCCTTATCCTACTAAGATAATCTACATAAAGGGTTTCATCTTTTTCCACAACAATACACCAGGGTTTTATCAGTACTATTTTCAAAATAGGTTTTAAGATAATGGCTTAGAGCCCAACTTAGTTAATCAAACCGATTGGGCAAGTAGGTGTTTATCATGGGGTCTCACCGACTTTACGGCGACTGAATGACTGACCCACATAGACTAGCCTTGCCTTTGGCACCAATGGTTTACTATAACCGAGCCAGGTTCTTGCCCGATAAAATGCTCTTAGTTGAAAACTCCGAACCTAACTCGTTACTCAAACAATACGCCGGCCGGTGTATTTGTGGAAGCTTCGCCGAGGTTAACGGCCGACGATTGAAAACCACAAAACCCTTTCTAGACACCCGATTGTTTGGAGTAGCATAGTTAAATTCGTTAATGTCTCCGCTCCGATACCAAAAATGTAACATCCCAATTTTCTAAAGTGTTTTCAAAATAGTTTGGTCGAGTATAGCGAGTAGAGCATCGGAATAATTTAAAAAAGCGAGTATCGATAAACCTTCCTTTGGTGTGAAACGGTTGCTATTACAAAGTGGTACAATTATTTGAATATTTAATAATACGATGATACAATAATTCATAATAGTCTTCTCCGCTCGTGTCCTCACACGTGTTGTTTACCCTCTTCCTTGGTCCTGGTTCCTCCGGACCCGAAGCTATAGTGAGGCGAGGTTCAATTACCATTGAACTCGGGTAATGTTAACCTCATGCTCATGTAAAACAATATATGTATGACAGATATTCATGACATTACAACAGTAATCAACACATAAGCACACAGCAGATGCAAGATTAACATATCCACAAGACATAGCACACAAGACATGTAAAGGCATCCCGTTTGCACTAACCAGTGCCACGATAGCATGTCGTGTCCTCAGCGCTAGGAAAACTCAACGGCATTATCAAGACTATAACCCATGTAAAGCTGAATGTATAAACAGTGATCTAAGACCGAGTCTTAGTCTATGAAATCATCCATCACATATAAGCATACCATAAGCATCAGAGTTAGTGTTACAAGACGTGTCCGTACCTTAGTCCATTTGGATGGCGGTACACTTGCCTGGCTCGACGCGTCTCCCGATTTTTTCCGGATATCCTATAATAGTATTATCACATTATTACCTCGTAAATAATATCTTAGGGAACATTTCAGCCACTACCGGCCCTTTTTACCCCTGGTGGACTTGTTAATCCAATTATATCCCTTTATTTTCTCAAAAACGCTGCTGTAATATTTCTGGGCAGAATTTTCTGTTTAACTTTGAAAAATCATAATTAATTCCACAAAAATCAAAACAAGGTTCTGTAAAATTTCCCGGAAACCTTAGCATGTATATTTTTGAGAATTTAAATATTGGTTTTCACCCAGAATTCGTGAATCACTCCCAGTTTAATGATCTTCAACCTATGCCCAGAATTTTTCCAGGAAAACGTAGCCTTATTTCCAGAATTTTTATCTCCCTCTACAGACCTCTAATTGATGCATATTTTATATCAATGGAAATCTATACATGTCTACTATGACCATGAATTATTTCAGAATTTTTGAATATAAATTTACATATCAAACAGTGCCCTCTATCTAACTGATCCCAACAAGCCCAAAGCAAAACCCCACAATTCCCTATCTTACTCTAACTTGTTTTATTAATCCTAGAAGTCACTCCCCAACATGTTTCCACCTTGTCAGGCATCTTTCGATGCAATAAGGCTTGAAAACAATTATGGGAAATTACCTTACCTATTTCCTAGATTAAAACTAACAATTCTACTAAAGCTACTAAGAACTTATAAGAACTAAAGACTATAAACTAAAAACTAAAGACAAGCTTACCTCTTGAAGTCTCTTGCTTGCTACCTCCTTCTTGCTTCTACTCTATTAGAAATCAACTCTTGAAGTTTGATTTGGTGTGAAGAATTATGAAGGGCAAGGCCCCTATTTATAGTAAAAGCTTATGAATTTTATCCTTGGATCAACTTTTCTTATCAAGGGCTAATATTAATTTGTGCTTCTATGGTGATACAATTTGTGAGCAAATGCTTCCCATTGGTTAAAAACAATTACATTGGATTTAGCTAATTATCTTAATTTCCAAAATTAAATCCCACATGTGCTCTAATAAAAATCATATTTTAATCACACACTCTCTCTCTCTCTCTCTTCCATCATCTTTTTCCTTACTTTAACAAAATTCATTTTTGGTTGCCTGATCAATCACTAATACTTTTAAATTCTGAGTATGTTTTTTGATTAGTAGTTGGATATCCAGATTTATGGTCTAATTAGATTCCCCTGGTTGTACTAAGCTTATTCTTCAACGTTTGCAAAAATAGCCTTTACTAAGCTTACTTTCGAGGTTAAATTACGTGGGTTCAAGATAAGTCCTAATATTTTCTCCAGGGTTCCTACTTCTTCACAACTATTTGAATTTGTATAAATTCTCACTTTATTTGTTGTTTTGAGTTTTTCTTGTGTATATCAGATATTTCTTGGATTTCAAACCATTATCCAATTTACTCTAGGATTTCAAACTTTATCAAATTTGCTTTAATTTTCTTTTTCTCTCTCTCATATACTAGACACACACACACACACAATTCTTTTTTCTTATTGGTGGATTTAATTTCACATGGATTATGCTTTATTAAATTAATTGTAAAACCCTTAGATTAGCTTTATGAGGTTTAATCTTGACCTTTAATTTATGCTAATCTCTTATTGGTCCAATTAGTTTCATGAGGATTAAGAATATTTTCTTGATTTATCATTGGCCAATTCAATTTCACAAGGATTAATATTAATTATTGGTTTAATCACAACCATTGGATTTCATTGTGTTTGTTTAGATTAAATCTTCTCCCTTGATTAATTGATTTAACTAATCATGAAAATTAGTGCTTAATTAGGAAAGTATTATTTCACCCTCATTTTATACCTTTATTTTGCCTCTTGATTATTTTGCAACTAATCCCAATTAGTGCAAGCTAACTTGTTCATTTACTGTTGCTAATTCTCATTAATTAGCTTAAGTGTTTTCATAAAGTTTTCTTGCTCATTTGTTCATATGAGAACTATAGTTTAATATGGTATTTATATCATATTTTATGATCCTTAAATATAATTTCAAAATTGGCCCTTGATTCTTCATTAAGTTAAAATATCCCTAATTGATTACTTTTAATTGCCACTAAATTTATTATGGACATTTATAAAATTATTTTAATTAACGTAAATTTAATTGTCATTTATTTATTGGTAATTTCCTTTAATTGATTTAGGTATTTTCATAACATAAAACTATATTGTAATATAATAATCTTAGGGTATTTTATGATATCTACACCAAATTTGAAAATTTGGGTCTTTGGTTTATTTACTTCTAGAACACAATTCCCTAAATTAAGCTACTAAAGTTTGAGACCACATATTCACCTATTTCTAATAGGTATTATTTACCCAAAAAATAGTATTTATGAGAATTATAAATTCTTGGGTATTACACATATTCTCCTTTTCTTTATAATATTGCACCATTAAACTTAAACAATTCCCTTCTCTAAAATTCTGATTAGACTTACCCTTTGGCTAATCAAATTGGGCTTTGACTTTGCCCAATTTCATTTGCAAACGTGGGGTAGTAAACTTATCATTTTATCCCTTCTTAATTTAGGCACGAGATAAATTTCCGAAATAAATCCTTAATCCCATATAAAGATTTTTCTTTCTCAATTAACTCCTCTAGGCCATAAACTATTTATTCTATAGTTCCTAGGTCAAAATTCATCCTCTAACTATTTTCCCTTAAATTTTTTATGGGAAAAATAGACCCTAAAATCCAGAAAATAACTTTAAACTATTTAGGCCAAAATTGTCGTAACTAATCCTTTCATAGAATTTCTAGATCCTCCAAATAATATTTTATATTTTCTCCCTAAATTTTCAAGGTCCAAAAATAACTCTAGCAATTATCTTAAGCTTATTATCATGATAAACTTATGACTTTGGACTTTTGGCTTAACAACCTTTTATCTCAATCATATTCCTAAACTCCTTGTCCCAAAATTTGGGATGTTACATATCTACTTGCAATTATGTGATATATAATAACAACTGGTTCTTTGCCCAATAGCTGACTAATTTTTTTCGATTAACAAAACGAAATATTAAGATCAAGTTGGCATGTTCACATGTAACTTTATTTATATTTGTACGCTAACCTTGTGCTATTATTATATTTTTACACTACTCTCGTGCTATTTGTAACACCCCTAATTCAATACTACCCATTATGTACAATAATAAGTAGTATATATATAAGAATATCATCATAATTGAGCTATTGAGCGTAATAGTTGGGTTGAACAAATGAGTGACCGATACGTGGCTATAACTTATACCGTTTGTGGTGTATCCGATAGAGGGAATATCAGTACAGTTATCCAAATATATAGATACAAATTATCTAACAGTAATTATATAGCCCAAAATAGTAAAACTCTGATTGAGTTCTTTTGCGTGCTGCTTACCCTTTTAACCGGCTCCCAATCCTCCAGATCCTGAAGCTAGGGTCAATTCTGAGATTCAATACCCATTAATCTCATGTAATAGTTAACCTCATGCTCAACTAATAACAGTATATATGACAGACATTCATTACATTTTAGCATCAACCATACATAGCACACAGCATATATAAGGTTATAACAATACATAGCACACAACACATGTAATGTTAACAACACAACAATGCATAGCACATAGCACATGTAATGTTAACAACATTTTCACTTACCAGTGCCACGACTCCTCGTGTCCTCAGCGCTAGAAAAATAACCCTACGGTATTATCATGACTATAACCCGCATAAAGCGAATGTATATAAACCCGGTGACCTAAGACCAAGTCTTAGCCACGACGCATGCATGACCCAAGATCTAGTCTTGTCCATGACTCTATGAATCATTCTATCACATATAAGCATACAAGACACACAAGAATTAGAGTTACAGTACGCGTCTCTACCTTGGTCTGCGTAGCTGGTGGTATGTTCTCATTTCGGTACCGATCCCTGATTTCTCAGATATCCTATAATGTTATCACCGTATTATTTTATTTATAAATAAAATCCTGAGAGATATCTTAGCCACTATTGAGTTTTTTACCCTTGGTGGATTTGTTATTCCAATTATACCCTCACATTTCCTTAAAAACAGAATTTCAGCATGTTTGCCAAGATTTTTGGTAAATTTAAAAAATCATAATTAATTGTAAAAAAATCTAATTGATGTTCTTCGAAAGCCAAAATGACCCTTGACAAGTCTATTTTCTTGAAAAAATAATGCCTCAAACTCGAAATACCTAGATAATTCCCAGTTTTCATTTCTTTAACCGCTATTCCAGTTTTACTTCCAGAAAAGTGGCTTAACTTCAAAAATTTGTTTCTCCTTGTATAGAACTCAAAATGTAACAAAGTTTATATCAGTAGAAAGCCCAGGATGTCTACTTTATCCATGGAAAATTTCATGGTCGTAAAAGATCATTTTCGACATAAAATGATGTCCACAAATTGACCGACTCCAGAAAAACTAAAATCTAGAATTTTTCTCAACTTTCACCACTTGGCCCTATTGATTCCAAAAATTATTTCCCAACGTGTTTTTACCTCATTCAGAATTTTAAATTCAAAGGAGGCCTAAAAATAAGTATGGAAATTTATTTTACAATATCCTAGGTTAAACTAACATTCTACCGAAAACTAAAGAACCTTGAAGTTCCTTCTCCTTCTCCTTACTTCCTATGAATTTTTCATCAGCACTCTCTTCCACTCTAAATCAGAGATATGTTGTAATGTTTTGGCGTGAAGAATTGAGAAGGGAGGTGCCCCCTATTTATAGGGAAAACTCAATGGTAAAAATGGTAATTACAAGTGATCAAATTTCACCTCATCCATTAGATTAAAAATGCACTTTTTGAAACCAAATCTCCTCATTCCATTAGTTGGTCGACATGTAGCCCCTTCCCTAGCCTTTAGATGAGTCTTTCATGTGTCATTAAAATCCAATGGTTCAAGCTTCCAATTGGTCCAATTAATTTGCTAAGAATTAAGCTCAATTTCTTTATTTTTTCCATTGGCTTGTTGCAATTGTTGACTTTTCAAAGCTAATTAGTAAGGTTTAATTATCATGCAAATCCAGTGTTTATATGCATTTTAATTACATTTGCCATTGGTTAACTTAATTACATGAAGATTTAGGACTAACACTTTAAATAATATCTCAAAATCACTTGGCTCCTATTGCTCCAACATGGCCAGCGAAAATATGGATTTTGGGGGCTGATTCATTAAGCCTAAATTAATTTTCTAATAAAATGTTTACATGCCTTTGTGCTATTGTATAATTGGTTTGTTAGTTAATTATGGTTATTAGTGCTTTATTATTCAAGCTTTAATCCTTTATCTTTAGCCCTTAATTTTTGAAAAAATCAGCCTTTTATTGATACTTTTAATTTGTCCTTAATTAATTAGGGGAATTTATGCAATTAATCTTCATTAATTCAAGCTAATTTACTCATTAACTTTGGCTAATTTCCCTTTATTTGATTAGGTGATTTCTTAACATTTCTTGCCTCTTTTGGTTATAAAATAACCATCATTTTATGTGCTAATTATATCATATTTTATTATCCTAATCTTAGTCTTATATTTTGCCTTTTGTTAATTTAATTCTAAGGAAATTTGCCTAAAATTATAATCAACAAATTTCAATAATTTGAGACACATATTCACCCTAATGTTATTCTTAATTCTTCATCAAAATATAAGATTATAATGATTATGAATTTCAAGGTATTACACTATTATTATATTATACAATACCTTATATTATACCACTCGGTGCGTATCATAATTCTACTTATGGATGAAGTTTTTGATTCAAAATATAAGTCCACTTTGAGATTATGAATGACTGTTTTTTAAATTGTACCATTTAACTCTTATTGAAAAAGAGAGAAGAGAATGAAAAGAGATGTGAGAATGATTTGTCAATGTAGAGAGATAAAACTTTACTAGGGGTAAAATTGTAAAAATTTATCAATTTAAAGTATATTTAATGACTTAACTTAGATTTCTTGATATGTAAGAATTTGTTAAAATTATATCATAATGCGGATCAAAATATTGTATACCAAACAAGATACATATAGTGTTAAAATTTTATCAACTCTTATACTAACATGTTTTTTAGCCTATCCTTTTTGTTTCCCTTGATACAACCGAAATAAGTAAACAAAACAAACAAAATAAACAACAATATTGGGGTTCTACAAATATGTAGTTTTTGGGCAAAACAAATTGAGAATATGTTATAATTTCTCATGACAAGTGTAACACCACATATTCAATACTACCCATTTTGAATACTAAAAAGAGTGGAGCATTAGAGTAAGTAAGTTGGGTTAAGTGTGTAACACCCCAAATTCCATACTACAAATCGTGTCGGTTGACACTTAGTTTTAGGAAAATCGACAGAGTTTGAGGTGCTACAGCTCAGATCCATGCGGAAACGGAGAGCATGTGCTTACATTTGCACAATGAGTACCTGATATAAAATGCCCAGGCATATGCTGGTTATATTAAAAATAATCCCAAAGGAATATTCGTGTGATACAATAGTACAGAGCTATATAATTACAATCCTTCATGATAACTATACAATCTTAAACCAAGTCTTAGGTAGACTTGGAGCAATGAACCTAACTCAGTTAATCAAACAATTTGACTAGGCCGATGTCTAGTGGAAGTCTCCCTGAATTCACGGCGACTGATTGACTGAACCACATAGACGAACGCTTTCTAGACACCAAACGGTTTTGAAATAACTTTATTAGATTCATGCCAGAACTAGTCTCTGTTAAACTTGTTTCGACTTTCGTCTCGACCGGTGCCACTTCACGGCTCCGTCCATCGGTGCCTCGTCAGATCCAGGTTCTTTTCCTGAACTATTAGTCAAGGCTGAGATTCAATCGAATTGAATCTCAGGTAAAAGTTAACCTCTATAGCAAATATGACAATATATGACAGATATTCATTACATATCAGCATCAACCATACATAGCACACAACACATATAAGGTTACAACAATACATAAGCACACAGCAGATGTAATGTCAACACAACAACAGTACATAGCACACAGCACATGTAAAGTCATCTACGTTTGCACTAACCAGTGCCACGACGGCCCCTCATTCCTCAGCGCTAGGAAAACTCAACAGCATTATCAAGACTATAACCCGTATAAAGCTGAATGTATAAACATGTTACCTAAGCCCCATAAACTTAGTCACGGTGCATGACCCAAGACCTAGTCTTGTCCATCACTTCATGAATCAATCAATCATATACAATCATACAAGATATAGGTGATTAAAGTTACTAGCTAGTACGCGAACGTACCTTCCTTCTACATAGTTAGCTATATGCCCGACCTTTGAATCCAGCCCGGACTTCCTGGATATCCTAACATATCACCACATCACTAGAATAATAGCCTAAGAGATATTTCCACCTCTATTTACCTCTCTACCCTTAGTGGATTTTTTATTTACAATTTTGCCTTTACATTTATTTAAAAATGCAGTACTGGATTTTCTAGGCAGATTTTTTGGTAACTTTGAAAAATCATAATTAATTCTAAACAAATCAAAATGAGGTTCCATAAAATTCCTCATGACCCTTGACATGTCCAATTTCAAGAAAAAATATCCCAGAAGCTAGAACATCAAGAATCATTCCCATTTTAATATTGTATGAACGCTGCCCAGATTATAACTGCATAAATAAGGCTTTTCATCAAAAATTCATATCTCCTTTTCCAGAGATCAAAACGTTTCATATTTTATATATCTGGAAATCCCTACATGTCTAATTTATTCATGTAAAATTTCATGATTTAATGATTTCGTTTGCTACATAAAAGGATAGCCTTAATGTGGCTGACTCCAGAAAACTCTCAACCGTAAACTCTACTGTGGATTTCGCTACTTTGATCTTCAACTTTCAAGAATTTTGCTCCACCATATTTTCCATCAAATTTTCAAAATAAAATCATTTTTAACTATAAAAACATGAAAACAAAACTACTCTTGAAGATTTAAGATCAAAGCATAAATTAACTATGAATTTAAAAACTAAAACTCAAGAACTTACTTGATCTTGCTTCTACTCCTTCAAGCTACTCCTCACTCACTCTCTACTCTTTAGAAGTCACCTCTTGGAGCTGATTTTGTGTGAAGAATGAAGTGAGGAAAGCCCTCTATTTATAGTGAAAACTCATGAACCTCAATCCTTTGGATTGATTTCCTCCATCAATGGTCCATGTTGCTTGGTTTTCTTGTAGACACAATTTTTTGGTTCAAGGATTCTTATTGGCTAATTTAGTTTACATAGGATTTTGTCCATTTTTATTTATTTATCTTATCCTATATTATCCTCTTCCAATTTCATTAATGCCTTATCTTATCTCTTCCAATTTGTCCCCTTCCCATGTGTTTCTTTATCCCATGTGTTTGTTATCTTGAATTAAATAATACACCTCCTTCTTTCTCCACAAGCCAAACCGTAATGCCTCTCTTCTTTAACCATTTAATGTATATTTTAATTAATCAAATATTCCATGGTCCATTGCTTTCATTGGCTATTTGAAAGTGTTGACTTTTCAACTCTAATTAACAAGATTTATCATTTCTTTTCTTCCTTCCTTATAGCTGGACGTTTTTTGCTGATATTTGGGGCAAGTAATAATGTATTTTTAATGACTTAATTAGGTGCACTAATTACATATCCCATTGCATAATTTATTTATTAGCTAATCATGACAATTAATACTTATTTAGACAAGTATTATTTCATTCTATTTGGCTTAATTATTTTCAAACATAATTAGCCCTCTTTTGATGCTTTTAATTTGTCTCTAATTAATTAGGAGAATTTATGAAATTAATCCTAATTAACGCAAGCTAATTTGCCCATTATTTTCTAATTGACACTTAATTCAATTAAGTGTTTTTATAACTTTTCCATGGCTCTTTTAATCTTAAAATAGCCATCCATTCTATGTGACTCTAAGTCACATATGTTAACCAATTTAATTAATATGGTAACATATTCCAAAATACCGAATTTCGGTAAATTGAAAATCGGGTATTACAAAATGAGTGAGTAAGCGATAAGTAGCTACAAACTTAAAATCTTTGCGATGTATCCGGTTGGCACCTTAGAGGTACAATTATCCAAAACATTCCAATATTAAACATAATATAGTCCAAAATAGAAGCTCCGCCGAGTCCTCATGCGTCGCTTTCCCTTGTCACCGACTCCCGATCCTCCAAATCCCGACGCTAGGGTAAATCTTTGAGATTCAATACCCATTGAATCTCGGGTAACAGTTAACATCAAGCTCATGTATAAACAATATATGTATGACGGTATTCATTACATTTCAGCATCAACCCACATAGCACACACAGATGAAGATTACAACAATACATAACACACAACAGATGTAATGTTAACAACAAAACAATACATAGAACACAAAGACATGTAATGTTATCCACGTTTTCACTAAACCACATGACTCCTCGTGTCCTCGCTAGGAAAACATCCCTACGGCGTTATGATAACTATAACCCGCATAAAGCTGAATGTATATAAACAATGACCTAAGACCGAGTCTTAGCCACGGTGCATGACCCAAGACAATGTAAGAGTTAGAGTTACAGTATGCATTCGTACCTTAGTTCGTGTAGCTAGTGGTACGTTTGTCTGTTCGGTATGATTCCTGATTTTTCCGGATATCCTATAATAGTGTCACCGCATTATTTCCTTTATAAACAATATCCTAAGAGATATCTTAGACACTATTGACATTTTTACCCCTGGTGGATTTGCTATTCCAATTATACCCTTACATTTCCTTAAAAATGTAATTTCAGCATTTCTGCCCAGATTTTTTAGTAACTTTGAAAAATCATAATTAATTCCAAAAAAAATTGAAATGAGGTGCCGTAAAATTCCACACAATCCGTGACATGTCTATTTTTGAGGAAAAATAACTTCTTGCACTCAAAATATATGAATCAATACCAGTTTAAATGTTTCTAGTCACTGTTCAGATTTTCTTCTAGAAAACGTGACCCAACTTCAAGAATTTTTATCTCCTTTTACAGAACTCTAATTGATACACATTTTATATCAATGGAAAGATATACATGTCTATTATAACCATGAAAACTTTGATAATTTTGGAAGATGAATTTATACATAAATTAATGTCCTCTATTTGACTGTTTCCAATGGCCCAGCAAACCTAAAAATTCCCTATCTTTCACTATCTTGTTCCATTAATTCCAAAAATTATTTCCCAACATGTTTTTACCTCTTTAGGAATTTTTCAATGCAAGGAGGCCCAAAAACAATTATGGGAATTTATTTTACCATTTTCTAGATTAAACTAACATCTTACTAAAAATTAAAAACTAAAGCTCAAGAACTAGAGACTTACCCTTGAAGACCTTGCTTTTCCTTCCTCCTTCTCTTCCTCAATCCCACGTCTCACACTCCAAATCAAAGGATCAGAGGTGATTGTGTTCGTGTGAGGAAATTTGCGAAGGAGGGCTTGGCTATTTATAGAAAAACTCAATGGCACACATGGTAATTATATGTAACCACATTTTCACCCTAACCTTTGGATTAGAAATGCACTTTTTGAAATTTAATCTCCCCCTCCACCTAGCTGCCGACATGCCTCTCCTCTCACAGCCATTTCATTGTGCTTTTTATGTGTCATTACTACAATAGCCTAAGTCTCTCATTGGTTGATTTAATTTCATGAGGATTAAGCCCATTTCTTGGTTTTTTTCCATTGGCTAGTTGCTAAATTTGACTTTTCAACTCTAATGATCAACATTTAATTCCATCATTTTTTTTCTCCAACTTTCAAAATTTGCATCCCTTTCTTTGACTTTTTTTTTCAATTTCTTTTACCTATGATCCTCTTGGATAATTTTACAAATGATTTTAATTAGTGTAAGTTTAATTACTCATTAGTTTTTGCTTATTTCCTTTAACTTAACTAAGTGTCCTCATAACATTTCCTACCTCTTTTGGTTATAGAATAATCATTATTTTATGTGTCAATTATATCACATTATATGATCCCAAATTTTAGTCTTATATTTTTCCTTTTTTTAATTCCAAGGAAATTAACCTAAAATTTCAATCAATAATTTATAATAATTTGAGACACATATTCACCTTCATTTTTGCTAATTACTCACCAAAATATAATACTTATATTAAATAGGAATTTTCAGGTATTACAACAAGGGTTGTACCGAAAAGAATATCTTGTTGCTTTTTTTTTTTTTGTCTTTTTAATACACACCCTTAATTCTTGTAGCTGGATTGAATTATCTAGATATTTTTTAAAATGGTTAATATCATCTTTGATTTTTATAGTTTGCTGTCATTTTGGTTTTGATCTTTGAAATTTCAAGCAGGTGGTTTTGGCCTCTCAAATTTACTAAATAGTAGAAAATTAAATCGTCAACCAATATGACAGCCTAATAAATATTCCCAAGCCAAAATGATACCATCAATATTATATGAAGCAAACTGAATTGTCAACATATATTACAGCCTAATAAAATCCATATAGATAAAAAAGGAAAAACGAAAGAAAGAAAAGAAATGGGAATATCATAATATATAGCAGGATAATAGAATCAGCCGGATGAGAGTGCCTTGTCAATATCATTAATAAGATCAAAGGAGAATATCATATAAAGACAATTGAAATAGGAAAATCCTATATAAGGCTGATAAACTCAACAAATCTTAAACTCAATGACCAAATCTAGAATATTAAATATTGATTATTTTTCAATAATACCCCCAACCCATGGTCCAAGAAAAGAGGAAAGGAAAGGCAAGAAGTCAGATGTCTATCTTATTCGTTACCATCGTCGCTCTCTCTCATTTGCCCTGTGGAGCATGAATGACACCATTAGATATTATTGTCTCTAACTTATTGTATCTTATCGTGTTTATCTGAATAATATAAGATATTATTGCCTCTAACTTACTGTATATTATCGTGTATTATAAAAATAAATAATGACTCTAACAAGGAGTTATGTTAGCATTGAAACTTTAAATTAGAAGCTTAGTTATGGAGATATAAACTTTAAAGTACAATTCTTTAAGGCATTGCTCAATGTTCCTTAGCTTATGCAAACCTCATTGTAGTTTTATAATAATCTAGCATGAAAACACACACACACAAACCAAATTATCTTTTGAATAAAAATAGCAGAAATGAACATGAAAGGACAATGAACAAACAAAAATTAAACCATTAGTTCATAACATTTTCAAATCATTAATTCTAAAGATCTGTTTGGCTTGAGGGAAATGGAGGGGAGGGGATGGGGGAGGGAAATTTTAATGAGCTCAATTTAAAACAAATGGATAAGTGAGGTTATAAAATTTTAACAAAGAGAATATGTAAGAAAAAAAGAGTAAAGAAAATTAATCAAAATCTTTTGGTTCCACTTCTCCTTTTTTCTTAAAAAAAATTATAATCGAACTCATTAAAATTTTCACTCCACTCTATTTCCTTCATTGTGGTAAAGGTTTATTTATTTCGATATGTAAGTGTAATACCCCGGATTTTTAGAAATAATAATAGATTAATAATGATGACGATGATGATGATAATTGGTTAAAATAATAATAATAGTAATAATAGTAATAATAATAACAATAATATATTAAATAAATATTTAGAATTTAATAATGTTTGTATTATTTTACAATTTATTAATTGACAATAATTATATTAATAATAGAAATTTAAAAATTTAATTGTATTATTTTATAACCGGAAATAGCTAAAAGCCCAACCCATACTTAAACCCTAAGTTTTAATTATAAACTTAGGTCTAGCCGTCGAAACTTTAAAACGCTCGATACTTTTCTTCTCCATTGTTTTTCTTCTCAAAATCCTCCTTCCATACTTTCATCACATCATATTAAAATTAGGTCGCGGCAAGAACGAAGACTGTGTAATTCTAATCCCCATGTGTAATTCTAATCCCCATGAGTCTTAGGTCAGTTATGTAAATTTTTGATAGGCAATCTTAATTCCTAGAACAATAAGAATTAACATTGAATATGTGTACAAATATATTTTCCTTCTCTTGGATTTGTGTGAATAGCCTTCTGCAAAGTGGTTTAATATTGAATATAAGATGTCTTGCGTTTACTTCGCACGGGTTTTCAATTTAGGTGAATGAATTGAATATATATAGGTTTCTTCTTCTTGGCTTGTGTGCTTGAACCTATGTAATATGGCTGTGCGTTTTTCTTGATGGATTGAACACAATTCTTGCCTCGGCCTGCGTGCTTCAATTCCATGAATATGCCTATGCGTTTTTTTCCTGTGTTTGTAATTGAAAACCATTGCTCGCCTCTGAATATAAATATAAACATATATATATATATACACACACATTAAATACATTTACTCTTTAAATGTGGTTAATGTTGCATATTTCCGCACGTAGCTAATCTCCACAATAAGAGGGATTAAGTTATTTAGTTTTTTTTTTAAAAATGTTTATTGTGTGCTGATTTTTTTATAATATCATAAGCATGTGGTTAGCTATCTTTTTGGGAGTAGTGGAGTCATTTTAATTTACCTTACCGAGTCTGTTGGGCAGTGATATTAGTGATCCTAGATATTAACCATGATCCTAGATTTTAGCTAGAATAAATAGAAATATAAAATGTAATTGAAATGTTAAATATATTGTATCGTAATAAATTGTAATAGGAATATATTAATTAGATTATATAATATAATCTATTTCTATTTATAGTAAATATATAATTGAGTCATTTTAATTTACCCGAGTCTGTTGGGTAGTGATATTAGTGACCCTAGATATTAGCTATGATCCTAGACTTTAGCTAGAATAAATAGAAATATAAAATGTTATTGAAATATTATATATATTGTATCGTAATAAATTGTAATAGGAATATATTATTATTAATTAGATTGTATAATATAACATATTTCTATTTGTATTAATTATATTAATATTTCATATCATATATTTTTTATTTATTTATATTAGAAAATCTTATTATATATTCTATTTATTATATAGAATATATATCTGTTTATTTTATATTTTATATATTTCCCCTTTCTATGCTAACTATGTTAAAAGAATCATGCTATCACAATGCAATGTTTATATATTATTTATTATTTATCAATAAAGTAAGCACGTTAATTTTAATGTTTATGTTAATGTATATTGTTTGATATTCTTTCCTTCTTTATATAATATTCGTTGCATAATGAAATAGGACATGATTAGATTTTATATCAAAGTATCCTTGTGTTCCATATTTAATTAAATAATAGAAATAATTTAGGAATTTTATTATGAGTGTGTTTTAAAATAACCTAACAAGTGGGAAGATAGCTTTGGGATGGTACCTCCCAAGGTGATGAACACAATCGGGCTTTATGCCCAAGCTTTATGCCCTCAAAATATTATTTGATGTGAACCGACGATATCCGTTCTTCCCAAAGTGGAGTCCGGCGGGGTTTCCGGGACACTAGTAGCAACTTTGGGAAGAGGTGTGCACACTAGGAAGAAATACTTGATGGCCAAATTTGATTAATTGTGGCGCGGGGTTTCCCGAGTCATTGTGGTAGATCGCGGGGTTTCCGGGTCTACTATGGTTCTCTTCCCACTAAATAGCGCGTGGTTTCCCGTGTCTAAATAAATTAAAAAGATGACGAATAGTGTTTGATGTAATTATCTTATGATTTATATATATATTCGCTCGATTAACATATCTCGTGCCATTTGAATTGTGTTTTATTAGAATTACCAAAGAATTGCTGATTTTTGTATTCATGGGTCGCGATGATCCTTCGGGGAGCAGAATTTCGGTGAAACAGTGCAAGAGTTGGGGCTAGCAGTGGGAAGTGAGGAAGAATCTTCAATGAATCTAGCTAGTTTTATTTTATTTTTATTTCTATTTTTATTCTTTTTGAATAAAACACATTTATTTAAGTTCAGATTTCTGTTATTGTAATAAGTAGCCTTGCACTTGTCCCAGTACAAGTGTGGCGGTAGCACTCCCCAATGTTGTTTATTTTGAATTTCAGTAAAATTTTAGGTTATTATAACTGTTAGAAATTGGGGGTGTTACAGTAAGGATATATTAGAAGTGGCTATCCATGAAAACAAACCAATTTATCATATTTGTGCATAACAACCTAAAATTATTAGTAAATCAAAATGTTTCTTAAGGCACTGTTTTTCCTCCACTAGTAGAGCCATTGTTTTGATTCCCTTTAAACAGAGCCAAGATTCAAATGTAGACAAGGCGCAACCTGGTGCGCTTTTAAAGGACTCCAAGTGTTTTGCCAACCTATACATGATGATAAAAGGCAACAAAATTTGATGTAAATGTTCAGATCCACATTATTAATTAAATAAAAGAAGTATAAAACAAATGGAAAATAATGAAATAAAAATAAAATGGATAGTAGTTCACCACAGAATAACAGACTTAACATATGAAAAATGGGGGTTTAGAGCAGTGATTTAGATGAAAATATTTGAAAAGAGAGAATACTATAAGAAATAGCAATAAGAGTATTATTTCATTATTTTTGAGTGGTAGTACATCAAATGTTATGCATCACATACCGTAACACCCCACATACTTTGCTACTTATTATGTCTCATGTTGACATGTAGTTATAGGAATATCAACGAGTTGATGGTACGATAGATAAGAGTACTGCAAGAGAGCATGCATTAGCTTTTGGACGATGAGTAATCGATATTATATGCCTGACATATGGTTAATCTAAATTCCTGGAGGAATATTCGTGTGTACAATTTGTTTAGAACATGTATAATTAAAAATCTTGACATAATAATTATACAATCTCAAACCATGCTCTAACTAAACCTGAAGCTATGAACCTAACTTATTTATTCATATCAGTTGGCCAGGTCAGTATGAATCTAGTGGGAGTCTCTCCGTGCTTTTGCAACGGTGACTAATTAGGCAACCACTTTGACCCATCTTTCCTTAGACACCAATGGTATGAACTAACTATGTTAAACTTCTTCAGACACTCTCTCGACCAGTGCCTCTTCACAGCTCCATTCACATCGCCTTTCCAGATCCAGGTCCCTTTCTTGAACCTTTAGTCAAGTCTGAGATTCAATCGAATTGAATTTCAGGTAACAGTTAACCTCATATGCAAGTATAAACAATATATGATAGATAATCACAACAATACAACATTAAGCAAACACACTGCTACTCGACTACAATAGCACATAGCACATGTATCGTTACCGGCTTAAGCACTCACCGGTGCCTCGTGAAGCACTCACCAGTGCCTCATGACCTAGTCACGATCCTCAACGCCAGGAAATGAAGCATGCAACATTATCATATAGAAACAATAATCCACAGCTAGCTGAATGTAAACACACATGACCCCAACACTCAGTCTTGACCATGACTCACAATCATGAATCAAACAAGGATGTAGAGCCATACAAGACATAGAAGATTAAAGCTATTATAGGCGAACGTACCTTTCATAGTGTATTTAGTAATATGCTCGTCCTTTGAATCCGACCCCGGACTTCTCAGATATCCTTTAATACTATCATCAGATTATTTCCTTTTCCATATTTTTTTATGATATTGTAATAGATTTCATATGACTTAGAATAATATCCCAAAGGGTTATTTTTACCTTTTTACCCTTAGTGGATAGGTTATCCAATTTTTAACTTCACTTTCCTTAATTTCGAAATTCCATCTTTTCTGACCATATTTTTCAGCATCTTTGAAAAATTATAACTAAATGTACAAAAATCCAATTGATGTACTTCAAAAACCTACATGATCCTTGACATGTCTATTTTCATGAAAAAGTAATACCAAACACTCGAAATATCTAAGTCATTCCTTGTTTTTAATATCTTTCACCACTGTTCAGATCTCATATCCGAAACATGGATCAACTTGAAAAATTTACATCTTGGAAGAAGAGAAATTGCAAAAACACAAAGATCAAGTCAAGGTTGGTGATTCTTGAACCTCCTTGTAGTGTATTTGAATTTGTTGTTGGTTTGTGTTGATTTTTAACTTGTCTTGCAATTTTGGAAACCCTAAATATAGGGGGAGGTTCTCCGCAAATTTTGAAGTGGGTTAAAGTATGATTATAGGTTTAAACAACAAGCTAGAAGTGGTATTAGACTAGATTATGGTGCTAGAATTGGAAATCAAAATTTGTTGTTTCTTAGTCATGAATTTTGGCTAGAAATAGGGGACCTAGTGTTAGTTAAATAAGTCATAGCCTGACGATCAAGCGCGACCTCATGAGTAGGAAAAACAAATTTTTTTGTCTTTCCTTAATTTGCAGCTGAAACTATAATCAATAACCGCAACTCTTTACAGTTATCATGACTTACAAACTCTGAACACATTTGTGAGTTTTAATAGGTGCTTATGAGAATCTATAGCTCTTATGGTCCTCGTGAGTTAAAACCCATATTTAAAGTAAATACTCATGGGTTTTCATAAGGTTATCATAAGAATCCATAACAAATGGTACATTCAATGTTTTTAGACTTCTAATCATGTGATTAAAATTGGTGCCCATGACAACCCATCACTATTATGGTACTCATGAGTCATCCCAATACTCATGGGTATTCCCAAGAATATTGATCATGTGATTCCCGTAACTCTTATAGGAGATCATGAGATATTCCGAGGAAGGATCTACTCATTAAAATACATGAGGGGTTTTAGGATTACCTTATATCACTGAAGATCTCAAAGTGTATGACGTCTAATGCTGATCCACATGACTATCTCCCGATTGCCTTGAGAACTTCTCTTTGATTCCTCTCTTTCCTTGAATGCTTGCTAGGTGATGCAAGGTTGAGGACTCAACGTTCTTGGGTTTTCTTTCTCTTTGGATGGCGCCTTTTTTCCTTTTCTTGGTTTCTTTTGCCGAGAATTCCAATGGCTCCTTATGAGCTATCTTATTTGACCAATTCTCTAGGTTTTTCAAAGAATGCCATGAAAAATATATGACTCACGCATTGCGTTATATTTTTCTTTTTGGCAAAACCTATATCCCTATTTTTCTAACCGAAAATAATAAGATAATTATATCTTATTATTCTAATGGTTGAAATCCTAGGTCCACCAAGTCGCCCGCAAAAGATGAGACTAATAACATCTCAAAATCCTTTTCCACGCTTACTCCCTAATTTATTTCTAGTTATGGCCGAAAATTATGAGATTCATAATATTATAATTTACACGGTCAAAACTTAATTTAGGGTTACAAGAATTATGGCCCATTAATTGGTATTATGCAATTAATGAAGATTATGGATCTCATCCAAATCTTTAACTAATTCTTGAATTAATAATTCAAGATGATGGATCTTATCCAAATCTTTAATTAATTCTTTATTTATCCAATCTTTATTAGATGTATATTTATATTAGATAATTCCAAATTATCTTTTATAATCTAATCTCGGAATTTAAAATTCTAATTTAAATCTCAAATTTAAAATTCAAAATGGTCTAAGACCGCCTTTGGTCTTCTAACATATTTGGGCTTATTAATAGAGAAATTAACTTCCCATTAGATAACTATATATGGTGCCATTTTAATAGATTGGTCTTGGAGTCCAACTCCAATCCAAATATACACATTCTTTCGAGAAAGCCCAATAACAATTTTGGCCCAAGATTGCTAATTTTAAGCAATCAAGAATAACCTTTGTGTGTGACCCATTGGAACAATTAATCAGCGACATAAATAACCTTGGACTAATCAAACTCTTTTAATGGGCCCAAGTTATCTAATGACCACATAAGACACTAGCAATGCTCTGTGGTCCGGAATTAACCGAGTTGATCGGTGATATACTTTTTCTAATTTGGATATCGTGACGGCTTCATCTCTCACTACGTCATTCACATTTAGTTGAGAGCAAAGATAGAGTATCATCCCTCTTGGTTGACTAAATATAGCTTTTTCATAGAACTAGAAATCTTCTTCTATTGACTCTAAGTTGGAACTTGACTCTTCATGATCACTTACTGTGCACAGATTTACGAGTCAACTAAAAGTCATCCAAGTCCTACCGGTCCTATGAATGACTAATCCCTTGTAGAGGGATCGTGAGTCGTTTCGGCATATCCATCTACACTCATGCTTCTGAGTCATACCCAAGAGTACAATGTTCTCCCAATTCTCAGGCGAATAGAGTTATACAGTCAAAGTATGACCCTAAGACACAATGCTCGATGGCATCCTCAAGTCTAGGACGATCCGCACTACCAAACGTTGAGAGACTTTTATATCCAATGATACTTCCTACAAATGTTTGTGGAGTCTCTCGACGAGTCTGTTTGATGCTATATGTTATCTAGCAAATCCACCCAGGACATCAGCCAAGACATCACTATGCCTGTATTCCATGAGGCCCCTACCTTGCATCTCTATACAAGTAGACAATGTCGTATTAGTCTTATTGAGATCACCAATGCCCTTTCTTGGTGATTTAAGACTAGGAATAAGTTTCAGGCAATAGACATTCGTTGTTCTTCAGTCCTCATAATCATGATCCCGATCATAGATCCTTAAGAACACCTGTTCTATTCCTAGGGTTTTTATCTTTAAACTTATATTAACCTTAATGTAAAGGTGACACATAAATATGATAAAGATAAAATGTGCTCAAATACATAGATTATAAAATACTAAATAGAAAAAGGTGTTCCTCTGTCAAAGCAGATTGTCTCTAGGACACCTATTTACTAACACCTAGGAGGAGTATGATTTTTCCCATTTTGATGGTTCCAATAGGTTTAAAAAGAAAAATTGTGTAGGGTAAAGATTAGGATGTGAATTTAGAAGCATTTGAATTAAAATTGTGCAAAACCTCAAATTTGCCTTGTGTTAGTTCTTACAAGATAGTCGGAATTTTGTGTGTTTTGGTTTTGGTAAATGGTTTTCAATTTCCATGAAAGTTTGCAGAATCAAATTAGACATAATGATATTTAATTTGATAGGTCATATGCCTAATTTGGATTTGTATTCATGGAGATATGGATTTTTGAATCTGACCTATGAATCTGGAGCAAAATTCTGGATAGTATGTGATTATTGTTGATTCTGGATGGATTTCTGTGCATGTATATGACCACTGGTAATATTTTTCCTTCAAACTAGACTCATCAATGATCACATGGGCTTTGGAACCACCCCATTTGGACATTTTTATGATTAAATATGATTTTTCAAAGTTTGTATACCAAATCTGCCAGAATTGGGCCAAGGGTGAAATCAAAGTTAAGGCCCAAAGTGAATAATTAGATCTTTAAGGGTTAATGTGGGCTCTTAGGGATTAAAATAAACCAATTAACCCTTATGTTGGTTATGGTGTAATAGTCATTTCTAATGCTTTGGAATGAATAGTGATCCATTCTCCGCCATTGAATTGTTATAGGATCCTACATTGCATGAGGCGATTAAAAGGACTTGGAGCAAGTCGAAGAATGGAAGGCAATGAGGTGGTAACTCTTCTCTCTCACACTTTGTATGACTATGTATGGTTGCTTGAACTATATTAGTATAAGTCCCGGCTGCATGGAGCCAAACATGGATTGTTTCCCAGTTAATTGCTCATCTGCATAGAGCCAGACTTGGGTTGTTGGCCAATCAATTTCTCATGACTTAGGTTGTTGCTTAGTTGATTTCCTAGCGCTGTGGTTATGAGATGCTGTTTACAGTTGTTGTTGTAACACTTACAATTGTTGCTTCCATGTTTAGTTGTTGCTACACGTGACAAGTGCTCGCACATCAAGGAAAACATAACATCTGTATATAATTTATCACCACCAAACCTAATCAAAAGCATTAAATAATCAAGCAAGAAAGTATAGATGAAGGTTTAAAAAAGACACCAATGTCATATAATAGAGATGCTTATCTTTATTTATAAGTTTATCATTCCAAACTGATACACACTGATACAATGCAAATATAAAAGAGAAGAAGGAGAAATATAGCAGGGTAGCAAAACCACCAAGTCATCAACATTCTCAATCAGTTTATTTGAAACAAGCTAGTCTTCCATTTCACAACTCAAATAAAAAAGATAAGAAGGAGAAATATAGCAGGGTAACAAACCACCAACTCATCAACATTCTCAATCAGTTTATTTGAAACAAGCCAGTCTTCCATCTCACATCGAAAATTCATATCTTAGGCCCAATTACATTCAGAAGATCCTGACGAAGGTCTTCGACATCCTCGATTCCCACAGAAATACGTACAAGATCTTTAGTTAAACCCATGCGCACTTTCTCTTGGTCAGGAATGGGACCATGGGATGTGTACCAAGGCAAGCATATAGAGGAACCAACACCACCTATACAACAACAACAACAAAAACCCTTATTATAAAAATTCACAAAATCCAACATGTCTGCAAATTTATTACTCATCTCGATCCTTGTTATAAAACCCTTCCCTATGGTCTATAATATACCCTTATAGTTTATAGAGTAAATACCCTTCTGGGTCCCTGAAAAAAAACACGGACCCCATTTTTGTCTTTCAAACAACGAAAACCCCTTTTTAGTCCTTGAAAAGGACGAATAAGGGTTGATTGGTGAACATTCTGGTCCTCGAAAATTTCCAAATACCCCTTTTTAGTCCATAAAATTGTCCCATTTTAGTCCCTGGCGATGAAAATGGCGTCCATGTTTTTTTTTTTCTTGAACCCAAATGGGTATTTACTCTAGTTTATATTAGTAGTTTCCCTCTAAAGGTCCTTTACTTTGATATTCCTCAACTAAGTAAAGAATCTTGTAACTAATCAAACAACATCCTCTTAATAACTGTGACATAACAAGGTATATTCCCCAAGAGACTTACCAAAACTAACAGACATGCTAAAGTATTTAGTATCTTCAACAATCTTCTTTGAGAGTGGTAATGAGCCTGTTTTAAAGCTAAGCACGGATCCTGGACCCTTTGACTGCAAAATAGAAACTCTATGAATAATGGATAAAATCATCTCGGGCAAATATGTATTTTCAATTACAATACGTAATCAAATCATACCTGAAACTCGTGCAGTTCATATCCAGGATGACTAGGAAGACCGGGATAGTTAATTTCCTTTACTTTCGGATGTCCGTGAAGAAACTTGGCAATTTGTTTTGCATTTTCCTGCAAAATATAATAATAGGTTGAACATAATTACGAGCACACCAAACATTATTTAAAATTCATTAGTTTGTAACATGAATAAGGCACATGATGTTTAGTTTGGCACCTGTTTCTGCTCAACTCGCAACGCCATCGTTTTGATCCCTTCCAAACATATCCAAGAGTCCTGGGAGACAAGCCGCAACCCGTCGAATTTTTGTAATCATTTATCTTGGTTGCCAATCTTTACCAGAAAAAGGGAAAAAAGAAAAAAAGAAAAAAAAAGACGGGTACACAAACATCCATATTATTATTTGAATACAAAGTATAAATAAATGAGGATAAAAAGGGAAAAAGGTACAATTGAAAATAATTCTCAATTTCCAAAGAAAAAGAGCTCATACTCTTTGTCATTCGTAGCAAGACTACCAGCCAGGCAACTGCTGTTTCCAGCAATAAATTTTGTAGCTGAGTGCATAACAATATCTGGAAACAAAAGAAAACTTTAAGTATCTCTATATTTTTAAAATCTAAACATACATATAAACGTACATACATATACATACAGGTACATGTATATACGTACACGTATATAGATATACACATATCTACACACGTATATCTTTGAAAGTGTGATATAAATATATACCTGCTCCAAGGTCCAATGGATTACTTAATACGGGAGACATTATACTATTGTCAATAAACAGAATAGCTCCATGGTCATGAGCGATCGTGGCTATTTCCTGTACATAAATCAACAAAATGAAATAAATTTTTGTAACTTTTAAAATAATTCCATGATAGCGGTACCCACAATTCATATATATTATTTGAGGTTGGGTCCATGTGAGAACTGGATAATAGTTAGATTGTCATCATGGGACTTTATTTATTATAGAAGCGGGGTAAAAGGAAATATATACTGATGGGCCATTAATAGCTGAAGAGAAAATACACTAAAAAACACTTCGAACCAACCAATAAGGAAAATAACTTACTCCGATGTCAGATATCTTTAGCTGAGGATTGCTGGGAGTCTCTAGCCACAACAACTTTGTCTTATCAGATATAGCTTCCCTCACTTTTTCTAGAATACTTGTGTTTATTTTCCTGTCCGCGCAAGCAATATACAATACATCATCTTATAGAAATAAACCCAACAACATAATAATTTGTTTTCGTAATCCATTACTCTCCACATAAAAGCTGAAAAAGTCATACTTACTTCACTTTATTGATTCCTAGCTTTCGTGCCATTAGATTGTGTATAAACTTATATGAACCCCCATAGATATCCTGTACAGTAATGATTTCTTCCCCTGCATATTGGAATTATATATGTAAATGACAATAAAAGCAATGATTTAAACAAATAGTGCTAGTTCTTGTTATATTTATATAATATAAACAAGTAGTACTAGTTGCTTTTATTTTATTAATTTCTCCCATTAAAACTATGAGAAGAAATATAAACAATCAGTTGTAGTTCTTGTTATATTTATATAATGAATATAAAATTAGGGGGTTTAAATATATGTATTAGGAATTACGTACAGAGTTGTATTAGGCTCTAACTGAATTGTTCTTATAATTTTCTCAATTATGGGTCTTGGTTCTTATACTCATAATTTAATAATTTAAAAGAGACAAACAATAGAGTAGCTCATGACGTGACTCTCACTCAACACACTCATAAATTAGATTTTTTTTTTTTCCCTTCATATATGTCTAGATAAAATCAAAATAAAATAAAAAAGATGATCTTGAGCATATAATAATTTTTTTTTAGTTTTTTTCTTACTTTTATGTTAATAACTTGCATTTGAGTTAAAAAAAATTGAAACAGACTAAATGATGAAGTGTACCAGGGTTAACAAGTTCACAAACAGCAGTCAAAGCAGACATTCCACTACTGAAGCAGTAGGCATAGTCTGCGTTGTCAAGCTTTGCTAATAAACTGAGAATACAAAAATAAGTCAAGAGAAGAGTGAATGGGAAAAAAAAAGGATATAGAAAGAATAAACAGATTATAAAAGGAACTACTAACGCTTCCAAAGTATTCCGAGTAGGATTAGCACTTCTAGAGTACCCATAATCACCAAATTGTGTAGCAGATTTCTGCATGAAACAAAAACATACATAGATGAAAAAAAACATTATGAAAAAAGAATAATTAAATGCACAATTAGTAGTAAAGAGCTTAATAATTAGCATAAATATATAATAACTCATCTTTGGTTTATACAGATCGATCGGTGTTTGCCTTCTTTATCTAATTCCTTGTTCTCACTCAATGTTAAAGGTTAGAATATTATCCTCTATAAATATAAAAGCATGAATCATCATTATTTTCATGGCATCATATGCCATAAGGATTCTTCTCTCAAAGAATTCTTGTGGAAATCTCAGTCAACATCTGGTCTTGCGTTCCTTTCTAAATGTTTAAGAGACTCATTATTCTGAATTCATATAGCTCTAGCCTCATAACAGCCCACTCCAAGCCTCCTCTCACAGTCTATTGTGTCAAGAAATGCTTCATCTATATTCCTGCTCAACCATCTTATTCATTGACTAGCTCTTGTTAGGAGACACTAGCATTGCTTTTTGACTTCTCCTTTATTCATGTCAAGGCCATATCTTTGCCTTATTTTCTTGAAGTTTTTTAGTTTTTATTTTCGTGTTTCAACTATATGTAACGTGTAAAACTTGTTTTTACTTAATATCATTTTGTATTGAACCAAAAACAAAAATGCATAGATCAAATTTTCTCACCATTTTGAAAGTGGCAGTTTGGTAAATTGGTGTGGAGGTTGCTTTGAAAGGATCCCAGTCAGCATAGTAATTAACCAGCAGTGTAGACAAACTGGGCTCTTTTGTTTCTGTGTACAAACTGGGCTCTTTTGTTCCTGTGTACAAACTGGGCTCTTTTGTTTCTGTGTACAAAATGGGGTCTTCCGTTTCTGTATACAAACTGGGGTCTTCCGTTTCTGTATACAACGGAAAAACAGAGTATCAACACAAGGTCAGAGACTGAGACTTTGTAGCCTAGTGACATGAAAGCTTCCTTATAAGTCAGAGATCATAGGTTCGATCCCATTATTACCTCAGGTCGTTAGAAACCTGCCCTTTAATTCAAAAACAAAAATAAAAAAGAGTGTCAACACAAGAAACACTTCACAAACCTTTAGGTATAGGGACGTCAGCTTCCCCCACAGCCTGTTCGGGGTTTGTCTGCTCTGTTTTGATTACTCTGAAGCCCTTTCCAGAACTTGTGATCTGAAAAAACACATTATAATAGGAAACGTTATCATTAAAATATCACAGTAAGCTATAATTACAATAACTAGAACAAGAATTTGGTAAAGGAAAAGGTACATAATAAGGTGTCTGAAAAAAGATTGTTAATCGTTACCTTATAAAAATTGAGATGATCCATAACTTGATAGAGATGTTATAAACTTGTGCTCTTGGATTAGCTGCAGCAAACCACAAACTTGATTCAAAATCAAAGCTATAGATGCATATATATATACACACACACAGTCTCACTGTAAAAGAATACTTCCCTGAAGACTCACACAGACACATTCACATGCTATGCACATGTCCAGAAGGAAAGAATCCTCATTCCATGCTGTTTTTTTTTTAAAAAAAAAAAATATGCTGGGAAGGATATGAAAGAATCCTCATTTTTTCTTTATATGCTTAAGAAGTGCTTGCCGAAGCACATAAAGAAATATTGATGGCATTTTTATATATATATATATATATATATATATATATATATATATATATATATTTTATTTATTGATTAAATTATGTACTACATCTTGGAAATTTTTTTGCATCCGATATATCAAATTAATTAATTTACAACCCTGCATTCATAAATATTTTTTCTAAATACCAATATCCTTGAAATTAATTAATTTAAGATACTAGATGCAAAAAAAAAAATATTTCAAGATGCAACATATAATTTGATCTAAATAAATAAAATAATATATAAAAAATGTCATCAATATTTCTTTATGTGCTTCTTGGGAGGACAAACACCTAAGAAGCACATAAAGAAAAGCATGGAATGAGGATTCATAAAGAAAAGAAAGGAATGAAGTGGGGTTCAAGGGAAAGAAAGAAGCAAAGACAAAAATCGTTAGGAAGCATTTGAAAGAATCCTCATTTCATGCTTTTCTTTCGAATCCTTCATAATGATTTGTCTTTGCTTCTTTCTTTCCCTTGAACCCCACTTCATTCCATACTTTTCTTTATATGCTTCTTAGGTGCTTGTCCTTCTAAGAAGCATATAAAGAAATATTGATGGCAATTTTTTTATATATATTTTATTTATTTAGATAAAATTATATGTTGCATCCTAAATTTTTTTGCATCCAATATCTCAAATTAATTAATCTCTAGTCATGCATTCAGAAATATTTTTTCTCTAACACCAAGTATCCTGAAAATTAATTAATTTAAGATATAATATGCAAAAAATATTTTAGAAGCAAAGCATATAATTTTATCTAAATAAATAGAATATATAAAAAATAAAATAAATAAAAAATTCCATCAATATTTCTTTATGTGCTTCTTAGGAGGACAAGCACTAACAAACACATAAAGAAAAATATGGAATAAGGATTCTTTTCTTTATGTGCCTCTTAGGTACTTGTCTTGTAAGAAGCACATAAAGAAATATTATTGATAGCAATTTTTTTATATATTTTATTTATTTAAAATAAATTATATGCTGCATCCTAAAATATTTTTTGCGGTCAATATCTCAAATTAATTAATTTTCAGTCTATGTATTTAGAAATATTTTTCAGTAATCCCGTATTCTGAAAATTAATTAATTTTGAGATATTGGATACAAAAAATATTTAAGAATGCATCATATAATTTAATCTAAATAAATAAAATATATTAAAAAAATGCCATCAATATTTCTTTATTTCTTAACCCCATACTGCTTGGAATAATGGAATGTGGGAAGAAGGCGGCACAAGGCAATGGATGGCAAGAATGTATGCGTCGTTCTTGGGTGGTAGCTAGTCAAAGCTGTGGGCCCCAATTTATTTTTTATAAACAATTGTATTGCCTCCGATCTTATAAGCTATAATTACAATAACTAGAACAAGAATTATGGTAAAGGAAAAGGTACGTAATAAGGTGTCTGAAAAATGATTGTTAATTGTTACCTTGTAAAAACTAAGATGATCCATAACTTCATAGGGATGTTATAAGCTTATGCTCTTGGATTAGCTGTAGCAAACCACAACTTGATTCAAAATCAAAGCTACAAATGCGCGCGCGCGCACATACTGACAGACACAGTCTCACAGTAAAATAATATTTTTCTGAGGACTCTATCAAGGGTGGCAGGAAAAGCCGAACAAGGCCATAGGGAAAATCTTGGTTCTTTGAGCTCTCAAGTTTCAACCCATGAATTGACCATATGCTAGTTTGAAGGGGAACAAATTTGGAACATCCATGTCCATTTGATGGAGGTTAAAGTATAAAGAGCCCAACCACAAAATCTATACATCCAACTCAAGCCGTCCCAACATAAAAGAAGCCTTCCTTCCCCTTTCACTTTTAATCATTCCCATCTTGTCCAAATCTTAATTTAATATAACCCTAAGATACAATCCCAGTCCAAGATGCCATTACAAATATAACAAAACATTCACATGAATTCATGATATGATATAATATTTTGTTGTATATTAATTTCTGTGATAGATTTCTTTCAATTTGTTATATATTAGGTCCGTATTGTATTTCAAGTATTTTCATTTATGATTTAATATTTTCTATTTTCGCCCCCGGATTAAAATTCCTGGATCCGTCACTTTGGCTAATAAATATAAACAATTTGACTTAAATCTTATCATATTGGAGATACTGGAGTGCAAGTAGCAATTTAAACATAAGTCTATGATTATTATAATTTCTACGTCAGTATAATGATAATCAACGTGAAAGGACACTAAACATAACGTGTTTTCACACGGATCAAAATTGCACTGAGATAGATCAAACTTATAATGAATTATAAATTCATGTTTTATTGTTTTAATATTAATAAATCAATCTAAATGGTAAGCCCAACCTCTCAAGGACCAAAGTTTAGATATTTCTTTTAGATTTTTCGAGATCGAACCAGCCTGTAATGTTTGAAATGGACGCGTTAGACAGGCGTATGAAACGAAATTGGTGAATTCTCGGTATATCATCAATAATGAAGTTCATTGAGAATGCATCTTGTTGATCCTGATCTATTAAGATTAGATGGAGTGGTCCATACACTAATAATTGATTAAAACCTACAGTTTCTACATCATTGATTAATATACCACTCTATTCCTCATTATAAGTATATTTTAATCAATTCTAAGTTCTAAGAAAGGTATCAGTTTAGTTATGCTATCCCTGTTTGGCATCGAACTGTGCGCTATGACGCTGATATATGTGGATATTCAAGTGGGGTATTATATTTTGAATATTATATGCACCTAATAAAATACCTCCGGGACAAAACTCAAGTTGTTTATATCCATTAGATCAAGATTTTCAATCAAACTTCTATTTTACTATTATTAGTTGTTAAAATACATATTTCCACTTATAAATTCACCTACAAAAGCTTGTAAGTTTTTGTATGAGCTCTTTCAACACAAATTAGAAATTGCAAATTTTCATAAGGATACTTGCTATTGTTGGTTAATAAAATTAAGGTTTGTAAGTAAACATATGCACTCTATAAATTTACCTGTGAACATGAGCTAAATAGAAAGGGTGGACCCACGGGGCCAGGCTCCCCCTAAAATTTTCATAAGGATACTTGCTATTGTTAGTTATGCTATCCCTGTTTGACAATGCTAGTGTGAAGGGGGGAACAAGATTTGGAACACCCCTGTCCATTTGATGCAGGTTAGAGATTAAAGAGCCCAAACTCAAAATCTATACATCCAACTCAAGCCGTCCCAACATAAAAAAAGCCTTCCTTCCTCTTTCACTTTTAATCATTCCCATCTTCTCCAAATCTTATCTTAATTTAATATAACCCCAAGACACAATCCCAGTCCAAGATGCCATCCATAAATATAGAAAACAAACAAAGATAACAAAACATTCACAATAATTCATAGATGTGTATATATATATCCATCATTTACCCTCTTATTAATATAGTGATTAGACTTGTATTCACTCTTTCAGTTTCTACATCATCTAGCGAAAGATCTTTCTCTACTATGAAGATAATCAAGAACAAACTTTGAAATAGAATGGAAAAGCAATTTCTTGATAATTCTTTGATTACATACATTGAAAAAAAAAATCATTTAGAGTTTTAGCACACATTCAATTATAGATTAGTTTAACGATATGAAAACACGTAGAGAAAGAGTCAAGTGAAGTGATCTTAATTTCCATGTTAGCTTTCTTTCAATTTTTTATATTTTAGGTCTATATTGTATTTCAAGTATTTTTATTTATGATATAGTATTTTTATTTTTTATTTTTGTCATTAAAATTCCTGAGTCCGCCATCGCTAATAGATTTAAACAATTTGACTTAAATTTTATCTTATTGGAGATATTGGAGTGCAATATGATTATTATAATTTCTACGTCAGTAGAGTGTTGATCAAAGTCAATTCTAAGTTTTTAAATATGTATTAAATTTATTAAAATTTTCAAGTTTATCCTGATTAAATAAAGGGTAAAATTGAAAAACAATAATTAATAACCTCTAAGTAACTTATATTTAGGATAAAAAATTTCTTTGATAATAGACGTATAATAACGATAGAAGGGTAATAGTTTTCATTCTCACTAATAAAAATGATTCCCTACTGTCCTCCCTCCTTACCCCCTAGACAAATGAAAAATATTTGAATTATAAATATAATTAATGTTAAACAACATTTTGATTTATGTGATTTGAGTGGTTGTAACTTATATATATTAAGCATGTTATTTTAATTTCTGTGGATCAAATCATAGTGATATTTTTTTTTTTTTTTTTTTTTTTAATAATAGACCTATACGCCTAGATATATGGAACTATAGAAGAGCGTACAAGATCTAATAAAATAGTAGAAGAGAGGAAACAGGCATGATTCCATATCTCAGTTAGTTGTTCACAATTTTAACTATTCTCAATTAATAATTATGTGATATAATTAATATCTTAGGAAAATATCACTTAGGTCAAGGAAGAGAAAAAATATCAAAAAAGTCTCAACCCCAAATCTCATATCAAAAAAGTCCTTAGGGACTTTTTTTATATTAATTACGGAATTCCAATATCAAAAAAGTCTCGTTATCAAAATAGCTATTCATGTTGTTAAAATAATTTTTCTTGTTTTTAAAATTTTCCTATGAAAAAATTGTTCTCAAAATGACTTTTCATGTTGTTAAAATAGCTTTTCTTGTTGTCAAAAATTTTCTAGGTTTCTAAAATTTTACACGCCGAAAGAAAAATTCGAAAATATTTTGACAATAGGAAAAGTTATTTTGACAACAATTTTTTCATAAGGAAATTTTAACAACGAGAAAAACTATTTTGACAACGGTACTTTTTTTATATTTTTTCTTCATAGTTAATTTCAAAAAAGTTCCTAGATAGGGGATTTGGAGGGATTTTTGACCAATTTGCCCCTAATTAAATAAATAATTACCGAAATGCCCTTGTCTCGAAAACATACGTCGATTACATCTCGGATGTAATCGACTAAACCGTGGGGCCTTTTTTTTTTAATTTGCCTATGATGTAATCGACTAAGCTACGGTGCTTATTCAATTACATCGCGTCGATGGGGTTTTTAAAACCCCCATTCGCGCAACCGAACCCTAATACTCGATTAAACTCCCCCAAACCTCTCCCCCTCGATTTTTTCGCCAAAACCTTACTGAATTCGTTGGTGGTTGGGTGGAGGTCACTACTACAGAAAATGGTTTTTGCGTCTCAGAAAGACGTCCTTTTTTAAAAAAAGGAAGTAAAAAATAAGGGCGGTGGCATTTTTGTAATTATATGGGATAAAAATTGACTTTCGGAGTCTAAGTTTCAAACTTAGACTCCAAAAGTTTCACTTTCGAGTCTAAGATTCAAACTTAGACTCCAAAAGCATGACTTTTAGAGTCTAATTTTGAAACTTAGACTCCAAAAATCATTTCGCATACGACGAGAAAATAAGGTCGTGTCATGCAACAGGGGGTCACGTCGTGCAAAGTGGGGCCCACGAGAGACACTTTTTGGAGTCTAAGTATAAAACTTAGACTCCAAAAGTGGGACTTTGGAGTCTAAGTATATAAGTTAGACTCCAAAAGTAGATCCTAGCGCCAAAAATTAATGCCAAAAATTTGTCGGGCGCTAAAAACAACACTTTTGGAGTCTAATTTTGAGACTTAGACTCCAAAACATTTCAAATTTGTACATCTTTGGAGTCTAAGTTTTAAACTTAGACTCCTAAAATGATGTCGCATGAGAAAAAAAGGTCACGTCGTGGAGCGGGGGTCACGTGGTGCGGCGGGGGTTATGTGTGGGGCCGTGAGAGACACTTTTGGAGTCTAAGTTTTAAACTTAGACTCCAAAATCATGCTTTTGGAGTCTAAGTTTTAGACTTAGACTTCAAAAGTCTCCCGAAAAAAGCAAGACGACTTTTTCTTCTTCTTCCCCACTTCATTTCATTTCATTTCATTTCAACTTGTCTTCCTTCTCTACTCAAGCACCTTCATTTCGGATGCGACTGAGACCTTCATCGTCGACCTCCTCCGTCATCGCCCCTCCTTCGCGTCCTCCCTTCACGTGGTTCGTGCTCATCGTCCTCCTCGTCTTTTTCCGTCAACCATCGTGCGTCTTCCTCGTCATCTTTTTCCAAAGCAATGCAAGCCTCTCTGTCTTCTTTTTTATCGAAATCAAACTCGGATCCGAGCTAATGAAGGAGGAGGATGGCAAAGGTGAGCAAAAACACGGATCTATAGATTTTTTTTTTAAATTTTGAGTTGCTCTTGTTATTTTTCAAAAACACGAACTCGGATCTATGTTCCTAAAGCTTTCAATGTGCTATAGATGATAGTCCGGTGATGTTTTGTTTATTGCGTTCGGATTTTTTCCGCATTTGAAATTTCTTAGAGTTGTTTATTGTGTTGTGGATTTTTTTGAGATCCGAAATTTCTCGGATCTATTTATTGCGTTCGGATTTTTTTTTTTTTCAGATCTTAAACTTTCTAGATATGTTTATTGTGTTCTGGATTTTTTCGTTCGGATGTGTTTTCGGATCTCAAACCTCTCGATTTGTGTTTAACGCCGTCACCATCCCCATCTATTTTTTTTTTTTTATAAAAAAAATACTTATGGAGTCTAAGAAATATTTAGACTCGTAAGTCTTCACTTTTGGAGTCTAAGAAATATTTAGACTCCGTAAGTCTCCACGTTTTGCGCCTCCCAGATAGACGTCCCCACGTTTTTAGACGTTAAAAGGCGAAATAATTGGACGTTATAGACCTTTTTTGTAGTAGTGAGGTGGAGGTGGAGGTGGCGGTGGATGTTGATTAGCTGCGTGCGTACGCATGGATAAATCCATTTCAACTACTTAATTATATTGATGAGCTATTCTATAAGTGTACGTTTTCTTTTTTCTTTTTTTTTTTGTAAGAGAAAATTTTCAATAAGTAGACGAATTCTATATACATGAGCTTGGTTCTTTGCGAAGATATGAGCATAATTTTTCGAATCTTATGCGAGAGAAAAATTCTTATTTTGTTCTTATTATGCATCTACACCATTAATTTTGGACCATTACGTTAGATTTAATTTAATTTAATTTTTCTATTTAAAATAAATATTTATTTTAATATGCATAAAGTTTAAAATAAATATAATTTTATAACTATTACTTCTCATAAATCTAAATTTATCATTTAAAAAATCATAAATTAAAATTTTTAAATTTGGATCGTTGATATTAAATTTAAATAATTTTTTTGGTCAATTTAAATTTAAATAATTAAGATCTATGAATGCGAACCATAGTGTAACTTAAAAACAAATGACTGTTAAAAGCAGAAATTATATAACCTGTTTTGGGTGAAAAATAAATTTTTTAAGGTGAGAGTTTAAGAATTTTTAATATATACACACATTGATATAATAATAAATATTATATGATATAATAATACATTATATGCTATATATTAAATATTATATGATATTGTTGGAAGTACGATACAATCAAGGGCATATTTGCTTTTATCATGATTTTGGTAGTTAGAGAGATTTTAGGATCTGATTAGAAGATTATTGAAATTTAAATTTTATGATTATTATTTTGTATGATTTTGGTTGTAATCCATAGATATTAGGATCTAGAAATATAAAATTAAGATTTTTCAATATTATAAGAAAAATGAATTTAAATTTTATATATATATATATATATATATATAATGTAGGGCCACAATTTTTATTTCTCCTGTGACTTCTTCGTCTTTCTTTAGTAAAATAAAAATAAAAAATGATATTTTATTATAATATATTATATTATATTTATAATATATCATAAGATGAGAGTCTGCGGGTGGCAACGATCGGGTTTCCCATTCCCATCGATTACAAATATATGCCCTACACACACATTCAACGCAAACACACACAGCCAACATACACACGGCTTCAAGTCCGGCACAAGATATATAGATCACATTCAACATTCTATTCATTACACAAAACCATGAAAGCACAAAATGCAAATGAAAGCACAAAACGAGTAAGCAGGATTCAGAAAGGTTTTGGCGTAAAAATCAGAGGGGAAGAGGTTTGGGGGAGTTTAATTGAGGGTTCAGTTGCCCTGAACGGGGCTTTTAAAGAAACCCATCTGATGCGATGTAATCGACTAAGCACTGTAGCTTAGTCATTACATCGCAGGAAAATTTTAAAAAATAAGGCCCCGCAGTTTAGTCGATTACATCTCAGGGTGTAAATATGTTTCCAGACAGGGGCATTTCGGTAATTAATTATTTAATTAGGGGCAAATTGGTCAAAAAGCCGGATTTGGAGTTGAGACTTTTTTGATATTTTTTTCTCTTCCTTGAGACCGAGTGATATTTTCCCTAATATCTACTCGCAATTATGTGATATATAATAACCACCGGTTGTTTGCCCAATAGCTGACTAATTTTGTTCGATTAACAAAACGAAATATTAAGATCAAGTTGGCATGTTCACATGGAACTTTATTTATATTTGTACACTAACCTTGTGCTATTATTATATTTTTACACTAATCTCGTGCTATTTGTAACAGTCCTAATTCAATACTATCCATTATGTACAATAATAAGTAGTATATATATAAGAATATCATCAAAGTTGAGCGATTGAGCGTAATAGTTGGGTTTAGCAAATGAGTAACTAATACGTGGCTATAACTTATACCGTTTATGGTGTATCCGGTTGAGGGAATATCAGTACATTTATCCAAATATACATATACAAAGTATCTAAAGTAATAATACAGCCCAAAATAGTAAAACTCCGGCTGAGTTCTTGCGCGTGCTGCTTAGCCTTTTCACCGGTTCTCAATCCTCCAGATCCTGAAGCTAGGGCGAATTTTGAGATTCAATATTCATTAATCTCATGTAACAGTTAGCATCATGCTCAAGTAGTAACAGTATATATGACAGACATTTATTACATTTCAGCATCAACCATAAATAGTACACAGCAGATATAAGGTTACAACAATACATAGTATACAATACATGTAATGTTAACAACACAACAATGCATAGCACATAGCACATGTAATGTTAACAACATTTTCACTTACTAGTGCCACAACTCCTCGTGTCCTCAGCGCTAGGAAAACAACCACTACTACAAAAATGAGATATTACTACCCAAAAGGACATCCTTATTTAAATTTGGGAAGTAAAAGTGAACACGGTGGCATTCTCGTAATTAATTGCTTGGATGTTGAGCCTTAGACATCCCAAATAATACTTTAGGAGGCCTAAAATGGATTTTCAAAGTCCCAAAATTATTTTAGGACTCCTAAATTACTTTTTTGGCGCATTTTGAGATGGTTTTTGGATTTTTTGATGCCCTAAAATAATTTTAGGACATCTAAAATAAATTATTGGCAACCTAAAATTACTTTGGGACACCTAAAATCATTTATTTCGCGCATTAATGAAATTTTTTTGGGTGCAAGGCAGGACATTTTGGCGCCAGGAATTTTTGTCGAATTTAGGAGTCCTAAATTAGGGTTTAGGATGTCAATATTGAACATATGGAGTCCGGAAATTGTTTTCAGGATGCCAAAAAAGTTCCATTTCCTGTCTCACACGATCACATCCACTGGCTCTCTCTCACACTCGGCCTGTCTCACACGATCATGACTAGGAAAGCCCTTTCATTCCCCTCACATTGTGTGCGCCGTAGCTCCGTCTCCTCTGTCTTCCCTCTTCGTGTCGTCCTTCGGCTTGCGTGCTCTGTTTCCGGCGCCTCCCCCCTTCTTCGGGCCTCCTTCGCTGATTTTGTACTAAAATGGTAATATTATGCCATATTTTTGTGTATTTGCTGCTCTGGAATTGTTGATTAATCTGATAGTATAGATGTGAGGGAGTTTAGGAACATTACAACACCTTTGTGGTCCGTGTGTTATCATTTTTATGTATCTGCTTCTTCGGGCCACCTTTGATTAATCTGATTAATCTGATATTTTTGTGTATCTGTTGCTCTTGAATTGTTTCACTTGGTTGTGTCAATTCTATGTTGGTTTTGTGTTGTTGTCGGCCCTTAAAATATTGCAATTTTTTCTCGTTGTAAGTGCATATTTTCAAACTTGAATTAATAGCGGTCATTATTTATCAAGCTTTGCCTCATAGTAGTGTGCATGATTGACAAGTTTTATGGTACAATAGATAGGTAGCATCATTTGACACTCTCTAATTTAATTTTCCTTTCTCACCTATATACGCTTTATCCATAACAAGCTCTCTCCCTCACACTGCTCACATCAGTTCCAAACCATAAGAATCTATCCCATTACAGACTTCTCTATTCCCTTCACTTTCATGTTGCAGAGATTTCAATAATTAGAGATTGAGCTTGTGAAGGTTATTAATTCATCCGCTGGACTAAAGTGTATTCGTTGTTATGTGATCTTAATCTTGCCCTGTCAAGTTTTTGCTAGTCATGATCATTCTGGAATAGATCATATATATGTCTTGTTGATTGTTCATTCTTCTGTCTGCAGATATATATGATTATCTAATTAAGAACTATCTGTTGTAATTAAAATACAACGGATAGGTAGCATCATTTGGCACTCTCTAATTTAATTTACCTTTCTCACCTATATATGCTATATCCATACCAAGCTCTCTCCCTCACACTTCTCATTAGTTCCAAACCATAAGAATCTATCCCATTACGGGCTTCTCTATTCCCTTCACTTTCATGTTGCAGAGATTTCAATAATTAGAGATTGAGCTTGTGAAGGTTATTAATTCATCCGCTGGACTAAAGTGTATTCGTGGTTATGTGATCTTAATCTTGCCCTGTCAAGTTTTTGCTAGTCATGATCATTCTGGAATAGAACATATATATGTCTTGTTGATTGTTCATTCTTGTGTCTGCAGATATATATGATTATCTAATTAAGAACTGTCTGTTGTAATTAAAATATAATCAAAATTTTAATCTTTCCTAATCAATTCAACGAAAAATTCTTATGTGTAACTTTTCAAACCAATTTAAAAAAATCTAGACCAACTTAAGCTGGCATTAGTGGAGGGGATCTTCCTTTTTTTAATAATAAGGCAAAGTGATATTAAAAATGAAACAGGAACATTAAAAACTACTAGTTATAATGAGACATAAAAAAAATTTAACCACATCATAAAACAGAGAAGAGGCGTTGAATAAAGAGACCTAAGAAATAATTTTAAGAAGGGAATTTAACATCATTCTAAACTACATGCATCTCTAATAATAGAAAGAGAGGGAAGTTGATTCTTCTTTTGCTGAAGTAAGGAATTTCCAATGAGTTATTTCAAGAAATCAATAATTCTTTCTTTATGAATTGCCAATCGAGATCAGTTGCATAAAAGTTAATGGTTTCTTTTGAGTAGGAAAATAATGCTTGAGATAAGAAAATGAAATGAATAAAGTGGGAGTCATATCCTGATAAGAAGCAAAAGGATCTCTTCCTTATCCTTAGAAAGAAACAAAACGCAAAGAATCTTAATTTTCTAGCAGACACATGGTGGCCTGGTAATATCAGTTTTCAAATCTGTTTTGTATATGAAAAAAAATAGAAGCGAATTTAATATGATACAGCATGAACAAATAAAATCTGTATCACTAGATGCATGCTTTATGATGAACGCTTGTTTTTACAATTTGACACTTACCTCTTGCATGTTTTATGTACAAGAAGCTACTCTATGCAATCAGTGAAGGCCAAGGGTCTTTTGATTCGTCCTGATATTCTGGAACTAATCAAATGATCCTGTATGTTAATATATGGTGAATCAGGGTTATTCTGTAGGTTAATTCTTTTTTGTTTTTATGCACCATCATCCTTACTTCTCAAATAAGCGCGTTATTGCTGCCAAAGTTGTGGCATATTTCAGGTGAGTTAAGATTGTGCCTATTCTCTTTGCGTTTTTGGTGTTTATTGCTAAATTCATGGTGGAATGGAAAGAAAGTGAGGGGGGAAGGTTTTGATTTTTTATGATACCTTTCGTTTGGGATTCTTCAATATTGGGAGAAGGATAATGATGGATTTTCCCTTTGGACCCAAACTTGGGAAAATGATCTGTCATTCGAAACTTCTTTTCTCTATCTTCACTCTCTTTACATTTTCTTTTGGACTTATTTCCTTTTATTCTCTTGCCAACTTTGGATGAGGGATGAGTCCCCCAAACTATCAGTTGCTTCCCTTATGCCCCCTCTTTCCTTTTTATCAACACAAACCATTCATTATCATATTCTTCCTTCATTTTCAATAGTCCCTCTCTGACTCTATGAAAAGCTCTTTGACTAAATGAACGGATCTAATTAAAGGCAAGCTCTAGTACATGACGGTGGCATGAGCCAGGAGGCAAATTAAAGCAGCTGAGAAGGATTCATCAAAAGGAATGCTATAAGCCTATATATATGACTTTGATCACCTAATAATGAAACTGGGTGTTGGAGATTACTCATAGAACCTAACCAAACGTCGTAATGGCACATCCAGGGTCATATCAAACATGGGCATCGATCTTAATGAGTGGTCTTGAATGATATTGAAGGAAAGAGAGAGAGAAAAAGCCAAGGCGACTGACAAATAATCTGCTCCTTCCTCTCTAAAAATGCTCAAATTATATGATTCTTCCTTGTTTCTCTGTTTCAAACTAATGTGACTGCAAATGCTTGCTTAGAGAACTTACATTGTTAACAAGATTTCCTATTACCGCTTGCAAATAAGTTTTGTACTTGGTTTTCAATAGAACAACCATATGATGATAATGTAGATATAGGCGAGAAGAGATTAAAGGATAATCATCTTTATCTTTTTTGACTACCTTTAAAGAAATCTTGGTCAAAGGTTTGAAGCAAACGGTTGCGATCTAAAATTAGGTCAGTCGCTTTCATTTTATTCACAAACACATATTTTCTTTTGTCTTTCCTTTATTGTTAGCCATCTAAACTACATGAACTTGATTAAAAAAGTGATGGCTTCATGGTTTACCATTACCATTACCATTGAAGTATATGTTAGTAGGAATAATTTCAATGTTCTCTTTGTTGATGAAATTGTTGGATTTAATAGCTGATATTATTCTGAATTGCCTTAGTTAGTAAGTTTTGTTGAATTAAGCTTGAAATTGTTTGTTATTGAAATTTTGGGATGTCTTACTTTTAAGGGGAAATGATACCGAATTTTTTTTAAAAGATTGAGAAAAAAACATGTCGTTCTTGAAATTGTTATAAACTTGAGTGTTGTTGGAAATGTCTTAGGTAGTAATAAAATGGGGCATAGTTGGATGGATGCTTTGAGAACTAGTGAAGAATATGAGAATGGGGTGGAAGAGTTTATTGAATTTGCTAGAAGGAATGTGGCTACAAAAAATGTGATATATTTTTGTCCATGTGTTAATTGTTTAAATGAGAATCGACAGGATATTGCTGATATAAGGGATCACTTACTTTGTGATGGAATAAACCTTCGATACACAACATGGATATGGCATGGTGAGGAAGTAACTACCAGTGTGTCCCACGAAAATGAAGTTGAGGTAGATGATGATGGAATGTAGAGAATGATTCATGATGTTGAGGTAGAATCTTTTGCATAATCGCATGAATATGATAGCATGCGAGTGATGCAGAGACACCTTTGTTCCCTGGGTGTACTAAGTATACACGGTTGACTGAGACCTTACATTTGGTCAACTTAAAGGCAACTTGTGGGTGGACTGAAGTAGTTTCACGTTGCTGTTTAAATTGTTGTGTGATATGTTGCCAGATGATAATGTACTTCCAAATCATATGTATGAGGCCAAGAAAATCTTGTCTGCGATGGGCATGAAGTATAAAAAGATACAAAGTTGCCCTAATGACTGCATATTGTACAGAAATGAGTATGAAGGCCTTAGTAATTGTCGGAAGTGTAAAACTTCATGATACAAAGTGAAGAAAGGTGGTGGTTCTAGAGATCAGACAACAAAAAAGCAACCTTTGAAGGCATCGTTCTCTTGCAGACCAAGATAGTTGAGCTCCAGCACGACCCTATCACCCCTGCCCATCTCGCTAGCTATTCTTCTGTCCCTGTCGCTGATGACTCCTTCGTTTCCTTCCCTTCTTCTTCCATTGACAACAGCTTCGTCCTTGCTCACATAGGTCTACCTTCTTTCCCTGACTCTTCCTCCTGTTGTGCGACGTTGATGATGGCTTCTCCTCGTCTCAGGATCAGTTATCGAGCCAGCATGATATGGTGGATATTTTTTCCAAACCCCATATATACTCTGAATTTGGATGTTCTCCCCCTATGATCAATATTTCCTTGTTCTAGATTGTTATTGGATTCTAGAAAATATTTGATGCATTACTTCTCACTCCGATGACTTGGACTCTCCACCTCTGCTGCCGCCTCCGACAAATCTAAGATCAGGAAACACCAGCATCTCCTCTTTCATGCCATGACCTAGGAAGGGATGAAGGAGGGATAGAGAGAGGATGGAGGAAGGAAAGACTAGGGATGGAGGAAGGAGAGAGGGGGGATGGGGGCGGCAAAGAGAGAGAGAGAGAGAGGATGATGTGTCATATTGTAATACCCAGGATAATTATCTATCGGAATATTATATTTTAGCAAATAATACGTATTTGGAAATAGGTGAATATGTGGTTTTAAAACCTTGTAGGATACTTATTCTATTGTCAGGAAATTTCTAATGAAATTAGAGGGATTTAAGTGTCAAAATCCCTAAATGCAATTATGGGCCATGAAATGCCCCGAAAATATTATGATAAATTCCAAGAGGCAATAAAATATTTATCGAAAATTAGAAAGTATGTTGTCTCTAATTTTAGGAATTTTTGGGATTATTTCCCTTGAAAAATAATGAGGTAAAATTAAATATAATTTTGGGGAGCATAAGTTGCCCCATGATTTTTAATATGATATGTGGGACATAAAATACCAATGTCAATAAAATAGTTGTGAGAAAATGATTAATCCTAATTAAGAAAATTATCAACAATTAGAAAGTGATTAGTTAAGTAATTAATGACTAATTGTTTAAGCTCGAACAAGAGAATATTTAAGGTAGATTATGAAAAATCCTTTAAGTAAGTGTTTATGGCTAATATTAGCATAAAGTATGCTTGCAAATCAATTAGAAAAGATTAAGAAAAATTGGTGAGATTAAGAACATGAAAACCCTAAATCCTAAAAGATTGCTAATCATGGGATTAATGCTCTAATTAAGCTTCTAGCTAATTTAGATAAATTAAAAAAAAAATAAAGGGAAGAGAAACCCGAAATTTGAGTGTGAAAAGGGTTGTGGGTTTTTCAAAAATAATATCATGATATTTTGTTAATTAAATAATAATATAATTAAGATATTTGTGGAAGAACCAAGAGGATAAAGGGGAACCGATAGAAATTAAATCCTACCTAGAAACCCGTGAACTAGGTTTCTTAGGTCAGGACATATTACAAACAAGTGAATTTTTGTCCAGAAGTTGGTGTTAGCGGAAGTCATTTCCATAACGGGCGAATAAGGGATCAGATGAAAAGATATTTTGTAAACAAAGGGCGATAAGAAAAGTGAGAACCAATGGAAAATAAATCATAACTTGAAATCCTTGAACTAAGTAGAAAACAACTTGGACATATTATGAATCAGTGAATTTTTGTCCCGAAGTTGATGTTACCCGAAGTAATTTCCGTAGAACCGGCGGTTATCCGAAAATGTTCAACAGTTACGAAATACCCGAATGGGATCAAAAATTTAGTTAATCCAAATATTCTTAAAGAGGAAGATTAGATCTTGGTGAGTTGCTAAGGACTTTTTGAGATTTTCTAAGATTACGCGATTAGAACACCGAACAGGAAGACTTATGAGAAGAAACTCATAAAGTGAATAGATGACATCATGTTGATGACATAAGGGGACATTTTTGTGGTGGAGAGAAGAGGAAAATGAGTGATGTTCATAAGGCCACATCTTCATCATCCTAGCCCTTGATGCAAAGGTTGATCCAAGGGATGAGATCCTTTGGCTTTTGCTATAAATAGCCTTTCACATTTCTCTTCATTCCTCACCAATTCACAAAGGAATCCTAGAGAGAGGTTAGAGAGAAGTGAGAGCAAAGAGGAGCTACGGACAAGAGTAGCGAAGTGCTGGGTAATTTCTTTGGTCTTTAGTCTTAAGCTTTCATAGTTTTTCGGTAGTTATAGTAAAAATGTTAGTTTGATCTTTAATCTTCCAAGTATTATTTTAATATCATGTTTTAGGGTTAAATATGATATGTATTTCGAAAATTATGTTGGAGAAAGAGATATGGCAAAATTTTGGAAGATTAGAGTCAAAGTAACGAAGCTCTAGCAAAATTCCGCTGATTAAGGGAGTCAGGGGTAAAATGGTAATTTGGGACTAGAATGTCTGGTATAATGTTGACCATTGATTAGAAACGTTATTATCCTTATAGGGTATCTGTGATTACGCTATGATCAACAGTCGTACCGAAGTTCCGTCAACGAAGGTACGTTTGCGTACTGTAACACTAACTATGATGTTTATTGTATGCGTACATGTGCTATGTGTATGGTATATTTATGTGAGGTAGTTGATAGCTCTGTGGTATGTTCAATGTATTGTTATTATGCTTGCTGGGTGTTGGGATACGTTTGCTAGGTACGAAATGCTTAGTGCGAAATGCTAGGTGCGAAACGATTGCTAGGTGCGAAACGTATGCTAGGTGCGACATATCTGCCAGGGGGCATGTGTGCTGTTGGGATAAGCTTGTTTGTATGCTCATATACTTGTCTATGTTGTATATATAAACATGAGGTTAACCATTACCTGAGGTTCAATGGGCATTGAACCTCAGCTCTTAACATAGCGTCAGGGTCAAGAGGACCGAGGATCGAGGAGAAAGGCAAGCGGCACGCATAGGGACTCAACTGAAGACTTTCTTCTTTTGCTATTTACTTTTGAAAACACTCGGTATAACGTACCGCTACTGTAATCAGCCAGACTTACGGCATTTTGAATATAAATATCAGTTACTCAATCGCTCCGATGCTCTACTCTGATGAAAAAAATATATATACTGCTTTTGAAAATGAGATGTTACACATATGATGAGTTAAAAAATGAGAGTATATGTGGTTGCCTAAGTAATTTCAGTCAACATCAACGATCAACACAAACGATGGTTAAAAGAGAGGTGACATTGCTACGTTTTAGGTGTAACGTGTCCTCAAAATTAACTTAACATAATAACTAATTGAGGGTTCATTAAAAACTAAGTAGGGCTCCATCATTTATCAAAATACACAAAAGTAAATCAGAGTATGCAGAATGAACCCTAACGTGGCAATATACAATCATCCAACATAAACCAAAAGACAGAAGCATTACTTTTAGCAGAGCAGCCTAAGCTTCTGAGGTCTTCCCTGATGGACCCAGACGGGAACTATCACCTAAAAAATGTGGTAACCATCAATCCAACTTATTACGAATATTAATATGTGTTAGTGAGGTGCCAAGTGGAACAATTTATATAACAAAATATTAAAAAAAAATATAATTCACCAATATCCATATCACAAAATTTCATATAATAAATTAGGTATTACAATTTTTCATTAACGTAATTCTCAAGATGCCTCCCATCAATCCAACCGAACCGCCTTATTTCCTCCGACTAGACCCATGGGCTAAGTTACATCCATGTTACTGGTTACTCAAGCTCACTAGTCATGTGATGAGGACCAACCAAAATCCTCAGAGCAAATGTCCCAGACCGTGGGTCTTTTCCCCTCATTGAACTAGTGGGGTGTCGTAAGCCCTCTTTGAACTAGTGGGCCAATGAACAGGTGGGACAATAGAGAGCCAACCATCGTACACCAATGGAGGTCTCACCACGCGGTAGAATAACTACTCCATTTCTTCCCAATTCAACCCTTTCCATAATTATCATAATAAATAACTCAACATGAGTTTTTCCAAGATTTTCACATTCATATCATGTTATTTAAATAATTCTCATAATCATGTCATAATATCTCAATTCCCAATTCTTATAACCATGTCATAATATCTCAATTCCCAATTCTTATACATAAACAAATATAATACATATATTTCACAATTCAAATCATACGATTCCACAATGCAATTTCTATTAAGATATTTATAATTATTTCACAAAATACTCACAAACAACATACTAATACACATAACAAGTGGAAAGTGGTTACCTCTCGCTAAAGCTAACTAGCTATTATCACACCGCTTTTAATCCAAGAGCTCAAACACACGCCAAAATCAATCTCAACCCCGCGAGTATAACTAAAATCTCCGGTGTAAGAAATTCGAACTTCTTGAATGTCCTAAAGTAAGATCATTGAATTTCTCTTCTTAATAAATAATAATATTATTCATTTTTATTTATTTATCTATTTTATTAAGTGTCATGTCCTTTAGAAATGTTAAGAAGGGTTGTCCTTGTCACTTTAGAGTCTTTATAATCTTTAATAGACAAGTTATCCAAAACAAACATTTATTTTGAAGGTTATGCACAAGTTAAAAACTTGCGTGACTATTTTAAGACTTATAAAAAATTCAGCCTTTAACTTTTCTCGAGAATTTAGAAAATTCATAACTCGAACCGATACAACTCCAAATGAAGTGATTTCAATTTCTACTTAAACCTTGATAAATATATTTTCATAAATTAAAGTCACCAAGTTGATTTATGACTGAGAAAATTCCCAACTTTCGAAAGACATAAACAATGTCCAAATTTCCCAGATTTCTTAACCAATCTTTGAGGAACCATAACTCCTTCGATACTTATCGGAATTTGACAAATTACCTATCAAATTAAACCTCTATATGTCTACTATTTAGCTAGAAAATTTTATGAAAAAAATCATTTACTTGGTCCGAAAACCAACGTCATTTTGCTGCCCCAGGATCATATTAAAAATTTCCAGATTTTTAGCTCAACTTCCAAAACTTATATCTCGAGCTATAGACCTCCGTTTTAGGTGTTCTTTGGCTCGTTGGAAATTTTTAGATGTCTAATATTTACTGTAAACATTTCAAGGAAAAAATCAAATGTTTGCCTTTTCAAAACCAAGCCCGAAAATTACTGTTCACCGAAAGTGCAGAAAACGTTCCAGATTTTGGCTAAACTTTGGAAAAGCATATATCTTATTTTACAAGTCGGTTTTGGGTGTAATTTGGCTCGTTTTAAAGATGATGATGTGTACTAAGTCCCTACAAAATTTCAAGGTCAGAGGAGTTTGCTTGCCCTAGTTTTACCTTGCTCAAAAATTGGTGTTCCAGTTGCAAATTTAGTTTTCCAGCAAATGACAGCAACATGTAATTCCTGTTCATGCATGCCAACGTATCAGTGAAGTCTTCCCATCCAAACATATTTTAGATGTGGTCAAATGATTCAAATGCATGCTCCCTGAAGTTCCTAACAGCACCACGTTAATTCTCTTAAACCTCGTTCAGTTTGGGTTCACTGTAGAAACTTTATAGAACTTGAAGAAAACTTCAATATTGATATGCATGCAACCATTTAAGAGTCCTCTTTGTTGGATATGATTAGTTTTGATGATGTCTTATATAGATACCATTATCCAGAGCAAAAAGTTTGCATAATAATTTATCTTCTACTTTGACTAATTCTTATATTTAATGTAGATGTGAAGTTTAATACAATGAAGAATGATCAAGATGAGAGATAGAAGATGGAAGAACTTGATGAATGGAATGATAATATCATTATACAAGTTCCAAGATTAATTCTAGAAGTCTCCATGATCAAATGGAAGTTAAAATGGCTCAATTCGGAGTTAAAACAAACTACAATTGCATTCCTGAAGTCATGCTCGAGAACAACAATGTCATGCTCGAGCACGGTATAAGGAGAGAGCTATAATTGTTGCAAGCTGCAACAAAAATCAACATCACAAACCAGACCAAGCTTCATTATTTTGAGGGTATCTCACAAACGATAAATCCAAATGAGCTGAAATCAGTGCCATTTGAAACTAGACTCAAATACCTTTTCAAAAACATCAAGATCACAAAAAACAAAGATCACATGAAGGAGATATGAGTTTTTGAAGTTGACGGTCAGTTCAGGATGTTGCAAAAAACGCTGGTCAAGAACAACCTCCACTCATCTGATGATAACGGACGAACCACAACGAGTTTGGAGCTGATTCTTCTTGCATTGGAAAGAAGACTCAAAGAGCTATATGGAGAAAAGTGGTTTGCCAAATTTGGAGTTATATCAAGGACGATTCACTCACTGGAAATTGACTCTTGTGTTGATTATATGCTTACATTCTGAAAGGCAGAGAACAATTCATGTTGAAATGAATTATTGCCTCGAATTCATAACCTCGAGTCAAGAAGAAGCAGAGAGCAAATTAGAAGAGCTTCTACCTTAAGTTCATATGCGTTGTGTCTCGAGTTAGACTAAGGAAAGAAGCTTGCTCGAGCAAAGCATTTGGAATGCTCGAGCAACATCGGCTAAAAGCAAATCTCTAAGTTAAATAGTCTTGCTTGAGCACGATAGTTAGCTTGCCCGAGCATCTTCGAGATAATGACATAGTACAAATTGAAGTCTTGCTCGAGCAGGGAATTTGGCATGCTCAAGCACCATCGTACTAGACAAAGAAATTGCGAGATGAAGAGTCATGCCCGAGCAAGGATAAAGAGCATGCTCGAGCACCATGCTCGAGTAGAAGAAGAGGCTTGCCTGAGCAGCGTCTTTAAAACATGATATCTTTGCCTCCGTCTTACTTTTGCCCGAGCATACCCTTGTAGCTTGCTCGAGCACCGACGATATAAATGATATTTCAGAAGTGTCCAGAGTTGCTTGCCCAAGCATGCCTTTGCGAGTTGCCCAAACATCGACGATAATGAATGACTTTTAGAAGAAGCTTGCCTGAGCAAGCTTGGTTTCATGCTCGAGCACTGGGTGATCTCGTTCTTTGAAAATACACCTCGTAGCATGCCCAAGCACACTACTTATTCATGCTCAAGCATGATCATCCTGTTTTCAAAATCACCGTCTTCGTAAATCCTAAATCATCGTGTGTGATTTCGTTTCTACATATCATTACTCATTACTATTCCTAATTGCTTTTAATCAGTTTGCTAATGAGTTTCAGATGATTATATCATGGATTAACAACAAATTGTCATAAAGCAATTTGTGTGTCAGAAGCATTAAATGCTACTTCAGAAAATAGAGGAAAGCTTCTGAGTCTAATGGATAGTTTGAACATTCCAACAAAAAGCTTGAATCTTTTCAACGGCTATTAATACAATACTCAAGACGGAGCATTAACGAAGTCATTGTTAAACATTTTATGATTAAAGTTGGATTAGAGCTCAACAGGCAAAAAGCAATATAAATTTCAACGGCTACTTCCAACTGATCTCCAACGGTCGAATGCTCGCAACGGTCAAAACACCAATACCTATAAATTGTGAATTCTTCAAACCGGAAGAAGTGACGATTGATGAATGAATCGGCAAAGCCAACAAAATGATTTTACTACTTCATTGTCAATAGTTCATACACTCTGTTTCTCAATGTTTATATAGTTTACACTAGAGAGTGAAATGATTTGTATTGTACTTTAGTTTTTATTCATCTCCTCTTCTAGAGAGAACATTTCTGATTATTAAATCATTGTAAGAATCTCAAGTCGTAGGACTTGGAGATTGGGTTATCGGTTTACAATTTGTAAGGGGGAGTGTATCCTAGTGAGAGGATAACTTCAAGTACAAAGTGTGTAACCGATTGAAAAGTATATCTCGGTAAGAGATTCGGCTTCACAAGTGCCTGGGTGAATTTGTGCGTTTGTATAGGCTTCTCTTGTGGCCGGTTAAACAAGAGGATAGTAGATTGAAAATCTCAAGTAGAGCTTGGGCACTGGACGTAAGTCAAGGATTTGGCCAAACCAGTATAAATCACAGTTTGCATATTCTCTTCCTTTATCTCTTATATTTCCAGTATATGCTTATTCGAACATCTAACTGTTGATTTAAAATACGCGAAAAGATTTTCAAAGTTTCAAGTTTTTAATCTTCACCTAATTCACCCCCCTCTTGGGTTCAGCTGGTTCTTTACTCTTTAATTCTATAATGGTTCCTAAGGTTATCCAGACTTTTCACGTACAACACATGCCAAAACTTCACATACAAAACTTGAAGGAAGAAGTCTAAAGGCTTACCTGGGTTCTAAGTTTGCATGTGTGGTTCTTCAGAAGTTCTTCTGCCTTCACCGTCTCTCCTTCTTACTCTTGATCTTGTCTCTACCTCACACCTTCGGTCTCGGCTTTCTCTCTCTGTTCTCTGATTCTAAAAATAGAGCACACACACTCACTCACCCAGCTCTACGGCTTGCATCTACTTCTTTTTCCTTTCTCGATTTCTCTCTCTCTCTCTCTCTCTCTCTCTCTCGCTTACTTTACGTTTCTGCTCTCAACTCTCTGCTGCTCTTTGAGTTAAAGGAGCAATAGTATATATATATACACATAAGGACCTAAGGGTCCAACCGAGAAGCAACCAATGGTCCGATAGAAACATGAAGACGTTGGTCCGAGGAGCATAAGCCAACGGTCCGAGGTGAATGAGCAGAGGTTCATGGCGTTGGGCTCAAGAAGTATGGCTGTGTTTCGTGTCTCTGATCCTTCTGCGTTTTCGTAATCACGTTGAGATTTTTTGGCGTGATCTGTTTTTTTTTTTTTTTTCCTTCTGATCTCTTTCTCTGCATGTGAGTTTGGTATACTGGTTTAATGGATATTGCCTCTGCTGTATCTCATACGGTTTGGGCTCAAGAAAGAAGAATGAAATAATTGAGGTGGACTTTACCTCTGGTAGCATATGGGCCAAAATCTTGTATGGGCTTATATATTGTTGTCCAAATAAATAATAATAGTAGACAAAGCAAAGTGTATAACCAACGAAAATGAAGAGTCCACGTGCTGTCATCTTTTGCTCTATTGTCACATTTATATTATCTTGAGAATATGCCATCAGTTTGTGTTCCAATAAAATAAAAGTAGTGGAGACCAATCCTTATCTAAGTCTCCCATTAAAATATAGTAATTGGAGAGTATTGTATGTTGGACCATTATTCAAATTTTAAAATTCCAAATACTAATTTTAACATTTATCCAGGCTAAATTTCCCATAATTAATTCCACCATGATATTTCTATATCCTCGAAATATTATTTCATAATCTCTCCAAATTTTCAAGGTTCAAAATAATTTTAATAATTATCTTAAGCTTCTTCTCATAATAAGCTTAAGACTTTTGGACTCTAGTGGCTAGAAGCATTCTTATCTCAGTTTTATTTTCAATCTTCTTGTCCAAAAATTTGGGATGTTACATTAGGACTTCTGGATTGACATTGAGACCAAAAAAACTTACAAGCCAACATTGCTCCTGGATTTGCTACTTAACCTATAATTTAATGATACCCATAAGTATTTTTTAAAAATTATATACTATATGTTATAATTAAGTAATTTATTCAGTTTCACTAATCTCAACAAATTATTCAATAAGTTCTTATATTAAGGATCGGAGGCAATACAATTGTTCATAAAGAATAAATTGGGGCCCACAGGCTTGACTAGCTATCACCCAAGAACGATGCTTACATTCTTGCCATCCATTTCCTTGCGCCGCCTCTTCCCACGTTCCATTATTCCAAGCGGTGTGGGGCTTGCATGTCTCATGGATTGAGTTTGGGTGCTCAAGAGCACCAAATTCATATGATCACACTAGAATTTAGACCGTCTAAATTTATGTCTTTTTTTCTACTTTTATTTTTTAAACATAGAATTATCTTAATATGTAGCGAATTTGAAATAAAAATAATCCTTTAATTAATAGTTTTTCAAAAAAAGAAAATCATTTAAAAATCATTAATAAATATCTTAAATCTTGATTCATACTCATGTCCTTCCAGTTACATGGTAACAATATCACCACTGATCCAAGGCTCAATCTCTAGAATGTTGTAAAATGATTATTTTTTTCTATTTTAGGTAGTCGACAATTGTGAACTATGCCGATCAAATTTTAATATTTTGATGTAAGAATGTAACATAACGTTATAAGATAATGAATCTCACCTTTATTAAATGGTTCCTTTTTAACATATATATGCGTCTTTATTTGATCTTTCCCCTTTATTAAATGGTTCCTTGAACGTATTTCTTGCTATGGAGACGTTTTCTTCATTTATATTAATCGAACTATATATCTGTATATTTTTTTCAAACAATTTTTATTTTTATTTTTCTCGATGACCATCTCCAATAATAAAGAAAATCAGGATTTAAAAATATCAACAATTAACGAAATAAAATTAAACTTGTCAATAGCATTAAAATAAATTAATTTAATTATCATCAGTTTGATCGAGTACAATTCGGCTAATAAACTATGAATAAGTACTTAAAATCCCATATAGCTTTTGGAGAATAGCTTTAATGGTTTATGAGGTAAGTATGTAAGAGGAATTATGTCTCGGTTTGCAGAAAATAGCTTGAAACCTAGGTTTTGGTGGTCTCAAAACACCCTTATAAAGATAGTTGAAATAGAGAAATTCTAAATAATGTTGATAAATTCAACAAATTCTTAATTTACTCATTGACCCAATTTTAAAATTGCAAAATGAAAATAAAATGACTTTAATATCCCATGATATGTCTTTTATAAGGTTTCATGACCAGGTGAGATGATTGCAAAGATTAAAAAAAAAAAAAAAATATATATATATATATATATTACTTTTACGGTAGAAGAGGTTGAATTAATCATGGGGCACGAAAGTTTTTGTTTCCAATAAACTCCTTTGCAACTGAAAAGTTCTATTGAAGGCATTGCCTACAATTTCTTCCACCAATGACTTGTCAAACACTTCCTTTCTTCATAAAACTTCTATATGTTCCACCAACAGCAAAATTCACTCCCTCCTCTTTGGTTCAATTTCTTATTTCAAAATTCTTAACTCCCTGATATTATTTCACCAATGGAATGCTTAAAGACTCAGCTACACAGCAACAACAATTTCATACAAAAATCTGAGCGTACACCGTGTGTCTCTCCTCTGTTTGGGGATATAAACCGATAGAAAGATCAAGTCCAAGTGTTAACGATGAACTCAATTATAAGACGGCCATCGGAGCATCTTCTGTTGGGATATGATGACGGACGTTGGTTTGCCGTGGGAATGGGGGAAGCATATGTGAGGCGGTGGTTGGGAACTGAAATACAAGTTTTTCGGATCAACGGTGGATGGATACAAAAAATAAAAAAATAATAAATATTGACGAATATATATATAAAGTCCTTAAACAACATGCATTCTATCCTACGGATCAATCTTAATCAAGTTTGGGAAATTAATAAATTTAAATATGATAGATGGGAGAGCCAAAAAAAAAAAAAAAATTACACTTTAATTTTGTTTTTTTAAGAACTCAGGGGTAGGTATTAAAAGGGATTTTCCCTACTTTTCCCATGACATTATTATTAAAAGGTCCAAATGAGGCGGCCTAAAAGAAGGCCACATATGTGAAGTAGTAGGCCAGATTAATCAATGATGGGCTAGGAATACCATTGACTTAAAAGAATGGGCTAATATTTTCGTTACTATGATTCATCCCCAACACGATATTACCTTTTTATTTGATTGGACAATGGATTGAAGTATGAGAGCTTTAATGATATCCCAGATCCAATACGACGAACTATGTTTAATTTGATGATATACTATATTGGAGTCAATCAACATATCTTTTTCTTTAATTTTCTTTCTTTATATTATATATATATATATATATATATATATATATATATATATATATATATATATATATATATATAGGAGTTTAAACTTCTCATGTTGCATGAGAAGAAGATGATTCCTACACACACATGAAATAGTGTGACCCACATAAATTATATATATGTGGGTCCCACCATTTCATGTGTGTGTGACATGAGAATACACTTCTCCTACAACATGAGAAGTATTTTTTCCATATACATATATATATACAATATTTTTTCAGCAACTTATGCACATGCAGTTCACAGTCGGAATGTAAAACCCCAATTAGCACTAGACAGTAATCAGAAATACAAACTTGCGTTGACAATGCAAGCAAAGCAGAAAATTATATACTACTCCCTCCGGTCCTGATTATAAGATAATATTTGAGAGTTAGTTTTGGTCCTAATTATAAGATAACATTCTAATTTTTATCAATTTCTTTCTAAAATACCCTTATTTTATTCTCTTAAGTGTGTTTGGTTTTTGTTGATTATATATATGTGGTTGTATAGACTCTTTTCATTATCGAAACTTTTAAATTGTTAGATTTTAATTTATTTATCGATCAATTGTTTGCCAATATATATATATATATATATATATATATATAGACACACACACATATATATATGTGTGTGTGTCTCTATATACAAATATACATACATATAAACACAGACACATATATACAGATACGCACATACATAAATACACACACAAACATATATCTGGGAGTGTGTGTGTGTACACACACACACACACACACACATATATATATATCTATGTGTGTATATGTGTGTGTGTGTGTGCTTGTCAATATATGTGTGTGTGTATATATATATGTGCGTGTACATATATAAACACACACACACACATATATATATACATATATATGTGTATATGTGTGTCTATATATATATTTGTGTGTATGTGTGTTCATATATATATGTGTGCGTGTGTGTATGTATGTGTGTAGATATGTGTATGTATATGTGAGTGTGTGTGTCTCTATCTATATGTACACACACATATGTAGTAAGACCATTATTTCAATTAAAAAGTGTGTGGAAAGGAAAATTCTAAGTTGGAGAGGTATGTGGTAGGGGTTGTTAATTCATTTTTACTTATGCCATTTTAAATTTATATAAGGACATTTTAGGAAAATAAGTAAAATTAATTAATTTAACTTTTTTCCTTAATCTCCCCAAAATCGGTTAAATATGTCATATAATTAGGACTGGAGGGAGTACTAACAAGCTATTGGTCGAGATGATAAACGACCTTACCCCCCTATAACGAGTAGAACACTAGTTTGAGTATCAAAATTGCACTTGTTTGGAGAGACAAAGTAGTGTTGAGAAAATGTAGAAAAAAGAGAATAATTAATTTCACGTGCATAATGAGAAATTTAATATTTTGAAAGAAAATATTTTTATATATAAAAAAAATAAAATTTATTAGCCTACCATATTATTATTTATGTAATTTTTCTAATATATTAATAAATATAATTAAAATATAAATTTGATTTTAGAAGGCATGCGTATTCTTTTGTGTAGAATATATAAATCTGATTTGCTCCAAGAGCGAAAAGACAAAGTTTTGTTAGTATGTAGTCAGAGTATTGATTCCTTCTTTGAACACCTTGTGATATTATTTGGTATATAATCTTCTTTTCTATTTCATTAACAGTTTTTGCCTTTCCAATAAGTGCGCTTTCCGGGATTAAAAAACTTGTTCTCCTTGTTAGGAGCATGGTCGTCTACCACTTCAACTTGTTAGAGGTATATACTCTTCTACTTTGCAGGGCATTGTCAATGTAAGTTTGTATTTGCAATTACTGTCTGGTGCGCGCTAATTGTGGTTTTACATTCCGACCGTGAACTGCATGTGCTTAAGTTGCTGAATTATTTCCCACTATTTTATCTTCTCAATCAAGCACAGGACAAGGCAAAGGTGAGTAAGGATTAATGTTTTAACTCTCTTAATATATTAAAAGTGCACAAAACTTACCTCTAGTTCCCTATATCTAATTCATCTAGTTTTCCAATCAATAGCTGTCATCTAAAATTTATTAGCCTTGTAGCCTAATGACGTGAGAGCTCTCTTGCAGAAGGGGAGTTGCAGGTTCGATCCTCAAGCCGTGGGTGCCTTCCCATTTAGTTAAAAAAGTGTGCTTGACTACGATGACCAGCAAGAAGCGGCAAGTGGTCAAGGATTGCGGCGCGATCTTGAGAGAGAACGGTTGCAGTGCAAATGGCGAAGAAGATTGGCCACCAGGGAAGATTACACAGAGAGAGAACAGGGCCGATCTGGGCTAGTGATTCACAATCTGTTTGTGATGGTATTCCATTCTTGCTAGTCTCATATGTCCTCTTCTTTAAAGGTATCCCCATTTTATGAGATGAACCATCAATCCAAGACATTTGACTCCTCTCCCATTCAACAATTGCCATATTCGTACCAGTTTTATATATATGTTGAAAACCTTTCAAACTCCTATTCTGGTTATATTCTAGTCTCTAATTGGTTTTATTATCTGACAACACACTTAATGCCTCTCTCTGAAAACAAATTAAAATGCACTCTCTGCACCGCTTAAAGACTTGTTTTTATTATCTGGGTGAAGAGTGAGAGCCAGCTTCTTGTACTGGTTTCTAACCTTCTACAATCGTCGCTAATTTGGCTGGATCATCTTATAAGTCGCAACGGAGAGGGAGAGGAGAGCTCCTTAGCGGCAAATAGGGATTGAAGGTAATGGTTAAGGGTCACAATTAAGAGCAATGGCGTTAAGTGATGTTAAATGATCATGTTTTAATAAATCCTAGTGGCAGCTGTTGATTGGAAAACTGGATCAACTGAGTATAAGAAAGACAATTTAAGTTTTGTCCATTATATAATTAGTTGATATTGTTAGAACCGTACCTAGGAGGGGGGGGATTGGGTATACGATAAAAACTTCAAAATTCTTTTGGCATCTTAATGAAAGTAATAACTATGAAAATAAGTAACCATAACTCCATACTGAAATATGTAAATCACTTATGCTTGAATTATAAGAGATAAGGGAAGAAAAAATATAAACTGTGATTTATATTGGTTCGGTTCAATCTACGGTGACCTTCATTTAGTCTCGAGGCTCTTCTTGAGATTTTCAATCCACTATCTTCCTCAAGTTTAAACTGGGTACTTAAGAACCTATACAATCCCACAAGTTTTATCTGGGCACTTGTGAAACCACTACAATATCCTCTCACCAAAATAACAACTCCTTCTTACACACTGTAAGGATACAATCTCTTTTGGTGATAAAAAATTACAATCAATCTTTTCTCTTATAAGTGAATCAAGATAAACACTGAAGTTGAGAGAACTTGGGAAATAAATCAATAATAGGATAAACTAGAGCTACAATCTCTACTCTAGTCCAAGACAAGGTTTCTGAATATTTCTTTCATAATGCATTAATTATTAAGCATTACATATTTATAGAGTCTGAAACTATAACTCAAGATACCTAAACATAAAGTAACTGCCAACTACTAGAATATAAGACATAACAACTGACATAAAACATAAGTAACTAACTCTAACACATTTTGATCATTTAAATTACCCTCTTAAACACATGTCTTCTTGCTGGTATAAACTAGAAGAGGATGTGGACATCTATCATTACTACCCCATGAAAATTCACCTTGTCCTCAAGGTGAAAAGACGAAAACTGAGTTGCTTTTGGGTCATAAGATTCCCAGCTACATTCTTCTAAAGGTCTGTCTTTCCACTTCACAAGCAACTCTACATCTTTTTGACCTGTGCAATTTGTGCTGGTAGATGAAAAACGAGAGGACAAGATCTGCTCAGGTTCCAATTGGGTTTCACAGTCTTCATTAATAGGTAGTAGGGGAAAATATGATGAAGCTGTATAACTATGAGCAAGTTTGAGTAGAGAGACATGGAAGATAGGATGGATTTGAGCATCATTTGGGAGCTGCAATGCATAGGCTTTTGAGCCAATTTTCCTCATAATCGGGTAACGGCACTACTATAAAAAAACACTTTTAATGTCCATTTTAAAGACTATTAGATGATTGCTTTCAAGGGTCTAAAAAAAAGAGTTGCTGAAAGTTTATGACATACAACGACTGTTTTAAAATAGTCGTTGAATTCCAACGACTGTTATTTAAATAACAGTCGTTGTATGTCTACAAATCCACAACACGCACATATGTTAGGTAGTCCATAGAACCATATAAAACACAATATAAGGTGCAATTTGAACAAGCTAAAGCCTCCTGAGAAAAAGAATGGATTGAAAATGGATGATAAATAGCACCGTTCAAATAAAAGAGCGTTTCATGTCCAACGAAGCACAAAATAAGTAGAAAAATAAAATAAAATAGAACATATCAAGTATTAACTGAATGAAACAGAAGACAAATAAAAGAAAGCACCAAGAAATAGAGCAGAAAAACACTACAATGGAACTATCCATTCAAAATTTTCAACAAAAGAAAGCACTAGAAAATAAAGCTCCGGTATCCTCATCATCTCCTGTGGGGGCTTCCTTCTCTTAACGGTGCTCGAGATTGTTGCTCGATATATTATTTAGTGAGGGGAGAGAGAGAGAGAGAGACAGACAGATCTGCAACCGAAATCTTAAACCGGTGGCAAACAACAGATCTAGAAGTTGTGTAGCACGCTCGTAGTTCACGATAGAGGACGAGTTGGAGTTGAAGTTGCTCACGCCGTGATAGCAAACCTCCTTGGTGGCAAGGGTAGGGTGGTTGGGTGCGACGACAGAGATAGGTGGGTCTCAAGACTCTTATTGAAAGGTTGCGTTTAAGATAGATTTGAGGAAGATGTTCCAAATCATTGTTGGGTTTTGAAGAGAAAATGTTATATTTTAAGGAGAGATGGAACAATAAAATGTTGAAGGCTTGAGATTGAAATCGAAATATCTAAAAACTCAAGTTTCAACGATCGCTTTTGAAAAACCAGTCGTTATAACTCAAAATAAAAAATAAAATAAAATAGCATGAGAGAGGCTTGAACTAAATAATATTAGATATTTTTTTTCATATATATATAAAAGATAGATATTATTTAATTTAATTAGGAATTAACTAAATGAAAATACGATTAGATTTCTTCTCTTAACTATCAAAATTCTTGGCTACATACTAGGAAATAGCTATAAATATGAGATAAAATCATATATATATATATATATATATATATATATATAAGATATATGATTTAATTTATTAAATTTTAGTATTGGGAACTAACTAAATGAAACTACGTAAAGATTTTTTCTCTTAACTATCGAAATTCTAGGCTATATACTAGGAAATAGATATACATATACGATAAAATTATAGTGGTCATATAACCTTGAAGCTTTTATTATAACGGTAAGGAGCACTAATTTTTCGCAAAATAAAATTAAATGGTGTCTCAAAATAAAATAATGGTGTCTAAGATGAAGATGGAATATCACCTAGAGGGGGTGAATAGGTGATCTTTATAAATTAAAGATTTCTCTCGTGAATAAACGAAATAGAGACCAATAAGATAAAAGAACACAAGACAATTTATACTCGGTTCGGTCCAATACTCGACCTACGTCCGGTCCTTAACTCCCGGGATTTCACTATTTCTCAAGAACAATTACACTCACTGTAAACGAAGGATAGTCCTCTCACTCTAGGACTCCATCCCCCTTACAAGTTGTAATTAATACACCATTTCTTAAGGTTCCACAACCTTAAGACACAACTTAACGATGAAATAATTGTTTAAGTACTCCTCACGAGTTGATAAACAGATGAAAACTGAAGTATAGCTAATGATACAGTTGAAACAGCGAATGATATTAAACTCGAATTGATTGCATAGCATTTCGGTAGTTGGCGAATTGAATGTTTCTTGTATTTATAGTTGTTTCCATTAATGACCGTTGTTGAAGCTCATGAAGTAGCCGCTGAGTCTCTTGAATATGTCCGTTAGACAGATGATGCATTCGTTGAAGATTTCGTCGTCTGAGTACTTAAGTGGAATGTGCAGAGTGGACATTCTCTTTCATTCTTTTTGTTATGCCCGCTGTGAAATGGCATTAAATGTGAAGTCAGAGAATATCATAGTTGGTTTTACTTTGTTCAGAATATCGGTCTCCGAGAGTATCACGGTTTAGGTAGCAGCATTTAATGTCTCTGACAGGCGAGATTGCTTTATTCAAATCCGCCGGTAATCTATGTCTGAATAGTCTGAAACTCATGAACAAATTGGTTAAAAGTATTTGGTAAACACCATAAGCAATAATCAGAAGAGATATTAATCCATTCAATGATTCATGATCTCGTAGACGGTGATTTGAAAAACGGGGATGATTTTGCTCGAGCAAATGATCCAAGCTTGCTCGAGCAAGCTCCTTTAGATTACTCAAGAAAATACTTTTTGGTCGATGCTCGAGCGGGGAAAATTCCTTTGCTCGAGCAAGTTGCTCGAGCATGATTTTATCATGCTCGGGCAATCCCTTTATGAATCGGATTAAAAGCACATTTGGATCGCTGATGCTCGAGCATAGTTTTTAGTCTGCTCAAGCATGGTGCTCGATCATGAATAAATTCATGCTTGGGCAAGATTCATTTACTCAATGAGGTTCAGCGTTGTTTGATTCTACTCGAGCACACTTCTATGCTTGCTCGAGCAGTATGCTCGAGCAACCTTTCATAATTTGCTTGAGTAAGGATTTCGAACATTTTGAGAACACTAGTTGCCCGACTTTGCTTGAGCAACCTTTTAAGCCTGCTCGAGCAAAGTGCTCGAGCATGCTTTTATCTTATGCTCGGGTATGCTTTTGCTTTACTGATTCTTTGCTCAGTTCGATGTTGCTCGAGCAACCTGTGAGTTCTGCTTGAGCAAGGTTCCAAGACCAGAATCTTGCTTTGATTATTCCTCTATACTGCACGATGTTGCTCGAGCAAGACTTAAGAGTCTACTCGAGTAAGGCTTCCTTAAGATGTATCTGGTTTAGCCTTGCAAACGATGTTGCTCGAGCATACAAAAGTTATGCTCGAGTAAGCTTTTATAAAATGCTTTTATCAAATCATTTTATTAAATGTTCTTCGCTTGTTTTTGTTTAAACACTTGGAAATTGTAATCATCAAAACACACAAGTCAACATTCTCCCCTTTTTTATGATGACAATTTCGAAAGGTAGTTTGAAAAATGATTGGTCAAAATAAGTTTTAGAATACAGTTAAACCGAGTGATCTGAGAAAGGAAAAACTGAACTGATAATTGATTCATAATAATAAGTTCAATTACAGACAACTAACAAAAGTTAAGAGCTATAAGTAAGCTTGAGCAAACTAACTGATAATTGATTCATAATAATAAGTTCAATTACAAACAACTAAAAAAAGTTAAGAGCTACAAGTAAGCTTGAGCAAACTAACTACAAGTACTCCAAACAAACTAACTACCTACTCTCCCCCTTTGTCATCGACAAAAAGGGATCCCTGAACAGAGATGGAGATGGAGGAGAGCTGTCAGGAAAATTGGATGAGGAAGAGGAACAATGGAAGGATCTTTGGCAGGCGGAGGAAGAACCAGATCCACAACTGGAGAAGAAGAAGGAGGAGGATGAGGAGCAGGGCTTGGGGGCTTCTCAGAGGGACCAGAATAGCCAAGACTTGTCGCTAAAGCATCCAGAGTGGCATCAAAGTTTTTATGTTGTTGGACAAGAGTTTGAACCTTGGTCTTGAGTTCTTGTTGTTGATCATATAGAACGGAGAAGCGCTGGTTCAATTCTGACTTGAAGTCTTGGAAGTCTAGATCCATTTGAATGCCAAGATCAGCCTTGAGCTTCACCATATCTTCAGAAAATCCTATGACCATCTTCATTGTCAATTGCTGATAAACATCTAAGGATTTCAACACCGGAGCCATGGCTTTTTGTATAGTGGACTCAACAATGGCTTGGACGACTACCTGGGAAAATGATGGCACTGGAGCAGGGGAAGAAAGTCCAGCCTTAGAAGACTCTGCTTCGTCAGGAGGTTATGAGGCAGATGGCATCGGAACAACGGCTGAGAGGAAGGAAGTGGGGACATACCCTTTTATTTCTTGGATGAGGCTTTAGTTAAGGAAATTCTCATACTTTTCATGTGTTCCTTCCCAAATCGTGGAGGATATACTTCTTTGTCGTCTGAGAGGTACCAAACATTGTTGACTTCCAATATCCGAGAGACCAGTGAAGGATATGGTATGGTAGCCCGAAGCTTGACTTGATCCTCAGAAATGAAAGACACCATTTCCACCATAATCCATTTGCCTAGATCCCGGGGCTCCATGGCAATAAGTGAGGCAAAGCGCTCAAAATCTTTTCTCACAAAGTGGGTGAAGCTCTGCCCTTTTTGAACAAGACTGCGACTATACACATACCAGAGGACTCTGTACTCATCCTTCATCATGGCTGGAGACACATTGGTTTTCTTTCCCTCAATTGGCACATCTGGGAGGAGAATCCGATGGCATTCGACTGGGGATAACTTAGGAGGATCCTCTGGAACATCGAAAATGCCTAGAAGTACGTTAAGATCATGAACTGTAAGTTTGATATCAGTATTTCAAACTTTTGTGACCGAACATCTTCATCGTTTTGTGGACCTTTTCCTATAGATGCATGTTATGATAAAATACGCGCACAACCTCAGGAGAATACGGCTTGTTAATACTAAGAAGTGGCATGAACTGAAGTAGCCAATCTGTCATATCGAAGTTGAAATTGTCTTTGAAATAATCCAAGTCCACATATACAATTGGGCAGAAAGGCCTCGTCGCATAATACCGCTCAAACAGAGAGTAATCATCAATAGCGACATTACCAGCAGCCATACCTGGTGAAGGTTCAGGTAATTGTCCATCTGAAGGTCGACTTGTTGCTACGTGTCCCTTTTTGCTTTCGATTCTTCCGATTTGAACGAGAATGAGACTTTCAGTTTCTTGCTCCCGGACCCTTGAGATTTCTGACTGAGGGATGGCTTGAGAGGCCGAGGTTGGTCTTCCTTTGATTTACCACTAACTTCATCAAACGACTTCTCGGTGCCGACGGTCTTTGAAGACGGTAGAGATGGCGACCTTGAGCGTTTGCTCTTTCCGGTAGGAAGAGACCCAGTCTTGAGTCTAGTCGTTGGTGATTCTGGAGGTTGCACAACCGTCTTATGCTTCTCAACTGGCTTGGACATGGAGGACGATTTTGGCGATTGTGACGATGATTTGGGTTTTGTGGATTTTGTGGGTTTTTCAGGATTTGCAACTTTGGGTTTGAAATACCTCGATTTCTTCATGGGAGAATGTTTGGAGGGAGATTTATCACCCGAACCAGCCATTTTGAGGATTTGAAGATGGGAAATTTCAACGAAGACGATGAAGTGTTCGTCGGAGAAGAGCGTCCGATTGAGTGGATGGAAAATGGAGGGAAACGAAGATGTTTAATGAAATTGATCGGTTGAAACGGTTTGTTTCTTCGAATTGAACAGTTGTAATGGAACAATTTGAGGTAACGATTCAAACGGCGTAACCGAAGAGAGAATTTGAGACAAAAAGGGGGTTAGGGTTTCAACGGCAGAAAATAGAATTTTCTGTCAAATGAAACGACGCTTCCTATTAAAAAGCCTAACTTTCGACTTTGCTCGAGCAGACAAATTTTCATGCTCGAGCATCATTCTTGCTCGAGCAGACTTCTTGTCTTGCTCGGGCATGATCAAACGCAAGAAAAAAAATATTTTTATTGAGTAAAAATAAATAAACAAAAATTAGATCTAACCTCCCTTCAAATGTGTACTATGAACATCTGAATTATAAACATATTTGGAATACTAAAACTTGAGTTAGATCATCTTGCTCAATTTAGACACACTTTCATCGCGTGTCGTACTCGGCGGACTTAGGGAAATTACTTGAGCATAATTCCTCTTTTCTCAAATAGCTCCTCAATACTTGTTGTTGCTCGGGCGGTGTCCGAGCTTGCTCGAGCAAACACTATTGTTTCTTAAATCCAGGAATGTAGCATATGACGTTGCTCGAGCAAGTGGCATAGGTGTGCTCGGGCAACATTCTTCATCAACTTGCTTTCTTCTCGCTTTTGCTCGAGCATTGCTCTTAGTGTGCTCGAGCAGGCCTCATATCTCTCCCTTTTCAGCACTGCTCTCTCTTGTTTGCTCAAGTAAAGACTACTGGGATGCTCGAGTAACACTTTCTCTGTTTGACTCTGTCTTGCTTCTTATGAACAGAGCATCCTGCAAAAACACTAACAAGAAACTCCGATGGCAAAGTCAGTAAGCTTATATTAAAAAATGAATTAATTAAAGAATAAACACTTACAACTCATTGGGATTAGCCATTCCCAATTCTCTCCGAATGAATAAAAATTGCTTTTTAGCCAGCGGTTTGGTAAAGATGTCGGTCAATTGAAGATGTGTAGGAATGAACATCACTTTGATGTCTTTCTTTTGCACGTGATCATGAATAAAGTGATGCCTTACATCAATATGCTTGGTCCTTGTATGTTGAACTGGATTTTTCGCTAAGCTAATCGTGCTCGTGTTATCACACAAAATTGGAATCTCTCTCAAGTGGACTCCCAAGTCAGACAATTGTTGTTTTGACCACAAGACTTGTGCATAGCAGCTTGAGGCAGCGACATAATTGGCCTCAGTTGATGACACAGCTACAGTAGTTTGCTTCTTACTGAACCAAGATACAAGTGAGCCTCCGAAGAATTCACACTGTCCACTTGTACTTTTCCTATCAGTTTTGTATCCAGCATGATCAGCGTTCGAGTATGCAACCAGAAATTATTGTTGGCCTTTTGGAAACCAGAGACCCAATTCCATTGTGTCCGAGAGGTATCTAAAGATTGTTTTGACGTGCTCGGCGTGTGATTCTTTAGGAGCTGATTGGAATCTCGCACACATTCCCACACTAAATTGAATGTCTGGCCGACTAGCGTCAAGTAGAGCAAAGATCCGATCATTCCTCTATATTTAGTTATATTGAAGTCTTTGACTTTTTCTTCATCGGCATCCAGCGAGGCTGTTGAGCTCATTGGAGTGTCTGCCCCATTACAGTGCTCCAAACCAAACTTCTTGAGCAAATCTCGGAGATACTTTGTTTGTGAAATAAATATTCCATCCTTTCGTTGCTTGATTTGCAACCCGAGGAAATAGTTAAGCTCTCCCATCATTGACATTTCGAATTCTCCCTACATTTTCTTGGAAAATTCCTCATAGAGAGTCTCATTAGTAGCACCAAATATTATATCATCTACATATATTTGCACAATTAGTAGTTCATTACGGTTATTAGTTTTGATAAAAAGTGTTGTGTCCGCTTTTCCTCTAACAAACCCTTGATCTAAAAGAAATTTACTTAGACGTTCATACCAAGTTCTAGGAGCTTGTTTGAGACTATATAGGGCTTTCTTAAGATGATAAACATGATCTGGATAATGTTCATTTTCAAAACTAGGAGGTTGTTCAACATATACTTCCTCCTGAATAAAATAATTTAAGAAAGCACTCTTTACATCCATTTGATATAGTTTGAATCCTTTGATGCACGCAAAGGCCAAGAGTACACGTATTGCTTCCAATCTAGCCACTAGAGCAAACGTTTCCTCATAATCAATACCTTCTTCCTGATTATAGCCTTTGGCGACCAGTCTAGCCTTGTTATGGACTATAATTGGAAATTCATCTTGTTTATTTTTGAATACCCATTTGGTGCCAAGACCGGATGGTCTTTAGGCCTAGGTACCAAATCCCAAACTTGATTTCTATCAAATTGATGTAACTCCTCTTGCATTGCTAACACCCAATCATTGTCTGATAGGGCTTTGTCAATTTTGAGGGTTCAATGTGGGAGATCAAAGCAGAAAAGGTAACTTCATTTAAAGTACTTCTTCTCCTCCTCACTCTTTGATTAACATCACCTATCACTTGGTCCAATGGATGATTCCTAATGAACTTCCAAGCTCTAGGTTGAGATTGATCAGGGTTTTCTAAATTGTTTTGAGGATCAGTTTCGAAAACGTCTTAAGGATTTTCAATAGAGGCAGGGTTAGTTTTCGAAAAGAATTGATTTTTGAACACATTTTCTTCTTTATCATCCACCAGAGGTTCATCTAATTTAGATTCACAGAACACAACATGTATTGATTCTTCAACCACACAAGTACGTTTGTTAAAAACTCTATATGCCTTACTTCTATTTGAATACCCAAGAAAAATACCTTAGTCGGATTTGGGATCGAATTTACCCAGGTTATACTTACCATTGTTATGTACGAAGCACTTATAGCCAAAGATATAGAGGTGAGCCAAATTCGGTTTCCTTCCTTTGTAGAGTTCGTAAGGAGTCTTGTTGAGTTTCTTTCGGAGATATGCTCGATTGGCGATGTAGCTTGCTATGCTCATTGCGTCTGCCCAGAAAACTTGTGAAGTTTGATTCTCATTCAACATTGAACAGGCCATCTCAGTTAGTACACGGTTCTTCCTTTCGACCACACCATTTTGTTGTGGTGTCCTTGGAGCTAAGAAATTGTGATCAATCCCGTGAGCATCACAAAATTCTCCGAACGCTTGATTCTCGAATTCACCTCCATGATCCGTTCGGATAGCTGTAATACAAATACCTTTCTCATTTTGCACCTTATTGGCAAATACAACAAACAGGTCAAATGTTTCATCTTTAGAAGATAAAAAAATTATCCAAGTGAAACGCGAGAAATCATCAACAATGACCAGAGTATATAGATTCCCACCAAGACTCTTTACTCTTGTGGGCCCAACTAAATCCATGTGAAGTAGTTGAAGTGGCCGATTTGTCGAGATTTCGGGTTTGTTTTTAAAAGACGATTTAGTTTGTTTACCTCTTTGACATGAGTCACAAATCATATCGTTTTTAAATTGAAGTTTGGGTAAATGAATCACTAAATCTTTTCTTAACAGCTTATCAAGTTGATACATGTTGACATAAGCCAAACGTTTATGTCATAGCCAACTTTCATCTAAGTTGCTAACAAAACACTTTTCAGAATTCATTTTTGGTAAATCCAAGGTGTAACAATTTCCTTCACGAGGAGCTTTGAATAATACCTTTAGTTTACCTTTATCAATTGGGAGATCATCTTTGTTGACAATGAGACACCCTTCTGAGTCAAAGATAATCCAGTTGTTCTTGTCAGCACTTTGACTTACACTCAGAAGATTATGGCAGAGACCTTCCATAAGATAGACGTCTTTAATCTGCGATCCATCCTTTGTTCCGATTTCACCAATGCCAATAATTTTTTCCGGATTGATTTCCTCTAAAGGTGACTCTGCCTCCATCTTTTGATCTCATAGCAACAAACTTCTCGCATCTCCGTCATGTGTGCGGAGCATCCTTTGTCGATATACCATTTGTTGATTCTTGATGCTCTCAAACACACCTGCAAGACCAGAAGAGATCAAGTCTTAGGTACCCATCTTTTCTTGGGTCCTTTGGGGTTAGTCTGGGCCTTAGGAACGTAGGTTCCCTTAAGCACCCACTGATAATTACCAACCGGCTTATCCCTTCTATCCTTTTTATGAAAACACGATGAAGTACTATGTCCCTTTTGGTTGCAATAATTACAATGTGCAAATGGGTTTGAAGAGTGAACTATTTTTCGAAAATAATTCAAATAGGATTTTCCACCAATTTTATTCTTCCCTTTCGTTTATCAAAAATAGGATTATATCCTATGCCTGAACGATCATTCGTAAATCTTTGTGCTTTCAAAATTATGTTGAGCATTTCACTATCCTTAGTGAATTTCTCAAGTGATTTTGTAAGGTATGAATTTCTTTTCTCCAAATCCAAACAATCGTCACGAGATAAGATTTTCACAAGTAAGATTTTCAACTCGTAATTTAAGAGTCATATTTTCCCTTTTTAAGGATATGCACTCGTCCATAAGTTTTTCACATTCAGATTGTATCTCATTATATTCATTAAATAATTCATCATAGGTTACCTCATTGCCGTTTTCAGTTTGCTCTTCTTCTTCTGGCACGAGACAGACATTGCGCGATCTCTCTTTCTTCTTCGCTTTCTTCACCTAAGGAGTCATCTCCCCAGATTCCTGACACATAGGCCTTCTTCTTAAAGCGATAAGACTTCTTCTTCTTTGCTTTCTCACCGTTGTCTTTCGGTTGAGGGCATTCGACTTGTAGTGACCAGGCTTCCCACATTCGTAATAGATGATTTGATCTTTGTCTACGAATTCTCGCTTCATTCTTGGAATCCCCTTTTTGGAATCTATTTCGAACCCACGATCTTTTCGTAGAACTTTTTGAATCTTTGCACAAACATGGCCATCTCGTCATCGTCTTCATCATCTTCGTCTTTTTCTTCTTTCTCCTTCAAGGCGTTAAGAGCAATTCCCTTATTCTGGCTACTATTGACATCGTCTAGGTCCTTTTTGAATCTCAGTTTGCTTTCATATTCAGACAGACTTCCGAATAAGGTAGCAACTGAGGCCATAGATGCTCCTCGAGCCTCCTCTATTACAGTGACTTTAGCTTCCCAATCTTTTGTCAGAACATTGAGAATCTTCCTGACTTGAGGACCTTGATCATATATTTTACCCAAGCCGCCAACTGATTTGTTAAATGAGTGTATCTCGAGTTGGAACTTGGCAATGGTTTCTCCGACTTCATTCGTAGTAAGTCATACTCGGTGGTCAGAGTATTAATACGATTCTCCTTGATGCCGAAAGTACCTTCATATGCAATTTCTAGAGCCTTCCACATTTCTTTCGCGGTTGACAAATTACATATTCGAAAGTACTCCTTTTGACTAAGAGCACTTTGAAGCATCAGAATAGCCTTACTGTTGAGAGTGATGTTCTTCTTATCATTCTCATTGAATTCAGCCTCTGTCTTTGGAACAGTAATTCCTCCTTCGGTTTTCACAGGTACATAGTCTCCAGTTTCTATCACTCTCTAGAGACCGTATTCAGTAGCCAACACGAACACTCTGAATTTTTCTTTCCAAAAGGAATAGTATTCGCCGTTGAATCCTGGGGGTCGGTTGATTAAGCACCATCAGGTAATATTCCTTCCATGATCTTTATCGGGATGTTAATCCCAACTGAGAAACCAACGCTCTAATACCAAATGAAGATAGAATATCACATAGAGGGAGTGAATAGGTGATCTTTATAAATTAAAGATTTCTCTTATGAATAAACGAAATAGAGACTAATAAGATAAAAAAACACAACACAATTTATACTGGTTCGGTCCAATACTCTGACCTACGTCGAGTCCCTAGAACTCCTGGGATTTCACTATTTCTCAAGAACAATTACACTCACTGTAAATGAAGGATGGTCCTCTCACTCTCGGACTCCACTCCCCCTTACAAGTTGTAATTAATACATCCGTTCTTAAGGTTCCACAACCTTAAGACACAACTTACCGATGAAATAATTGTGTAAGTACTCCTCACGAGTTGATAAACAGATGAACACTGAAGTATAGCTAATGATACAGTTGAAACAGCGAATGATATTAAACTCGAATTGATTGCACAACGTTTCGGTAGTTGGTGAATTGAATGCTTCTTGTATTTATAGTTGTTTCCACTAATGACCGTTGTTGAAGCTCGTGAAGTAGCCGTTGAGTCTCTTGAATATGTCTGTTAGATAGATGATGCATTCGTTGAGGATTTTGCCGTCTAAGTACTTAAGTGGAATGTACAGAGTGGATATTCTCTTTCATTCTTTTTGTTATGCCCGTTGTGAAATGGCATTAAATGTGAAGTCAGAGAATATCAGAGTTGGCTTTACTTTGTTCAGAATATCAGTCTCCGAGAGTATCACGGTTTAGGTAGCAGCATTTAATGTCTCTGACAGGCGAGATTGGTTTATTTAAATCCATTGGTAATCTATGTCACGAATAGTCTGAAACTCATGATACAATTGGTTAAAAGTATTTGGTGAACACCATAAGCAATAATAAGAAGAGATATTAATTCATTCAATGATTCATGAATCTCTTAGACGGTGATTTGAAAAACGGGGATGATTTTGCTCGAGCAACAGTCAAGCTTGCTCGAGCAAGCTCCTTTAGATTACTCAAGAAAATACTTTTGGTCGCTGATGCTCGAGTAGGAAAATTCCTTTGCTCGAGCATGATTTTATCATGCTCGGGCAAGCCCTTTATGAATCAGTTAAAAGCACATTTGGATCACTGATGCTCGAGCATAGTTTTTAGTCTGCTCGAGCATGGTGCTCGAGCATGAATAAATTCATGCTCGGGCAAGATTCATTTACTCAATGAGGTTCAGTGTTGTTTGATTCTGCTCGAGCACACTTCTATGCTTGCTCGAGTAGTATGCTCGAGCAACCTTTCATAATTTGCTCGAGTAAGGATTCTGAACATTTTGAGAACACTGGTTGCCCGACTTTGCTCGAGCAACCTTTTAAGCCTGCTCGAGCAAGGTGCTCGAGCATGCTTTTACCTTATGCTAGAGTATGCTTTTGCCTTACTGATTCTTTGCTCAGTTTGATGTTGCTCGAGCAACCTGCAAGTTCTGCTCGAGCAAGGTTCCAACACCAGAATCTTGCTTTGATTATTCCTCTACACTGTACGGTGTTGCTTGAGCAAGACTTAAGAGTCTGCTCAAGTAAGGCTTCCTTAAGATGTATCTGGTTTAGCCTTGCACACGATGTTGCTCGAGCATACAAAAGTTATGCTCGAGTAAGCTTTTATAAAATGCTTTTATCGATCATTTTATTAAATGTTCTTCGCTTGTTTTTGTTTAAACACTTGGAAATTGTAATCATCAAAACACATAAGTCAACATAAGATACATCGATTGTTTCTATTAAAATGTGAAGTATTGAAAATGTTAGTACTTACATAGATGTTTAAAGAAAACAAAATATATGTAAATCAATCAGAAATCATAAAGTAAACCTGCTCTGCCCTTTGTTGTGGATAAGTAGGAGTGACAGGCACACCTGTATCCCCATAACAGAGTCAGTAGTAGACAGTAGCCACGTATCAATTACTCATCCCCTCAACCTAACTATTACGCTCAATCACTCTACTATGATGATATTCATATATACTGCTTATTAATATACATAATGGGTAGTACTGAATTAGGGGTGTTACACCAAACATATCCATGAGTACTTGTAAGACAAACTACAACCCGTCAAATTTGTAATCGTTTATTTGATCTGCTAAACTTTACATGCCAAAAAACAATAATAATAAAAGAAACAGGATTTAATTTCCAGATTGACAAAAATGGATCATAAACAAATCAATATCTATTAAGTGTTTGAGTGACAAAGAAAAAGAGCTCCTACTCTTTTCTATTGGTGGCATGACTACCAGTCATGCAACTGCTGTTTCCAGCAATAAATTGCATAACAATATCTGAAATCCAAAAACAAAAATAGTAAGTATTACTCTAGTTATTAAATCTAAGTACATATAATCTTTGCAAGTGAGATATGAGTATATACCTGCTCCAAGGTCTAATGGCTGACTTAACACGAAAACATTACACTATTGTCAATAAATAGAATAACACCATATGCATGAGCTATCTTGGAAATTGTCTGTACATAAATCAACAAAAGTAAATAAATTTTCTAACATTTAAAATAATTTATACATGTTATTCGAAGTCCAGTCCATATATAGACTAGATAAGAGTTGTAATACCCTTAATTTCATACTACTAAAATGTTCATTAATAAACAATATATATGAATATCATCAGAGCGGAGCAATAGAGCGTATGTGTTGGGTTGAGCGGATGAGTAACTTGATATATATACGTGGCTATAAACTAGTCGCGGATATTCGGTCGAGTATAATAACGGTACAGTTATCTTAGTATTTAAATATTGAATATCTAGTAGTATAAATACAGTCCAAAACATTAAAAACTCCTTTTGAGTCTTCATGCATGCTGCTTACCTTTTATACTGACTCCCAATCCTCTAGATCCTTGAGCTAGGGTTAAGTCTAAGATTCAATCGGATTGAATCTCATATAACAGTTAACCTCATGCTCAAGTGTAAACAATATATATAACAAATATTCATTACATGTCAACATCAACAATACATAGCACACAACAAATGTAATATTACTAGCACAACAATACATAACACACAACAAATGTAATGTTAACAACATTTGCACTCACAAGTGCCACAAATCCACGTGTCCTCAGTAAATGTAATATTACAACAATATATAGCACACAGCAAATGTAATGTTTATAGCATAACAATACATAGCACACAACAAATGTAATGTTAACAACATTTGCACTCACCAGTACCACAAATCCACGTGTCCTCTGTGCTAGGAAAACTAATAAGTAGGGTTATCATGAATATAATTCATATCAAGCTGAATGTAAACAAACACATGACCTAAGACTGAGTTTTAGCCATGGTGCATGACCCAAGACCTTGTCTTCTCCATGACTCCATGAATCAAACAATCAAATATAGGCATACAAGACACATTGGAGTCAAAGTTATGGTACACATCTGTACCTAGGTGCATAGCTAGCGATACGTTTCCCTTTTATTCTTGATTCTCGACTTTCCGGATATCTTATAACATTATTTCCGCGTTATTTCCTTTATATGATAACATATTTACTTGGAATGATATCCCAAGAGATATTTTTTACCACTTCTGAACTTTTTACCCCTGGTGGATTAATTATACATTTTTACCCTTTCTTTTTCTTAAAAACTAATTTCCAGCATTTTTGCCCAGATTTTTCAATAACTTAGAAAACTCATAAATAATTGTACAAAAATAAAAACGATGTGCTTCCAAAGCCAAAATGACCCTTGAAATGTGTCATTTCATAGAAAAATAACACTAGAAGTTCTACATGCTTGAATGATTCCCGAGTTTTAAAGTTTCCCTTCATTGTTCCGGTTTCGGGTCCGAAACATGGGCTAACTTGAAAAATTCACATAGTTTTGTAAAAAAAAAGCCCTAAAAGTAATGTTTTTACATATTAAGAAAGCCCCTTTGCCTATTATATCCTGAAACATTTCATGAGCTTTAGGCATCATTTGATCAGCCAGAATCCCAGTATAACAGTCACTGTTCAGATTAACGCCTGGAACGTGACCCAACTTCACAATTTTATAATTCCTTGTACAAAACTCCAAAAATTAAAAATGTTATATATATAGAACTCCCTGGATGTCTACTTTGTTCTTGGAAAATTTAGTGATTTTTAAAGCCCATTTACCATATAAAATAACGCCCACAAAGGGACTGACTCTAGTAACCCAACATCTGGAAATTTTCACAACATTCATTATAATAATATTTGATTCTCAAAAATTATTTCCCAGCTTATTTTCAATCCATTTTTCATTCTAAACTTATTAATGACCTTAACAACATGAAAATGAATTTTCTTTACCATGTCCTAGATTAAACTAGATTTCTACTAAAATCTAAAATCTAGAGACCAAGAATTACCTTCAAGCTCCAACTCCTTCTTCCTTCTTGCTCCTATTTCACCTATCCTCTCTAACTCAATCAATTTGGTTTGAGTTGGTTTTGATGTGAAGAATTGAGGAGGGATTCATGGCTATTTATAGGAAAAATTCAAGTTTAAGTGGTCCCCACCCATGTGTAATCCAACTTAGCTTCTCTCTTTTCAACCCTTGGATCAAATTGCACTTTTTCATCTCCAATCCTCCCCCTTAAATGGTTGGTCAACATCCTCCCTCTCTCCGTAGCCATTGGATTGATTTTCCATGTGGCATCATCTTGTTTCTCCAAGCCTCCTATTACTTCATTTAATTACTTAAGGATTAAGCTTAATTCTTGACAAAATTCCTAAAAACACTTTGTTTCCAATGCTCCAATAAGGCTCATATGATTTTGCGGACTTTTGGGCGAATCATGATGTCATCTTGATGACATAATCAAAGCCTTGGGTATCCCAAAATGTCACATGTCCAAACCTAATTGGTTTGTTAATTAATCAAGGTCATTTATGCTTAATTAATCAAGCTTTATTTCCTCTAATTTGGCCCCTTTGAATTTTGAATTAAGACAACCCCCTTTTGGATGATTCTTATATGTCTCTAATCATGTTGTAACTAATCTTTATTAATGCAAGCTTAATTGCTAGTTATTATTTGCTGATTTGCTTTAATTTACTTAAGTGTTTTCGTAACATTTTCTTGCCTCTTTTGATTATAGATTAACTATTATTTCATGTGCTATTTATATCACATTTTATAGTCCTTATATCTAGTCTCAAATTCAGCCATATGTATATTAATTTCATAGTGAAATTTTGATAAAAATATAACTAATAGATTATGTTTCTTTGAGACACATATTCACCTTTGTATTTTGTTAATTAATTATCAATCAAAATACAAGGTGCATGAGGATGGGAAATCTAGGCATTACAAGAGTTAGATAGTCATGGACTTATAAATCGACATATGAAAGAAAAGGAAAAAAATAAATATATATATTGATGGGCCCATTAATAATAGAAAAGAAAACAAAAACACACATTTAACCTATAACGAAAATAATAACTTACTCGAGATGTAAAATGTTTTTGGCTGAGAGATTGCTAGGAGTCTCTAGCCAAATCAACTTAGTCCTATCGGACATGGAAGCTCTCATTGTGTCTATTGTTGATGTCTTATATAGATGCCATTATCTAGAGCAAAAAGTTTGCATACTACATTTATCTTCTACTTTGACTAATTCTTATATATTAATGTAGACATGAAGTTTAAACAATGAAGAATTATCAAGAGAGGAGATTGAAGAAAGAAGAACTTGTCAAATATTATGAAAATATTAATATTTGAGTCTCCATGATCAAATGAAAGTTGAAATGGCTCAATTCGGAGTTAAAATAAACTACGGTTCCATTCTGTAGTCATTCTCGAGTACAATAATGTCATTCTCGAGTATGGTACATAAACAGCTCTTATTCATGCCAAAATTCTGATCATTCTCGAGTTATGAAATAGCCATTCTTGAGAATGGTCGTGTTTCAGCTACTCTGTTCAGCTCTGTTTCACGTTTCACTCGAGCGAGGTCTAGTAATTCGATGATATCTCTCCAACCAGAGATCTGATTGAGATAAAACTAATTTTGTATGAAACTAGACTCCCAATGTGTCATTTTGACATAAAATTCAAGCCCAAAGGAGGTCAGATGAGAGATATATGAATTTTGAAAGATGACAGTGAAATCAACATCATACAGTAGACCAAGCTTCAGTATTTTGAGTCTATCTCACAAACGAAAAATCCAAATGAGCTGAAACTAGTGCCATTTGAAACTAAACTCACATAAATTTCCAAAAACATCAAGATCAGAAAAAAATAATATCAATTGAAGGAGATATGATGTTTTGAAGTTGACGGTCAGTTTAGGATCTTTGCAAAAAATGCTGGTCAAGAACAACCTCAATTCATCTAATGATAACGGACGAAATAGAACGAGTTTGGAGTAGATTCTTCTTGAAATGGAAAGAAGACTTGAAGAGCTTTCTGAGTATGGGTGGTTTGACAAATTTGCTATCACAGATGCACTTCGATATGCTTATGATTCTCGAGTATGTGCTTGGAATTCTTGAGAATGAGACTTCAACTCTCGAGAATGGTTCATGATTCTCCAGTATGTGCGTGATTGTTCACTTTCAATATCCATCTCCCTTCAGAGCAATTCTTGAGAATGGGTAAGTGATTCTCGAGAATGGGTAAGGTAATCCTCGAGAATGCACGGTAAAAGTTTGCTGATCTTATTATTCTCAAGTAGTTGCACTTTGCTAATTCTTGAGAATGACAACATGATTCTCGAGTATGGTCATTTCAATTTGTTCTCTAATCATATCATTCTCGAGTATGAATACAATTTCTCTCAAGTATTAACGAAGAGATGCATCTACAAAGTCCTCTTGATCCTCTCGATAAGGAATTCTCGAGAATGATCAAGCAAATCTCAAGAATATATTCTTACCATTCTTATCATTTTCCAGTATTGCTAATCATCTCTTCAAAATCAACTGGCTCATTTTCTATTCTGTGTTAATCATACCCAAACTCATTTATATCATATTTAATCACTTCTTTGATTGAGTTACAGTTGATTAAACTTGTTTGAATTGAGATTAGCCGAAATGCAATCCGACGTGGCAGAAGCATTTAATGCAACTCGAGAAAGCGAGAACCAATAAACGAGAACAAAACCTCATGGCAAACGAACTATGATTAAAGTTGGATTAGAGCTCAATGGGCAAAAAGCAACAAAAGCTTCAACGGATACTTCCAACTAATCTCCAACGGTCGAATGCTTGCAACGGTCAAAACACAAATACCTATAAATTGTAAAGTCTTCAAACCGAAAGGTATGACGACAATTGATGAATGATTCGACGAAGCCAATGAAATGATATTACTACTTCATTGTCGATATGTCAATAGCTCATACACTCTTTGTTTCTCAATGTTTATATAGTTTACAGTAGAGAGTGGGATGAATGATTATGTACTTCGAGTGTTAATCATATTCAGAAAGAGAGAGAAGATTCATCGTAAACATTTTATCTAAGAGTTACTCAAGATTGGGTAATATCGAGTGGGAAATCCATTGTATTGATTACAGCTTGTAAGGAGAGTGAATCCTAGTGAGATGATTACTTCAAGTACGAGTGTGTAATTAGGTAGGTGTATTGATTACAACTTGTAAAGGGGAGTGAATCCTAGTGAGAGGATTACTTGACAAAGCGTGTAATCCGGTTGCAAGAAAATAGTGGACTGAAAAATCTCAAGTAGAGCTTGGGTAACGTAGGTCAAGGATTGAGCCGAACCAAAAGTATAAATCTTAATTTGCATATTCTCTTCCCTTATCTCTTATATTTCCAATATATGTTTATTTGAATATCTAACTATTAATTTAGAAGTCACGAAAAGATTTTCAAAGTTTCAATTTTTTAATCTTCACCCAATTCACCCCTTTTTGGGTTTAGCCGGTTCTTCATCCATATCACTTCTATTTACTTTCCTATCCATAATGCAAGCAATATATTACAATGACATCATATTTTAGAAATCATCCAGCAATAATTTGTTTTCATATTCAAAAAGCTGAAAAAATCCTACTTCACTACGATTCCTTCCCTTCATTGTAAAACATAAATTTTGAGTTCTCTATCTTAAGATTTTCATGCAAGAACATAATTCTTAAGGATCTTAGGATATTATGTTTTCACATTCAATAGGGTTAAATACACTAAACTTTATAATTGTGAAAGATCTTTTATGGTGGAAAAATTTTCTCACGTCTTGACACTCTCTTTAATTTGTTTCTCTTTGTGCGGGGATGTGATACAACTTTTATGGGCGAGAAGGCTGTTTTGTGCTCTATATATTTCTCTTTTATGAAAACAAATGCCTTTTCACTTTATGATAACTACACCTATTAACAATTATATATTTTATAACTTCCAATAACTCCATACCAATATTACATTTGCCCCTTTTTCTCATTAAATCAAAATAAAAATCCTTTTTATATATGAGACACATATATGTTTTACATTCACCCACTTGGCTCATGTCACAAAGTGTCCCTTCATGATTTAATGAAAAATCATCATAATGCACATACATAAGGCTAAAGGTTGTGCACATTGGCCTTATCATACATCTTGATCATAAATAAACACCACTGAGTCATAACGGTTCTATGCTATCAAATCGGCATATTTCCTTCCATGTACCACTATATTAGTTCTTCTTCCTAACATGATACTTTAATGGAAGTAAACAGTATATCCCGCAACAATAGTATAATGTCTTCATTAAGGACAAATCCTATTTTTCAAAATAATCATTTATGCATGCATGCAAACAAAATTTGAAAAAAGGTGACTTTCAGAACCTCATACATTGTTGAATTCAAAGGGTCAATAGTCAATCATTACAATAATGATCAATTTTCATTAGCTGACATAATTCTCATACTATACAATGACCGTAGATATCTTGGGTGGTAATCCCTTCGTGGAGGGATCAATTATCATAAGATCAATTCTAACATGCTCTATAGACACTCTATGTTTCTAAACCTCTTATTTAATGGCAAGGTATTTCAATTCCATAGCTTAGTACCCTTTGAATACTTGTCGTTTTTAGAAAAGAAGACTCTGTGAAATTATCACAATAAACCTCTTCTTTAATGGCAAGGTTGTGTACTTGTCATTTTTAATATATAGTCTGAGCATACATTAAGCTCTCAACTAGTGATGCATAGGGAATTGCTTCCACTTCTTTTCGTTCCAATTCATTTTTAGGACATTGCATGAGACTAAGTTGGTGTCGTTTTTGAATTGGAACTGGAGATGATGAACAATTTTTCATTTTAAATCTCTCTAAAACTTTATTAATATATACTTTTTGAGACAAACCAACAATCCTTTTGATTTATCATTGAATATTTCTATCACAATCACATAAGCTACCTCACCCATATCTTTTATTTCAAAATTACTAGAGAGAAACTTCTTAGTCCCATTTAAAAGACCAAGATCATTAGTTCCAGCAAGATATCATCAACACATATAATCAATAATATAAAATTGCTCCCATTGACCTTCATAAATATACACCGATCAACAGTGTTTTCTTTAAATACAAAGGAAACAACAGTATCATTGAACTTAAGGTACCATTGTCTTGAAGCTTGTTTAAGTATGTATATTGATTTCTTTAATTTGCACACCATCTGTTCTCTTCCCTTTCATATGAACCCCATTGGTTGGTCCATGTACATATCTTCCTCTAATTTTCCATTTAGAAATGCCATTTTCACGTCTAGCTGGTGTAACTCTAAATCATAATGAGCCACCAATGCTATAATGATTCTTAGAGAATCCTTCTTAGAAACTGGTGAAAATGTTTCTTTACAATCAATGACATCTTTCTGAGTAAATCTCTTTGCAACTAGTCTAGCCTTGTAACGTTCCAAGTTACCATGAGAGTCATGTTTGGTCTTTCGTGAGGGCCTTTTATTGTTAGCCTCGGGGTCCACAATAAAAAATTAACCTAGCATTATGTATAGGAAAACCTAGGATCATTCTCTCTTTTTTAGGAGCCTTTTATTGATTCCTAAGTAATTTAAATGTTATGCAAATATAATGAAAACAAGGGGGAATGGCTTGTCAAATTAATAAAATACAATAGGAATGCAATTTAATTAAATGTTAACTATTTTTTTTTGGTATTTTCAATAAAATTGTGAATGAGTAGATGGAATAGTATGAAATTAAAAATATGAATGATGAATGCTCTTGGTAATGAAGAAGTGACTATCCTTGCTCAAAAAGTATGGGAGTTAAAATTCATTAAGTGTTAATAAAAACCTCACGATACCACTTGAGTCCAATATTTCTAATTAATAGTAGCTCCTACAAACATAACTAACCACTACCTCTTGAGATATTGTTTAAAACCACTTAATGTGAAATTAAAATTGAAATAATGCAATATGAGTGTTCTTTAAATTGAGTACTAAGCAGTCCCTCAAAAGCACAAATCAACCACATTAACTAGGCAATAACATGCTAATTAATATTATCATATTGGAACCACAAAGATTTTCAAATATATATATTTTTCACACTTCAAATCCACTCTCAATTACAAATATCAAACCAACAGAGACAATTAACATCAATCTTAGTTCCAGAATCATATATAATAGTTCCTAAAACTAGGCAATCTAAATATATAACTTTAGACTAATAGAATGATAGAAAACTCCCTTATGAAATCCATTACACTCAAGCATAAATCCTCATCACCAAGAAGCAAAAGAATTAGCCATACATAACTTCAATTTTGTAGCCACAATTTCCTTGAAGCACCGAGAAAAGCCCTTAGCAAGCAAAGCAAAACAAAAAAAAAAAAAAAAAAAAAAGAAAGAAGAGAGAGAGAGAGAGAGGAGAACACAACGAGACTCTTAGCGTCGGCTATAGACTCAAGGACACAAGGATGACCAAATGCATAGATCGATGATAGTGGTCAAGCTAGAGTACACGATGAATAGTAAACAGAGGTGAAGTTAGAGTTTTTGGGGCAAAAAGAAATGGTAGTGCAGCAGTATGGTGGATGTAGAGAATTAAAGGCAAGTCACTCTGGAAAAGGATGTGCCAACGGTGACGGAGAAAAGAAAGTCGACGGTGGTTTCCGGCAATGAAGGCATGACTTGTTCAAGTACGGCTTGCTTTGTTCTTCTCTTTTCAAGTCGTGGACAATGGTGAAGGATAGTAATAGAAGGATGGTTGATTTTCAGCTCTCAACCTCTCCTGCAATGAAACTCTCTCTCCCTTTGTCAACGAGCTCGCTTTGTGTTCTCTCTTCGATGTGCTCGAGCTTGGTGGACAAAGAAAGAGGAGCTTCGACATGGTGGCAGCGTGGTGAAGAGGACGTCACCAGCGATAGAGATGCACAAGAGACGAGTAAAAGTCAATGGTGCTTTGTCTTTTTCCCCCTTGATGCCTCCCTTGTTTCTATAATGTCCAACTCTTTGAAAACTCGCCTAAGTTCCCATATCAAAACGTAGTTGATAGTAGACCAAATTGGTATTTGTGCAATTCATGAGGCCCGAACTGTCGGTTCCAAATTCAAACTCTAAACTCGTAGTTTCCCAATTTAATTAATTCTTATGCTTCAAAATCTCAAAAATTTTTCTTAAACACCTACAATGCAAGATTAAGCACAAGGCAACATCAAAAGTTTGAGAAATCATTTGCATGAATAATTAATAAATTATGATAATTTTACCTCTAATTACACTTAATTCAATATAAATCTCCCGACTCAAATTAATGCTTAATAATTCAATAATATCCGAGGAAATGTATTAAAAAAATCCCAATTTAATTATGAAAAATCATATAAAATATATGGTTCAATCATTCTCAAAGTACCACTTACAACCAACTCTCTTACACCCTTCTTGTAACTCAACAAGATCCCAAACATCATTCATGTTATAGACTTCAACTCATCTTTCATGGCATCTAACCACTTGTTACCATTTTCACTATTGATGGCTTGTGAAAAAGAAACTAGATCATCCTAAATACCCAAGTCGAATTCAGACTCGTAGATATACCACATATCATTAGCAACAGTGGATCTCCTTTCCCTTTTAGATCTTCTTAATGCTATTTGTTGTGGTTTTTCTACAATGGGTTTATTCAGTTTATTAACAATCATTTTATCATGAGTAGTGGGATCATTTATTTGTTGTTCTTCATTATTATTAATCAATTCAATAACACGAGGAACAACAACTTTAATAGAGACACATGTCAAGGGAGCTTGTACTCTAACTTCTTGAATATCTCTATGTGTTGTTTCACTCCCACTAACTTCACCATCCTCAATGAACCTAGCATTTTTAGTTTCAATAATCCTTGTGGTATGATTAGGACAATAAAATCTATACCCTTTCAATTTTCTCGAATAACCAATGAAACAACCACTGATTATTCTTGCATCAAGTTCTTTTCTTGTGGCTTGTGGTATCTAATTTCTGCCTAACAACCCTAAAAATACAGGTGCTTTAAACTAGGTTTCCTTACAGTCCATAGTTTAAAAGAAGTCCTTGGAATTTCCTTATTAGAAACCTTATGTAATATATACATGGCAGTCTTTAAAGCATAAGTCTACAATGAAATGAGTAAACAAGAGTTACTTAGCATACTCCTGACCATATCCAACAAGGTCTTATTATGCCTGGATGTTTTCCGTTTTAATCATACCTTCCATAATATTCACCATCCCTATCAGACCTGGCAATTTTCACCTTTATATCTAATTGCCTTTCAACTTCATCAATGTAAATCTCTAAAGCATTTATTGTAAATGGAGCTATATACCCAAGAGGGGGGGTGAATTGGGTATTTTAAAAACTTTTAGAAATATGCTGTTTTGAAGAAATGAAACCGAGAGATAGATAGAGAGGAGGAAGGGAAGGAAAGCTTGCACTGATAGAAATTATCCGGTTGAGTCTTATCTTTGACCTACATCCAGTCCCCAAGCAACACTTGGGATTTTCAATCCACTATACTCACAAACGATTACACACTCGTACTCAAGAGTAGTTCTCTCTCTAGAACTCACTCCCCTTACAAGTTGTAATCAATACACCCAACCACTAAGTCCCCGACTTGTGGTTATCTAAATCAATAAATGATTTACGAGATAGAACTCTCTCATGAGCAGATAAAATGAACATCGAAGTGCAAGTATCGATTGATACAATATAGATGAAAGTCGAACACAATAAATGGCAATCAATGAATTTTCGCTCTCGTAGATGTGTCAACTTGAGAAGAAGTTAATGCACTCTATTTATAGGTAGAGAACATTAAATGACCGTTGAATGGTGAATCCAACCGTTGTAGGTGATTATCATTAAGTCCGGTCATCTTTCTCTCTAACATCCAACTAATCCAAGTGCTAATATGATCGAGGTGGAACTCGAGGATTTGCCTAGTTGGAGAAGAGTTTACTTGATGAAGTAAGTGTTTTTGAACGTTGAGAATTCGTGGCGAGGTGAATTAACCAAAAGGAGGTTGATTCACGATGTGCATAAATGCTCGACCACTTTTTGCTTTTTCCTTGTTCTTCATTAAATTTCATCTCGTTAACGAAATCCACTAAATAAACTTGTTAAACATATCTGGGAACATAAGTGAATGATTCATGAAAGCAATTGGAACAAACAAGAGTGATTTGCAGAATCGTCATTTGTATTTCGATCGCGACACGAACTCGAGTTCGGTTCATGCGGGCTCGAGTTCGAAGCTTCAAAGTGTAGAGGCGCTTAAGTTCAAATCTTCTAAACCGGAGGTTTGCAAAATAGAAACGAGGTTCGAGAGATCTAAAAACTTTCTTTGCTCTCGGGTTGCTTTGAACTCGAGTTTGCACATAGTGAACTCGAGTTCACCATCCCAGAGAGGAGATCGATATTTTGCCTTTTGAGAAACTTCAAGCAAAAGTATGAACTCGAGTCCATTAGTGGGTAGGCTCGAGTTTGACACCGTTTTAGCAAGATCTCAGTTTTTTGTGTTCAAGTTCAAACCGAGGTTCATATTGAGAACTCGGAGTTTTTCTTAATTTGAAAGACACATTTCTCTTTGTAGGAATTGAACTCGAGTTTACAATGATAGGCTCGAGTTCAAGCTCTTTGAAAAACTTAAAGGCTCTCGGCTTGAAATGAACCCGAGGTTTAATTACACGTGCTCGAGTTTGTTTGTTTTGAAAAACTCGAGTGCTCTCGGCACGAAATGAACTCCGAGGTTTAAATGTGTAGGCTCGAGTTTGTTCAACTAGAAAACTTTTTTTAAAAGTTCTCGGCTTGAGGCAAACCCGAGGTTTGCTAGAGCACGAGCTCGAGTTCACTTGGCTAAAACACTTTTGGGAGCTTTTCAAATTTGAAAATCTTTGCTTTCAATGAAACAAAAGTGAAGAGTACCCAAAGCTCTTAGAATTTGAAAAATCTTCCGCGCAGAGGTAAACCCGAGGTTACGTAGATTTGCCGTAATCTCCCAAAATAACCAGATTAGAAAAGGATTTGCAAGATAATGTAACTGGGTCGTTTCCCAACCAATTCACAATCGGTTCAATTCGCAACAAAGAATAAAACAAGGACAAAATGGGGGTTTTTTTTTGATTCAGAATAATATTAAAGACAAAGTAACAAAGACAAAACGAAATAACACGAATTGAACAAAAATGTAGGATTAAAGGATCAACCCACGATTTCGGATTCACCCACTATCCTTCCTTGAACGAAACATATTTATAACCGAACTCGTGATCGACTCTAGACAAACCGAAATCTTGCATTTGTCTAGAAATTCCCTCAACGAACAATCGTTCAGAATTTGTTCAAATCGTGGCATACCTCATCGTACGATCGCATTTAAATACTTTAACCTAGTTCGAACTACGTCCTGGGAAATATCGATTTGGGTTTTTAATCAAAAACCCAATCCAAACCAAAAATCAAATCTGATTAAGGATGCAGAAACGAGTTAGACGGTTACCGATTAGGCGCGAATCCTCTGGATAGTGGATGGATCCTCATCGTGGATCAATCTCTAGAAATTTAACGAACATAATTAAGAAAGACGAAAAAAACATGAAGAACACGAAGAACAGGAAGAACATTGCAGAGAATTTGAAAACTACTATTTTGATTCAAAATTCTAAAAACGTGAATGAGAATGTGTTTGTGGCTGCCATGCCTCACTTAACCTAAAATGGCAAAACGAAATGGGGCTCCAATCCACAATTCAAAATGAAAATAAAATAAAATGGGCTTTAATTACAAAATTTGAGCCCAAAAATACATATAACTTCAGCTCCAAAATTGACCACCTTCTTGTCCGAATTTGCTCTTCATGTCTTCATAACAATTGTAGGTCTCTGAATCATCTAAAATATGAGACAAAAATGAGGCAAATCCGATGTCTGGTTCAAGAGTTATGGTAAAAATGGTGAAGCAATGTAAAACTGGAATTTATTATTAAATAATGGCTAAAATATAATAAAAGGCCCAAGGCCCAAATAAGTATAAAAGCCATTATTTATTAGCTAAAGAGTCCTAAATTATAAATCAAGAGACAAAAAGTAGTGTATGAAATATTCAATTATCAAATTCCCCACACTTATCTTTTTGCACTCCCCGAGCAAAATTCAAAGAAAAAGACCTAAAGGAGAAACTCTTCTTTTCTAACAATTGCTAACAATGCAAAAATTGAACAAGGGACACAAAGCTCCAAAAGATCAATCAACCAAGACCACAATCCCTTCATCTCAAATTACAATTCATGGCAATCTCATCAATGATGCTATTCACAAAAGATGGTCTCTCAAATGATGCGCTCAATCAATCAATCTCTCAAGTGTTTAAGGTAAATAAGTGTATCGCTTCAAATTCTACTCAAGAAATTTGTTCTACCATAAGCTTGCTCAATTTCTACATCTCCACTACTCATAACACATGCATGCACAAATCAAGAGAGCTTGTTATGAAAGGTTGTAATGGGGTTAGGGTGAAGGTAGGTAATAGTATGGAATGAGAGGCTAAGCACCAAAGAAATTAAAAAGAGCACTAATTAACACAATCATTCTCTATGTAAGAAAATTTTTATTTTACTTGTATATCTCCTTTCTTTCTATGTATTTTCTTTCTTTATTTCTTCTCCTTTTTTTTTTTTTTTTTTTCTTTTTTTCTTTTCTTTTTCTTTCTTTCTTTCTTTCTTTCTTTTTCTTTCTTTCCCTTTTTTTTTTTTTGAGAAAAATGAAACTATACTATATACATAATCACAATGACAAAAGCAAACATCCCCCCCACACTTAAACTGTTGCACTCCTGAGCAACCTCCACACTTAAACATAAAACCAAGGTGAAACCAATGCTCAATAAATTTTCAAGGTGCGGAATAAAATGATTTTACACTTAGGGTTGTAATGTGGCTTAGAAAAGAATGAGTCAAAAAGGCACTAAGGGCTAGCAAAGGGATCATAATGCAAGGGAAAGGCTATTTGGCCAAAGTAGGGAAAATAAAAGAAAGAAAACAAGCTTCCATCATACTTATGCACGTAAATGAAAAATGTAGTTTCAAAAAGAAAAGGAGCAAGTTCTAGAGAACACAAATCATGAGTAGATGCACACATGAAAGAAAGAATGGCAAAAGATGAATTCCATTCATGCAGGCCCAAAACCTCACAAGGTCAATACCAACTTAGGCAATCAACAACATCAAATCAACTACCAAGACATGTAATCGAAGAGTCAAGAATGGGAGACCAAAAGAATGATCCATTAAAACCAAAATGTCCAAGTTCATAATATGTAGCAATCATAGAAAGAGAGACTGTATTTATTTCAAAAAGCAAAGTAGAAAAAGGAAAACAAATAGAAGAAAGAGGGAGAAAGAAAGAAGAATACTCCCCAAGGGGTTTATGGAGGATAAGTGGCATCAATGAGGAGAATCTCTCGCTTCCTCAGTCCGCGGGATCCCTCATGAAATGGCTTGAGGCGATGCCCATTGACCTTAAAGGTTCGTCCCGGGTGGATCACATAGCTCAACAAAGACCAAATGGAAAAATGTTAGTGATCTCAAAAGGGCCATCCCATTTAGATCGAAGCTTACCGGCATAAACTTCAAACGGAGTTAAAAAAGAACTTTCTCGCCCACGTAAAATTCTTTCCTCGAATATGCTTATCATGGAATGCCTTAGTCTTTTCCTTGTATAACCGCTGAGCTTTCATAGGCATCCAATCTAAGCTCATCCAACTCTTGCAATTGTAGCTTCCACTCCATCCCGACTTGGCCAAATCCATGTTACACCGCTTTAATGGCCCAATAGGCTTGATGCTCCAACTCAACCGGAAGATGACATGCCTTACCAAAGACAAGCCGATAAGGAGACATCCCAATCGGAGTCTTGTAGGCGGTGCGATACGCCCACAAAGCATCCTCTAATCGCTTACTCCAATCTTTCCGGTAGAGTTAACTTCTTTGAAGGATTTGCTTAATCTCTCTATTTGAGATTTCAGCTTGACCGTTGGTTTGAGGATGGTATCTTGTGGAGACCTTGTGAAGCACTCCATACTTGCGTAACAAGGCACCCATGCTTCGGTTGCAAAAATGGGAGCCTTGGTCACTGATAATAGCTCTAGGAATGCCAAACCTGTAGAAAATGTTAGACCTAACAAAATCCACCACCACAAAAGAATCATTAGTCCGGTGGCTTTCGCCTCAACCCATTTCGAGACATAATCAACAAACAAAGAAAAGATGTAAGTATAACCATATGAAGTAGGAAATGGACCCATAAAATCAATACCCCAAACATCAAAGATCTCACAAAATAATATAGGGTTCTGGGGCATCTCATGCCTACGGGAAATACTCCCTGCTCTCTGACAGTTATCACATGACTTACAAAATAGATGGGAATCATGAAACAAGGAAGGCCAAAATAATCCATTGTCTAACACTTTCCTAGCAGTTCTTTGGGGTCCAAAGTGACCACCACAGTGTAAGCATGAGCAAAATGCAATATAGAGTGAAACTCATGATCGTGCACACATCTCCTAACTACTTGGTCACTACAAAATTTCCACAAATAAGGGTCATCCCAAACATAATATTTAGACTCACTCTTTAATTTAAGGGTTTGGGCCCTAGTGGAATCTACAGGCAAAACACCAGCTACCAAGTAGTTAACTAGATCAAGATACCATGGAAGCTTACCTTGCTTGTAGAAGCCGCTCATCGTGGAAATCATCCCGAATATAAGAGGGGTGAGAGGGAGAATGAGTGATGCGACTCAAGTGGTCAGCTACCCGCTTTGTGCTCCACTTCCGTCTCGAATCTCAACATCAAACTCTTGGAGTAGCAACATCCACCGGATGAGTCGTGGCTTAGCATCCGCCTTTTTCAAAAGAAACTTCAAAGCAAAGATGGTCGAGAAAACAACTACTCTACTTACTAGCAGATATGACCTAAACTTATCAAAAGCAAATACAATAGCCAACAACTCTTTCTCGCAGTGGTGTAATTAGATCAGTAATCCAAAGTCTTGGAGGCATATGCAATCACATGAGATGCTCTATCAACTCGCCGTGCCAAGATAGCACCAACCACATAGTTGGAAGCATCACACATCAACTCAAGGGGAGGCACCAATCGTGGGCTTGGATCACTGGGTCGTAGTCGCAACGCTTCAAATGATCGAAGGCCGCCTTGCAAGCATCATCAAATACAAAGTCGTGTCCTTATGCAGTAAGGTTGGATAAGGGTCGGCGCCTTTTGAAATCCCGAATGAAACGCCGATAGAAACCCGCATGACCAAGAAAAGAGCGAACTTCCCGCACGATGCGGGGTAAGGCAAAGCAAGAATTACATCTATCTTAGCAAGATCTACCTCAATCCCTTTCCTAGACACTATGTGTCCCAAGACTATACCCGACTCAACCATAAAGTGACACTTCTCATAATTCAGACAAGATTAGACTCAATACACCTATGCAAAACTCTAGACAAATTAGCTAAGCATGCATCAAAATCGACCCATATACAAAGTGAAATCATCCATAAAAACCTCCATGCAAAGTCCTCTAGAAACTCGAGAAAATGCTTACCATACAACGCCGAAAGGTGCCAGTGCGTTGCAAAGGCCAAAAGGCATCCTTCGGTAGGCATATGTTCCAAAGGGGCATGTGAAGGTCATCTTCTCCTGATCCTCAAGAGCAATATGGATTTGGAAGTATCCGGGGTAGCCATCAAGGAAGTAGTAATGAGACTTACCAGCCAATCGTTCTAACATCTGATCAATGAAAGGTAGAGGGTAATGATCCTTGCGAGTGGCTTGGTTGAGTCTCCTATAGTCGATGCAAACTCTCCAACTATTATGAACTCTAGTAGGAATGAGCTCATTCTTCTGATTGGCTACCATAGTGACTCCGGATTTCTTAGGAACCACCTGGACCAGGCTAACCCACTGGCTATCAGAAATGGGATAGATGATACCAACTTGCAGAAGCTTAGTGACCTCCTTCTTCACCACATCAAGGATAAGAGGATTAAGGCGTCTTTGGGGTTGCCTCACTGGCTTAGAGTCCTCTTCCAATGAATTCGATGCATACACATGGAAGGGCTAATGCCAACGATGTCAGCTAATGTCCACCCAATGGCTTTCTTGTTCGCCCTCAATAAGCTTAGCAAGCCTTATCTTCTTGGTCGTGAAGAAGATTATTTGCCACAATGATCGGCAACCGTTCATCCACCTCCGTAAATGCATACTTCAGGTGATCTGGAAGGGATTTCAACTCAAGCTTGGGTGGAGTTGTTCGATGCTACACGTGGAGGGAAGAAGCTAATTGGGTGGCTTTCATGTTGCAACAACTCGATGTCATCACATCGAAATGCCTCGAGAAATGCAAACCACATTCAAAGAAACAAGAACTCGATGTCATCACATTGGAAATGCACGAAACCACATACAAGAAGCCCGTCTATCAATGTTAACATCAGAATCAAGCTCATCAAAATCAGAGTTAAGCTCATCAAAATCAGAATCAGGATGCACATTAGGATCAGGATGAAGCTCAAACTCAAAATCAATATCAGAATCCACATGTAATGTAGAATCACCAAGCAAGTCAGAATCACCAAATAATGCAGCATTAAGCAAATCAGTGCAAACAGAGCACCATTCATTATCAGCACATGCACAAATGGGAGAATCATTCTCGATGCAAAATCGATAATCAAGACACCAATCAAGCAATAACATCATCCACAACATCATCAATCACATCAATGCAGAAAAAGAGTGTTCTTCCCTAGGATGTTTCATGGCATCAAAGATATTGAAATTCACAGATATATCACCAAACTCCATGGAAAGAGTACCAGAATGCACATCTATCTTAGTCCTAGCTGTTTTCATGAAAGGCCTCCCTAGAATGATTGGTGACCTACTACTGGGAGACTCATCCTCCATATCTAAGATGTAAAAATCAGCAAGAAATATCAGTTCATTAACTTTGACTAATACATCTTCAACTAAACCGAAGGATGAACATTACTCCTATTAGCTAGCCGAACAACAACACCAAGTAGGACGTAAAGGACCAAGACCAAGAGATTTATAAATAGATGGTGCATGACATTAATAGAAGCACCTAAATCTAGCATGCAATCATCAAATCTATAGTTACCAAAACAACAAGGGATAGAAAACGTCCCCGGATCCTTGTACTTGCGAGGCATTGTAGGTCGGATGAGTGCCGATACATTCTCGGTTCAAACTCACTCGTTCACTCCCCTTCGTCGCCTCTTGTTGGTGCACAACTCCTTCGAAACTTGGCATATTTAGGAATTTGTTTGACCGCATCTAAGAGAGGAATGTTGATCTCTACTCTCCGAATGTCTCAAGTATATCCTTCTCTTGTTCTTTTTCTCGCCAACTTCTTGGATTGAAGGGCTCTCCGAGGGAAAGGAAGAGGAATGGGGATGTCTTCCTCTACACCTTGCTGCACGCCTTTTTATTTTTAGAGTCAATCTTCACATTTTCTCGACTCTCTTCCTAATGTGGAAGTCACATCTCAGCAATGGGTTTAGGTTCCTCCAATTGCTTGCCGTAACGAAGGGAGATAGCACTCACATTCCCCTTAGGATTAGGAATTGTTTGTGAAGGAAGAGTGTTGGATCCCCGAGGTTGAAGCTGGTTCAATGAGGTTGCCAACGCCCAACCGTGTTTGCAAACTCGAATGGAAGTGTCGGTTGTTGTTGAACCGCATATTGGATGTGACAAATTGCTTCATCATATCTTCAAGTGAGGAACCACCACTACCACTACTACTAGCCTGCTGTTGTGCTGCCTGTGGAGGTGCACATATGGCTGGTCGAGGAGGTGGTGCTGGCAAAGGCAAAGGCGGTGCAGATTGCTGTTGGAAATTCTGTGGTATGTACGGTCTCTGTTGGTAATTCCTAGAATTTTGCTGATATTGGTTACTCTGGTTCCAACGGAAATTTGGGTGATTTCTCCAACAAGGATTGTAGGTGATGGAGAAGGCATTATTCTGCTGGTATTGTGGCTTTCCTGGAAAAACACCCACTAAAGCTACTGACTGTTCTTAATAAGCAGGATCATGCAAGGTAGGGCAAGAGTCAGTAGAATGGTAAGGGTCAGAACAGAACCCACATGAGTACCCAATCTGAGGAGATGAAGATTGCACTATTTGTGTCACTGCCAGCTGCCTCACCAGAGAGGTCAGATCATCAAGTCTATTCTCTAATCTCTGAGAATCGTACTGGACTGAAGGTGTTTGCACATGGTAAACAGGAGTACTATTGGCCCTGGTGCCAAATTGCTGAGAGTTGACTGCCATCTCGGAGATCAATTCTCGGGCATCTTCAGGTGTCTTGTTAGTAGAGCCCCACCGCTAGAAGCATCCACCAAACCTTTGTCTACTAGTAGTAGACCATCATAGAAATGGGTAATCAAGAGTTGCTCAGTGATCTGGTGGTGTGGATAGCTTGCACATAACCTTTTGAACCTCTCCTAGTACTCATACAAAGTCTCCCATGGCCTCGTTTAATGTTGGCAATTTCTTTTTTGATCGCAGCTTGCTCTTGAGGCGGGGTAATATTTCTCCATAAATAACCTTTGAACATCAGTCCAGCTCCTAATAGATGAAGGCTGAAGGTACAACAACCAGTCTTTGGCTCCACCTTCCAATGAGAAAGGAAAAGCTCTCAACTTGATTTGATCTTCATCAATGACATGTGGTTTCATTGTGCTGCACACTAGATGGAATTCCTTCAAATGCTTAATGGCACACTCACCTGAAAGACCATGAAACTTAGGCAACAAGTGTATTAGACCAGATTTAAGCTCAAAGTTAGCAGCAAGGGTAGGATATTGGATGCACAAAGGTTGATAATTAACATCAGGTTCATTCAATTCCTTTAAAGTAGGACGATTTTCCTGTTCTTCTGCCATAATTTCTGAGTTAGGAAAATTGCTACTAGAATCGTTGAAAACAACAAGACTATCAGAAGTACTATCAGAAACACAATCAGAGAGATCAACAGTATGGACACAACCAAAATGGCCACAATCAGACTCAAGTGCAATGTCCAATTCAGTATTAATCCCACGACTTAGTCTAACAACTCTTCTAGCAGTAAGAATTGTTCTTTCTATTTCAGGATCAAATGGCAACAAGTCTTCTGGATTGATAGTGCTCCTAGTACTCATGCAGCATAGTCACAAGGCAGAATCTGCAGAAAATCAGAATTACGAAAATGCCACCAGCCAATCAGAATTACGAAAATGCCACTAAAAGTGGTAAAAAGTAGAAAAACACTAGGACACACAAAAGCAAACACAAAAACAAAAACCAATATGGTAGAAATTGACCTAAACAAGTCCAGAAACACTATCAAATGATTTTTAAAATTTTTGGGACTTGGACGGATGGCAACTCCTAGACTATTGGGGAACCCAAAAAATGGAATAAAAAACTTCAAAAATTGAAAAAGTGGTCTAAACGATGGAATTTGGCTTATATCTCAAGACCACAACGCTTTAGCTCGTGTCCTATGTTAAATAACATTTTCCTTCGACTCACCAAAAATCAGCCCAATCGAGTAAGTCAAACAATTGCTAAAATACCCGATATAATCCTACCGAGACCAAAAAATGGTTAAAACAGGGTCTAAACGATGGAATTTGGCCAAAATAGGTGAGACCTCACTTCCTTTAAGGAAGTGAGTCTTGCTTAGAATGCCCAATTCCTTGTGAATAAGACCTGGTTGAGTGACCGGGTCAGAAAAATTTCGTCCCCCACCCGAACCACCTAAACTACCGAAAAACGAAGCTATTTACACTATCGTTACTAATCAAACCGATGCAAATTCCCCCAAAGGGCGCCATATTTTGATAGAGATTTGCCGTAATCTCCCAAAATAACTAGATTAGAAAAGGATTTGCAGTATAATGTAACCTCGGGTCGTTTCCCAACGAATTCACAAATGGTTCAATTCGCACAAAGAACAAAAAAAGGATGTGAAAAATGGGGGTTTTTTTGATTCAGAATAATATTAAAGATGAAGTAATGAAGAGACAAAACGAAATAACACGAATTGAACATAAAAATAGAGGATTAAAGGATCAACCCACGATTTCGGATTCACCCACTATCCTTCCTTGAACGAAACATATTTATAACCGAACTCGTAATCGACTCTAGACAAACCGAAATCTCGCATTTGTCTAGAAATTCCCTCAACCGAACAATCGTTCGAATTTGTTCGAATCGTTGGCGCACACCTTAATGATACGATCGCACGAAATACTTTAACCCAAGTCCGAACTTTGTCCTTGGGAAATATCGATTTGGGTTTTTAATCAAAAACCCAATCCGAACCAAAAATCAAATTTGATTAAGGGATACGTAAAACGAGTTAGATGGTTACCGATTAGCGCGAATCCTCCGGATAGTGGATGGAACCCTCACGTGGATCAATCTCAGAAATTTAGCCGAACATAATTAAGAAAGACGAAAAATGAGATGAAGAACGCGAAGAACACGAAGAACATTGAGAGAATTTGAAAACTACTATTTTGATCCTCGAATTCTAAAAACGTGAATGAGAATGTGTTTGTGGCTGCTGCCTCACTTAAACTAAAATGGCAAAATGAAATGGGCTTCAATCCACAATTCAAAACGAAAATAAAATAAAATGGGCTTTAATTACAAAATTCGAGTCCTAAAATACATATGACTTCGGCTCCAAAATTGACCGCCCTCTTGTCCGAATTTTCTCTTCATGTCTTCATAACAATTGTAGCTCTCTGAATCATCTAAAATATGAGACAAAAATGAGGCAAATCCAATGTCTGGTTCAAGAGTTATGGTAAAAATGGTGAAGTAATGTAAAACTGGAATTTATTATTAAATAATGGCTAAAATATAATAAAAGGCCCAAGGCCCAAATAAGTATAAAAGCCATTATTTATTAGCTAAAGATTCCTAAATTATAAATCAAGAGACAAAAAGTAGTGTATGAAATATTCAATTATCAGTCTCAAGGGATTGCAATTTATTAATTATAATTTTATGCAAATCTCACATTGAATTAAATTAACAAAAGACTAAATATGAGACTATACTTAGGGATTATAAAATGGGATATAAATAGCACATAAAATGATGGTTATTTTATAACCAAAAGAGGCAAGAAAATGTTATGAAAACACTTAATCAAATTAAATCAAATTAGAAAATATTAATTTACAAATTAGCTTGTGCTAATTAAGATTTATTGCATATGTCTTCAACATAATTAGAGACAATTAAAAGCATAAAAGAGGGATGATTATTTTTGAAAATCTAAGGGCCAACGGAAGACAATATTAATCTTGAATAAAGCACTAATTACTTGATTAATTAAGCAACCAACTAGATATGAACATGTGGAACATAATTCTTTGATTATGTCATCAAGATGACATCATAATTAACCCCAAAAGTCCACAAAATCATATGTGCCTTGGTGGAGCATTGTAAGCCAAGTGTTTATTCTCAATAATTAAGCCTAATCCTTAGGTAATTAATTGGACCAATAGGGAGACTTGAACCATAGGATTTTGCCACATGGAAAGCAGATCCAATGGCTGGGGAGAGAGGGGGAGGTTGGCAGCTCAAATAGAGGGGGGATTGAATTTGAAAAAGTGCATTTTAGATCCAAGGGTTGAGAGGAAAGAAAAGGAGTTAGATTTGCACATGGTGGGGTCCACTTAGGCTTGAATTTTTCCTATACATAAGAGCTTCACACCCCTCATTTCTTCACACCAAAACCAGCTCAAATCAAATTGATTGAGTTAGAGAGAAGAGGCAAAAATCTTAGAGGAAGCAAGAAGGAGGAAGGAGGAAGGAGCAAGTGTTCTTAAGGTAAGTTCTTAAGTTCTAGTCTTTAGATTTTTGTAGAATTGTAATTTAATCTAGTAATTTTTAAAGTAAATTTTTTCCCCATGTTTTTAAGGTCATTAATAGGTTTAGAATGAAAAATGGATGGAAAATATTCTGGGAAATAACTTTTGGAATCAATATGTCAAAAATGTGAAAATTAAGAAATGTTTAGATTTACGGTTTTTGGAAGTGAGTCACATTATAGGCATTATTTTATGTGGAAAATGAGCTTAAAAAATCTTGCAGGAATAAATTACACATCCATATTGGAGATAAATAAATCATTATTTTATGTGGTAACATTTTGAGTTCTCGCACAAGGAGATACAAATTTTTGAAGTTGGGTCACGTTTCTAGAATTAAATCTAAATAGTAGCTGTTGTGCATGAATTTTGGAGATTCAAATGGTGTCTAAAAATCCTGAAATTTTTCAGAGATAAAGTATGTTAGCTCCAAGTATGTTTTGATGATAACAACCTTATCCTTGAAAAGTTCACGGGCATGAATTCTCTCGGAATAGAAATTGGCTCTCGAGAATACTTAACAATCATAAAATGAATCTTCAATATCGATTCTCTTTAACTCAGTTCTCGAGAATAAGAATTGGATTCTCGAGAATGGAGCATTGAAAACTTACATATTCACATGACTAAAATTCTCGAGAACACACTTGGAACTCTCGAGAATTCAATCCATCTTTAAACAAGCTATGTGTGCAAATCAATTCTCGAGAACTGTATTCTGTTCCTCGAGAATAAGCCAAACATTCCTCACATCCTTTGTCTCTCTGAATCTATCTGTATACTCAAGTATAAAAGTCTTCCTCTCGAGAATAAGGTCTGAGAACAACCTAGAGATATTGCACAAGTAAATTCTCGAGAATGCCTAGAGTAATTCTCGAGAATTCCTTCTCAATGAATCAGTATTTCTCTCAGTAATTCTCGAGAACAAAGAAATGATTCTCGAGAATACCCTCTGTTCAACAATCATCCAATTCTCGAGTATGCATGTTAATTACTATTTCTTATCCGTTTGCCAGCGATCCAATTCTCGAGAATTAAAATATGATTCTTGAGTACTGTAGAATCATTATCTCTTGAACTTCATCTTCTTCATACAATTCTCGAGAGTCGGTTGAACAATTCTAGAGAATACACTTACGGTTTTGCAACATCTCTCACACGTGTTTAATGTCATCGAAACTCTTTGGGTTATCATTTAATTATTGTTAATGAGATTCAAATATGTTTTTATCACATCTAAACATCTTCTTGATCAAGTTACAAGTGATTAATTACGTTGATTTGAGAATTTGAACAAAGAGTAGTCCGAGCGTGGCAAACACATTAAATGCTCGTCCGTAAAAACAACAACAATCGGAATTAGATTTTGTAGCGAGATGAAACATTCTCTTCGAGGCTTACCAATTCCAGCTAATTCTCCGAACTACTCTCTCGATAGAGACATTAACATCGCGCATTTAATGATTCAACGTTCGACTATTTACGAAACAGTGAGCGAGTCGTGTATTCGACAGAAATTAAAAGAGTCTCAACGACTAGTTTGCAAACTCCTCAAATGGCATTAATGGCGAAGGCTATAAAAGACGATCACATTCAATTCCGCAACATTCTAAGTTAGCGCTGCGCAATTAATTCGAGTTTAATTGCATTCGCTATTTCATCTGTTTTATCAACTGCACTTCAGTGTTCATTTATTTATCAACTCGTGAGGAGTACTTAAACACTTATTTCATTGTTAAGTTTGTATCTTATGGTTGAGGAACCTTAAGAGAGGGTGTATCAATTACAACTTGTAAGGGGGAGTGGAGTCTAAGAGTGAGAGGACCATCCTTCGTTTACAGAGTGTGTAATTATTCTTGAGAAATAGAGAAATCGTAGAGTGTTTCTGGGACTGGACGTAGGCCAGTGTATTGGACCGAACCAGTATAAATTGTCTTGTGTTCTTCTATCTTATTGGTCTCTATTTTGTTTATACACAAGAAAAGATTTTAAAATTCAAAGATCACCTATTCACCCCCCTCTAAGTGATATTCCATCTTCATTTGGTATCAGAGCATTGGTTTCTCAGTTAGGCTTAACATCCCGAGAAAGATCATGGAAGGAATATTACCTGACGGTGCTTCAATCAACCGACCCCCAGGATTCAACAATGAACATTATTCCTTTTGGAAAGCTAAATTTAGAGTGTTCGTGATGGCTCTTTGAATACGGTCTCGGAGAGTGATAACCGGAGACTATGTACCGTGAAAACCGAAGGAGGAATTACGGTTCCAAAAATAGAGGCTAAATTCGATGAGAATGATAAGAAGAATATCACTCTCAACAAGAAGGCTATTCTGATGCTTCAAAGTGCTCTCAGTCAAAAGGAATACTTTCGGATATGTAATCTGTCAACTGCGAAAGAAATGTGGAAGGCTCTAGAGATTGCATATGAAGGTACTTCTGGCATCAAGGAGAATTGGATCAACACTCTGACCACCGAGTATGTCTTACTACGGATGAAGTCAGGAGAAACCATTGCCGAGTTCCAACTCAGATACACTCATTTAACAAATCAGTTGGCGGCCCTGGGTAAAATATATGAACAAGGTCCTCAAGTCAGGAAGATTCTCAATGTTCTGACAAAAGACTGGGAAGCAAAGGTCTTGCAATAAAGAGGCTCGTGGAGAATCAATGGCCTCGATTCCGCCTTATTCGAAGTTTGTCGAATATGAAAGCAACCGAAATTCAAAAAAAGGACCGGACGATGTCAACAAGAGGCGAAACAAGGGAATTGCTCTTAATGCCTTGAAGGAGAAAGAAGAAAAGGACGAGGATGATGAAGACGATGACGAGATGGCCATGTTTGTACAGAGATTCAAAAAGTTCTATAGAAAGGATCGTGGCTTCATAAATAGATTTCAAGAGGGAATCCAAGTAATAAACGTGATTTCAGAGACAAAGATCAAGTCATTTGTTACGAATGTGAGAAGCCTGGCCATTACAAGTCAGAATGTCCTCAACTGAAAGACAGTGAGAAAGAAAAGAGGAAGAAGTCTTATCAGTTTAAGAAGAAGGCATATGTGTCAGGAATCTAGGGGGATGACTCCTCGGGAGAAGAGAGCGAAGAAGAGAAAGAGACGCCAACATCTGTCCCTGGGTGGCGAAGAAAAAGAGCAAACTGAAAACGCAGTGAGGTACATGATATACAACCAACCTATGATGAATTATTTGATGAATACAATGAAATCCACTCTGAATACATAAAAGTTTGTAATGAATGTATAGATTTGAAAAGGCAAAACTTAACTCTTAAAATGCAAGTTGAAAATCTCACGAGTGGGGATCTTATTTGTGACGATTGCCTGGAATTGGAGAAAAGGAATTTGTATCTTACAAAAACACTTGAGAAGTTCACTAGAGGTAGTGAAATGCTCAATGTGATTTTGAAAGCACAAAGGCTTACAAATGATCGTTCAGAATAGGATATAATCCTATTTTTTATAAACAAAAAAGGCAAGAAGAAAACGGGTGGAAAATCCTATTTAAATTGCTTTCAAAAAATAGTTCACTCTTCAAACCCATTCGCACATTGTAATTGCGCATCCGAAAGGGACATAGTACCTCATCGTGTTTTCATAAAAAGGATAGAAGGGATAAGCCGGTTGGTAATTATCAGTGGGTGCCTAAGGGAACCTATGTTCCAAAGGCCCAGACTAACCCCAAAGGACCCAAGAAAAAATGGGTACCTAAAGCTTGATCTCCTCTTGTGTTTGAGAGCATCAAGAATCAACAAGTGGTATATCGACAGTGGATGCTCCAGACACATGACGGGAGATGCAGAAAATTTTGTTGCTATGAGATCTAAAGATGGAGGCAGAGTCACCTTTGGAGGAAATCAATCCAGAAAAATTATTGGCATTGGTGAAATCGGTGCAAAACACGGGCCTTAGATTAAGGATGTATATTTTGTGGAAGGTCTCGTCACAATCTTCCGAGTGTGAGTCAAAGTGCCGATAAGAACAACTGGATCATCTTTGATTCCGAAGAATGTCTCATTGTCAACAAAGACGATCTCCCAATCGATAAAGGTAAACTAAAGGTATTGATTCCAAAGAATGTCTCATTGTCAACTGAAAAATGTTTTGTTAGCAACTTAGATGAAAGTTGGCTGTGTGATAATCTTTGAATTCATGATATTTTAAATGCAAAAAGAAGCTAAAAAATCTATCATTGTCATGCTTTAATGTATCAATTAGCTAAATATGTGATTTCATCTTCATAATGAGTTTTTAGACTTTATTTGCATTAATCTTGGTCACATCTTGAGTTTAGATTCAAAACTGAACTTTAGTCACATTCTTACTACAATTGGGTCATGAATACTGTTCGGTATTTTGGGTATAACTTGAGTTCTAGAAGTCCAATGGATCTTCAATTTGCATTTTCATAAAGCTAAGAGGAAGCCCTACAAATCTTATGAAGAGCCCAAAAGCCAAATCAGATTTTTAGAGGGCCAAAATGGGCCTGGAAGCCGAAACAGGCTGCTGTCACTGGACTCTGGAATGACGTTCGGTATTTGACCCATGACTGGAGCTACAGACCTCCAAATTAGGTCTGGTTTGCGCGGTTGGAAAGCTGACATTCAGGGAAACATTTAATATGAAGACCACGTGGTCTAGATCCGCCGTTTTCGGGGTGTAAATCCAGCTTGCAAATGACACGTTTTTGGAGGTGGAAAGTGGTTTAATGATTCTTCCATATTTGCCACCAATTAAAATGACGCGTTTTTGGAGGTGGAAAGTGGTTTAATGATTCTTCCATATTTGCCACCAATTAAAATGACGCGTTTTTGGAGGTGGAAAATGGATGAATGAGATGCCCAATTTTCCTATAAATAGATGAAGAGGTTGAAGGGAAACACACACATTTGGAGACCAAGATCTCTCCCATTCTAATTTCTTTCTTCTACTTCTTGCCTTCTACTTGGAATGGCTTAAGTCTTAATCTTTCCTTTTAATTATTTTATTTTGATTTTCTGTTCTTCATCTCTTTCGTAAGGATTCATTATGTTGTTGAGATTTATTTTTATATTGGAATAGAAGCTTTCATTTTCTTTAATTGTTCTTTATGTTCTTCGTGTTCATGATGAACTTGTTCATGTTCTTCATGGTCATGATGAACATCTTTATTTCTGCATTTTCATTTTATACAGCCATGCTTGGCTAAGTTTCGTGATCGACCCATGAGTTGAGGATTCCATGGTGTCATCCGGAGGACTTGCGCTTTAATCGGTAACTAACTTGTTTCGTACTTCAATCGGATTCGAGTTTAGATACTGATTGGATGTTAGATCTAACATCAGATTGATATCCCAAGGATATAATTCGGATCAGGTTCATGTGAGTATTGTGCGTTCGTACAGAAAGCATACCATGTATTCGAACATATGCTAGGCGATCGTCTAGTTGAGGAGTTTTTAGACAAATGCGAGAGATTTCGGTTTGTCTAGAATCAATCATAAGTTCAGTTATTCTATTTTTGTTCGATGATGGAAGGTCTTGGAATCCCAATTCTGGGTTGATCCATTTTAATTTGATTTAATCTCGCTCTTTTCATTCTGTCTTTAATTCTTGTTATAATCCCAACAAAACCCAATCCCCCCTTGTTTTCATTTCATTTGCATGACATCTAGATTACTTAGGATTCAATATCCGGCTCCTCGAGAAAGAGAACGATCCCGAGGTTTGCCTATCGCAATCCTTGGCTAATTGTTGATTGTAGACCCCAAGGCTAATGACAAAAGGTCTTCATCAAATGGCGCCGATTCTTGGGAGCTAAGTAATTGGCTCCCTAGGTAATCTAATTGTCAAATTCACTTTTGACAAGGGGTTTCTCGTGTGAAGCTTGTTAGTTTTGCATTTTTGATTTTTCAGTGAATTTTGTTAGCATTTTTGCATTTAGATAGCTTGTGTGATCTTGTTTTCTTTATCTAAAAAAAAAAAAAAAAAAAAAAAAAATATTCATAGATTTTCTAAATTTATGTTTTTGTTAATTTTTAGCATAAATTTGTGTCTTGTGTTTCTGTGATGATTCCAATTATGTCTTGTACTACATGACCAGGAGTAGTACTAGTGCAAATGACTTGTTAGAAAGAGATCCAGAAATAGAAAGAACCATTCTTGTTGCTAGAAGAAGCTGTTAACCTAAGTCTTGCTCCCGAGAATTCGATTTTAAGCATTCTGACTCTTCTCATTCTGTTGATCTTTCTAGTTCCTCTGATAGTCTTGTTGATTTGGTTAATTCTGACTCTGAAATTATGGCAGAACAAGAAAATCGTCCTACTTTGAAAGACTTAGCTACCCCTGATGTGGGCAATCAAAATTTGTGTATCCAATACCCTACACTTGCTGCTAACTTTGAATTGAAATCTGGCCTTATCCATTTGTTGCCCAAGTTTCATGGTCTTGCGGTGAATGTGCTCATAGGCATCTAAAGGAGTTCCATGTAGTATGCAGCACGATGAAACCTCAAGCAATTGATGAGAATCACATTAAGCTGAGAGCTTTTCCATTTTCTCTAGATGGTGCGGCTAAGGATTGGCTATACAATTTGCAACCGGCATTTTGTTGGGAGTTGGGATGATATGCGAGAAGTTATTCCTAGTGAGGTTCTTCCCTTCGTCAAAAGCCATTTCTATTGAGAAGGAGATCACCAGTATTAAACAAATCAATGGGGAGACCTTGTATGAGTATTGGGAGAGGTTCAAACGATTGTGTGCTAGCTGTCCACACCACCAGATTTCAGACCAACTCCTAATTAGATATTTCTATGCCGGTTTGTTACCATTGGATAGAAGTTTCGTTGATGCATCCAGTGGTGGGGCCTTAGATAATAAGACACCTGAAGATGCTCGAGAGTTGATATCTACTATGGCTGCTAATTCTCAACAGTTTGGCACCAGAGCTAATACTACTCCTGCCGTTTACCGATTCAAGCACCTCTGTCGGAAAAACTCCCGGAGAACCGGTCCTTCAAATGCGAGATCAAGCGAGGTTAGAAAACAGACTTGAAGATCGACTTCTTTAGTGAGGCGGTTGGCGGTGACACAAACAATACGAGTCTTCTCCTCCTCCTCAGATTGGATACTCATGTGGGTTCTGTTCTGACCTTTCTCATTCTACTGACTCTTGTCCTACCTTACATGATCCTGTTCATCAAGACCAGTCAGTAGTTGCAGTGGGTGTTTTTCCAGGAAAGCCACAATACCAGCAGAATAATGCCTTTTCCAATACTTACAATCCTGGTTGGAGAAATCACCCCAATTTTATTGGAACCAAGATCAAAATCGAGAACCGAGTAACCGAGATCGCAAAAATTCCGGGAATTACCGGCGAGAGACAAGACGAGACCACGAGTTTCCAGCAGCAATCTGCACCTCCTTTGCCAGTACCACCACCTCGTCCAGCCATATGTGCACCTCCACAGGCGGCACAACAGCAGGCAAGCAGTAGTGGTTCCTCACTAGAGGATATGCTGAAGCAAATTGCCATCGAAAATAGGCAGTTCCGACAACAGACTGAGACTACCATTCAGGGTTTGCACACTCAGATTGGCCAATTGGCAACATCTCTGAACCAGCTTCAACCTCAGGGACCCAACACTCTTCCTTCACAAACTATTCCCAATCCTAAGGGGAATGTGAGTGCTATCTCCTCCCTCGATGCGGAAAGCAAGCGAAGGAACACGAACGAGCTGCAGATATGACTGAATCTACATCAGAAAAGGAGTCAACTGATCAAAAAAATGACTCTAAAACCAAAGAAGCAGTAAAGCAAGGTGAAGAGGAAGACATTCCTATTCCTCTTCCGTTCCCTCAGAGAGCAGTTCAATCCAAGAAGTTGGCAAACAAAGCACAAGAGAAGGATATATTTGAGACATTCGGAAGAGTAGAGATCAACATTCCTCTCTTAGATGCGGTCAAACAAATTCCTAAATATGCCAAGTTTCGAAGGAGTTGTGCACCAACAAGAGGCGATCAAGGGAAGTGAACGAGTGAGTTTGAACCAGAATGTATCAAGCACTCATCCGGCTACCATGCCTCGCAAGTGCAAGGATCCAGGGACGTTTTCTATCCCTTGTCTTATTGGCAATTATAGATTTGATGATTGCATGCTAGATTTAGGTGCTTCTATTAATGTCATGCCCGCATCTATTTATAAATCTCTTGGTCTTGGTCCTTTGCGTCCCTACGGTGTTGTTGTTCGTTAGCTAATAGGAGTCCGCTCATCCTTCGGTATGGTTGAAGATGTATAATCAAAGTTAATGAATTGCTATTCCCTGCTGATTTTTACATCTTGGATATGGAGGATGAGTCCTCTATTAGTAGGTCACCAATCATTCTAGGGAGGCCTTTCATGAAAACGGCTAGGACTAAGATAGATGTGTATTCCGGTACTCTTTCCATGGAGTTTGGTGATATATCGGTGAATTTCAATATCTTTGATGCCTTGAAACATCCTAGGGAAGAGCATTCTCGTTTTCTCGCATTGATGTTATTGATGATCTTGTGGATGATGTTCTAGCTGATTGGTGTGCTGATTATCCTGACTTTTCATCTGAGAGTGATTCTACCATTTGTGCATGTGTTGATAATGAATGGTGCCCTGTTTGCACTAACTTGGTTAATGCTGCATTATTTGGTGATTCGACTTGCTTGGTGATTACGCATTACATGTGGGTTCGATATTGATTACGAGTTTGAGCTTCATCCCGATCCTAATGAGCATCCCGATTCGATTTTGATGAGCTTAACTCGATGTTAACCTTGAGCTGTACGCATACGGTTCTTCTACTTCTTTGAATGTGGTTTCGGGTATTTCTAGTGTGATGACATCGAATTGTTGCAACAACCACCCAAGCTTCTACCTTCCACCGAACAACCACCCAAACTTGAGTTGAAATCCCTTCCGATCACCCGAAGTATGCATTTCTAGAGGTGAATGAACAGTTGCCAATCATTGTGGCAAATAATCTTCTTCCTGACCAAGAAGAGAAGCTGCTAAGCTTATTGAGGGCAAACAAGAAAGCCATTGGGTGGACATTAGCTGATATTGTTGGCATCAGCCCTTCTATGTGTATGCATCGAATTCTATTGGAAGAGGACTCTAAGCCGGTGAGGCAACCCCAGAGACGCCTTAATCCTCTTATCCTTGATGTGGTGAAGAAGGAGGTTACAAAGCTTCTGCAAGCTGGTATCATCTATCCCATTTCTGATAGCCAGTGGGTTAGCCCGGTCCAGGTGGTTCCTAAGAAGTCGGGGTTACTGTGGTAGCCAATCAGAAGAATGAGCTTATTCCTACTCGAGTTCAGAATAGTTGGAGAGTTTGTATCGACTATAGGAGACTCAATCAAGCCACTCGCAAGGATCATTACCCTCTACCTTTCATTGATCGGATGTTAGAGCGGTTGGTCGGCAAGTCCCATTCCGCTTTCCTGGATGGCTACTCCGGATACTTCCAGATCCATATTGCTCCTGAGGACCAGGAGAAGACGACCTTCACGTGCCCCTTTGGAACATATGCCTACCGAAGGATGCCTTTTGGCCTTTGCAACGCACCTGGCACCTTTCGGTGTTGTATGGTAAGCATTTTCTCGAATTTCTAGAGGATTTGCATGGAGGTTTTTATGGATGATTTCACTGTATATGGGTCTGATTTTGATGCATGCTTAGCTAATTTGTCTAGAGTTTTGCATAGGTGCATTGAGTCTAATCTTGTGCTTAATTATGAAAAGTGTCATTTTATGGTTGAGTCAGGTATAGTCTTGGGACATATAGTGTCTAAGAATGGGATTGAGGTAGACCCTGCTAAGATTGACGTAATTACTGCTTTGCCTTACCCCGCATCTGTGCGGGAAGTTCGCTCTTTTCTTGGTCATGCAGGTTTCTATCGGCGTTTCATTCGGGATTTCAGTAAGATTGCTCGACCCTTGTCCAACCTTCTGCATAAAGACACTGACTTTGTATTTAATGATGAGTGCAAGGTGGCCTTTGATCACTTGAAGCATTGCCTGACCACAACCCCAGTGATCCAAGCACCAGATTGGACCCTTCCCTTGAATTAATGTGCGATGCTTCTAACTATGCGGTTGGTGCTATCCGGCACAGCGGGTCGATAAAGCACCTCATGTCATTGCTTATGCCTCCAAGACTTTAGATCCGCCTGATCTAACTATACCACTGCGAAAAGGAGTTGTTGGCTATTGTATTTGCTTTTGATAAGTTTAGATCATATTTGCTAGCTAGTAGAGTGATTGTTTTCTCGACCATCTTTGCTTTAAAGTTTCTTTTGAAAAAGGCGGATGCTAAGCCACGACTCATCCGGTGGATGCTATTGCTCCAAGAATTTGATGTAGAGATCCGAGGCAGTGGAGCACAAAACCGGGTAGTGACCATTTGAGCCGTATCACTCATTCTCCCTCAAGCCCCTCTTCTATTCGGACGATTTCCCGATGAGCAGCTTCTACGGTGCAAGTTAAGATTCCTTGGTATCTGATCCGGTTAACTACTTGGTATTTGGTGTTTTTCTGTAGATTCCACTAGGGCCCAAAAACCGAAATTGAAAAGTGAGTCAAAATATTATGTTTGGGATGACCCTTATCTATGGAAATTTTGTAGTGACCAAGTAGTTAGGAGATGTGTGCTGATCATGAATTTCACTCCATATTGCATTTTTCTCATGCTTTACTTTGTGGTAGTCACTTTGGACCCCAAAGAACTGCTAGGAAAGTGTTAGACTCTGGTTTATTTTGGCCTTCCCTATTCCGTGATTCTTATTTATTTTGTAAGTCATGTGATAATTGTCAGAGAGCAGGCAGTATTTCTCGTAGGCATGAGATGCCCCAGCATCCTATACTCTTTTGTGAAATCTTTGATGTTTGGGGTATTGATTTCATGGGTCCATTTCCTGTTTCTTATGGATTTACTTACATATTGCTAGCTGTTGATTATGTTTCCAAATGGGTTGAGGCAAAAGCCACCCGGACTAATGATTCTGCTGTTGTGGTAGATTTTGTCAGGTCTAACATTTTGTGTAGGTTTGGTATTCCACGAGCTATTATCAGTGACCAGGGTTCTCATTTTTGTAATCGAAGCATGAGTGCTTTATTACGGAAATATGGAGTGATTCACAAGGTCTCCACCGCATATCATCCACAGACCAATGGCCAAGCTGAAGTCTCAAATAGAGAAATTAAGCAAATCCTTCAGAAAACTGTTAACTCTACTCGGAAAGATTGGAGCAAGAGACTAGATGATGCTTTGTGGGCATATCGGACAGCTTACAAGACCCCAATTGGGATGTCTCCCTATCGGCTTGTCTTCGGTAAGGCATGTCATCTTCCGGTCGAATTGGAGCATCGAGCATATTGGGCTATTAAGCAAAGTGTAACATGGACTTGGAGAAGTGCGGGATGGAGCGAAAGCTGCAGTTGCAAGAGTTGGACGAGCTTAGATTGGATGCCTATGAGAGTTCGCGGTTGTACAAGGAAAAGACAAAGGCATTCCATGATAAGCAAATCCTGAGAAGAGAGTTTGCTGTGGGCTAGAAAGTCCTTCTATTCAATTCCGTCTCAAATTTATGCCTGGTAAACTCCGTTCTAGATGGGATGACCCTTTTGTGATTACTAATATATTTCCTTTTGGTCTTTGTTGAGTTGTGTGATCCACCTACAGGGAGGACCTTTAAAGTGAATGGACATCGCCTCAAACAATTTTATGAGGGATCCCAGGAGCAGCCCATGGAAGCAGAGATCCTACTCACAGATGCCACTTACCCTCCATAAGAACCTTGGGGAGTATTTTTCTTTCTTTTCTTTATTTTCCCTTTTCTTTTATTTTCACTTCACGTTCAAACAAATAAAAATAAAAAATAATAAAAAAAAAAAAAAAAATTATTCGCCCTATATATTCTCTTCTTCTATGATTGCTACATATTATGCACTTGGACATTTTGGTTTTGATGGATCATTTTGTTTAGATTGATATTTTGAAATCTTGGATTATAATATCTTGGTAATTGTTTTTGTGAAGCTGATTGCATAATATAGTATTGACCTTGTGAGGTTTTGGGCTGTATGAATGGAATTCATCTTTTGCCATTCTTTCTTTCATGTGTGCATCGCTCGTGATTTGTGTTCTCTAGAACTTGCTCCTTTTCTTTTTGAAACTACATTTTTCACTTACGTGCATAAGTATGATGGAAGCTTGTTTTCTTTCTTTTATTTTCCCCACTTTGGCCAAATATCCTTTCCCTTGCATTATAATTCCTTTGCTAGCCCCTTTGTGCCTTTTTGACTTATTCTTTTCTAAGCCACATTACAAGCCTAAGCGTAAAACCATTTTATTCCGCACCTTGGCAATTTATTGAGCATTTGTTTCGCCTTAATTTTGTGTTTAAGTGTGGGGGTTGCTCGGCGTGCAACGGTTTAAGTGTGGGGGGGAGTTATTTGATTTTTTTTTGTCATTGTGATTATGTATATAGTCTTTGAAAAAAAAAAAAAAAAAAAAAAAAAAAAAAAAAAAAAAAAAAAAAAAAAAAAAAAAAAAAAAAAAGAAGAAAAAAAAAAAGAAAGAAAGAAAGGAGAGATATATATAAAAAAAAAAAAAAAAAGAGTTTTCATACATACAGAATGATTATGTTAACCAAAGTGCTCTTTTTAATTTCTTTGGTGTTAGCCTCTCATTCCATACTATTATCTACCTTCACCCTAGCCCCATTACAACCTTTAATAACAAGCTCTCTTGATTTATGCATGCATGTGTTATGAGTAATGGAGATGTAGAATTTGAGCAAGCTTATGGTAGAACAACTTTCTTGAGTAGAATTTGAGCGATACACTTATTTACCATATACAGTTGAGAGATTGATTGAAGGCATCCTTTGAGAGACTATCTTGTGTGATCGGCATCATTGAATGATATTGCCATGATTAGTAATTTGATATGAAGAGATTTCTGTCTTGATTGGTTGATCCTTTGGAGCTTTTATGATCCTTGTTAAGTTTTGAAATTTCAGCAATTGTTAGGAAAGAGAAGTTTTTCTTGCTTCTTGTCTTTTTAATTTTGCTCGGGAGTGCAAAAGGATAAGTGTGGGGGAATTTGATAATCTTTGAATTCATGATATTTTAAATGCAAAAAGAAGCTAAAAACTCTATCATTGTCATGCTTTAATGTATCAATTAGCTAAATATGTGATTTCATCTTCATAATGAGTTTTTAGACTTTATTTGCATTAATCTTGGTCACATCTTGAGTTTAGATTCAAAACTGAACTTTAGTCACATTCTTACTACAATTGGGTCATGAATACTGTTCGGTATTTTGGGTATAACTTGAGTTCTAGAAGTCCAATGGATCTTCAATTTGCATTTTCAGAAAGCTAAGAGGAAGCCCTACAAATCTTATGAAGATCCCAAAAGCCAAATCAGATGTTTAGAGGGCCAAAATGGGCCTGGAAGCCGAAACAGGCTGCTGTCACTGGACTCTGGAATGACGTTCGGTATTTGACCCATAACTGGAGCTATAGACCTCCAAATTAGGTCCGGTTTACGCGGTTGGAAAGCTGACATTCAGGGAAACATTTAATATGAAGACCACGTGGTCTAGATCCGCCGTTTTCGGGGTGTAAATCCAGCTTGCAAATGACGCGTTTTTGGAGGTGGAAAGTGGTTTAATGATTCTTCCATATTTGCCACCAATTAAAATGACGCGTTTTTGGAGGTGGAAAGTGGTTTAATGATTCTTCCATATTTGCCACCAATTAAAATGACGCGTTTTTGGAGGTGGAAAATGGATGAATGAGATGCCCAATTTTCCTATAAATAGATGAAGAGGTGAAGGAAACACACACATTTGGAGACCAAGATCTCTCCCATTCTAATTTCTTTCTTCTACTTCTTGCCTTCTACTTGGAATGGCTTAAGTCTTAATCTTTCCTTTTAATTATTTTATTTTGATTTTCTGTTCTTCATCTCTTTCGTAAGGATTCATTATGTTGTTGAGATTTATTTTTATATTGGAATAGAAGCTTTCATTTTCTTTAATTGTTCTTTATGTTCTTCGTGTTCATGATGAACTTGTTCATGTTCTTCATGGTCATGATGAACATCTTTATTTCTGCATTTTCATTTTATACAGCCATGCTTGGCTAAGTTTCGTGATCGACCCATGAGTTGAGGATTCCATGGTGTCATCCGGAGGACTTGCGCTTTAATCGGTAACTAACTTGTTTTCGTACTTCAATCGGATTCGAGTTTAGATACAGATTGGATGTTAGATCTAACATCAGATTGATATCCCAAGGATATAATTCGGATCAGGTTCATGTGAGTATTGTGCGTTCGTACAGAAAGCATACCATGTATTCGAACATATGCTAGGCGATCGTCTAGTTGAGGGAGTTTTTAGACAAATGCGAGAGATTTCGGTTTGTCTAGAATCAATCATAAGTTCAGTTATTCTATTTTTGTTCGATGATGGAAGGTCTTGGAATCCCAATTCGGGTTGATCCATTTTAATTTGATTTAATCTCGCTCTTTTCATTCTGTCTTTAATTCTTGTTATAATCCCAACAAAACCCAATCCCTCCTTGTTTTCATTTCATTTGCATGACATCTAGATTACTTAGGATTCAATATCTGGCTCCTCGAGAAGAGAGAACGATCCCAGGTTTGCCTATCGCAATCCTTGGCTAATTGTTGATTGTAGACCCCAAGGCTAATGACAAAAGGTCTTCATCACTGTGGCATAAGCGTCTGGCTCATGTCAAGATGCATCAACTAGACAAGTTGCTAAGAAAAGATTTAGTGATTGGTTTACCCGGACTTCGTTTTAAGAATGATATGATCTGTGATTCATGTCAACGAGGTAAACAAACTAAATCATCTTTTCAAAACAAACCTGAAATCTCGACAAACCGCCCTCTTCAATTACTTCATATGGATCTAATTGGACTTGCAAGAGTTAGAAGTCTTGGTGGAAATCTATATACTATGGTGATTGTCGATGATTTCTCATGTTTTACTTGGACTATTTTCTTATCCTCTAAGGATGAAACCTTTGACCTTTTTGTTGTGTTTGCCAATAAGGTGCAAAACGAGAAAGGTATTTGTATCATAGCTATCCGAACGGATCATGGAGGTGAATTCGAGAATCAAGCGTTCGGAGAATTCTGTGATGCTCACGGGAATGATCACAATTTCTCAGCTCCAAGGACACCACAACAGAATGGTGTAGTCGAAAGGAAGAACCGTGTGCTAACTGAGATGACTTGTGCAATGCTGAATGAGAATCAGACATCACAAGTTTTCTGGGCAGATGCTATGAGCACAGCCAGCTACATATCAAATCGAGCCTATCTCCGGAAGAAGCTCAACAAGACTCCGTACAAGCTCTATAAAGGGAGGAAGCCGAGCTTGGCTCACCTTCACATCTTTGGCTGTAAATGCTTCATTCACAACAATGGTAAGGACAATTTGGGAAAATTTGATCCCAAATCAGATGAAGGTATATTTCTTGGATACTCTAATAGGAGTAAGGCATATAGAGTATTTAACAAGCGTACTCATGTAGTTGAAGAATCAATACATGTTGTGTTCGTGAGTCTAAATTAGATGAATCTCTGGATGATGATGAGGAAAATAATTTCAAAAATCAATTCTTTTCGAAATCTACTCCCGCCTACTCGTTGAAAACTCGAAGATGTTTTTTAGACTGATCCTCAAAATAATTTAGAAAATCCGATCAATCTCAACCTAAAGCTTGGAAATTCATAAGGAATCATCCCTTGGACCAAGTAATAGGTGATGTTAATCAAGGAGTGAGGACCGGAAGAAGCACTTTAAATGAAGTAACATTTTCAGCCTTTATTTCTCACATTGAACCCTCAAAGGTTGACGAAGCCCTATCAGACAATGATTGGGTGCTAGTAATGCAAGAGGAATTACACCAATTTGATAGAAATCAAGTTTGGGATTTGGTACCTAGGCCTAAAGACCATCCGGTCATTGGCACCAAATGGGTATTCAAAAACAAACGAGATGAATCCGCAATTATAGTCCATAGAAAGGCTAGACTGGTCGCCAAAGGCTATAATCAAGAAGAAGGTATTGATTATGAGGAAACATTTGCTCCAATAGTTAGATTGGAAGCAATACGTGTACTCTTAGCCTTTGTGTGTATCAAAGGATTCAAACTTTATCAAATGGATGTAAAGAGTGCCTTCTTAAATGGTTTTATTCAGGAGGAAGTATATGTAGAACAACCTCCTGGTTTTGAAAATGAACATCATCCAGATTATGTCTATCGACTTAAGAAAGCCTTGTATGGTCTCAAACAAGCTCCTAGAGCTTGGTATGAAAGATTAAGTAAATTTCTTCTAGAACAAGGCTTTGTTAGAGGAAAAGCAGAGACGTCACTTTTTATCAAAAATAATAAGCTAAATGAACTCCTAATTGTGCAAGTATGTAGATGATATAATTTTTGGTGCTACTATTGATTCTCTTTGTGAGGAATTTTCCAAAAAGATGCAGGGAGAATTTGAGATGTCTATGATGGGGGAATTAAACTACTTGCTCGGTTTACAAATCAAGCAACGAAAGGACGAAATATTTATTTCAAAAACGAAATATCTTCGAGATTTGCTCAAGAAGTTTGGGTTGGAGCATTGTAATGGTGCAGACACTCCAATGAGCTCAACAGCCTCGTTGGATGTAGATGAAGAAAAAGGCAAAGACTTCAATATAACTAAATATAGAGGAATGATCGGGTCTTTGCTCTACTTGACTGTCAGCCGACCGGATATATAGTTTAGTGTGGGAATGCGTGCTAGATTCCAATCAGCTCCTAAAGAATCACACACCGAGCACGTCAAGAGAATCTTTCGATATCTCTCGGACACAAAGGAATTGGGTCTCTGGTTTCCAAAAGGTCAACAAGAATTCCTGGTTGCATACTCGGATGCTGATCACGCTGGATACAAGACTGATAGGAAGAGTACTAGTGGACAATATGAGTTCTTCGGAGGCTCACTTGTATCGTGGTTCAGTAAGAAGCAGACTATTGTAGCTGTGTCATCAACTAAAGCGGAGTATGTTGTTGCCTCAAGTTGCTGTGAACAAGTCTTGTGGCTAAAACAACAATTGTCTGATTTGGGAGTCCACTTGAGAGAAATTCCAATTCTATGTAATAACACGAGCACGATTAGCTTGGCAAAAAATCCAGTTCAACATTCAAGACCAAGCATATCGATGTAAGGCATCACTTTATTCGTGATCACATACAAAAGAAAGACATCAAAGTGATGTTCATTCCCACACACCTTCAACTGGCTGACATCTTTACCAAACCGTTGGCCAAAGAACAATTTATGTTCATCCGAAGAGAATTGGGGATGGTAAACCCCAATGAATTGTAAGTAATTCCAGATAAATGTTGTTAAGTGTGTTTTGATGATTGATGGAGACTAACTTAAGCATCGGAGTGTCTAAATCGTGTTTTGCAGGTTCCCCTGTTTAATGTGGGAAAAACTGAGGCTTACAGAGCATAGCTATTCTCAAGAATGAGTATTAGCATTCTTGAGAATTAATGAGATGTTAATTCTGCAATAGCTGAGAATTCTCAAGAATTGACCATAAACTCTCGAGAATTATCACGTTTTATCGATGTTTTAAGAGTTGTGAGATTCTACTTGTTCATTTTAAAACATAATTCCCGAGAATCATGAAAGGATTCTTGAGAACCGTAGTTAACCGGTGGTGAGAAGGATAAATCATTCTCGAGAATGAATCTTATACTCTCGAGAATCAGCGTTATTCAAAACTAATAGATTCTCGCATTCTCGAGAACTACTTCAGTGTTCTCAAGAATTGATCATGTGACAAATTAATTTAGATTCCACATTCTCGAGAATCAGGCTTGTACTCTCAAGAATTAGAGCAGGTTCAAATCTGATTCATCCTCATGTTCTCAAGAATCGTCGTTGGATTCTCCAGAATGACTCATGACTCAAGTCAGAATGATCTAAAAACATATCCATTCTCGAGAATTAAAAAGTAATTCTCGAGAATCTGTGTAAAAGATATCTACATCAGTCTTGTCTCACAAAGCTATACTCGAGAATGTTCTCAAGATTCCCGAGAAAGGCGAGTAGCAGAAGGGAAATTATGAGCTTTCAAATAAAACATTCTCAAGAATTAGAAGGAATTCTCGAACCGCTCGTGTTTGACGACACCTACTGATCAATACCCGAGAATTAAACTAGCATTCCCGAGAACCGGCGTGATTTCAAATCTTCTATATTCTCGCGTTCGAGAATCATCGGCAGATTCCTGCGTATGTTTAGTAGTTATCTGATGGATTCCAATCTTCGTGAATATCTCGATCGTGGAATTCTCGAGAATCAACTCTAGATTCTCGAGAATAGTTAATCAGGGAGTTACTGTCACTTCGTCAAATTTTCGAGAATCAGAATAATGCTCTCGAGAATTGGCTAACCAATTTATTTCCTCTTTCTCACATTCCCGAGAATTAAATATAATTCTTGAGAATTATGGGTAGTTCAAGTGTTGCATAACGAATGTCGTTTCGATTCTCTCGAACTTTCATAAAACCCTATTCCTCTGTCCATCTCTTCCCAACTCTCGAAGTACCCTGCAACTCTCTGTTCTTCATCTTTTCTCTTCTCCAAAACCACTTGGCTTCGATTTGTTTCGTAGTATCGCTGAACGTGGCTATATTCCATTCTCTCACTCATCTTATCCATCTACCTTGGTTCACATTTGCATTTTCTTCAATCTCTGTCCATCAAAACCTTCTCTGACTCAATACTCCTCCTATTATCAATCGTTCATCCTCTCCAGACCCTATCAGTTCATCTTTCTTCTCATCATATATCTCCTTTGCTAGCCAGTCTCAATGGAAAAATTTCCTTCAGAATCACCTCCCAAACCACTCGCTAAGAAACCACGAACCAAGCATCGCTCTAAAACAAAACTTCTGGGCCTCCTGAGTCATCACCCAAAGACATTGCCATTGAAGAAGCTTCTCAGTCGAATATTTTCGAGTCAAAATCTAAAGGCATTGTCATTGCAGATTCCTCTCGGCCCCTCACTCGAACTCAGACTCGTTCATGTCTGACAGAAAAAGGAAAAAGCCTACATTCGTTGTCCACCAAAACATCTGACCTGTATGTGGACGATCATCCACAATTCCACAGATTCAGATCAAAAAGCGAGGAGAATAGACCTCAGAAACCTCCTCATAAGCATCCTGGTCGTCAGAGACATACCTCAGCGAAAGGAACTCAACAAACCTTTGCCTCCAAACTCAAAGGTCAGAAAAGCGCACTCCATTGTCCTCCTGGTTTCGCCAAGATGAATTGGTAATTCCATCTGAATCTTCCTTTTGGTCGAATTTTGAGAATAGACCGTTATGTCCCTTTGTTTATTTAGACTGGAAGATTTTTAACAAAATGCAATTTGGATCTGTCTCCTGGTTAACTTCATATATATATGCCTTTCGCCGCATCACTACCCCATTTTCTCCTATGATAGTGAAAGTATTTTATTATAATATGAGTGAGACCGAGGAAGACAATGAGACTATTTTAACCACTTCGTTAGGGGTCAAGAGATTAGGCTTACTGCTCAGATTCTAAATTCATTTTTCAGTCTTTCTAATGTTCCTGATCCTCCTAAGGCATCTGAGGTTGAAAGTTTTAAAATTCTCTTTCCAAATGAAACCTATGATGGCAAGCCTCTGAAATTCAAACCCTCTTGGATGTCTGCTACACATAGAATTATTTGGTATCTCTATAGTCGTAATAAGTTAATAAGGGACAAAGCTTCACGCATTTTGTGAGCAAAGACTATGAGATTATGGCTTCTATTATCACTATGGAACCTAAGAATATGGGGAAATTGGTCATATCTGAGATGTCAGATTTTATCTCCACCTACAAAAAGGCCAAGAAAAACACCATTCCATATCCTAACCTCGTGTCTCAGCTTCTTGGCTTCAACAATATTTGGTATTTACTGGAAGGAGATCAGGCATCCTTTCCTAAAATTTACCACTACTCATCTCTTGTACATGGACATTTCTTTTACTAAGGCTACAGGGAAGAAGAAGAAGAAAGCCAAGAGCCCTCCAAACCTTAAGCCGTCCTCTTCTAAGCAACCTGAGGAGGCTTAATCTTCACAGGCTGGGATTGCTACTCCATCCTTCACTCAGGCTACCATTCAGCACCATGTTGAACAGGCTGTTGCAAGAGCAATGGCCAAAGGTATCTCTGACGCCATCAATCCCTCGTATGATAATGCCAACCAGTTCATCGGCCTCACAAACAAACTTCACAAAGTCACCACCACCATTCTGCAGGGTCTTGGCACTGAATTTGAAAAATTAGCCAACAAGATTTCAACTAGCTTTCAAACCTGCATCAAGTCTTAGGAAGAATCTTCCGCTAAATTGACCAAGGAAATTCAGTCTCTTCAGGGGCATGGTCATCAGTTGGATATGTCTCTCGAAGGCTTGGCTCTCAAGAGATACTCCCAGCCTGCTCATCCAGCTTCTAATCTGCTCCTGCGATTATTCCTTCTACATCTGCTCCTCCTTCCATTTTGGATTATGACATAGGGGGAGAGGTTATTGAAGATGAAGATGAAATTGAAGAAGATTGGAAATACTGCTGAGTCGAAGAAAAAGAAACTTATTAGATTAGATGTGCTAGAGTTTTAGCTCTTACATTTCTGACTGATGCTATCTTGCTGATGATTAGCATTGACTTGTCTGATAATATGTAAGATTCACAGTTATCAACCGATGCACAAGGTTAATATCATTTCACATCTAATCTTTGTTGGGTTCTCCTTTTTCTTCTCCTAAGAGTTTCTGACTTTGTGTGAATTAAATGAATTAGCTCTCAAGACAGACAAAAAATTTTCAAACCCACTTCTTCAATAAGTGTTGTCACCATCAAAAAGGGGGAGAATGTTAGCTCCAAGTATGTTTTGATGATAACAACCTTATCCTTGAAAAGTTCACAGGCATGAATTCTCTGGAATAGAAATTGGCTCTCGAGAATACTTAACAATCATAAAATGAATCTTCAATATCGATTCTCTTTAACTCCAGTTCTCGAGAATAAGAATTGGATTCTCGAGAATGGAGCATTGAAAACTTACATATTCACATGACTAAAATTCTCGAGAACACACTTGGAACTCTCGAGAATTCAATCCATCTATAAACAAGCTATGTGTGCAAATCAATTCTCGAGAACTGTATTCTGTTCCTCGAGAATAAGCTAAACATTCCTCACATCCTTTGTCTCTCTGAATCTGTCTGTATACTCGAGTATAAAAGTCTTCCTCTCGAGAATAAGTTCTGAGAACAACCTAGAGATATTGCACAAGTAAATTCTCGAGAATGCCCAGAGTAATTCTTGAGAATTCCTTCTCAATGAATTAGTAGTTCTCTCAGTAATTCTCGAGAACAAAGAAATGATTCTCGAGAATACCCCCCGAGAACAAAGAAATGATTCTCGAGAATACCCCCTGGTTCAACAATCATCCAATTCTCAAGAATGCATAAATGATTCTCGAGTATGCATGTTAATTACTATTTCTTATCTTTTTGTCAGCGATTCAATTCTCGAGAATTGAAATATAATTCTCGAGTACTGTAGAATCATTATCTCTTGAACTTCATCTTCTTCATACAATTCTCGAGAGTCGGCTGAACAATTCTAGAGAATACACTTCTAGTTTTGCAACATGTCTCACACGTGTTTAATGTCATCTGAAACTCTTTGGGTTATCATTTAATTATTGTTAATGATATTCAAATATGTTTTTATCACATCTAAACATCTTCTTGATCAAGTTACAAGTGATTAATTACGTTGATTTGAGAATTTGCACAAAGAGTAGTCCGATGTGGCGAACGCATTAAATGCTCGTCCAGAAAAGCAGAACAACAATCGGAATTAGATTTTGTAGCAGACGAAACATTCTCTTTGAGGCTTACCGAATCCAGCTAATTCTCTGAACTACTCTATGCACAGAGACATTAACATCAAGCGCATTTAATGATTCAACGTTTGACTACTTACGAAACGGAGTGAGCTGTGTCTAACGGAAATTGAAAGAGTCTCAACGACTAGTTTGCAAACTCCTCAAATGGAATTAATGGAGAAGGCTATAAAAGACGATCACATTCAATTCCGCCAACTACCGAAGCGCTGCGCAATTAATTTGAGTTTAATTACATTCGCTATTTCATCTGTTTTATCAACTGCACTTCAGTGTTCATTTATTTATCAACTCGTGAGGAGTACTTAAACACTTATTTCATTGTTAAGTTTGTATCTTAAGGTTGAGGAACCTTAAGAGAGGGTGTATCAATTACAACTTGTAAGGGGGAGTGGAGTCTGAGAGTGAGAGGACCATCCTTCGTTTACAGAGTGTGTAATTATTCTTGAGAAATAGAGAAATCGTAGAGTGTTTCTGGGGACTGGACGTAGGTCAGTGTATTGGACCGAACCAGTAGAAATTGTCTTGTGTTCTTCTATCTTATTGGTCTCTATTTTGTTTATACACAAGAAAAGATTTTAAAATTCAAAGATCACCTATTCACCCCCCTCTAGATGATATTCCATCTTCAAAGTAGACATAAGGGGACTTTTCAATATGTAAAACAAAAAAATTTTAGGGTTTTGTACAAAGAGATGTGAATTTTCCAAGTTAGTCCATGTTTCAAAACTAGAATAGTGAGGGACAACGTTAAACCTAGGAATGATTCAGGAATTTCGAGTTTATGGGATTACTTTTTCATTAAAATAGATATGTCAAGGGCATTTTTGCTTTGGAACAACATCATTTCAATTTTGTACAATTAGTTTTGATTTTTCAAAGTTATTGAAAAATCAGGGCAGAAATGATGGAATCTCATTTTTAAAGAAATGTAAGCGTATAATTGTTATAGTTAATCCACCAGGGGTAAAAAGGTCAGAAGTGGAAAAAATATCTTTTGGGATATCATTCTAAGTAAATATGTTATCATATTAAGGAAATTAGGTGAAAATAATGTTATAGGATATCCGGGAAAGTCAGGAATCAGTACCACAAAAGAATCGTACCGCTAGCTACACAAATTAAGGTACAGACGCATACTTTAACTTTAACTCTAACGTGTCTTGTATGCTTATAAATGATTGTTTGATTAATGGAGTCATGGACAATACTAGGTCTTGGGTCATGCACCGTGACTAAGACTCAGTCTTAGGTCACCTGTTTGTTTACATTCAACTAGTCATGGATTATAATCATGATAATGCCACTGGTTAAGTTTTCCTAGCATTGAGGACATGTGCATTCGTGACACTGGTAAGTGCAAACATTATGAACATTACATTTGTTGTGTGTTATATATTGTTATGCTGGTAACATTACATTTGCTGTGTGTTATGTATTGTTGTAACATTACATTTGTTGTGTGCTATGTATTGTTGATGTTGAAATGTAATGAATATATGTCACATATATGGTTATTACTTGATAATGAGGTTAATTGTTTCCTTATATTCAATCCGACTGAATTAACCCTAGCTTCATACTCAACCGAATATTCGTGAATAGTTCGTTATTATCAGTAGTATTGAATTAGGGATATTACACTTTCTCTATTGAAGGTGTTAACATCAAAAGGACCACATTCATCAGTGTGTACAATTTTAAGAAGATGGATGCTTCTTGCGGCTCCTTTAATTTCTTTGTGTGTTTTGTTTGTTTACCCTTAATACAATCCACACAAACATTTTGATCAATAAAATCTAAATCCGAAAGGGTTTCATTATTTACCAATATTTCTATTCTTTCTTTGGAAACGTGTCCTAAACATTTATGCCACAAGTAAGAAGAATATTCATTTATTAAAGCACGTTTAGTGCCAACATTATGATGCAGAGTCATAAGTGTTTCATCATATAGATTTTCAAGACATAATCTATATAATATATCACATATAGTACCATTACCAATCAAATGTTGTGCTTGTACAAACTGAAATAACTACTATCAAATTTAGAAGAGTATCCAGCTTTATCAAATTTGGAAATTGAAACTAAATTCCTAGATATACTAGGTACATAAAGAGTTTCACATAGGTCCAAATGATGTCTACTCTCAAGAATCAAACGATACGTCCCAACAACTTCCACCGGAAATTTTTGGCCTTGTGGTTTGGGTTATAAGGAATCCCTACATTGTATTAGAAACATGAGTTATACATTCAGAATCAATCCACCAAGTATTGTAAGGAACTTTAGCTAGGTTTGATTCATGACATTCAAAGGTTCTAGGCTTACCTTTCTTTTTGAACCAAGCCTTACGTTTTGGGCAATATTTTTTGAAGTGTCCAACCTTACCACAGAAATAACATCTTTTTCCATCATGTTCCTTCTTCTCATGCTTCTTACCACTTTTGTTTTCAGCTCCTTGATGTTTCACATACATGATGGAATGAATTCCCTGGTTCTTAATTCTAGTTTCCTCCTGAACTAGCATACTATGCAATTCACGCACATTCCATTTGTCTTTCATGGTATTGTAGTTCATTTGGAAAGCACCATATTCAAACGGTAATAATGAGTTCAATATAAACTGCATCAGGAAATTTTCATCCACTTCCAATCCCAATGATTTCAGTCTTGCTGCAATATTTGTCATTTCAACAACATGCTCATGCATAGTACATGAACCATCAAATTTCGTGATAGTTATTATACTCATAATTGTCCCAGCAAGAGACTTGTCAGCAATTTGGGAGCACTCTTCCACAAGTTTTATCATGTCTTTAGCATTTTCAATTTGTGGAAGAGTTAACTTAATGTTGCTTGCAATGCTCATTTGCATGTACAACAAACTCAACTTATTGGATCTTTCCCATTTCTTAAAATGGTTTCTTTCATCCTCAGTGCTTTCATCAATAATAGCATTGGGTTTCTCTTCTCTAAGAGCTAAACTCAAATCCATTACCCCAAGGTAAAATTCGATTTGCTCATTCCATTCAAAGAAGTTCAATCCATTAAAAACTGCAATAGTTGAGAATAGTGAATGTGTGGCAATAGGTACTACAAGGAATAAAAAAATTTGAAAACATTAATACTTTGAGTCATACATATCACATAGTAACATGCGGCACAAATTCAAACATCATTCATTCAATGCATATTGATGTTCACCTTTGGGGACCCATGTATATACAACATTCAATCATAATAGTTCTATAAAGATTTCACATAATTTAACAGTGATGCATACCCCAACTAGAAATATTTATTATCTTTGGATGTCTAAATAAAACTATAAATATATGGACAATACCAACATTCATGTGTTCAATTATTATAAAGACAAATAACCAACATTTAGGTTGATTCATAACCGCCTTATAATAACGAACTTCAATATACCCATTACACAAACATAATTTTTACAGCGTCAATTTTATGGGTAATTAAAACATTAACATAATATTTGAAATTCAAATAATTCATAAGGATTTGGCCACTTTGGTGATTAACAAATCCACCAACTTAATTCCAAAACTTAAATGTTTAGCATTCACACACTTGCTATTTAAAACATCTAAAAAGTATAAAATCATAGCCACAAAATCATCTGTAATTATAACATTAACAAAGTCTAAATACAATGACATAGCCACTTAGAGTTCTGCACCTTACACGTACAAAGGCTATTAAATCATTATCACATCCAATCATAGAACTCAATCATATAGTCATACGTATCAATCCTTCACTTTGCATATTGTAATCATTCAAATATTCTCTCTTGAATATGCGTGCAGTAGCCATTGAATTTAATATATAAAATTGTGCGTGTTGCTTTATACATACAATTTCGTCTTTTTGAATTCAAACTTTCAAATTATACGCATGACTTTAATAATCATATTTTACTGATACTTTTCTATTAAAGACATGAACGAACCAACGAAATGAAATTCTTTTCTGAGCGACTTTAAACTTTATTTCGCAAGTGACTAATCCTGATCCATTTCTCACACTACTTTGCACTCCTAATAGCCGACACAGAAAAAAGAACCATCACCAAAAATGTAAAGGTGACAGTAGTGCTTCTTCTCGTTCAAAATTATACAACCATCCTTTATTATTTGTTATGGGAATTTTCCATGAACTCAGAAAACACATATACCCATATTTCTCCTGGCTTCAATATTAGAAATCAGGTTGATCAGGTAAAACATAAATTTTAGAAAATCTAACTTTCCAAAATCAAGAATCTATTCATGATCATATATGGAAAACATGAATTCCTAAACACACGCTCTGCGATATACATGTAAAACATAAATGTGTGTTTTCTATCTTAGGTTTTTTTGTAAGAACACAATTCTTAAGGATATTAGAAAATCTTGTTTTCACATTTGATAGGGTTAAATATACTAACCTTTATCCATAATTGTGGAAGATATTTTATGATGGAAAAACTTTCTCAAAGTCTTGGCCCTCTCTTTAATTTGTGTCCCTTTGTGATAGGGATGTGATACACCTTTTATGGGCAGACAATGAAGGCCTTTTCATTCTCTATATATTTCTCTTTTCTGAAAACAAATGCCTTTTCACTTTATGATAATCGCATCTATCAATAGTTATCTATTTCATAACTTCCAATAAATTGCAACTAATATTACCTTTTTGCCATTTTCTCATTAAATCAAAATAACTCTCCCTTTTATGCTTGAGAAACATATATGTTTTACATTCTTGTCATTAAATTGTTTATGAAGTTATATGAACCGCCATAGATATCTTCTACGGTAATGATTTCATGCCCTTGGATATTGGAACTTTACGAGTAAATCACAATAAAAGCAATGATCTAAAAATACTAGTTCTTGTTGTTCCCTTTTATTGGATTCTTACAATCTTTCTTAATTACAAATACAGGTCGTTCATGTACTCATAATTTTATCACTTTAAAAGAGAATTTCACTCGACATACACATGAATAAATTATAAATTTGATTTAGATAAATCAAAATGAACCAGATTAATTATTATATAGATCCAAGGAGATGATTATGAGGATAATAATTTTTTTATTTTTATATATGTCCATAATGTTGTTATGAAGGATTAGAGTAGCAAGGAAACAAGAGCCTTTAAAATATTATTGAATCCTTAATACTTATTCTTTAGTACAAGCAACTGAGCAAAAGCCTTTATATAGGCAAACATAGACTAATCATATAATCTAACCTAACCTAAATATCTAATCAAATAATAATATCAACATAAGAAAAAATATTGAAAATACAAAAATATATTAAATATTAATATAAGATATAATAATATCTTAAAACCCCCTTCAAACTCAAGATCATCTTGAGTTTGTCAACTAAAAACTGGAAGTGGCAGCTAGAAGGAGCAGTAGGTGGACTAAAAGCAACATCTCGGAGCAAGCATTGATTTGGATGGAACAGAAACAACGTCAAGCTAATCTGGATGAACCAGTTAGTCTCCAGGTCTGGGCGGAACCAGACGATCTTCGGTCTAGGTGGAACTATATGGTCAAAATATATGTGTAGAACCAAATTGTCAAAAGATCTAGACAAAGCTCGGGTATGGAACCATACAGTACTCTTCAGGGAACAGAAGATCTAGGTGGAACCATTGACCTAGACATAGCTTTGGGATGGAACCATACATTCAATAACGAATGGAAGATCTGGGTGGAACTAGATGGTCAAAAGATCTGTGGGGAACTAGATGGTCAAGAGATCATAACAGAGCTCTGGTATGGAACCATACACTCTCCAAGGAATAGATCTATGGATCTGGACAAAGCCTTAGGATGGAACTATAGCCTCTCCAAGAACGGATCTGGGATGGAACCAAATAGTCTGCAAAGGAAAGAACATGTGCATCGTGGTGCCCACTACGCACCAAACGAGGAAAGTGAATGAAGTCAGGAACTCTTTCATAGGCGAGACGACCGAAAAAGTGAGCAACAGAGAATTTTTGGGTTAAGGATAAGCCAATCTTGCTGATAAGAGGAAGGTTCATGAGTGTTCTATTTCTAGGGCTAAATTTGCTTCAAGTCAGGCTTTAAGCGGCCACACGAGAAAGCACAAACAAGGAATGACACCAAGATTAGGTCCTTCTCTTTCTCCTCATCCTCAACACTCAAGGAAGTACAAAAACTAAGTAGATATGCCACTGCGAGCAAGAAGGAATGGATGTTCTCCATTCTTCTTGCTCTTCTTCTTCTTTCTCTTCTTCATTGGCTTCTTCTTGTTCTTTACCATTAGCTCAGATACCGTGATAGCATGTGAAGTATTGGAGTAGCGAGGAAACAAGAGCCTTTAAAATATTATTGAATCCTTAATACTTACAAGGAACTGAACAAGAGCCTTTATATATAGACAAACCTAGACTAATCCTATAATCTAATCTAACTAACTTGAATATGTAATCAAATAATAATATCAATATAAGATATATAATAACCTAACATGAAAATATACCAAATATTAATATAAGATATAATAATATCTTAACAGTTGTAACACATTACACAATTATGTTTCATGCTTGCACTTGAGTTACGAAATTGAAAAAGATCCTAAAAGATGAGGAAGTGTACCTGGATTAACATATTCACAAACTGCAGTCAAAGCAGACATTCCACTGCTGAAGCAATAGGCATATTTTGCGTTGTCAAGCTTTGCTAATAACCTGAGAATACAAAATAAGCCAATTAATTAGAAGAGAATGCACGGAAATAATAAGCAGATGTTGACAAAATAAAGACAACAAAATGAGAACTAACTCTTCCAAAGATTTTCTCGTAGGATTTGAACTTCTAGAATAGCCATATTCACCAAATTCTGTCGCAGATTTCTGTATGAAAAAGAAAGAAGACAATTACAATATATAAAAAAGAATATCATGGAATGCATAATTACTAAGAACCAATTTCAGTACTCATCACAATGATAAGCACCAAGAAATCATCATCATTACAAACGTTCAGATCTTTTTTGGATGGTTCATATTGAATTTTTTATTTTTTCTTGAAAAAATTATTTTAATATGTAAAGAATCAAAAATAAAGATAATAATTTAACTGTGACTTTGTTCAAAAATGATTTTTTATTTAAAAATCCTTCGTTGCAAAATCTTAAATTTGGAGGATTGAATTTCTATTTTAACTATTAATATCAAACAGCAGTGATGAGCTCTTGATAAACTAATTCCATAATTACTAAAGTGCTTAGCATGCACAGATCAAATTCTCACCATTTTGAAAGTGGCAGTTTGGTAAATTGGTGTAGAGGTTGCTTTGAAAGGATCCCAGTCAGAATGGTAATTCACTATAAATGTAGACAAACTGGGCTCTTTCATTTCAGCAAATAGAATAAAAAACTACTAAAAAATAAAACAAAATGCAAACACACACACACACACAGAGTATCAACACATGACAAACCCTTAGTAGCTGGAGACACAGCAGTTTCCACAACAGCCGGTTTGGTCGTTGCCTGCTCTGTTCTGATTAAGCAATTTACTCTGAAGCGCTTTCCAGAACTTGTTATCTATAAAACACAGTAATAAAATGAGAAACTTTAACACTAAACTATAACAGTAGCTGTGTACTTGCAATAACCAGAAAAAAATATGCATTTTTGGTACCTTAGTGTGGGGATTGACAGTGGCCGAAGGAACCACCAAAGGGTTGAAAAAAGTAGAGGACAAAGCCATATCTGAAGATCAAGAAAGAGATAGAGGTTATGCTTATACTTTTCTATTAGCCTTAGCAAATAAGCACAACTTGGTTCAAAACCAAAGTTATGTATGCATTTATATATACACATATCCTCACTTATTCACATTGAAAAATCTATATGCTTTTGAAGATACACACAGATCCACAGATCATTCATATGTCACTTACAGGAGGCTTCGCATACTATAATAATTGGCGGTCGGTACAATAATTTCATTATTATACAAGTCAACTTAATTATAAGTGATTTACCAAGGTTGTCATGATTATTTTCCAATTTTACCCTAATTAATTTTCATTGTAAAGAGGGAAAGATGTGAGAGATGAGAATGATTATTTGTAAATGCATATAGAGGGAAAAAAAAAATTAATGGAGATATATTTCGGAATTTTTTAACTTTTTAAGTTTTTTCGAGATCGGGCCAGCCTGTAATGTTTGAAATGAACGCATTAAACAGGCGTATGAAACGAAATTGGTGACTTCTCGGTATATCATCAGTACTGAAGTTCATTGAGAATGCATCTTTTTGATTCTGATCTATTAAGATTAGAGAGTGGTCCATACACTAATAATTGATTAATACCTACTTTTTCTATATGATTGAGTAATATGCCACTCTATTCCTCCCAATAAGTATATTTTAATAAATTCAAAGCTTTTAAATATGTCTCAAATGTATTAAAATTTTCAAGTTTACCATTATTAAAGGGTAAAAATGAAAAACAATCATTAATAACCTCTAAGTAAACTTATATTTAGGATAAAAAATTTCTTTTATATAATAGACATATAAAACCGATCAAAGGGTAATAGTTTTCATTTCACTAAAAAAAAAAAAAAATTATTCTCCATTGTTCTCCCTCCCTACCCCCTCCTCAAATGAAAAATATTTGTATTATAACTATAATTAATGTTAAACAACATTTTGATTTATGTGATTTGAGTGGTTGTATCTTATATATATATATATATATATATAACATATTATTTTAATTTCTGTGGATCAAATCAAAGTGATTTTTTTTTTTAAATATTATAAAAAAGATAGATCTATATGCCTAGAGACATGGAAGTGCGTACAAGATCGTAATAAAATAGTAGAAGAGAGGAAACAGACATGATTCCATATCTCAGTTAGTCGTTTTCAATTGCAATTATTCGTAATTAATAATTATGTGATATAATATCTTCTCGCCATTATGTGATATATAATATCCACCGGTTGTTTGCCCTGTAGCTGACTAATTTTATTTGATTAAGAAAACGAAATATTAAGATCAAGTTGGCATGTTCACATGTAATTTTATTGATATTTGTACACTAACCTCGTGCTATTATTATATTATACAATACTACCTCCGGTCCTAATTATTTCCGGATTGACTTTTTATGGAGAGATTAAGAAAGCTAAATAAATTAATTAATCATATCATATATTTTGTATCATTAGATTGTATACTAATCAATTAGTCAAATTAATTAGTTTGGAAAAAAAATACAAATACAAGTCTATTAGTCTAAAGTAATTTAATTAGCCTCTTGAATCTCTCTAAAAAGATCAACTTGGTCTTATAATTAGAATATAGAGTACATTATATTATACCACTCCGTGCGTATCATAATTCTACTTGTGTATGAAGTTTTTTATTCAAAATATAAGTCCACTTTGAGATTATTAATTACGATTTTTTAAATTGTACCCTTATTTAACTCTTAATGAAAAGAGAGAGGAGTGAATGAAGAGAGATTGGAGAATGATTTGTAAATGCGGAGAGATAAAACTTTACAAGGGGTAAACTTATAAAAATTTATATCACTTTAAAGTTTAAAGTATATTTAATGACTTAACTTACATTCCTGGATTTGTAAAATTTTGTCAAGATTATATCATAATGAAGATCAGAATATTGTATACCAAAAAAGATATATATAGTGTTAAAATTTTATCAAGTCTTATACTAATATGTATTTTAGCCTATCTTTTTTTTCCTCGATACAATACCGAAATACTCCATCCGGTCCTAATTATAAAAGCTATTTAACAGAATTTGGAGAGATTAAGGAGGGAAGGTAAATTAGTTAATTATAATTATTTTCTCGAAATACCCCTAATTAAAATTGAAAATTACATCAAGGGGGAAATGAGCTGAATCGGTATAATGATATTCGCTCTTACCTTTATTATAATTCGTTGACAGGCACATTACATTAATGGGAATGGCAATTCTTTTGCCGTCTGTCTCTTTTTTTTTATTGTTAGAAAAAAGATAATGAAATTAATGTTTTATTAGGTTATTTTAGGGGGAAAAAGTAATCACTTTAGACTGATAGTTATAAAAAAATGTTTTTAAAGGAATATTAAAATTATTTTATTTAAAAATAAAAAAATAAAGTAGAATCTCTCATTTGGTAGAATATAAGCATGTTGTTAAATTAATTATTGTGGAAGAAGTATTAGTAGGGGTGATATGGGAAAAATATGACAAAAATTGCTCAAAATTATTTTATAAGAAAAAAGTATAATTGAGGTGTATATAACATTAATGAGTTGTAAACATTATTTACTTTATAAAATATATAGGTGTATCATTAAATTATTATTGTCTTTAATTATTATTGAGAAAGTATAAATAGGGGTATTACAGGAAAAAATTGACAAAAGTTAAAACTTGCTCTTATAATTAGGACCAAAACCAACCCCAAAAAGTTCTCTTATAATTAGGACCGGAGGGAGTAAGTAATACGAAACAAACAAAATAAACAACAATATTGGGGTTCTGCAGCTCGTTGAATGGATTGAGGAGCATGCGTTGTCTTTAATAACGACAGGCACCCTTTTTCGAAACTCCGCTGGTGTATTTGCCAGTGACAAGTGAGAAAGCTCCACCCACTTTAACCATGGTCTTATGCTTCAGGCTTGAAGGATCAATGTTCTCATGTCACGAAAAAAAAAAAAAAAAAAAAAACTAGCTTATTATTGATGGATTAGCAACAGAAAATGAATTACAGGCAGAATTTCATTTTCGAAAGAAATTACAGACGGATTACTTCATCCTTCGTGATGCCTTTACTAGTTGAGCTGCTTTGACATTACCTCCTATATTTACATAACATTATATATGTGTGTGTGCGTGCAAGCGCCCGTGTGTGTATTTTTTCCATTCATAATATATTATTTAATATTTCTTTTTAACTTTCTTATTCCCTTAAAATATTTATTATTAGGGAAAAGTATTTCTCCAGTCACTTTGGAGATAGAGTTATCTCCAATGACCCCAAAACTAAATCGTTTTGAATTAATGAAGGGCTTTTTAGTAATTTAAGTGAATTAATGAAAGGTGTTTAGGTAAAATATATATGATTAAAAAATAAATAAAATTACAGAAATACCCTTCATTAATCCAAAACGACATAGTTTTGGGGTCACGGAGATTACTCTATCTCCGATTTCGGAGAAATCCTTTACCCTTATTATTAATATATTATATATTTAGTATATTGTATTAAATATTAATTTTCTTACAATATAATATTTTATATTTTAGTTATATATTATTTTATTATATTATATAATATATTATAATACAATAATTATAAATTATAAATTTTACTCACGGATTACCGATGGGATTGTTCCGTTGGCATTTACTGATGGAAAAGATTCCATAGGTAATTCCATGTTTTTTCGTGGTAGTGTGTTAGCTTCTTCATTCAATTGATACACTTGAGCTGATTAGATGTATTTGTCACACACCTTGAGATTGCTAGAGGCATCCAGCCTTCTACCACACACAATCCAATAAAAGTATATAATCAAAGAATAATCAAAAGTCAACAAAGTATGCACATGAGCCTTAATATAGCAATATATAAAAAATTCATCACATGATAAATGGATTAGAAGATACTATACAAAGATTGACTAAACAATGAAGTCAATGGAGCCTTCTTGAATGGATCGGGTCAAGAACAATCACTTGAAAATGTTAAGAATAACAATAATAGGTTGAGACAAACACAATGAGTACTATTTCAAAACAATATCTTATATTAACCACTGGAGACAATATTAATTACACCTAATATTTAGGCAATAAGTTACTTTTTTTCTTTTTTCTTTTTTTTGGCAATCTCTATTAGGCAAAAAATCCATAGAAACTAAAGCTAATCTGTTTCCTCATAAAATCATGTTTTGAGCTTTAAAATTTGGGTTTAACCACAGCCCAAGTTCGACTTTGGGCTAGGGCTAGTGAAACTACCAATGTATTCCTTTATCGATATTGGAATGACTAAATAACTTCTAAAACTTAATCATCTATACTTTATAAAGATTTTTTGCGTTAGTTAGCTTCTTTATCTTAGAACGTAATTTACTAAAAACAAGGCTAAAACCACTACTAAAAAAGGGATTATGGGGTCCATTTTTTTGTACTTTTAACGTTCTATTTCGGGGGGCGCCTATTTGGGAGGCGTAGCAACTAGAGCTTACGGTGTCCCCAAAACAATAGGACATTGTAAGGTCCACTTACGACATCCTAAAATAATTTTGGAAGCCCCAAGTAGACATTACGGCGTTCTAAAACCTTATTTAGGATGCTGTAAGTGGACCTTACAGCGAGCTAAATTATTTTTTAAGACGCCATAATTAAGTAGCCCTTATGGCATCCAAATTAATTTTTAGGACGTCGTAAGTATTTTTTATTTTTTATAAAATAAAATTGCTTCGTGTTTTTCACCATCCACAGTCCCTTACAAAAACTTTCTTACATATCAACAGGCAATACTCACCACAATGTGATTTTAAAAAAAAAACAAAAAAAAAACAACAACAACAGCAATGTGCTAAAAGGTTAGCTTATATTTTTTGCACAAGTGTAACTGGTTAACTTTAGATCATCTTAACCAATATGCTTTAGTTAATTGAAGTGGTAAATATACTACTATGTACAACAATCATCACAAACTGTCAAAAAGTTGTCTACCTACTACTAAGTAATATAAAAGACTAACCATCTGGTGCTTGTACATCACCTTGTTGTCTGGGATATTGTACGTTTGCTATATGGTAAATGATAATTACATTTCAGCTTAAAGACTAAAGATACAAATGCAGATATATTAAACTTTGTTGTCAAATTAAGTCCTTTTTTTCGGTGGAACCAACTTCCAAGTAGGGTACACAATTCGAACTTTGCTCCAAGCTAAATAGCCTATATAGCTAACAAAATCGTCTTCCTCAGCACCAATTGGTTTCATATTGGCCTACAATGCTCCCATCTTTGTGCTGCCTCTAACCCTTCTTAGAACGGGTTCGTCTCCATCGTTTTGTGACCCATCAAAGTTGTCCATATTCCTTTAAAGAGACAGCCAACATTATAGAAAAATATATATTTTGACCACTAACAATAACACATAAGGCTCAATCCATTTTTCACAAAAATGGTCAGACTGTATATGAAACTGTTGTATTAGAAATCATCATATGATGTCCAGACATAGGAAACTTTAGGGTATCTTCCTCTGAGTTTTTGATAAACTTCATCACAGTGCATGTCATTAGTAGCTTCAAGAAACTTAATTTAAATTTCCTAATTGCGTGAAAACTTAAAGGAAGGAGAAAATTTATATGTTTCAGAACTATAACATCTGTATATCAATCAAATACATGTTAATCCATGTCTTCCCCAACAAAGTCAACCTTTTAATATGAAAACTTACATCTCACAAGTTCCTTGTAATAAAAAAAAGGTTGGGAAATGTTGTAATTTCAAAAATTTAATCCTCAAAAAGTTAAGCCTCTTAGTTCAAGAGAATAGAAAGAAATATGAATCAAAAGAGTTCAGGACTGAAACCCTCTGGCTTAGAAGAACAAAACCTATGCAAAATATGGTAGAAACTAATACAAATTTAGCCTTGTTGTGTTAACAATTTGATTGAGTGATAGGTGATGTAGGCTTGTGATCTATTAGCTAAAGTGAATGAATCATCTAGTAAACTTAAACAAGGTAGACTTAAACAGAAAGGGAAAAGATACTCCATTTGGATTTTTTTAAAATAATAAGGACATGCAATAAGAGGTATTATGCCGTTCTATAACTAAAAGTAGACTTAAACAAAGGTTTGAAACTTTAAGAAACTTTACATAACTACTTTTCGGAGAGGATGAATGAAGAACATGAATTTGAAATCCCACATTAGTAGTTGGCTTAATTAACAAAGACTGCAACAGAGATTGTCATGAAAATTTCTAATCTTCTTGTATTTAAAGAAATTGAACTTGTCTCAGATAAACAAATAACTTGACAATATCTACAAGAAAATTAGATACTTGAATCAATTCCACATCCTGGAGGTATTTATACATCTCATCAACCTTAAATCCCACAATTAGATTGATGAGCTAGCTAGCTGCAAAATGAAATGACTAAACTGTTGTTTCTAATATAATGAGTAGGTAGAAATTGAATATAAAGTACACAGACTATCAAAACAAGAATCTGTATTATTAAATAAAGCATACAGGGAACATTCACTTAGTCTCGTATAAAATAAAAACTCGTAAAACGAACTCACAAGACCGCGATATGGAATGGAAAAATGCAGTAAATCCGGGCCCAACTTTCGTTGTGTCCTTAAGACAATTTTGCTCCTCAATATGGATGCCGAAGGTTTTTCGAGCAATTGCCTCCCAGGATAGAGCGGATTATTCGTCTCCCAGAAAGATGGCTGGCTCGTAAGCCCAAGCCCAAGCGAAGCCAATGAGTCTCCGCTTTCGGAACGCACGTAATGTTTATGCACGTGAGAGAGAGAGTATGCAGAGAAAATTGTGTATCTAAACTCGACTAGGCGCCCTATTTATAGACTCGAAAGAACATGATCGATGGACAAGTCCGGCTGCGCGAACCAGTGCCAAGGTAAACAGACGCACAGAACGGAACGAACAAGAGGTGACCGCGTCTGTTCACAGCGAATTGGTGCGTCTTGACGAACACATCACACCGTAACGAAGCGAACGGAGGCGACTGACTGTTCATGGCGAGCTGGTGTGTCTTCACGAATGACGACGCACGAATGAAGCGAACGGATCGCAAAACGCAGCCGCCATTTGGAAAAGTCGAGAGGCACAACGGGAGGATCTAAACGTTCGGAAATTCAAAAATAATTTAATAAAAAATTATTTTTTAATCCGAAAATAATTTAATAATTACACGCGCGGACCGGACGGGATCGGTGGGGCGGCAAGGGCGATCGATCGAGCCGAGCGGCCGGGACGGACGGCGGCGGCGGCAAGCGTGTGTGGTGGACCAAGGGTCACCTAAGTCCTCACCCCTCCACAAAGTGGGTTGGCCCAAGGGCCCAATTAGTAGGAGCCAAGTTGGGGCTTATATACCCTCCAACTTCTCACCAACTAAGCAATGTGGGACTATTCTCTCACATACATTCCTTCTTCCTTTTTCCTCTTCTTTTCCATCCTTCTTCTTATTCATAACCCATGGGATTTTATCCAAAAATTCCAACAATCCCCCACATGGATAAGAAGTTAGTCCATCATGACCAAATGCAAATGATCATGTATGCAAAGTACGGTTCCTCTACGAGAAACAACTGCATCGAGAAAGGAAGGGGTTACCTTTGAACCTTCTCTAGTAAAAACCTATCGGATATACTGGTCAATCTGGTGACGCGCTGTCTTGAACCGTTGACCTTTTAGTGTATACCAAGACAATAGGAGTTACACAGTTGCTCCTCTAGCATCATTGGTTCTCATCGTGTCCATTTTGGCCCCGGACACCGCCCCTCGGTTGTGAGTGTTATAGAGAATCGGCCGTTTTAAATTCTCATAGAAGCGGCCCGCACTTCACACTCACATAGGTGATTCCTTGTGATGTATGTCATCATACATCATCTGAACACATCAGACTAAGAAACCATTAAAAGCTTAGAAGCTTACCCTTTATATATATGCACCGTTTGTCTAGGAATGAGTATGAGTTTAAAACTCCACGGTGTTAACAACGATTAAGACTTAGTTGTCTCTTTGAACCTAGTTCGTGGGATCTCCACTCTACTAGGTAGAGTTACCGCGATAATCAACAATGTATCGGCCTTAAACCCATTCCTTTGGACAATTTTCTAACTATCTTTCTAGGAATCCCTTTAGTCAATGGATCCGCTATATTCTCTTTTGATTTCACATAATCAATTGAGATGATTCCATTAGAAAGTAGTTGTCTAACGGTATCATGTCTACGACGTATATGTCTAGACTTGCCGTTGTACATGACATTCTTAGCTCTACCAATAGCCGCTTGACTATCACAATGTATACACACCGCTGGTACCGGTCTCGTGTACCAATTAGGAATGTCTTCAAGAAAGTTACGAAGCCACTCGGCTTCCTCACCGCCTTTATCTAATGCAATGAATTCTCGCTTCCATAGTTGATCTTGCAATGCAAGTCCGCTTAGATGACTTCCAAGACACAGCACCCCCCACCAAGGGTGAACACATATCCACTTGTGGATCTTGTGTCATTAGAGTCTGGGGGTTATCCAATTCGCATCACAATACCCTTCTAATCTGCAGGTACTTTTCATAATGCAAGGCAAAGTTTTGAGTTTGCTTTAAGTAACCCAAAACTCTTATCATAGCTCTCCAATGAAGCTCATTTGGATTACTTGTAAAGCGACTCAACATGCTTTCATCGCATAAGCAATATCGTGTCTAGTGCAGTTCATAACATACATAAGACCGCCTAGCACTTGAGCATACTCTTTTTGTTTAATAGCTTCACCCAAGTATTTTTTAATAGTCGAATACTAGTTTCTATAGGAGTCGATACGGGAGCTATGTTTAAACTCTTGAATTTCTCAAGAATTTTAGAAACATAGTGTGTTTGGGATAAAGCTAACCCTTCGATGTTCTATGGATTTTTATTCCTAAAATAACATCTCGCTAGACCCATATCTTTCATGTCGAACTTATCGGTAAGCAATTGCTTAGTAGCTTTAATCATTTGATTATTACTACCCGTTATCAACATGTCATCTACATAAAGACAAACTATGGCAAACCCATTTTCTCGTATTTCGAATGTATACACACTTGTCACATTCGTTAATACTAAAACCATTTGATAACATAACTTCATCAAATTTCGCATGCCATTGTTTTGGGGCTTGTTTAAGTCCATAAAGGGACTTTATTAAGCGACAAACTTTCCGTTCTTGTCCCGAGACAACAAATCCCTCAGTTGTTCTAGATAAATTTCTTCCTCTAATTCACCATTCAAGAAGGCTGTCTTTACATCCATTTGATGTAACTCGGTCCATTCAACGTCGTTAATGCGATTAGCATCCGAATGGATGTAATTCTTGTAACAGTGAATAGGTATCAAAGTAGTCTAGGCCTTCACGTTGTCTATAGCCTTTTACTACTAGCCTAGCTTTGTATTTATCAATAGTGCCATCTGCTTTCATCTTCTTTTGAAGATCCATTTAGTTCCTAGAGGCTTATTGCCGGGAGGAAGGTCAACCAACTCCCAAGTGTGGTTTGACATAATGGATTCTACTTCACTATTGATAGCCTCTTCCCAAAATGGCGCTTCAGGGGAACCCATAGCCTCTCCAAATGTTCGAGGCTCATTTTCTAGTAGATAAGTCATAAAATCAGGACCAAAGGATGTTAAAGTCCTTTGCCTAGTGCTACGTCTAGGTTCCTCTTGTTCAAGGTTATCATTAGTTATTGTATCCCGGAGATATCACGGTGTTGTTATTATCATTATTTTTATTGTACGGAAATACGTTTTCAAAGAACCTTGCATTCCTTGACTCAATAACCGTGTTCACATGGATATCTGATACATCGGACTTATAAACTAGGAAGCGATATGCACTACTATTATGAGCATAGCCAATAAACACACAGATCTCACTGTCTTAGGTCCGATTCTTAACCGTTTAGGCTTGGGAATCTCAACCTTTGCCAAACACCCCCACACTTTCAAATAATTCAAGGAAGGTTTCTTTCCTTTCCATATTTCGTATGGTATGTTTTTTATCGTTTTATGAGGCACTCTGTTGATTAGAAAGTTAGCCGTCAGAATGGCTTCTCCCCACATATTTTGTGGTAAACCGGACTCAATTAATAATGCATTCATCATTTCTTTCAATGTCCGATTTTTTCCTCTCTGCAATCCCATTTGATTGAGGAGCATAAGGAGCTGTAGTCTGGTGTATAATACCAGCATTCTATACAGAATTCTTCGAAGGGGCCATCAAATTCTCCCCACGATCACTCCTTACTATTTTAATTTTCTTGTTAAGTTGATTTTCAACTTCAGTTTTATATTGTTTAAAAGCTATAATAGCCTCATCTTTACTATTAAGCAAATACACATAACAATATCTACCGTAATCATCAATAAATGTAATAAAATATTTCTTATTACCCCTAGATGGTACAGATTTCATATCACATATATCGCATGTATTAAATCTAACAACTCGCTTGATCTTTCAACGAAGAAAAAGGCAACTTAGAAAATTTTGATTCAATGCATACTTGACATTTATCTTTATTTGAACAATCAACTTTAGGCAATAATTCTAAATGAATTAAATTTTTAATTGATTTATAATTAACATGTCCTAATCTTTGATGCCATAAATTAGAGGACTCAAGCATATAGATAGAACCAATATTATTATTAATAGCATAGTTATTGGTGACAAGTCATTACATTAACTTTGAAAAGGCCCTCACTAAGGTAACCTTTTCCAACATACATATCATTCCTAGAGAGTATAAACTTATCGAAAACAAATACAAGCTTAAAACCATTCTTGCTTAAGAGGGATCCGGATATCGATTCTTTAATATCGTGCACATGAAGCACATCCTTAAGTGTCACGACTTTTCCAAGTCATCTTCAAGACGACTTTCCCTAACCTTCAACCTTTGAAGCGAAGAATTTCCCATATAAAGTTGTTCATCTTGCTTCGCAGAGTGTAAGAAGAAAACATCCATTTGTTTGCACATACATGCCTGGTGGCACCGGTGTCCACCCACCACTCCTTGGTATTTCCAACCAAGTCGCATTGCATTACAACCGCCTGAAAGACTCATACTATCCATCATATCGTGGTATTGTCAACCATATTGGCTTCGGTGTTCTTCTTCTTGAAATTCTTTGGCTTCTTGCACTCCTTAGCACGGTGACCAGTCTTCCCGCAATTATAACACTTGCCTTTGAATTTTTCGGCCTTTGCTAGGGCCTTTGTTATGGCCTTGTTTAAATGATCCCTCATTAGAGCGTTTTGCGTTTCTTGGGCTTCGTTCCATCTTCCACAATGTTAGCCTTCGAAACTATAGGGTTGCTGCCAAGTTTCTTTTCAGAAACCTTGTTGTCTTCTTCTATTCTCAGTCTTACGATCAAATCTTCAAGTGACATCTCCTTACGCTTGTGCTTGAGGTAATTCTTGAAGTCTTTCCAAGACGGTGGCAATTTTTCAATAAATGCAGCGACTTGGAAAGACTCGCTAAGAGACATCCCTTCGGCATGAATCTCATGCACAACCAATTGAAGTTCTTCAACTTGACTCACCACGATTTAGAATCAAGCATCTTGAAGTCCAAAAATCTGCCAACAATGAATTTCTTCAAACCAAAGATCTTCGTTTTGTACTTCTTGTCCAGACTCTCCCATAATGCTTTAGTTGTATCCAAAGCACTATATACAAGATATACGGTGTGTTGTCCAGCACCATTGAGAATGTAGTTTCTACAAAGGAAATCGAATGCTTCCAAGCATCTATCGCAAAGAACCTTTTCCTTGTCACTTTGTTGTCCTTCTTCCAATTTTGGAGCATCCTCGTGAGAAACCGTGCAAGTTCAATGTGGTTAAATAGAAAAACATTTTTTGTTGCCATCTTTTAAAATCATTGCCATTGAACTTTTCGGTTTTTCACCATGCATTGGAACAGGACCACTTGGGTTAATCAGATTGGTACTTGCACTTGCCATTTCGTTGTTAAAAGAAATTCTAATTAATCACACGATTAATTCACTAACAAGATAATAATAATATTAACAAAACCTAATCACGATTCAATTCAATACTTCTACCAACGTATGAAATCAGCAATCAAATAAATTAACATAAACTGATTTCAATAAACAAAAATTGTCTTAAGATTGTTGTTTCTAATATAATGAGTAGGTAGAAATTGAATATAAAGTACACAGACTATCAAAACAAGAATCTGTATTATTAAATAAAGCATACAGGGAACATTCACTTAGTCTGTATAAAATAAAAAAGCGTAAAACGAACTCACAAGACCGGCGATATGGAATGGAAAAATGCGTAAATCCGGGCCCAACTTTCGTTGTGTCCTTAAGACAATTTTGCTCCTCAATACGGATGCCGAAGGTTTTCTCGAGCAATTGCCTCCCAGGATAGAGCGGATTATTCGTCTCCGAAAGATGGCTCGTCTACGTCTGAAGCCCAAGCGAAGCCAATGAGTCTCTTCGGGAACGCACATTTAATGTTTATGCACGTGCAGAGAGAGAGTATGCAGAGAAAATTGTGTATCTAAACTCTGACTAGGGCGCCCTATTTATAGACTCTGAAAGAACATGATCAGATGGACAAGTCTGCTGCTGCGAACTGGTGCGTTGTGCAAACAGACGCACCGTAACTAACGAACAGAGGTGACCCGCGTCCTTCCTGCCGAATTGGTGCGTCTTGACGAACACACACCGAACGAAGCGAACGGAGGCGACCCGCAAAGATCTGTTCACGGGCGAGTTGGTGTGTCTTCACAAAACGTACGCACGGAATGAAGCGAACGGATCGCAAAAACGCAGCCGCCATTTGGAAAAGTCGGAGAGGCACAACGGGAGGATCTAAACGTTCGGAAATTCAAAAAATAATTTAATAAAAAATTATTTTTTAATCCAAAAAAATAATTTAATAAAAAATTAATATTTTATTTCACACGCTGACCGACCGGACCGGGCCGGGCCATCGCATGATCGATCGAGCCGAGAGCCGGACGGACGGCTTGGCAGCGGGGCGTTTGTGTGGTGGACCAAGGGTCACCTAAGTCCTCACCCTCCACAAAGTGGGTTGGCCCAAGGGCCCAATTAGTAGGAGCCAAGTTGGGGCTTATATACCCTCCAACTTCTCACCAACTAAGCAATGTGGGACTATTCTCTCACATACATTCCTTCTTCCTTTTTCCTCTTCTTTTCCATCCTTCTTCTTATTCATAACCCATGGGATTTTATCCAAAAATTCCAACATAAACTAATGCAGTAAGATTTTTAATTTGGCCACATTTGAAGACAGAATTACAACTTTCACCAGCAATGCGTATGGGAATTTGTAGAAATGTCCACATGCTTCGGCACAGCCACATTGAAGTCAAAAAGCATCTTATGCCAAAAATAAATAAATAAGAAGCAATGAAATATTAAAAGCCACCAAGAATGCTTCGGCACAGCCACAATGTTGCAATGAATAACCAAAACAAAACTACATGTGCTAAGGATGCGAAGATTATAGATGAATTTCTATGATTTGAGCTATCTCTAGCTTTAGCATAGTTAAAGTTCAGCCATCAAACTGCACCCAATTTTAGTTTCTTTCACGCCTTGATATTTTGGCTCTACCAAATTATATGTGGATGCCATTACGAAAGTAAAACATGTGTCAAAATCTTTTTGTTGTTGATAGAATTAGATCAAACAGTTCAATTCTTATAATAGTAAATCAAATTAATGGATATTAGCGGTCTACTTCGTAAATAATCGAAAAAAGTTCTCGAATAAAAAAACAAATAAAATAAAATAAGAAGACGAGGAAGCGGCAAAATTATGGGATAGTTTTAGATTAGTATTCGAACCAAAACCTCAATCTTCACTAGATTCCCGCCAGATTCGAATTTTCCCGCCAAGTTTAAATTTCAGGGGTAAATCTGTCAAAAAAACACTTTTCTGGGAAGATTGCGGCTTTCCTTCCGTTTTGATGGAAAATATCTTCCTCAAATAAGGGAAGAAAAGTACTCACTGGAAGATGTTGATTGGACTTTCTTTCTACCAAACACCCAAAATCCATGGGAAGATTGAGATCTTCCCTTTCCTTCCCCACCAATTCTTTGTAACAAACGGGTCCTAAGGGTATGTTTGGTTTGAGGGGAGGGAGTGGGAGGAAAGGGAGTCAAAAAGAGTATATTGACCAAATTACCATTAATGAGAAGAATATTCCTTTTTGTTGAGAGTATATTTTTACAATATTGAAAATTTTTCATGGGCAATAAAAGGAGGGTAAAAAATTTCTCTCTCCCCTCCCACTCCCTCCCTCTCCCTTCTTCTCCCTCAAATCAAACAAGCCCTAAGATGCTACGGACCAAAAGAATATAGAAGAGGAAATGCAAAACGGCACGGAGCTAGAGGAGGTGAACACAGCTGACCAATTGAGCTGATACTATTGAAATAAACAGTAATTTGTGAGAGAAGAAACAATGCATGGCTTATCTTACTATTGCTATTAAGTTTATATTGATGATTGGTAGCTTCATTGTAACCCGCCCAAGTATTCTTTTTAAAACTAAAAATTTCCCTCTTCTAACTATCATTACTAACCTCATCCTAAAACTTAAAATCATACCCCAATTGCTTAGAATTCTCATTTGCAACAGTACTTGCATCCCATACTAGGAACCACGTAAACACTCCTAAATAATCATAATAAGACTCCAAACAGTGATCTTAACAACAGTTGAAAGTTTTCAGCTTCATTAACTTCTTTTGCTGACAATAGTGAAATTTGATGCTTTAATACCTGGAAACTGCAGGGTTTCCCTTCAATTTAAAGCTTCTTAATTTCAGTTTTCATGATAGCTATCCTCCCATAATCAAAACAACCTAAATCATGTTATATAACTAACATAGGAACAGTTCATCTTGCAGATTTTCAGACAACCACTTTTCTATGAAAATCTAAAAATTATCTCCAACAACTTTTACTCAAACAATCAAGCCCATAAATAAAACTCTCATGGCTTGTCACACAGATAAACATGCACACACTTATGACCTGCACTTGTTTAGTGCATAATCTAGAAATTTCAGACATGCAAAACTTCCTTTGTTTCGGAACTCCAAAAACAGAGCACGTATGCAGAACTGAACCTCGACATCTTGAGCTTCAAACACCATAGACCAACATGAAAAACTAATAGGATGAAGCTCGAAAACTCACCTTAGTTGGTTTCTAAATTTGCATGCAACGGTTGGACCTTCTTCTTTCTCCAACTCTCTCTCTCTTGCTCTCCGTGTTTTTGTTTTTTGTTTTTTTATTCTCTCTCTTCATAGGCCGAATGGATGGAGGATGAAGATGAAGGAGTATATGGGAGGTTCGACCTCCGGTTCCCTTCTCCGGTGCTTCCTCTTGCTCTCTGCAAGTTTCAACTCTCAACTCTCTCTCGTCTCTCACTCTCGGACTCCCTCTCCGTCTCACGTTGTCAGCGTCTTTTCTCAGCTCCCTTTCTGCGTTTTTGAAGTTTTGGTCGAAGAGGATAAATGAGGGAGTATGATGGATATGGGCGAATGAGTTCTAATGGGTATATGGGCTGAATGAGTTTCGGATATTAGAGGAAAGAGCTGACCCAATGGACTGTTGCACAATTGAAATATTAAGGGAATAAGTGGCGTGGAGAAGATAGAATTGGTAGTGAGAGTTGAGGATCCCATACCATTTTAATCCCATTTGATCCTCTACAAGACTCTTATTTACAACTTGGTTCTTTACTCATTTAGTTGAAAATATTGGAGGGTTCCTTGTGTGCTCTGTAGAATTGTGGAGCTTGGGATAGTCACTTGTTACATGGGTTCCTCCAATAGGAAATAGGATCCTCCAATAGGAAATACTGCTTGGGCATCAGGAATACTGGCCCCATAGCCCATGGAGTGGTGTAATCAGGGAATACTACCTGTTCAGATATGGAACACAAATGTCTCAGCCCTTGAGGCTAGTTAGCTTTCAATATAGGATCTGGTAGGCTTATCCAGTGTTATCTATGGCACAGATAACAATGGACAAGATGATCACTGTACACAGCAGGGGTGTGGGGTGTGTGCACAGTGGGATGATATCTAAAGAGTAGGAGAGAATACGTGTACCGTTCACCGGGGTATGCCCCTATTTATAACCAAGCGGTCGGTCCGCTTTCCGTGTAGCATATTCCCATGATGTCGCGTGCTGTGCCCCCACTCCCTGCACTACTATGGTAGTGGGGATAACCGTGTGGCAGTTGGCCATCTAGTGGGCTTGACCTAATCTGGCCCATTTTCGAGGTCCATAACAGTTGCCCCCAAAGTCGGCTGCTCGGGCTTACGAACTGCCGAGTTTATTCTGGTGTTGGAACAGATTTTTCAGGCCCTTATTTCTCTTAGAACCATCTTGGGTTCTAGCTTCAATTGGTCGTAACCGCATCCCACATTTGTGCTGAGTAGCGATTTGCATAAGCTTTGCCGTCAACTTACGTATCGGAACCCGACCTCGTACGTTTCCGTAAGCCGCCTCGGTCTCGTCATTTTAGGACCTCATTCGAGTTTATCAACTTATCTCGGCCGTTATACGACTTGGTATTCGGCCCGAGGTTTTGAGCGAGGATGCCGACATATCAGCAAACACGATTGTTCGCCTAGCAAAATGTCTTTTCGTTTGCTCGCGTCGCATCGTATAACCGTCGCTTCCGATTATAATGACACGTGCCTTCAAGCGCCGCCTTCTAAGCAGTTCTTGCACCCATTAATGTCCCACGTCATTTCGTCATCATAGCTTTTTAGGGTTTTCCTTTTACCTCCTCGTAAGCGATGAAACGACTCGGCTTTCCAACGTTATATCTCTAGAATTTCTAGAATTTTTATAAGTGCCCTTCACACCCTTCATCATCACTCTTCTTCGTCTTCTCAACTTTAAAGAATCGCACCAGAACTTCTCTTTTTCAGAATCTGCTTCTCGCTTCTTGCTCGCTCGTTCTCTCGCTTCCAGTGTATTGCTTTCTCGGTTGTTCTTGAAGCACGCATGTTATAGTTTGTAGCTAGCGTTGTTCTGTATTTTGGCAATTTTTTGCTCTTTGGCCTGGGTGTTGAGGTGTTGAACGACTGTGATGACTATGTGAATTCCTCTCCGAATGAAAAAATGTTGAACGCTATTTTGAACTTTTCTTGTCTGAGTTGCTTCAACACTAGTTCTTTTTCACATTCATTCCTTCTGGCTTTGAATAATTCGATGTTTTATGGCCTGCCATTCTGCATCAGAAGACATTTTATTTTGTTGAGTTCTTCGCAATCTGGGCAATCTGGGTTTGACATGCATAATTTCGTTCCTGTTTTAACATGCTATATAACTTGTTCCCAAGATGGACCCAAAACCCCCGCTAGTAGATATGTATGGTAAGCCTGTTCCAGAGGAAGATAGAGAGATTCTTGAACGCGTGCCTAGTCGAACTAAACTTTGGCTATGGTCCATCCTTCCTACGGAAGAAGAGAGGATGGAAGATTTACTCCGATCTCGGGGAAGTGGGAGTAGGGCAAGCGTTCGAGTTCCTCCTTCACCCGATCTTGAACTCCCTAATTCTCCTTCACCCAGATTATGCGCTTCTCCCGAGGTTATGCCCCGGCTTCAAACATGGGCCCTTCTCGGTCCTTGTGAGGAATGTTGCCACAAGGCGATTGAGCTTGCCCGTCTTGGCCATGACGGAGAAGCCGAGTCTCTTTTGGATAAATGCCGCCGCAATAAACCGACGAATACCTTTTCCCTTGGGCCATTGCAAGCTCGTCCCGAAATTCTGTTCGTCGGGTATATCTCATAGTTCTGATTCTGCCCTTTGTTTTTATTTTAGGCCTACCACTTCTTTTATTTTTATAAGGATCTGATCACCTACCTCGGGGTAGAATTCCCCTTTTCCGACTTCCAAATGCGCCTTCTCGCCCATTTACACCTCGCACCTTCTCAGTTACACCCCAATGGTTGGGCCGCGGCAATTGCTTTTGAAAAGTACTGCCATACTCATAAGCTCGAATGTTCCGTCTTCGTGTTTTGTAGTTTTTTCACTCCTTTAGATATTAAAACCACCACGGACGGGGTAAAGAAATGGTTTTGTTGGACCTCACTTCGGGCGTCTCATGGTCGCAAGTTTCTTAGGCCTTTTAAAGACTCCTGGAAAGGCTTCAAAACATCTTACTTCAAAGTTATCGCGAAGCCCGGGGACACACCGTGGTTCCTTCAAACCCGGACATCCGGGGAACTTGGCGAACGCTTCCCTTTATACTGGTCTGATGAACATCATAAGTTTGAAGCAAAAGATTTTTTGCCAACTAAATCGCAATTATCCGCTGCGAGAAGGAAACCATCAGCGCCCTTATTGCCTTAGTCCGAAAGACAATTTGGTGGATTCGGTGATTACATTGCACCCCGTAGGTGTTTATAGGGCTCCCCTCCCCATTTTTGTTCTTTTGTGCGTGTTTGGTCGACTTTGAATTCTTTGATTGTGCTTCTCGGGTACATCGATGGGTAAAAGACCCGAGTATCCGGACGTGACGATTCCGCGCTCGTCCAACAACTCGGGTTCAAAACGAAAAGCGCTGGCGGAGAGCCCGATGCACCTACTACCGCCAAGAAAGTCAAAGCTCCGAAGAAGAAGAAGAATGACAATCCATCAACAAGCAAGGATATTCCTACCCCGACTTCTCCAGCTCAAGATCCGGGGAATCAAGAGCTTGAAACTTTAGCCCCTGATGTCCGTCCAACCATTTAGCTCCCTCGTTCCTATTTTTGGGGACATAAAATACCCAACTCCTTCCGTAAGGGCATTCGTCCGCCTGACAATTGGTATGACGAGCAGACATTGTCGGAGGCGGAGATGAAAGAGTTGAAGGAGATTGAGCATGCCAACTTGAAGAATGCCGGCTTATGTCAACTTGTGGCACATCTCAAAGAGAAGGTCGGACAGAACGAGAAAGATTTGGACTTCTTTGAGGACGAGAAGAAGAAGGCCGACGAGGCATTAACTCAAGTACGGGAGGATCGCAAGTGGCGAGAGCCGAGAAGGAAAGCCTCTCGACGAATGGTTAAAGTTCGTGACAAGCCGCACTTGTCCGAGTCTGAGCTTACTCGAAGGGCGCAGGTCCACGAGAGTGACATGGAGTCCATTGCCAGATATAAAAACTTGATTGACGAACAGGCGACGGAACTCAACTCTTGTAAGCAAGCCCTCACTACCGCTCAGGCCAATCTCAGTTCGTATCGAGACGCCCTTGATGTCACCGAAGTTGATATTTCCAAGTTAAAGGCAGGCGTTAAGGAGGCCTTCAAGAATGCCCGGAACAAGTTCGCTTAGGAATCCCTCGATCGATTTGAATTTAGAAGGAGTGCACATGAACGCGTACGTCGAAGACGAAATATTTATTCCGGCTCGCCGTGGTTGATGATGCCGGTATTGCCGAGACGGTTCGGGAAGAAGAAGCGGCGGCCGGTCTCCGTCTGTCCAACAATAGTCGGCAATTTGCCATTTTGCAACTTACTGGCTTTGTCTCGTAGGTTTTGTAAACACTGCTTTGCCCGTGTAGGGCTTTAATTTATAAACGTCTGATTTAACAGGTTTAATCGTATGCGCTTATTCTCTATTTAGCGTCTTGCAAATTGAAGGTTTCCTGACGTGATCAAGGTCAAGGAAACACTCCTTTCTGGTATGCCTAGTTTTGATATATTCGGCATTTAAATGGTGTATACACTGAACTTGGCGGCTATGCCGCTACATGATTTACGAAAATGGGCGTTTGCCAATTCGCACATGTTTACTTTGGCCAACGTGGATAACATGATAAACACGAATTAAGTAATCCGAGTTTCATCAATCCTATCATTTGGCTTTTTGTTGCCACGATCCGTAAATGTGCTTACTATGATATTTATTCGGAGGTTTTCTTTTACATGATTTATGAACTTTGGTCCATAAATGTTATGCACGACTTCCTTTGAACAAATTGCGAAATACGGTTACTAATGCCCGTCCTTTTGATTCATTCAATGTGCGGCTTTACATCAAGGATTCGATTCCGTAGGAATTTGATACATATTCACGATGAAGTAAGCCTGAAAGTAAAGTTAATAGAGGAAAAAATACTGAAATTAATCGAAAATAAAGCATTGAAAACAAACGACTGCATCAACTTCGATAATCAGCTATAGTAAGCCTTAAGTTTGTCCGCATTCCAAGTCCTTTTGATTGCTTCTCCTTTCAGTGATTCTAACACATAAGCACCGTTTAGAGTTCATGTCGGATGCGGTAAGGACCTTCCCGATTAGCGACGAGCTTCCCATCTCGGGCATTTTTGTTGCCTATATCGGCCCTTCGCAGCACCAAATCATCCTTGTTGAAGGAACGCGGATTAATTTTCTTATTGAACCGAGCCGCGACGAGTTGCTTTGTGGCTAAATCTCGCAAGTAAACCGTGGTTCTAACTTCGTCAATCGATCTAGCTCGGCCGCGATAGCCTCGTCATTTTCCCGTCCTTGCTGCGAAGTCGTCGCTTTTCTCCATGAGGTTCGCCGATTTCAAGCTGGAATCATGGCCTCACATCCGTATGTCGGCTGAACGGTGTTTCTCTTGTGGATGTTTGCACCGTGGTCGACACCCCACAAGCTGCATAGAGATGTTCCACCCAACTTTCCGTTCCTCGGTCATTCGCTTTTTAAGCCGGTTGACTATAACTTTGTTTCTTTGCCTCGGCTTGTCCGTTGGATTGTGGATGTTCCACGAAGCGAAATGATGCTTTACATTAAGGGCGGACATCATTTGTTGGAAGCCTCTTTCCATGAATTGTGTTCCATTGTAAAGTGACTATTTCTGCCGGGATCCCAAATCGTGATATAATATTCCTTTGCAGGAATTTATGTACTCTTGCCGAGGTGATGGTCGCCAGAGGTTCAGCTTCGATCCACTTAGTAAAGTAATCGACTGCGACGATCAGCCACTTCAATTGGCCTGGAGCTGCCTTAAACGGTCCCAACAAGTCCATGCCCCATTTGTAGAATGGCCATGGAGCCGTGATCTGCGTCAACTCGGATGGTGGAACCCACATTATCTTGCCGTGCTTCTGGCAACTACTGCATCTCTGAACATGGTATTTAGCATCTTGCGCCATGGTAGGCCAATAATATCCTTGGCGCTACGGGCCAAAGCTTTTGCCCCCATGTGTTGTCCATTTATGCCTTCGTGGATTTACGCCAAAACGTATTGGGCCGATCTTCGTTGAGACATTAGCCATGGGAGAATGCACGCCTTTGCGATACAATTGATCGTTGACCATTACATAGGCGGCCATTGTTCGACTAGAGTCCTTGATTCGGCCGCATCCTGCGGGGTGATCCCCCTTTCCAGATAATCCGCAATCGGTTTTCTCCAATCCCCGAATCGAAATCAGCATCACGCAGCTTGGTTCGGTAGGTTCTTGGACAATTGTGCGGAGATTTCCCAGGCACTTCGTGCTAGCGAGCTTCGAGAGAATGTCGGCTCGTATTTTTGCCCGAGGAATGTGCGCCATGTTGTCACCTCGTCAAAATATGTCATGATGTCTTTGACCTTTGTCAAATACTTAGCTAACAGCGGCCCCTTCACTTGATAGGTCCCTTAGATCTGGGAAGCAACCAGCTGAGAGTCCGTGGACACGTGCACTTGCCGAGCTCCGTTTTCTTTAGCCTGCAGCAACCCGGCAATGAGGGCCTCATATTTAGCCTGATTATTTGATGTCGGGAAGTCAAGTCGGAGAGAAAATTCCATTGCCACGCCTTCGGGGCTTTCCACAATAACTCCTGCACCACCTCCCTTTATGTTAGACGATCCGTCCACGAACACTTTCCATGGTTCGGCTCCGTCTTCCCATTTCGAGCCGAGGTTAGCTCCACTAAGAAGTCAGCCAAAGCCTGTGACTTGATTGCCTGCTTAGGGCCTCATAAGTGATATCAAACTCGGACAATTCAATTGCCCAAGCTATCATCCTGCCAGCTAAGTCTGGTTTATGTAAAACTTGTCGTATGGGTTGATTCGTTCTTACCACAATCGAATGGCCAAGGAAATAGTGGCGAAGTCATCTTGCCGTCGTTAATAGTGCAAAAGCCATCTTCTCCAGTTTCTGGTACCTCAACTCGGAACCTTGCAGAGCCCGACTTACGAAGTACACTGGTTTCTGCCCGTCGTCAGTATCTCGAACTAAAACCGCACTTCATCGCCTTTTCCCCAACCGACAAATACGAAACAAATTCTCCCCGACTTCGGTAGGGATAATCAAGCGGAGATGCTAAGCATTGCTTTATTCTGTCAAACGCTTCTTCACACTCCGAGTTCCATTCTTCCTGAGCTTCCTTCTTCAAGAGTTTAAAGAATGGGAGGGATTTTTCTGCTGACTTGGGCAAGAACCTTGTCAAGGCCGCCAACCGCCCTGTCAATCCTTGTTGCAATTCTTTCTTGTTTCTTTGGGGGTTTCATTTCCATCACGGCCCTGCACTTTTTCGGGTTAGCTTCAATGCCTCGGTTAGTCAAGAGAAAACCAAGAATTTTCGACGGAACTCCGAAAGCACATTTTGTCGGATTCAAACGAATTCGATGCCTCCTCAACTTTTTGAATGTTTGTTGTAGATCATGAACATGGTCATTCTGCTCTTTAGATTTTACTATCATATCATCAATGTAGACTTCCACATTTTTTTCCCAGCTGATCTGAAAAGACTTTTGTCATCATTCTCTGATAAGTCGCCCCCGCATTCTTGAGGCCAAAAGGCATCACATTATAGCAGTAATTCGCATTGTCCGTAATAAATGCCGTTTTCTCTTGATCATCGGGGTGCATGGCGATCTGATTGTATCCCAGTATGCATCCATGAATGACAAAAGTTGAAAGCCGGTCGATTGGTCAACCAATTGGTCAATGTTGGGCATGGGAAATGCATCCTTGGGACATACTTTGTTCAAGTCTTTGTAGTCCGTACATACGCGCCATTTGCCGTTCGGCTTTTTAACCATGACCACGTTAGACAACCACGTCGTGTATTGCACTTCCCTAATAAATCCGGCTGTAAGCAACTCGGACATGCGCTTCCAAGGCTTTACCTCGGTCAGCACCCTGTTTCCTCTTTTTCGAAGCTACCGGGTTTGACCCATGGTGGATGGCCAATTTGTGACAAGAAAACTCGGGGTTAATTCCAGGAATTTCAGATGGCGTCCATGCAAATACGTCTTTGTTTGCTCGCAAGAACAACTCCAATTTTGCTTGCATCTCGAATCCAAGGTCTTTTCCGACTTTGGTGGTCTGCTTCAGTTCATCTCCCAGACGAAATCTTCTATTTCTTCATTAGGTTCGGACCTTTGCATCTTGTCCTCTTTCCTCAAGTCTAACTCTACTATGTAAACAGACTTATTATCCACCTTCCTTTCACCTCCCTTGGCAGGTTCCGTCTTTGGAGTTTTGCTTTCCTTTACCGCTCAAGTAACATGGCCGAGAGTCTCTTTGATCTCCTTTAATGGTAACGACTGATTCTCTCTGTCATAAAATCTCAACTTCTGGTGATTAGAAGATACCAAAGCATATTCCAGTCATGGATAGTCGGTCGTCCGAGGATAATACTGTATGGAGACGGGAAGTCGGCCACAACGAAACGAACTATCCCTGACTTGAACGGCTCCTTCATCCCCAACGTCAATTTGAGGTCGATGTATCCCTTTGGACGGGTGTCTTCTCCATTAAAGCCTGTTAGGGTGGTCCTACATGGTTTGAGGTCTTCCGAATCGAACCGCATGCGTTTAAACGCATCCCAGAGGATTATGTCCACCGCGCTTCCATTATCTATAAAAATCTTAACTCAGCAATCTCCGACGATTCCGGTTATGACGAGCCCGTCGTGATGTCCCAGATTACATCCTCCAAGTCTTCTTCGGTAAACCCGAGCATTGGCAAATTTGGTTTTGCATACTCCCTTTTAAACCTCGGACGGTCAACTACAGATAGAACCTCTTTCAAGTATTTCTTTCTTTGATTGGCGGAATCTCCTCCTCCGCCGAAACCTCCAACAATCCCATTGCAGTCATATTTTGACTCGGGAAACTCGTCATGTGCTTCTCTTCCTTTCTTGTTCTCGTCTTCTCTTTTTCGGCGGGCGGACTTTTACTTCGTTCTCCTCCGCTTGCCCCGCCCTTGCGTTTGGATCAGATATTTACGGAGCTTCCCCTCTCGATGAATTTCTCGATGGCGTCCCTCAAATCCCAACGGACATCCGTTCTATGTCCAGGTGTTGGTCATGAAATTCACAATACCGGGACTTGTCCGGGGGTGTGCTCATTCCGCAACGGGCGTGGTCGTTCGCTTTTTTCATCTCGGTCAAGGAGACTTCCTTCCGAGACTTGGGCACGAGATACTTTTAGTGGAGCGTATCGGTCATATCTTCCTTCGCTCTTCCTTCTCGAGGTTTAGTATCCCTTCGTCCTCGGGATTCTTGTCTGTTCGGGTTGTATCGTTCCTTCATTCGGGAGATGGACTCCTCCGCTTGTCCGTGGTGCATGGCTCATAATATCCATCTATTCCAGCTCTATGTACGTCTTTGATCGATCTCGAATTCGCGAGTTTTGGGACGTCGCTTTACGGCCACCGACTTCTTCGGACGTGAGGATTTGTCCGAGCCGGCTATGATGCAATGCAAATTTACGTCTTCCTTTAATCCCGCACTTGTATCGCCGTGTCCTTAAAGCGCTCCAAATACTTTTGCACCGTTTCCCGGTGATTGCTTCACCCGATCCAATGGAACTCGGTTTTGGGTTGCTTCCTACTCGTGGCGAAGTTGAGCAAGAATTTCTTCTCCAAATCCTTCAAGTCCGGACTGAGTTTTACGGCAAGGTGTTGAACTAGATTTGGGCTGGTCCACGTAACGTTCCGCAAACAACCGGGGTACCATGGGCCCGAATATCCTTTGACCATGATCTCCATTTTGAAATTGCCCACGTGCACTTGTGGGTCTGGGTTCCATCGTATTTCAGGAAATCTTTGGTGTCTAGGCCTCTTGGATAAGGCGCGGCCATTATTTTGGCCGTAAAGGGAGTCGTGACTTTTTCCTCCTCATCTGAGCTTGCATCTGATGACGGCGACGCTACGTCTTTTTTAGAGAGGTTTTGCTGTTGGAGCTTCTCTTTGTCTTTTTTCGACGTTCCGACCGACCCAATCGTTCCTTTCGAGTGTTATCAGTGTTGTCGTGATTAGCCACTATCCGATCTTGTTTTTTCTTGCTTCTGGCTTCCCGCGTATCATTCCTCATCTCGGGAGTGTCTTCTTCATGATCTCGTCCGTGACGTCCCAATATTCTCGAGATGTTGGGATGCCATTTTGGCTTGGGTCCACATTGCTCTTTCTGCGTTGCCGTCATGATCCTTGGTTTGTCCGCGTGACGTCGACTAATTTCCTGAATTCTTCCTCGCGGCGGTACATGTCTTCTCTCATAATCCGGACGTCCTCCTCCCTTTGTAATCGATTCCGTGTTTCCATCTCGTCTATTCTATCCAATACGGAACCAAGGGTGGTTCGTAATAGTTGAATATCGGGGTCGACCACTTCAAGGGTTTTGGTTTGCCGGATAACGACATTTTCGGGGGTGGAGATTTATTTGTGTCCGACGTCTCCGCTTCGGTTTCTACCAACACTTGTTCTTCGTGCGGGTTCATCGGGCCCCCTGTTGTGACGTTTGTCCATCGTGTTGTTCTGGTTGTTCTTCCGGCACTTGGTTTTGCCGAGAGTTGTTGTACCACGTCCTCTTGTATTCGCCATTTGCTATGATAGGTTCGTGGTTTTATGGTATGGGATTCGAAGTTTACTCGTTCCCCACTCTGCCGGCGCCAATGTTCCGATATGGAACACAAATGTCTCAGCCCTTCGAGGTGGTTAGCTTTCAATATAGGATCTGGTAGGCTTATCCGGTGTTATCTATGGCACGAGATAACAATGGACAAGATGATCACTTGTACACGCGGGGGTGTGGGGTGTGTGCACGGTGGGACGATATCTAAAGAGTAGGAGAGAATACGTGTACGTTCACCGGGTATGCCCCTATTTATAACCAAGCCGGGCCTGGTCCGACTTTCCAGGTAGCATATTCCCATGATGTCGCGTGCTGTGCCCCCACTCCCTGCACTACTATGGTAGTGGGGATAACCGTGTGGCAGTTGGCCATCTAGTGGGCTTGACCTAATCTGGCCCATTTCCGAGGTCCATAACACTACCCAAATAAAAAGGGGGCCAGCTATGGTGCGCAATATCAAAAACATAGTAGACATGCCACGTGGTCACACAATATGAATCAAACTCCAATTTGGGTTCTTAAAACCTAACTTAGATCTTACAAATTCCTATAACCCAAGAAGTAGAGGAATTGGAGTTAGGAAGGCGGTTAGAAACCTTTGGGAGATGTTAGGATGAAACTCTAGCAGAGCTCTAGCCCCCTCCTCTCTCTCAGACTTTTCAAAATATAATGATGCTAGGATGCACATCATATGTTCATAAAATCGACAACTCGCTTTGGCGAGCACAATCCTCACCGAAACAAGTGACACAATGAAGGAGGCCCTTGCAGGGTGTCGTTTGCCTCAACGAGTGACTCACTCGCCAATGCAAAAACCCAAAGAGACTCTTCTATCTTTTAGGTCTCTTCACCGAGGCTAAAGACTCGGATTGAAGGATTCAATTTCTAAGATGTTACCCTATTTATTGTGATTTTATGATATCTGCATTTTTTCCCTTAGATTCTTCAAAATTTAGCTTATTCTATTTTATGATATATGGATTTTATAATATCTCATAAGATTAGAGCTCCAGGTCTCATGAAATTGTAGTTGTGATTTTTTGAGATCTTATAAAACTGTATTTCTAAGATCTAGATTTTTTTAAAGAAAATTTTGTTCTGTTTTTTATATCTGAGTGGTTCGGTTTTATGTTTGATAGAAAAAGCTATTTTTATCTGGTCTAAATAGCCATTTTACATTCGTGTGTGGTTGGCAAAGAGGCTTATCAAAAGTTGGTGGTTTGACTTCAATAATTACAATGGAAGTCCTACATAACTTAATATTATTTTGATTGTGTAGATGCACAACCTTAAAGCGTTTACGTACAAAATTAATAATAGGAAGCCAACAAATGTTGGTTTTATTGGTAAATATTTGATTCATAACTTATTAGGTCGTGCGTCCAAGCAAAGCAAATCATCTTTATCAATTATCATCACGAAACCTAACCAAAAGCATTAAATTAACTAAAAAGGTAGAAAGACACCAATGCATCTCAGATAATATAAATGTTTATCTTTTACTGAATTATTTCAAATTGTTACAGAAAAATACAATGCAAACAGAAAAAAGAAGCAGAATAAATAGAACAGGGTAACAAAAGCACCAAATCATCAACATCCTCAATCTTATTTGAAACAAGTAATAAGCCTTATGTCTCACATCTGGAATTCAGACCTGAGGCTCAATTGAGAGTACGTTCTGGAGATCCAAAAGAAGATCTTCAACATCCTCAATTCCCACAGAAATACGCACAAGATCTTTAGTTATACCCATTTTCAGTTTCTCTTGCTCAGGAATGGGGCCATGGGATGTGTACCAAGGCAAGCATATGGAAGAACCAACACCACCTAAACAACAACATCAAATTTTAACCATTCACAAGTTCCAATGTAAGTCTGCCAAATTTTGAAAGTAGTAACTAATTTTAACCAAATTTCTTCATATCAATATAAAGTTATTAATATTTCCTCATAAGTAAGTAATACCCCATTCGTCTCTTATTATAAGATCCAAATTTTTGCATTGGTTCATCTCTTTTTATAAGATCCACTTTGTGTTTGTCTAAAAATTAAATATATTTTTTCCAATTTACCCTTAATTAATATACTCATTTTTTTTTAAATTTCAAAAAAAAAATATTTCCTACATATTTCTTACTTTTAACTAATTATAACAGTTCTTTGATCATGTAATTCAGTATCTAAATGTTATAATAAGAGACAGTGGAGTATAACCTCATAGAAAGGAGTACTAAAAACCATTTGACACTAGAAAAATAACAAGGTCACCGAGGAAAACCGACATGCTAACTACAAAATTTGCCATTATATAGCAAGAAGCTTCTCTATCACACCCTACCTTGTTATCATTTTGATTAACTATTATATATAACTCTCCAAGTACACAAATATATGTAAACGATCGATAACAATTTACATGACAAGGTATATTCTCCAAAATACTTACCAAAACTGACAGTCATGCTAAAGTATTTAGTATCTTCAACAAGTTGCTTTGAAAGTGGTAGTGAGCCTGTTTTAAAGCTAATCACAGATCCTGGCCCCTTTGCCTGCGAAACAGGAACTCGATGATTGAATAAATCATTTCAATTATATATCAACAAATATTAATATTCAATTACGATAAGTAAATCTTACCTGAGAGTGGTGTAGATCATATCCAGGATCACTACGAAGACCAGGAAAGTTTATTTCCGTTACTTTTGAATGGCTGGCAAGAAACTCAGCAACAATTTGTGCATTTCTCTGCAAAATATATTATATATTAGTTCTAACTAACTATTTTTTTCAGAAATCAATAATGCCACTATTAAGGAGTTGCGAACAAATCAAAACGTCGTTCAAAATTCATTAGTCTATTTTGTATAGTTTTATAATAATCCAAGAAGGTATCTGTTGAATAAAATTATGATGGATAAGCATGTAAAGGATAATGAAAAACAAAAAGTAAACCATTAGTTTGTAACATGAATAAGTCTCTCTGTAACTTTTATTTATTTTCATTCATAACTCTTAACTCAGGTTCTTAATATAAGACGTTCATAGTGCAATTTGCATTAAGAACTGGATATTATACTAAGGACCCTAAATAGTATGTGTATATATATTCAAACCAATTATGAATTCATGAGGGGCATATTGTTTCGTCAGGCACCTGTTTCTCCTCAACTCTCAGGGCCATTGTTTTGATTCCTTCCAAACATATCCATGAGTCCTTGGGAGACAAACCACAACCCGTCGAATTTTTGTAATCGTTTATTTGATCTGCCAAACTTTACACGCAAAATAATAATAATAAATAAATAAATAAATTTAATAATAATAATAATAATAATAATAATAATAATAATAATAATAATAATAATAATAATAATAATAATAATAAAAATAAAAAAGAGGGTTTAATTTCCAGATTGATAAAAATGGCTCATAAACAAATCAATATCTATCAATTGTTTGAGTGACAAAGAAAAAGAGCTCCTACTCTTTTCTATTGGTAGCAAGACTACCAGCCATGCAACTGCTGTTTCCAGCAATAAATTTTGTAGCTGAATGCATAACAATATCTGAAACCCAAAAACAAAAATAGTAAGTATTACTCTACTTATTAATTCTAAGTATATATAATTATCTTTTCAAATTAAATGAGATGTGAGTATATACCTGCTCCAATGTCCAATGGCTGACTTAACACGGGAGACATTACACTATTGTCAATAAATAGAATAGCACCATATGCATGAGCTATCTTGGAAATTGCCTGTAAATAAATCAAACAATTTAAATAAATTTTCGAAATTTTAAAATAATTCATACATGTTATTTTGAAGTCCAGTCCATGTATAGACTTGATAAGAGTTAGATAATCGTGGACCTATAATTCTGACTAATGCAAGAAAAGGGGAAAAGGAAAGATATATTGATGGGCCCATTAATAACCAGAAACAAAAAAGACACTTTAAACCTATACATAAAATAACAACTTACTCGGATGTCAGATATTTTCAGCTGAGGATTGCTAGGAGTTTCTAGCCAAAGCAACTTAGTCCTATCAGACATGGCAGCTCTCACTGCGTCAAGATCACTTGTATTTACTTTCCTGTCCATAATCCAAGCAATATATTACAATCATGTCATCTATTAGAAATCATCCAACAATAATTTATTTTCATATCCAAAAAGCTGAAAAAATCAATATCAACAGCTGAAAAATTATACTTACTTCACTACGATTCCTTCCTTTCTTGCCATTAGATTGTTTATGAAGTTATATGAACCCCCGTAGATATCCTCTACGGTAATGATTTCATCCCCTGCATATTGGAACTTTATAAGTAAATCACAATAAAAGCAATGATCTAAACATACTAGTTCTTGTAGTTCCCTTTTATTGGATTCTTACAATTTTTCATAATTATAAGTACAGGTCGTCCCTATACTCATAATTTTATCACTTTAAAAGAGAATATCACTCGGCTTACACATGAATAAATTATAAAACTGATTTAGATAAATAAAAAAGAACCAGATTAATATTATGTAGATCCAAAGAGATGATTATATGTCCATAATGTTGCTGTTAGAATATGAAGGATTGGAGTAGTGAGGAAATAAGAGTCTTTAAAATATTATTGAATCCTTAATATGTAATCGTTAGTTCAAGCAATTGAACAAGAGCCTCTATATAGGCAAACCTAGATTAATCCTATAACCTAATCTAATCTAACGTGAATATCTAATCAAATAATTATATCAACATAAGATATATAATATTACAACACACGAATATACCAAATATTAAAGTAAGATACAATAATATATTAACAATTGTGACACATTACACAATTGTGTTTCATGCTTGCACTTGAGTTACCAAATTGAAAGATATCCTAAAAGATAAGAAAGTGTACCAGGATTAACAAGTTCACAAACTGCAGTCAAAGCAGACATCCCACTGCTGAAGCAATACGCATATTTTGCGTTGTCAAGCTTTGCTAATAACCTGAGAATACAAAATAAGCCAATTAATTAAAAGAGAATGCACTCAAAGAATACGCAGATATTGACAAAATCAAGACAACAAAATGAGAACTAACTCTTCCAAAGTTTTTCTTGTAGGATTTGAACTTCTAGAATAGCCATATTCACCAAATTCTGTCGCAGATTTCTGTAGGAAAAAGAAAGAAGAAAATTACAATAGATAAAAAAGAATATCATGGAATGCGTAATTATTAGGAACCAATTTCAGTACTCATTGCAATGATAAGTACCAAGAACTTATCACTATTACAAACCGTTCAGATCTATTATGGATGGTTCAAATTGAATTTTTTATATTTTACTTTTCTTGAAAAATTCATTTTAATATCTACAGAATCTAAAATAAGGATAATCATTTAATTGTGTTTTTGCTCAAAAAATGATTTTTTTAATTTAAAAATCATTCATTCAAAAATCTTTAATATGGAGGGTTGAAATTCTATTTGAACTATTCATATCTTACAGCAGTGATGAGCACTTAAACTAATTCCATAATTACTAAAGAGCCTAGCATGCACAAATCAAATCCTCACCATTTTGAAAGTAGCAGTTTGGTAAATTGGTGTAGAGGTTGCTTTGAAAGGATCCCAGTCAGAATGGTAATTCACTAAAAATGTGGACAAACTGGGCTCTTTCACTTCTGCAAATAGAATAAAAAACTATTAACAAATAAAACAAAATGCAAACACACACACAGACACACAGAGTATCAACACATGAAACACATCACAAACCCTTAGTTGCTGGAGACACAGCAGTTTCCACAACAGCAGGTTTGGTCGTAGCCTGCTCTGTTCTGATTAAGCAATTTACTCTGAAGCACTTTCCAGAACTTGTGATCTATAAAACACAGTAATAAAATGAGAACCTTTAACACTAAACTATCACAGTAGCTATATACTTGCAAATTGCAATGACAAGAACAAAAATATACATTTGTGGTACCTTAGTGTGGGGATTGAGAGTGGCCGAAGGAACCACCAAAGGGTTGAAAAAAGTAGAGGACAAAGCCATATCTGAAGATCGAGAGAGAGAGAGAGAGAAGTTATGCTTATGCTCTTCTATTAGCCTTAGCAAATAAGCACAACTTGATTCAAAACCAAAGTTATGTATGAATTTATATATACACGTATCCACACTTATCCACATTGAAAAAGATATGTTTTTGAAGATACATACAGATCATTGATGTGTCACTTACAGGAATCTTCGCAGTAATATAATAATAAGCGGGAGGTACAATAATGTCATTATTATATGGGTCAAGGTGCAGATTTACCAACTAACTATTACCCGAGGAGCGCCTGGGCCAAATAACTATTGAGGGGACCAAAATTGCCAATCAACAATTAAAAAGTGAAAAAAAAAAAACACAATTTGGAGCAGATTCGCCAACGAACTATATATTACCCCGCCATCTTTGTCTTGGTGTCTCCATCTTCCATTGACGTCACGCTTGATTGTCGCGACGTCGGCATTTCCAAAGCTTCTATTGTTGCTAGGTGTTCCACTTCCCCTCTTGAACTCATCCAATAGTCCACAGCGTTTGACTGGTACGCACCTTGCACCCTGGTTCCATCCCTCTCGATGCCACAAAAAGAACCGTTCTTTCGCCACAATGCTCGCGGCCTCCCATGAGTCCCATCTCTGTTGGTGTTTTCTTTTTCCAACAAGAAGGCTTAACCGCTCTTTTCTCCAAAGCATTTCGCAACCGTCTTACGCGGTGCCTCATATTTTAACTTAATTATTTGGTGTTTTTTTTTTTTTTTTTTTTTTAATAGTTATTTAGTGTTTTTTTTTTTCACTTTTAATAGTTATTTGGTGTTTTTTTTCACGTTTTAATTGTTGATTGGCAATTTTGGTCCCCTCAATAGTTATTTGGCCCAGGCGCTCCTCAGGTAATAGTTGGTTGGCAAATCTGCACCTTCACCCTTATTATATTAGTCAACTTAATTATAAGTCATTTACCAAATATAATGTTCAGTTGTAATATTATTTTTCAATTTTACCCTAATTTAATTCTCATTGGCAAGGAGGGAATGATGAGAGAGATGAGAATGATTATTTCTAAATACATATAGAGAAAACACTTCAATGGAGACAAATTTGGAAAATTCTATTAATTTAACGCAATTTTAAAACATGAGAATGAGTTATAATAAACTTATAATAAGGGTTATAATAGTATTATTTAATTGTAGTTTTACCTACTAGATTAGTACAGGTGGTTTGAATAGAAAAACGACATTTCCCCATCCCCACACTTTTTCTTGAGACCCGGCCACTTAGATTCTTTTTATAAGTTTAAATTAATTAATTTTCACATGAAAGTTAGTTAACTCATTAAATATAATCTAAATTAATAAATTTTCTCAATTTTACCTAAATTTATGAATGGTATTCTCAACCTTTTATCTCATATTTCTCTATTTTCAACATGAATTACTATTACGTTGTCCCACAAAAAGGAATTAACATTATATTTAATAGAGGCAAAATTGTAACAACTTTATTAATTACTTTTTAGACGGACTTATAATAAAGACCAAAACTTTCTTCTTTTTTCCAAACTGAACTAAACAGAACTAAAGTGGTACGTACATTTTCTCCTTATAGTAAGGCATTTCGAAATTCCCCCGTTTCAAAATAATAAAAAAATAATTTAAATACTACAAGTTCCAAGATATATTGACCACAATCATATAAGAGTTTATATGAAACTCATGACACAGATCTCAACCAGCCTTCAAGTTGAGACTTTTTTTAATATTTATTTTACCTTCCTCAAGTTAAGACTTCAGACCGTTTTTATTTTTTTGGAGATCAGGCCAGCCTGTAATGTTTGAAATGAACGTGTTAGACAAGCGTATGAAACGAAATTGGTGAATTCTCCGCGTATCGTCAGTAATAACGAATGAAAATGCATCTATTAAGATTAGAGTGGTCGTCCATACACTTAATAATTGAGTAATACCGACATTTTCTATATAATTGATTAATATACCACTCTATTCCTCATTATTAAATTTATTAAAATTTTCAAGTTTACCCTTATTAAAGTGTTAAATTGAAAAACAATCATTAATAGCCTCTAAGTAAGAATCAAAACCAAAACTCATTAAAAATATAAGGATTAAAATCAAAACTTTTGGTCCCTAGACTTAAACACATGTTGTTAATACGTGATCAAATTCTTATGAACTTATATGAATTAAAAACCAAAATTTGAAATTATATGGATCAAAATCTGAACAAAGTGTAAGGACCAACAAAATGGTATTAACGCATTAGTAATTTGCAAGTTATTCAAATATATTTAAGCAAAGTGAACATATTCTTGGTGAGATTTTGTACGTTTTAAATTTCAAATTATCATTAGTAATTTGCAAGTTATTCAATTATATTTAAGCAAAGTGAACATATCCTTGGTGAGATTTTGTTTGTTTTAAATTTCAAATTATTGTTACATGTGATAAGTGCCCGCACATCAAGCAAAACACAACATCTAAATAATTTATCAACACGAAACCTAATCAAACGCATTAAATAATTAAGCAATAAAGTATAGATGAAGGTATAAAACTAAAAGACCAATGCAAATTCTTTTAGCAGTGCATTTCTCAGTATCCCTCAGTAGATTAAAATCCTATTCATTCAATATTGATCTAAGCATCTAGAAAGAGACACATAATCTATTTCTTAAAATTTCATCTCCACCGCGTGAGATAGTTTTTACCGTGTGATGTAATTTGAAATAAATGATATGTCTCTTTATGAATGCTTAGATCAATATTGAATGGATAGGATTTTAAAACTATTAAGGGATACTGAGAAACGTGCTACTGATCTGCTTCCCAAAAAAGATGGATACCAATGTCATATAATAGAGATGCTTATCTTCATTTTTTAAGCTTATTTATTAGTTTATCAGTTACAGGAAGCTTCGCAGTACTGTAATAATAAGCGGGCAGTACAATAATTTCATTATTATATTAGTCAACTTAATTATAAGTGATTTACCAAATATAATGTCATGTTGTAATGATTATTTTTTAATTTTATCCTAATTTAATTCTCATTGCAATGAGAAAAAGATGAGGAAAGAATCGAGAATGATTATTTGTAAATGCATATAGAAAAAAACTTTAATGGAGATAAATTTGGAAAATTCTATTAATTTAATGCATTTTTTAGTACATGAGAATGAGTGACAAGTAACTTATAATAAACATTACAATAGTATTATCTAATTGTAGTTTTACCTTCTACAATACTACTGATGGTTTGAACAGAGAAAACGACATTCCCCCATCCCCACACTTTTTCTTGATACCAATTTAGTTTTTTTACAAGTCTAAATTAACTAATTTTTACATACCAAAATATTTTAGTTAAGTCATTAAATACATCTTATATATTAATGCATTTTCTCAATTTTACCCTCATTTATGAATAGTATTCCACCTCGATATCTCATCTTTCTCTATTTCCAACATGAATTACCATTACGTTGGCCCACAAGAATGAATTACCATTACATTTAATAGATGCAAAATTGTAGTACTTTTATTAATTACTTTCTAGGAGGAATAAGGACCAACATTTTCTTTTTCCCAAACTGAACTACAAAAGGAATATATATATATATATATATATATATATATATATCCTAAGGTGGTACGTACATTTTAATAAGGCATTTCAAAATTCCCCCGTTTTAAAATAAAACAAAAATTACTAAAATACTACAAGTTCCAAGATACATTGACTACAATCATATAAGAGTTTATATGAAACTCATGACACAGATCTCAACCAGCCTTCAAGTTGAGACATTTTTTTTTTTTTTCTTTCTACCTTCCTCAAGTTAAGACTTTATATCGGTTTTAATTATTTAGTTTTTTCGAGATCGGGCCAGCCTGTAATGTTTGAAATGAACGCGTTAGACGGGCGTATGAAACGGAATTGGTAAATTCTCGGTATATCAACAGTAATTAAGTTCATTGAGAGTGCATCTTGTTGAGGTCCAGCTAGCATCCCATTGCCTTATGGTTCAATCGTCCTTTTTGGCTTATATGTCGACGTATAAGCGCCACATACACAAGGATCGTTCATTGCCGTCCTTTTTTGCCTGATTTTTTTTTTTTTAAAAAAAAAAAGAAAAAAGAAAAAAGGACCATTGTTTGTGTGGCACATATATGTCAACGTATAAGCCAAGAGACGGCAAGATGAACCATAAGGGTAGTGGACGTAGCTACTCCCATCTTGTTGACCCTGATCTATTAATATTAGAGTGGTCCATACACTAATAATTGATTAATACCTGCATTTTCCATATGATTGATTAATATAACACTCTATTCCTCATTATAAGTATATTTTAATCAATTCTAAGTTTTTAAATATGTCTTAAATTTATTAAAATTTTGAAGTTTACCTTTAATTAAAATTGAAAAACAATCATTAATAGCCTCTAAGTAAACTTATATTTAGGACCAAAAATTTCTTTTAAGATAGACGTATAATAACAATCAAAGGGTAATAGTTTTCATTCTCACTAAAAAAAAAAGATTCTCTACTGTTTTCCCACCCTACCCTCTAATCATATGAAAAATATTTGTATTATAAATATAATTAATGTTTGATTTATGTGATTTTAGTGGTTGTAAGTTGTAACACACACATATATATTGCGTCTCATTTTTATTTATATGAAATTTAAATTTTGTTTTAAACATACTATTTTAATTTATGTGAATCAAATCAAAGTGATAATATTTTTCTTAATAATAGATCTATACGCCTAAAGACATGGAAGTGCGTACAAGATCGTAGTAAAATACTAGAAGGGAGGAAACAGACATGATTCCATATCAGTTGGTCGTTCACAATTGCAACTATTCTTAATTAATAATTAAGTGATATAATATCTTCTCGCGATTATGTGATATATAATATCCACCGGTTGTTTGCCTCGTGGCTGACTAATTTAATTCGATTAACAAAACGAAATATTAAGATCGAGTTGGCATGTTCACATGTGATTTTATTGATATTTATACACTAACCTCATGCTCATGGGTGCCGCTGGGGGGGGGGGGTTTAATAAAATTGGATCTAAAAGTTTAGGAAATTATATTTTAGTCTTATAGAAGTTTCAATGTTTTTAATTTAATCTCTATTAACAGTTTCATAGTGTGACTAAAATGAAAATATTGAAATATTTATAAGGTTAAAATATAATTTTCTAAAATTTTGGGTCCAATTCTATAATTTTTGCCCTCTAATTTCAAATGCTGACTCCCCTGTGTCCAATTCTGTAATTTTCACCCTCCCTAATTTCAAATCTTGGCTTTGCCCCTGCTCATGCTATTATTATATTATACAATACATTATATTATACCACTCGAGGCGTGTCATAATTGTTCTTATGGATGAAGTTTTTCATTCAAAACATAAGTCCACTTTTGGAAACAGGGAGGAGAGAGGGAAGAGAAATGTGAAAATTAGGGCTGAGCAAGTAACCCGTAACCCGTGAGCCCATCCACAACCCTATGTAATTGGGCTATTTTGAGCCTACCCAAAAAGGCCCATAACGGTTTGGATTAAAACCCGCCCATTTAAGACTTAAATGGGCGGGCTATGGGCACATATTCAGGCTGCCCTAGTTAATTTTTTTTGTAAAATTAAATATATGGACAAAGGACAGGACACTGACGATAGTAAGTAATAGTGTAATATTCATTTTCCCTGACAACCCAACTCTTAATCTCTAATTCTCTTTTCTTTTTTGTCTTTTCTTTGTGACACTAACTTTTAATTTAAAAGTTGGAGTTTGAATATCAAAATTATATTATGATGGTATTTGTCTAAATTTAGGTTTTTTGTGTGAATTATGATTATTGAACTTTGAAGATTCAGATTTCGGGATGGAATAATGGATGCTTAATGTTTATGTATGTTTTTTTTAAAAAAAAGGTCAAATGTAAATGGGTTATCCAAAACCCGGTTAGCTCGCACATTTATGTGCTAGCCTATTTATATGGGTTTAAATGGGTTGAGGTACCGGTATGGGTTAGCCCATACCCGTATAAAGTTAAATGGGCGGGTTTATGGGTTTGAGCACGGGCTGCCCAACCCGCCCATTGCTCGCCCTAGTGAAAATGATCTGTAAGTATAGAGAGAGAAAAATTTATTAGGGCTAAACATGTAAAATTTATCAAGTTAAGGTATATTTAATTACTTAACTTACATTCCTTCATAAGTAAGAATTTGTTAAAATTATATCATAATGAGGATTAGAATATTGTATAACAAACAAGATATTTAGTGTTAAAATTTTATCAAGTCTTAACTTACATGTTTATTAGCCTTTTTTTTATACAACCAAAATAAGCAATACGAAACAAACAAAATAAACAACCATATTATGGGTTCTACAACTCCTTGAATGGTTTGAACTTTGAAGAGCATGCGTGTCTTCAATAACGTATATGATTTATTTTGAAACTAAATTAAAACAAATATAGAAAATTGGAAGGATAATCTGATGGGATCCGTACATGCAGTGGAATTATAAAATTTTACGAATCCCATCGGAGGATCTATCAACGGCGTTTAAATCAAGGTTCGTTAGAAAAACCGTACCTATGCGTGGGGTTGAGCGTTCCGTTCAATTCGGTCTGGTGCGCATCTTCTGCTTCGTGCGTCTCCACCGTTGTACGTCTTGAACGTGGTGCCATCTCGTTCGATCAAACAGGAGCAGAAATCTCCTCCCTCTACCGGTATCCACACGAACAAAGACCTTTGGAATACAAAGCAAAGATGCTAGCGCCTTCAAACCTTGCGTCTCTCTTTTTCTCTCTAGGGTTTCTTCAAACCTTGCGTCTCTCTTTTTCTCTCTAGGGTTTCTTGCAGCTTCTCTAATTCATCTTGTCTATCTAATATGACTAGATCAATATCTATTTTATAGAGTTTCTAAAACCCTAATGAGTCGTATTAAAATATTCAAAATTAATCTAATTAATCTTGAATTAATCTGAATTAAATCAATACATTAATTAAAATCATTCAACAGATCTAATCAAATATATTTATTTAATTTGAATTATGAGCCTACTGATTTAATTGATCTTCATGAATTAAATCGAGATATTATATCTTTCTATTTAATTAAATCGAGATACCATATCTCAATTCAATTAAATCGAGATACTATATCTTTATTTGAAAATTAAATCGAGATACAATATCTCAATTTATTATAGTTATTTAATTTATCAAATAAATTAAATACTATTCATAATAATATTATTATCTATAAATAATATCATTATTATTTTCGAATTTATATTATATTATAATATAATATGATATGATATGATATATATATATATATATATATCAACCCTAGATTAAACGTATTCATTAAATCTTAGACATTTCTAAGATTCAATGAATCTGGACACTATTGCTCGTATTGGGCTATTCTTGTGTGACCTCGAGCCCACATGAGATTGGCGGCGGGCCAATCGTACCAGCCCACAAGTCGTAAGTGGGCTCTAGCAAGACATTGAGACTACCCAATTCATATGGGGATCGATGATACGATGCTACCTACGATACAACCATGTCACGTCCCTTTTGTCACACGATAATTTGGTCAAGGATGAGGCATGGATAATGTCAACTTCCTTTTCTTGACCATTAATTTCTCGATTCTTGAGTAGTCTAATAATGGAAATTCCTTTCCTTCGTAGTATGGCCATACATTTCTCAGACTCACTCATCGAGGGGCCTGGTATTATCTCTCTACAAATGTGAGGGACAAATTCCATCTTGACCATTCACATTCCTCTGCATGAAAACCACTGATCCCGATCATAGCCTTTATCATCACCTGGTCAAAGGTGACTTTTGACTAAGTCAAAGATCAATGACTCATCATGTAGGAATCCATGATGATCTCAGGTCAAAGGGTGTTGTGACGCGGTTATACATGAGATAAGCTTATGACTAAATCCATGCAGCTTCTCTCATAGTGGGTCACCCAAAGCACCTTGTACTCTTACAAGTGCCTATGACTTTGATTCGTATCTTCATACCTTGTCAAAGTCATACTGGTCTTATTTCATCCTCTCTCCCACGTAGATGACCGACCAGGGGCATTTAGGATAATCTATAAGATATATCCAAGGATTCAGTTATCACTATAAACATGCAAATGAAATGATAACTAAATGGAGAACAATGACTTGCCCCTAGGGCATAATTTCCAACAGACTCCCACTTGCACTAGGCGCAATCGTTAATTACTCTAATTCTCATTGCCCTAACATACCACTCATGTTTTGCTTGTGCAAGTAGCTTAGTAAGAGGATCAGCTATATTGTCTTCTCCTGGTACTTTGCATACTTCTATATCACCTCTATCATTGATTTCTCTGATAAGATGAAATCGCTTGAGTATGTGCTTGGTCCTATGATGTGACCTAGGCTCCTTAGTCTGCGCAATTGCGCCGCTATTGTCACAGAACAAGTCTATTGGATTTGAGATGGTAGGAACCACCCCAAGTTCAGAAATGAACTTTCTGATCCAAACAGCCTCCCTAGCTGCATCGATGCTACTATATACTCAGCTTTTACTGCAGAATCAGCTACGTGCTCTGCTTAGAGCTCTTCTAGCTTACCGCACTACCATTCAAAAGGAACATATATCCTAATTGCGATCTTAGATTATCTTGGTCAGTTTGGAAACTTGCATCTGTGTAACAAATCACACAGAGCTCATCCTCCAAGCCACCATATACCAAGAATACGTCCTTAGTCCTTCTTAAGTACTTAGCGATATTCTTGACAGCAGTCCAGTGATCCTCATAGGATGTTCTGGATACCTGCTGGCCCTTTTCAAGGCAAATCACACTTCCAGTCGAGTACATAACATGGCATACATGATAGATCCAATGAGGGAGGCACATGGAATCTTACTCTTGCGGTCTCTTTGATCTCGTGTACTAGGACACAGATCCTTACTGAGATGGATGCCATGAGACATGGGCATGTAACCCATTTTAGAATCCTGCACACTGAACCTATGCAGTATCTTTTTTATACATATGCTCTGACTTAGGCCTATCAGCCTCTTGGATCTATCTCTGTAGATCCTCATCACTAGGATGTAAGTGGCGTCACCTAAATCTTTCATTGAGAAAGACTTTCCTAACCAAGACTCGACACTCTGCAAGGCAGGTTTGTCATTCCCAGTGAGTAGGATGTCATCAACGTAAAACACTAGAAATACAATTGTGCTCCCACTAACCTTCTTGTAAATACAAGGTTCATCCATGTTTTGAATGAATCCAAACTCTTTGACTACTTCATCAAAACGATGATACCAGCTCCGAGACACATTCAATCCATAAATGGATCTTTGAAGCTTACATATTTTACCAGAGTCCTCTGGACGCACAAAACCCTCAGGTTGTGTCATGTACACATCCTCAAGCAGCTTTCCGTTAAGGAAGGCTGTTTTGACGTCCATCTGTCATATCTCATAGTCATAATATGATGCAATGGCAAGAAGGATTCTGATTAATTTGGCCATTGTAACTCGGGAAAAGGTTTTATCATAGTCTACACCATGAGTTTGAGTGAATCCTTTTGCAACCAGCCGTGCCTTGAAGACATTTACTTTGCCATCCATGTCAGTTTTCTCCTTGAAAACCCACTTGCACCCAATGGTTTTTACACCTTCAAGTGGATCGACTAAGGTCCATACCTTATTGTCGTACATGGATTGCATTTTAGACTTCATGGCATTAAGCCATTCTTTGGAGTTTGGTCCCACCACGGCCTTGCGATAGGTAGTTGGCTCATTCTGCTTAATGAGAAAAACATCACGACCTCTCAGTAATCAGAAATCCATATTTCTGAGGCTGTAGCCGTGATCTATCGGACCTTCATGGGCCTTGTGTTACTTGAGTAGGCTCATCAACTTGTTGTTAGTCTTCTCCGTTTTCCATCTGTGGTTCTACGTTGTCTTGTGACTCTCGAACTTCTTCGAGGTTCATCTTACTCCCACTGGTTCTTTTAGAGATAAACCCCTTTTCAAAAAGGATACCATTCCGAATAACAAACACTTTGTGATCGGTGGGATTGTAGACATAGTATCCTTTAGTTTCCTTAGGATACCCCACAAAAAGGCATTTTGAGGATCTGGATGATAATTTATCAGAGGCTTGGTGTTTAACGTAAACCTCACATCCCCAAATTTTAAGAAAGGACAAACTGGGTTTCTTCCCAGTCCATATCTCATATAGTGTCTTTTCAACTGCCTTTAACGGAACATGATTTAGTGTGAATGCAACTGTTTCTAGGGCATGGCCTCAAAAGGAAGGTAGAAGATCTATTTGACTCATCATAGATCGAACCATATCTAATAGAGTTCGATTCCTCCGTTCAAAAACACCATTCCATTGAGGTGTTCCTGGAGGAGTAAGTTGTGAGATGATCCCACAACTCCTAAGATGGTCAATGAATTCTTGGCTCAAATATTCACCACCCCGATCAGATCGAAGTGCTTTAGTTGTTTTGCCAAGTTGATTTTGCACTTCATTTTGGAATATTTTTGAACATTTCAAAAGATTCAAATTTATATGTCATTAGGTAGATATTCCCATATCTACTAAAATCATTTATAAAAGTAATGAAGTACAAATGACCTACTCTAGCAGATGTATTCATTGGTCCACACACATCGATATGTATAAGGCCCAATAAATTAGTAGCCCTCTCACTATGCCGAGTAAAAAGGTGCCTTTGTCATCTTTCCAATAAACAAGACTCAAATGGATCAAAGGATTCAAAATCAAATGAGTTAGGAAATCCATCTTTATGGAGTTTCGAAATGTGTTTCTCATTTATATGGCCTAGACGACAATGCCATAGGTAGGTCAAACTCAAATCTTTTGACTTGATCTTTTTGGTAGTTTATGTCACAGATGTCCATTCAATTTTCTACTGTCCTTGAGGTCCTGTACATTTATACAAATGTGAGAACCACATGCAGTATCTAATTCCCATGGCGAATATCTATGACATAGATACCTGAAGCGATAGCCCCGCTATCCTTCTTATTCTTTTCAGATCTTCGAGGTAGAGTTTGCAATTCTTCTTCAATGAGTGATTTCATTGCAGAAGAAGCAAACCCCATCCTTTGGAGGTTTTGCCTTCTTGGCTTTCCGTTTCATGCCCTTTCCTTTTTAAACGAACAAAAAAAGATCTTGGACCTCTTCTTAAGGCTCATTTCCAGCTTTGAGTTTTGAGCATCCCATGCGCGTAAATTGATTCCTTCATGTTGTTCATGTTGTAATCCATGAGAAAGTTATCATAACTTCCCGGGAGTGAGTTCAAGATCATATCTATAGTTAACTCCCGGGACATGGGAATCTAAGCCTTTCAAGGTGATCAATGTAGTCTTTCATTTTCAACATGAGGACAAACTGATGCACCTTCAGCCATCTTGCAAGAAAATAAGGCCTTTGTGGTCTCATACTTCTCTTGCTTTGCATGTTGCTGGAACATTTCCATAGGATGAATAATCATCTCAGAGACTTCCATATGTTCCAGATCTCCATCCAGGTCTGGAACCATAGTGGTAGGCATCATCGCATTCAGATCCATAGAGTCATCCCGATGCTTCATATAAGCATCACCGAGCTCTTGGATCATCACCGCAGCTCGTCGAGAATGGGTTGATCGATGAGATACTCCTTTCTTTCGTGTTTAGGATCAACGCTTAAGTTCCCAAACATGTCAAGAAAGTTTGTCTCATCGAGTTCGTCCTTCTCAAGGACTAATCGCATTGATGGTGTTGCGGTGTTACTATTCGACATGATTCTACAATTTAAAAGATATGCAAAGTTTAATTAGTAACCTCCCACTGAATTAATAACCCTCATTATAATTAGTGGGCTAAGATCCATATTTGGCTTAATCTTAAGTCCACTTTGGCAGGACGCTTAAAATCAAGTTATTTAGGTAGGCAACCTCTTTGCCAATTACATCACATGTAACTCTTAGATCTTTATGGGATTCGATCATCATATGACCTAGTATGTTTATCACATCTAATGCCTTGAGATCCAAAACCGTTTTGATAATCTCAATTATGTCAAGACAATAATGAATGCTGAGTATCACCATTACTCACTCTTGTCTCACCAAGATAACTCAAATGCATCCATTTTGGTGGAACATGCAAATGGGTGATCTAGGTTTTGACAAGTATTCATTTATTGATGGCATTATGACTTAAGATTATTTAGAGGGTATTATTTAATTAATCCTATTAATTCTACTTATATGAATGCAATCACAATTGTATCTCATATAATCTCTAAATTAATTATGAGTGATATAATCAAATCATAATTAAAACTCTGAATTAATTATGAGTGATCTAATCAAATCATAAAAAAAAACTCTCAATTATGAGTGATCTAATCAAATCATAATTAAAACTCACAATTATGAGTGATCTAATCAAATCATAATTAAAACTCTGAATTAATTATGATTGATCTAATGAAATCATAATTAAAACATAATTAAAAACCGTGACACAACATGGCTCATCTAACCTAAAATCCTCTCAAGCCAATGAGAGGACTTCTCTAAATAAGAAAAGAGAAATACATTAGGAGAAACCTCGTTTGACATACGAGGGAGTGGGATAAGAAGAGAATGTACATCAAGAATATTTATAGAGAGGCATGGCACGCAGACCATATTTAAATTTACAACACTTGTAAAACTCTAGAGCCATATTGTTCACCATACCCAAACAACATTTGAAAGGTAAATCACATCATATATATTAATTCATACACTTATGAAATAAAATATTATGATTAAATCATTGAGTTCAATATTACATTAATAATATCATGATTTAAATTCTCGTGCTATGAACAGGTAGCCACGGCGGTCCCGTTGGAACTTTTGAAAACATCATATTGTTTTAGAAACATTGTTTTATAAAAAAAACTTCAAGCCCCAATAGGTGTTGTTCGATCATGACCTACGCATGGACGAAAAGTTATCCTTAACGTGTTGATTTGAACGTCCAACATGGTCAAGTCGAACATGACCGTCGTTGAATCTGACTCGGAAAAACATAGTTTAAGGACGAACCCTAACATCCCTTGCGAGTCCGATCGTGTTCGACGTCGGATCTGAACGCTTCAAATCCATGCGAATCAACCACACAGTCCGATCTGAACAATTCAGAGATAGCCGCAATATCCGACTAGCATTTCGTAAAAACCCTAACGCGAACTTATGTTTAAATGCATACAGGATTCAATTAATCATATATCAATTTAAACACATACATAGATTCGGTTTCACCATATATATCACATATATATAAACACACGAAAAACCTAATTTAAACGCACGGTTGACCTGGCTCTGATGCCACTGATGGGATCCGTACACGCAGTGGAATTATAAAATTTTACGAATCCCATCGGAGGATCTATCAACGGCGTTTAAATCAAGGTTCATTAGAAAAACCTTACTTATGCGTGGGGTTGAGCGTTACGTTCAATTCGGTCTGGAGCGCATCTTCTGCTTCGTGCGTCTCCACCGTTGTATGTCTTGAACGTGGTGCCATCTCGTTCGATCAAAAGAGCAGAAATCTCCTCCCTCTACCGGTATCCACACGAAAAGACTGGAACACGGCGAGCGGCGTGCTAGCGCCTTCAAACCTTCGTCTCTCTTTTTCTCTCTAGGGTTTCTTACGACTTCTCTAATTCATCCGTCTATCTAATACGACTAGATCAATATCTATTTTATAGAGTTTCTAAAACCCTAATGAGTCGTATTAAAATATTCAAAATTAATCTAATTAATCTTGAATTAATCTGAATTAAATCAATACATTAATTAAAATCATTCAACAGATCTAATCAAATATATTTATTTAATTTGAATTATGAGCCTACTGATTTAATTGATCTTCATGAATTAATCGAGATATGATATCTTTCTATTTAATTAAATTGAGATACCATATCTCAATTCAATTAAATCTGAGATACTATATCTTTATTCGAAAATAAAATCGAGATACAATATCTCAATTTATTATAGTTATTTAATTTATCAAATAAACTAAATACTATTCATAATAATATTATTATCTATAAATAATATCATTATTATTTTCGAATTTATATTATATTATAATATCATATCATATCATATCATATATATATATATATATATCAACCCCTAGATTAAATGTATTCATTAAATTTTAGACATTTCTAAGATTCAATGAATCTGGACACTATTGCTCGCGTTGGGCTATTCTTGTGTGTGACCTTGCAGGCCCACATGAGATTGGCAGTGGGCCAATACTGAACCAGCCCACAAGTCGTAAGCGGGCTCTAGTAAGACATTGCGACTACCTAATTCATATGGGATCGATGATACGATGCTACCTATGATACAACCATGTCACGTCCCTTTTGTCACACGATAATTTGGTCAAGGATGAGGCATGGGTAATGTCAACTTCCTGTTCTTGACCATTACTTTCTCGACTCTCGAGTAGTCTAATAATGGAAATTCCTTTCCTTCGAAGTATGGCCATACATTTCTCAGACTCACTCATCGAGGGGTCCAGTATTATCTCTCTATAAATGTGAGGGACAAATTCCATCTTGACCATTCACATTCCTCTGCATGAAAACCAATGATCCCGATCATAGCCTTTATCATCACCCGGTCAAAGGTGACTTTTGACTAAGTCAAAGATCAATGACCCATCATGTAGGAATCCATGATGATCTCAGGTCAAAGGGTGTTGTGACGCGGTTATACATGAGATAAGCTTATGACTAAATCCATGCAGCTCTCTCATAGTGGGTCAGTCCAGTACCTTGTACTCTTACAAGTGCCTATGACTTTGATTCGTATCTTCATACCTTGTCAAAGTCATACTGGTCTTATTTCATCCTCGCTCCCACATAGATGACCGACCAGGGACATTTAGAATAATCTATAAGATATATCTAAGGATTCAGTTATCACTATAAACATGCAAATGAAATGATAACTAAATGGAGAACAATGACTTGCCCCTAGGGCATAATTTCCAACATAATCATCCTAACCAATATTGTTAAAATCGAGTTTCTATGTTGAAACAGAAGAGGGTGGTAGAGACGTAAATCGTAGAAACTTATATATATGTGTGTGTGTAATTTATATATGTATGTTTACATGTCTACATATGATTTATTTTGAAACTAAATTCAAACAAATCCATAAAATTGGAAGGAAAATCATCCCAACTACTGTTGTTAAAATCGAGTTTCTATGTTGAGATGGAAGAGGATGGTAAAGACGTAAATTGTAGAAATGACACGAAACGTAGAGTTTCTACTATTTAAGGTACATACATACATACATATATGTATGTATGTATGCATGTATGTAGACACGCACATATGTATACATGTATATATATACACACATATGTATACACACACACACACACACATATGTGCATACATATATATGTATATACACACATATGTATATATATACACACACACATATATATACAATCAACATCATTCAATTTTAATCAAGTTTTTCTTATCATGGGCATCAACATCTAAGTTTTCACATCTTTCCAATCTTCTTAATTTTCCACAATCCAATCATCATCGGATAGAAAATCATCAAAATTATATGCATGAGAGTTTTGAGCTTTCTTTTTCTCGGCCAATCTTGAATTGGCCATCACAAAAACAACATCATTCATAGTCTTTTGATTTTAGGGAAATGAAAATAGCGTTTTTGGATTTTTTAGTTTTTTAGTTTTAGTTTTAAATAAAAATGGTAAAAACAGTAAAACGTACCCTTTTTTGTTTTTAAATGTAATTTCTACAAGTTTTTACTTGCATCTTAATACATATCACTCTAGTAAAAATGTAAAAACGTAAGTTTTTACACTAATTTTTTACAACAATGATCCCAACTATAGGGATAAGTTGAACTTGAAAGACAAGCTTAGGCGGTTAATCCATTGTTAGTGCGTGGTCACAATTCTATCAGATCATGGTTTTTATTCTCTATAGTAATTTTATAAGTATTTACTATGAGTTTAAAGGTGTGTTAAGTCCAAGGATCAAAGGTGTGGGAATTTAAAAATTGAAGCATCACATCAAGAGGTAGGAGCGCAGTCATCAACAAGTACAACTGAATCACTACTACTAGAGTCGACGGGTTGAACAATTACATTTTCAAACATTTGAGGGGCTTCAACAATAATTTATTGATCCACCTCATCATTACTCAATTCTTTAATGGCTTCATTAGTTAAAGTAGTAGAAGAGTCTATTTCTATAAGGATAGGATTATACCAAATATATGGTAGGGAAGACTCTAGTTCAATGTTCTTTTGTACTTGCTTCACTTCTTGTGCTTGTGTGGGAATAAACACCGAAGGATTGGAATCTTTCACTTGTGAAGTGGCATTTGGCTTTTGCTCTTCGGTTTTCTCATCATCATTGGAGGTACATAACTATGGAGCTCCTTCTTCTCCTTCGGTCTTTATCAAGAAGACATTGTTAACAAATGCCTTGATGGAGTTTTCAGTATCCTCCAATTCCTCAAAGAGTCCAAGAGCCTCTTTGAACATGAATAATTGTCGATGTTGGACCTTTAGTTGGTCATACATTCTTCTTAGGGTAAGGGTTTGAGCATCCATATATGGTAAGGTGAGGAAGGCATCAAGTTAGAAAGGTTGAGGAGTAGAGGGTTGGGGTGGATGTTCATGGCATGGTGGAATGGGTGGCTTATATAGAAGTGTAAGTGCATGGTGGTTGAGTTTCTTGTGGAGTATGGCACTTAGAAGACTTTTGTGTAAGCCATTCCATTGTTTTCTCCAGCTCCTCATTGCTTTCTACTAGTTGCTCCACTTCTTGTGTATGCCTTGTGTATGTTTGTGAACATGGGAGGAGCATTTTATTGGAAATTCTTCTTCAACACTTGTGATTGCTAAGTTAGACAATCAATTTCCTTTTCCAATCTCCCATTCTCTTTCTCTTGTTGTTCAATTATTTTGATAATAAAGTCCATTTGATTGTTAAATTTGTCCTTGTGTGACCGCTTCTCATTTATAGTATGAGTCATTTGATTTTGGAATCCTCTAATGACTTCACAAATAGAAGGTTCTTGGTTCAACACACATGGTTGGGAAGGAGGTCCATAAGATGGATGAGAGGGTAGGTGTAGAGACTTATGAGATGGATGGCATGGTTGGAAAGTGGGATGGAATGAAGGAGGAGGTTCATGATATGACATGTGGTTGGATGGTGAAAGATTAGAATAAGGCTCATAATATGAGTTATATGGTGGTGGAGATGGCTCATAGTATGATCTTTAGGGTGGGTGTAATGGATGATAAGTTTAGAATGGATGTTATTGGTAAGGTTCATGGTATGCGCCATTGATTTGACATAACCTTAGTCACCTTGGGGTCAAATTACTATTTACCAGAAATTAAAAGTGCAATAATAGTGCAAACAACTCGGGATCGTTCTCTTATCAATTAGCCCTTTTATTTTAAATTCCCTAAATTTGATTATGTGCTAAACACATAGTTAGAAAGGGGGTTTTAATTAGTTTCCTCTAAATTAAACTCCATGAAAATAAATCTATTTCTAATGTTTTTGGTATTTTTAGAAGATATGAATGATAGATACTTTTGGTAATGAAGAAAGTGACTATCCTTCCTCAAAAAGTATGAGAGTTAAAATTCATTAAGCCTTAATAAAAACTTCAAGATAACAATTGAGTCAAATATTCCCTATTAATAGCGGCTTCTACAAACATATATAGCTTACCACTACCTCTTGATATATTATTTAACACCACTTAATGTGTAATTGAAATTGGAATGATGTAACATGAGTCTTCTTGAATTTGAGTGCTAAACAGCTCATCAGGGAACAAATCAATCACGTTAACTAAACAATAACATGCTAATCAACATAATATCATCGCAACCACAAAGAAATTCAAGCAATTTTTTTTCACACTACAAAATGAAATCTCAATTAAAATATCAAACTAACTGAGATAATTAACATTAATCCCAATTCTAGAATCATCTATTAAAATTATGAAATTCAAATATACAACTCTAGATTAATAGAATGATAAAAAACTTCCCTACGTAGTCCATTGAGTTCAAGCATCAATCTTCATCACCAAGACCATAAAATTGCCTAGCCACTCATGAAAATAACTTCAAGAATCATAATCACTCTAAAAAATACAAAACAACCACAACTTGAAGATTGATAGAGCTTGTCGAAATACCAGAAGATGGAGGACTTATCAAAGCTCTGGACGAATGGAGGTCCTTGGTGAAGAAGGTTCAGTCTCTCCTCCGCTACTCCTGGTTCGAAATCCCTCCACAGTGCCCCTCAGCTTCTATGATGTCTCAAGTCTAGTTTCCCCTTTTTTGAAGGATCACCAGCACTGGTGAGTAGAAGAGACAACGGCGGTGGTGAGGGAGAGAAGACAAAGGTGGTATGGCGACGGAGGTGAAGGTCTCTCCCTCTTATTCATGGCTATCCTATATGTTGTGATATCTATTGCTCTCCAATCTAAATCTCGCGGTTGTGCTATCTGATGGTGAGGGAGAGAAAACAAAGGTGGTGTGGAGATTGAGGTCCAATGGTGTCTGAGGATAAAGACAGTGGGGTGGTTGGTGAAGTGAAGGAGGAAGAAGGTCCAAGTCCCCTCTTCTTTCGTGAATGAAGCTCCCATTTATTCTCGCTAAAAATTTCCAATTTTAGACCTAAATTCCTAGCCATAACGTTGTAGTTTTCAAATGGACTAAATTATCATTTTGGAAATTCGTGGTATCAAACTGTCATTTTTGAACTTTGAACCTCAAACTTCCATTTTCAAATTTAATCCAATTTTTCAAACACCTACAATGCAAGATTAAGTACAAGGTAGCATCAAAAGTCCAAAAAATCATTTGCATGAATAATTAACAAACTATGACCAATTTACCTCTAATTACACCTAATTCAATACAAATGTCTCTAACTCAAATTAGTGCTTAATCATGTAATAATATCCTAGGAAATGCATTAAAAATCTCAACTTAATCATGAAAAATCATATAAAATTATAGTTCAATCAGTGATAGAATGGACCATGACATTCTTGACCAATTAGACTTTTATATTGACTTCTCAATTTGACTTGAAGAAGTCACAATGTTTGTTGAATAGAATCGATGCTTTGAGAGATAGACTCTTTCTTTCCAATCGAATATTCTAGAAAGAGTGAGATTGAAGAGGAGAATTTCCTTGACTATCATTAAACCAAGCCATTAGAAATTCAAGACAATAAATTTCCAATGAATTACAAGATGACTATCTAACTATAAACTATAAAAACAACAAAAAAGAATCTAAGAAAATACAAATGCAAGTGAAAAAAAGGAAAAGAAGTTTCAAAGTGACAAAAGATGCAAGTATGCTATGAATTAGCTTGGAGACATGGTGAATTCAAACAAATAAGCTCAAAATCATATTAAATTTAATGCAAACACACCACACATAAGCTACCAAGTCAAGACAATGCAATAATTGTAACGGTTCCTTATATCTCCCAATCATTATTAGAGTTAATATAAAAGGAGTGTATGGATCTTGTTTGGATGAAATGAGTAATTGATAAAATACAAAAAATTTAAAACTTAACTTGGTTTTGAAATAAACTTTATCCCCGCCAAGATAGTTAATTACAATAATCCTTGAAATTAAAATAAACATATACTTCATATACATCATCCCAATTAATTTCAAAATAAATATGTACAAACAAAATGAACTTTTCTCGAGTTCCTCCTTCCTTCCCAGCTCCAACCTCATAGCACAACTGACCTCTTCTTCCCAAGGAACTTTCTGCACCTTTATTCAAGTTTGAGATTCACGAATGAATCTCAAGATAACATGTTAACTTCTATGCATGGAGTATAAGTATATGTAATAAATTAAATACCACAACCAGGAATACAACTTAGCATATAGACAACATAAATCACAATTCAAAATCACAGTTCTAGGAAGACATGAGTAGAACTTTCCGGTTTAGAATTCCATAGTGCTATAAAAGGTGATCACAGAACCTACCCGGTTCTGAATTCCCCTACCAGAGGAACACATATAAGCAGAACCTACCCGGCACTACTACAAAAAACGTCAACAACGTCCTGAATTAGAGGCAATTAACGTCCTTTTTGAGAATGACGTCTGACTAGGGGTAGTTGTAAATATTGTCTATAAGGCGTCTTATGTTAAATACAGGACGCCTTAAAAAAGGCGTCCTATGGTTCATTCAGGACGCCTTTTTTAAGGCGTCCTATGATTAATACAGGACGCCTTATTTTAAGGCGTCCTATATTAATCATAGGACGCCTTAAAAAAGGCGTCCTGAAGGAACCACAGGACGCCATATATTGTTTTTTTTTTAAAAAAAAAAACCTCCAAACCTCAGGTTTGGGGGTTGGCAGTGGAATTGGAAGAAGAACCAGAAGAAAAACACATCAACAATCAACATTATTCCAGAATACTAGCAAGAACAACACATTAGCAATCAACAATAAAAAAAACCAAAGGAGAAGCTATAGATTCGGAGATTCCAATATTATATTATCAGCCACCAAAATTCATAGTTACATACTTATATCAGACAAACAAGTTCAAATTCAAGAACAAAGAACGTAAAGCCAACAAAAAATATATACACCATTTTTTCGCTCCTCGCTTCTTCCACCTAAAAAATCCAGATCTAGGCAAGGCTCCATTTCATATCCATTGAAACACATACTCGGATTACAACCAAGACCGACGACGTCATCTCCCACAACTTCAGATCCGGATCTTGATTGGGGCGGCAGATCTGGCTCGCATAGCCTTCGAACTGGAAGAAACCGCGGCGATGTCACTCATCCGAGTTTGAGTTGGAAGAAAACCGAAAGGCTGGATGCTTTCAGTCGCGAGGAAGAAGTTTCGAGTGAATTATAAGATTCAAGTAGCAAGCCAGGTGGGTAAACATCTAAGGGTTCTAACAACACTTTCTAGCAAGAAGATCCGAGCTTTTGCTATAGACCTAGTAGAGATATGGAAATCCATAAGCAAAAATAAGAAAACACGAGATATGGAGAAGATCAAAAGAAAGGCTTTTGTTTGAGTGTGAGCAAGGGAAGAGAGGAAAAGCCACAACCGATCGTGTGTGAGGGAAATGTAGAAAAAGAAAGTCTCGTGGTGATTGATATATCTTTGGACGGATTTGGCACAGATCTCCCAAAAGTCCAAAACTCAAATAATTCAACACCTCGTGTCCGGATTTGGCGCGGTGTTAAAAAAAAAAAAAAAAACATTGGCGTCCGGATTTAAAATTCAGGGCGTTAAAATATCGATTGTAGCGACCTAAACTTATTTTAGGGCGCCAAAAAAAATTTATTTTGGCGTCCCGAACTTCTTTCAAGACGCCAAAATTTGTCACCACCGCAAAAAACTCCCAGCGCCAAAAAATTTCTAAAAATGCGCCAAATATTTAATTTTAGGCGTCCTAAATTAGATCTAGGGCGCCAAAAAATTTACTTTGGCGTCTTGAACTTGCTTCGGGACGCCAAAAATTTGTTTAATTAAATTTGATTTTTGATGAATAATGAGATATTAATTTGATTTTTCCGGTTACAAAAAGTGATTCTTAGGATTTTGATTTGAGCGATTTATGGCGTTTCTTTTATTATTAGTATTTTATAATTATATTTTAATTAAATTTAAAAAGTCACTCAAGATATTTCTTTCTATAAATATTAAGTTTTGTAAATATTTTATGTGTCGTTTACACGATAATTACTTTTAAATGAATAAATATGAAAAAGTATAGAGATTTTTAAATAATGATATTAATTTAATTTTTCCGGTTACAAAAGCAGATTCTTTGGATTTTGATTTGAGCTAGATTTATGGCATTTCCTTTATTATTATAGTATTTTATAATTATATTTTAATTAAATTTAAAAAGCCACTCAAGATATTTCTTTCTATAAATATTTAAGTTTTCGTAAATATTTTATGCGTATTTTCGTTTACAAGATAATTACTTTTAAATGAATAAATATGAAAAAGTATGGAGATTTTTAAATAACATATATTAATTTGATTTTTCCGGTTACAAAAAGCAGATTCTTTGGATTTTGATTTGAGCTAGATTTATATGGCGTTTCTTTTATTATTATAGTATTTTATAATTATATTTTAATTAAATTTAAAAAGCCACTCAAGATATTTCTTTCTATAAATATTTAAGTTTCGTAAATATTTTATGCGTATTTTCGTTTACAAGATAATTACTTTTAAATGAATAAATATGAAAAAGTATGGAGATTTTTAAATAACATATATTAATTTGATTTTTCGGTTACAAAAAGCAGATTCTTTGGATTTTGATTTGAGCTAGATTTATGGCGTTTCTTTTATTATTATAGTATTTTATAATTATATTTTAATTAAATTTAAAAAGCCACTCAAGATATTTCTTTCTATAAATATTTAATTTTCGTAATTATTTTATGCGTATTTTTCGTTTACAAGATAATTACTTTTAAATGAATAAATATGAAAAAGTGTGGAGATTTTAAAATAACAGATATTAATTTGATTTTTCCGGTTACAAAAAGTAGATTATTTGGATTTTTATTTGAGCTAGATTTATGGCGTTTCTTTTATTATTATAGTATTTTATATTATATTTTAATTAAATTTAAAAAGCCACTCAAGATATTTCTTTCTATAAATATTTAATTTTCGTAAATATTTTATGCGTATTTTTCGTTTACAAGATAATTACTTTTAAATGAATAAATATGAAAAAGTGTGGAGATTTTAAAATAACAGATATTAATTTGATTTTTCCGGTTACAAAAAGCGATTCTTTGGATTTTGATTTGAGCTAGATTTATGGCGTTTCTTTTATTATTATAGTATTTTATAATTATATTTTAATTAAATTTAAAAAGCCACTCAATATATTTCTTTCTATAAATATTTAATTTTCGTAAATATTTTATGCGTATTTTTCGTTTACAAGATAATTACTTTTAAATGAATAAATATGAAAAAGTGTGGAGATTTTAAAATAACAGATATTAATTTGATTTTTCTGGTTACAAAAAGCATATTCTTTAGATTTTGATTTGAGCTAGATTTATGGCGTTTCTTTTATTATTATAGTATTTTATAATTTTATTTTAATTAAATTTAAAAAGCCACTCAAGATATTTCTTTCTATAAATATTTAAGTTTCGTAAATATTTTATGCGTATTTGTCGTTTTGCAAGATAATTACTTTTAAATGAATAAATATGAAAAAGTATGGAGATTTTTAAATAACAGATATTAATTTAATTTTTCCGGTTACATAAAAAGCAGATTCTTTGGATTTTGATTTGAGCTAGATTTATGGCATTTCCTTTATTATTATAGTATTTTATAATTATATTTTAATTAAATTTAAAAAGCCACTCAAGATATTTCTTTCTATAAATATTTAAGTTTCGTAAATATTTTATGCGTATTTTCGTTTACAAGATAATTACTTTTAAATGAATAAATATGAAAAAGTATGGAGATTTTTAAATAACATATATTAATTTGATTTTTCCGGTTACAAAAGCAGATTCTTTGGATTTTGATTTTAGCTAGATTTATGGCGTTTTTTTTATTATTATAGTATTTTATAATTATATTTTAATTAAATTTAAAAAGCCACTCAAGATATTTCTTTCTATAAATATTTAAGTTTCGTAAATATTTTATGCGTATTTTTCGTTTACAAGATAATTACTTTTAAATGAATAAATATGAAAAAGTATGGAGATTTTTAAATAACATATATTAATTTGATTTTTCCGGTTACAAAAAGCAGATTCTTTGGATTTTGATTTGAGCTAGATTTATGGCGTTTCTTTTATTATTATAGTATTTTATAATTATATTTTAATTAAATTTAAAAAGCCACTCAAGATATTTCTTTCTATAAATATTTAATTTTCGTAATTATTTTATGCGTATTTTTCGTTTACAAGATAATTACTTTTAAATGAATAAATATGAAAAAGTGTGGAGATTTTAAAATAACAGATATTAATTTGATTTTTCCGGTTACAAAAAGTAGATTATTTGGATTTTTATTTGAGCTAGATTTATGGCGTTTCTTTTATTATTATAGTATTTTATAATTATATTTTAATTAAATTTAAAAAGCCACTCAAGATATTTCTTTCTATAAATATTTAATTTTCGTAAATATTTTATGCGTATTTTTCGCGTTTACAAGATAATTACTTTTAAATGAATAAATATGAAAAAGTATGGAGATTTTTAAATAACATATATTAATTTGATTTTTCCGGTTACAAAAAGCAGATTCTTTGGATTTTGATTTGAGCTAGATTTATGGCGTTTCTTTTTTATTATTATAGTATTTTATAATTATATTTTAATTAAATTTAAAAAGCCACTCAAGATATTTCTTTCTATAAATATTTAAGTTTCGTAAATATTTTATGCGTATTTTCGTTTACAAGATAATTACTTTTAAATGAATAAATATGAAAAAGTATGGAGATTTTTAAATAACATATATTAATTTGATTTTTCCGGTTACAAAAAAGCAGATTCTTTGGATTTTTATTTGAGCTAGATTTATGGCGTTTCTTTTATTATTATAGTATTTTATAATTATATTTTAATTAAATTTAAAAAGCCACTCAAGATATTTCTTTCTATAAATATTTAATTTTCGTAATTATTTTATGCGTATTTTTCGTTTACAAGATAATTACTTTTAAATGAATAAATATGAAAAAGTGTGGAGATTTTAAAATAACAGATATTAATTTGATTTTTCCGGTTACAAAAAGTAGATTATTTGGATTTTTATTTGAGCTAGATTTATGGCGTTTCTTTTATTATTATAGTATTTTATATTATATTTTAATTAAATTTAAAAAGCCACTCAAGATATTTCTTTCTATAAATATTTAATTTTCGTAAATATTTTATGCGTATTTTTCGTTTACAAGATAATTACTTTTAAATGAATAAATATGAAAAAGTGTGGAGATTTTAAAATAACAGATATTAATTTGATTTTTCCGGTTACAAAAAGCGAGATTCTTTGGATTTTGATTTGAGCTAGATTTATGGCGTTTCTTTTTATTATTATAGTATTTTATAATTATATTTTAATTAAATTTAAAAAGCCACTCAATATATTTCTTTCTATAAATATTTAATTTTCGTAAATATTTTATGCGTATTTTTCGTTTACAAGATAATTACTTTTAAATGAATAAATATGAAAAAGTGTGGAGATTTTAAAATAACAGATATTAATTTGATTTTTCTGGTTACAAAAAGCATATTCTTTAGATTTTGATTTGAGCTAGATTTATGGCGTTTCTTTTATTATTATAGTATTTTATAATTTTATTTTAATTAAATTTAAAAAGCCACTCAAGATATTTCTTTCTATAAATATTTAAGTTTCGTAAATATTTTATGCGTATTTGTCGTTTTTTGCAAGATAATTACTTTTAAATGAATAAATATGAAAAGTATGGAGATTTTTAAATAACATATTAATTTGATTTTTCGGTTACAAAAAGCGAGATTCTTTGGATTTTGATTTGAGCTAGATTTATGGCGTTTCTTTTATTATTATAGTATTTTATAATTATATTTTAATTAAATTTAAAAAGCCACTCAAGATACTTCTTTCTATAAATATTTAAGTTTCGTAAATATTTTATGCGTATATGAATAATATTTTATGCGTATTTGTCGTATTTGTCATTTTGGTGTCCCGATTGATTTTAAGGACGCCAAAAAAACTCCCGGCGCAAAAAATTCATCAATATGCACCAAAAAATTCATTTTAGGAGTCCTAAATATATTTTAGGACTTCTAATATTCCATTTTGGCGTCCCGATTGATTTTTCAGACGCCAAAAAACTCTTGGCGCCAAAAAAATTCATCAATATGCGCCAAAAAATTCATTTTAGGAGTCCTAAATATATTTTAGGACTCCTAAAATTCCATTTTGGCGTCCTAATGTTATTTTCAGGACGCCTAAGGCTCAAGATTCAGCCAAATAATTACGAAAATGCCACCGCCTATACTTTTTACTTCCTTTTTAAAAATAAGGACGTTTTTTAGGGAAGTAATATCCACTTTTTGTAGTAGTGCGGTTAAAAATTTCCCCTACCCGAGGAAAACATATATGCAGAGCCTACCTGGCTTCATAGTCCTTAGCACATAGGAAACCATAAGTGTGGAACCTACCAAGTCCCGAATTCCTACGCACATAGTTGAATGGCCAACAAAAAATATATTGTATACAATCAAATATGTTGATAAAAAAACATTCCAAAATTCATGGCATTTATCCATACACAACATACACACAAACATAGAAGGTTAGAGTTACCACCTTGTGCAATATCAACCTTTAATACGTCCAAACTTTTCAGGGTGCATGCGCTCCAAAAAATACCTATAATTTGGGATGATGGTCATTACTTAGTACAAATATTAAACATGATATTAGGACCTTAAGTTATCATGTTTATTCCCATTTTTACCCTTAGTTCATTGGGGTTTAATTTTGGTAACTCAACTTGTCAATTTTAGGCTTTATCCTCAACTGTCTTGAAAAATATAGTAACTTAAAACATTTTTAATTAATTACAACAAACTTCTTTAATGTTCTTCCAACTCTCATGTGCTCTTTGACCACTCTACATTTAAGAAAAAATAATTTCAAAAGTCAAAGCATGCCATCTAGACCCAGTTTCCAATTTTACCCTTACTGCCCATTTTTTAAGCTTCCAGAAACTTAACTTATCGTTAACAATTCATATATGGAGTTCTAGAAGTCCAATTTAAGTGGGTGAAAAACATATGCACTCCTTATTAAGTCTAGTTTTTGGGAAAATTGGTTTGAATATTTAATCATACGTAGTTCACTCCCAGTTCTAAACAACATAAGGATTGTCCAGTGAGTTTTCCAGAAACATGTCTCAATTTTAAAATTTGTATCTCATGGCTTAGAGATTTAAAATTTATCAATTTTATATTCAATTAAGTTCTGTGAGTCCTCTATATGCCTGGAAAATTTCAAATTTTTTGGGCTCATTAACCTAGACAAATACCACGCATGAGCTCTCTGTGCACTTTTGGTTTCTAGAACTCAGGGTCATTTTGTACAATTTATTTCTCTCTAACTAGAGCTTAGAAAGCAGAAAATACCCATCATTTTAAATCTATTCATGTGCTCTATCTTTTTGAATGTCTTTACAATTTTTAGAGGACCTTTACCCAATGAAACCACACTCACAAACTCATTGGTCGCATGATCCAAAACCGCAGATTTAACCCCTTTGTTGTAACACCCCATTTTTCAAAAGCGGAATAATTTTTTTTTCATCAGAGTAGAGCATCGGAGCAAGTAAAAGAGTGAGTAACCGATATATCATTAACTATGGCGTATCTGTTTGTTCATAATGTACAATACATTTATCTGAGTAATATCATGACGGTACAAGTCCAAAAATAGGATTCTTTAGTCGGGTCTCTATGCGTGCTGTTTACTCCGCTTACTCCTGTCTTCGGTTCTTGATTCCCCGGACCCTGAAGCTATGGTAAGAGCTGAGGTTCAATGTCAATTGAACCTCAGGTAACGATTAACATCATGCTTATGTAACAGTTTATGTATGACAGATATTTATGACACTACAGCAGTAATCACATATGAAAGATAATAACGAGAACACGGCCACGATATGTATGTTATTATAGTCTCGCACTATTCTCCGGTGCCACGATGTACGGTCGTGGTCGTGACTCGCTAGGAAAACTCAACGGTATTATCAGAACCATAACCCATGTATAGCTGAATGTATATGAAAAACTTTAAGACAGAGTCTTAGTCTATGAATACATCTATCACATATAAGTATACAATAAGCATCCGAGTTAGTGTTACAGTATGCGTCCGTACCTTCATTGGTGATATTGGTACGTTCGTCGGTCGGAAGGTGATCTCGTATATCCTATAATGGTAATATCACATTTATTAATTCACAAATATTATCCTAGTAGATATCTTAGTCTCAAATGACTATTTTTCTCTTGGTGGAATTATTTCTCAACTTATTTTCCTTATTTTGTTTTTGGAAAAACGCTGGTACAGTATTTTTGGACAGATTTTTCGTCTAACTTTGAAAAATCATAAAAACTTCTAGAAAAACCGAAACAAGGATCCGTAAAATTTCTTGGAATCCTTAAGATGTATATTTTTAAATAAAAATACTCAATTTTGCCCAGATTACACGAGTCATTCCCAGTTTTAAAGTTTTGAGCCTCTACTCAGAATTTTTCCAGAAATTCGTAGCCCAATTTTGAGAATTTTTATATCACTGTACAGAGCTCATTTTAACATGTTCTTGGCATATTTGAAAAGCCCTATATGTCTACTTTAACCATGAAGTTTTCCAGAATTTTGTAACTTCATTTTCAATATAAAATATTGGCATTTTTATCACTGACTTCGAAATTTCTACCCGATGAATTTTCGCTAGAACTTCGCTACTTTGATCATAATTTTCTAGAAATTTTGCTATACCAAGTGGTTCATCTAATTTTTGAAATATCACTATTCTTGACTATAAAAACATGATATTAAAATTACTCTAGCATATTTAAAATCAAAGCTACTTCTAACTATGAATTTAAGAACTAAAATTTAAAGAACTTAAAAGCTAGAGCTAGAGGACTTACCAAGAACTTTGCTCCTCCTTCTCCAAGACTCTTCACTCTCACTTTCACTCTCTATATTCAGATTTCTAAGCTTGTTTTGGTGTGAAGATTATGAAGAACCTAAGCCCCTATTTATAGTAAATTGGTGTGACAATTATGGTAAATTTTTCAAACCTAATTCATCCTAAGTACACACCTTCTCTCCTATTTGTCTCCCCTCATCAATGTTAAATCAGCATGTGTTTTAATGTAAACAATTCTTGGCCCCTTATTCAAGCCAACAATTTCTCCTTCATCGGAGAATGAGAGTTAGGATTGCAATACATGGGAGTGACTGGAGAATGGAGGTCGGAGAACAAAGGAAGGTGATCTAAGTTGCGATGAAAAGAGCACAGAACAATGACCAAGAAAAGAGTGTTGATGACAAATTGTAACATCCTAATTTTTTTATTCATAAGATTTAAGTGATATTATAAAGGAATTATTTCATGGTAAATGGAATTTACCATATAATTATTTAAGTAGAAAAAAGATGTACTTTCAAATAAGTTAAATATTAAGGATATAAATATACCATCAAGTCATAATTTTAGAAAGTGATAGAAAATATTAGAAGTTAAGTGAGTTCTAACAAAAATGTAGATAAATTATTTCTCACTAAAAAGGATTTTAAGTATATCAATATAATGAAATATGTTTGTTAGTTGAGCTAATCTATTAAATTTAATGGGAATATTAGAAAAATCATAACATAATTACGAAAAAGGACCAACAGAGTTATAAAGTCAAAGACTCAAGACTTAAAAATTATGAAATTTGGATTAGGTTTATACTAGTTCAACAAGTTGAAATCTCAATAAGAGAAAGAAAAGAGGAAAGCTATATTCACGCAAGCCCATGACTATCTCGGTGAATCTTTTGCGGATTAGTTGAACGTTGGATGGGACTGAATTTTTCTTAGCTAATCTGAGATATTCAACTCATCTCTTTGATTAGTTTGATCATTGATTCCTATTTTGATGTGGGAGTAAACAAGTCCAAACCGGATTTATTGAGGCTAGAACCTTGAGTGAGAGATTGATATTTTTGGATTCGTTCAATGTTATTTGTTCAACAAGTCTAGGGCATCCAACTCGTCTCTTTCAAAGGTTGAATCACTGAATTGTTTTCTTGTATGTGAGTTATCAAGACCGAACTCGTTTCTTGATTTTTATAAGATAGCACCATGCCCAGAAAATCGATTTTTGTGGATTTGTTTACCGTTGGATTAGCAGAAATGAGGACAGCGGACTCGTGACAGGCAATGCGTTAATTTCAATGGTTGGATCAATGATTCAACGGCTGTGCTAAAGATAATTTAATTCACATAAATATATTTTTTTGTGCACTTTGAAAATAGAAATTGGATTGTAAGTTGAAAATTTTCTTATATTAATCTCTTTAGCCCTTTGAGCCCCAAATTGATGTCATAATATACCTAATACGACTTATATAAGGAGTCTATATGACTTAATTCGTAGTACTAGCGTATATTTCTTATGTTTGAGTTATTATGAGTAACTTTGAGGAATCTTAGAGGGCGTATAATGACTTTAAGGTTGCTTTAAAGTTAAAATTTATTGACAGAGAGTTAAAATATGCTATATAGATTGACTGCAGGCGCATTGCTGTGGGAGTGGAATCAATATATATGACCTTTCTTGATAATTTTGGTGAAAGGTAACTATAGTTCTACTTGCTCTGCTTGTCCGAATAGATTTGTAAGTAATTTTTTTCTAAAATTCTAAGGAAATCGACTAATAAATTATATTACTATGTAGCTATAAACCAACGGCTATCTTGTTGAAAGAAGTTTTCTTTATATTTAATCCTAAGCATGAAAGTTAGGTGGGACCATTTCAAAAGGACAACTTGTTGAAATTACATGCAAGTAATGTGTACAGGATTTGGGTTGCTAAGAAATTGTTTCATCACCCATTTGTTTTCATCTTTTTTCAGGGGAAAGCTCCAGGGGAGGCAGTGTAGGGAAGTCACCAAATGTTTAAGGATACTTTTCAGAGTAGCCACTTCTCATCTTGTTTATGATTGATTCTGAACATAGGAATTTGACAACCTATATTTTTTTTTTGGTCAAATTTGACAACCTATATACTCCCTATATATATATATATATATTATGTTTAACTATACTTAAAAAAAAATAGCGGCATGACAACATAAACATGAGTATCATCCAAGCTTAATATATACAGTTTTTTCATACTAAGTTTCAACCATTCAAAAGCCTATTCAATAAATATTCAACCAGGCACAATGAAATCAATTCACAGATAATTCTAATTGCTCAGAAATTCAATCAATATTCTCAATGGCGGACTTTGGGATAAATATTTGGGGGGCCAAATGTATACTCATTAGCTAATTAAAAAAAAAAAAGTTATGATTATATAACATTTTCAAAATATTCATATTTATGTATACTCATGAACAATTTTTTTTTTGGGGGGGGGGGGGGGGGGGGGGATGGCCTCCCCGTGTATTAACTAAGCTCCGTTCCTGACTATTCTACCTATAAATCCTTAAGAAATATGCTGCATACTGCTATCCGTTAAGCCAATTGATTCCAAATTATTCCAACCGATTCAATAATTTCAAAGAAATGATACAACAACATTAGCAGCAGTAGTAACAACAATATGTACAACAACAAGTCTTATTCCACTAGTTTGTTACAATAAAAGGATATTATGCTCTATTATCAACCAAATCTTTAATTAATTGCAAAGAAATGATGAAGTGAGAAAATGTAAACTTCTTAGAACGTTCAGGGATCAACACATACCTCAAATATGTCCTTGTTCAGCCACCACTTTTACATTACTTGACGCTTTTGTATTTTTAACCTACACGTATGAAGCATAACGTAAGCCTACTTGTGTCTTGGTGATGTCCTTTTTAATGTTTTAAAAATGGTAGTGGCTGGTAATAATGGTGGTGACTTGATATAGGACAAGCGAAAGGAAATGGAAAAGAGAGAAGAGTAGAGGAGAAAGCACAAGAAGAAATGAACGGAGAGATATAGACGAAATAAGGAAGAGATAGAAGAAGCATATAGCTTAGAGAAATCTCATATGTTTGTATTCAATTCATTCAAAAGGTTACCATGAAAATAATTTTTGCTATATTTCTACAAAGCACTATAAAGAACTTACCACTACCAAAAAATGTTAATTTGTAGCAGTTAATTTATAGTGGTCAAAATAAACCGCTATAAATATAGGAATTTGTAGCGGTTTATACCGAAACCGTTACAAATTTGCAACGATATGACTCATGCCAAGTGGCGTGCTAGTTCGTGAACAACATATATAGCAGTTATCACAAACCAACCGCTAAAAAATATGATGTCAAGTTGGCGCCAAATTTGTGGTGATTATTATGTAGCGGTTTGTTTATACAAACTGCTACAAATGAGGGCATGTGATTAGAGGCAGTTTATATGAAAAAGCCTCTATAGAATGCCAAGAGTTTGAACTTTTGTAGTAGTTATAGAAAACCGCCGCAAATTTTTATGACACATGAGATAAGGTTTCTTCATTTGTAGTGGTTAAAGTAGCGCTTTTTGTTAAATCGCTACAAATATGAATTGTTTGTAGCGGTTTTTTTAGTTATAAACCTTTAAAAATGTGAAGTCCTTAAATATGTCACACCAAATAGAAATTATAATTTTTTTTAAAAAAATAACTTTATTTTTTTAAAAAATATGTTTATATTTGTAGCGTTATTTAGCTAAATCACTAAAAAGTGTGTAGTTTTGAAATTTGAATATTTTGAATCCTACCAACATTCATTAACTTGTAGCGGCTTTTAGTATATTACGCTACAAAACATGAATTTTTGAATTTTTTTTTTAAATTCCAATGATTTTTTTAACGATTTTGTAACCGCTACAAAATAAACAAAAACCATTATAGATGTGAAACCACTACAAAAATTGTCACATAAACCGTTATAAAGTGTGTAATATTGAAATTTGGATATTTTGAATCTTGCTAATGTTCATTAATTTATAGCAATTGTTAGTATAACCGCTACAAAATGTGTAATTTTGAAAAAAAAAAAAAAAAAAAAAATTCCAATGAATTTTGTCGCAATTTTGTAACACTAATAGACAAACAAAAGCCGCTATAAACGTGAAACCGTTACAAAACGCCACATAAGCCGCTACAAATGAAAATCGCTACAAAATCTGTCACATCAACCACTACAAAAGTTACACATATGCTTAGTAATACCTCCAACATACCTCATTTCACACACTCCTTCATTTCTTCCCACCCCCTTCTCTCTCATTTTCTCTCATTTCTTCCCACCCCCTACACAATCTTTGATTTTAATGTTTTATTTTTTTCCCCTTTTTATAATATTGATACTAATTTTTTTTTCTTATCAAGAACTTTAAGGATATTTCCTCAACATTCCTTCTATCATCATCAACATTCTTTCCATAGTCAAATATCATCTAGTGGACAACATAATTTTTTTTTGCTTAGAGGTCGGCAATATAATAAGTCCTTATTATCTACACATTCTCATTATTATACCTACATAATATTTATACTTATCTAACTTAGGTTAATCAATTTTTTTAACATATGAACTATTATAATTTAATTTGTCACTTAAATAATAAAATATTCAACATAATATTGTAACAATTGACTCAAATTATGTTTTTGTTTTTGTTTTTCATTTTGCAATATTTTGTAGATTTGATTTAAATATTTGGCGCAATTTATCAAATTTCATCCAATATTTATAGATTTTGGCGCCAATTTTTTCGAAATTCATCATCTCGATCACATCTTGTAGTGATGAATCAAAACCGCTACCAATATAGTAGCGGTTTTATGATATGAATGACAGTTTTTAGTAACCGGTACAAAACAGCTTGCTATGGTGCTTTTTATTGCAGTTTCTATGACCACTACGCATACCGTTAGTAGCGCTTAGTTAGAACCGCTACAAATATGCACTTTTGACTGTTTTTTTTTTTTTTTTTTTTTTTTTTGGTAGTGTACTTCCTAATCAATTTTAAGTGAACAAGTTATACAGTAATTTATTATAAATTCATGTTTAATTTTTTAATACTAATAACAAAACAAAATTCAACCAAACTGAGAGGTGAAAGTGCATGTACTCCTTCTGATCCTTATTATAAGGTATTAACTAACAATTTTTAACAAACCAATAAAAAAAATTAAAGTCAATAAAGTTGTCCTACAATTTAAGTAACTTCTAATACTACCCTTATTAATTGCAGTAAACTATTAATTATTACTCTCACCTACTACTCTTACTAAATAGCTAGTATATATGAAGAAAATAATTAATACTCCTTAGGAACAAATAAATGTCTTATAAAAAGGGTCAAATACATTTATTAATTGGTGTTTTATAGTAAAAACCAAAAAGAGTATAAATGCACAACCTCTCATCACTAGTGATCACCAACAACCCTTATCAATATTATAACTGATTCAGTGTTATTCAGTGTTGCCCGAATATTTTATTTTATTGTAATTTATCAAACACGTGAGTGTATATTTGACATGTGATAGAAGACAACAGTGAACGTGACAGCTGAGCAGCCTTATTATAATACTTTATATTATGTGTTGTTACTTTAATTAATTAGCTGCAGAAGCCAGTCAAGAAGACAGAAGCGGGGAATTCTTTGTCATATAATATGAAATAATATCCTTATCATTATGACAACGAGGTGGAGAAATAAAATCATATCACCATTCAACACCTATCGGGATTTTGAGTGATAATATAATCTTTATTGTTTTTTTAGTAGGTTCTCATGTAATACCCTAGGATAATTATCTATCATGAATATTATATTTTAGCAAATAATACCTATTTGGGAATAGGTGAATATGTGGTTTTAAACTCTTGTAGGATACTTATTCTATTGTCTAGGGAAATTTCTAATGACATTAGAGGGATTAAAGTGTCAAAATCCCTAAATGCAATTATAGGCCACCAAAAGCCCTGAAAATATTATGATAAATCCCAAGAGGCAATAAATATTTATTGAAAATTAGAAAGTATGTTGTCTCTAATTTTAGGAATTTTTGGGATTATTTCCCTTGAAAAATAATGAGGCAAAATTAAATATAATTTTGGGGAGCATAAGTTGCCCCATGATTTTTAATATGATATGTGGGACATAAAATACCAATGTCAATGAAATAGTTGTGAGGAAATGATTAATCCTAATTAAGAAAATTATCAACAATTAGAAAGTGATTAGTTAAGTAATTAATGGCTAATTGTTTAAGCTCAACATTTCTGAGAATATTTAAGGTAGATTATGGAAAATCCTTTAATTAAGTGTTTATGGCTAATATTAGCATAAAGTGTGCTTGCTAATCAATTAGAAAAGATTAAGAAAAATAGGTGAGATTAAGAACAATGAAAACCCCAAATCCTAAAAGATTGCTAATCATGAGATTAAGGCTCTAATTTAGCTTCTAGCTAATTTAGATAAATTAAAAAATAATAATAATAAAGGGAAGAGAAAACTGAAATTTGAGTGTGAAAAGGATTGTGGGTTTTTCAAAAATAATATCATGATATTTTGTTAATTAAATAATAATATAATTAAGATATTTGTGGAAGAACCAGGTTGGATAAATGAGAACCGATTGAAATTAAATCATATCTAGAAAACCATGAACAAAGTTTCTTAGGTCGGACATATTACAAACAAGTGAATTTTTGTCCGAAGTTGGTGTTAGCGTAAGTCATTTCCATAAGCAGGCAAGGCGAATAAGGGATCGATGAAAAGATATTTTGTAAACAAAGGGCGAGATAAGAAAAGTGAGAACCAATGGAAAATAAATTATAACTTGAAATCCTTGAACTAAGTAGAAAACAACCGGACATATTATGAATCGGTGGATTTTTGTCCCGAAATTAGCATTACCCGAAGTAATTTACGTCAGAATCGACGTCTGTCATGTCGAAAAATATTTAACGACAACGGAATACCCTTAATGGGATGAAAAATTTAGTTAACTCAGATATTTCCAAAGAGGAAGAATAAAACTTCAAGGTGTATTCGGATTTTTGAGATTTTCTAAGATTACGCGATTAGAACACCGATCGGGATTTTATCGGGTAAATAGCATAAAGTAAGAGAGAGACATCATCTTGATGACATCATGGTCTTGAAGAATGAGGTAAGGAGGTGGATTGGATGGTGGAGATGAAGCCATGTGTAAAGTCAAGATCCGATCACGAAATCCGATCCGAAAAAGTATGAATAGTGTCATACTTTTTGCTTATAAATAGGCCTTCCCTTTCACTTCATCCTTCACAATTTCTAGAGCCACTTAGAGAGAGGTTTTAGAGAGAAGAAGGAGTCTGGAGAAAATAGCAAGTTAGGGTAAGTTCTTCTGGTCCCTAGTCTTAAGCTTTGGTAGTTCTTTCGGTAGTTATAGTAGAAATGCTAGATTAATCTTTAATCTTCCAAGTTAGTTTAGATATCATGTTTTAGGGATAAATATGATATTTATTTCAAAATTATATTGGAGATGGAGATATGTCAAAATTTTGGAAGATTAGAGTTAAAGTAACGAAATTCTCGCGAAATTCCGTCAATTAGGAGAGTTAGGGGCAAAATGGTAATTTGTACCTAAAATGCCTATTATGATGTTGGGCCTTGATAATATGATATTATCCTTATAGGATATCTGTAATCACGTACTGCTGTTGTACTGCTGTCGAAAAGTACCGTTTTTCGTCAACGAAGGTACGTTCGCGTCGTAACACTAACTCGATGTTTATTCTATGCGTACATGTGCTATGTGTATGGTATGTTTATGTGAGGTAGCTGATAGCTCTGTGGTATGTTCAATGTACTTGTTATTATGCTTCTTTGGGTGTTGGGATACGTTTGCTAGGTGTGAAATGCTTGGTGCGAAATGCTAGGTGCGCAACAATTGCTAGGTGCGAAACATATGCTAAGTGTGACATATCTGCCAAGGGGCGTGTGTGATGTTGGGATAAGCTTGTTTGTATGCTCATATACTGTCTATGTTGTATATATAAACATGAGGTTAACCGTTATCTGAGGTTCAATGGGCATTGAACCTCAGCTCTTAACATAGCGTCGGTCGGGAGGATCGAAGATCGAGGAGAAAGGCAAGCGGCACGCATAGGGACTCAATTTCGAAGACTTTCTTCTTTTGTATTTACTTTTGAAAACACTTGGTATAACGTGCCGCTACTCTAATCAGCCCGGACTTTCGACATTTTGAATATAAATATTAGTTACTCAATCGCTCCGATGCTCTACTCTGATGAAAAAAAATATATATACTGCTTTTGAAAATGGGATGTTACATCTCAAGTTATAAATGAACTAAATGGCATTAATATCTCTTTCTTCGTGCAAAGGAAGGAGAGTGAGCCGAAGCGGATTTAGATTAGTCTGGCCTTGATAAATCATCCGAGTTCAAAACAGATAGACCAAGATATCAGATGATATTGAAAAAAAAAAAAAATTCATATCATATGTAGTGTCTTTTTTGTTTTTTCGGTTAGGTATGGAGTCTCTTAGAATAACGCTTGATAAAGTTTTAGTATTATGTCATGATTGATATTTTATAAAGTTTTGGTATTATATGTCATATTTGATATTAAAGTGTGGAATATAATGTATTGTGTAAATCTATAATATCGTATGGTTGATGCATAAATCAATAATGTCACATGGGAAAGTGCCACCTGCCAACTTGATCATAATATTCCGTTCTGTTAATAAAATTAATCAGCTAGAGGACAATGGGAGGGTGGGTGAATATTAATTATTATACCATAATTATGAGAAAAATACGTCATTCACATATTTATTGAATTCTTTCTTACCAGCACTCTTCTATATTAAACTACGACCCATGTACTTCTATGTCTCTGAGCGTATAGACGTATTATATTCAAGGTATTAAAAACAAAATCGGGCAATCAACTGATATACGTAGTGGTTTAAGAGTTAGTGGGTCAGATCAAAGGTTAACTGGGGTTAGAATGGTAATAATATATATTTTTTTAAATAAAATATATAAAACGACCTATTAACAACATAGAGTCGCACACATATATATGTCATAGTAATATATTTATATATAATCAATATAAAAATGGCTAAACCAATTTAAAAATTTGAATCCTATAGAAAAGGATTGGTGGAGATGATTAAAAAAAGATATTTTAATATGATTTTTCATGATGAATTTGAGATTTTTATGCATTTTCTAGAACATTATTGCATGATTAAGCACTAATTTGGATTAAAGACATTTCTATTGAATTAAGTATAATTAGGGGCAAAATGGTCATAATTATTCATGCAAAGGATTTCTTGGACTTTTGATGCTAGATTGTGTTTAATATTGCATTGTAAATGTTTAAGAAGAAAATTTGATATTTTGGAAAATGTCAATTGAGATCAAAATTGATATTTTTTAGACTGGGAAAATTACAAAAAATCGCCCCAAATTTCTAGAAATTACAAATTGAGAGGAAAAAAGGCCAAAACAAAACAGAAAAAGGACCTAGAGTTTTTGAGAATTATTGTTCATCCCCATAAATATTTCAAAAATTTTCAATTTAGTTCCTCCATGAACTTTGATAATTTTCATTTTTCTCCCTGGTCGTTTTGACTAGGGAAAGTAGTTCAAATTTTGACCTTCTTCTTCCTCCTTATACTTAGCCAAATTGAAAAGAAAAGAAAAGAGGGATTTTCATACCCTTTGTAATTACGACATTTATCAGAGTAATACAATGATATACAGTGGGCAACAAAAGAATATCATAGTATATCGATGGATATAGTCATTCTTTTTGTTTTTTTTTCGAACCCCTGATTAGATGCTTAAGGGTACCCAACTACGAGCCAACTGAGCCAGGTTGCTTTGGTTATGGATATAGTCATTCTAGGTTACATGCAACAAGATTATTTTGCTAAGTTCATAATATAGAACCCCAAAGTACCAGTGTCATAATTATATAGTTCCAAAATAACTAAACTAAAATAATATATAATTATAGTGTCTTATCTAATATCCAGGCTGCCGCCATCAATTTTCGAGGTCTGTCGCTTTTCCTTTAGCTTTGCCTACTGCTTTGACAATGTCCTGAACTTTGGGGAAAGTTTGGGATTCAAGTGAATTCTGGACTAACAGTTAACCTCACATAGGAAGTATCCACAATGCATTACATTTTTTTCATAAATGTGCAATAATCATAAACAAAAATAGTCAACATAACAACATTACCATACTCAAGAATCAAACATCTCAAATCACATGCAACATAAGTTGCAACCATTCATCACACGTTACATTACCACAACGCTAGGTACTCAACAGGGTAAGGTCCAATAGGCCTTACACCTAATCATCAGAAGAGACCAAGGGTTCTTCCAGCCAACTGGCTTGTCAATGGTGCCACTGGAAGAGACCAAAGGGTTCTTCTAGCCAACTGGCTTATAAGTGGTGTCACCAGGAAGAGACCAAGAGGTTTTTCTAGCCCACTAGCTTCTAGATGGTGCCATCAGGAAGAGACCAAGAGGTTCTTCTAGCCTCAAAAAATACTCTAGACACACCGGTCTTATCTCACCAAGTTAGGCAACAAACACAACATTAGGCATGCAAGTCTTAGGTCTTGGGACATCACCCTATGCAAACTTGCACATCGGCCTTATCACCTCGAGCCTTTGCTCTTCATATAATACGCTGCAGGCCTATGGATACACTAGTCCCATAGGACTAAGGGCTTCTCATTGGGTACATATAAGATCTCATGTCCCAATGGATCTTACTAATCACATATACTTATAATTTGATTATACTCAATAACAAGCACATAACATTGGAGTATCCCAAGATGATTACTACCCTAGTTATATAAATCCCTGTTTCCTTAGGAAACCTAGATCTTATAGGGTCTCCCTTTATTAATTCCACCAACTCGCCTAGGGTCATATAAAACATACTACATGGATTTCTACTATTAGTCTAGCTCTAAGAATGGCCACAAATTCAGCTTCCCTTATTAGGTATTAAATCCTTATTCCAAGGAATTGCATTAACCACCACATATCCACGGTTATATGTCCAAATCTTAAGTCTATAATTCATGACTACTAAGGTTCTTATTCCACCTCAATCCTTTACATCATAGAGGTATAATCTAAGCATCATTCGGTCATTTGAAAATCAATTATGATGCATACCCAATTTCACATTCATACTATAAGGTGGCAAACAAACTAAATCTTTCGTAAATTCATGTCTATTCACATCCACAATACAATTCAAACATACATCAGCAGCCACAAATTTAACATCGAATGGTGTTGACATAATCAACCCATAAGGCAATTGATGGGTACCTAGTCTTACCTGATTAATACAATCATATGCAATAAAGAATGACTAGTACCCATATTAAATAATACTTGTCATGTGATGCCATGAAGAAAAATAGTACCTTGTATTATCTCTGGAGACTTTTGAGCCTCTTCATGCGTCACGACAAATATTATGTCTTGACTCTGGGGTCGCTTTATAGCTATACACTGTGGACAATTTGTATTATAATGACCAGGCTGTTGGAAAACAAAGTAAATCACTTGTCTGCCACAAGTTTTGCTAGGGTGTTTCTTATTACATTTAATACATGGTTGAGTCGTTGAGGGTCTTTAGGTAGCACGTTGTCTCAACTGAAAGGGTCTCTTGTTATTCCCTTGGAGTTTAAACCCTTGTCCCTTTCTTTTCTACCAAAAACTTCCTAGCTAAGCTCATTGCAACTCATATTACCTCTAGGCCTACGCTGCTCATTTAGATTTCCCTCAATAATGTTGCATTCTTCAATTGATTAATGGTCAATTCCTAGAACTATCGAGAGACTAATTTCTCTTTAATATCAAATCTCAACTCTCGGATCAACATTTTAGAACTCCAGCTTTCATCATCTCGGTATCTCAAGTAAGTGGAATAGTGGGACAACCGAATGAAATGGGAAAGATATTTATCAGAGCTTTCATCATTGCCTTATTGTATAGCCATAAATTTTGACTTCTTGGTTGAAAGATGGAATATCACCAAGAGGGGGTGAATTGGGTGATCTAAAATTTTCTTCAAAATCCTATGAAACTGACTAACAAAAACAGAGTATAATAGAGAGGGATAGAGGAAGATTAGACACAAGAGATTTTATACTGGTTAGGTCCAAATCCTTGACCTACGTTCAGTCCCCAGACACTTTGGGATTTCACTATCTCAAAAGATGATTACACACTCTGTAACTCTCAAGTAATTCTCTCACTAGAACTTACTCCCCTTTACAAGTTGTAATAAAATGATCCAATCTCAAAGTCCCAATACTTTGAGATTCTTACAAAGATTGATAATCAATAAAAAAACTCTAAAAAAGTAGATGTATAAACACTAAAGATTAGAATATCCAAAGATATTATTCAAATGAGTAGAAATAGTAAATGCTTATATCGCTAATTGAATGTGCAGAGTTTTGGTGTTGGAGAATTGAAATTGAATGCTTCTAGCTTTTATAGTTGACGCAATAATGAATGTTGAAGGTTTTTCAAGGAGCCATTGTGAGTGAGATGAATCTAGTTGTTGAAGTCGAACGTTACAATCAGGCACTTTAGATTCTTTAGAGGTTCGCCGTTATTCCTTGTTGACATTTCTCATTCTATTTGTCCGTTGAGACTCAGTGAGAACGTTGGATGGAAATGGCCGGAATGCTTTATGTTAGCTCAGAAGATAGATTACCATATTTGTGCTTTGTTTCTACTCAGCATTAAATGCACTTCTGACTATCAGGTTTGGACTTGAAGATAGATTACCATGTTTTCAAAAGCTAGCTATCGGGTTTAGACTTAAAGAGATTTGAAAAACAAGCCATGACTTGAGTCATTAAGTACTTGACTCGAGTCATCTTTGAATGTTGGAAATTATTTGAAAAACCGAGTCGAAATACAATCATCGACTTGAGTCACACATACTTGACTCGAGTCAAAAGCCTTTCAAAAACTATTTTTGCAACACGATAACTCGGGTCATATGAACCTGACTCGAGTCACTTTATTCAAAGATCATTTTGCTTTTGACACAGAGAGGTATAGCTCGAATTATAAGACTCTGACTCAAGTCATATCAGCACAGAGAAATATATTATGATTGAACCAAGTTATATTCAAAAATAAAACACTTTGGCTTGAATCAATAACAATCTTTTGGATTTACAATTGTTAGTTATAATCAAAACACATAGAGAACTAACATTGGAAATCATGATGGAACGGGGAAAATATTTCCCATTGAAATTTTCTTGAAATATTTCCCAAGTTAACAGTTATTTCTCGGCTCGCAAAGTAATTTTGGTATTTTTCCACCACCTATCAGCATCCCTTTCTAGCTTAGATGGCTAGCAGTGCCTTCTTGTCTGCCGAAGACTCGAGAAGTTGAAATATCTTCTCTAATCTCGTCATCCAGTTCTCACCCGCTTATGGGTCAAACATCTCACACAACACAAGTGGCTGATATTTATAGAACTTGGTTACCCAGTATTGAGTTGTTTCCACCACCCTATTATTTTGATGCTTTTGTTGTCAAGTCCTTGTTTGGGATGATCTCTCACCTTATTCCCCCTCATCAGCCACTACTCGTTCCCTATCCTCATTTTGTTTCACCCTTAACTCATGTACTTCTATCCAAAGGTCATTTATTAGCCCTAATATCTGCTATATGGGGTTTTGTTCCGGTGGATTTTTTTTCCGGGGGATTCTATTCAAGTGGATTTTGTTCAGGCAGTAGTTCACGCCTGTCACCCTGTCCTCAAGTTCTCACCATCTTTAATTTTCACTATAAATGACAAAAAGAATGTAGATATTAATGTAAGGGTATTTTGGTCATTTCACATATCTCAAATGCCCAGATACATTAAAACATCATATATTCACAGGCATGGCAGTTACAAACAGTTATTATCAGTCACTGAGCTATACAATTACATATCATGCTCAAGATACTACATTTCACTACTTTTACAAAAAACTTCCCAGGGTGTCAACCATGATTCCATTTCCCTAGCCCGAGCATGATATGATTAGCTTTATTACCTTGCAGCAAAATATGAGTGTCGGGTACTAATTACTGTTGTCCTTTGCCCTAGAAAGTTGCATCATACTTCGCCAGTGCCAAAATAAAGGGTACAACAATTTATACAATCATTTAATATTACTCATATTCGGTATACATATATTCGTAAACATACAATGAACCATAAGTAGAAAACAGTCCACATAACAACATTACCATACTTAAGAATCAATCATCACAAATCACATGCAACATAAGTTGCAACCATTCATCACACGTTACATTATGACAGCGTTAGGTACTCAACAGGGTAAGGTTCAATAGGCCTTACACCTAATCATTGGAAGAGACCAAGGGTTCTTCCAACCAACTGGCTTATAAATGGTGCCATTGGGAAGAGACCAAAGGGATCTTCTAGCCAACTGGCTTACAAGTGGTGTCACCAGGAAGAGATCAAGAGGTTCTTCCAACCCACTGGCTTGTATATGGTACTACTGGAAAGAGACCAAGGTGTTCTTCCAGTCAACGAATCTTAAGTGATATTGACCCACACAAACATAACTTTTACAACCAGAGTTCAACCATACACATATATATAGTTATACAAGGTATGTAAGAGTTATAGTTACTACCTAATTGCTTTATCCAAGTACATTTCGAGAACCTCGCGTGTTCCGAAAAATTACGGGTTCCTATAAGAACACGTTATGGACAATGGTCAATATTCACTCCAAATTTAGACATTCCAAATGTCATCTAATATAACATATCTAAGCATAAAATTGCTAGACTTAGGCTATGTCCAAGATTCCATAGTTTCCCTCATTTTCACACATTTGCCCGATTTTCTAGAATTTGTACCGAAACTTTGAAAAATCATATCTCCTACCACAAATGTGGAAATGAGGTGATTCCAAAGCCTAAGGACTCCTTATTAATTCTAGTTTCAAACAAAATAGTTCCAGTAGCTAAGTACATGAATACTATTCCCAATTTAATATAACATGACTTCTGTCCATATTTCATTCCAGAATTGTAGGTCATTTTCAAAAATTCATAACTCAGAGTACAGAAGTGCCAATTTAAAAATGACCTATCAAATTAAATCTAATTATGTTTACTTTAATCCTGTAAAATTTTATTGCAATTGGACATCACTTACTATTCCAAAAATTCGTTTCAAAATGATTGTCCACATTGGAATTTCTAAAACATTTTCGAGCTTCGGTACAATTTAATCTCGAGCTTCCAAAAATTCGTATAGAACCTCTTTCTTACACAATTTCACATTTTAAACACAATGGATTTGGCAAAATGGCCAAATTCCAAATCCCCTGGTTTGTCCTGCATCTAGCCAAACCTACGTTCATTGTGGTTGTCAACATTTCACATTTTTTGCTTCACAAACACCCTAATTTTGGTTTCTAACCAAATCTTTTCATGTTATTTAGACCATATACTCATGTTAACTCACTTTAGCATTTCGAACAGAACCTCCCCCTTAGGGTTTCAATCAGCCAAATCCACAGAAAATCAGAGAAATCACCAATAAACTCCAGTACACAACCAATAGGCATAGAATCGCTTACCTTAATTGTAGTTCGGTAAATTTTCATGGAAAATCCTTCTCCATTGTTGTTTCATTTTTCGCCCAAACCCTATAAACACACTAAACAAGAGGGTTTTTGTGATTAAAAAGTAGGAAGAGAAAAGGACTAGAGGTTACATGTCTGTAGCGCGACAAATTACCTTGATTTTACAAGATTTTGCTTTGTCTTCTTCTCCTTGTATTTTCAGTGTTTTGGAGCTTTTGATGTAACATCCCATTTTTCGAAAATGTTTTCACGGTATCTTGATCAGAGTAGAGCATTGGAAGAAAATGGTATTGAAAAGTAACTGATAAATATCCACTGTAATGTATGTGTTAGCTTTTAACAGCATTACAAAATTTCAAATGTCATCATTAAGTGCAAAATAAAAGGGCTTCCTCCAGCCGGCTCCTATATCTGCTGCTTACCCCTGTCTTCGATCCTGTTCACTCCGGATCCTGAAGCTAAGGTAAGAGCTGAGGTTCAATACCCATTGAACCTCAGGTAACGGTTAACCTCATGTTTATGTAATAATTATGTATGACAGATATTCATGATACTACAGCAATATTCACATATGAAAGATAATAACCGAACACAGCCACCGCATATGAACGTTATTATAGCCTGCACTATTCACCAGTGCCACGGTGTACATCCGTTTCCTTAGCGCTAGGAAAACTCAACGGTATTATCAAAACCATAACCCGTGTATAGCTGTATGTATAAATTTTAAAACAGAGTCTCAGTCTATGAACACATCTAACACATATAGATATACAATAAACATCAAAGTTAGTGTTACAGTACACGTCCGTACCTTCGTCGGTGATGTCGGTACGTTGACGTTCGGACTGTGATCGCGTTTATCCTATAACGGTAATATCGCATTTATTAATTCACAAACAATATTCTAGAAGATATCCTAGTCACTAATGACCTTTTTACCCTTGGTAGGATTATCTCTCAACTTATCACCTTTAATTCTTCCAAAAACGCTGGTCCAAAATCCTGGACAGATTTTTATCTAACTTTGAAAAATCATAATTAAATCTAGAAAACTCGAAATGAGGATCCGTAAAATTCCTTGAAATCCTTAGAATGTCTATTTTCAAGTAAAAATAATCACCTTTGCCCATATTACACGAATCACTCCCAGGTTTTAAGTTTTGAACCTCTGCCCAGAACCTTTCCAGAAATTTGTAGCCTAACTTTGAGGATGTTTATCTCACTGTACAGAGCTCATTTTAACATGTTCTTGGTATATTTAAAAAACCCTATATGTCTATTTTAACCATGAATTGTCCCAGAATTTTGTGACCATATTTTCAATATGAAATTCTGGCGTTTTCATTACTGATCCCAGAACTTCCGAAACCGATGAAATTTCGCCAGAACTTCGTTACTTTGATGATTTTCTTTCAGAAATTCTGCTATATAGCTTCCCTCATCATTTTTTTGAAATAAAGCCAATTTTGACCATAAAAACATGAAAATAAAATTATTCTAGCATATTCAAGATCTAAGCTACTTCTATCTAAGAATTTATGAACTAAAACTTTAAAGAACTTAAGGCTAGAGCTAGAGAACTTACCAAGAACCTTGCTACTCCTTCAAGAAGCTCTTCACACTCTTCCTTACTCTCTCAAATATGGTTAATACCTTTGTGAATTGGTGAAGAATAATGAAAGCACTAACTTCCTATTTATAGCAAAATTGCATGACACTATTCACACCTTTTCATCTTGAATATACACCCTTGGATCTAGATTGTTTGGAAGCACAAATCCTAGCCCTTCCTTGCCCTCAAAACCGTCCCCCCTTTCTCTCTCCCTAATCCTCTTCCATTTTCATTAATTACTCTATCCCAAGTACCATATCCTCTTCCAAAAGTGGTTTCTAATTATCCCATGTGTTCTAGCTTTATTCCCAAGCCAACAATTTCCTCCTTCTATTCTTTGCTTTGCATTCCACTAGATAGAAATATATTTAGGGGTCTTCATGAAGGTTTATTCAAATTTTCTCATTGATTTTGAAATCTTGGAATTCATGGCTTCATTTAGAGACCACAAACTCCCTTTTTCTCAATTGGAAACAATCTTCAAAAGTTGAAGAAATGACTTTGATTATAACCAATCTCAAGCTTATATTATGCTTGTTAATAATAACTCCTTATATTTGATTTGTGATTAATGGATCTCAAGATACAATTTATTTTGTATAGATTTCCCTTTGCTTGTGTCTTGAATTAATTCCATGGATTAATCTATTTTTTTATGCACAATTTTCCCACCATCTTATCCTCTTTCATTTCATTTAAGAGCCTAGTTGCTTTAGTACTTTTATCCTCTTCCATTTTGCCTTAAAAGTCTTCATATTATTAATGTTTGCTCATGACTCACCTTGCAAGTGGATATTTGATTTTTTAACAATCCATTTCTTCCTCCATAAGCCAAAATCCATCCCCCCCCCCCCAAAATATGCCTCTTGTGTTTTGTTGCTTTTACAATCCTCATGTGGAAGATATATCATTGGTGGTTCTCTTATGCACAAGGATTAAGCTTTATTAGGATTAATTAGAGTCATTAGATTAGCTTTATGAGGTAAAATCTTGGCCCTTAGATCATAGTTGCAATTGTTGACTTTTCAAAGCTCGATTAAAATTTAATTAACTTCTTAATTCAATGCTTAATTGTCCCTTGATTATTGTTTCATTGACTCTTAGAGTAGTTTATGATTATTGGTAATCTATTTTATGCTAATCTCAACCCCTTATTGGTCTTTGGTTTTTAATTAGCTTAATACACCTCTAATTGATGACTATTAATATTAATTATAAATAATTATCTAAATATTCTATTAGTGTAAATTTAATTGCCTACTAATTATTGGTAATAGCCCCTTAATTGTTCCAAGCATTTTCATAATTCTTTATGGATTTTTATGAATTAAAAATGAACTAGGTATTAATTATAGAGTATTAGAACATTTAGCCTCTTAACAAATTATGAAAATTGGTGCCTAAGTATGTTCATGACACTTCCTTGCTCTTTTTGATTCTACATGAACCATAGTTTAATATGGCATTTATTTGTATTTTATGATGTTTTATGATGCCTAACAAAATTAAATCATTAGCTACCCTAATCCTAAAGAAAGAATTACCTAGAAAATAGAGTAAACATATCACAAAAGTTGAGACCACATATTCACCTATTTTAAATAGGCTTTATTTATCAAAATATTATATTTAAGATAGATAAAAAATTTGGGTATTACATTTGAAGGGTGAGTGCCGAATTGGAATGAAGAAATAAAGAGTAATTGAAGTGTTACTTGTGGTCCTTACGTCGTTTACAAGGGAAGTACCATTTTCCCTTCAACTTCCGTAGAATTACCAATTCGCCATTTTGTTCAATTTCTATTATTTTTCTTTTTTTCTTTTCTTTTCTCCTTGGTCGAAATTTTTGGGCTATTGGAAAATTTTGACCCATTTTATTGGCCTATAACCCATGCTCATGTGTTCATAAATTTTAAATGATCATGAGACATGCGGCACAATTTCGTAAAAGTTACAATTTTATCCTTCCTTCAATTTTCTCATAATTCCTAATAAATCTCCTACAACTTTTCTTATTCCTTTTTAGTCAAGTTCATGGAACTAAAATGGAATAAAGAAGTGTTAATTTCATATGTCCCCATTGGTGCCAATATATGTCTCAAAATTTTTAGTTTCGGCGAAATCTAGTTTTAATTTATCAAAGCAAATTTTAGAATGTTATGGGGATCTTTTGGCTCGACAGTTTCAACATCACGAGACAAGCTTCAACAAACCATACCTTTATCTTGCTTTCATCTCTCACCTTCATCTTATTCTTCATAATCACTAGCGGCCTTCACCGTCACCACTATCGCCACTAGCAACCTCCTTTCACCCTCACGGTTGAAGAGAAAATGAGACAAAGGCAAGAAGAGAGAGATTGGAGAACAAGACCAGGCACCATCACTGGTCTTAATTCTTCATTGTCATAGTCATTTGGTTGTCTTCTTCTCCATACCACCATCACCAGCCAACCTTGAGCCGCATCTTTGAGAAGCTTAGATTTAAGAGAAGGCAAAAACATAGAGAACCAGAGAGAGTGTTTTGGGAAGAAGACTATCGTAATTCCTTCTATGTATCTCTTAGACTCTTTCTCTCACCATAGTGCCATCACCGGTGTCTCTGTTCTGAGCTCCAACCACCATCGTCTTCTTCTTCATTTTCCTTACGACCGTTAATCACCACTGTCGTCCCTTCTCTATGATTTCCCGATGAGAATCTATGTTATTTTGGCAAAATTAAAGTACTAACATTATTCTATGCCAAGAGAAAGAGACAAACCTCACTGTGGTGCAGGGTTTTCAAAATACAAAACTGTGCATTTTATTAATCATAAAATAAATAAGGGTTATAAATAGAGGGTTAGTAAGATCGACTTGGTTTTCTGAATTCTAGAGATTATTATAGATGACTCTCTATTAGTATGTGGAAGAACATAAGACTTAGAGGCTATGAATTAGAGTTTCAAAGATATTTAGAGCTCCACTCCTTCATTTCCTATCTTTCCCTTATCCTTTCTACCTTTCTTTTGATATGGACCATGTTAAGATGTTTGCTTTTGGTTCTATTTTGAGCATGAGTTGCTGAGTTTCTTATTCTAGGATTTGTTTGAATTAGACTTTCACCCAAAAAGGGGGTGAATTGGGTGATAATTAAAAACTTAAAAATTTGGCACAAACTGTAAAGAAAATAGGATAGAGTTTGAAGAGATATCACCACACAAAATTTATACTAGTCGGTCCAAACCTCTTGACCTACGTCCAGTCCTCGAAGCCTTGTGAGATTTTCATTATATCTCAAGATTCGCCAGCTCTTGGTGCTTGGGAATAAAATAGTTCTTTCTCAAGAACAGTTGCTCCCCCTTATACTTTACAACTTAATGCTCGTTAAGATCCCACAATCTTGAGTTTCAGATACTAAATGATTGAATAAATATCTCTCACAAGAAGTAGATATATGAACACCGAAGAACAATAAGGATATCGAGAGAATAACATAGCACTTAATGTACATAATGTTTGTTGTTGGCAAAAACTTGATAGGGCAAAACTTTATAGCCTAAAAACTCCGCAAGTGCACAAACCATATCAAGTAATAAAGAGTAAGTAAGATATCATCCCCATGAGGACTTAGTACCCACAACTTCGGTTAAGCATTAATTTTACACTTTTGTTTAAGTTGAGCAAACCAAATTAAATTTAATTAAGAGAAAACTAAAATCAAAATAAACTAACTACAAAAATAATCAAACGAGCAACCTAGAGCCACTAATCCCTTGTTTGATTCTTAGATTTTATCCCCACTAAATTAACTTTGACTTAACTTAATCAGTTAATCTAGAGTATTAATTTCTATAAATGCCTTCCAGTCCACTTATATACCTACCTTAATTAATTATGCGATGCCTCACACAACTAAATAAGATGCGTTTTAAATCGAGCTCACTCTAATTTGATTATGCGGAGCTTCTAGGTATATTCCTATCCTAAACGCAAATTAGATTAAAACCTAATTCCACATTAAATTTAAACCTAATTCCACATTATTTAATCCCAAGGTCCATTTAGGATTCCCTCTTCCAAGTTCAACCCTAAATCCCCAAAACATACTCAATGTAAAACCCTAAAATCCCTACTTATAGTGAAAGCCATATTTTGACAAATACTACATGTTTAATAGAGGAGAGTATGTTGTCTCTAAATTTTGAAAATTTGTTAACTATATTCTAGGCAATTTTCTCTTGGAAATTTAAAACAACCAAAGGCAAATCTTTAGGCCACATTTAAGGATCCTAAAATACAAATGATTATTATATTAAACCATGGTTCTTGAATAATCAAAAAGAGCAAGATAATGTGATGAAAATACTTAAGGAATTTTTAAGGATTGATAACCAATTAAGTCTCCATTTAATAATGGTGTAAGCCTTCATGATGAATTATGGTGCATAAAGCTTGGGTAAATTAAACACTAAGTCTCCATGGTTAGCTAATAAATACAATTAGGAGTTAATTATGCTTTGCTAATGACACTTAAGCCTTTATGATGTCATCAAAGTGACATCACAAGGATGACATCACTAGAGCTCATGCTTAATGGTGTAAGGCCAAGATTTAATGTAATCAACACAAAATCCAATCTAATGGATAGGGTTTAAGATAAGAGGATAATATATTATTTAACAAAATTAAATAATTGCATAATTAAATATAGCACATGGGCTCATAAATGCAAAAATGGAGGAGGATAAATAGGAGAATTTAGAATAAAACTAAAAATAGGATAAAAACACTTGCACATGGGACCACTTGTGCAAAAATGCAAGGAGACAAGAGAGAGGGAGCGGGAGCACGGATGGGAGGGGAAAAAGGAGAGGAAGAAAAAGAGAGAAAAAGAGAGAGAAAGGGAAAGGAATAAGAAAGAGAAAGGAAGAGAGAGGAAGAGAGAGAGTGAATAAAATATAATATTCTTTCCACACATGTTGAATTTAATTTTGGAAATTAAGATAATTAGCTAAATCCTATATTATTAGAATCAACCAATGAGAGTGTTTTCTTCCCAAATTAAGTCTTCATGAAAGCACAAATTAACATGAGCCCTTGATAAGAAAAGTTGATCCAAGGGATAAAATTCATAAGCTTTTGCTATAAATAGAGGCCTTGCCTCTCCTCATTCTTCACACCAAATCAACCACCAAGTGGTGATTTCTAAGAAGGAGGAAGGAGTTCAAGAGCTTCAAGAGGTAAGCTTGTCTTTAGTTTTTAGTTTATAGTCTTTAGTTCTTATAGTTCTTAGTAGCTTTAGTAGAATTGTTAGTTTTAATCTAGGAAATAGGTAAAGTAATTTCCCATAATTGTTTTCAAGTCTTATTGCATCGAAAGATGCCTGACAAGGTGGAAACATGTTGGGGAGTGACTTCTAGGATTAATAAAACAAGTTAGTGTAAGATGGGAATTGTGGGGTGTTGCTGGGCAATGGGAGTCAGGCAGTTAGATAGTGATATTTTAAATGTAAGATCATATTCATAAATTCTGAAATAATTCATGTGTGTAGTAGACATGTATAGATTTCCATTGATATAAAATATGAATCAATTAGAGATCTGTAGAGGGAGATACAAATTCTGGAAATAAGGCTACATTTTTCTGGAAAATTCTGGGCAGAGGATGAATATCATCAAACTGGGAATGAATCACAAATTCTGAGTGTAAAAAAATATTTTTTTCTCAAAAATATACATGCTGAGGTTTCCATAAAATTTTACGGATCCTCGTTTCGATATTTCTATAATTAATTATGATTTTTCAAAGTTAGACGAAAAATCTGCCCAGAAATACTGTACCAGCGTTTTTTCTACGAAATTTTGGAAATAAGTTGAAAAATAATCCCACCAAGAGAAAAAGGTCATTAGGGACTAAGATGTCTACTAGAATATTATTTGTGAATTAATAAATACGATATTACCATTATAGGATATACGTGATCATACACCGGCAGATGAACGTCGACATCACCAAACGAAGGTACGGACGCGCATCGTAACACCGACTCGATGCTTATTGTATGCTTATATGTGGTGAATGATTTCATAGACTAAGACTCGGTCTTAGATCACGTTTACACATTCAGCTTTACACGGGTTATAGTCTTGATAACGCCGTAGGATTGTTTTCCTAGCTACGAGGACACGAGTGTACATCGTGGCACCGGTTAGTGCAAACGTGGGTGACTTTACATGTGATGTGTGCTATGTATTGTTGATATGTTAATCTTGCATCTGTGTGCTTATGTATTGATTATTCTTCGTAATGTCATGAATATCTGTCATACATATACTGTATTACTTAAGCATGAGGTTAACCGTTACCTGAGGTCCGGTGTGCATTGGACCTCAGCTCTTACCGTAGCATCAGGGTCTGGAGGACCAAAGGTCGTTGACAAGGGTAAGTGACCGCTTGAGGACCCGGCTGAAGTTTCTTTCGTTTTTGGTCTGTAAAATATTTTGGAATTATTGGGATGAATGTACCACTACTATAACAAACCATGGATGATATTTTGTAATTTACTCATCAGTACTCACTCTTTTGAATTGCTCCGATGCGCCACTCTGATCAAATTATTTTGAAAACGCTTTACAAAAATGGGGTGTTACATTTTTGGTATCAGAGCAATTCATTCTGGCACGAATTTAACTATGCTACTCCAAACAGTCTGGTGTCTATAAAGGGGTTTTGTGGTTGTCAATCAGTCGCTGTTAACCTCGGCGAGGCTTCCACAAATACACCTGCCTGGCCAGATTATTTGAGTAACGGAGTTAGGTTCGGAGTTTTCAACCAGGAGCATTTTTACCTGGCAAGAACCTGGCTCAGTTATAGTAAACCATTGGTGCCGAAGGCAGGGCTAGTCTATGTGGATCAGCCAATCAGTCACCCTAGCACGGTGAGGCTCCCATGATAGACACCTACCGGCCAATCGGTTGATTAACTAAGTTGGGCTCTAAGCCATTATCTTAAAACCTATTTTGAAATGAGTACCGATATAACTCGGTGTATTGTTGTAGTGATGGACAGGGATCCAAACCCGTATATGAATTATCATGGGAAGATGAGGCGTACGGCTCGTAAAACCATAGTTCCGGAGTTGGTGGGATGAAGACTGAACCCTGACCCTGTATACCCTCCGCCTGAACTCGAAAACCATCCCTCACCAGAAAATGACCCCGAACCCAGCTACTATCCCTTACTGAATATGACCCTGACTACTATCGAGAATATGACCCCGAGCCCGAATATCACCCCCGGGCCAAACTACCCCGATGAACCCAACTACGACCCTTTAACCAATTCATGTACCCCCTAAATGTAGTATATCCTGAACCCGTAGGACCCGGTGAACCAACCCACTCTTCAGTGGGAGACAATTTCGACTACCCTCAAATCCAAAGTCCTAAAAGCAATGAAGAACACGAGTCCCCATGCCTATGCCTACACTATACCTTAGATGATAACATCATGTTGATCCAAGCCCTGAGAGTAGACTTTATGCAAGCAGGAATAGAAACCGTGACCATCCAGGAAAAATACCTTCGTTACCTAGACCTAGTCAAGGAATTCCATGAGATGTACTCACAGGTTCATTTCCCCTACCCTCCCAGGGATTGGATTAGATCCACTCTCTACTACTTTCCCCGCACCAGCTACTGGATAATGAAAACAAACGAACTTTTAGACGAAGGACCCATCCAAAATGTTTATACCTACCTGTTCCGTCTCAAAAGCTTTGTGTACCTGAATATGTAGTAGAAGGACGGAAGGAAGACCAGTGCTAGAAAGCTGTGGAAGGAAGAAGTAGGAGTTATGTTATGTTAGTATAGGTTATGGTGTATAAAAAGCATTTCCCTAAAAACCCTGAAAGGTTGAAAGAATACCTAAAGTACTAATGGGTCTGTAATGTAAGCTAGTTTGATAAATGTGTTAGGAAGTACTTATGACTATAACTTATTAATGATATGATGAATATGAATGTGTTTATGTTTTCTCTGACTACTTCTCTCTAAGCATTTATACCTATTGTTTCTAAATAAATAAGGAAGTTAAGAAATGGCAAATATACGTAGAGCCGGAGTCCCCCGCGGTAGAGGTAGAGGCCGTGGAAGAGGTAGAGGAAGAGATCAACAACCTCGAGAAATACCAATCCCAGTAGCGGATCAACCAGAGCAGAACGAGTTGCAAGAGATGAGGAGAATCTTTGGAAGAACAAAGGACCCCGATTGATGCACTTCTTGAAGAGAGACAAGAAAGGAAAATTGAACGACAACAAGCAGAAGCGAACTAGCAGGAAGATACTGAGCAGGAAAACTCTGAAGAAGAAGACGAACGAGATGAGGAGAACTCAGAGGAAGCTGAAGGGTCAGAGAGATCTGTATCACCTCCTCCACCTAATAGAGAGATGATGGTGCTGCCCTAGCCCAACAGAGTGGCTAAGACTACGCAGTACTGGGTCGCTCAATTCTGTAAACTAAAGCCACCAGCTTTTCTTGGCAAACCCGATTCAGCTGAAGATTGGCTAATGAGATTAGACAAAATCTTTGAAGTCATGGAGTGTCCCGAAAATCGAAAGGCTCAGCTCGCAATCTACAAACTTGAAGGAGATGCGGATAGATGGTGGAGAAGCATTGCTATAACCTTACGAGCAAGGTACTGTCCCATCACTTGGGAGAAATTCCAAGAGAAGTTCAACGAACAATACTTTCCTCCCTCGGTGCAAGTGATCAAGGAGTCGGAATTCCTTCACATCCGACAAGGTCACGAGGAGTCATTCGATGACTACTATGCCCGATTTACCAACCTGTCACGGTATTCATCATACATAAAGCATGATGATGGTGGAAGCAGTATGGCAAACATACTGATATATGGGCTTAAGCACGAGATAAGGGAACGGCTTGTTTCGCAGCAGTTTAAAGAGCTAATCCAAGCGGTAGAATCATGCCGACTCATCGAACAAAACCTGAAGGAACTACGCACCCCAGGAACTTTAACGGCGGTGCGAGTCATGGCGGTTTTAGCCGTGGAAATTCCTCTCGAAGAGGAAGGCCCTTGGAACAACTCCGAGGTGGCGGGAAGAAACCATTCCAGTCTGGACCGCGGAGCTATGCTAGAGTGCCGGATTCCCCACCGTGTATGAGATGCGGAAAGTACCATTCACGTACTAACTGTGAAGCGAGGCAAGTCTGCTTCAAATGTCAGAAGCCAGGGCACAATAGCGTGAACTGTCCTCAAAGGGTTCCGAGAGATAAGGCCACGTAACCCGGGTCGGGTTTTGCGTTGACAAATGAGGAAGCCGAGAAAGTCTCCAGAGATGATCCAAGGTACTATCTCTCTTAATGGAAATCTACTTCAGGCATTATATGATTCGGGTGCTAGTCATTCGTTCATTTCCTATGATTTTGCAAATCGCTTAGGTATGCATGCCTATAGATTACCTTATGACTTGATAGTAGCTACACCCCTTGGTGTGAAATCTTTAGCTTCTGATGCATGTCTTAATTGTATTGCGAGTGTAAATGGGTGAGAGTCCAATATAGACCTTATCCAATTACCACTTCGTGACATCGACGTCATTCTCGGTCTTGATTGGTTAACGGCGAACAATGCAATGATCGACGCGTGGTAATAAGAAGATATTATTCTCACACTCCCGAGAGCGAGAGATGAGATTGATGTGAGCCTAAATTTTTCTCTACATTACGGAAGCCTGAAAGATACATGAAACACGGATGCCAAGCGTATATGGTTTTCTTCTCAATCAAGGCGGAAACTGAACCTTCACTCGAAGACATCCCAGTTGCGAACGAATTCCCTGACGTATTTCTGAAGGATCTCATGAAGTTGCCGCTAGAAAGGGAAGAAGTCAAATTCACCATTGAATTGATGCCTGGAACGGGATCAATATCCAAAGCGCCATATCGAATGGCACCGAACGAGATGCGAGGAATTGAAGAAGCAACTTGAAGAACTGCTAGAGAAAGGGTTTATCCGACCCAACAGTGTGTCACCATGGGGAGCCCCGTGTTGTTCGTGAAGAAGAAAGACGGGAGCTTACGACTTTGTATCGACTACCGGGAGTTGAATAAGGTGACTGTCAAGAACAAATATCCACTTCCCAGGATCGATGATCTACTCGACCAACTATCTGGTTCTTGTGTCTTCTCAAAAATTGATTTACGCTCGGGATATCATCAGCTACGAGTAAAGGCTAGTGATGTTCCAAAGACGGCTTTTAGAACCAGATATGGGCATTACGAATTTTTGGTGATGCCTTTCGGTCTGACAAATGCACCTGCCGTGTTCATGGATTACATGAACAGAATATTCCGTCAACACCTGGACAAATTTGTGGTGGTGTTCATTGACGACATCCTGATCTACTCAAAGAGTAGAGAAGAACATGAAGAACATCTGCAAATAGTACTGAGTGTACTAAGGGAAAAGCGACTCTTTGCTAAGTTAAGCAAATGTGAGTTTTGGCTACCAGAAGTGAGATTTCTGGGCCACGTCATATCACGCGACGGAGTTGCCGTTGACCCTAGCAAAGTGGAAGCAGTTCTGGACTGGAAAAGACCAGAGTCAGTGACGGAGATACGTAGTTTTCTGGGTCTGGCGGGATATTACCGCAGATTCATACAAAATTTCTCGTGTCTTGCCTTACCATTGACAAAGCTCACGAGGAAAAATCAATCGTTTGTATGGGATGAGGACTGTGAGAGGAGCTTCCTGGAACTGAGGGAGAGGTTGACCACAGCACCAGTTTTGATAATCTTGTATCCGAATGAGACTTATATGGTCTATAATGATGCCAGTGGGCAGGGATTGGGATGTGTCCTGATGCAGCAGGGCAGAGTGGTGGCTTACGCCTCTCGTCAGTTGAAGCCTCACGAGTCGAACTATCCCACGCATGATTTAGAGCTTGCGGCTATCGTGTTTGCTTTGAAAATATGGAGGCATTACTTATACGGTGTGACCGTAGAACTATCTTGCGACCACAAGAGTTTGAAATATATGTTTGATCGAAAGAACTCAACATGAGGCAACGTCATTTGGATGGAGTTGCTAAAAGATTACGACTTAGAGATCAAGTACCATCCAGGTAAAGCGAACGTCGTTGCAGATGCCCTCAGCAGAAAATCAGTGCACGTGGCATACATGATGATTCAGGAACGGAGGCTGCTTGAAGATTTCAGAGACCTGAACTTGTCAAATCAAGTTTGCACGAATTACAATGCGCCCGGTGAAGCCTACCTTGCGAGTCTTCTTGTTAGTCAAGGAGAATACGACCTGAGAGATGAAGTCGAGGAAGCTCAAAGGCATGATGAGTGGGCCATTACAGCACGGGAGATGATCTCACGGGGCGAGACTCAAGACCACGACCTATCACCTAGTGGTTTGGTCAGGTACAAGAAGCGGATCTACGTACCGAAAGATGATGTACTACGACGGAAGATACTGGATGAGGCTCATAAGAGTAAATACACTCTACATCCAGGCATGGTCAAGATGTACCAGAACTTGAAATCTGAGTTTTGGTGGCCCGGGTTGAAGAACGATGTAACCCAATACGTGGCCAGATGCTTGACTTGCCAAAAAGTAAAGATCGAACACCAACGACCCCCTGGTCTTCTTCAAGGGTTAGAAATTCCAGAATGGAAGTGGGAGAACATAACTATGGATCTGGTGGTGGGATTGCCCAAGATCCGGAACCACGATGCAATCTGGGTAATTGTTGACCGACTAACTAAGTCATCACATTTTCTTCCCATCAGCGTCAACTATTCCCCAGAACAGTTGGCAAAAATCTATATCAAGGAGATCGTGAGACTCCATGGTGTACCCAAGAGCATTGTCTCTGACCGAGATCCGCGATTCACATCCCGATTTTGGCAAGCTTTGCATAAAGAGTTGGGTACAACGCTGAGACATAGTACGGCTTATCACCCTCGACCGATGGCCGGTCGGGGAAAAAGAACGATACAAACGCTTGAAGATATTCGAGAGAGCGTGTGTATTGGACTTTAAAGGGAGTTGGGACCAACACCTCCCATTAGTAGAATTCGCATACAACAACAGCTATCATGCGAGCATACAAATGGCTCCATTTGAAGCATTGTACGGGCGAAAGTGTCAATCACCTATATCTTTGGACGGAGTTATCTGAGAGAGAACTCCTTGGAACAAATATAGTTGATAAGACCTCTGAACAAATTACGTTAATCAAGAAGAGACTCCTAGCAAAGGCAAAGCGCATTTAAAATCTATGCGGACCAAAGGAGGAGACCTCTAGAATTCAAAGTCAGAGATCACGTGTTCCTAAAGGTGTCCCCAGTAACCGGTGTCGGTAGAACATTGAAAAGGCGAAAATTAAGTCCTCGTTACATAGGGCCGTTCGAAATCCTGGCAAAGCGTGGACCAGTCGCGTACCAAATGGCTTTACCCCCGAACCTGAGCAAACTTCACGACGTCTTCCATGTTTCCCAGTTGAAGAAATACCAACCAAACAGTGATCATGTTATTGAATATGAGGATGTTGAGGTGCGACATGACAATACCTTCGTAGTTGAGCCGGTGCAAATTCTCGATCACCGTGAGAAACGGCTAAGAAATAGAACTATTCTAATTGTGAAGGTGCTGGAAGGGTTTATCACCTAACGAAGCAACTTGGGAAATAGAAGAAGAAATGTGGGAGAAATATCCGGAGTTTATGGCCCGAAGTATGGGTAGTATAGAGTAAATTTCGAGGGCGAAATTTTATTTAACGGGGAGAAATGTAAAACCCTAAAATCCCTACTTATAGTGAAAGCCATATTTTGACAAATACTACATGTTTAATAGAGGAGAGTATGTTGTCTCTAAATTTTAAAAATTTGTTAACTATATTCTAGGCAATTTTCTCTTGGAAATTTAAAACAACCAAAGGCAAATCTTTAGGCCACATTTAAGGATCCTAAAATACAAATGATTATTATATTAAACCATGGTTCTTGAATAATCAAAAAGAGCAAGATAATGTGATGAAAATATGATGAGGGGTAACCAGTGCAAGTATACACTATCGGTGTAATACCGGCACGTATCCCAAGGTAATAAAATATCGTTCCCACAGGGACCAAAGTTCCAACTACCAACCCAATTTACTTTGATTTAAAGTTGATGCAACCATATGAATTTTTGATGAAAATATTTAAAGAAAGTAAAGTGACAAAGAAATTGAATTAAACTTTGTAGAATGAAATTAACAAAAGCCTAAGGTCATGTATATCATCAATAATCCATTTAATTGTTCTTCCTTACCAAAAGCTAGATTAAGACCTAATCTTCTTTTAAGGTAGAATTTAATTACTAAACCCTTGAATTGGAGTATGTCAATCGAATTTTAGATTTTAATCTAATTGCTTATTCCTAAGTCAATTAGCCTAATCCTTAATCCTAAAGTCATGTTCCCATGCCCCTTAGAATTAATTCTTGCATTAAGTCCAGAATTCTTTATGATTACATAAAGCCTATGTCAAGTTCCCTTGCTAGTACCTTATGTTCTTTAATCAATTGAACCTAGTATTAACTAGCCTTTCCCAAGGTCTAATTAATCTTTCAATTCCTTAATTAGATAATCAAACTAACTAAGGCATTAAGCATGGACTAAAGAAACATATCCAAGACAAGCATTTTGTAATTAAAAACAGAATTTCAATTAAACTTCATAAAGAATCCATACATGACCTTAGAAAGATACTTAGTTCATGCTACTCATGACCAAGCATACAAAAGGTAAAAGATGAAAAACATAAAATCAAACTAAAATAATTAAAAGGAAAGATTAAAACTAAGCCATACCAAGAAGGAGGCAAGAAATACAAAAGAAAAACAATACATGAAACTAATGATTAAAACTAAGCCATACCAAGAAGGAGGCGAGAAATTAAAGACAAGAATTAAAGGCAATATATGAAACCAATAAAGCAAAACTAAGCCATTCCAAGTAGGAGGCAAGAAATACAAGAAGGAAGCTAGAATGGGAGAGATCTTGGTCTCTCCAAGGTGTGTCTACAACTTCAAAACGTGCATGTATTTATAGAAGACTTGGAAGAACTATTGAGCCACAATTCTTGACTTTTGTGCTCCAAACACGCGTCCGATTTACAGCCTGGTTTTCACCCAGATTTCGGTGGCTTTCGGTGAAGTTGTCTTCATATGAAATGTATCCCCAGATGTCAGCTTTCTAGTCGCGCAAACCGGACCTAATTTGAATATCTTTAGCTCCATTTATGGATCAAACAATGCATGTTGTTCCAGAGTCCATCACAGCGCATTGTCTTGTCTTCCAAGCCCAATTTGGTCCTTGAAACGTCTTAATTAGCTTATGGGCTCTTCATAGAAGTTGTAGGGATTTGTTTCAGCTTTCCTAAACGATAAAATTCAGATCAATTGGAGGTCTAGAACTCAAGGTATGATCAAAATACCAAACAGTGTTCATTACCCAATTGTAAAGGAGATGTGATTTGAGCCCAATTTTGAACCAAATTCCAAATATGACTAAGATTAATGCAAATGAAGTCTAAAAACTCATTATGAAGATGAAATCACATATTTAACTAATTTTTCCATTAAAGCATGACAATGACAAAGTTTTTAGCTCCTTTTTGCATTTAAAATAATATGAATTTAAAGATTATCAAAATACTTAAGGAATTTTTAAGGATTGATAAGCAATTAAGTCTCCACTTAATAATGGTGTAAGCCTTCATGATGAATTATGGTGCATAAAGCTTGAGTAAATTAAACACTAAGTCTCCATGGTTAGCTAATAAATACAATTAGGAGTTAATTATGCTTTGCTAATGACACTTAAGCCTTTATGATGTCATCAAAGTGACATCACAAGGATGACATCACTAGAGCTCATGCTTAATGGTGTAAGGCCAAGATTTAATATAATCAACACAAAATCCAATCTAATGGATAGGGTTTAAGATAAGAGGATAATATATTATTTAACAAAATTAAATAATTGCATAATTAAATATAAAGACATGGGCTCATAAATGCAAAAATGGAGGAGGATAAATAGGAGAATTTAGAATAAAACTAAAAATAGGATAAAAACACTTGCACATGGGACCACTTGTGCAAAAATGCAAGGAGACAAGAGAGAGGGAGAGGGAGCACGGATGGGAGGGGAAAATGGAGAGGAAGAAAAAGAGAGAAAAAGAGAGAGAAAGGGAAAGGAAGAAAGAGAAAGGAAGAGAGAGGAAGAGAGAGAGTGAATAAAATATAATATTCTTTCCACACATGTTGAATTTAATTTTGGAAATTAAGATAATTAGCTAAATCCTATGTTATTAGAATCAACCAATGAGAGTGTTTTCTTCCCAAATTAAGTCTTCATGAAAGCACAAATTAACATGAGCCCTTGATAAGAAAAGTTGATCCAAGGGATAAAATTCATAAGCTTTTGCTATAAATAGAGGTCTTGCCTCTCCTTATTCTTCACACCAAATCAACCACCAAGTGGTGATTTCTAAAAAGGAGGAAGGAGTTCAAGAGCTTCAAGAGGTAAGCTTGTCTTTAGTTTTTAGTTTATAGTCTTTAGTTCTTATAGTTCTTAGTAGCTTTAGTAGAATTGTTAGTTTTAATCTAGGAAATAGGTAAAGTAATTTCCCATAATTTTTTTCAAGCCTTATTGCATCGAAAGATGTCTGACAAGGTGGAAACATGTTGGGGAGTGACTTCTAGGATTAATAAAACAAGTTAGTGTAAGATGGGAATTGTGGGGTGTTGCTGGGCAATGAGAGTCAGGCAGTTAGATAGTGATATTTTAAATGCAAGATCATATTCATAAATTCTGAAATAATTCATGTGTGTAGTAGACATGTTTAGCTTTCCATTGATATAAAATATGCATCAATTAGAGATCTGTAGAGGGAGATAAAAATTCTGGAAATAAGGCTACGTTTTTCTGGAAAATTCTGGGCAGAGGATGAACATCATCAAACTGGGAATGAATCACAAATTCTGGGTGTAAAAAAATATTTTTTCTCAAAAATATACATGCTGAGGTTTCCAGGAAATTTTACGGATCCTCGTTTCGAGTTTTCTAGAATTAATTATGATTTTTCAAAGTTAGACGAAAAATCTGCCCAGAAATACTGTACCAGCGTTTTTTCTACGAAATTTTGGAAATAAGTTGAAAAATAATCTCACCAAGAGAAAAAGGTCATTAGGGACTAAGATGTCTACTAGAATATTATTTGTGAATTAATAAATACGATATTACCATTATAGGATATACGTGATCATACACCGGCAGACGAACGTATCGACATCACCAAACGAAGGTACGGACGCGTCGTAACACGACTCGATGCTTATTGTATGCTTATATGTGGTGAATGATTTCATAGACTAAGACTCGGTCTTAGATCACTGTTTACACATTCAGCTTTACACGGGTTATAGTCTTGATAACGCCGTAGGATTGTTTTCCTAGCGCTGAGGACACGAGTGTACATCGTGGCACTGGTTAGTACAAACGTGAGTGACTTTACATGTCTTTGTGTGCTATGTATTGTTGATATGTTAATCTTGCATCTGCTTTGTGTGCTTATGTATTGATTATGTTGTAATGTCATGAATATCTGTCATACATATACCGTATTACTTAAGTATGAGGTTAACCGTTACGAGGTCCGGTGTGCATTGGACCTCGCTCTTCATCGTAGCATCGTGGTCGAGTGCGGAGGACCAAAGGTCGTTGACAAGGGTAAGCAGCCCGCTTGAGGACCCGGCTGAAGTTTCTTTTGTTTTTAGTCTATAAAATATTTTGGAATTATTGGGATGAATGTACCACTACTATAACAAACCATGGATGATATTTTGTAATTTACTCATCAGCACTCACTCTTTTGAATTGCTCCGATGCGCCACTCTGATCAAATTATTTTGAAAACGCTTTACAAAAATGGGGTGTTACACTCAATGGTGGCCAATCAAGAAACAATAGCAATAAACACAGGATTAAATAAATTGAAATAAAATTAAGTAAAACTAACCAGTGGGAATAATCTCTAAAACCCATACAAGTTCATAGGTTCTCTAGGTTGAAAAGAAAATTTAGCCACACATGGTTCTAATAAAATCCATAATAAAAGATAAGAATTCAGGTTTAAATAATAAAGAGAGAGATGAAAGAAAGTTTCTCCGTCGCCTCCACAGTCCTTCCATCCTTCCGTGGAGATGATGAAGAGAACCGAAATGTTCAGCCGCTACTCCTCGGCTTCTTCGTTTCTTCTCGTTCTACGTCTCTCGATCCTCCCTCTTGCTTCTTCCTTTCTTCATATATATAACCCAGATCATGCAATTGATTTTGTTTCTATTTTTCTTGCATGAGACCACCGAGTTTGGCGATTGCATATCCTCTTAATTGTTTTTTTTTACTTCTTTCCAAATCAACTAATATTTCCTGCAAAATATAATAGAAATCAGTAGATTTTATATCAAAACATCTTTTTATCCTATAATGATAGTAGGAAAGTATATAAAAGATTATTAAATAGGTATATAATATCAATAAATCCAACTAATTATCATAAAATGTACACCTATTTAATCATAAAATTATACTTATCACCTTCGTTAATGCTCCATCTTAAATGCTCATCTATTTATAGGTATATCAGAGAATAACAGAGTAGATTGTCGCTAATGACCGTTGTAAGCATTCAAATCTATCCTTTAGAGAGTAATTGTAGTCATTGATGAAATTGAATGTTGGCTTTCTCTCTACTAAGCATTCAATGCTTCTGACAAATTTTTCTTTTCTTCAACTTGAAATTAATCCAGAGTTTAATTCTTATTGGAAACAGAGAGGAGAGAAGGAAGAGAGATGTGAGAATAATTTGTAAATGTAGAGAGAGAAAACTTTACTAGGGGTAAACTTGTAAAAATTTATCATTTTAAAGTATATTTAATGAATTAACTTACATTCCTTAATTTGTAAGAATTCATTAAAATTATATCATAATGAGGATCAGAATATTGTATACCAAACAAGATAGATAGTGTTAAAGTTTTATCAAGTCTATACTAACATGTTTTTTAGCCTATCTTGTTTTTTTTTTTTTTTCTTATACAACCGAAATAAGTAATTCGAAACAAACAATATTGGGGTTCTACAACTCCTTGAATGGTTTGAAGAGCATGCGTTGTCTACTTGTCTTCAATAACGACATGTGCATCCTTTTTCGAAACTTCGCTGGCGGATTTGTCAGTGACAAGTGAGAAAGCTCCACCCACTTTAATGATGGTCTTATGCTTCAGGTTTGAAGGATCAATGTTCTCTTGTCACTGAAAAAAAGAAAAATCTAGCATATTATTGATGAATTAGCAACAAAAAAGAAGGGAAAATGACAGCCAGGTCCCAAAGATCATAAACAATTACAAAAAATCACAGCAGAAATTCACATATCAAAAGATATTATTTCTATTAACAATGTGAAGTACTATATTTAAAATAGAAATTACTATATTTACAACAAAATTTAAAAACCTAGTCATTCACAACAATTAAAAAAAACTATATTTATAACAGGAATTAAAGTGTCATATTCATTACAAAATTTAAACACCTGGATTTTGTTTCAAACTCAAGTCCTTACGAGAGGTAATTTACATGAGAAAAAGACTACATTTACAACAACAAGTACTATATTCACAACAAAATTTTAAACTTGATCATTCATAAAGAAAAAGTCATATTCATAACAGGAAGTGCTATATTTACAACAAAATTTAAAAACCTGGATATTGTTTCAATACAAATAATAACAAAAAAGTCCTAAGACTTTTTTGATATATGAATTTATGTTGAGACTTTTTTGTAATTTTTATGGTCTTTGAGACCTTACTGTCATTTTCCCAAAGAAAGAATTATTGACAGAATTTCAAGTCCGTCGGAAACTGACTAGGGATTACTCCAACGGGTAATCTGCTTTGGTATTAACAATTAAAAAATATATATAATATTTATATAAATATATATATTTTGGTTTTTATAATATATTATTTAATATTTATTTTAAATTTTTTTATTCCATTTAAATATTTATTATCAATATAATATATATTTAATATATTATTTTAAATATTAATTTTCTTACAATGAAATATTTTATATTTATATTTTAGTTATATATTATTTTTTATTTTATTTATTTATTATATTATATAAGTTCATATAATATAATAATAAAAAGTTATAAATTTTACTACCGATGGAATTGTTCCGTCTCGGTAATTATCGATTGAAAGAATTCCATACGTAATTCCTTTTTTGTTTTTTGTTTTTGTTTTGGTAGTGTGTTGGCGAAGCTTCTTCATTCAATTGATACCCTTGAGCTGATTAGATGTATTTTTCACACACCTAGCACAATTCAACAAAGTATGCACAAAGCCCTAACATAGCACGATACAAAAGATTCATCATGTGACAAATGGCTCCGAGGAGACTCTGCAAAGATTAACTAAATAATCAAGCCCATATGGAGTCTTCTCCAATGTACCAGAACAAGAACAATCAGTTGTAACAACAACAAAAAGAACAATCAGTTAAAAATGTTGAGAGCAACCCCTCGTCCTTGGGTTCAATTGGCGTGGGGGTCAGTCTCCTCACCTTTAGGGAGGGAGTTCGATCCCTGCATTGGTTGTAATACCCGAAAAACTACATTTAATCCTAAAATACAATATGTCGGTAGGAAATACCTATTTAAAAAGAAGAGTATGTTATCTCTAAATTCTTGTAGGTTGTTTATTTATTTTAGGCAATTTCTTCTAGAATTTAAGACCTAAAATTTCTAAAATACATTATGGATCATAAGATACCTTAATAATATTATAATTAACCATAATCTTAAGTTATGCATAAAGGAGTGTTTTAATGATATTAAAATACTTACTTCACTAAGGGAAAATTTTCAAATACTAGTGGGCAATTTAAATTTGCAATAATTAAAAGATTAACCTTAATTTTCGAAATAAATTAACGTTTTAGTTTAAATGGTGTAACTAGGAATATACCCACTTAATCAAGGGCTCAATGATATCAAAAGACCAAGATTAGCCCAAAGGAGATTACTACCAATCATAATTAAAATAGTAACCAACAAATTAAGCCTAAAAACATCTAAAATGCCATATTAGAGATTTTTCCCAAAAATTAAATTAATTCCCCTATTTTCTTTGCAAGGGGCTAAATTCACCATTGAATTAGGTTAAATGATAAACTAATAAATACAAGAGCATTATAAAAATTTAAGAGAAATCACCAACAATTAAAAAGCCATTAAAATTACACTAATGGAATATTTAGGTAATTCTTTACAATTAATGTTAATAGTCACCAATTAAAGATATATTAGGATAATTAAAGGTCAAGGACCAATAAGGGGTAAGCAAAATTTATATTTATCTTGAATATTGTATTTTGGCAAATTAATACCTATTTAAATAGGAGAATATGTTGTCTCTAATTTTAGTAATTTATTTGAGTATTTTCCTTGGAAATTAAAGAAGCAAAAATCCAATACTATATTAGGGACCATGGGTTGCCCTATGATTATTAAAAAAAATGCATGGTACATAAATGGTTATAGAAAATTAAAAAGTTGTGAGAAAATAATTAAACCAATTAAAGAAAATTGCCAACAATTAGTAGATAATTAAATCTACATTAATTAAATTAATAAAACTTTCATAATTAATTTAATAAAATGTTTCAAGAGGCAACCAAGGCTTAGGTGTGGATGATTGTGGACCATAGGAGAGTAAAGCAAAAAAATGAATGAAGGAGGAGAGGCCACAATGCAAGCTTGGAGAGTGCATGAAGGAGGAAGAGCCACCAAAGCACTCTTGGGGCCAAAAGCTTTACACATGGGGACAATTTTGACACCAAGGCAAGAGGCTTTGGTGAAAAATCAAAGGAGGAAGGTTGGGGGGAGGTAGGCCACGTTTTTTGGCTCAACTGGAAGGAGAATTCAGATTCAAACCCATGGCCAAAAATGAAAGATGTGTAAGTTAGAGAATTACAAGATTGCCATAGCTTTTTCCTATAAATAGAGCACCAACCTCTTCACAAATTTCACACCAAAGCAAACTTAGTAAATCTGATATAGAGAGTGAAAGTGAGAGTGAGGGGTCTTGAAGAAGGAGGAGCAAATTTCTTGGTAAGTTCTCTAGCTCTAGTCTTAAGTTCTTTAAGTTTTAGTTCTTAAATTCTTAGATAGAAGTAGTTTAGATCTTAAATATTCTAGAATAATTTTATTTTCATGTTTTTATGGTCAAAATTGGCTTTATTTCGAAAAAATAAAGAGAGAGGTTATATAGCAAAATTTTTGGAAGAGAAACATCAAAGTAACGGTTTCGCGAAATTTCATCGGGTTCGGAATTTCTGGAGTCAGTGATGAAAACACCAGAATTTCATATTGAAAATATAGTCACACAATTCTGATAAAATTCATGGTTAAAATAGACATATAGAGATTTTTAAATATGTCAAGAACATGTCAAAATGATTTCTGTGCAGAGAGATAAAAATCCTCAAATTTAGGCTATGAATTTCTAGGAAAATTCTGGGCAGAGGCTCAAAACTTAAAACCTGGGAGTGATTCGTGCAATCTGGGCAGAATTGATTATTTTTAATTGAAAATAGACATCCTAAGGATTCCAAGGAATTTTACGGATCCTCGTTTCGATGTTTCTAAAATTAATTATGATTTTTCAAAGTTAGACGAAATGCTGCCCAGATTTGTACCAGCGTTGTTCTACGAATTTTGAAGGAATAAAGTGAAAAATAAATGTTGCAAGGGAAAAATAGTCATTAGTGGCCAAAATATCTCTTAGGATATTATTTGTAAATTAATAAATATGATATTACCATTATAGGATACTCGTGATCACCGTCCGACCGTCAACGACTCAACGTACCGACAACACCGACGAAGGTACGGGACGCGTCATCGTAACACTAACTCTGATGTTTATCGTATACCTATATTTGTGATAGTTGTATTCCTAGACTGAAACTCTGTTTTTAAAAGTATTGATCATACATATACAGTTGTACACGGGTTAAGGTTTTGATAATGCCGTTGAGTTTTCCTAGCCGAGGACACGATAGGCCATCGTGGCATCGTGAATAGTGCGAGACTATAATAACGTTCATATGCAAGTGGGCGTGTTACGTTATTATCTTTCATATGTGAATATTGCTTTGTGATACCATGAATAAACTGCCATACATACTTATTACATGAACATGAGGTTAACCGTTACCCGAGGTTCAATGGGTATTGAACCTCGCTCTTACCATAGCTTTCAGGATCCGGAGTAAACAGACCGGAGACAAGGGTAAGCAAAGCAGATATAGGAGCCGGCTGGAGGAAGCCCTTTTATTTTGTACTTAATAATGACATTCGATTTTTGTAAACGCCGTTAAAAGCTAACACATACAAGTGGACGTTATCGCAGTTACTTTTGTTTTAATACTATTTACTTCCGATGCTCTACTCGATCAAATACTTCAAAAAAAAAAAAAAAAAAAACGCTTCCGAAAATTGGGATGTTACATTGGTCAAGGCGTTGGGGGAGGCATCCTAGGGGTCTAAAAAGCAGTAGTAATGCTGGTAGAGGTGGAGGCATGTGTACTCTCCGCCGCATCCCTTATGGACTAGGCTCCAAGCCCGTGCCGCCTTGGACTTGATAAGGTGAGCCTAACCCCTCCTAAAATTTTTAGTAAAAAAAAAAAAAAATGTTGAGAGCAGCAATAATGGGATGAGACAAACACCAAAAATAAGCATTATTTCAATTTACCTTATAAATGATATATTATATTAATGATTGGGGAAATATTTTATTAGACATAATATTCAGGCAAGAAGTTACTTTTTCCCCTTCTTTTTTTTTTTTTTCCCCCTTTTTTGCAATGTCTATCAGGCGAAAAATCCACAGAAACTAAAACCTATCCCTTTCCTCATAAAATCATGTTTTGAGCTCTAAAATTTAGGTTTAACCACGGCCCAAGTCCGACTTTGGGCAAGGGCTACTGAAACTACTAATTTACTTCTTTATCGATGTTGGAATCACCAAATAACTTGTAACAATTAATCATTCATACTTTATAAGGATTTTCTGCGTTAATTAGCTTCTTTATCTTATAATGTAATTTCCTAAAAATGGCTAAAAAGAATAACCTCTAACTATTGTTCTTGAATTATTTTGAGTAATTGGGCCCTTAATTCACAAATTTTTGTTTAAATATATTTATTATGTTACTTTTGGGGAATTAAATCTCTTCATAATTTTTTTAAAATCTCTAAAATAATATTTTCCTAATTTCCTCAGCTGAAAATAATTTCAACATTTATTTCTATCTCACGCACAAATCAAATAGGCTTTTTGGGTAATTAATTTACTTCGTAGGCTTACTTTATATTCACTTACCTCTGGCCTTAAAAATACCTCAGAAGCCTTTTGATTTTATCTATATATAAAATTTAGGGTGTTATTAGATGTTTATGCAATGGATAGTACCAAACCCTAGAATGACGTCTTCGGCCTTCCTAACTCATTTTTTATTATTATGGCGTCTCTAATTATCTAGAGAACCCTATCAAATTTAGCATAATTGGCCTAAATCAATGATTAAAGTCAAAGGATCAACTTTCAGCCACTATCACACTCTTGTAAGGTAACACAACCTGGCCTACACCTTTACATGAGCAAGTTAAATATGCACGTAATTACACCTTCTAACACAAAGGAAGCAATTCAATACACTAATAAAGCATAATCATATCTTATATGTAATGTATAAAAGAATCACCAAATCACAAGAATAGATGTTTCTCTCAACAATAACACAATAATAATCGAAGTCAATCATCATCTCAGCTGAAACAGGCTTCAAGTATGATGGAGATCGGATGAAATAAAAAAATTTAAGTATGATGGAGGCGCACGGAGGCCAGTTGAGGGGAGAAAGTATGATGGTAGAAGGCGGACGGAGGTGAAGGAATGGATGGAAGGATGGTGGTTGTGAATGGGAGAATCAAGGGTCCTGTCAAGCTCAGAGTTTGAGAGTATTGTTGAGGGAAGATTAATAAAGGTAAATTAGGAAAAGATTAACAAATATGATAATTATGTCTTATATTTAGGACCAATATCAGCTCCTTAAATATTTTGTATATTAAGGATGGGAGGAGTATTTCATATGTTCAAGAGGAAAATGCCCATAAGAAATTAAATACAATTAATTTGGCCATTTAATACCATTGTTAGTGCGGGATTACCATTCAATCAAATCATAGTTCTTAGTCTCTATAATAATTTTATAAGGATTTAGTATGAGGTTAAAGGTGTGTTAAGTCCAAGGATCAAAGATAAAACTCATTGGAAGTATAGGGACTAAAACAACAACTCGTATGAACCAAAACCAAAACTCATTCAAAGTATAGGAACCAGAATCAATACTATTGATCCCTAGAGTAAACACATGTTGTTAATCTCAGATCAAATTTTTATGAACTTAATTATATGAATTTAAAACGATAATTTGATTTTATATGGATCAAAATCAAAATCCAAACAAAGAGCAAGGACCAACAAAATGGTTTTAACTCATTAGTAATTTGCAAGTTATTCAAATATATTTGAGCAAAGTGAACATATCCTTGGTGAGATTCTGTATGTTTCAATTTCAAATTATCATTAGTAATTTGCAAGTTATTCGATTATATTTAAGCAAAGTGAACATATCATTGGTGAGATTTTGTATGTTTTAAATTTCAAATTATTGTTACATGTGACAACTGCCCGCACATCAAGAAAAACACAACATATCTATATAACTTATCACCACCAAACCTAATCAAAAGCATTAAAAAATTAAGCAAGAAAGTATAGATGATGGTATAAAAAAGACACCAATGTCATATAATAGAGATGCTTATCTTTATTGAATTATAAGCTTATCATTCCAAATTGATATACTAAGAGACAATGCAAATACAAAAGAGAAGAATGAGAAATAGAGCAGGGTAACAAAACCACCAACTCATCAACATTCTCAATCTTTTTATTTGAAGCAAGCTAGTCTTCCGTCTCACATCTGAAATTCAGATCTGAGGCACAATTGAGAGTACATTCTGAAGATCCTGAAGAAGGTCTTCGACGTCCTCGATTCCCACAGAAATACGTACAAGATCTTTAGTTATACCCATGCGCAGTTTCTCTTGGTCAGGAATGGGACCATGGGACGTGTACCAAGGCAAGCATATAGAGGAACCAACACCACCTACACAACGAAAACAAAAACAAAAAATAAAACTTTATTTTAAAATTCACAAAATCCATGTCTGCCAATTTATTACTCATCTCGATCCTTATTATAAAATCCTTCCCTATGGTCTATAATATACCCTTATAGTTTATATTAGTAGTTTCTCTCTAAAGGTCCTTTACTTTGATATTCCCAACTAAGTAAAGAATCTTGTAACTAATCAAACAACATCCTCTTAATAACTGTTACATAACATGGTATATTCCCCAAGATACTTACCAAAACTAACAGTCATGCTAAAGTATTTAGTATCTTCAACAATCTGCTTTGAGAGTGGTAATGAGCCTGTTTTAAAGCTAAGCACGGATCCTGGACCCTTTGACTGCAAAATAGAAACTCCACGAATAATGGATAAAATCATCACGGGCAGATATTTATTTTCAATTACAATAGCTAATTAAATCATACCTGAGAGTGGTGCAGTTCATATCCAGGATCACTACGAAGACCAGGATAGTTAATTTCCTTTACTTTAGGATGGCTGGCAAGAAACTCAGCAACAAGTTGTGCATTTCTCTGCAAAATATAATAATAGCTTGGTTGTAACTCAATACTTTTTACAGAAATATAAATAATGCCACTGTTAAAGGACTTAATTACGAGCACACCAAACATTATTTTAAATTCATTAGTTTGTAACATGAATATGGCATTTAATGTTTGGTTTGGCACCTGTTTCTCCTCAACTCGCAACGCCATCGTTTTGATCCCTTCCAAACATATCCAAGAGTCCTTTGGAGACAAGCCACAACCCGTCGAATTTTTGTAATCATTTATTTGGTCTGCCAAACTTTACACGCAAAAAAAATAAATAATAATAAAAAAAAAAAAATAAAAAAGAGGGATACACAAAGATCCATATTATTATTACAATAAAAAGTATAAACAAATGAGGAAAATAAAGAAAAAAGTACAATTGAAAATAGTTCTCAATTGCCAAAGAAAAATAGCTCATACTCTTTGTTATTCGTAGCAAGACTACCAGCCAGGCAACTGCTGTTCCCAGCAATAAATTTTGTAGCTGAGTGCATAACAATATCTGGAAACAAAAGAACATGTTAAGTATCTTTCTCTCTATATATATATTTGAAGTGTGGTATAAATATATACCTGCTCCAAGTTCCAATGGATTATTTAACACGGGAGACATTACACTATTGTCAATAAATAGAATAGCTCCATAGGCATGAGCTATCTTGGCTATTTCCTGTACATAAATCAACAAAATGAAATAAATTTTTTTAACATTTAAAATAATTCCATGACAGTGGTACCCATAATTCATACATGTTATTGAGGTTGGGTCCATGTGAGAACTTGATAATGGTTAGATTGTCATCATGGGCCTTTATTTATGAAAGAGGGGGGGGATGGGATGGAATATTTGTATATATTGATGGGGCGTTAATAGGTGAAACGAAAACACACAAAAAAAAACTTCCAACAAATAAAGAAAATAACTTACTCGGATGTCAGATATTTTTAGCTGAGGATTGCTGGGAGTCTCTAACCATAGCAACTTAGTCTTATCGGATATAGCTTCTCTCACATTTTCTAGAATACTTGTGTTTACTTTCCTGTTCACGCAGGCAATATACAATACATCATCTTATAGAAATAAACCCAACAATATAATAATTTGTTTTCGTAATCCATTACTCCCCACATAAAAGCTGAAAAAGTCATACTTACTTCACTATGATTCCTTCCTTTCTTGCCATTAGATTGTTTATAAAGTTATATGAACCCCCATAGATATCCTCTACAGTAATGATTTCATCCCCTGTATATTGGAATTATATAAGTAAATGACAATAAAAGCAATGATGTAAACAAATAGTGCTAGTTCTTGTTATATTTATAGAATATAAACAAGTAGTAATAGTTGATTTTATTTTATTAATTTCTCCAAATAAAACTATGAGAAGAAATATAAACAATTAGTACTAGTTCTTGTTATATTTATATAATGAATATAGAATTATGGGGATTTAAATATATGTATTAGGAATTATGTATAGAGTTGTATTAGGCTCTCACTGAATATTTTTATCGGGTTCTTATAATTTTCTCAATTATGGGTCTTAGTTCTTATAATCATGATTTAATACTTTAAAACAGACAAAATAACAGAGTAGCTCATGTCATGAGTCCCACTCAACGCACTCATAAATTAGTTTGTTTTCCAATAGTACTAAATAAAATCAAAATCAACTACATTAGGATTATATGCACACATACATACATATAAACGATCTTAAGCATATACTCCCTCCGGTCCTAATTATAGGAGCAAATTACCAGAATTTGGAGGGATTAAGGAGGAAGTTAAATTAGTTAATTATATATATTTTCCTAAAATACCCTTACCTAAAACACGACACACACTGTATATTTCAGAAATTAAATTCACGATTTGCTTATTTGAGAAGATAGCTTGAAACGCGTATATATAAACGAGCTAGTCAAATTTATCAAAATGAAAATGATTATAATATTGCATCGACACACTGGCGTCCAGTGTTAATTCATATCCAATTCCATTAATACTAATATACTGAGCTGACTAGTTGACTAACCGACGGCTATTTGCAGGAATGTACAGCAAATCACTTGAATTATATATCTTTTTAACTACTCCAAGGTATAAAGTTTTACTAATTGATAATTTTTGTTGCAAATATACCGGACAACATTCATAGAAAAAAATACACCTTTTTTCTTTTTTATTGGTGTTCAGTATTGTAATACTCATCCTCAATCACATTAGATATTAATACTACCTCATCAAAATGTCTAAAAAAAATTATTAGGTTATTTTAGGGGAAAAAATTAATCACTTTGGACGGATAGTTACAAAAAAAATATTTTTTCAAATTAATATTAAAATTATTTTATTTAAAAATAAAAAATAAAGTAGAATTTCTCACTTGATAGAATATAAGCATATTGTAAATTAATTATTGTGGAAGAAGTATTAGTAGGGGTGATATGGGAAAAATATGACAAAAATTGCTCAAAATTATTTTATATAAAAAAGTATAATTTAGGTGTATATGACATTAATGAGTTGCAAACATTATTTACTTTAAAATATATAGGTGTATTATTAAATTATTATTGTCTTTAATTATTATTGAGAAAGTATAAATATGGGTATTATAGGAAAAAAATGACAAGTTAAAACTTGCTCTTATAATTAGGACCAAAACCAACTCCAAAATTTGCTCCTATAATTAGGACCGGAGGGAGTAATATTTTTTTTACTTTTATGTTGATAACTTGCAGTTGAGTTAAAAAATTGAAACAGACTAAATGATGAAGAAGTGTACCAGGATTAACAAGTTCACAAACAGCAGTCAAAGCAGACATTCCACTACTGAAGCAGTAGGCATACTCTGCGTTGTCAAGCTTTGCTAATAAACTGAGAATACAGAATAAGTCAAGTTAAGAGTGAAAGGGGGAAAAAAGAATAGGATATAGAAAGAAAAGGAACTACTAACGCTTCCAAAGTATTCCGGGTGGGATTTGCACTTCTGGAGTAGCCATATTCACCAAATTCTGTAGCAGATTTCTGCATGAAGAAAAACATACATACATATATATATATATAAAGATATGAAAAAATAATAATTAAATGCACAATTACTAGTAAAGGGCTTAATTAGCATGCATATATAGATCTCATATAATGATTCATCTTTGGTTAGTAATACAGATCTGTGTTTGCCTTCTTTATCTAATTCCTCGATCCCACTCAATGTTGAAGGTTAGGATATTATCCTCTATAAATATAAAAGCATGAATTATCATTATTGTTATGACATCATATGGCATAAGGATTCTTCTCTCAAAGAATCCTTGTGGAAATTCTTCTCTCAAAGAATCCTTGTGGAAATCTCAATCAGCATATAGTCTTGCTTCCCTTTCTAAATGTCTAAGAGCCTCATTATTCTTAATTCATATAGGTCCCTCATAATAGCCAACTCAAGCCTTCTCTCACGGTCTTTAGTGTCAAAAAAATGCTTCATCCGTATTCTTGCTCAACCATCTTATCCATTGGCTATCATTTAGCAGGAGATAATAGCATTGCTTTTTGACTTTTCCTGTATTCGTGCAAAGACCACATCTTTGCCTTCTTCTCTTAAGTTTTCATGTTGGTGCTTTAATTATATGTAACTTATAAAAATTGTTTTAACTTAATATCATTTTGTCTTGAACCCAAAAGACAAAAAAACAAAAAAACAAAAACAAAAGAAGCATGCATGGATCAAATTCTCTCACCATTTTGAAAGTGGCAGTTTGGTAAATTGGTGTAGAAGTTGCTTTGAAAGGATCCCAGTCAGCATGATAATTCACTAAAAGTGTAGACAAACTGGGCTCTTTTATTTCTGTAAACAGGAAAAAAAAAAAAGACAAAAAAAAAAAAGCAAAGTATCAACACAAGGCCAAAGACTTTATAGCCTAGTAGCATAAAAACTTCCTTGTAGGTGAGAGATCACCGGTTCGATCCACTTATTACCTTAGGTGGTTTGAAACCTACCCTTTAATTCAAAAGAAAAATAAAAAATAAAAAAGAATGTCAACACAAGCAACCCGTCACAAACCTTTAGGTGGAGAGACAACAGTTTCCACCACAGCCGGCTTGGTGTTGGTCTGCTCTGTTTTGATTAAGCAATTTACTCTGAAGCCCTTTCCAGGTGAACTTGTGATCTTAAAAAACAAAGTAATATAATGAGAAACGTTATCATTAAACTATCACAGTAAGCAATAATTACAATAACTATAACAAAAATTTGGTAAAGGAAAAGGTACATAATAAGGTGTCTGGAAAAAGATTGTTAATTGTTACCTTAGTGTGGGGAATAACAGTAACCGAAGGAATCAAAGGGTTGAGAAAAGTAGAGGACAAAGCCATCTCTGAAGATAAAGAAAGAGATAGAGATCTGATAAGCTTATGCTCTTGGATTAGCCGTAGCAAACCACAACTTGATTCAACGTCAAAGCTATAGATGCATATATATATACGCACACGGACACACAGAGTCTCACTGTAAGAGAATATTTTTCTGTAGACTTACACAAACACATTCACATGCTATGCACATGTCACTTACAAGAAGCTTCAGCGTACACCAAGTGCATTATTTTATCAGTCAAATTAAAGTAATTATTTAACTGTAGCTTAAACTACCACTGTTGGTTGGAACTTGGAACATAAAAACAGCCTTCATCCCCTAGCACAATCCCATAAATTATTTAAAATAATATATCATCAAGTTGCCGGATTTATATTATTAAATATCAAAGTTGATATCCATTAAGCAATACATCATTTAATTAACAAATATATCATCAAGTTGCCAGATTTATATTATTAAGTATCAAAGTTGATATCCATTAACCTCTTTTTATAAAAATAAAAATTAAACTCATTTAATTTCTTTAAGGATATAATAGATTTTTTAGATTTTTTAAATTTTATTAACATTAAATGAATTTTTTAACTCACATAAATTTCTTCTAAAATAAAAATAAATCATATTTTTTTTTGTTTAACATATATAATAAACTATAAAACACCTTGAGTTTTATTTAAATCATATAATTATATTTTTAATTAAAATTTTTGTTTATTTTAGCAAATTATAATTTTGACAAAATTGAAGAATGAGTAATTTTGTCCATAGATATTTATACAAGTAGTTTTGAATAATGATAATTGAGAAAAAAATTATTCAATTTAGTAAAATTTAGAATTTTGTGCTAGACGCTCTTGGAGTAATAGTTTGTTATGTTGGACGCACCTTAGATAACGGAAGTTAACTTTTTGCTAATGGCGTTGTGCTGAACGCTCCTTTTTAAAAATTTGTTGTGCTGGGCGCTCAACTCAATAGTTAATTATGTTGGACGCTCCTGAGCTAATAGTTTGTTGTGTTGGACCCACCTTAACCCATCAAAATACTACCAATTCCAAGGTGTTAAACTAGATCTCAACCAATGTCAAGCTTACGTCTGTATCCACAATTTCTTCTTTTAGTTTTTCCGAGCCTGCCACTCTATATCAGTCCCCCAACTTGTATTATATTTTAAAATTATATTAAAAAAAAAGGATATAGCAAACAAAACATAACTTGTATGTTTTTTTTATATTATATTCATAATATTTATGTTAATAAAAGTATATCCAGAAGGTTATATATTGAAGTATTTATTTTTAGGTTTAGGAAGGCGGACACAAATAATTTGAGATTTTGACAAGGAGCCAAGCCTGCCACCTCTCATTTATTAAAAAAAGCTTTCGACTCGTTAGATTATAGTGCTATATATATTTGGGTTATGTAATATTTCAACATCTCGCACTAAAAGTCGTCAAAAGGGGAGGTATCCAAACCTTTATAACCAATGTAAGATATAACACTATTCTAACATCTCAACACCTTACTCTCGATTTTTTCTGCTTTGGGGTCCTTGTCACCTCTCACAGTTTTAAAAATCTTTGAGATAGGAGGTATTTAGACCCATATAAGTTGTATTTTGTTCTCCACCCTAGCCGATGTAAGATATAATACTCCACCCATCTTTGGCCTTTGTGTCATCGATGGCACATCAAGCCACTCTACTAGAATGTGGCTCTGATACCACTTTATCACGACCCAAAATCCAAGCCATAACCGGCACATAGGCTAAGCCAAATTACTCTTCTTATCATAGCTAGCCAAAGCAACTCATACAAACTCTCAGGTAAACATCTCCACAACAAAAAGACTTTACACTGCCGTAGTAGTCATGCCGTCATGGGATCCCACAGGGCAGAACACTCCACTACAGACAGGCATGCCACCTCAGCCACTCCTTGACAATTGCAAATATTATTAATAAATAATTATGGGATATAATATCCACCGACAATTTTGCGATATATCATAGCTGGTCATTGTCCTCTAGCTGATTAATTAGATTAAAATGGGAAATTATGTTCAAGTTGGCGTGTATAAACAAAACAAAAAAATCAAGTTGGCACTTCACATGTGGCTTGATCGTGAATTTTGATAAATATATAATATAACGAGTTAATTATGATAGGACATTTGTGTTATATCCAACATTATCTTTTCATGTGTATCTAGTATTATAAGAATTTTGTGATGTATCTCACATCTTGAAGAATTTTTTAGGTGGGTCCAACATCCTAAAATATTTTTGCTGGGTGTACTTTAAAAAATATTTAAGGGTGGTGGATGCACCAAAAATACTTTATGGTGTTAGGCGCACATGAAAATAATATTTCAAGATATTAAATGGACTACAAAATACTTTAGAATGTTAGATACACCTAAGAAAATACTTCAGGGTGTATGATACACTTTAACCCTACGACAAATAGAACAAAACTTAAGTTGCTTATACCTATTAGATTAAGATTTTCAATCAAACTGTTATTTTACTATTATTAGTTGTCAAAATGCATATTTACACTTATAAATTCACCTACAAAAGCTCGTAAGTTTTTGTATGAGCTCTTTCAAAATAAATTAGAATTTGTAAATTTTCATATGGACACTTGCTATTGTTGGTTATTAAAATTAGGATTTGTAAGATTTTATATGGAAACTTGTTATTTTACTATTATTAATTAGTTGTTAAAATCTACGTATGCACTTTATAAATTTACATGTAAACATGAGGTAATAGATATAAACAATTTGACTTAAATTTTATCATATTCGAGATATTGGAGTGCAAGTGGCAATTTAAATATAAGTCTATGATTATTATAATTTCTACATCAGTAGAATGTTAATCAACATGAATGGACTGAGATAGATCAAACTTATAATGAATCATAAAGTCATGTATGTCTTTTTGTTTTTATATTAATAAATCAAACTAAAAGATAGACCCAATCTCTTATCAATATTAACCTATTCATTGTTGTCCGAATATTACAGTGTTAATTGTTCATCTTTTTATTTTTCCCAACACGTGAGAGAATATTTTACGTGTCAGAGAGAAGACAACACTAATAACCCTGTCGGATCTAATTCATCAGTTTTATCGCCGGTAAGACCACGCTATCGTAAAATATTAATATCTTGGTAAAGAGCGAAGGGGACAGTTTAGCCATTCTATAATATTCTATTTTGTTAATTTAATTAATTAGCTGCAGTACAAAGCCGAGGGAGACTATGTAATATAATATCACATCCTATCTCACAAGGAGAGAGGCGAAAAGCTCTAGAGGACAAATGATATCATATATATAGAATAAAAGGAAAATACATTTAGATTCTCTTAGTTTTGGTGGTAAAGAGAGTGGCTAAAACTTCAATGTGATACAAACGAGAGTTTATTAGTTTTCCATTAGCTCATTGTATGTCTCGTGATTTGTTTGGTCTGATTTTTGTAATTGGTACATGTTTATGAGACTTGGATGAGTGTTCATTGTTCTTGATGGATTGCCTTTGTGTTGAATTATCTATTGGTCCATTTGGATTATATATTGAACTTATTTTTCTTTTGAATTAATGAAGTCATGCATTCTATGTGATTACTAGTGTGTATGATGGATTTATTTCAAATTGAGTGTCACGATAGTGCTCCCATCAAAGAGGAAGCAAGTGCATTAAAATGATTTTCAAATACACATCAAGTGATTTTTAACAATTTCTTCAATAGATGACTATGGATGCAATCTTAAGATTAGTAATTAATTAAGTAGATTAGACTCAATGCGATTGCTTGAAGTTTTCATTTTGACTTGGTGAAAATTAACTTCAAAATCATTTTAAGAAGCTAGGAAAGCCATTAACGTTGCTATCAAAACTCATTTCATCAAACTCCATTCCATTCAATCATTCTCCATTTAATTTTATCAAAAGTATAAAAAATAATAGTTTAGCTTTTAATTAAATTGCATTCTTGTGTTAGTGATTAATATGAGAAACCAAAACCAATTTTCTCCTTATTTTGATTGCATTTCCATGGTATTTAAATTTCCTATGAATCAATAAAAGGCTACTTGAGAACCGATAAGGTACGATCCTAGGTTTGCCTATATGCAATTCTTAGTTAAATTTTGATTGTGGACCCCAAAGCTATTGTATAAAAGGCCCTAATCAAATGGCGTCATTGCTAGGGAGCTAAGTAATTGGCTCCCTAGGTAATCTAGTTATCAAATTAACTTTTAGGGAAAACTAAAATCAAGGACCTATAGCAGATAATATTTATTGAGAAGGACCGAAAAAGTTGTAATTATTTAGAAGGACCAATTAACAAAATAAAAATTTAAAAATACAAAATTGCCCCTAATCAAACCTCCTACATTTTCTCTTCCATTTTGTTTAAAACCAATATGAATTTCTAAATTTAATTAAATTAAACACAATTTCTCTCCAATAAGATATTTATGGAAAAAATAACACAAACATCTTTAAGTTATATAATGATAAGATATGAAATGCATTTAATTTTTTATTTTGGTTGATAAAGTTCCTTTGATAGAGCTTTTTTTCATGATTTATATTAAATTATGTAAATCAAGAAAAAATTATATAAAAGTGTTAAAGAGCCAATATCTATCTTACGACTCATGAGTAATAATTAAATGATATGATTATGTAGATATTAATTAAGGTTAAAATTAAAAATGATGATTTTGGCGGTAGTAATTTGGTAGGAAAAAAATTAAATCACTTTCAAGGGCAATTTAGTATTTCTAAATTTATATTTTAGTAATTGGTCCTTTTAAATAATTACAGTTTTTATAGTTCTTCCCACGTAAATATTATTTTCAATAGGTCCTCCAATCTAATTCTCCCTAACTTTTAACAAGGGGCTTCCCATGTGAATTAGTTTTGCTTTTTTCCCCCCTTTGTATATAGTTTAGGACTTTTGCATTTAGGTAGCTTGTATAGCATTCATTTCATTCTTGTATTGTATTGACTTGATAGCTTCTGTATGATGTTGTGGCATTAAATTTGTTATGATTTTGAGCTTATTTGTTTGAATTCACCATGCCTCCAAGTTAATTCTTAGCATACTTGCATCTTTGACATTTTGAAACTTCTATGTTTTTTTTTTTCTCATTTGCATTTGTATTTTCTTAGATTATTTTTATTAGTTTTTGTAGTCTATAGTTAGATAGTCATCTTGTAATTCATTGGTATTTTATTGTATTCAATTTTTATAGCTTTGTTTAATGGTAAGCAAGATTCAGCCTTTCAATCTCACTCTTTTGTAGGAGATTCAATCAGAAAGAAAGATCATATCTTACAATCCAACAATTCCATTCGACATACATTGAGGCTTCTTCAAGCCAATTTGGGGAGTCAAGAAAGAAGTCTAATTGGTCAAGAATGTTATCATCTACCATGAACCCTACCAATAACCTTCATTCCAACATAATCACCCACCACACCCACCCTATTGATCATACCATGAGCCTTCTCCGCCACCATATAACCTATATTATGAGCCTTATTATAATCCTTTACTATAACATTGCATACCATATCATGAACCCTCCTCCAACATTCCATCTCATGAGTCTTTGAACCCACCTTCTAAGCTATCTTATGGACCTCCTTCCCAACCAAGTATGACAAACCAAGAACCTTTTTTTTTTATATACAATCAAGAAACCAATAAATTTAACTACATATTATCTTTCGCAAGAACCGCTTCGAGGTCCAAATCGGCGTGAAGAACAGCTTGGAAACCTGGCATTGAAGATAGTCCGCTTTAGCCAACCAATCTGCATCAGAGTTTGCCACCCGACTAATCCAACGTACTTCAACTATCCAATCGCGAGAGAGAACATAGTGTATTTCAGCAATAAGATCCCTATCCTCATGCACCCCATTTTACGGCCTCTTGATCAAATCAACGGCGTCAGCCAAGTCAGCTTCCAGGAGGATCTTACGAAGTCCCATATCCCATGCCAACTTGAGCCCATGCAAACAGCTCCATAATTCAGCTTCTAAAGTGTCCCCCTCCTCTCCTTTGAAAACAAAAAGCTACAGGAACTTCCCAGACGAATCACGCAAAATGCCTTCACTTGCTATACCCCGCGTGAGGTTAGAGAATGCCCCATCTGTGTTTAACTTGACCCAGCCTTCCGGAGGGGGCCGCCACTATTCCCCATTTTCCTTACTCACCGAGCATGGATTATGGCCCTGTAGCAACATGGTGCGTGCGTCATTCAGGGATCTGAGAATGGCTGTGGCACAAGAAATAATTTGGTGATTGGAAATATGCTTGTCTTCAAAGACCGCACTATTCCGCCTCCTCCATAACCACCAGCATAGTACAGCAAAAGTATGTCTCTATTCCTCCGACTGCTTGTGCGCACCCCTGGCACTGAGATTCCAACGGACCCAATGATCAAATTGCAAGTCACAGAATTTCTTCCATATCTGCGGTGGGACGAGTAGCTTCCACATAGAAAATGTTCTAGGACAGTCCCGCAAGACATGCAGGATGGTTTCAGCTTCCACCTTGCACACCGGACACTTATCATCCGTGGATAACCCCCTTTTCCACCTTGCTACATTAGTTAACAGTCTTCCATGTACTGCGAGCCACATAAGCATTTTACACCTCTAGGCACCCTTAACTTCCAAATCCTTCCTCATATAGGGTCTGGATTTTGCATGTGAGTACTTAGTGCATGGTAGGCCGATTTAACAGAGAATGCCTCGGTCTTGTTCTACTTCCATCTGAGTTGATCTTGTGCTATTACCTCCGTCCCCTCGTGGACCTTATCCCAAGTCTGCTTAATCCCCCTCCATATATTTGATCCGGGTCTTTCCTTTCAATCTTTGGGAGCAACTCGGCCCCACAATTGTATTTGTTTCGAATGATCTTAACCCAGAACTCATCTCTTTTTGCTGCTAAGCACCATCCTAGTTTCATGAAGTAAGCCTGGTTGGTGAGCTTTGTATGGCGAAGGCCCAGCCCCCCATGCGGTTTCGGCTTACAAATGGTGTCCCATGTGGCTAATGGGAGTTTCCGCTGACCCGCGAATTGACCCCACAAGAATTGGCGATTACACCTATCCAAGGTATCACATGTGTTTGCCGGCAATAGGGATGTTTGCATGACATACCCAGGAATAGATGACATTACTGAAGCTACAAGCGTAGCTTTTCCGGCTGAGGAAAGTGATTTCGCCTGCCATTTTGATAGACGAGTCTGGACCTTATCGATAAGAAAATTGAAAGTCTGCTTAGTTACCCGCTTATGATGCAGCGGAACCCCTAGGTACTTCCCCAAATCATTTGTGAAAAACCTGGCTATCATCTAAGAAGGGGTGAATTAGGTGTTTAATAAAACTTTAGTTACTTTGAAAATCTTTTTGCAACTTACTGAAAGTAGTTTGAATGACAGAAGTAATTTATAAAGTGATAATTAGTCATTCAAATATATATGCACATTCAAATATATATGTTGGAAGTATAAGAAATAAGGGAAGAGAATATGCAAACTGATTTATACTGGTTCGGCCCAATCCTTGACCTACGTCCAGTCCCCAAGCTCCACTTGAGATTTTCAATCCAATATCCTCTTGTTTATCTGGGCACAAGAGAAGCCTATACAAACGCACAAGTTCACCCAGGCACTTGTGAAGCCGAATCTCTCATCGAGATACACCTTTCAATCAGTTACACACTTTGTACTCGAAGTTATCCTCTCACTAGGATACACTTCCCCTTACAAGTTGTAAACCGATAACCCAATCTCCAAGTCCCACGACTTGAGATTCTTACAATGATTTAATAATCAGAAATGTTCTCTCCAGAAGATAAGATGAATAAACACTGAAGTACAATCAAATCATTTCACTCTTTAGTGTAAACTATATAAGCATTGAAAACAGAGTGTGTGTGTGATAAATGTTGTATTCAGAAAATTGGCATCTTGATAGTGCAAGCTCTCTCTCATCAACCTTGAATGCTTCTTCTTTTATAGGTAGAGATCAATATATGACCGTTGAGAAGATTCAATGACTGTTGGATAAAGAAATATAGTCGTTAGACTCAGATGGAACTATCCATTAAAGCTTCGTTTTTTGAACCAGCTATGACATCAGCATTTACTTTACCCTTGATCTTCAGTTTAACAACCTTTAATCATCTAAAACATGTACACAAATGATATAAATGATGTTAAGAAGTGTTATAAATCATTTGGGTAATCATTTGGATATTTATCAGAAGAATCAGGATTTTCGAAACGGTGATTTTCTGAAGCAGAGATGTGAACTCGAGTTTGCATTTAATAGACTCGAGTTTACTTTTGTTGTCAAAGGATGGATTTCTCTCTGCCTGAGCCAAACTCGAGTTTGTAACTTATAGACTTGAGTTTGATATCCTTTCAGCTTAGAAGATGGTTTTGGTCGAGGGAAAATTCAAACTGAGAACTTGGAAAACCTGCAAACTCGAGTTTGCAACTTATAGACTCGAGTTTGGTTTTGTCTTGAATAGCTCAGATGCTCTCTGTCTTGTCTAAACTCGAGTTTTCAACTAATAGACTCGAGTTTGGTTCTCTTCAAAACCAATCTTTGCTCTTTGTAACCCGCAAACTCGAGTTTGCAACTTATAGACTCGAGTTTGGGTGTTTATCGGGACCTGGTTGCTCTCTGTAACTCGTAAACTTGGGGGTGTAAGTTTTAGGTTTGAGTTTAGGTCTCTTCAAAAATGAAGTTTGCTCTCTGGATCCCGTAAACTCGAGTTTGTGACTGATAAACTCGAGTTTGCAAGTTGTACTGTGACTTGGTTGCTTCTGACTTGGCCTGGCTCGAGTTTGCAACTTTGTAAACATTTGAAGGCCATAGCTCCCTAGTCGGAACTCTGTTTTCATCCATTCAAAGCTTGAAGGAAATCCCTTTGAGTCTACTTTCATATGCCACTGATTTCAGCTCCATTGGATTTGTATATTGTGAGTTACACTCAAAACATTGAAGCTTGGTTTTCTGTGTGGCTTGGATTTCTCTGTCAACTTCCACAATTCATAGCTCCTTTATCTGTACTCCTTTGGGCTTACATTATATATCACAATGATGCATTGGGAGTCTAGTTTCATATGCCACTAGTTTCACCTCAATCCGATCTCTGGTTTGTGAGATATCATCGAAATACCCGACGTCGCTCGAAACAGAGTTGAGCTGAAGTGCGATGACCGTAAACTCGAGTTTGTACTTATAGGCTTGAGTTTGCCTAGTCCAGAGACACCAAAATTGCTGAAGACACTTATTGAGTCGAGTTTGTGATGGCTGTCTCAAGTTTGAAGTCCTAAACTCGAGTTTGGAGTCCTAAACTCGAGTTTGTTCATATCAGAGAGGCAAATTATTGCAGCAAGGTAATAAACTCGAGGGTAATTCTCGGAGACTCGAGTTTGCTCATCCAGAAGCTGATTTTTGCTAACTTTAACTCTGAATTGAGCCATTCTAATTGCCATTTGATCGTGGAGACTGCCAGAATCAATCTTAGAACTTTAATAATGATATCTTCATTCCATTAGCAAGTTCTTCCTTCTTCTATCTTCCAACTTGATCATTCTTCATCATTTAACTTGGGTTCATCATTCTCTGCAGCTTCTACCTTCTTCAATATCCATAAAGTGATGAAGCTTCATTCCAACTTCTGCTTATCATAGAGACTTCCAGTATCACAAGAACTTGAATGTTGATATTCCTATTATATTGTGCAAGTTCTTTTGATAACATCTTTCTCTAGAGTAGTTCTCTCACTAGAACTCACTCCCCCTTACAAGTTGTAATCAATGCACCCAATCACCAAGTCCCCAGACTTGTGATTCTTTACAATAAATGTTTTACAGATAAAATCTCTCTCTAAGAGTAGATAAGAATGAACACTGAAGCTTAATGTATCAGAAGACACAATACAAGTGAAAACAGAAAGGTAGTTGAAGAACTTTGAATGCTATGTGTTTTCGTAGTTGTGTTAGTTGAGAAGACTTGAATGCAGCTCTATTTATACTAAGAGAGCATTAAATGACCATTGTGATGTTGATTATAACCGTTGCGTTCATTAGACAAGATTCTCATTTTAGGTTTAAGGTCTTCTTCTTTATCTAAACTTCACTTAATCCATAAAGTGGCTCGGTTATAGTTCAGTTTAGATGAAACAAGAAAGTTTCAGGAATTCGCAGAATTTGAAATTCTGAAGCCGCGTAGAAACCTCGAGGTTTGTTCTTCAAACCTGGAGGTTTTACAAGGTTGCACAAAGCGTTAGTCTCTCTGCCTGTCAAAACCTCGAGGTTTATCGAAACCTCGAGGTTTATCGAAAACTTCGAATGTGAAACCTTGCAAAATCGTGCCAAGAGCAAACCTAGAGGTTTTCTGGAAACCTGGAGGTTTTCAAAAGTCAGTGAAAAGTCATTTTCTCTCTGGATCGAAAACTCGAGGTTTTCACCAAAACTCGATGTTTTATCTTAAACGTTGAAATTCGAGTTTTGGGCCAAAACGAAACCACGGAGGTTTAAGGAAAAAATGGAGGTTTTGAAAACTTGGAAAAACACAAAACCTTTCTCGCTCGGGCAAACCTCGAGGTTTCTCATAATTTTGAGAAACTTGAGAAAATACTATTTGAGCTCAAACCTGGAGGTTTCCCATAAACCACGGAGGTTCAAAACCGGCGAAAACCCGAGCTTTTCTCAGTAGGCCAAAACCTCGAAGTTTCTTGTCAAACCTCGAGGTTTCACATAATTTTGTGAAACCCAGATTTTTCAAGTTAAAACAGAACCTTGAGGTTTTAAGGCAGAAACTGGAGGTTTTCAAGTGTCCAAAACTTAGGAGACTCTGTAAGACTAAACCTCGAGGTTTGAACAAGTAAACCTCGGGTTTTTCATTTTCCGAGAAAATGCCGAGAAGTCTCGTTTGATAAAACCTTGAGGTTTCTACGAAACCTCGAGTTTTGCTCGATCCGAACACTTGAGTACTCCTCACGTAAGGCCCAAACCTCGAGGTTTCTATGCAAACCTCGAGGTTTGCTCTCATAGTGAGTTTTACAACAATCGAGCGCAAAACTTCCTACTTTGTTTACAATCATTGGAGATCATCAAACCCCTTAGAGAACTAACATTCTCCCCCTTTTTGATGATGAAAACTCTTGTAAACAAACATCTTTGAAAATTTGAGAGAGTTTTCATTTTGAAATAAATTTCGAATCGACAATGTTTTGAAAAATTCATTTTGCAATCGACAAAATTATTTTGAAAAATTCATTTTAAGAAGCTTGGGCAATTGATAACATAAGTGTGAAAATGTGATCAATTAAATAATCCAAAAGATATCGAGAGATGGGCAAACGAAGCACGGTGAACATAACTTATATTTCATTTTGAAAGTAAAGCAATACATAAGCAAAATGAAATACAAGATATCAGAAAAAGAAACCAAAATGTTGAGTTCAAAATGCTAAGTTCTCCAAAACTCTCCAAAACTCAAAGTCTAATCCTTGTCATTCTCTCCCCCTTTGTCATCTTCAAAAGGGAGGTGGACCAAAGGTGTAGAAGGAGGGGAAAGATGAACAAATTCAGTTGAAGGAGTGGCCATGGATGGAGAATGAAGAACTTCAGTCCTGGGGTAGATGGTGATGGAAGAATTTCAGTGGTTGGTGTGGTAGCTTCAACTGGAGAAGGGAAGATGGGAGTCGATGGATCAGGAGAGGTTGTGGGGATCTGAGGTGAGGTGAAGGTGAATGAAGGTAAGGATGAACCAGAAGCAAGACCATAAGTGCTAGAACCAGCAGTAGTGCCACGAGGTGAAGTGGATCCAATGTGAAGGTGCTTGACAATCTTTTCTACCTTGTCACTGAGGTCCATGTGAGATATAATCTGAGTGGATAGCTTGATATCAATTTCCTCAGCCTTCTCCCTAATCTCAGCTGACTGACCAGAGACTGCTTCAAGTTGCTCCTTCATGGCATCTTGAATCTCAATGAGACCATTGTTCCCACGAGTCATCTCAGCCCTTATCTTTCCCAATTCAAACTCAATGCGCATAGTCATTGTGGCAAGAGCAGCATCCACAATTTCTTTGATCTGTGAAGCAAAATCAGCTGGCAGTGATGTCTAAGGAGGTGGAGGTGCTGATTGAGCCTCTTGAGCTTGTGATCTCGGATGTGATTTTGAAGGAGCTTGAGAGTGTACAGAGCCTTCCTCCCCAAACCTAATCTTCATCAGATTCAATTGTGTCTTTCCAAAGAATGGGGGATACTCAAGTGTGTCAATAGAGCCCACATACCAGATTTTGTGATAGAAAAGGATAACAGAAATCAATGAAGGGAATGGACAATGGGATAGCTTTCTTTTTGAAAATTTGAATTGGGTCATGGCCTAGAGAAGCCAGTAACCAAGATTAAAAGGAACCTTCTTCACAAAAGCAGTAAAGGGTCCGAGTCATGCGAGTGAAGTGGGTGTAATTGCCACCCTTTGGAATGAAGTTCCTAGAGTAGACATACCATAAGACTCGATTTTCAGCGAGACATAGAACCAGGATTAAATGTAAGTCTAAGTTGTTGGTCGGGAGGAAAGGGCTCATTTGGTCTTAGAGTTCCAAAGATTTCGATTGCTATGGCGAATTCGGGGAACGAGGGCGGAGGATAGGCAATTTTCAAAATTTTATTCAGAATGGAAGCAGACAGAGTGAATTTGACATCCTTAACAACAGTGGTGACTCTCTCCTCAATCAACTCACCATATTCGCCTAGTTCATTATTGTACTCCATATTGTATTAAAACAAACGAACAAGATTTGGAGTATAAGGAGCTGATATGGAAATGAAAGACTCATACTGTTTCAGCCAAGGAGATAGATCAAAATGACATTCTTTGAGAAAATATTTTAAATCAACAAAGAACAACGGGACGTAAATCTCTATGTAAATATGCTTGCCTAAATTTTTCATTCTCTTCTTTAGTCATAGTAGAGGAAGCAACAGCAAAACCTTTGGGTGGATCAGGATTGCGGTAGATTTCTGAAATGGCATCTTCGACGACTGAAAGCACTTCTTCTTCCTCTTGATCTTGATTTTGAGCAGAGTGAGTAGCTTGAGAAGATGCTTGGCCTCTAGAAGATTGCCCGATCTCGGGACACGAGGCACGCCCTTTTTTTCTTCTTGCTGTTTTTGACGGTTTGGGAACCTCAGAAGCCTTTGCCTTTCCTTTTCCCTTTGGCTATGGTTCAGAGGCTTTTTTTCTCCTTTCCCTTTGTGCTCAGATTTCTTCTGCTTCTTAGCCGGTGACTTAGAGGTTCTTCGGTTTCCTTCTCCTTTCCCGGCTTTGAGCCTCGATTCCTTTCTTTTCTTCAAGGGTGACCTAGTTGGCTTATTGATCGAAATTCCCTTTGACTTAGGTTTAGGTGACTGCTTTTCAGGAATTTTTCCTTGAACTCCTTTAATCGATCGGTCAATCCCATAGCGAAGACGAGTAGAGCGCGTTTTTTATCCTTATTGGGCGTTCAGAAGGAGGAGGAGGAGGTGTCTCACTGGTTGACGAGGAGGTGGAAGAGTGATAATTCAATATTTCATACACTACTTTTTGTCTCTTGATTTATAATTTAGGACTCTTTAGCTAATAAATAATGGCTTTTATACTTATTTGGGCCTTGGGCCTTTTATTATATTTTAGCCATTATTTAATAATAAATTCCAGTTTTACATTGCTTCACCATTTTTACCATAACTCTTGAACCAGACATCGGATTTGCCTCATTTTTGTCTCATATTTCAGATGATTCAGAGAGCTACAATTGTTATGAAGACATGAAGAGAAAATTCAGACAAGAGGGCGGTCGATTTTGGATCCAAAGTCATATGTATTTTTGGGCTCGAATTTTGTAATTAAAGCCCATTTTATTTTATTTTAGTTAAGGGCCTGAATTGTGGATTGGAGCCCCATTTCGTTTTTCCATTTTAGGTTAAATGAGGCGCAGCCAAAAACACATTCTCATTCACGTTTTTAGAATTCGAGAGGATCAAAATAGTAGTTTTCAAATTCTCTACAATGTTCTTCGTGTTCTTCATCTATTTTTCGTTTTTCTTAATTATGTTCGCTAAACCTCTCGTGATTAACCCAACGATGAGGATTCCATGATTCATCCGTGAGAACTCACGCTTAATCGGTAACGTTACTCGTTTGTTTTCATCTATCGGATCGATTTTAGGAAATAGTTCGAATATTAGATTTAATATTCGGTTTGGTTCATTCCAAGGACAGAGTTTCGGACTAGGTTTAAAGTTTTCTTTGTGTGATTGCATAGTAGGACGCCCTTTGTTCGGACATATTCTAGACGATCGTCTAGTCGAGGAATATCTGGATGAACGCAAAGATTTCGGTTCATCCAGAGCCAAATGTTTGCTTTTGTGTGTTCTAGTGTTTTTCTACTTTATACCACTTTTAGTGGCATTTTCGTATTTCGATTGGTGGTGGCATTTTTCGTAATTCGATTTTTGCATATTCCGCCTTGTGACTATGCTTTTGCATGAGTACTAGGAGCACTATCAATCCGAAGACTTATTGCCATTTGATCCGAAATAGAAAGGACAATTCTTCTTGCTAGAAGAGTTGTTAGGCTAAGTCGTGAGATTAATCTTGAATTGGACATTGCACTTGAGTCCGATTGTGGCCATTCTGATTGTGTCCATATTGTTGATCTCTCTGATTGTGTTTCTGATAGTACTTCTGATAGTCTTGTTGTTTTCACTGATTCTAGTAGCAATTTTCCTAACTCAGATATTATGGCGGAAGAACGGGAAAATCGTCCTACTTTAAAGGAATTGAATGAACCGATGTTAATTATCAACCTTTGTGCATCCAATATCCCGCCCTTTGCCGCTAACTTTGAGCTTAAATCTGGTCTAATACACTTGCTGCCTAAGTTTCATGGTCTTGCAGGTGAGTGTGCCATTAAGCATTTGAAGGAGTTCCATCTAGTATGCAGCACAATGAAACCGCATGCCATTGATGAAGATCAAATCAAGCTGAGAGCTTTTCCTTTCTCATTGGAAGGTGGAGCCAAAGATCGGTTGTTGTACCTTGACCTTCATCTATTGGGAGTGAAATTTGAGGTTCGCAGGTTATTTATGGAGAAATATTTCCCTTCTTCAAGAGCAACTGCGATCAAGAAGGAAATTGCCAACATTAAGCAAGTCAATGGGGAGACTTTGTATGAGTACTGGGAGATGTTCAAAAGGTTGTGTGCAAGCTGTCCACACCACCAGATCTCCGAGAAAGACTTGATTACCCATTTCTATGATGGTCTGCTCCCAGTAGATAAAGGTTTAGTGGATGCTTCTAGTGGTGGGGCTCTACGTAACAAGACACCCGAAGATGCCCGAGACTTGATATCCGAGATGGCGGCCAACTCTCGGCAATTTGGCACGGGGCCAATAGTACTCGTTTACCATGTTCAAACACCTTGTCAAAGACGATTCTCGAGATTAGAGAATAGACTTGATGATCGACCTCTACGAGTGAGGCGGTTGGCGTGACACGTACAGTACAATCTTCTCCTCCTCGATTGGGTACTCATGTGGGTTGTTCGACCCTTACCATTCTATCGACTCTTGCCCTACCTTGCATGATCCTACTTATCAAGACCGGTCGGTAGCTTCAATGGGTGCTTTTCCGGGAAAACCACAATACCAACAGAATAATGCATTCTCCAATACCTACAATCCTGGTTGGAGAAATCACCCCAATTTTCGTTGGAACCAGAATCAGAACCAGAGTAACCAATATCAGCAGAATTCTAGGAATTACCAATAGAGACAGTACAGACCACAAAATTTCCAACGGCAACTGCACCGCTTTGCCTTTGCCAAGCACCACCTCCTCGACCAGCCATATGTGCACCTCCTTGGGCGCAACGGGCTAGTAGTAGTGGTAGTGGTGGTTCCTCACTTGAAGATATGATGAAGCAATTTGTCACGCCAATATACGGTTCCAACAAAGAACGACACTTCCATTCGAGTTTGCAAACACATTGTGCAGTTGGCAACCTCATTGAACCGGCTTCAACCTCGGGATCCAACACTCTTCCTTCACAAACAATTCCTAATCCTAAGGGGAATGTGAGTGCTATCTCCTTTCGTTACGGAAATCAATTGGAGGAACCTAAACCATTTGCAGATGTGACTTCCACATCGAAAGAGAGTCGAAAATGTGAAGATTGACTCTAAAAATAAAAAGCGGTCTGCAGCAAGGTGAAGAGGAAGACATCCCCATTCCTCTTCCTTTCCCTCGAGAGCTTGATTCAACCCAAGAAGTTGGCGGAAAAAGCACAAGACAAGGATATACTTGAGACATTCAGGAGAGTAGAGATAAACATTCCTCTCTTAGATGCGGTCAAACAAATTCCTAAATATGCCAAGTTTCGAAGAAGTTGTGCACCAACAAGAGGTGACCGAAGGGGAGTGAACGAGTGAGTTTGAACAGAATGTATCAAGACTCATCCACCCTACAATGCCTCGCAAGTGCAAGGATCCGGGGACGTTTTCTATCCCTTGTTGTTTTGGTAACTATAGATTTGATGATTGCATGTTAGATTTAGGTGCTTCTATTAATGTCATGCCCGCATCTATTTATAAATCTCTTGGTCTTGGTCCTTTACGTCCCACGGTGTTGTTGTTCGGCTAGCTAATAGGAGTAATGTTCATCCTTTACGGTTTAGTTGAGGATGTATTAGTCAAGGTTAATGAATTGATATTTCCCGCTGATTTTTACATTTTAGATATGGAGGATGAGTCTCCCAATAGTAGATCACCTATCATTCTAGGGAGGCCCTTCGTGAAAACTTGACTAGGACTAAGATAGATGTGCATTCCGGTACTCTTTCCATGGAGTTTGGTGATATATCCGTGAATTTCAATATCTTTGATGCCATGAAATCCTAGGGAAGAACATTATGTTTTCTCGCATTGATGTGATTGATGATCTTGTGGATGATGTTATTGCCGATTGGTGTCTTGATTATCCCGATTTTGCATCTTAGAGTGATTCTCCTATTTGTGCATGTCTTGATAATGAATGGTGCTCTGTTTGCACCGATTTGCTTAATCCGCATTATTTGGTGATTCGACTTGCTTGGTGATTCTACATTACATGTGGATTCGATATTGATTCCGAGTTTGAGTTTTACCCGATCCTAGTGTGCATCCCGATTCGATTTTGATGAGCTTAACTCGATTTTGATAAGCTTGATTCTGATGTTAACATTGAGCTGTATAGACACAGTCCTTCTGTTTCTTTGAATGTGGTTTCAGGAACTTCCAGTGTGATGACATCAAAGTTGTTGCAACAACCACCCAAGCTTCTTCCCTCCACTGAGCAACCACCCAAGCTTGAGTTGAAATCCCTTCCAGATCACCTGAAGTATGCATTTCTGGAGGTGGATGAATAGTTGCCAGTCATTGTGGCAAATAATCTTCTTCCTGACCAAGAAGAGAAGCTACTAAGCTTATTGAGGGCGAACAAGAAAGCTATTGGGTGGACATTAGCGACATCGTTGGCATTAGCCCTTCCATGTGTATGCATCGAATTGTTGGAAGAGGACTCTAAGCGGTGAGGCAACCCCAGACGCCTTAATCCTCTTATCCTTGATGTGGTGAAGAAGGAGGTCACTAAGCTTCTGCAAGCTGGTATCATCTATCCCATTTCTGATAGCCAGTGGGTTAGCCCGGTCCAGTGGTTCCTAAGAAATCCGAGTGTTGTGGTAGCCAATCGAAGAATGAGCTCATTCCTACTCGAGTTCGAATAGTTAGAGAGTTTGCATTGACTATAGGAGACTCAACCAAGCCACTCGCAAGGATCATTACCCTCTACCTTTCATTGATCGAGATGTTAGAGCGATTGGTGGCAAGTCCCATTACCGCTTCTTGGATGGCTACTCCGGATACTTCCGGATCCATATTGCTCCTTAGGATCAGGAGAAGACGACCTTCACATGCCCCTTTGGAACATATGCCTACCGAAGGATGCCCTTTGGCCTTTGCAACGCACCTGGCACCTTTCAGCGTTGTATGGTAAGCATTTTCTCTGAGTTTCTAGAGGATTGCATGGAGGTTTTTATGGATGACTTCACTTTGTATATGGGTCTCGATTTTGATGCATGCTTCGCTAATTTGTCTAGAGTTTTGCATAAGTGTATTGAGTCTAATCTTGTCTTTGAATTATGAGAAGTGTCACTTTATGGTTGAGTCGGGTATAGTCTTGGGACACATAGTGTCTAGGGAAGGGATTAAGGTAGACCCCGCTAAGATAGATGTAATTACTTGCTTTGCCTTACCCCGCATCTCGTGCGGGAAGTTCGTTCTTTTCTTGGTCATGCGAGGTTTCTATCGGCGTTTCATTCGGGATTTCAAAGAAGGCTGCCGACCCTTATCCAACCTTTCGCATAAGGACACCGACTTTGTATTTGATGATGCTTGCAAGGCGGCCTTCGATCATTTGAAGCGTTGCACGACTATAGCCCAGTGATCCAAGCCCCTGATTGGTGCCTCCCCTTTGAGTTGATGTGTGATGCTTCCAACTATGCGGTTGGTGCTATCTTGGCACATCGAGTTGATAGAGCATCTCATGTGATTGCATATGCCTCCAAGACTTTGGATCGCTTGATCTAATTACACCACTACTGAGAAAGAGTTGTTGGCTATTGTATTTGCTTTTGATAAGTTTAGGTCATATCTGCTAGCAAGTAGAGTAATTGTTTTCTCTGACCATGCTGCTTTGAAGTTTCTTTTGAAAAAGACAGATGCTAAGCCACGACTCATCCGGTGGATGTTATTGCTCCAAGAGTTCGATGTTGAGATTCGAGACGAAGTGGAGCACAAAACTGGGTAGCCGACCACTTGAGTCGCATCACTCATTCTCCCTCTCACCCTCTTCTATTCGGGATGATTTCCACGATGAGCGGCTTCTACGTGCAAGGTAAGCTTCCATGGTATCTTGCCGATCCGGTTAACTACTTGGTAGCGGTGTTTTGCCTATAGATTCCACTAGGGCCCAAACCCTTAAATTAAAGAGTGAGTCTAAATATTATGTTTGGGATGACCCTTATCTCGTGGAAATTTTGTAGTAACCAAATAGTTAGGAGATGTGTGCCCGATCATGAGTTTCACTCTATATTGCATTTTGCTCATGCTTCTTTGTGGTGGTCACTTTGGACCCCAAAGAACTGCTAGGAAAGTGTTAGACAGTGGATTATTTTGGCCTTCCTTGTTTCATGATTCCCATCTGTTTTGTAAGTCATGTGATAACTGTCAGAGAGCAAGGAGTATTTCCCATAGGCATGAGATGCCCTTAACCCTATATTGTTTTGTGAGATCTTTGATGTTTGGGGTATTGATTTTATGGGTCCATTTCCCGCTTCATATGGTTATACTTACATACCTGGTTCGTTGATTATGTCTCGAAATGGGTTGAGGCGAAAGCCACCCGGACTAATGATTCTTCCGTGGTGGTGGATTTTGTTAGGTCTAACATTTTCTCGGGTTTGGCATTCCTAGAGCTATTATCGGTGACCAAGGCTCCCATTTTTGCAACCGAAGCATGGGTGCCTTGTTACGTAAGTATGGAGTGCTTCACAAGGTCTCCACAAAGATACCATCCTCGACCAACGGTCAAAGCCGAAGTCTCAAATAGAGAGATTAAGCAAATCCTTCGAAGACGTTAATTCTACCCGGAAAGATTGGAGTAAGCGATTAGAAGATGCTTTGTGGGCATATCGCACCGCCTACAAGACTCCGATTGGGATGTCTCCTTATCGGCTTGTCTTTGGTAAGGCATGTCATCTTCTGGTTGAGTTGGAGTATCAAGCCTATTGGGCCATTAAGCAGTGTAACATGGATTTAGCCAAGTCTGGGATGGAGCGGAAGCTACAATTGCAAGAGTTGGATGAGCTTAGATTGCATGCCTATGAAAGCTCGTGGTTATACAAGGAAAAGACTAAGGCATTCCATGATAAGCATATTCGAGGAAAGAATTTTTCGTGGGCGAGAAAGTTCTTCTCGTTTAACTCCGTTTGAAGTTTATGCCGTAAGCTTCGATCTAAATGGGATGGGCCTTTTGAGATCACTAACATTTTTCCATTTGGTCTTTGTTGAGCTATGTGATCCACCCACAGGACGAACCTTTAAGGTCAATGGGCATCGCCTCAAGTCATTCCATGAGGGATCCCAGCAGCAGCCTGAGGAAGCATAGATTCTCCTCATTGATGCCACTTATTCTCCATAAACCCCTTGGGGAGTATTCTTCTTTCTTTCTCCCTCTTTCTTCGATTTGTTTTCCTTTTTCTACTTTGCTTTTTGAAATAAATACAGTCTCTCTTTCTATGATTGCTACATATTATGAACTTGGACATTTTGTTTTAATGGATCATTCGTTTGGTCTCGCCATTCTTGACTCTTCGATTACATGTCTTGGTAGTTGATTTGATGTTGTTGATTGCCTAAGTTGGTATTGACCTTGTGAGGTTTTGGGCCTGCATGAATGGAATTCATCTTTTGCCATTCTTTCTTTCATGTGTGCATCTACTCATGATTTGTGTTCTCTAGAACTTGCTCCTTTTCTTTTTGAAACTACATTTTTCATTTACGTGCATAAGTATGATGGAAGCTTGTTTTCTTTCTTTTTATTTTCCCTACTTTGGCCAAATAGCCTTTCCCTTGCATTATGATCCCTTTGCTAGCCCTTAGTGCCTTTTTGACTCATTCTTTTCTAAGCCACATTACAAGCCTAAGCGTAAAATCATTTTATTCCGCACCTTGAAAATTTATTGAGCATTGGTTTCACCTTGGTTTTGTGTTTAAGTGTGGGGGTTGCTCAGGAGTGCAACAGTTTAAGTGTGGGGGGATGTTTGCTTTTGTCATTGTGATTATGTATATAGTATAGTTTCATTTTTCTCAACAAAAAAAAAAAAAAGAGGAAAGAAAGAAAGAAAGAAAAGAAAAAAGAAAAAGAAAGAAAGAAAGAAAGAAAGAAAGAAAAGCAAAAGAAAAAGAAAAAAAAGAGAAGAAATAAAGAAAGAAAATACATAGAAAGAAAGGAGATATACAAGTAAAATAAAAATTTTCTTACATAGAGAATGATTGTGTTAATTAGTGCTCTTTTTAATTTCTTTGGTGCTTACCCTCTCATTCCATACTATTACCTACCTTCACCCTAACCCCATTACAACCTTTCATAACAAGCTCTCTTGATTTGTGCATGCATGTGTTATGAGTAGTGGAGACGTAGAAATTGAGCAAGCTTATGGTAGAAAAAATTTCTTGAGTAGAATTTGAGCGATACACTTATTTACCTTAAACACTTGAGAGATTGATTGATTGAGCGCATCATTTGAGAGACCATCTTTTGTGAATAGCATCATTGATGAGATTGCCATGAATTGAAATTTGAGATGAAGGGATTGTGGTCTTGGTTGATTGATCTTTTGGAGCTGTGTCCCTTGTTCAATTTTTGCATTGTTAGCAATTGTTAGAGAAGAAGAGTTTCTTCTTTAGGTCTTTTTCTTTGAATTTTGCTCGGGAGTGCAAAAAGATAAGTGTGGGGAATTTGATACTTGAATATTTCATACACTACTTTTTGTCTCTTGATTTATAATTTAGAACTCTTTAGCTAATAAATAATGGTTTTTATACTTATTTGGGCCTTGGGCCTTTTATTATATTTTAGCCATTATTTAATAATAAATTCCAGTTTTACATTGCTTCACCATTTTTACCATAACGCTTGAACCAGACATCGGATTTGCCTCATTTTTGTCTCATATTTCAGATGATTCAGAGAGCTACAATTGTTATGAAGACATGAAGAGCAAATTCAGACAAGAGGGCGGTCGATTTTGGATCCAAATTCATATGTATTTTTGGGCTCGAATTTTGTAATTAAAGCCCATTTTATTTTATTTTAGTTCGGGCCTGAATTGTGGATTGGAGCCCCATTTCGTTTTTCCATTTTAGGTTAAATGAGGCAGCAGCCAAAAACACATTCTCATTCACGTTTTTAGAATTCAGAGGATCAAAATAGTAGTTTTCAAATTCTCTACAATGTTCTTCGTGTTCTTCATCTATTTTTCGTTTTTCTTAATTATGTTCTGCTAAACCTCGTGATTAACCCAACGATGAGGATTCCATGATTCGTTCGAGAACTCACGCTTAATCGGTAACGTTACTCGTTTGTTTTCATCTATCGGATCGATTTTGGAAATAGTTGAATATTAGATTTAATATTCGGTTTGGTTCATTCCAAGGACGAGTTTCGGACTAGGTTTAAAGTTTTTTGTGTGCGATTGCATAGTAGGACACCTTTGTTCGGACATATTCTAGACGATCGTCTAGTCGAGGAATATCTGGATGAACGCAGAGATTTCGGTTCATCCGAGCCAAACGTGAGTTCATTCATATTTTGTTCGATGACGGAAGTTTCGGAATCAATGTTGGGTTGATCATCTTTACTCGTTTTTGTTTAATCCATTTCGTTTCGTTTATTCGTTTTGTTTCTGCATATTTGTGTTTTCAATCTGTTTTGAATCAAAAACCCCCAATTTTTTTGTTACGTTCTATTATTGTTTTCGAATTGAACCGATCGCAAATTCGTTGGGAAACGACCCAGGTTACATTATACTGCAAATCCTTTTGGTTAATCTGGTTATTTTGGGAGATTACGGCAAATATCTGTTAAAGAGGAGGTGACCATGATTTTGTTTCCTCACTGGAATCAGTGTCAGAAATGGCTTGGGATTTTGATTTCGAAGCCATTTGAGGGTTTAGAAAGAGTAATTAGGTCGGGAGATGAGAGATTCAGAGAGAATAGAGAAAAGCGAGCTTGAAACCTAGAGGTTTAGGTGGAGTTTTGAAGAACATGAACAGTGCATACATATATATAGACACTATCAAAACTCAAGGTTTTGTGCCAAACCTCGAGGTTTGATGAAAAATCACAAACCCGGACTTCAAAGGTGTTCTGTGAACCTTTGAACCATCGGCGTCCAAACCTCGAGGTTTCACTTCAAAACCTCGAGGTTTCACTTCAAAACCTTGAGGTTTTGCAACCCTTCAGAACTGGTCAGCTCTCTGTCTCATGAAAACTCGAGGTTTTTGTGAAAACTCGAGGTTTCTCCTTTCTTCAAAAATCTGACCCTGACAGTTCACGACCAAACCTCCTCGACAACAAAACCCAGATTTTTCAGTATCCTGCATCAAACACATCTAGATACTCCAATGCTTAAGTCAATAATTTTCAATCATCAAAACCATAACTAATATTGGGTAAGAAACACTTACAACTCATTGGGATTTACCATTCCCAGTTCTCTTCTAATGAAATTAAATTGCTCCTTAGCCAATGGTTTGGTGAAGATATCAGCAAGTTGAAGATGAGTTGGGATGAACATGACTTTGACATCTTTCTTTTGAACATGATCCCTTATGAAATGATGCCTCACATCAATATGCTTGGTTCGAGTATGTTGAACTGGATTCTTTGCCAAGCTTATTGTGCTTGTGTTGTCACACAATATTGGGATCTCCTTCAAGTTGATTCCCAAGTCTGATAGTTGCTGCTTGAGCCATAAAACTTGAGCATAGCAACTTTGTAAATGGAGCTATATACCCAAGAGGGGGGGTGAATTGGGTATTTTAAAAACTTTTCTGAAAGTGCTCTGTTTTGACTAAGTATAAACAGATTATAACAGAGGAAGAAGGGAAGGAAAGCTTGCACAAGAGAAATTATCCTGGTTCGGTCTTATCTTTGACCTACATCCAGTCCCCAAGTTACACTTGGGATTTTCAATCCACTATACTCACAAACTGATTACAAACTCTGTACTCAAGAGTAGTTCTCTCTCTAGAACTCACTCCCCCTTACAAGTTGCAATCAATACACCCAACCACCAAGTCCCCGACTTGTGGTTATCTCAATCAATAAATGATTTGAGATAGAACTCTCTCACAGAGCGAGATAAAATGAACACTGAAGTACAAGTATCGATTGATACAATATATGTGAAAACTGAACACAATAAATGGCAATCAATAAATTTTCGCTCTCAGTAGGTGTCTCAGCTTGAGAAGAAGTTAATGAACTCTATTTATAGGTAGAGAACATTAAATGACCGTTGAATGATGAATCCAACCGTTGTAGGTGATTAGCATTAAGTCCGGTCATCTTTCTCTCTAAACTCCAACTAATCCAGTGCCAATATGATCGATGTGGAACTCGAGGATTTGCCCGTTGGAGAAGAGTTTACTTGATGAAGAAAGCATTCTTGACCGTTGAGAATGCGTGCTCGGGTGGATTATCCAAAAGAAGGTTGATTTGCGAAGTGCATTAAATGCACTGTACACTTTTTGCTTTATGGCTTTGACCTTCAATAATCTTCATCTGTGCTAACTAAAATTCGCTCAACAAACTTGTTAAACATAGTTGTTCATAAGTGAATGATTCATGAAAGAGATTAGAACAAACAAGAGTGAATTGCAAATTCGTATAATTCAAAAATTGGTTTCAGCGTTGGTTACTCGAGTAAGTTCATCTCTACTCGAGTAAGTCCTTGTGTGAGAGAGTCTTTCTTGCGCAAAGTATCAAAAGGATGCGGAGTAAGCAACTTCCAGAAGCAAACCTTCGAGACTTGAACTTTTGAAACCAAAGGTTTTACTCGAGTAAGCTAGTGGTGTACTCGAGTTAGCAACTTTTTGCTTGAAAATTTTAAGTGAAAAATGCCTTTATACTGCAGTATACATTTGTATCTTTGGAGTAAGCAAGAACATGAGTCAAGTTGAAAATCAGTTTAAGAGCTCATTACTCGAGTATGAAAATCCTTACTCGAGTATGCACGAGTTAGAAAAACTAGGGAGCTTTCTGTAAGACTCTTTACTCGAGTAGACAAGTGTTTACTCGAGTATACACTCAAGTTCAAAAGTTCATTTGCTCTCTGTAAGTCCAATACTCGAGTATAGCGATCTATACTGCAGTATTGACTTAACTTGAAAAGTTTGGTTGATCTCTGGATGGCCTATACTCGAGTATGCAAACATATACTCGAGTAAGCCCCTTCTGTCAAAAACTCGATTGCTCTCTGAGACGTCTAAACTCGAGTATGGCTATCCATACTGCAGTATTGACGTGTTAAATCCAATTGGGCAATCCTTTAACAGTCCTATACTCGAGTAAGCATTCCTTTACTCGAGTAAACAACTGATAAATGGTTTTAGACAGATTTTGCAAAAGCTTCAACACATGTTTACAATTGTTGTTAATCATCAAAACACATTGAGAACTAACAAACTTGAGGTAGCTACATATTCAGCTTCAATTGATGATACAGCCACACTGGTTTGCTTCTTGCTGAACCATGACATAAGTGAACCACTAAGGAATTCACATTGGCCACTTGTGCTCTTTCTATTAGTCTTGTACCCAGCATGGTCTGAATCTGAATATGCCACCAAATGTTTAGGTTGACCTTTGGGAAACCACAGACCAAGGGTCTTTGTGTCAGCAAGTTATCTGAAGATTCTCTTCACATTTTCAGCATGGGTCTCCTTGGGAGCGATTGGAACCTTGCACACATTCCCACACCTGAATTGGATGTCGGGACGACTTGCGTAAGATAGAGCAATAATCCAATCATTCCTCGATATCTTGTAATGTTGAAGTCCTTGCCCTCTTCATCAGCATCCAATGAAGCAGTTGAACTCATAGGATTGTCAGCTCCATTGCATTGATCCATCCCAAACTTATTCAGCAGATCATTGAGATACTTGGTCTGAGATATGAAGATTCCATCCTTGTTTTGCTTGATTTGCAGACCAAGGAAATAGTTGAGCTCTCCCATCATGGACATCTCAAACTCTCCCTGCATATTCTTAGCAAACTCTTCACACACAAAGCATCATTAGAAGCACCAAATATAATATCATCAACATATATTTGCTCAATTAAGATTTCATTAAGCTTATTACTCTTTATGAAGAGAGTTGTATCTGCTTTTCCTCTAATAAAACCTTGATCAAGAAGAAATTTGCTTAATCGCTCATACCAAGCTCTAGGAGCTTGCTTAAGGCCATAGAGGGCTTTCTTGAGACGATAGACATGATCTGGATAATGTTCACTTTGTAAACCGAGAGGTTGTTCTACATAAACTTCCTCTTGAATAAAACCATTTAGAAAAGCACTCTTCACATCCATTTGATAGAGTTTAAAACCTTTGACACAAGCAAAGGCTAGAAGAACTCTTATTGCTTCCAATCTTGCCACTGGAGCATAAGTTTCTTCATAATCAATTCCTTCTTCTTGATTATAGCCTTCAGCAACCAATCTTGCCTTGTTATAGACAATGATTGCTGACTCATCTCGTTTGTTCTTGAATACCCATTTAGTGCCAATGACCGGATGGTCCTTAGGCCTAGGTACCAAATCCCAAACTTGATTTCTATCAAATTGATGTAACTCCTCTTGCATTGCTATTACCTAATCATTGTCTAAAGGGCTTCATCAATCTTAGAGGGTTCAATATGTGATATAAAAGCTGAAAATGTTACTTCATTTAAATTACTATTTCTGGTTCTTACTCCTTGATTTACATCACCTATAACTTGGTCCAAAGGGTGATTCCTTATGAACTTCCAAGCTCTAGGTTGAGACTGATTAGAATTTTCAAGATTACTTTGAGGATCAGCCTCGAAAACATTTTCAGGATTTTCAATAGATACAGGAGTAGTTTTTGAAAAGAATTGATTTTCGAAAACATTTTCTTCATCATCATCCAAAAGCTTATCAAATTTGGATTCACAGAATACAACATGCATTGACTCTTCGACAATACGAGTACGAGTATTAAACACTCTATAAGCCTTACTTCTATTTGAATAACCCAAAAAATACCTTCATCCGCCTTGGGATCAAACTTTCCTAAAATATCCTTACCATTGTTGTGGATGAAGCACTTACATCCGAAAACATGCAGATGAGCCAAGTTAGGTTTTCTATCTTTGTAGAGCTCATATGGAGTTTTGTCCAACTTCTTCTGGAGGTAAGCCCAATTAGAGATGTAGCAAGCGGTGCTCATTGCATCAGCCCAAAACACTTGAGAAGTGTTGTTCTTATTTAGCATGTCTCTTGCCATCTCGGTGAGAACTCGATTCTTTCTCTCCACAACACCGTTTTGTTGGGGAGTCCTTGGGGCTGAGAAGTTGTGGTCTATCCCCATGCTGTCACAAAACTCAGCAAATGCATTGTTTTTGAATTCTCCTCCATGATTAGTTCTGATTCTTGAAATGGAGAAACCTTTCTCATTCTGGACCTTCTTGGCAAATACAACAAACTGATCAAATATTTCATCTTTAGAAGATAAGAATATTGTCCATGCAAATCTAGAGAAATCATCAACTATGACCAAAGTATAAAGATTGCCACCAAGGCTTTTTACTCTAGCTGGTCCAACTAGATCCATGTGAAGTAGTTGGAGAGGTCTATTGGTTGAAATCTCATTTTTAGATTTGAAAGACGATTTGGTTTGTTTCCCTTTTTGAAAAGCATCACAAAGCATGTCATTTTTAAAACGAAGTTTAGGAATACCAATCACCAAATCCTTTTCGTGTCAATCCAAGTTGAATCATATTGACATGAGCTAATCGCTTGTGCCATAGCCAACTGTCATCCAAATTGCTTACAAAACATTTTTTAGAGACAGAACCATTACTAGAGAGGTTAAGTGTATAACAGTTGCCATCTCTAGGGGCTCTAAATAAAGATTTTGATTTTATGTTTTCTAAAGGGAGAATATCCTTACTCATAAACAAGCACTCCTCAGAATCGAAGATAACTAAGTTACCTTTATCAGTACTTTGACTCACACCGAGGAGATTGTGGCAAAGTCCTTCCACAAGGTAGACATCTTTGATTAGTGGTCCTTCATTGTTACCAATTTCACCAATTCCAAAGCAATCTTTCCAGATTGGTCTCCACCAAAGGTTACATTGCCACCATCCTTGGGATTGATTGAGGCAAATTTGGATTGGTCTCCCATCATGTGCCTAGAGCATCCACTGTCAATGTACCATTTGTTGGATTTTGATGCGCTTAGACAAACCTCATCATTGTTAGCAAGTTGCTCTTCTTCTTCAGCAACCAAGCAAATGTTTGCTTTCTCTTCCTCATCCTCATCATCTTCATCAGATGAACTATCACCCCAAATACCAGAGACATATGCCTTCTTTTTGAATCTGTTGAACTTCTTTTTTTCTTTGTCTCTGTTCTTCAGATTGGGGCATTCTGATTTGATGTGACCGGGCTTTTCACACTCATAGAAAATGATTGGTTCTTGCCTCATAGCTGGAGCTACCCTTGTGAAACTTCTTGAAACCTTGGTCCTTCTTGTAGAACTTCTTGAATCTTCGGACCATCATGCCTATCTCCTCATCTTCGTCTTCGTCTTCATCATCTGACTCTTTGGTCTCTTTGATGCTTTGAGGGCAATTCCTTTGTTCTTGCTATGTGCTTCTTCAAGTCCCTTCTTGAACTTGAGTTTTGCCTCATATTCAGAGAGACTCCCAAAGAGGGCTGCTACAGATGCCATAGAATCTCCACGAGCTTCTTCAATGGCAGTAACTTTGGCTTCCCATTCCTTGTTGAGGATGTTGAGAATTTTCCTCACTTGGACAGGTTGCTCATACTCTTTGCTTAATGCGATGGGCGATTGATGAGATGAGTGAATCTCACTGGAAATCGCCAATGGATTCTCCAGGCTTCGTACAAAGAAGATCATACTCAGTCATTAGAGTGTTGACTCTATTTTGCGTCACTCCAGCAGTTCCTTCATGAGCAATTTCCAGAGCATCCCACATGGCTTTAGTAGAGGTTAAGTTGCAGACACGAAAATACTCTTGTTGACTAAGAGCACTTTGCAGTAGGAGGAGGACTTCTTTGTTGAGTGTGACATTTCTTCCGTCATTTTCATCATACTCTTCTTCATCTTTTGGAACCTTGAGACCATTTTCCATAACAGTTGGATTGTAGTCTCCTCTTTCGAATACTCTCCAGAGGCCATATTCTCGTGGCCATCACAAAGACTTTAAACTTAGCTTTCCAGAAGGAGTAATGCTCTCCATTGAAACCTGGAGGTCTGTTGATTGAAGCTCCATCAGGTAGAATACCTTCCATATTGATCCTTCTCGAGTTGTTAGACTCTTTAGAGAAGACCGGGCTCTAATACCAAATGAAAGTGGAGCTAAATCACCAAGAGGGGGTGAATTGGGGATTTTAAAATCGTTTTAAAACTGCTTTGTATATACCAGCGAAAATAGAGATGAACAGAGTAAGAAGGAGAAGAGCAAGACACACGAATTTATACTGGTTCGGTCTAACCTCTTGACCTACGTCCAGTCCCCAGACTCTCTGGGTTTTTCACTATCACAATTGATTACACACTCTGCACTCAAGAGTAGTTCTCTCACTAGAACTCACTCCCCCTTACAAGTTGTAATCAATGCACCCAATCACCAAGTCCCCGGACTTGCGATTCTTTACAATAAATGTTTTACAGATAAAATCTCTCTCTAAGAGTAGATAAGAATTAACACTGAAGCTTAATGTATCAGAAGACACAATACAAGTGAAAATAGAAAGGTAGTTGAAGAACTTTTAATGCTATACGTTTTCAGTAGTTGTGTTAGTTGAGAAGACTTGAATGAAGCTCTATTTATACTAAGAGAGCATTAAATGACCATTGTGATGTTGATTATAACCGTTGCCTTCATTAGACAAGGTTCTGGTTCAGTTTAGGTCTTCTTCTCTCTCTAAACTTCACTTAATCCAGCTGTGCTCAGGTCTAGAGGTGACTCTCTACGAATTTATCCATTGGAATAGCAGCTGCTGGATGTGGAAAACATTCTTTAATCCTTTGTAAAGCGTGTGCAAACGGATTAACCAAAAGTATGCAACTTTCTGGGTTTGCAATTAATGTGCCGACATCACTTTTGCTTTTGCTTTAAACCTTCAATAAACAACCTCTAATTTATGTGAAACTCACCAATAAAGTGGTTAAACATATCTAGAAACATTAAGTATTAAGATCAAACAAGAAAGTTTCAAGAATTCGAAGAATTTGAAATTCTGAAGCCGCGCAGATTCCTCGAGGTTTGTTCTTCAAACCTGGAGGTTTTACAAGGTTGCAGAAAGCGTTAATCTCTCTGCCTGTCAAAACCTCGAGGTTTCACTTTGAATGTGAAACCTTACAAAATCACGCCAAGAGCAAACCTGGAGGTTTTCAAAAGTCGTGAAAAGTCGTTTGCTCTCTGGATCCAGAAAACTTGAGGTTTTATCTTAAACGTTGAAATTCGAGTTTTGGGCCAAAACAGAAACCTAGAGGTTTAAGGAAAACTGGAGGTTTTGAAAACTTGGAAAAACACAACCTCTGCTGGGCAAACCTCGAGGTTTGTCAGAAACCTCGAGGTTTCTCATAATTTTGAGAAACTTGAGAAAATACTATTTGAGCTCAAACTGGAGGTTTCCCATAAACCTAGAGGTTCGAAAACCGGCGAAAACCCGAGCTTTTCTCGAGTAGGCCAAAACCTCGAGGTTTCTTGCCAAACCTCGAGGTTTCACACAATTTTGTGAAACCCAGATTTTTCAAGTTAAAACAGAACCTTGAGGTTTTAAGGCGAAAGCGGAGGTTTTCAAGTGTCCAAAACTTAGGAGACTCTCTGTAAGACTAAACCTCGAGGTTTGAACAGTAAACCTTGAGTTTTTCATTTTCTAGAAAATGCTGAGAAGTCTCTGTTTGATAAAAACTTGAAGTTTCTCTGAAACCTCGAGTTTTGCTCGATCCGTAACACTTGAGTACTCCTCTCGAAGGCCCAAACCTCGAGGTTTCTATGCAAACCTTGAGGTTTGCTCTCACATTGAGTTTTACAGCAACTAAGAGCAAAACTTCCTGCTTTGTTTACAATCATTGGAGATCATCAAAACCCTTAGAGAACTAACAATTAGAGAATTCCAAAATCAAATGACTTAGACTACAAATGAGGAGTGGTCACACAAGGACAACTTTGACCATCCAATGGACACTATAATCAGAAGAATGGAATACCAAGAGAAAGAGAATGAGAGATTAGCAAAAGGAAATTAAGCATCTCAATCAGCAATCGGAAGTGTTGAAGAAGAATTCCAAGAAACCCTCCTCCCATGTTTACACATACATAAAAAGAAAAGCAACTAGAAGAAAGCAATAAGGAGTTGGAGACAGCAATGGAGTGGCTTGTACAAAAGTCTTCTCAATGCCATACTCCACAAGAGACTCACCCACCACTTATACTTCCAAATGAGCCACCCATTCCACCATGGCACGAACATCTATCCCAAACCTGTACTCCTCAACCTTCTTGACTTGATGCCTTTCTCACATTGTCATATACAAATGCCCAAACCCTTACCCTAAGAAGAATGTATGACTAGCTAAAGGTTTAGCGCCAACAATTATTCATGCACAAGGAAGCTCTCAGACTCTTTGAGGAAATGGAAGAGGAATTCTAGGACATTCAAAACTTCATCAAATCATTTTTGGACATTTGATATGGATAAAGAATGAAGGAGAAGAAAGAGCTCTATGGTCTTATAACTCCAATGATGATGGGAAACCAAAGAGCAAAATCCAAAAGCCACTTCACAAGTGGAAGATTCCAATCCTTCGGTGCCTATTCCCACAGAAGCACAAGAAGTGAAGCAAGTACAAAAGAGCATTAATGAGTCTTCCCTACCATTTGGTAATGATCCTATGCTTGTAGAAATAGACTCTCTACTACTTTAACTAGTGAAGCAATTAATCATTTGAAAATGTAATTCCTCAGCACATTGGCTCCTACTTCTTTTTATGATGTTGAAAATGCTTCTCTTCATAGTACTAGGGATGATTGTGATAAATTGAATGACATATTTTCATACTCTTATGAGGAAGATCAAATATGCGTAGATTGTCATCATGAAAAATGTCACTTGCTTGTTGAGTTTTGAAAGAAATCATTTATTGAAGTGGTTGATTCTACCATTAATCTTGATGCACCTTCTTGTACTATTGATGTTTGTAAGCATGAGCATTGCAAAAATGTTGAATCTTGCATGGATCCCAATATGGTTGATGTGGGTGAGAAAGACTATAGCTTAGAAAAATATATTTCTCTTGATTTCAATGAATTGTATGATAGTTTAATAAGGGAAGTTTCAAATGTTTTGATTGATGATTTTACAAATGGCAATGAACCTTTCTATATGATTCTTATGATTTTCCATCCGATATTCAAAAGTTTTGGGTGGTAATGATTTGAAAAAAATTCTTCTTTCTTCCAATCTTTTTCCTTTTATCTCTTGTGATTGCAATGATGATGTGGTGTGCTCCAACAGTGAGTTGGATTCCGCACCTTAAAAAAAACAAAAGAATTATTAAAACATAACTAATTTCCTAACTCATACTGATGCGAGTGACATTGATTTCCTTGGTCGCAAAGTTACTTGGAGAGTTGAATTCCTAACATATCATTATTTCACTTAAAATTTCTCAATATTTATATTTTTGGATGGGATACTATTATTTGCTTGTCTTCTATGTAGGCACATTCTTGGACAAATCATCAGAGGAATCAATTTCCACCTTACATTTTTTGACCTCTTTTGACTGATCCTGAGCCACCTTCACTAAGAAAATTCAATGCAGGAGAAGATCTTTTAAAGGAAAAATTCATGATTCTCATCGGGGATGAGAACTTCTTCAAGCGATTCAAGATACTCAACCAAGGTTGTCTCTGTCCTTACTTATTTTCTTCCTAAATCGTATAATTCTTTGAGCTTAATTGTTGTATGAGGTAGATAAGTGTGGGGAGGGAGACCATCTAGTAGAAAAACGTAGAAGGAGTGTCATGTAGTAAGTACAATAAGAACTCCTATGTACGCTTAGCATTTTTTGCCACTACCCTACTTAATTACCATTGTGCCTCGAATTTCAACTTGCTTAGCATTCTCTTTAGAGTGGATTTTCCACATTGAGAAAAATGTGTTGATTAAGTGTTTGGGGGAAGGGAATAAATTTTTGAATCCCATTAATTGTTTGTTATAAAATGACAAAATGCCATAAACTAGAATTTTTTAAAAAAAATAAAAAATAAAGAATGACTTGCTTTTATGCATGCCTTAAGTGGTAAAGAGTCATATTTGCCACATTGGAAGTGTGATTTGTAGGAAATTTTTTTAGCTTTCATGAGATCTTGTGTTTTGGGAAAACTTTTTAAAACCATCACTAGTGGAAAAAAATGCTTTTAAGACCGGAAAAAAAGCACCCTGTAAGACTAGATCTGGAACCGGTCTTGATATAGGCGGTATTAAAAGTCATTCTTACTATGACTAGGTCTTAAAAATAAGACTTTTTAGACCAGACTTTTTAAACGTCCGGTCTTAAAAAGTTGGCAAAAACCAAAAAGAAAATCTCCCTTCCCCATAGCACCTATGCCGAAACCACCTCTGTTGGAGGCCACCAGCTGCTTGATGATGAAGAAGAAGAGCTCGTGCTCACTCCGATACAATGAAAAATTGAATTCCCTCGCCAATTAACCAGGAACAAGCACAAACCAAGAAAGAAAAAAGTCGATACAAAAATAATACCTTAAGCGAATGGGAGACTCATGCTCGAAAACCTAATTCTGCGATTCGTTGAAACTGAGCACCCAAAATTCCTAATTTCAGCAGAGTCAATTGCGAGAAGGAAAAAAAGGATCCAAAATCAGCAAATCTAAACAAATGATTGAGTCGGATCGAGGAAATCACAAAAAGGGGGAAAAAGTCTCAACCAATATAATACAAATCTAAAAGAAGATTGAGCCGAGATAAGAGGAAATCACTACTTTTCTGGAAGAAAGAAAATACCTAAAGAAATCAGAAGAAAGAAAATACCTAAAAATACCTAAATCGAGGAACCATTCCCCAAATCGGCGTGAAGATTGAGTCGGATCTCTTCTTCGAACGAGACAAGATCGGAACCATTCCCCAAAACAAGTAAACGAGAATAGGTAATTCTAGATCTGGATTCGTGATTTTGGGAAGGAAAATCTTGGGAGACATTTCGTCATCTTCAGAAATCACTACTTCTTTACCGGTGACGGAGCCGACGCTCGGAAAAATGGAGTCGATGCTCGGAAGAACGGATTCGACGCCCGGAGGAATGGAGTCGACTGAGTCTCTCTACACGGTCATCTCTGTATGTGAGAGAGAGAGAGAGAGAAACACGCGGATAGGAAGGGCGGAGTTCGGAGAAGGGGTTTTTTTTTATTAGACCGGACTTAAACATCCTATCTTAAAAGGATTTTTAGACCGAACTTACGAAAAATCCGGTCTTAAAAGTATAATTTTTAGACTGGATTTCTTAAACATCCGGTCTTTAAAAAATTTTATATTTACGAAATCTGTCATCTGTCATACTTTTTAGACCTATTTTTCTATAATCTGGTCTTAAAAAATTCTTCATATTTACGAAATTGCCATAGGTCATACTTTTAAGACTGAAGCTTCAATACTCCGGTCTAAATGAGGCGGTCTTAAAGCCCTTTTTTCCACTAGTAATACTTTTAAGACCGGATATTTATTTAATATGGTCTTAAAAGTGTTATATATTTTTTCAAAATTGCCACCGGTCATACTTTTAAGACCAAATATTTTATAATCCGGTCTTAAAAGTGTTCTATATATTTGTTGGAAGTTCAGATTTAACTAGTTAGCATATACGATTATATTATGCAATTATCTTAATTAAGTTGTTAGAGAGATTTTAGGAATTAAGTTAGCATATTATGATTTTTGAATTTCGTAATTATATTCCCGATTGTAATCCCCAAGTGAATGGGAAGAGAAATGAACCTACATTTTGGATTTTGTTAACTCCTTGTTTTCGAGAAAGCAAGTTTCTACATCATTAGTTCATTTAAGACTTGAGCATTATTATAGATGATTGCAATGTTTTGATTGATTATGTTTGTAAGGTTAATATTAGAAATAATTAAGAAGATGTTTTGTAGTTAGCTCACAATGCAATTGATTATGTTATGCAATTATCTTAATTAAGTTGTTAGAGAGATTTTAGGAATTAAGTTAGCCAAGGGAAGAGAGATATCTTGCATTACAAGCCTTGTAAGCCCTCTTGATTCTTGACATTTAAATTTATCAAACAATGTTTACGATAAGTGATTCTAAGCCTACTAGTGGTATACTGGAGTTTATTAGTGATTTCTATGCTTTATGTTGGTTATGATTAGTTTTGATGATGTCTTATATAGATGCCATTCTTAAGAGCAAAAAGGTTGCATACTACATTTACATTCTACTTGCACTAATTCTTATGATTAATGTAGATGTGAAGTATAGAATGATTAGGAGAAGAAAAGAAGAGGAGATATTGAAGAAGGTAGAAAGTTTAAAGAGAATGATGAGCCCAAGCTAAATGATGAAGAATGATCAAGATAGGAGATGGAAAATAGAAGAACTTGCTGAATGTAATGAAGATATCATTATCCAAGTTCTAAAATTGATCCTAGAAGTCTCCATGATCAAATGGAAGTTGGAATGACTCAAATCGAGTTAAAAACAAGGAAATATAAGGTTGAGAATGATCCAACTCGAGTTATGGGGTCCAACTCGAGTTAGAGTGCTTCGCTACAGTGTTTCTAGGTTTTTGGACTAACCCAACTCGAGTTATGTATGATAACTCAAGTTACAAAACATTTTCAGACAAGAGTAACTCGAGTTACCACTTAACAACTCGAGTTACCAGTGATTTTCAGCACCTCTGTTCTACTCTGTTTCACGTTTTCAGCTGGCGAGGTCTGGTAATTCAATGATATCTTCCAAACCAGGAATTAGATTGAGACGAAACTAGTGGCGTACGAAAATAGACTCCCAATGCGTCATTTTGATGTACAATGGAAGCCTAAAGGAGTTCAGATGAGAGATATATGAATTGTAGAAGTTGACACTACAATTCACACCATAGTTCAGACATAGCTTTGGTATTTTGAGTGTAACTCACAAACCACACATCCAAATGAGCTCAAACTAGCGGCACTTGAACCAATACATAAAGATCTTTCTAGGGATAGGTCATTTACTATATTTAGAGTTATATTCAAAGAGATATGGTTTCTGGAAATTTTCCTATGTTCTGAAAGAAGACATAATGCAGCAAACTTTGGAACAAACAAAAGCTTTTTCAGATCTGATATGACTCGAGTCATTTGGTAATTAACTTGAGTCATGCTTGTGACAGAGATCTTCGACTGATATGAGTTACTGATATAACTCGAGTTGCTGAGAGTAACTTGAGTCATGTTATTGGCAAATGCTCTCTGTTTGATATTATTGCTGACATAACTCGAGTTTTGGAATGTAACTCGAGTTACATAACTCGAGTTAAGCTTTATAACTCAAGTTATTATATCTGAATCTTGTCTGTGCAAAGAAGCAACTCGAGTTGCATATCCAACTCGAGTTAACAAATATGCAATCTCTTCTCTATCTTAAGTTGCCACAATTACAACTTGAGTTAACCATTGTAACTCAAGTTATAACATTGAAAAACCCTTTCTAGAATTGAAATGCTTTAAGCATAACTCGAGTTATGGTGAGCAACTCGAGTTATCTTTATCAGAATTTTGAAATCAGCGTCTTCGTAATCTGCAAACTCTTGGTTATACCTTGGGTAGATTATATTAATGTTTCTTATCACTTCTAACCAAGTTTAATTAGTTTGCTAGTGTTTTTCAGACAGGATTAACAAGTTTTAAACTTCAAATTATAATAAAGCAAAATCTTGTCAGACGCATTAAATGTTGAACCAGAGTCGAAGCACGAAAGTGGAAAAAGAGCTTCTGAGCAACCATAAAGCATTTCAAGCATTCTCAGTCAACATTCTACTTGAGTCTCAACGGACAAATCGAATGAAGAATGTCAACGAAGAATAATGGCTATTTTCAAAAGTATACGAAGAGATGAAGCCCACTTCAACAGATATATTTATTATTCTCAACGACTCATTAAGACTCTCCTCAACGGTCATAAATTGCTACTAACTATAAAGGAGAAGCATTCAAGATAGAAGAGGTTAAAAGACACGAGCTTACATCTTCAAAATGCCAATACCTTGATATTCATATACACCTACTCTCTAATTATCTCAACGATCATATAGTTTACCTTAGAGAGTGAGATTGTTTATAATGAACTTTAGTGTTTATTTTATTCACTTCTGAGAGAGAAGATTTATTGTAATCATTTTATCTGTGAGTTACTCAAGATTGGGTAATCTTGAGTGGGAAACAGAGTATAACCTTACTGTGTGTAAGGGGGAGTATCTCGGTGAGAGATTTGGCTTCACAAGTGCCTGAGTGAACTTGTGAGATTGTAAAGGCTTCTCTTGTGCCCGGATTAAACAAGAGGATAGTGGATTGAAAATCTCAAGTGGAGCTTGGGGACTGAACGTAGGTCAAGGATAAATCTCAGTTTGCATATTCTCTTCCCTTATCTCTTACATTTCCAGCATATATATTTGAATGTGTATATATATTTCAATGACTGATTATCGCTTTATAAATTATTTCTGTCATTCAAACAGCTTTCAGTAAGTTGCAAAAAGAATTTCAAAGTAACTAAAGTTTTATCTAACACCCAATTCACCCCCCTCTTGGGTGATAGCCAGGTCTTTCACTTTACTTGAGTTTTGGCTAATTGGAACCCTAGGAATAGGTGTTGTTCAAAATTCCATAATGTGCTAACATGTGATTATGATTCAAATAACAAGATAAAATGTGATTAGAAACCGAAACTAGAGTGTTTACAAAGAAAAAACTGTGAAATTTTGGACGGCCATACTAAGCTTGGGTTTGGCCAAAACAGGGTAGACTAGAGGAGTTGGATTTTGACCAATTCGATGATTCCATTTTGTTCAAAACGTGAAATTTTGTTGGATAGATGTTCACTAGGGAATTTTGGAAGCTCCAGGATTGAATTTTGCCGAAGCCAAAAATCAACCCTGAAAATTTTGTTTGGAAAGTATGTTTATGATGCTTATTTGGGGTAGTAAATGATATCCAATCGCCATGAAATTTTTTAGGATAAAAGTAGATATAATAAGCTTTAATTTGATAGTAATTGGTCAAATTTGGATTTGGCAATTCTAGAATGAATTTGCATAATAATACTATTTTATTAAACTCGGATTGATGTACATGTGAACAAATGTTGAAACAATTTTTTCTTGAAACTAGACTTAATAAGGAGTCCATAGGTTTTTGAATGACCTTATTTGGACAGTTGTGCTATGAGATATGATTTTTCAAAGTCTGGAAAATATGGTCACATTTGCGAAAATGAAGGAAACAATGAAATTTTGAACATAACCTAAGTCAAGATAATTCATGTTTAGTTATAATGTATTAGATGACATTTGGAATTTCAAAAGTGGGGATTAGTATTGACCATTGTTCATAATGTGTTCTTATAGGAACCCATAATTCCCGGAACACATGAGGTTCATGAAGTTTACTTGGATAAAGCAATAAGGTAGTAACTCTAATCTCACATACTCTGTATAATTGTGTATGACTGTTTGAATCAACTATGTGATTGTGTCATCCCGTATCGGACTAGCACCACTCATGTCTCAATTAAGCGGAAGGGTTGACCATGGAATACCTTCCCGTTGGTTAGAACTAGGCGTAGGGCCTAATGAACTGGTGGTTCTTAGGTGGCTATTCTAGTTGCATTCGAGCGACTTGGGCACTTTTGATTGAGAATGCTGGTAGATTCTGGATAGGACTCTTGGTAGTTCCCAGTCAAATATTCCAAGTTAGATGTCTTAATTGAGAACTCCGACGTACAGAGGACTCTCGGTACGTGCCAATTCGTTATACCTAGCGCTAGTGGTTGTATGGTATGCATATATGATATGCATTATTTGAATGTTTTATGTTGGGTGGAGTATTTATTTTGGCTAACCATTATATACTATTTATAATCTGCCTTTGAGATTAACATGTTTCTCTGGGGTTCAAATTGAATTCTAGACGTTCCTAAGGACATAGGTTCTGGACATGGTCAAAACAACAGGAATATCTCCAAAGGAAAGGCTACAATTACGAAGTAATGATAGTTACTGCTTAGATACTACATATAGCTGTAGAGCTTACAGTAGTTTTGTTTCAACTGGTTTTGGGTCGTATTGTATATATCAACACCAATGTTACTTTCAATCACTGTATTAAGAACTCTATAAATTATTCCTAAACAATTCCAAGGATGTATACTATTATTAGCTTACTATTCTATACTTGTGCTGCTCACTACATATTGTTGCATTACTCTGATAAATGTCATAATTATAAGGGGTATGATATTTAAGATATTAAAGTAGTGGTTTTGGGCAATATCAATAGTCTTGGTTTTGTGATGACAGGAAATAAGTTCCTCGAGGTCAAGAAGACAGAGGCAGCGAATGAACTTCTTATTTGCCTCAGTCAATCAACCAAGACCTGGAGAACTGTTAGAGCCACGGAGGGTTCCTAGGACAATATATACCACTAGAAAGAGAGTAATATCACCAAGACCAGTATTTGGACCATGTACACAGTCAGAGACCTCGTCAGTCGAGGATAATGGTCAACCCACAATACCACCAACTTTAGCATCTGCTTTTAGCTCCGAGTCCAGGATGGTATTGTCAAGGTATAACCTGGCCCCAAATCAGGATCTGTGGGACGTTATCAAAATCATATATGACTATGCTATGGTTAGGAGGAACACCCATGTAGCTTGGTACCAACATTACTTGGAGGCCATGGAGGCCCTATACCGGGATTGTTGGATTTTGAAGCTGTATGATCCGGACTAGATATGGATTTGTATTATGTATTTCTTTCTATATACATGTTTTTGGAATTGGGAAAAGAACTTGACAATGGAGGGGGTCCCGATAATTTCGGTGTTTTCATTAGGCACATCCGGAATATTGTAGGTACATATATGTGGATAGATGTGTTTGATGGACTATAGTTGACAATATTATGTATTTTGGCACTGGTGATATGTAATGCACCATGGAGTAACTTTCTAGGGTAAACTACAACAGTACTTAGTACCCGACACCCCTATGTTGTTGTAGTGAAAATAAGTTAATTGTGCTCAGACCAGGGAAATCAAATGATGGGTGACCTCCCTAGCAAGTTTTTGCAAAAGTGATATAATGAAATGTTTTGAGCCTGATATGTACTTGTATAGTTGGGTGACTATTAATAACTGTTTGTAACTGCTATATATGTGAATATATGATGTCTTTGTGTATCCAGGTATTCAAGATATGTGAAATGACCAAAATACCCCTGTATTGATATTTATCTCTTTTGTTATAATATAGTAAGATTTAAAGATGGATCCATTCAGAGGTAGAAGTAGACCTAGAGGTAGAGGTAGACCCAGAGGTGGACATACTAAATGTGGGCTGGCGCTTGAACAAAATCCACCTATAAGAATCCAATGAAACAAAATCCGCTTGAACAAAACCCTATGCAGTAAATGCTGGGCTAATAAATGAACTCCGAACGAAAGTCCATGAAATAAGAGCCAAACATACTGAAGATAGGGAAACGAACGGTAAGTGATGAAGAGGAACAAGGTGAAAGATCCTTCCAATCTAGAACTCAGCAACAAGAGCAACAAAATAACATTAACAAGGTTGAAGAAACAACTCAATACTAAGTAGCCTAGTTCTGCAAACATCAGCCACTTGCATTTAATGGCAATTATGACACGCAAGTGTCTAAGGATTGATTGATGAGATTGGAGAAAATATTTAAAGTATTAAAATGTCCAGAAAACAGAAAGGCACAATTGGCTATTTATAAGCTAGAAGGTGATGCAGATAGATATTGGAAGAACACTGAGATGACTTGAAGAAGCGAAGAATATTCCATTCACTTGGGAAATATTTCAAGAAAAGTTTAATGAGACATATTTTCCCCGTTCGCTAGAGTCACTATGGAGTCAAAATTTTTGACTATACAACAGGGCAGTAACGAGACCTTTGATAAATATCTTACCCATTTCATATGATTATCTTGTTATTCTTCCCACCTAAGTTACCAAGATGATGAGAGTGGGATTGCTGATATGTTGATTCGAGGGTTGAGGTTTGATAATTGAATATTTCATACACTACTTTTTGTCTCTTGATTTATAATTTAGGACTCTTTAGCTAATAAATAATGGCTTTTATACTTATTTGGGCCTTGGGCCTTTTATTATATTTTAGCCATTATTTAATAATAAATTCCAGTTTTACATTGCTTCACCATTTTTACCATAACTCTTGAACCAGACATCGGATTTGCCTCATTTTTGTCTCATATTTCAGATTATTCAGAGAGCTACAATTGTTATGAAGACATGAAGAGCAAATTCAGACAAGAGGGCGGTTGATTTTGGAGCCGAAGTCATATGTATTTTTGGGCTTGAATTTTGTAATTAAAGCCCATTTTATTTTATTTTCGTTCGGGCACGACTTGTGGATTGGAGCCCCATTTCATTTTTCCATTTTAGGTTAAGTGAGGCAGCAGCCAAAAACACACTCTCATTCACGTTTTTAGAATTCGAGAGGATCAAAATAGTAGTTTTCAAATTCTGCAATGTTCTTCGTGTTCTTCACGTTCTTCATCATTTTTTCGTCTTTCTTAATTATGTTCGGCTAAATTTCTGAGATTGATCCACGATGAGGGTCCCATCCACTATCCAGAGGATTCGCGCCTAATCAAGAATCGTCTAACTCGTTTACGTATCCCTTAATCAGATTTGATTTTTGGTTCGGATTGGGTTTTTGATTAAAAACCCAAATCGATATTTCCCAAGGACGAAGTTCGGATTGGGTTAAAGTATTTGTGCGATCGTACGAGAGGTGCGCCAATGATTCGAACAAATTCTGAACGATTGTTTGTTGGTTGGGAATTTCTAGACAAATGCGAGAGATTTAGGTTTGTCTAGAGTCGATTACGAAGTTGGTTATAAACTGTTTCGTTCGAGGAAGGGTAGTGGGTGAATCCGAAATCGTGGGTTAATCCTTTAATCCTACGCTTTTTTGTTTAATCTGTGTTATTTCGTTTTGTTTCTGCATATTTCCATTTTCAATCTCTTGAATCAAAAACCCCGATTTTCTTTTTCGTTTTCTTCTTTTGTTCAAATTAAACCGATCCGAATTCGTTGGGAAATGACCCAGTTACATTATACTACAAATCCTTTTCTAATCTGGTTATTTTGGGAGATTACGGCAAATCTCTGTCAAAAATATGGCGCCGCTGCCGGGGAATTTGCATCGGTTTGATTAGTAACGGTAGTGTAAATAGCCGTTTTTCGGTAGTTTAGGTGGTTCGGGTGACTGGACAGAAATTTTTCTCGACCCGGATCACTCAAACCAGGTTTTATTCACAAGGAATTGGGCATTCTAAGAAAGAGTCACTCTCCTTGGGAGTGAGGTCTACCCTATTTTCCCCAAATTCCAACGTTTAGACCACTTTTTTTTGTTTTAATTTCCGATTTCATGATTTCTACTAGTCGTTTTTTTTCGGAGTATCTCCGATTTGGCTGAATTTTGGTACGGTGATAGAAAATGGCCTATCTTGCAACGCACATCGAAAATCTTTGATTTTCCATGTGTTAAGCTCCGTTTTGCCAAATTCCATCGTTTAGACCACTTTTTCAATTTTTGAAGTTTTTTTATTCCATTTTTGGGTTCCCCAATGGTCTAGGAGTTGCCTTTGTCCAAGTCCCAAAAATTTTAAAAATCATTTGATAGTGTTTACGGACTTGTTTAGGTCAATTTCTACCATAGGTTTTTGTTTTTGTGTTTGCTTTTGTGTGTTCTAGTGTTTTTCTACTTTATACCACTTTTAGTGGCATTTTCGTAATTCTGATTGGCTGGTGGCATTTTCGTAATTCTGATTTTTTTGCAGATTCTACCTTGTGACTATCTTTGCATGAGTACTAGGAGCACTATCAATGCGAAGACTTGTTGCCATTTGATCGAAATAGAAAGGACAATTCTTCTTGCTAGAAGAGTTGTTAGGCTAAGTCGTGAGATTAATGCTTTTGAATTGGACATTGCACTTGAGTCGATTGTGGCCATTCGATTGTGTCCATCTTGTTGATCTCTCGATTGTGTTTCGATAGTACTTCGATAGTCTTGTTGTTTTTTTGATTCTAGTAGCAATTTTCCTAACTCAGAAATTATGGTAGAAGAACAGGGGAAAATCGGCCTACTTTAAAGGAATTGAATGAACTCGATGTTAATTATCAACCTTTGTGCATTCAATATCCGCCCTTCGCTAACTTTGAGCTTAAATCTGGTCTAATACACTTCTTTGCCTAAGTTTCATGGTCTTTCGGTGAGTGTGCCATTAAGCATATTTGAAGGAATTCCATCTAGTGTGCGGCGCAATGAAACCACATGCCATTGATGAAGATCAAATCAAGCCGAGAGCTTTTCCTTTCTCATTGGAAGGTGGAGCCAAAGGCGGTTGTTGTACCTTGACCTTCATCTATTGGGAGCTGGGTTTGAGGTTCGAGGTTATTTATGGAGAAATATTTCCCTTCTTCAAGAGCAAGCTGCGATCAAGAAGGAAATTGCCAACATTAAGCAAGTCAATGGGGAGACTTTGTATGAGTATTGGGAGAGGTTCAAAAGGTTGTGCGCAAGGCATCCACACCACCGAGATCTCCGAGAAAGACTTGATTACCCATTTCTATGATGGTTTGCTACCGAGTAGACAAAGGTTTGGTGGATGCTTCTAGTGGTGGGGCTCTACGTAACAAGACACACGAAGATGCCCGAGCATTGTTATCCGAGATGGCGCCAACTCTCGGCAATTTGGCACTAGGGCCAATAGTACTCCTGTTTACCATGTTCAAACACCTCCAGTCCAGTATGATTCTCAGAGATTAGAGAATAGACTTGATGATCTGACCTCTCTGGTGAGGCAGTTGGCAGTGACACAGACAGTACAATCTTCTCCTCTTCAGATTGGGTACTCATGTGGGTTCTGTTCTGACCCTTACCATTCTACTGACTCTTGCCCTACCTTGCATGATCCGCTTATCAAGACCAATCGGTAAGCTTCGGTGGGAGCTTTTCGGAAAGCCACAATACCGCAGAATAATGCCTTCTCCAACACCTACAATCCTGGTTGGAGAAATCACCCAATTTCCGTTGGAACCGAGAATCGAGAACCGAGTAACCAATATCGGCAAAATTCGGGAATTACCAACGAGACGAGTATAGACCATAGAATTTCCAATGACAATCTGCACCTCCTTTGCCTTTGCTAGCACCACCTCCTCGACCAGCCATATGTGCACCTCCATGCAACACAACAACGAGGCTAGTAGTAGTGGTAGTGGTGGTTCCTCCCTTGAGGATATGATGAAGCAATTTGTCACAGCCAATATGCGGTTCCAACGGCAAGCGACACTTCCATTCGAGTTTGCAAACACAGTTGGGCGGTTGGCAACCTCATTGAACCAGCTTCAACCTCGGGGATCCAACACTCTTCCTTCACAAACAATTCCTAATCCTAAGGGAATGTGAGTGCTATCTCCCTTCGTTACGGCAAGCAATTGGAGGAACCTAAACCATTTGCGAGATGTGACTTCCACATCGAAGAGAGTCGAGAAAATGTGAAGATTGACTCTAAAAATAAAAAGCAGTGCAGCAAGGTGAAGAGGAAGACATCCCCATTCCTCTTCCTTTCCCTCAGAGAGCAGTTCAACCCAAGAAGTTGGCAGAAAAAGCACAAGACAAGGATATACTTGAGACATTCAGGAGAGTAGAGATAAACATTCCTCTCTTAGATGCGGTCAAACAAATTCCTAAATATGCCAAGTTTCTGAAGAAGTTGTGCACCAACAAGAGGTGACTGAAGGGGAGTGAACGAGTGAGTTTGAACCAGAATGTATCAGCACTCATCCAGCCTACGATGCCTCGCAAGTGCAAGGATCCGGGGACGTTTTCTATCCCTTCTTTGTTTTGGTAACTATAGATTTGATGATTGCATGCTAGATTTAGGTGCTTCTATTAATGTCATGCACTGCATCTATTTATAAATCTCTTGGTCTTGGTCCTTTACGTCCCTCTTGGTTTTTGGTGTTGTTGTTCGGCTAGCTAATAGGAGTAATGTTCATCCTTACGGTTTAGTTGAGGATGTATTAGTCAAGGTTAATGGCGATATTTCCTGCTGATTTTTACATCTTAGATATGGAGGATGAGTCTCCCGGTAGTAGATCACCTATCATTCTAGGGAGGTCTTTCATGAAAACTTGACTAGGACTAATATAGATGTGCATGCGGTACTCTTTCCATGGAGTTTGGTGATATATCTGTGAATTTCAATATTTTTGATGCCATGAGACATCTAAGGAAGAACATTACATTTTTCGCATTGATGTGATTGATGATCTTGTGGATGATGTTATTCTTGATTGGTGTCTTGATTATCGATTTTGCATCGAGAGTGATTCTCCCATTTGTGCATGTCTTGATAATGAATGGTGCTTTTGTTTGATTTGCTTAATCTTTGCATTATTTGGTGATTGACTTGCTTGGTGATTCTACATTACATGTGGATTGATATTGATTCGAGTTTGAGCTTCACCCGATCCTAATGTGCATCCGATTCTGATTTTGATGAGCTTAACTCGATTTTGATGAGCTTGATTCGATGTTAACATTGGTGTATAGACACGGTCCTTGTTTCTTTGAATGTGGTTTGAGGCATTTCGGTGTGATGACATCGAGTTGTTGCAACAACCACCCAAGCTTCTTCCCTTGAGCAACCACCCAAGCTTGAGTTGAAATCCCTTCGAGATCACGAAGTATGCATTTCGGAGGTGGATGAACAGTTGCGATCATTGTGGCAAATAATCTTCTTCACGACCAAGAAGAAGAGAAGCTGCTAAGCTTATTGAGGGCGAACAAGAAAGCCATTGGGTGGACATTAGGCGACATCGTTGGCATTAGCCCTTCCATGTGTATGCATCGAATTTGTTGGAAGAGGACTCTAAGCCGGTGAGGCAACCCGAGACGCCTTAATCCTCTTATCCTTGATGTGGTGAAGAAAGAGGTCACTAAGCACGCAGGCTGGTATCATCTATCCCATTTCGATAGCCGTGGGTTAGCCCGGTCCGGGTGGTTCCTAAGAAATCCGGAGTCACCTGTGGTAGCCAATCGGAAGAATGAGCTCATTCCTACTCGAGTTGAGAATAGTTGGAGAGTTTGCATCGACTATAGGAGACTCAACCAAGCCACTCGCAAGGATCATTACCCTCTACCTTTCATTGATCGAGATGTTAGAGCGATTGGTGGCAAGTCCCATTCTTGCTTCTTGGATGGCTACTCCGGATACTTCCGGATCCATATTGCTCCGAGGATCAAGAGAAGACGACCTTCACATGCCCCTTTGGAACATATGCCTACCGAAGGATGCCTTTTGGCCTTTGCAACGCACACTGGCACCTTTCGGCGTTGTATGGTAAGCATTTTTCTACGAGTTTCTAGAGGATGCATGGAGGTTTTTATGGATGATTTCATTGTATATGGGTCTGATTTTGATGCATGCTTGGCTAATTTGTCTAGAGTTTTGCATAGGTGTATTGAGTCTAATCTTGTCTTGAATTATGAGAAGTGTCACTTTATGGTTGAGTCGGGTATAGTCTTGGGACACATAGTGTCTAGGAAAGGGATTGAGGTAGACCCTGCTAAGATAGATGTAATTACTGCTTTGCCTTACCCGCATCTGTGCGGGAAGTTCGCTCTTTTCTTGGTCATGCAGGTTTCTATCGGCGTTTCATTCGGGATTTCAGCAAAACTGCCCGACCCTTGTCCAACCTTCTGCATAAGGACACTGACTTTGTATTTGATGATGCTTGCAAGGCGGCCTTCGATCATTTGAAGCGTTGCGACTACGGCATTGATGATCAAGCCCCCGATTGGTGCCTCCCTTTGAGTTGATGTGTGATGCTTCCAACTATGCGGTTGGTGCTATCTTGCACAAACGAGTTGATAGAGCATCTCATGTGATTGCATATGCCTCAAGACTTTGGATCCTTGATCTAATTACACCACTCTTTGAGAAAGAGTTGTTGGCTATTGTATTTGCTTTTGATAAGTTTAGGTCATATATGCGCTAGCAAGTAGAGTAATTGTTTTCTCGACCATCTTTGCTTTGAAGTTTCTTTTGAAAAAGGCGAGATGCTAAGCCACGACTCATCCGGTGGATGTTATTGCTCCAAGAGTTCGATGTTGAGATTCGAGGCGAAGTGGAGCACAAAGCGGGTAGCTGACCGAGTCGCATCGCTCATTCTCCTCTCACCCCTCTTCTATTCGGGATGATTTCACGATGAGCGGCTTCTACGGTGCAAGGTAAGCTTCCATGGTATCTTGATCTCGTTAACTACTTGGTAGCTGGTGTTTTGCCTATAGATTCCACTAGGGCCCAAACCCTTAAATTAAAGAGTGAATCTAAATATTATGTTTGGGATGACCCTTATATCTGTGGAAATTTTGTAGTGACCAAGTAGTTAGGAGATGTGTGCACGATCATGAGTTTCACTCTATATTGCATTTTGCTCATGCTTCTACACTGTGGTGGTCACTTTGGACCCCAAAGAACTGCTAGGAAAGTGTTAGACAGTGGATTATTTTGGTCTTCCTTGTTTCATGATTCCCATATGTTTTGTAAGTCATGTGATAATTGTCAGAGAGCAGGGAGTATTTCCCGTAGGCATGAGATGCCCCAGAACCCTATATTGTTTTGTGAGATCTTTAATGTTTGGGGTATTGATTTTATGGGTCCATTTCCTACTTCATATGGTTATACTTACATATTCTTTGGCATTTGTTGATTATGTCTCAAAATGGGTTGAGCGAAAGCCACTCGGACTAATGATTCTTGTGGTGGTGGACTTTGTTAGGTCTAACATTTTCTGCGGGTTTGGCATTCCTAGAGCTATTATCGGTGACCAAGGCTCCCATTTTTGCAACCGAAGCATGGGTGCCTTGTTACGCAAGTATGGAGTGCTTCACAAGGTCTCCACAAAGACATACCATCCTCAAACCAACGGTCAATTTGAAGTCTCAAATAGAGAGATTAAGCAAATCCTTGAGAAGACTATTAACTCTACAGGAAAGATTGGAGTAAGCGATTAGAGGATGCTTTGTGGGCATATCGCACCGCCTACAAGACTCCGATTGGGATGTCTCCTTATCGGCTTGTCTTTGGTAAGGCATGTCATCTTCCGGTTGAGTTGGAGCATCAAGCCTATTGGGCCATTAAAGCGGTGTAACATGGATTTGGCCAAGTGCGGGATGGAGAGGAAGCTACAATTGCAAGAGTTGGATGAGCTTAGATTGGATGCCTATGAAAGCTCGCAGTTATACAAGGAAAAGACTAAGGCATTCCATGATAAGCATATTCGAGGAAAGAATTTTACGTGGGCGAGAAAGTTCTTGTTTAACTCCGTTTGAAGTTTATGCCTAGTAAGCTTCGATCTAAATGGGATGGCCCTTTTGAGATCACTAACATTTTTCCATTTGGTCTTTGTTGAGCTATGTGATCCACCCGGGATCGAACCTTTAAGGTCAATGGGCATCGCCTCAAGCCATTTCATGAGGGATCCCACAGTTGCGGCGGCGAGGAAGCAGAGATTCTCCTCATTGATGCCACTTATCCTCCATAAACCCCTTGGGGAGTATTCTTCTTTCTTTCTCCCTCTTTCTTCTATTTGTTTTCCTTTTTCTACTTTGCTTTTTGAAATAAATACGTCTCTCTTTCTATGATTGCTACATATTATGAACTTGGACATTTTGGTTTTAATGGATCATTTGTTTGGTCTGTCATTCTTGACTCTTCGATTACATGTCTTGGTAGTTGATTTGATGTTGTTGATTGCCTAAGTTGGTATTGACCTTGTGAGGTTTTGGGCTGCATGAATGGAATTCATCTTTTGCCATTCTTTCTTTCATGTGTGCATCTGCTTATGATTTGTGTTCTCTAGAACTTGCTCCTTTTCTTTTTGAAACTACATTTTTCATTTACGTGCATAAGTATGATGGAAGCTTGTTTTCTTTCTTTTATTTTCCTCACTTTGGCCAAATAGCCTTTCCCTTGCATTATGATTCCTTTGCTAGCCCTTTGTGCCTTTTTGACTCATTCTTTTCAAAGCTACATTACAAGCCTAAGCGAAAAACCATTTTATTCCGCACCTTGAAAATTTATTGAGCATTGGTTTCACCTTGGTTTTGTGTTTAAGTGTGGGGGTTGCTCGAGTGCAACAATTTAGGTGTGGGGGGATGTTTACTTTTGTGATTGTGATTATGAATATAGTATAGTTTCATTTTTTTCTCAAAAAAAAATGAAGAAAAAAAAGAAAAAGAAGGAAAGAAAGAAAGAAAAGCAAAAGAAAAAAAAAGAAAAGAAAGAAAAAAAAAAAAAAAGAAAAAAAGAGAAGAAATATAGAAAGAAAATACATAGAAAGAAAGGAGATATATAAGTAAAATAAAAATTTTCTTACATAGAGAATGATTGTGTTAATTAGTGCTCTTTTTAATTTCCTTGGTGCTTAACCTCTCATTCCATACTATTACCTACCTTCACCCTAACCCCATTACAACCTTTCATAACAAGCTCTCTTGATTTGTGCATGCATGTGTTATGAGTAGTGGAGGCGTAGAAATTGAGCAAGCTTATGGTAGAGCAAATTTCTTGAGTAGAATTTGAGCGATACACTTATTTACCTTAAACACTTGAGAGATTGATTGATTGATTGATTGAGCGCATCATTTGAGAGACCATCTTATGTGATTAGCATCATTAATTGAGATTACCATGAATTGTAATTTGAGATGAAGGGATTGTGGTCTTGATTGATTGATCTTTTGGAGCTTTGTGTCCATTGTTCAATTTTTGCATTGTTAGCAATTGTTAGAAAATAAGAGTTTCTCCTTTAGGTCTTTTTCTTTGAATTTTGCTTAGGAGTGCAAAAAGATAAGTGTGGGGGAATTTGATAATTGAATATTTCATACACTACTTTTTGTCTCTTGATTTATAATTTAGGACTCTTTAGCTAATAAATAATGGCTTTTATACTTATTTGGGCCTTGGGCCTTTTATTATATTTTAGCCATTATTTAATAATAAATTTCAGTTTTACATTGCTTCACCATTTTTACCATAACTCTTGAACCAGACATCGGATTTGCCTCATTTTTGTCTCATATTTCAGATGATTCAGAGAGCTACAATTGTTATGAAGACATGAAGAGCAAATTCAGACAAGAGGGCAGTTGATTTTGGAGCCGAAGTCATATGTATTTTTGGGCTCGAATTTTGTAATTAAAGCCCATTTTATTTTATTTTCGTTCGGGCCCGACTTGTGGATTGGAGCCCCATTTCATTTTTCCATTTTAGGTTAAGTGAGGCAGCAGCCAAAAACACACTCTCATTCACGTTTTTAGAATTCAGAGGATCAAAATAGTAGTTTTCAAATTCTCTGCAATGTTCTTCGTGTTCTTCACGTTCTTCATCTGTTTTTCGTCTTTCTTAATTATGTTCGGCTAAATTTCTGAGATTGATCCACGATGACGGTCCCATCCACTATCCAGGAGGATTCGCGCCTAATCGGTAACCGTCTAACTCGTTTCGTATCCCTTAATCGATTTGATTTTGGTTCGGATTGGGTTTTTGATTAAAAACCCAAATCGATATTTCCCAAGCGAAGTTGATTTGGGTTAAAGTATTTGTGCGATCGTCATGAGAGGTGCGCCAATGATTGAACAAATTCTGAACGATTGTTGATTGAGGGAATTTCTAGACAAATGCGAGAGATTTCGGTTTGTCTAAGTCGATTCGAGTTGATTATAAATCTGTTTCGTCGAGGAAGGGTAGTGGGTGAATCCGAAATCGTGGGTTAATCCTTTAATCCTCTTTTCGTTTTAAATGTGTTATTTCGTTTTGTTTTGCATATTTCCATTTTCAATCTCTTGAATCAAAAACCCCCGATTTTCTTGTTTGTTTTCTTCTTTGTTCAAATTAAACCGATTGCCGAATTCGTTGGGAAATGACCCAGGTTACATTATACTACAAATCCTTTTCTAATCTGGTTATTTTGGGAGATTACGGCAAATCTCTGTCAAGGTTTAAGATCATAAAGAACTTAATTCCCGACAGTTCAGAGAATTCGACTAAGCGGTTGAAGAGTGGAGAATTGTGGAAAACAATCTTAAAGAGATATGTGCACCTAAAGGGATTGTGACCCGTAGTGAGTCTAACCGAGGCAACCTCCTAAAGGAACGTAAGGGACAGGGTTCAAATTTAATGGGAATAACAAACGACCCTTTCAATCTAGATCACATGCTCCCCAAAGATCTTTAGCATCTTCAGTATGTTACCATTGCAGTTTAGTACATCTTGGTAAAAATTGTGTTGGGAAGGTTATTTGCTTTAACTGTCCAAAAGCTGGTCATATTGGTCAAGACTGTCCACAACATACTGTAGAGAAATGACCCCAGAACTTGTTAGTTCTCTATGTGTTTTGATGATTACTAACAATTGTAAACATTGTATGGATGTGTTTGGATAAGTTAGTAGTTTGTTAAAACTCATGGATTACAATCTAAAACACTTTGTCAGCGCCAAACTCGAGCCTGGATTGGCAAACTCGAGTTTGCCACTAACAGAGAGCTAAACTTGCAAGTTGGCACTTTGAACTTGAAACTAAACCAGAGGTTTGCTTTTGAGAGTCCTTCTAAGCCTTCTCATATTTTGTGTAGACTCGAGTTTACAAGAGGAAACTTGAGTTTGCGAGAGGCCGAGAACATTCTGACTTAAAAACACTTTTAAACTCGAGATCTCTATTTATAAACCTCAAGTTTACACTTCTAGAGAAAACATTAAAGAGTTTACAAAACTAGTAGACTCGAGTTTGTGGAGACAAACTCGAGTTTGCCTCTGGCGGGAAGAGTTTTTCAATTTCATAAACTAAACATTACTTCTTTAAGAACAAAGTCTTTCTCCAGTTTGAAAATTCACAAGAGTTTACAAAACATGTAAACTCGAGTTCATTATAGCAAACTCGAGTTTACGCTTGGCCGAGAGCTTTCAGGGATTTTAATCAAAGTAAACTCAAGGATAGTTTACATAAACCTCCAGTTTACTTCGAGCCGAGAGCATTCAAAGTTTTTGAAATAAACAAATTCGAGGTTAAGTTTTATGAACTCGAGTTTGAGTCTCACGAAGAGCAAAGCATTTTTGTCTTGAGAAAACTCTAGAGTTTGCACTTGAAACCTCGGTTTACATTCCGAAAGCTAAAACTAGGTTTTGTCTTGAACAAGTGTCAAACTCGAGCTTTGTCTACTAATAGACTCAAGTTTGTGCTGGTGCTCAAAGATGTTCCAAAGTTTAAAATCGTGACTTCCTCTCTAGATGGAGAAAACTCGAGTTCACTAATTCCAAACTCGAGTTTAAAACAACCCGAGAGCAAACAAGTTTTTAATATCATGAAAACCTCAGGTGTTGTTTTGCAAACCTCCAGTTTAGAAGTTTTGAACTAGAAACACTTTTAAATGTTGAAGCTTCAAACTCGAGTCTGCATGAACTGAACTCGAGTTCGTGACGCTGATCTAGAAATTCAAATCTGACGAATTTGGAAAACATTCTTGTTTGATCTTAATACTTTGCAATGTTATTCTCTGATATTCCTAACTATGTTTAATGACTTTATTAGTGAATTTCAGATGGTTTAAAGAGTGTTTATTGAAGGATAAAGTTAAAAGCAAAAAGCAGTTCAGTACATTAAATGCTATGCCCAGAAAGTTGCATACTTTTGGGTGATCCATCTGCACACGGTTGCAAAGCATTAAAGAATGATCTCTACAACAAGCAACTGCTTCTCCAACGGATTAATTTAGAGGAAGTCAACTCTGAATTCTTGGACAGCTGGATTAAGTGGAGATTAGAGAGAGAAGAAGACCAAAACTACTCCTAACCACTACAGATCATCTCCGACGGTCTAATTAACAATGCAACGGTCATTTAATGCTATCTGACTATAAATAGAGTTGCATTCAAGTCTTCTCAATAACTAGAATAGCAGAAAACAAAAATTCATTCAAGTCTTGCATTTATTCCTTCAGTTTTCTACTGTGTACTATCTCTTGATACATAAGCTTTAGTGTTTAACATTATCTACTCTGTGTGAGAGTTTTCTACTTGTAAATCATTTATTGTAAAGAACCACAAGTCAGGGGACTTGGTGGTTGGGTTCATTGATTACTACTTGTAAGGGGGAGTGAGTTCTAGTAAAGAGAACTACTCTTGAGTGCAGAGTGTGTAATCAAGTGTTATAGTGAAAATCCCGGAGAGTGGGGGATTTGGATATAGGTCAAGTTGTTAGGACCGAACCAGTATAAATCTCTGTGTCCAGCTGCTCTTCTCTTTGCTCTGTTCATCTCTGTTTTTATTTCTTGAAAACAGAATCATCTTAGAAAATTTTTAGAATACCCAATTCACCCCCCTCTTGGGTATTTAGCTCCACTTACAACCCCCCCCGCACCACGTGACCCCTTTGCTCCACACGTGACCTTCTTTTCTGCTGTACGACATCATTTTTGGAGTCTAAGTTTAAAACTTAGATGCTTTTGGAGTCTAAGTTTTAGACTTAGACTCCAAAGGTGTCTCTCCCGAGCCCCACACATAACCCCCTGCCATACCACGTGACCCCTGCTCCACGACGTGACCTTCTTTTCTGCTGTACGACATGATTTTTGGAGTCTAAGTTTTTAACTTAGACTCCAAAGGTGTCTCTCTCGAGACTTTTGGAGTCTAAGTTTTAAACTTAGACTCCAAAAGTCAACTTTTAATTACAAGAATGCCACCGCCTTTATTTTTACTACCTTTTTTTCTAAAGGACGTCTTTTTGGGACGCGAAAACCATTTTTTTTAGTAGTGTTGTAACACCCCAAATTCCATACTTCAAAATGTGTCGGTTGACACTTAGTTTTAGAAAACTTAACAGAGTTTGAGATGCTACCACTCAAAGTAATGCGGAAACGGAGAGCACGCGCTAACGTTTGGACGATGAGTGACTGATACAAAATGCCCAAGCATATGCTGATGCCCTGACATATGCTGATATATTAAAAATTTCCTAAAGGAATATTCATGTGATACATTAGTACAGAGCTTTGTATAATTACAAATCTTCATGGTAACCATACAATCTTCAACCAAGCCGTAGCTAGACTTGGGGCAATGAACCTAACTTAGTTAATCAAACAATTTGGCCAAGTAGGTGTTTATCATGGGAGTCTCACCGAATTCACGGTGACTTATTAACTGATCCATATAGACTAGCCCTGCCTTCGGCACCAAACTATTTGAGTAACGTCGTTAAATCGTGCCAGAAAGAATGCTCTGCTCACGCCTTTCCGGCATTTGGCTTGACCGGTGCCTCTTATCGGCTCCTCCCTTCGGTGCCTTTTCATGGTTCCATCTACCGGTGCCTCCTCTGATCCTGGTTCCTCTTCTGAACCTTAGACAAATCTGAGGTCCAATACCCATTGGACCTCAGGTAACAGTTAACCTCTATAGCAGATATAACAATATATGACAGATATTCATTACATATCAGCATCAACCATACATAGCACAAGCAGATGTAATGTCAACAGCACAACAGTACAGAGCACACAGCACATGTAAAGTTTGCAACGTTTGCACTAACCAATGCCACGATGGCCCTTCGTGTCCTCAACGCTAGGAAAACTCAACGGCATTATCAAGACTATAACCTGTATAAAGCTGAATGTATAAACAGGTGATCTAAGCCCCATAAACTTAGTCACAGTGCCTGGCCCAAGACCTGGTCTTGTCCATCACTTCATGAATCATTCTATCATATAAGGACATACAAGTTATAGACTATTATAGTTACTAGTACGCGAACTACCTTTCACCGTGTAATGGCCAACATGCCCGACCATTGAATCCGACTCCGGACTTCCCGTATATCCTAACATATCACCATATCACTTAGAATAATATCCTAAGATATATTTCCACCTCTATTTAGCTCTCTACCCTTTGTGGATTTGCTATTTACAATTTTCCCCTTATATTTATTTAAAAACACAGTGCAGTATTTTCTGGGGAGATTTTTCGATAACTTTGAAAAAATATAATTAATTCTAAAAACATCTAAATGAGGTTTTGTAAAATTCCTTATGACCCTTGACATGTCTATTTTCAGGAAAAAATATTTCAGAAGCTAGAACATCAAGAATCATTCCTAGTTTAATATTTTCTCAACGCTGCCCAGATTTAATCCCAGAAAAATGGCTTAACTTCACAAATTCATATCTCCTTGTCCAGAGATCAAAACGTTACATATTATATATATTTAGAAAGCCCTACATGTCTAATTTATTACTGTAAAATTTCATGTTTAAATTACTCCATATTGTACATAAAATAATAGCCTTAATATTCGCTGCCAGCAAAAGCTTAAAAATAGAAATTCTACAATTTTCACAATCTTGTTCCACTAACTCTAAAAACTATCTCCCAACATGTTTTTACCTCATTAGGCATTTTTCAATGCAAGGAGGCCTAAAAACAAGTATATGGATTTATTTTCTAATTTTGTAGATTAAAACTACAATTATACTAAGAAACTAAAGACTAAACTCAAGAACTTACCTCATAAAGAACTTTGCTCCTTCTTCTTTCTTGCTTCAAGAACTTCACTCTACTCACTCTTACTTCTTAGAAATATCCTCTTGGAGGTGACTTGGTGTGAAGAATGAAGTGAGGCAAGCCCTCTATTTATAGTAAAAGTTCAAGATCTCCAACCATTGGATCACATTTCTTTATCAATGGTTCATGTTGGTTTGGTTTTCTTGAAGACTCAAATTATGGAAGCAAGGTTCTCATTGGTTGATTTTAATTACATTGGATTAAGCCTATTTTCTTTGATTATCTTTTCATATATTATCCTCTTCCATGCATTTATTACCTTATCTTATCCTCTTCCAATTTTGTTCCCTCAAATTATCCCATGTGCTTGGTTATAATAATATCTTGATGAAAGTAATATATTTCCTTCTTCTTCACTAAGCCAAACCGTGACTCCCCCCCTTTCTTGGCTCAAGAAAGGTGTTTCTTTTGTTTCTAATAAATGACAACCCAAGCTTCCTATTGATTAGTCCAAATATTTGACTTTTCAACCTACTTTATGCTTTATTACTCTTCTCTTCCTTCCCTTAATTCAGCTGTACATTTTTGTTGAACTTTAGGGCTGATTAATAAGCTCAATTTATTCCTTTAATCCAGTGTTTAATTGCCATTTAGTTACCCTTGTCATTGTTGGATTGGTTTATTAGCTAATCATGACAATTAGTGCTTATTAAGACAGGTATTATTTCATTCTCTTTGGCTTAATTATTTTCAAATATAATTAGCCCTCTTTTAATGATTTTAATTTGTCTCTAATTAATTAAGAGAATTATGCAATTAATCCTAATTAATGCAAGATTATTTGCCAATTTGCTAAATTGTCACTTCATTTAATTATAACTTTTTCATGGCTCTTTTAATCTTAAAATAGCCATTATTCTATATGACTCTAAGTCACATATATTAACCAATTTAATATGGTAAAATATTCCAAAATACAAGATTTTCGATAAGTTGAAAATCGGGTATTACAGTGGTGGTGGTGGTGGTGGAGGAGATGGAAGAGGAAGAGGAGAAACTTGTGAAAGTAGAGAAGGGCAAATGGAAAGAGCTATCTGGTGTTTAACCATGATGAAGGAGAGAAGGACAAGGCCAATTGATGAACATAAGTAATAAGAACTGTAACACCCCATTTTTCAAAAGCGGAATAATTTTTTTTCCATCAAAGTAGAGCATCGGAGCAAGTAAAAGAGTGAGTAACTGATATATCATTAAGCGTGGCGTATCGTCTTTTATAATGTATAGTACATTTAGCCGAGTAATGTCATATTGTTACAAGTCTAAAAATAGGAATCTTGTCGGGTCTTTACGCGTCTTGTTTAATGCTTGCTCTTGTCTTCGGTCCTCGGTTCCCGGACCACGAAGCTATGGTAAGAGCGAGGTCCAATGCCCATTGGATCTCAGGTAACGGTTAACCTCATGCTCAAGTAATACAGTATATGGATGACAGATATTCATGACATTACAGCAGTAATCAACACATAAGCACACAACAGATTCAAGATTAACATATCAACAGTACATAGTACACAGCACATGTAAAGTTACCCACGTTTGCACTAACCAATGCCACGACGCCCATCGTGTCCTCAGCGCTAGGAAAACAATCTTACGGTATTATCAAGACTATAACCCGTATATAGCTGAATGTGTAAACAAGTGATTTAAGACAGAGCCTTAACCACGATTGCATGACCCAAGACCAAGTCTTGTCCATGACTCTATAAATAATCTATCACATACAAGCATATAATAAGCATTAGAGTTAGTGTTACGATGCACGCGTCCGTACCTTAGTCCGTTTGGATGGCGATACGCTTGCACGTCGGTACGTCTCCCGATTTTTCCCAGATATCCTATAATAGTATTATCGCATTACTACCTCGTAAATAATATCTTAGGAGATATTTTAGCCACTACCGACCTTTTTACCCCTGGTGGATTTATTATTCCATTTATATACCTTAATTTTCGTAAAAAAAAAACGTTGTTCCAGCATTTCTGGGCAGATTTTTTGATAACTTTAAAAATTCATAATTAAATCCAAAAAAATCGAAACGAGGTTCCGTAGAATTTCCTGGAAACCTTAGCATGTCTAGTTTTGTGGCAAAATAATGATTTCCACCCATAATTTGTGATTCATTCCCAGTTTAATGATCTTCAACCTCTACCCAGAATTTTTCCAGAAAACGTAGCCTTATTTCCAGAATTTTTATCTCTCTCTACAGACCTCTATTCGATACATATTTTATATCAATTGAAAGCTATACATGTCTACTATGACCATGAATTATTTCAGAATTTTCTGAATATAAATTTATTCACTAAATAATGCCCTCTAACTGACTGACTCTCATATCCCAGCAAAACCCCACAATTCCTATCTTACTCTAACTTGTTTTATTAATCCTAAAGTTGCTTCCCAACATGTTTCCACCTTGTCAGGCATCTTTCGATGCAATAAGGCTTGAAAACAATTATGGGAAATTACTTTACCTATTTCCTAGATTAAACTAACATTTATACTAAGAACTATAGAACTAAAGACTAGAAACTAAAAACTAAAGACAAGCTTACCTCTTGAAGACTCTTGCTTCTCCTTCTTGGTTCTTAGAAATCACCACTTGGTGGTTGATTTGGTGTGAAAAATTGTGAAGGGCAAGGCCCCTATTTATAGTAAAAGTCCAAGAATTACATCCCTTGGATCATCTTTTCTTATCAATGGCTCATGATAATTTGTGCTTCCATGAAGGCACAAAATGTGAGCAAAGGATTCTCATTGGTCCATACTAATTACATAGGATTTAGCTAATTATTCTAATTTCCTATTTTTAATTCAACATGTGCTCTTGAAAAAATTATATCTTAACCTCTTTCTCTCTTTCTCTCTCCCATGTGCGATCTAACACTTATTTCCTCTCCCATTGGTCTATTTTCTTTTTCACAAGGATTAAGCTTATTTCTTTGATTTTCCATTGGCTAATTCAATTTCACAAGGATTAAGGTTAATTATAGAATTAATTAGGACCATTGGATTCCACTTGTGTTTGTTTTAAATTAAATCTTGGCCCTTCATTATAAAGCATGAGCTCTTGTGATGTCATCCTTATGATGTCACTTTGGTGACATAATCAAAGCTTAAGTGTCATTAGCAAAGTTTAATTAACTCTTAATTTCATTTGCTAGCTAACCATGGAAACTAGTGCTTAATTAAATCAAGCTTTGTGCACCTTAATCTTTACTTATTTCTATTTGTCTTTTAATTGATCCTTGATTTTTAATTAAGACATTCCCTAATTGTTGCTTCTTAATTTGCCCCTTGATTAATTATGAAGATTTATACAATCATTTAATTAGTGAAAACTTAATTGTTCATTTATCTTTATTAGTTTCCCTTAATTTGTTTAAGTATTTTTATAACATTATCTTGCTTCTTTTAAGAACCATGGTTTAATATGATGATTATTTTGTATTTTATGATCCTTAGATGTGGTCTTAAATTTAATCTTTGGTTTATTAAATTCTAAAGAAAGTTGTCTAAAATCTAATTAATAACCTGCAAAATTTAGAGACAGCATATTCTCCTTTATTTAACATGCATAATTTATCAAAATATAGCATTCACTACAAATAGAGATTTTTAGGGTTTTCTTGTAATTGTCAAAGTATGATAGGTTCTTAAATTAATTATGATCATTAATAATTCACTTTATGCTAATATTGAACCCTTATTGGTTCTTGATCTTTCATTAAATTAATATATCCCTGATTGATGACTTTTAATATGCCTTTTAATTAATTTTGCAAATTAATACAATTAATTATTGCAAATTTAGTTGTCCTTTAATTGTTGGTAATTTCCTTTAATTGATTTAGGTATTTTTATAACATTTTATGGCTCTTTATGATTAAATATAAACTATGTTGTAATATGACAATTTTAGGGTATTTTATGATCCCCAAATGAAGATTAGAAAATTTGGGTCTCTGGTTATTTAATTCTAAGAGAAAATTTCCTAAATTAAATTAAATAAGCTACTAAATTTTGAGACCACATATTCACCTATTTTAATAGGTATCATTTACTAAAATATAGTGGTTATGCTAAACATGATTTTTAGGGTATTACAAGAACAAAAGGAATATGTTAGTTAAAATAGAGTTGAAGCGTACTTCACTCTTATGTGTAGTTAACTTAGGAGAACGGGTACTTGTTGGTGTCGAACTGAATGAGGTATGAACAAGGTGTTTTAAAGAGTTATTCTTTACATGACGGTTGTTTTTTAAGAAAAGTCATTTTTATCATTCATACTTTACTGTTAGTTTATATATGCCTTATGTTTTTGTCTTCGCTAATATAAGGTTGGAAGACGAATCATTTGACAGTATTACATTATGGTTGTTTCATAAAAACTGTTATTTTTGTCACTAAATAAATTCCAATTATTAACTACAATTGATATTTTTGTGTTCTCGTGAATTCCGTCTCACAATATAAAATGGTGCGCATGATTAGCCGTATATTCTGTGACCTCCAACTCGACGTACATGTAGTTTATTTGTTGTAACCGTTATTTGTTAACCGTTTTATATGCATGAATCTGTAATAGAGTATCCATTTGACGCAACTAATAATTGAAAAAACATTACAAAAAAACCTCAGATTACCCACAGACTTATCAAAGGAAAAAATTCCGTTGGAAATTACCCACGGAATTTCATGGATAACTGAAATTACCCACAGAATTCCTGGGTAATTAAAATTAACGACGGAAAATTTTAGTCACAAAAAAAAATAAGGTTTTGAATCAGTGAAAGAAATGAAAAAGGAAGAAGTATACTCGAGCAAAGGATAACTTACTCAAGCAGGAGTTTCCTTGAGCAAGTAAGTGTTTGCTTGAGGAGACTTCTTACTCAAGCACACTTAGAAGGTTAGTGGAGCAAATATCATGCTAATCACTTTGCTAAAGACTTTGCAAGTGCTTACTTGAGCAAACCCATAAACTTACTTGAGCATACTGCTCGAGCACCGAAGAAGCTTTACTAGTGTAAGACCAGCATAGGTCACTTGAGCACAGATAAAAGCTTACTTGAGTGTATAGTTTTCTAGAACTAATCCTCTTCTCTTTCAGGCTGTCATACTTGAGCAAGTATCATGTTTACTCGAGCATGAGTAACTATTTGCTCAAGCATATATATGTTGTTAATAATATCTTATCTTCGCAGCAATGTACTCAAGCATGGTTTAACCTTTACTCGAGCATTGTGCTCGACCATAGGTAAGTTCTTACTCAAGCAAATGTGTTCTAACATTGCGTCTATTGCTCTTCACAAAGGCTACTCAAGAAAATTGAGGGGTACTCGAGCAGAAGCATTTTGTACTCGAGCATACATATGTTGATAACTTATTCTTTGTGAAAGAATTTAAATATTGCTCGAGCACTCTAAATTCTCTACTTGAGCAAGGTTATTACAGAACGTTATATACTTCATCCTTTCCATGTTCGCAAATTCAAATATATATGATTAACATTTGATTTCATTTGAATACTACTCATTATTATCTACAATGCTATTAATCATTATACTAAGTGTGTTTCATATTGTTTACAAACGGATTTCGTGCAAATGTTCAAAAAGCAACGAACGTGTCAGAGCATTAATTACGTTGCAGAAAACAGAGCACACACGCAGAATGAAATTCAAAGCAGGTCAAATGATCATTATCGCGGACACCCATTCTGGCGAAGGCGATATCAACACCTCCTTAGTCAACTGCTAACCAAAGGCATGTCATATGAAGGTTGTCGACAGCAATCTGAAAGCAACATATCCTTAAACTTTAACGACGATGGTTCATGTCTAATGGAAGCCTTCTGTGTTTAACGGAAGCCTTCTGTATCTAACAGAACGATGCAAGTCTTTTGATAGCTAGGTTGGAGGTTCACCAACAGTCATTAGTGGCAATCATAAGAGCATTCAATTCGGAGCACCCACCGAAACTACAAATGCTAATATTCATTTATTGCTCACCGCTTAGTTAGACTTAGCAATATATATCTTCAGATATTCTTTGTACTTCAATGATTATAAATTCACTTTGTAAGAGAGTTATTTCTTTGATTGATTATCTGTAAAATCTCAAGGTAGAGGGACCTTGAGTGTGGGTGTAACAATTACAACTTGTAAGGGGGAGTAAATACTAGTGAGAGGACTACTTCAAAAGATAGAGTGTTTAATCATTATAGTAACAGTGGAAATCTCAAAGGATCTCTGGGGACTGGACGTAGGTCAAGAGATTTGACCGAACTAGTATAAACTCTCTATGTTCATTCTTCTTTTATACTCCCTTTGTCAGTTTGCTTTTCGGGCCTAATTACAAAATTATTTTTAATCTCCCAATTCATCCCCCTCTTAGGTGATATTCCGTCTTCAGGTTGCAACCGATAGGTTGGGATCTTGCCAAGAAGACGATTGACGCAGATTCTAGGTCTTTTGGCTAAGGAAAAAGATGAACAAGGACAAAGAGGTTTTTTTAGGGACATTTTGGACTTTTCTAATTCCAATTAAGCGTAAAAAATAATTTCTTCTCATCTTGTTAATACAAACCAAACATGCTCATGGTAATAAACATTATATTGCACCCCATTGCATTGCATCTCGTTACATTACCAAGTGGGTTTGCAATTGAACCAAACGGGCCCTTGGTGATTTTATAAATTGCATTTAAAGTGGATTTTAATAGTGTATTAAGAAGTGATTATTTTCTAGGTCTATGAATAATCATTGATTAATGCACTAAACTCCACGGTATTTGAGATTTGGTATTTTTAGGGGCTTTGTTTGCAAATTGCTGGTATTTTGTTTTGAGTTTTGGTTAGAGGGGTTGGACCATACCCAGTGTGGAAGTGTTTAATCAACCTTATTCAAACTAGCTCAAAGGTCCTTTAGACATTTTTGACTAAACTAACATATTGAACTCTCATTATCATTTGTTGAACTATGATTGCTATTGCAAGCCATTTTCAAAGAGATTTACTCATTTCCATTCACTTATCCATTTTATATCCAAAATTATCAAGAATATTGTAATTTAGGACCTTTATCTACATTGCATTATACTTGTAGTTTGAAAAGAAAAACAATCCCTTTGTCCCTTTTTATATTATATTTAATGGCATTTAGATTAGCTTAGGAACTAATAGAATGCTCCTCAAGAGATGACCCGCGGTTTAAATTTTTTAAGAGGACCCCAAGGCATGAGATAAAGTCCGGCTCATCAACTACGCATATTCGAAAACCCTAGACTAATTATTCATTCTTAGCACAGTTTAGAACGCTAGCGCCTCCTCCATATTATGCTCTCTCTTGTTCTCTTCATCCCCACCTTCCTCTTCACCATTCCCACCTTCTTCCATCTCTTCCATTCATGGTGCCGGCATGATGCTTCATTTTGGAGCTCCTTCAATGGCTATGTGTCGTTGAGCTCATCTCTCTTGAAGAATGGGATGGTGGTTTGAGCAATGGTTCATCGTAAACGTCTCTTAATTCCTTTTGTGTATTTAAACTCCGATTTGTCTTTTCGCTCCCCTACAATATAGATATGGTGGTTTTAAAAGCTCTTTTTTCTACTAGTGAAGAAGGTAGAGACGAAGGTATAAAGACACCAATGTCAGATAACAGAATTGCTTATATTTATTAATAAGGTTATTGTTCCAAATCGTTACAACAAGAAACAATGCAAATACAAAACAGAAGAAGAAAGACAACAGGGTAAAAAACCATCAATCATCAACATCCTGGATCTTATAATTTGAAGCAAGTAATTGGCCGTACAATGACATATGAAATTCAGACTCTAGGCTCAATTGAGAGTAAACGCTGTAGATCCTGAAGAAGATCTTCAACATCCTCAATTCCCACAGAAATACGCACAAGATCTTTAGTTATACCCATTTTTAGTTTCTCTTGCTCAGGAATGGGGCCATGTGATGTGTACCAAGGCAAGCAAATAGAGGAACCAACGCCACCTATATATAAACAACAACATCAAAATTAACATAAGGTTTGGCATTTTGTTATAAAAAAATAAAACATTTTCAAACTCCAATATATGTATGCGAACTACTAGTAAATTATCACCAAGGTTATGGATCCTTGAAAGCTCTGACAATTATATAACAATAAGAATCTCTATCACACCCTGCCTTATTATACCATTTTGATTAACTATTGTATATAACTCTCGAAGTAAATAAATATATTTAAATGATAAAAATTTACATGAAAATGTATATTCTCCAAAATGCTTACCAAAACTGACAGTCATGCTAAAGTATTTAGTATCTTCAACAAGTTGCTTTGAAAGTGGTAGTGAGCCTGTTTTAAAGCTAATCACTGATCCTGGCCCCTTTGCCTGCAAAAGATGAACTCGATGAATGAATAAATCACTTCAAACATACATTAACAAATATTAATATTCAATAACAATAGGTAAATCTTTACCTGAGAGTGGTGCAATTCATATCCAGGATCACTGCGAAGTCCAGGATAGTCTATTTCCGTTACTTTTGGATGGCTGACAAGAAACTCAGCAATAATTTGTGCATTTCTCTGCAAAATATATATGATTTTAAAAATAAATAAGGCCACTATAAAGGAGTTGCAAGCAAATCAAAGCATCATTCAAAATTCATTTGTCTATGCAAACCACATTGTATAGTTTGATAATAATCATACAAGGATATCAAAAGAAAAAATGAACCATATTATATCAAGTTTCATAAAGTACATAATGTTTGATTAGGCACCTGTTTCTCCTCAACTCGCAAGGCCATTGTTTTGATTCCTTCCAAACATATCCAAGAGTCCTTGGGAGACAAGCCACAACCAGTCGAATTTTTGTAATTGTTTATTTGATCTGCCAAACTTTACACGCCAAAAAAAGAGAGGGATAAGTTGCCAGATTATAGACAAAAAGGACACACAAAAAATCAATATCTTAAAAATCACAAGTGTTTGAGGCATAAAGAAAAAGAGATCCTACTCTTTTCTATTGGTAGCAAGACTACCAGCCATGCAACTGCTGTTTCCAGCAATAAATTTTGTAGCTGAGTGCATAACAATATCTGGAAACCAAAAAAAAAAAAAAAAAAAAGTAAGTAGCACATTTGTTATTAAATCTGTGTGTGTGTAATTATCTTTGGAAAGAGATATGAGTATATACCTGCTCCAAGCTCCAAAGGCTGACTTAACACGGGAGACATCACACTATTGTCAATAAATAGAATAGCACCATATGCATGAGCTATCTTGGCAATTGCCTGTACATGAATCAACAAAATTAAATAAATTTTTTAACATTTAAAAGAATTCCCTACTAGCTGTACACATAATTCATACATATTATTTGAGGTTGGATCCATTCATAATCTTGATAAGAGTTGGATATTCATGCGCCTATAATTATTCTTACTTATTCAAGAAGAGGGAAAAAAAAAACATTCTCCCTCTAGTGTCCTTAACACCCATTTAGGTAGTTGATGTTGGTCCTAAAGATAATACATATTTCACATTTTTATCCATTTTTCCAAATTAAACCTATTGATATTTCCTCAACAATAATCGTGTAGAGGAGAGAGAGAGAGAATTAAGGAAGATGATTAAGGTATTTTAGAGAATAAATCATATATTAACTAATTTAACTAATATCTTTAATCTACTCAAATTAGTTAATTAGGTCCTACTTTGACTAGGGGAGTGTAGCGGAAGAGAAAAACAAAAGACGCATATAAAGAAAATAACCTACTCGGATATCAGATATTTTTAGCTGAGGATTGCTTGGAGTTTCCAGCCAAATCAACTTAGTCCTATCAGACATGGCAGCTCTCACTGCGTCCAGATCACTTGTATTTACTTTCCTGTCCATAATGCAAGCAATATATTACAATCACATCATCGTTTAGAAATCAATCTGAAAAGCTGAAAAATTATACTTACTTCACTACGATTCCTTCCTTTCTCACCATTAGATTGTTTATGAAGTTATATGAACCCCCATAAATATCCTCTACAGTAATGATTTCATCCCCTGCATAATGGAATTATATAAGTAATTAAATGACAATAAAAGCAATGACTTAAGCATACATAGTCTCCAATGAAAACTATAAGAAGAAATAAATATAAACAAGTAGTACTGGTTATTGTTGTAATAATAAATTATAAATTGAAAATAAAATTTGATGGATTTTAGTATATGTATGATGTATCAGGCATTGTGTTAGTTAAGCTCTAACTAAATATTTTTATTGGGTTGTTATAGTTTCCTTTTTATTGGATTCCAATAATTTCCTAACTTATAGGTATTAATTAGTCCCTATACTTACAATTTATTAATTTAAAAGAGAGAAATTAGTGCTTGACTGGTTGTTGACATAACTCTCACTTAATATGCACATGAATTAATTATCAAACGGATTAAAATAAAATCAAACCAACCAGATTACATATTACATATAGTTGCAAAGAGACGATTATGAGCACACTAATTTCTTATACTTTTGTTATCTATGTTTATAATGTTGTAAAACAAATACACAGCTATATATGCTTCCATTTCTAAATCCCTTGTACCACACAGCCTCTAAAAGATAAGGAAATTTACCAGGATTAACAAGTTCACAAACAGCAGTCAAAGCAGACATTCCACTGCTGAAGCAATACGCATATTTTGCATTGTCAAGCTTTGCTAATATCCTGAGAATAAGCCAATTAACTAAAAGCAGAACGCATGGAAAGAATAAATAGATATAGACAACAAAATGAGAACTAACTTTTCCAAAGCATCTCGGGTAGGATTTGCACTTCTAGAATAGCCATATTCACCAAATTCTGTTGCCGATTTCTGATTGGGAAAAAAAAAGTATAAAAGACATTGCAATATAAAAAAAATAAATAAAGATTATTATGGAATAGAGAGACACTAATTAAATGGGCAATTAATAAAGAGCTTAGCATTATGCATAGATCTAATTATCACCATTTTGAAAGTGGCAGTTTGGTAAATTGGTGTAGAGGTTGCTCCGAAAGGATCCCAGTCAGCATGGTAATTCACTAAATATGTAGACAAACTGGGCTCTTTTAGTTCTGAAAATAGAAGGAAAAAACTATTACATATAAAACAAAATACAAAGGAAAAAAAAAAAAAACAACAACACACACACACACACACACAAAAAGAAACACATAGATCACAAACTTGCTGGTCTCGCAGGAGTTTCCACTACAGCCGGTTTGGTCGGTGTCTGCTCTGTTTGGATTAAGCAATTTACTCTGAAGCCCTTTCCAGAACTTGTGATGATCTAAAAACTCACAGTAACATAATGAGAAAACGTCAACACTAAACTATGACAGTATAGCTATATACTTGCAATTAACAATAATGCATTTTTGTGTTTAAAACAATGATAATTAATTGCTACCTTAGAGCGGGGATTAGCAGTGACCGAAGGAATTAGCAAAGGATTGAGAAAAGTTGAGGACAAAGCCATCTCTTAAGATCAATAAAGAGATAGAGAGGTTATGCTTATGCTCTTTGATTAACCGAAGAAAATAAGCACAACTTGATTCAAAAACAAGGACATGTATGCAAAAAAATGTTTTATATATATACAGACGTACACAAAGAGATTCACATTCACATGTCGTTCACATGTTGCATACACAAGAAGCTTCACAGGATCATAATAACGTGCTGGGGAGTGCGATAGTTTAATTATTATATTAGTTGACTTTAATTAAGAGATTTCGCCACAACTTTCCTTCATAATAAACCCAAAATTTTCTCATATGGCAGATAAATTATTTGCTGATCAATAATAAATGAAACTAATAAAATGGAAGCTATCCGCGTAAAAAGTAAAAGTTCAGGGAGATTTATTATAAATTTTCAGAGGGTTATAGGGACATTGTTTTCATATGACATAAAGTTTGGGGGATTTTGTATAACATAATTATTCATTTTTCAAATAAGAAAAAACCTATGTAACCGGTTTGATATTAAGAATCTTACCTTGATGAGCACTTAATTTGTGAGATCTATAGATCACAAATTTTGGGAAAAGTTTGAGGGCCCGTTTGGCACACAGTATTATAGCATAACGCTTGTTAGGATAAAATCTCTAAGGATAAGGGCATAAGACCTGACCAAGTTTATTTTTTGGACAATGATCAAGTTTTAATACTATGTCATGTTTGATAAATATATAATTAAGATGATGTATTGTATAAATCAATGATATTACAGGCTTGTGATGTATATGATAAATAGTATAAATCTTAACAATGAAAACTTGATCTAAAGGTGAATACATCATACATTCAATGGAGAGGAAATGGAAAGAGATATCAATGGAAACACTCCTTTTCCAATGATGAGATACCATATTTGATTAAACAAATTTTTGACAATAATATCATTTTGTAAAATGTAAATAAATTCACTTAAAACTGTAATATTATACCTTTTTAGGAAAATATCTTCTTTTAATGTTTTAGTAATGGTAATGGTTAGGAATAACGACGGTGCCTTGATGTTAGAGCAGGGGAATGGGAAGAGAGAGGAGTAGAGGAAATAGGACAGCAAGAAAACTAGTAAGATATAGAGGAAATAAATGAGAGATAGAAGAAGCATGGTTAAGGAGAGAAATCTCATATATCAATACTTATTTAATTGGGGAAATTAGAGGGAAAAACCTCAGGAAAATGATATTTATTAGAAAATATTTTAAAATTGAAATTATTTAAAAAAGATCAAATACCAAAGTATGTCCATATAATAAAAATCCGTTCCCCGTATAGTATGTCCATATTGCGTTGTACTATAATTTTATATATCGTATAAAATTATAAAATGAGAGTTATAAAAATGATATGTCCCATAATATCACGTGGTATAATATAATAAATTGTAGCAAATTATAAATAAGGGTTGTTTAAAATAATAATCTGCCCCTTATAATAATGTCGCGTGGTATAATATTATATATTGTAGCAAATTATAAATGTTATATTAATGATCTGTTTCGCGTGGTATAGTATTATATATTGTAGAACATTATAAATGAAGGTTATCAATGATCTGTCCAATAAGAGAGTTTAAGAAACCTGAAACAAAAATATTTCCAATGATATGGAGGCGAAAGGATATCTGCCTCTGCCATTATATATAAATATAGCACAAGTCAAGGGTTGCACATAATTAAGTTAATTACAATTTATTGGAATATCGACTCATGATCTCATCTTTCTCACTTGAATTAATAAAGTTGCTGATGTGTGAACAGAATTTGAATATAGTATTCCCTTTTCTTTATGTTTCTTCTATGTCGGCTTGATCAGAGATCAATAGTTTGTAATAAAATATTAAAAAAAAATCTTGATTGAACTTTAATTTTGTTATATGTAGTTTTTTTTTCCTGGTGGAATGCGGCTTATGCAAGCATACAGTTTAGTGTGAATTTTAATCCAAATGATTAATTGACCCAAATTAGAGTAAGTATTACTTAAAGTTACAAATCAATTATTTATGGAGTTTGAATGTTTGATTTGGTTCAACCCAGATTAATTAGGATACAATATTGAAACTATCGTGAATAAGTAGTTAACTATAAAAGAAGTGGAAACCTGAAAATTGAACGTTGTGCAGACTTACTTTTGCATACTATTTCTCTTAATCACATAACTAAATGATATTATACAAGAAGAACTAACTTTAAGAATGAAGTCAAGTTTAGCATGGATTAGGGTTGATTTTTTTTTTTTTTTTTTTTTTTGGCCTAAACGAAATGTAAGAGGTTTGGACGCTTGGTTATACACTACTACAGATTTGGACATATATAACACTTAATAATGATTATAGTAAATAAACGTCATGTCTCACTACAAAAAAACTATCAATCATTTATAGTTAATGGCGGTTTATTTGTGGTAGTTTAAATGGAAAAACTGCTACAGAATGCAAATAGTTTAAATATTTGTTGTGGTTGTACCTACAAACCACTATAGAATACAAAGAGTCTTGTATATTTATAGTGGTTAGTCCTAGAAACCGCTAAGGCATGCAAATAGTGTTGCACATTTATGTCAGTTACTTATAGAATTGCTACAAAGTATTAGTATTTGTAGTGGTTTTAATCCTTTAAATGCACGTTGCCACCAAATGGTTTACCATGCAAATTTGATTCTCACACGCCTTCTGAAAGATTCTATGAAGATATGAAGCATATCCAATTATCAGTGAATGATTTGCATATGAAGCTAAACATTAGTTTCAAAGTAGCTGCCAACACATGAAAAATGACAATGGCATGTGCTTGGTATCGTGTTACATATCACCGGCCATATCACAAGACAACTAGAGCTCTCCTGGTTATATGGCTAGTGATATGTAACGTGATACCAAGCACAAGAGATTTGCATTTTTCATGTGGATGGCAACTACTTTCAAACCAATGTTTAGCTTCTACTGCAAATTCTTCTAATAACTGAAAGTTTGTAGCGGTTATACATACAAACCGATACAAAATGCAAAGAGTCTTAAATATTTGTAGCGGTTAATCATAGAAACTGCAGCATAATGTAGAAAGTCTTAAACATTTGTAGCGGTTAATCATAGAAACTACTACAAAATGCAAAGAATCTTGCATATTTGTAATAGTTACTCCTATAAACCGCTATAGAATGCAAACAGTCAATCACATTTGTAGTTGTTATATAAAACCGCTACAAAGTATCACAGTGAATGAAGTAAGGTTTCATGTTTTGTATAGGTTGGTGTGCACTTTGCAGTGGTTTTCTTGTAAAACAACTACAAATTTGAAGCCTTTATACACGCGCCGTCACCAAATAGTTAACCATGCAAATTTGATTCTCATATGCCTTCTGAAAGAGTCTCTGATGTTTAGCTCAAGCATTAATAGAGTTATGTTTCCCATGAAAGATTTAAACAAAGGGAAGGAGGTGGTACATCCCAGGTCGATGCTATTGAGAAGTAGTAGTAGAGGGAGGGATAATAAGGGCCATGCAGGGCAACATGCATGGGGTAGAAATGTCCCTCTGCCATCGTAAGAGGCGACCTAGCTAAAGAACATCCCCCAGAGCAGCCCCAGAAAACAAACCCACATGTAAGGACCCTACTAGAGCCGTATGCTCTGGATGAGGGGCTAAGCTCAGTTTTAACGACTACGAGGGGAATGAAGAGTTAGACTTCAACATTCCAATGAGCGTGATAGAGTCCCCTAGATGAAGAGGAGGCCCGGGAGCGGGGAAACCCTGATCGTCATCTTCATGGTCAATCGGGTATAAGGTGCAAGTCAAAGGTAAATTTATTATTGTTTTAATAAAATCAATATTTAAATGACATTAAAAGTGGATTTAAATTTAATAAAAAAAATTGTTGTAAATTGTGCAGATGAGCAAGGGATTATCACCATCGGGAGGATGGATGTGGGTGGTGTCAATAAGGTGAAGGGGCCACATGTCATAGTTCCATGGAATGAGACCATGGACCACCGATCAAGAACGTGGTCACCTTTTCAACTGCTATTTGAATGAGCTGGGTTTGAATTGGTTGCAGTTCTCAATCCACTTTAAGACTTGGAAGAATGTTCCAAAGGACCTGAAGGACAAAGCGTGGGACGAGGTTGTGAAGGTAATTAATTGTATTTAATTATATTATAGATCTAAATAGTTATAATTTATGGATTTTAATGAAATTAAATATTTATTTATTTATTCAATTATGATACATGATAAGTTTGTTTGCATGCGACAACAAGAAGGGGTACTCATTGATCAACATGGGGATGGCTAGAAGAACCAAAGGTGTCGTCTCTACCACATGATGAATAAGGTTGGGACAATTCCGTTGTAGGAGATGATTGAGAGTGTGCGAGACGGTGTCCCACCATTAGTTTGGGCAAGTTTTGTTCAATACCAAACATCATGTATTATAAAATTTCACAGTTTTAGGAATCGTTATTTATGTGCTAAATACATAATGGTTGTCTAGGTGAGACCGTTATTTATGTTACTAAATAAATTATGGTTTTCAAACTGAGACGTTATGTATCATGTAAGCATTACCATATATTATGAAGGTTGTTCACGTGTGCCCATTAATTATTATCATAGCAATGTACATATCATGCCTTCACCGAGCCTCAATACATAACGGGTGTTATATTAGAACCATTATAATAAGTCCATAATAAATAATGGTTCCAAACCATGATCTTTGGTAACAGTGGTGGATCTTAAGATAAATATTTTGGAGGGGGCAAATGTATACTTATTAAGTAATTAAAACATTTTATGAACAAATTTCTTTTGGGGGGCCATGGCCTTGAAATAAATATTTGCCTATGCAAAAATACATCAAATTTTTCATTATATTACTTTTTAAAAAAAAAAATCTGAATCAAATTTTTTTTTTTTTTTTGGGCCCCCTTGTATGCACTAAGATCCACTATTGTATGGAAAATAATAACCTTCATATATGGCAATTTCTATAGCAGTTAAGACAGCAATTTTGTATTTATTTATTTATATTTTGATTTTTTTCCATTTTAAATAATTAAAATTATAAAAATTATTTTCAATAAATATTTCTCTCTTCTTGGGCAAAATATATATATATATATATATATATTTCTCTCTTAGTTATTTCCTCTATTTTTTCCTATTTAATTCACCCAAAAGTATACAATAAAAATAATTTTTACTCTATTTATAGAACTCTAAGCAACCTACAACCCTAACTTAATTTTCAATTAAAAAATTATTAAAGTTAAACATGAGCTAATAAATAAACTCATGTTTCATTTTTTATATGAAATTAACAAAGAAATTAAAAATCCAATCGATCGTGTATATATCTATAAATGCACAACAAACCCCCCCCCCCCCCGCCCTTCTTTTTTTCTCGAGACACAACCACCATCATTATTATTTAGTATATAACCTACAAGTTACAACTCATCGTCAATAGTAACCATTCAGTGTTGCCCAAATATTATAGTGTGTTAACTGATAAAGGTTTTTTTTTTTTTTTTAAACAATAAGAAGAAGAAAATTACACTGTGATTCTTCTTTTTTTTTTTTTTTTTTCCTTTTTTTGCCCAAACACGTGAATGGATCTGATCCCATTTTATCGCCGCCGAAGACCCGCGTCCGTAAATATTAATATATGGGTAAACAGTGAGCAAGAGACAACTTAGCGTTAATATAATATTCAGTCTTAATTTGTTAATTTAATTAATTGGCTGAAGCACAGAGAGAAGGGGATACTAAATAAATTATAATCATTTCATATGTTAAATATTTTTAAATATCATATATTATTTATTATCAAATAATAAGTTTGCAAAAAAAAAAATAAAAATAAAAATACTTTGAAATACTTTGGATATTAAGGATCCTACTAAAATAGTTTGAGGGCCCATGATCGTGTATGGTAAGGCTTAATATAGCATCAGGCTTGATATAGTTCTAATACTTATGTCATGTTTGGTTAATTTATGTATAACATAATGTATTGTATAAATCAATAATATTAATTTTTGGTATATAGTATCCTATCATATTTGATTATTTCCCTTCATGAAATTTAATATCATATATGCATATCATATCATATCATCAAATATCATGTTTTATAAAATTATTGTTTTTTATATAATTATTGAAATCAGTTTTTGGATGAACGTAGGTAGGTAAGCCCATTTGAAACCAAGAGAATATTAACGTTTCTCTACCCTGCTATTTACATCATTTGAGTTGAAGTTCATTGATGATATGTCTTGTTACATCTATGGTTAAGTCCTTCATTTATTTAAGTTTTAATAGCTTTCAATTTTTTATATCTAACTATCTAACATTTAAATAGGCCCATGTTGATTGGTGTGGCGCCCCGCGGGGCTTTGGATCTAACATGAAGGCAAGGTCTATAATTAAAGTTTGAGGGCCCATATATAAATTTTTGATCGTAAAAATGATAAGGCTGAAAAAATAATACCCAAAAAACTTATGGGCAAGATTGCTATGTTTATAAATTTTCGGAGAAAAAATGATACTACCAATACTTGGATGCTTTTTAAAATTGGTGTTTAACCCTATTTTATATCTATTTAATTTATTTTATATATTTTTTCATTTAAATTTAATCACAAGGATCAAAATTAATATTTATATAAAATCTACTTATATATCTTTTAATTTATAGATAAAATAATATCTTGAAGGCATAGAGTCATCAATTGTGATTTTCTCCAAAAATCCAAGAGAAGATGAAGGCTTGTGGCGGAAGATGCTTGAATATCATTCAGCCTTATACATTCATAAATTATATTATTTTAAATAATCATAAATTATATTATTTTAAATAATCAGAATGTCACCCATGGTCTAATTTACCCCATTTTGAAATAACTTTTTCATCCATTAAGCCTTATCCATTTATAAATTAGGTAATTTTAAATAATATAATATCATTTCATATCCTTAAATATATAATTATTAATGGCATATTAGGAGTTTTTTATTATTATTAGGCAATTAATATTTTAATTTCAAAGCCCATAATAATATCTCCATGAATCAGATTGCCTTTCATGATCTGATTTTAGATTCTTAAAATCATATCGCCATCCATGATCTGATTTACCTTGTTTTAAAGGATTAATGAGCAATTTGTCCAACTAACTATTACCTCGAGGAGTGTAAAAAGTATAAATAATTTTTAAGTGAACTAAAAATACAAAAAAACTATTAAAAATGTGCAATTAACACAAAAAATTAGTAAAAAAAGCTCCTGGACTAAAAAAGTTTTGTCTGGGCACTCATAGAGTTAAAAAGTTTTTTTTGCTGAAAAAAAAAAAAAGTTATTTGTGTGGGGCACTTAGAGATAAAAGTTTGTTAGCCAAATTGTTCCATAACCCTATTTTAAAATATCTTTATTATCCATTGAGCCTTATCCATTCATAAATTAAATTATTTAATCAATCCCGCACACTTGCTGGGGCAATCGTCATTGAATAATTATGATCATCAATAAGTTTAAGGAATTAAATTTGTTAGAAGTAAAGGTGTTAATAGTTGGTTAGTTGAGTGACCCTAGTTTATATAAAGGGGTTCACATTAGGTGTTTGTTTTTTTTTTTTTGTCCCTCTAATTAGAGGGACAAGCACATTTTATTTTATTTTTCTAATTTTTTATATATTTTATTTATTTAGATTAAATTATATGTTGCCTTCTGAAAAAAAAAATTTCTCACACAGTATTTCAAATTAATTAGTTTCCAGGATATTGGTGTTATAAGACAAATATTTTTTGAATGCAAAACTGGAAATTAATTAATTTAAGATATTTGGTGTAAAAAAAAAAAAAAGTTTTTAGAAAGGAACATATAATTTAATCAAAAATATATAAAAAATAAATTAAAAAAATTTACTAAGGGATAAATATGTAAGAAACACCTAATGTGCTTACCAGTTATATGTGCTTTGTTGATCTATCAACAGTACATACAATTCTTTATTATCACCTCCGAGAGTTTGGGCCTAAAATTTCAAGAATTAGCTTGAAATAAATAGGCTACAAAGCCTAATAAAGCAGAAGTCTCATGAATGCGCTACAATCGTAAATTCAGCCATCCCAAATAAAGGATAGACTATAATTAAAGGTTAGCTGTAGTATCCTGAATTTCCTGTACCAAAATTCCTCGTACAATGTATATATATACATTTAGTGAATTTTAGTTAAACATTTAATTTTCCCAAAACTTAAAATTTTGGGACACATGTTAATTCTAGGATGAGTTATGTAGAATTAATATTTAATTGATCCTTAAAGCTCCTAATTTTCGGCCAATTGAAGGAAGAATAAATATAAGGGCTAAATGGGAAATTTAAAGACCAGGAGACAATGATATAATTTGGCCAATAAAATGACACCACCAACTTCCCTATGCATGCACATTCTCAACCAAAGGAGGAGCCAAAGTGAAGATCTTTTGTCTTAAAAAAATGGTAATACTTAGTATCTTTTGGACGTTAATCAATGGTCAATAAATTGAGCAACATGAAGGCTATATGAGCATGTGATTTTCGGCCAAATGATAAAGGAAGATAAGAAGGAATCAAATTGTCAACAATTAATCAATAGATGTAATCAATGAGATTCCCCAATCAAGTGCTTAGGTGGCAAGATGAGAAGAAAGGAATATTCAATGGTTAAAAGAACATGTGATATAAGTCAATATATGAAGTAATCTCCAAGTAATTCAAAGAAGCCATGGATTCTTGCCAGGTGTGCACCAAGGAAGCATGAGATTTTGGCATAACTTGAGGAAGGAGAAGACCAAACAATTATGATGAAGGTGCCACATGTCCATAACAAAAGGTCAAAGGAATTATTCTTTCTTGTTCAAATTTATGACACATAGCAAGCTAGGGAACTAAGCCGATCTTGCAAGAAAACCATAAGCACATGTGTCTTTAATATGAGGAAGGAAATTAATAATATCTTCCAAGGGTCCCTTTGGATTCGGCCAAATCAAATGAGAGGGAGAAGACTAAAGTCAAAGCCATTATTTCTCCTTGCACAATTTAATGCCACTTGTCATCATGGGTTTCAAGTTGATTTGATAATTGATTCCATGCACAAGAGTAATAACCCAAGTCAATAAGAGAATTAATTTACTTCCTTCATGAGCCACCATTCGGCCAAGTGGCCAAGCAAGATGGAAAAGAAGACAACACACACAATAAGCACATGTAAGAAAGGAAATTAAAAAAAACAAAACAAAACAAAAACAAAAACAAAAAGAAGAAGAAAAGAAGAAGGAAGAAGAGAAAAGAAAAGAGCATGGTAGTTTCGCCCGACTCTATGTGGCCAACAAGGTAAGTTTCCAACCAATTACTAAATAGTTAACTCTCCTTTTCCATGCTTAAGGTCGAACCAAGACAAGAAAAACCAAATGAAAGAAGAGACTAAAATTTATAGAAAGGAAAGGAAATCGAGATAAGTTGAAATACTTAAGTCCACATCTCTTCTACTTTGTCTCTTTTGACTATCTTAAATTCTTAAAGGACTCTCTTGCATGGTTTATGCAAGGTGACCAAAACTTGGAGAACCAAATGAGGAAGGGAAAATAACAAAGACCACAAAAACAACCAAGTAAGGATACTCTAGTCTCTTGTTGTTGGTGATGAAATCAATTTCCTTTTGATTTCGTAAGATTTTGGAAATATAAATACATAAGAGGTGGTGCTGTCCATTTGGTTAAAATAGATTAAATCATGTTAAAGACCTAAAGTAATCAGTATAAGGTAACCTAGGGCTTAATCATAATGTTATTGAAGTAAGATTGGAAAAGTCACTTTTGAATCCTTTTTAATCTCACTTTCGGTCGGATGCAAAACATGGAGAAGTAATGAGATTTTGATCATTTTGATGCTTCAAATGGTTTCAAAATAAAGAATTGTATAGGGTAAAGGTTATGAAGTAATTTTGGAAACTTTGGAATTAAAATCTGAAAAATAAGTAGATGGTGCTCAATGGCTATGAAACTTTCTAGAATTAAGATATACATAACAAGCTTTAATTTGATAGGTTATTTGCCTAATTTGGATTTGTGTACGTGAAGATATGAATTTTTTAAAATGACCTTTGATTTTGGAACATGAATCCAGATAGTAATACTGTTTTATTAATTCTTGGACAGTACGAATATTTATGACTATAAGTGGTATTTTTCCTTAACAATAGACTTAACAAAGGTTACATAGCCTTTGGAATCACCCTAATTGGACACTTGTACAAGAAGTTATGAATTTTCAAAATTTGTTGAAAATTCTAGAAGTTTTGGTCAAAGTTCTGAAAATGGAAGAAATAAAAGTCAAAAATAATTATCTTGATGTTAAATGTTGAAAAAGGGTTCTTGGATGTAGTTTAGACCCTTTAGTTTTATGATGGAGCATGATGTAATAGTTGACCCAAATGTCTGGGAAATATAAAAGATTGAATAGATAATAACCGTTGTCTACAATATCTAATTATAAGAACTTGCACTTGGCTGAAACAATCAAAGAATTTGGAGCCGACTTGAGAAAATATAAAGTAATCAGATAGTAACTCTAATCTCACATATTTTGTATGTCTAGATGCATGTTAATACTATGATTGTGATCTGTGTTGTGAACGTACGCTTGTTAAACTGCAAGGCCTAGTGGTCCAATGGTCCATGGGTCGTGAAGCTAAAAATGCAAGGGTCCTTACCCAGTTGTTTGCCCAATGCTGAGGCCCAGGACATGGCGAGTCCTATGTTTGCAATCAATACTTCCCGGGACATTGTTGAGTCCTACATTCGCAATCAACATTGCATATCACTTTGTGTTTGCATTCTGTTTCTGCACATGATTTATGTTGGTTATTGAATGCTATATTGTTTACTTTTATGATTATGGTTAACTATCATATTTGTCTATACATTGTATATGAGATTAATTACTCTTAGATTCAATATAATCTCAATTTAGGACATGGTTAAAGAAGTGGACATGGCTTTAAGGCCAAGGCAGGGGAGACGGATATTTGATGGCAGCAACATATTACATTAGATAGAATTGCTTATTTGCTGTTTTAGTTTATTTTACTATTTTTGGTGCGTAGTAGTATGACATCGCCGTATTTTTGGATAACTATATTATGAAACCTTGAGGGGTGTAATACCCAATTTTTAATTTACCGAAAATTCAGTATTTTGGAATATGTTACCATACTAAATTGGTTAACATATGTGACAAAGAGTCACATAAAATAATGGCTATTTTAAGTTCAAATTAGCCATGGAAAGATTATAAAAACACTTAATTAAATTAAGTGCCAATTAGCAAATAATAGGCAAATAAGCTTTGCACTAATTGAGATTAGTTGCATAATTCTTCAATTTAATTATAGGCAAATTAAAGTCATCATTTTTGAAATAAAAGAGGACTGATTATTAAAGAAAAAAATTAAAGGCCAAAGAAGATGAAATAATACTTGGTTAATAATACATAAATACACTTGATTTAAATAAGCAACCAACTGTAGATTGACATTTGACATTAATGGGATATTTGAGCACCTAATTAAGTCATTAAAAATACATTATTACTTGCCCAAATATTGGCAAAATACGTTCAGCTCAAATGGGAAGGAAGAGAAGAGTAATAAAGCATAAAGTAGTGTTGAAAAGTCAAACATTGCAACTAGCCAATAAGAGGATGGAACAATGGGATAATTTTCTAATGGAAAAATACATTAAATGGATATTAGAAGAGAGGGATGTCGACCAAGCCATGAGAGGTGGAGATTTGTCTTCATAAAGTGTCATTTTAATTCAATGGTTAAGGTGAGTTTTGGTCAAATTTAATTGCCACTTTTGTCCCTCAAATTTTCCTATAAATAGGAGGCTTCCCCTCCTCATTTCTTCACACCAAAAATCAAAAACACCTCTGATCCTTTGATTAAGAGAGTGAGAGTGAGAGTTTTCTTGAAGAAGGGAGAAGGAGTTCAAGATCCAAAGGTAAGTTCTTGAGCTCTAGTTTTTAGTTCTTGAGTTTAAGGTTTTGGTTTTTAGTAAAATAGTAGTTTAATCTAGGAAATTGTTAGAAATATTTCTTTTCATGTTTGGAAGTCTCCATTTATTTTAAAACACAAAATGGAGTGGAAAACATGTTAGGGAATAATTTTTAGAATTAATAGATCATTGTGGAAAAAGTTTGGAAAAACTGCCAGTGTAAATCCTTTGCTGGCAGCGAACATTGAAGCTATTATTTTATGTATGAAATGAAGTCATCAAATCATGAAATTTTACATGAATCAAATAGACATGTAGGGATTTCCAAATATATACAATATGTAGCATTTTGAGTTCTTCACAAGGAGTAACATATTTTTAAAGTTAAGCTATTTTTCTGAACGAAAATATGGGCAGCGTTGAGAAAACATTAAACTGGGAATGATTCTTGGTGTTCTAGGTTCTTGGAATATTTTTAGTTGAAAATATACATGTCAAGGGTCATGATGAATTTTACATAACCTCAAAATGATTTTTCTAGAATTAATTATGATTTTTTAAAATTACCAAAAAATCTGCCCAGAAAAGCCAGCATTGCGTTTTTAAATAAATGTAAGGGCAAAATTGTAATAACAAATCCACCAAGGGTAGAAAGGTAAATTATACCTTTAGGATATTATTCTAGGCAATATGATATTTATCACAATATCATATAATAATCCAACGATAATGTATAGGATATCCGAGGAGTCCGGAATCGGGTTCAGAGGTCGAACATGTTGTTAACTACACGGTGAAAGGTACGTTCGCGTACTGTAACTTTAACTCTGATGTGTCTTATGTGATTATATATGATTGATTGATTCATGAAGTGATGGACAAGACTTGGTCTTGGGTCATGCACTGTGACTACGTTTATGGGGCTTGGATCACCTGTTTATACATTCAGCTTTATACGGGTTATAGTCTTGATAATGCCGTTGAGTTTTCCTAGCGCTGAGGACACGAGAAGCTGTCGTGGCACTGGTTAGTGCAAACGTGGATGACTTTACATGTGCTGTGTGCTATGTACTGTTGTTGTGTTGACATTACATCTGTTGTGTGCTTATGTATTGTTATAACCTAACATGTGTTGTGTGCTATGTATGGTTGATGCTGAAATATAATGAATATCTGTCATATATATTATTCATACTTTTCATATGAGGTTAACTGTTACCTGAGGTCCGATGGGTATTGGACCTCAGATTTGTCTAAGGTTCAGGAAAGGAACCTAGAACAGAGAAGGCACTGGTAGATAGAGCCGTGAAGAGGCCAGTGGACGGAGCCGTGGAGAGGCACGGTCAAAGCAAATGCCGGAAGAAGTTTAACGAGCCTACCTTCGGCATGAATCTAATAAGGTTACTCCAAACCATTTGGTGTCTAGAAAGGGTTTGTCTATGTGGTTCAGTCAGTGAGTCGCTGTGAATTTCGGGGAGACTTCCACTAGACACCGGCCTAGCCAAATTGTTTGATTGACTGAGTTAGGTTCATTGCCCCAAGTCTACCTAAGGCTTGGTTTAAGGTTATATAGTTACCATGGAAGAATTGTAATTATACAAGCTCTGTATTGTTGTATCACACGAATATTCCTTCGGAAAATTTTCAATATATCAATTTATATCGAGACATCAGCATATGTCTGGGCATTTTGTATCAGTTGCTCATCGTCCAAACGTTAGCGCATGCTCTCCGTTTCTACATTACTCTGAGTGGTAGCACCTCAAACTTTGTGGATTTTTATAAAACCAAGTATCAACCAACACATTTTGAAGTATGAAATTTGGGGTGTTACAAGGGGTAACAACTCTTGTTGTATAACCAAGACATATAAATTATTATCAGTATACTATACCCAAACAGTTTGTCTGCTATATCGCCTTATATGCTCTGATGTATGTCGTATTATTGGAAGGATGTGATACTAGCCAAGGAACAAATAAAATAATAGGCTTGCCAAGGAAACATTGTGCATCCACCATCACGGATTCGGGCTAAAACATAATTTCTGAAAGTTCTGGGTACGTAGGATTAAGCAAGAAGGAGGAGAGAAAGGTAAAGACAGATACCCAGATGATTCAAATGCCTTGCTTCTATAAGCTTGTATTACATATTGGAATTGAACCGTTGGATATAGCTTAATCTAATACAAATAGGAAAATGGGAACAGGATGATAATAATAGAACTACCAAAAACCAAAGTGACACTAAATCATATAGTAATTATTTGGAGCAAGCAGCAAGCCGGGGAACATATAAGAAGTTAAAGAGGCCCACTGGAGAGAGCCTTATCAAGATCATCAATAAGATCATCAATATTCTCAATGCCCGCAGAAATACGCACGAGATCAGTACTTAAACCTCTTGACTCTCGGTCTTCTTCAGGGATGCTAGCATGTGACGTATACCAGGGCAAGCATATAACAGAACTTACGCCCCCTAACAACAACAACAAACAACAAAATTCACAATAGTCATTAAAAGAACTTGCAGGAAAACATTCATAAACTTGAACATGTGTTTATCAATACAACTAATAAATTATCAACAAAGCCATATCCTTGAAACCTTTAACAATTCATTAATCCCTCTGTCCCCAATATAAGAGCTAGTTGGTGGATTGGATTTTATCCTAAACATAATTTATATGGCAGAGACAGAAGAGAGTTTTTTGCCCTATTTATAGGGTAGATAGAGAAATATTTCATATAAAAGTGAGATTTTACTGTTCATTTATTATTGCATTATATTTGTTCTTATGGGTACAATGTATATTAGATTGGGGTAAAGTTGGAAAGTTTTTGAATTCTGAGGTAAAGTTAATGAAGTTTAAAGTTTTTTTGGGTCTCTATCGGAACTCGCTGAAAAATCAAATGGTTACAGGGCAAAACAGATACAACTCGGATATTCTAGCTAGCTGCTGAATTTGTCATTAGCAACAAGATTGATCTCTATCACACTCCACCCATCATACCAAAATGGTTTAGCAATATAGATTAAGGAAATCTACGTAATTGATAACAATTTACATGAAAAAATGATACTTACCGAAACTAACAGTCATGCTAAAGAATTTGGTTTTTTCAACAATATGCTTTGAGAGTGGCAGGGAGCCTGTCGTAAAGCTAAGCACAGATCCTGCCCCTTTCGCCTACGAAACAGGAACCCGGTGAATGGATATATATATATATATATATATATATATATATCATTTTAGGCACATATTAAGCGAAAAAATTAATAATATTGAATTGCAATAGCTGAATCATACTTGAGAGAAGTGCAGGTCATGTCCAGGATGAGTAGGAAGGCCAGGATAGTTCACTTTCTTTACTCGATGATGGGAATTAAGAAACTCAGCAATCTTTTGTGCATTCTCCTACAATATATATATATATATATATATATATATATATATATATATAGATATAAGGCTGTCGCTTACTATTATTGCTATTTTATAAAAATAATAATAATAATAACAACACTGTTAAGGAGGTATAATATAATGTTAGTACTACAACTTTAAAATGAAAGCTTAGTTGTACGGATACTAATATAATTTTGAAATGCACAATTCTTCAAGGAATTATTCAAAATTCACTAGTCTATGCAAACCACATTGTATAATTATATTGTTGTTCAATTGAAGCATAAAAAAATATCTGATTATGGGATCAAGAACAAACAAAAACTAAACCATTTATTTCAAAACATTTGCAAGTCTCTCCAAAATTAGTCTTTGTTTTAATTTGTGAGCATATATTTACTTTTTACATGTGGCTGTGTAAAACCATTAAGTAAACTTGAATCTATCAGTATCTAAGAATTAATGTTTATTTTGTTGAGGCACCTGTTTCCTCTCAACTCGAAGAGCCAATGTTTGGATTCCTTCTAAACAAAGCCAACAGTCATGAGGAGATAAGCCGCAACCCACTGCAGATTTGAAAAATTGCAGTTCTCCATCCAACCTTTACACGATGATCAAAGGCAAAAAAAGAAACATTAATTTATTGAATAGAAGTAGTATAAACATATAGAAGATGAAAAATAAAATTAAAAAAATATAGTAGAAAATAGTTGACAACATAATAACAAACTTAACACATGAAGAGTGTGGGTTGAGTTCTTTTTAATGTCCTAACCCTGTGATTCCTCTTAGTAATGGCCCACCTTTCTCATTTTTTTTTCTATTTTCTTTTAAATTTAGTTTGTCTCTTGAGTTTATAGATAAAAATGAAGACACTTTAAATACGCTTAAAATTAAAGATAAAATATGCATTTATGTATTTTTCAAATGAAGAAAATTCAAATATGCTTCAAAGATAAAATTAAAAAAACGGAAGATAGAGCATTACAAGAGGTGTATTAGAGGGTTTAACATCAGATGCCCGCCTCAACCCTTAAACGGCGATAAGCTATTTAAAAATAAGGAATAATATAAGAAAGAGCAATAAAAGTATCATTTCATTCCTAATGATACTAAGAAAAAGTTTTCATTGCGTTGAAATTTAGTTCAGAAATGCCCTGTGTATAATTAATGGATTGCAAAAAATGGCTCACTAACAAATCAATATCTTCAAATATCTTATACGTTTGATACACAAAGAATAAGAGATGCAACCTTTCATCTTTCACAGAGAGGACACCAGCCATGACATTACTATGTCCAGCAATAAATTTGGTAGCTGAATGCATAACAATATCTGGGGGAAAAAAAAACACAATAGTAGCTAACACTTAATAGGAATAAAAATTATTTTTCCATTAAAAATTGCAGATGTTAATTAAGGATATGAATACCTGCTCCAAGTTCTAATGGCTGACTTAACACAGGAGACATTATACTGTTGTCCACCAATACAAGAGCCCCGTTTGCATGAGCAATCTCCGATATTTTCTGGACATAAATCAACATAACGTAAAAAAGAATTCTTAAACCATTCAAAATTCACATAATTCATATAATTAGATGAGAATAATGGAGGAATGTGCCTTTACTTCTTATGCAACAAGACAAAAGACCTTAGCATATAATGGAAGTTTCATGCAAGCTGCTCATTTTTCCTTGTAAAGTTGTAATGACTAGAGAATATAAAAATACAGTTTGGTCTTTAAAAGAAAAAAGAAAATGATAACTTACTCTAATATCACATATCTGTAGTTGAGGATTGGTGGGACTCTCTAACCACACCAACTTAGTCTTAGGCCCAACAGCAGCAGCCACTTGCGCTAAATCAGATGTATTTACTCGTCTGTGCATATGGAAGCATTACAAACCTCGTCATATTCTTCTTGGAATTATCCATCCAACAATTATTTCGTAGGAAGATTAATCTGTAAATCTTTTATAGTTTCACCTTGATTTTAAACTAGGTTCTTGTAACTTATTTTGTATGATTTTATTTTGATCTCTTAATTTTATGAAGTGTCTTTTCAATCCTTCATCATTAACAAAAAAATATACTGACATTGAAATTTTAAATGTTGACAAATCATTTTAAATGTTAACAAATTAAGTTTAATTTTCAAAATAACAATCATTGTTATAAAATAAATTTAAAAAAAAAATCATCAAGAGCGAACAATATTAGGGTGAGTGGATGGAAAGATACTTTTTAAAATCGAAGCATGAAATTGAAACCTTGTTTAAAGTTAGAGGAATAAATTTCATTTATACACTTTAGGAATTTACATCAAATTTCCATTTAATTCTTTAAGTTTATAAGGTGTATTTTTTAAAACTTAACATTGTTAAGCTCACTAAAGGAAAATGATGACTTGAAAATTCCAAAAAAATGACTCAGCATTTAAATGGTAACATATTGATTTTTAGGTTAAAAGATGTAAATTAAAAAATATTTAAAATAAAACCTAATTAAAGGGGCGGTCAAACATAATTACTCCTCCGGCTAAATTTTCTAACATGGTTTTATAGGATTTACTCTTAAATTTTCATAATAATTTAAATAATGTGTTAAATTTTAAATTTCTAATTTTCATAATATTTTGAATTTGATAGAAATTTTAAGGAAATCAACTTATTTATTTCATAATTATTAAACTGCATACAAATGGTTGATATCCGAAAATCTAGAAAATCGCACATACTTCACTGAAACTCCCTTCGTTGCAATTACTTGATTCAATATTCTATCTGAGCCACCATAGAGATCATCTACAGTAATAATTTCATCGCCTGCATTGAAATTATGTAAGTACATGACAATAAAAGAAATCATTTCAGTAAACATAACAATTCCAAATGAAAACGACTACGAAAATAAAATCATATGAAAATTCATTGTGTACAGTTTATTGTGGAAGATATATAAAGAAAACCACTTAAGCTTATAATCTAAAACCATATTAAACTAAGGGTAAAAGATTTCTCCGGTCTTTGGAGATAAAGTTATCTCCAGGTGACCCCAAAACTACGTCGTTTTAGATTAATCAAGGGTGTTTCCGTAATTTTGTTTATTTTTTTATCATATGAATTTTACCAAAACACCCTTCATTAATTCACCTAAAATTACAAACATACCTTTCATTAATTCAAAAACGACGTAGTTTTGGGATTTGGAGATAACTCTATTTTCGATGACTGGAGAAATACTTTTCCCTTAAACTAATGGGAAAATGAAGACGATATATATAAACAAATCATTTGATAACAATATTTAAGGAAGAAAAGATCGTGTATATATGTATAGCCTTATTATGGACGCTCTAACTTTTTCAAAAAGGAAATCCATATATTGGATCTGCCATATACTTCACCGCCATTGATAATATTATATCTGAAAGAGGAAATCACTGAGTAACTGTCTAACTGACTTATAACCGCTCGAAGCACATCTCCGATGGGTAATTCTTTTGCCTCGGTTTTTATGTTGCCAGGGAAATTTAGTAATTATAAAATTATATTTTAATTTTTAGTCCTTTTAAATAATCACAAACTTCAAAATTTACTTTTCAGAGTCAAAACTGCTACGTTGAATCCTGGTTATGACTATTTACAATTGTGTGTTGACTGTTGAGTGAATGTTGGTTATGAGTTATGACTAATTTTCACACTACTCCTAATTTGTGTTATGATTATTTAGCAAGGTTATTAATTAAATTTGGACCCTCCACTAAACCGGTTGGTATCGAAATCAAACCGGAGCTATTAATGAGAGTAGTTTAAATATAGATAATTAAAGAGGTATTTTAGGAAAACTAACGCACATTTTTTCAAAAATAACTACTTTAATTAATTTTTATAATAGCAGTAAATTAATTATTTATCTCCTAAGTTTAGTATGGAAAGGAGCATAAACTACTTTAAACATTGAACTACATTGCTGGATGAGTTTCAGAAACAAAATAGACTAAGATAAGGAAATGCACCATTCGCAACAAGTTGACAAACAGCACTTAGAGCAGCCATTCCAGTGCTGAAACAAAGGGCTCTACTTGCTCTTTCAAGCTGTGCTATTAATCTGTGAATAAAATAAGTCAAATAAAAGAGGGTGGAAAAAAAAAAAAAAGGGTAAACAAACAGTGAAAATTGACATTCAAAGATGTTCCAAGAACAATATTTGTGTTATTAATCCACCGGTTATCTGATGCTACTAACAACAGACTAGTCCAAGTTGTAGGAATATATGTCCATAATGAGGGGAACATTGGTTTAAGTTGGAATAACTCACAGCCAATTAATTTAAACGCTCTCCAAAAACATTAATAACATTTACTAAAATTACAATTTCATAAATTTGATCAAATAAGGATTGAACTCCGTCGAATTATTTTTCTGAGATGATTTTTTAATACTTCTTTTTTACTTTTCAGTATTGAGCTTCCCTTTTGTACTGTTTGAAAAATGATATTTGTAAATCATTTAATTTTCTTGGAAAATTGTCAAATACCTAGCTGTCTTTAAGTGATTGTTTTGGCATCTAACTATCATTTAATTTTTCCCTTTTCAATACTATTCTTCAATATTTTCAGTACTAAAAAATAAAAAATGATATATAAATGAAAACATCACAGGTGAGTATTGAAAAAAAGAAAAAAAAAAGTATTAAAAAATTATAAAAATGAATACTGAAAACAATCAAAATGAGTACTTAAAAGATTAAAATTAAATATTAAAAAAAACGAAAGCTAAGTAGTCAAAGAATCAACTCAACAAAATCCAACAAATGAACTTATTTTTTTCCTTTGTAATTTTCAAAATTTGTGCTCGTTAATTGTAAATATGTTAGAAGATCCTCAAATAACGTAATTGATTCCAAGAATAAATCAAGACAAAAAATCAGGTCAAACCTTTCCAAAGCATCCCGGGTAGGATTTCTAGTTCTCGTATAGCTAAATGGACCAAATTCTGTTGCAGAAGGCTGCATTTAAAAAAAAAATGTATAGAATACAATTATAATATGAAAAGAATATCATAGAATAGAGAATACTAATTAATACGAAATTACGAAAAAAAAAAGCCCAGAATAATACAAATACATCAATATTCACCATTTTAAAAGTAGCAGTTTGGTAAATCGGTGTACTTGTTGCTCCATAAGGATCAAACCCATTATCAAAATTCACTAATACCGTAGAAATACCAGCTTCAAGGGTCTGTTGATTTTCTGCAAATAGAAGCCCCAAAAAAACACTATTAACATATGGAACAAAAATCATGTACAGTTTAACTTTAATGTTAACAAAGAAAACAAAGCATAAACCAACTAGCTAGATGGCACTTAGGAATTACCATCCACCAAAGCCACTTTAGTCAGTTTCTCCCTTTCGATAGAACAATTTAGTCTAAATCGCTTTGCATGAATCTGAATCCGGTTTAACTTCAAACCGGCCGCCTTGTTGAATCCCAAGCTTGTGCTCTAAAACACAATAATGAGAAACTTTAGCATTATGTGTTTTATGATCACATAAGGCTGCAACTCAGCGAATAGTAGCGCTTTAAAATTATATATACGCTAAAAAGTGTTAAAAACAATTAGTAATGAGAGTTAAGTTACCTTAGTGTGGAGATTAGCAGGAACAGGAGTAACGAAAGGGGTTAGAAAAGTTGAGGCCAAAGCCATCACTGAGGATCAAGAATGAACAGTATTTTGCTTTTGCTCTGCCAATTTGATTCAGAATCAGAGCCATGCATGTAGATATATATACACACTCAAACTCGCATTTTCCTTTTTTTTTCAGGTTTTTTTATTACGTGTGAATTTTTTTTTTTTTTTGGTATCACCCGGTTTAACTAATCGGAAGGTCAACGGTTGTGGAGGAAGAGCTCTCACCATCATTTTCACCATTTTCACGCCTCAAACCGAGGACATAGTGGTAGGAAAACAAGTCACTTACCACTTACTCCCCATGATTGTTGGTTGCGTGTGAAATTAACATTGAAGAAGAAAGTTAGATGACTGAAGGCCATAAGACTCACGGGTTTGGGGGCCCTAGAAATATGCATGCCTGACGCGGAAGCAGAGGGGGCTTAGGGTGGGCCCCTCCAATTTTAAAATTTAAAAAACGTGAGAAATGGGGGCGTCTAAATGAATTAAGGAAATGGGGGAGCTACGTATTGGATAAGAACAAAAGGGGGAGCCTACCGTCACCAATTAAAATGTGCTTGATCATTTCCTTTTTGGGCACGCGATTATTTTCTTGTTTGGCTTCTTTCATGGGAAATAAAACGATTTTCTTCCATTTTTCAGCATAAATTCAGGAGAAAACACACGGCTCCTTGAAATATACAACTTCTTTAACTCACTAGTTTTTGAATTTATTATTTTACTTCAGTTATTACTTTCTCAAATACTCCCAACCCGTTGTTACAATCAACCAGAATGAAGAAGTTGGATTATATATATATATATATATATATATATTCCCTTTTTCGTCAATTGCTCTACTTGACTCGAAATGCCTATTGGGAAAGGAAAGAAGAATTTGTTTTTATTACCAACATCATTTCCCTATCCCGAACCTTGAAAATCAATATTATCCACTTGTTCATTTTATGAGGTAAATTGAATTTTAACCATTTGAAACTTTCAGCTTTCGTTCTCTCTCTCTCTTTTTTCATCTTGTTTTCTTTATGTCCAATCAGTTTTCCATGTTTTTCTTTTTCTGGTTTGAGTTATTTAGTTGAAATTCTTAAACATCTAGATTTGATTAATTTAGCAACTACACCATAATTATGTCAAGAAAGTTTTTCCATCATAATTATGGAAAGAAGAACTGGAAAGTCCATCATTTACTACTCTCTTATTGATAGAATAATTAGACTTATACTCACCCTTTCAATTTCTACAACAACTACTAAAATATCTTTCTTTACTATAAAGATAATCAAGAACAAGCTTTGAAATAGAATAAAAGACCAATTTCTTGATAATTCTTTGATCACATATGTTGAAAAAGAAATTGTTTTGAGTTTTAGCATGAATTCAATTATAGATGAGTTTAACGATTATGAAAACACATAAGGTAAGAGTCAAGTAAAGTTATATTAATTTTACGTAATAGATTTTTTTTTTTTTTTTTGTATATTAGGTATGTATTATATTTCAAGTACTTTTATTGATGATATAATATTTTTTAACGAGTATGAAAACACATAAGGTAAGAGTCAAGTAAAGTTATATTAATTTCTGTAATAGAATTTTTTTTGTATATTCGGTATGTATTATATTTCAAGTACTTTTATTGATGATATAATATTTTTTAATTTCGTCCCTCTGTCATTAAAATTTCTAACTCCATGGCTCCCTCTAAAGCTCTTTGTAATGGCTTAACCTCTCAAATGGTTTTTTTTTTCTTCTTTTCATTCTGATTCTATATAAAATGGGTGAAATTTTGACATCATAGGGAAGAAAAAGGATGCACTTTTTCATTCTGATTCTATATAAAATGGGCGAAATTTTGACACCATAGGGAAGAAAAAGGATACACTTTTGAATTTTGTAGATGCACTTTTCATTCCAATTCTATATAAAATGGGTGAAATTTTGACACCATGGGGAAGAAAAAGGATGCACTTTTGAATTTTGTAGATACACTTTTCATTCCGATTCTCTATAAAATGAGCGAAATTTTGACATCATAGGCAAGAAAAAGGATGCACTTTTGAATTTTGTGGATGCACTTTTGAATTTTGTGGATGCACTTTTCATTCCGATTATATATAAAAGGGAAAAACACTTCTCATGTTGTAGGAGAAGTGTTTTCTCATGTTACACACACATGAAATGGTGGGACGCACGTATATATATAATTAGCATTGTATATATACATGGGTCCCACCATTTCATATATGTGTAGGAATCTTTTTCTTCTCATGCAACATGAGAAGTTTAAACCCCTATATAAAATGGGCGAAATTTTGACACCATAGGGAAGAAAAAGGATGCACTTTTGAATTTTGTAGATGCACTTTTCATTCCGATTCTATATAAAATGGGCGAAATTTTGACACCATAAGGAAGAAAAAGGATGCACTTTTGAATTTTGTAGATGCACTTTTCATTCCGATTCTATATAAAATGGGCGAAATTTTGACACCATAGGTAAGAAAAATGATGCACTTTTAAATTTTGTAGATGCACTTTTCATTCCGATTCTATATAAAATGAGCGAAATTTTGACATCATAGGCAAGAAAAAGGATGCACTTTTGAATTTTGTAATTATTAGTGAAAATATAATCTGAATTTTTTTTTTCAGTTTTTCTTGTTTAAAAAAATCAAAATCATACTTTTATATTTTCACAAAATATCAAAATATCAGTGTAGAATATATAGAATCTAATTATTAAAAGAAAAAAAAATGTTAGAAAGCGGGAATCTTACAAAGGGTGTTACAGAGCATTAGAGGGGGCATATTAGAGCCCTTAAGCCACTCACAAATGTCACTTAAAATCACGTTTTGGCATTGTACATTTATCCAAACGCTTACTGAACGTTTTGGAAGATGCCCATTTACGCAAATGCTTACCCAATTAGGTTTTCCTTTCCACTGAGTTTTTTCTTTTTTTTTCCTTCCCACCAAGCTTTTTTACTTCCCAAAAGCTTATCTAAACAGAGCCTTACATTATTATTATTATTGGTGGAAATAGAAAGTGCACGTTTTGAATGAGTTATGCTCTTCGCTCTAGGGGTTTATGGGTAGGGCTGGACAGACGATCTTGTTATTTGATACCTGCCCGAAGGATTATTATGTAGTAAAATGTAGCTCAATACCCGGTAACCAGGATAAAAACCCTAAAATTTTTGGGTTGGGTAAGCGGCTTCCGCCCAAAAAGTTATACTTTGTCACATCCTATGTAGAAAAAATAGCTTCAATCATACATAATAAACAATATTGAAAACTTCTAATATAATCTATAATTCTACACTTTAAAATATCACAAAATAAATCTACAACTTGATTCTTGAAATTAAAAAGACTGCCACATCTATGTCTTAACAAATAGTCAAATACCCACACGTGAAGAATTAAATAACATCCATAATCCATTAAATACAACGTATCAAAAAATTATTTTTTTTGCTCGGAATAAATACTTGCATTACTAAATATTGTCATCCACTACAACAGAGTCTGAAAGCCACAATAACCCATACAGCGAGCTACTACAAGCAAACACTACTAATAAGCACAATACAATCCATAACAAAGCTAATTAGAAATAGCTCAAAAACATAACCAAAGGAATGCAATCAGCCAGATCCCCTCTCTGAATGTGAAGCATGAGAATCATCCATGACTATATTAGCCTCTTGATCATCCAGGGTTAGAAGAGAGGACAAAGAAGGTGATGGTTGTGAACCCACCCGATCGGGCACACCTCCTTATAAGCAATCGCTGCTAGAAAGTCAGCTACTCTATTACCCCCTCTAGGAGTAAAAGATAAAGAAAACCCAACCTTGTCAGAAAAGAGACAAATAATGTCATGAAGAATGCTTCTGCACCTCCAATCATACAAATCAGGAATTTTAGCATCAACACATGAGAGTAATAAAAGACAGTCAGTTTCAAAAATAACATTATCGTGTCCCAAATCAACCACTAACATCAATGCCCTTTTAAGGGCTAGCGCTTCGGTCATAAAGGCGGAGATGGATTTAATTTTATCAATGAAGCCCCATCTAAAGCCTCCATAATGATTGCGACAAACCACACCGATAGCACCCTGTGAATTGCCAGAAACATAAGCTCCATCCAGATTGATTTTCAATTGCCCAGAAACAGGGGGAACCCAACAATCACCCCTAGCAGAGGATCCATCAAATACACCCAACTCCTGCTTCTTCTCATTGCCCTTCCAAAACTCATCATTACTCCTGCTAGCCTGTTCTATGACCACAATTGGATTGGGAGCCACACCATTAAATACATTTTCATTTCTTTGTTTCCAAATATACCATAGAACCCAACACATTAAAGATAAATCATGAGGAGTAATTGATTTCATACCACAAATCATCATCCACCAAGAATTAAAACTTACCACCCTCGAACAATCGAATCTAACACCCAAGCTACAACCAAACCACACACAACGGGTCCATGGACAATGAAAAAACAAGTGCTCAAGCGTTTCATTAGCTTCCTCACACACAGAGCACACTCTCACCGAAGCACAACGTCTTGAGCAAAGAGCATCGTTGGTAGCCACAGCTCTATTAAGAGAACGCCACAGGAGATTTTGCACCCACGGAATGACCTTAATGCTCCAAATTGCTTTCCAGCATGTAGACGAGACTGCACATGAAGGACCCGCTCTATGGATATTGCCATATTTCTTCAATTTCCCATTTTGGTACCCGGCCTTGACCGTATATTCCCCATTCTTTGAGTGAGTCCAGAATAGTTTATCTTCCAAACCGTTATTAGGGATAGGAATGGCATAAATAGCTTTCTTAACTTCCTCATCAATAAAAGGTACAATAGGAGAGATGTTCCAAGAATCATCGGAGATAAGGTCACAAACTCTCCCATGCTTAACAATGAACTCATCACAATTCGGTGGCTTCTCCGGAAAGGGGACCCTGGGCACCCACTTATCACCCCAAATTCTGATCAACTGTCCAAAACCAACATCCCACTGAAGGTCATCTCCCAGGAAATCGCGACCCCCCAGTAAACTTGACCAACACCATGAGGCCTTACGGCCTTTCACTGCATCCATAAACACCGTATTCGGGAAATATACGCTTTTAATCACTCTTGCCCATAAGTCATCAGGTCGAATCAAGAGCCGCCATGCAGTCTTAGCCAACAAGGAATCATTCATAGTAACCAGGTCTCGAAACCCCATACCACCCTGACTCTTCCCCATAAATAAATACCCTCGCCAGAAGACCAATGCCAGCCAACCGCCGAAGGCTCGCTAGTAGGCGTTGGTCGCCGCCACTGCGAGGGGGGTGGGGGGTTTTTTTTTTTTTTTTTTGGGTTTAGGGTTTTTTGTTTTTTAAAAAAAATATATTCATTGAAAGTGTGGGGGGTGAGGTTCGAACCCCCAACCCCCCACACATCCATGGGGCCAAGTGGCCCACCAGTTGAGCCACTTGGTTCCTTTAATATATATATATATATATATACATTAACAAATATATATATTCTTCTTAACATTTTTTCAATGGTATTTACAAATCCTGAAACAATAATTACCATTCCACAAATGGAATTTACAACGTTTTCACGGGGATTCATTTTTTACTCTTTGATGCATGTGAGTGAAAAAAAAATGCTCTATTACAAATCTGAAAACGAGAATTACCATTCCACAAACGGAATTTACAACGTTTTCTATAGGGATCCCTTTTTTTACTCTTTGATGCATGTGAGTGAAAACCAAAAAAAAATTGCACTATTACAAATCCTAAAACGAGAATTACCATTCCACAAACCGCATTTACAACTTTTTTTCAAGTTTACAACTTTTTCAAGTCCCTTAAGAAGAGAGTAATTGCACATACACAAATTTATTTTCATTATTTTTATATACTGTTCCATCCTTATTACATTACATATTTACTTAATTTGATTATATTAAGAAATTTAGCTTTCATGACATAGTTTTTTTATATTAAAAAAAAAAATCTTAATTATCTTCTTTAATTCTTACTATATCTCTCTTACTTGATTATTGTAAGAAGGCATTGATGAAGGTAAGTTAGAAAAAAAATCAAAAGATATAAAAAAAAAAATATGATTAGAATATTATAGAAAATACATAAGTTTTTTGATAAAGTAAAAATAAAAAAGGATTTTTTTCAAAAAATAAAAATTTTATTATTAATGTAAATAATATTTTAGCTACGACTAATATAAATACTGATTATATGACATATAAGTTAACGCAAAATTAAAAAAAAATTATTTATTTATTTGCATCATGATAAAATATTACTCTGGTCCTAATTATAGGAACTATTTACCAGAATTTGAAGATAAGGAAAGAAGTTAAATTAGGTAATTATAATTATTTTTCAAAAATACCTTACTAAAAATTAAAAATTACATCAAAGTAAAAATAAAAAAGAAACTAATGGGTAAAACCCAAAACCCGATGCACGGTGGGCAAGGTGAGGTGACTGCTGAGACAGACAGATACGTGTTAACAGGCATACGTCTTATCATTCGTCAAGCTAAAGCTAAATTAACATTTTTCTAATGTTTTTATTGTATTTTAATCAATTACAAAAAACCAACATTTGTTGGGCCATAATTAAAAGAAACAGTTTGGGAATATTAGTTCGGTGAAGAGGAGAAAATGCCGCAAAATTTACAGGATTGCTAAGATTCTATGTTTTGGAATGTAGGTTGAATATTATATTACTTTTAAATTCATTATATTTAAAAAGAATTAGTATGAATATATATATATATATATATATATGTACATATATACGTGTGTGTATATATATATATATATATTAGTGTTTGTATTATGTAGATCTTATAATATTTAACAAATTCAATCTATTACCCTTATTTGATATCCACATCGTGTTTATTTGATTCAGATTTCTTGGTTGCGTCTTTTGATTTCATATTTGAAAAAACAGTATAATTAAAGTGTATATGAGATTAATGAGTTGTAAATATTATTTGCTTTATAAAACATATAGGTGTATTATTAAAATATTATTGTCTTTAATTATTATTGAAAAAGTACCAATAAAGGTATTTGAAGAAAAAATTGACAAAAGTTAAAGCTTAGTCTTATAATTAGAACCAAAACCAACTCTAAAATATGTTCCTATAATTAGGGTCGAACGGAGTATTAATTTATTACGCATATAATTGTATCCTTTCATTATATTAATGTCTGCAGTAAAATATTGTAAAAAAAACTTTTTTTTTTTCTTTTGTATTTTTTTGCATAATCGATATTTATTTTTAGTCTTAATTAATAAATTATGAACATATAAACTAATACTTATATTTGAGAAAAAAAATGTAATTATCCTTTTTTTTCTTTTTTTTTTTTTTTTTTAATTTTATTTTATTTTATTTTATTTTTGACCCCGGGATTTAAATGAAACGTTTTAAAAGGGAGAGAGTGAGATTGAAATGACTAGTTTAAAGGTTTGGACGGTGAAGGGCTAAAAAAATAAAATAAAATACAAAATAAAAGAGGCAGTGGAGGGAGAAAGAAAAGGAGATCTGGCTCCTGCTCATCGTTCAAGACAACTATCCTGATATTGGATACACGACAGAGAGAAATTACAAGACAACTGTCCTGATATCGCATACACGACAGAGAAAATTACAAGAGGGCTCAAAAGTCAAAAACACAATTCAGTCACTAGTCACTAGTGCTTTCCAACATATATCTTGCCTTCCTACTTCAGTACTTCTTTGACTCTCACTAGCACGCTGTGTTAGAGTTGGCAATCAGGCTTGGTTCGGCCTTTTAAGGTCGACTGTGAATAAGGGTGGATCCAGTAATTTATGAAAGGGGGGCACTATTGGTGGGGAGGGGCGGGGGTTCGGGGGGCGCTGTCCCCGAAATTTTTTTCACTTGTCATCAAAAGCACAAAAAAATAATGCATGATTCAAAAGGTTTTCACTTATCATCGGTTGTAATTTTTATCATCATCAATAAGAAAAAGAGCAAGTGTTAGGCATAAAATGTCCATGGCGAGAAAATTAGCAACCTACATCCTCCAAACAATTTTTTGTCTTTGGGAATATCCATCTAAAATACGAGAGAAAAGGCAACAAAATGCTAAGAAAGTATCTTAAAAAAAGCGAGATCTTTCCCAATTGAGGTCACAATACTAAAATATGTCCGCAAGTATTTTTATAAGGGAAAGAAGAGTAAGGAGCAAAGTGAGCCGGTGTTGAGGAAGACATAAAAGAGGGGGAAAAAATTAAATTAATTTTAAAATTAAAATTAAAATTTTATTATATATATATATATATATAAAGGAAAATCAAGGGGGGCTTATACGTGGATCCGCCCTTGTGAAGGGCCGGGTGGCCCGGAGTAAGAAAAATACATGTTTTTCAAAGCCCGCCCCGAGAGCACCAGGGTCAGGGCCGGCCCGCAAGGCCCTTAAATTACTATTCTAAATTTTAACTATTTTTCCTCCACTTTTTTTTTTTAAAAAATATAATTAGTAAATTACAAGACAAATCATCCAATAAATAAGCACGAGTCACTAATTCATAATTAAAAGCAAACTATATTCACAAATAACTCACATAAAACATAAAAAGCATATCACTAAGCGACATTAGTACGATGACTATTATTCACGTCATCTTCGTCACTATCATCAATTTTAACGACATCCGATTGTTCTTCATTTTGAGTAGTAGCCCTGCGGCTCATGAGTAAGAATATCATGAAATTCTTCTCCCGCATCATGAACACATCCATAATCTTTTTTTGCAACAAATAATAAATCAAATCATAAAATTAGAGTATAGTTATTATGTATTTGTAGTTAAATGGATAAATAACTCTATAACAAATACAAAATATATATAAATTAATAAATTTAAAAAGGAAAAAAAGAAAAAGCTACAGTGAAAAGGGCTGCAGGGCTGGCCCGAGGCCCTCCAAGGCCGGCCCGCCCGAGGCTGTCGGTGGCCGGCCCTCCGGGCTAATTTCAAATATCCGTCCATTTTTAAGCCCGGCCCTTAAAGGGCCGGGGCTTAAACGGGCTGCCCGATAGGCCCGGCCCGTTTTGACTCTACGCTCTACGCTTCGCACCGACATAATGTCTTTCAATGATAAAAGCCCTCATTAGCGAATCTAATAATTAAAAAAAGAAAATAAATAAATCGAAAGTTGGCGTATTACAAATGGCATTAGAGAGTAATAAATCTGAGAAGTATATATTATTTTACACAAGTATTTACACTCTCCTATATGTTGATATATATGCATTCATGAGATCACGATTATTCTAAAACCTAGCGCATATCTCTCTACCCAAAACCATTTATCCATCATCGTTTAGGGAGAGAATGAAAGACGTCTTATTAAGGTCAGAATACCTCCTCTCTTTTAACACGTTTTAAAATCGTGAAAGACAACAGAAGAACCTTAAAGTAAACAACATCAAGAGTAAGACTTTGAGATATTACAAATGAAATTAGGTCACTCACAAATGTCACTTAAAATGAATTCACGCTCTTCGATCTTATCTTCTCAGCCCCACACGCCAACTAACAGTCATTGGAATGAATTTACGCTCTTCGATCTTATGATTCTTGTCTTCTCAGACCCACACGCCAACGAACAGGCGTGTGGTAACATTAATAAAAAGCTTTCCAACTAATATCCCGCACATGTCTCTCCTTCAATGGATCAATTATAACACATTCTGCAGCAAACAATGTCAGTGTTCCAATTAAACGTTAAATACCTCTCACGCGTAAAAATAAAAAAGGAATGCATTACAATGTTCGGACAACCACTACAAGAAAAAGCGAAATTTGTGACGGATTTTGCAACGGATTATTTTACTTCGCAAAATCCTTGTAATTTGCGATGGATTTTTGCGACGGAAATAACAATCTGTCACCAAAAAAAAAAAGCATTTGCGACAGAACACGCCATCCGTCGCAAAAAGAAGGAAAAAAAATTCATTCCCAATGTTTTTTTGCAACAAACGTTAGCGACGGACTGTTCGTGCCGCAAACCGCAAACCAAAAAGGCCGCGGTTCTCTTCTTTGCGACGGACAGTGAGTCTGTCGCAAAAATTAGCAACGGACTCTCTGTCCGTCTCAAACTGGCGGCCAATAAGGCCACCAGTTCTCTTCTTTTTGCGACGGACAGTGAGTCCGTTTTTTGGCCGCCAGTTCCTTCCCTTTTAAGACGGATATCTAGATCCTCGCAAAAGGGGACCGCTTTTTGCGACAGGGCGAAAGCGAGTTTTGCGACAAAATTCTTTCCGTTGCAAAACTCATTAATAATCACTCTCCCGGCTCGCTCCGCACCCCCGCCCAGATCTCCTCGGCTCGCCTCCCCATTGGCACGGCTACGCCGCCCCGGCTCGTCGACCCCCTCGGCTCGTCGCCCCCGCTTGCTCGCCCTCCCTCGGCTCGGCCCCGCCCCCTTCCCCCCAGCTCCGCCCCACCCCGGCTCGCCCCTCCCCCTCGCTCGCCTCCCTTCTCCCCGCGCCCCCGGCTCGCCCCCACCCTCGGCTCCTCCTCCGGTCGCCTCTACGACTTGCCACCTCCAAATTTTGCGGGTTTGTTTTTTTGTTTTTTTTAACACTTCTAAGTTGGCCATCTCCCATTTTTATTTCTATTGGACACTACTAAACACGGTTATCACCCATTTTTCGATGGTGTCTCCCGTGCTCCGGTCGGTGATTTTCGCGGTGTCTCCTTCTCCTCTTCCCTTACCGGTTACCATCTCGCACCTCTATTCTAAGTAAGCTTCCTCTCTTGTTTTTTTTGTTGCACCACCGTATGTGGAAAGATTTGATTTTTTTATTTATTATTTTTATTTGTAATAAAATGATGTCAAAAATATTATTGGTTCTCCTTAGTGAAATTTCTACATAACATATCTTTTTTAATATTTTGTGTCAAAAATATTATTGGTTCTCCTTAATGATGTCATCATCTTTTTTATTATTTTCTTTTTGTTGCTGAGTTTTTTTTTTCGAATCTTGAGATGGACTATGAGAATATGGATTAGTTTGTAATGTGAGCAATGCAGATTATTAGTTCATGGATATTTTGCTACATGATTTCTTTAGAAAATTAGATGATGACCTTTGACAGCTAAGTAAAACTCTTGTGTAGGGAAATGACAAAAAAAAAAAAAACAACAACAACAACAACTCCAATGACTTCTCTAGACCTCACTTGGTAACCGGGGGCACTTCATCACCAATGTTGGCACTCGCGTCAAACGGTAAAGTCAAAAGAGGGTTATGAGTTGGGCTAAAAAGCCTCTTGAGGTGCGTTGGAGTAAGCGAGTAACAGAGTGCTGCATCACCCATATGCGGTCGCGTCAAAAGGGGACCTACAACGACTCAAGAAAAAAAAAAAAGAAAAAAAGAAGAAGGAGACAAAATAAGTTATTTGCTACCTGAGGATCCTTAGTAAATTAAATGAAAAGCTTGGTTTTCTGGGGCATTTGAATTTTTCTAAAGGAGTTAAGTAGCATGAGATCCCTCTTCTAATATTATTGTTGCACTTATTGCTTCTTAGATCTTTTGATCATGGGATGTTAAGAGATTGTTACACTCTATTGGCTTAGTGACTTGTTTCTATAAGACATTAACTTAAATAAGATTTGATGATATGATCCAAGTGTGGTGGTTTTTTGCTCTCTGTTTAGGAATTTCATAGGCAATATTCTTTTCATATAATGAATTCTTTTCTTTTCCTTGAGGACAAGCCAATATTTAAGTGTGGGGGAGTTTGATAAGTGTATATTTTGTGATTAAATAGGTGTATATTTTATGAGAATTAGTTGGAGTTATTAATATTATATGCCTATTTAATTATCTTTTATGAACTTTTCCATCATTGAGTCAAACTTAGGATCAAAGAATAAATCGACATAAAATTTACTCATATCCTATTTTTATTATGCAGGAAATATTAGCCGATTTGGAAAGAAGTAGAAAAAACAATTAAGAGGATATGCAATCACCAAACTTGGTGATCCTACACAAGAAAAATAGAAACAAAATCAATTGCGTGATTTGGTGGAGTAAATTACAAGATATAAGATATCTTTGTAATAAGAAAAGGAGAATCAGTGACCCAAGACCTAAATTATAAATAGGGAGGCAGAGACAAGAAAGAAAGGAGGGAGATCGGAGAGGTGCAGAATGAGAAGGAACAAAGAAGCAGAGGAGTAGCGGAGGAGCGTTTTGGTTCCCTTCATCATCTCCACGGAAGGACTGTGGAGGCGACGAAGAAGCTTTCTTTCCGCTTTCTCTTTATTCTTTGAACCTGGATTTTTATCTCTTTGTTATTGGTTTTATTAGAGCCATGTGTGGCTAGTAGATTTTACAACATAAAGAATCTATGAACTTGTTTGGCTTTTAGAGATTATTCCCACTTGTTAGTTTGTCTTAATTTTATTTCAGTTTATTTAATCATGTGTTCATTGCTATTGCTTATTGATTGATCACCATTGAGCATATTTTGAGGATTTAGGGTTGGACTTGGAAGAGGGAATCCTAAATTGACCTTGGGATTAAATAATGTGGAATTAGGTTTAAATTTAATGTGAAATTAGGTTTTAATATAATTTGCGTCTAGGATAGGAATATACCTAGAAGCTCCGCATAATCAAATTAGAGTGAGCCCGATTTAAAACGCATCTTATTTAGTTGTGTGAGGCATCACATAAGTAATTAAGGTAGGTATATAGGTGGACCGGAAGGCATTTATAGATAATAATACTCTAGATTAGCTGATTTAGTTAAGTCAAAGTTAATTTAGTGAGGATAAAATCTAAGAATCAAATAAGGGATTAGTGCCTCTAGGTTGCTTGTTCATTTGTGTGGTGGTTTGTTTGTTTTAATTTTAGTTTTAGTTTTAATTTCTTTTCTCTTAATTAAATTTAATTTGGTTTTCTCAATTTAAACGAAATTGTGAAATTAATGCTTAACTAAAGTTTGTGGTACTAAGTCCTCGTGGAAACGATATCTTACTTACTCTTTATTACTTGATACAGCCTGTGCACTTGTGGAGTTTTTAGGCTATAAAGTTTTGCCCTATCAGCCAACAAATTATTATGTCAGGAGTGTCTCGCACAAATAACTTTTAAGTGAACCAAAAATATCAAAAAAAATTTAAGAATGTGCAATCAGCACAAAAAATAGAGTAAAAATTTTGTGTTGGGCTTTCCTGGAGTAAAACTTTTTTATCTCTGGCGCTTTTAGAGTAGAAGTTTTTGTGTGCTCTAGAGTAGAAGTTTTTGTGTGCAGATTGCACATTTTTAAAAGTTTTTTAATATTTTTGGTCTATTTAAAAGTTATTTGTGTTGAGCAGTATGAGGAAATAGTTTTTTAACCAAATTGCTTCTTAACCCTTAATATTTTTACATTTAAAAAAAATTATTTTAATAGGTAGATAATATAAAATAGTGATAATTTCTCAACCAACAAAGTTTTAAAAGTGATTTTTATTTAAAAATTGACAGCTTAAAAAATATTAAATCTAAACTTTACTTTTCAGATCTCATCTAAAGATAAAAGAAAAACTCTCCCTACTCAGGTTGCATTCCTCACTAGTCACTACTGATAATAATTGCGCCGAATCCCAAACATTAATCATTGGCGTGTAGCTTGTAGATAGTTCGCGTGTGAATAGTGACAATCTTCATTATTGAAAAACATGATGTATTTCTGGTGTAGAGTGTGGTAAGTCAAAGAAAGGACCATAAAATTAAGAATGCAATGGTAGGCATTATGATATATAAATGTTGTTGGCGTATAGCCTGTAGATCGTTCACGTGTGAATAGTGATAACCTCATTATTGATGGACATTAATGTTGTTGGCGTGTTAATAAATAAAAAGGATAAATAGGCTTTTTAGGTAGGAATATAAAATTTTGAAATATTATGTTTTTGTTTTTTTGAAAAAAAAAAAGAAAGAACCTTTGCTGGTGCAGGCGGTTAGAACTTCGGTGAAAACTTGAGTAATAAGATTGACTACTGAACTCTTTAAACTCTATCAAGCGTCGTTGACAAGTTGAATAGGAGCAATGACAACTTTAGTATTGCAAATAACAACTTGAGTATAGTTACCAACAAGGCGGATAGAATTTATGGAGTTCAAGTAGTCAATCATATTACTTAATTTGTTCTGGAGCTTCGGTGGCGAGTCCTACTGCGAGATGTTGCCGACCCCGAAGCTCCTCCTGCCGCAATGGCGATCTGGCAGCACTTTCTTAAAAAGAGACATTTTGGTAAAAGCACAATATTTCAAAATTTTAGAAAAATCCCTTGAGACCTATTTATCATTTTTATATATGAACAGATTTTTTAGGCTTTGCTAAATTCAAATGTTATTTATTTATAATTTGCTCTTACATATATCTGGTATTGAGTGTGGTAGAGTAAAAAAAAAAAAGGACTTAAAAAAAGGAAAAAAGATTAATAAATACCATCTGAATTTATAAAACCTCCCGAAGCCCACTGAATTTGTAAAAAGACTGAGAGGTGACAAGGACTTTTGAGGGATATGCATATTCATGCAAAATGACCACAAAATTTTACTTTTGAGGGATATGCATATTCATGCAAAATGACCACAAAATTTTACTTTATTAGCGCCCAAAGACAAAAAGTTATTCTCCAAAAGCCATTTTTACCTCATAAATTATGAAAATCATTTTTTCAGTACCAGTCAGAACCCTGAAATATTTCATGATCTTAAAAACTTATTTTAGGATATTAAAAAAATATTTCAGGGTAACAACTGATCTTGAAAAAATAGTTGAGGGTACTGACGGGTACTAAAAATATATTTAATTCGATAATTTGAAAAGATACTTCTCATGGTCTTAAAAATTTATTTTAGGATATTGAAAAAATACTTCGGGTACTAAAAAGATACTTAATCTTGACTAGTAAGATCGAAAAGATACTTCTCATGGTCTTAAAAATTTATTTTAGGATATTGAAAAAATATTTCAGGGTAACAACTGATCTTGAAAAAAATATTTCAGGATACTAACAATCTTGAAAAAAGAATTTCATGGTACTAACGGGTACTAACAAAATATTTCCGATCTTAAAAAAAATTAGGATATTGAAAAAAATTAGGGTAATAACTAATCTTGAAAATATATATCAGGGTACAGAAAGGTACTAAAAAATATCTTAAGAATACTGAAAAAAAAATACTGATGATGCCAAAAGAGAGAGAAAAAGCTGAAAAAAAATAGTTTTTCACAAAACTTAGATTTTGGCCTCAAAACCTAGGTTTTGATGCAGAATAGCTTCTGGAAAAAATATGGATGTTTGGTAAAGTTATGACAAAACTTAGGTTTTGATGCCAGGAAAAAAATAGGGGTGTTTGGAAAATTTTTGCAAAACTTAGATTTGATGCAGAATAGCTTCTGGACAATTTTTGTATGTTTAGTAAACTTTTGTCAAAACCTAGGATTTGAATTTATTTAAACACTCAATTTTATTCAAAAGTTATTCTCAAAAAATCATTTTTACCTTGTAAATCCTAAGAGCTATTCTCTAAAAGCCATTTTTTACCTCGTAAGTCGTAAAAATAATTTTCCAAAAGATATATCCAAACCAAGGGGGGCTAGGGTGGGCCCTCGCCCCTAAATTTTTTTTTTTTTTTTTTGTATACAAATACTGCATAAGGGGTATTTTACATCTTTATTGGGTTGAAGTGGGAACTCTAATTTTTTTTTATTTTTATTTGATTATAGTTCCCTTTTTGCAAAACAAGAAAAAGAAAAAAATCAAATCAAATACACAAACAAAAAATTACTGTGGCCCACATTACTAGCTATATGAACGACGCACAAAACTTCCTAGTGTCTTCATGAAAAAAAGTACTGGGCCCATTATTTGGTCTCTTGGATATTAAAAGGTCATGGGGAAAAAAAAAATACTACCTCTGATATTAAATATAAGATAAAGTTGATTTTTTTGGAAATATTAAGGAAGCTAATTAAATTATTTTAGAACTTTTTTTTTTTCTCTACACTAATTAGTTTGTCTTATAATCTAAAGATACATAACATATAATATGATTCAGTAACTTAATTAGCTTCCTTAATTTCTCCAAAAAATTAACTATATCTTATAATTAAGATCGGAGGGAGTATTGTTCACACAAAAATATCATTTCACGTGACCTAACTGCCTCTCACTTGCACAAGGTTAGTTCGCCTTCCTTTCCATTCCCGATTCCTCCTTTATACTACAAATTTTCCTTCTTTACTCACTTTCTTCATCTTTTCGATCTTTTTCTCCTTTTAATTCTTGACGGTGAAGATCTTTTTCTTCCATAGGTTTACTTCATTTTTCTAATCCTTTATGCTTTTTTTTTTTTTTTTTTGTGTGGTTCGTTTCGCTATATTGATGATTATGATTCATTGTTATAGCTGTTTTGTTGTTGTTGTTTAGTTTAGTGGTTAGATCTTTGATTCTTTGATTACATACATTTAAAAAGAAGTTGTTTTGAGCTTTAGAATGGATTCAATTATAGAGGAGTTTAATAATATAAAAACAAGTAGAATAAGAATCAAGTGAAATGATCTTAATTTCTGTAATAGATTTCTTTTAATTCTTTGTATATTAATTTATTTCAATTACTTTTATTTATTATATAATATTTCCGTTATTAAAAATCCTAGCTCATTCGAACGGGCTCTAATAACAGCTTCCTCAATAATTGATCTCGATCTAACAAGTCATGACCCAAGGGCCCATCTCATCACACAAATCAGCACGTTAAATACACTCAGATCAATCGTCTTTAAATTATAATCTAGATTATAATGCAAGGTGCTTAATTAATAAATATTCATTCCTCATCAAGAGTGATGAATGGATGGATGGGAAAATTTTCATATTATATTAATATTATAGGACACATTATTTGGTGTTTCACTTTCACTTATATGGATGCTATTGTTTGAATGGGAGGAGTCAGTAGATTTCATTTTCCTATTGTGTGCTTTTCTGTGCGATTCACATTTCATGCTTCTCTACTGTGTGTTTTTTATGTACTCATCCCTCTAATTTTAGGGTGAGGATTTTTTTTTTTTTTCAGTTTTTATGTATTTTTATTTATTTAGATTAAATTATATATTGCAACTGAAAATATTTTTTACATAGAATATCTTAAATTAATTAATTTTTGGTCCTTCATGTGAAAATTAATTAACTTAAGATATGTGATGGAAAAAAATATTTCTAATAAATTAATTCTTCCCCCAAAAAATCAAATAAATGAGCACATAAGAATGAGGAACATGGAATGTGAACACGTTTTTGTGAGTGTCATTGATAAATCCCAATTTTACTATATTTTATCTCACCTTATCCATTTATTTTGGGGATTATTCTAGACTAATTTGGATATATTAGATAATATTTGGATTGTTAGCCTATTTTAGGAAATAATATAAATCTGAATTAATTATGAGATTATTGTGTTTAAATTATTAATATCTTAATTTTTATCTTGTAATTAAATAATATCTCTTAATATATGATAGATCATGATTTTATCATATTAGAAGATCCTATGGTGCAGAACTTTTCAGGAAAGCTAAGAAGAAATCCAATGGTAGAATTTTATTGGGCTTTCTATATTTTAATGGGCTCAAGTTGATACTCAAAAAGCCCTCTTTTTCTCCCATAAAATTAACCTAGCTGTAGCCTAAGAAGGCACGCTCTCATTGAGAGCTGCAGACACGCACGCGGAACAAGGACATTGAGAGGCAAAGACGCAGTCACTGGAGGAATAAAAGAAGCCATCATCATTTAATATCCATTCCATTCATCTCTTCCATTCATCAAGTACTGGGCGTAGCATTCATTGGAGAATAGTCATCATTCAACTATTTTTATTGGGAAAATCCTTTTGAAGGACCATTTTGACAAAAAAAATTTTAAAAAGGGACCTAAGAATCTGACAATCCCAGAAAGGTCCCTTGGTCCTTTTTTGGGATAAATTCATTAAAAATTTATAACTAAATCAGTCTCATTTATAATAATTTTTTTACTCGTTTACAACTAAATCAGTCTCATTTACAACAATTTTTTTACAACTAAATCAGTCTCATTTACAACAATATCGGTCACGATTAACAACTATATCAATCTCATTTACAACTCACCAAAATTCGACAAACCCAAAAAGGACCAAGGGACCTTTCGAGATGGTCAGATTCTTAGGTCCTTTTTTAGGTTTTTTTTTTTTTTTTTTTTTTTTTTTTTTTTTTGCTAAAATGGTCCTTCGGAAGGATTTTCCCATTCTTATTCCTCCATACGGGTCCACAGCGATTACTCAAATATCAATTAATACTCTCAGACTCTCCTCATGGCTGTGATGCGTTGTTTTAAGCTCGGTGAGGAGAATATTTTCATGGCAGCTTAACCATTTTTAGGAGGTAATTTAGGAGGAGCATGGAGAAAGCTAGAGCCTAGGGTTTTACACTTAAAGACCACAAGGAGTGTCTTTCTTTTTATCTTTTTAATTCAAACTTGAGATTATTTAGTTTTAAAGGATTTCGAGTTGTATTAATTGAGAACAATCTAGTTTTAGATTGTAAACTTATTTCTTTTGGATTAAACTGATTTGAAGTTTTAATGCTTATTCTTGGATTCTTGTTTTCAACCTTTGGATTGTCAATTAAATTAGTAATTGAGTTTTCGTTATTAATTTAATTGTTAATTTGGTTTATCACCTTAATTGTTTAATTGGGTTGATAAATTATCTAGTTGTTCAATTAGATAATTGTAAACGAGATTCCCAAGATTATTTTGTGATTGGTTTTTAATGGGTTTAATTAACCACTGCTTATTTCATTATGAGTTTTCTAGTGGAATATGTGTTATTGAGTTAGAGGGTTTCCCATGTTCAATTGGGTAATTAAATTCATTAATCTCCTTCTGGTCTAATTAATTGGTTTGGGCTAAGAAAGTTAACTCCATGCAATTCCTAAGTTGTCCCCTTCACCGTACCTGAAGTAAACCTTTTTTGTGTCTTTTCTTATTTGATTTTCTTAATAGTTAGTTAATTTCTATTCTTAGGATTTTAATTATTCTCTCATAACAAACCCCCCCAAATTTGCATCTACATCTAGATTAGTTCCATTCTCATATAGGCTTTAGAGTCATTATTATCTTGCATTTAGCTAGCTTAGTTTTATTTCACTGCATTTTTATCACCTAAATTCAACCTAAAGAAAAACCCACATATTGCTCCTTGGGAGAATGACCTAGGTTGACCCTATATTACATAATTAATTAGGACCTAGTTTAATTGATTGCTTTAGCGACAAAAGCAGCTCATCAGTCATCTTTCAAAAAGGTTGGGGGGACAAAAACCGGTTTTTTTTTTTACCAATTTGCCCCTAATTAAATAACTATTTAACAAAATACCCGTCTGGAAATTATTTAAGCATCCGCCACTTTTTTAGTCGACTATCGCCCTCATGTAGTTGACTAAAACGCGGGGCACAATTTTTTTTAAAGATCCCCGCAATTTAGTCGACTAAGACTCAATTCTTAGTCGACTAAAACGCGGGGCACAATTTTTTTTTTAAAGATCCCCGCGATTTAGTTGACTAAGCCACAGTGCTTAGTCGACTAAACTAGTCCGAAGGGTTTTTAAAAACCCTAATAGCGGCATTTGGAACCCTAATCGACTAAGCACCCCTTTCCTCTTCCAATACTTTCTCTTTTCTCAGTTTTAGTGCGGCCCATCAAGGTTTAATACCATCCCACCTTGTTGAATGTGTAATTGTTGTGTAACCTATTTGGTTCAAGTCTATCCGAAGATACTTGTTGTTTAGAGGTATTTCGCAGCTTCCTCAATAAATAGGAAGCGGCATCTCTCTAGGACTAAACGAGCCCTTCATGCATGTAAAGATACAAAATGACAAAAGATAAAGTTTCTCAATAAGATATTACCAAAACTTCTCCTTCTCTTCTCCAATGGCATTACGGGGTTTTTATAAGCAATAAATCGATGCTTTGAGGTGGTCTCTCTTGAAAACTATACATCTTCAATTAGAAATCATAATTATTTATTGTATTCATGAACTAGCTAAGTTAATTCATATGAACCAACACAAATCCTTTAATGAATAAAAAATATTGGTGTCCAAGCTAGTAAGTTAATTGGGTGCATCTCCCTCTCATCAGGCATGTACATTCCTCTGCTCTTAATTACTATACCCACCACTTACAATTTCCTTTCATAATTATTGATGCTATAAATTACTTAATGATCTTTGGATAAGAGAATCCCACACACATTACTTGATGATTTTTAACTGAGAATAATTATATAGTGCTGTGAATTCTTTTAAGAAAAATCTACCTGCAATGTAGTTAGTAGTGTAAGAAAATTGAGAGCTGCAAAAGGAAGGGTTTCAGGTTACAAACAAAAACAGCTTAACAAAGTGAAACTACAAAGATTACACAACAATTATACCTTCAATAAGGTGAGATGGTATTAAACCTTGATGGGACGCACTAAAACTGAGAAAAGAGAGAGTATTGGAAGAGGAAAGGGGTGCTCAATCGATTGGGGTTTTTTAAAACCCTTATGGACTGGTTTAGTCGACTAAGCATTATGGCTTAGTCGACTAAATCGCGGGGATCTTTAAAAAAAAATTGTGTCCCGCGTTTTAGTCGACTAAACAGGGGCAGATGCTTAAATAGTTTTCAAACAGGGACATTTTGTTAAATAGTTATTTAATTAGGGGCAAATTGATAAAAAAAAAAAAAAAAAAAAAAAAAAAAAACTGACAAAAACCGGGAACGTACTAATGATTGTACCCTCCCCTTACATACTGATAAAGTGGAACACGGGTGCAGTTCCTTTAACCTAAAATACCCAAAAAAGGATGGGTGCAGTGGAGCGCGTAACAATGAAATATTGAGAGCAACCCCTTATGATTGTACCCTCCACTGCATCAAACTTACATACTGACAAATGCTAGTACTGTATTCCATCACTCCACATGCAATAATGAATGAATGGCTGAGGATCGATGGGCGTCTAATTAAAAATATCTTGCTCCTTTTATTATTTTTCTTAGACTAACGTCATTTACTGTGATTAAATTTTGTTTTTTAATGCACTTATACAAAACAAAATTCTATCAAACTAAAAGGCGTTGCTTAAAAACTGATAGGTTTCATTCAAAAAAAAAAAAAAACAGAAAAAAAAAACAGAAACAGAAACAAAAATAGGAACTAAAAGCAACTAGAAGTTTTTAGACCTAGTGGTGGAACCAGAAATTTTTTTAGCAAAATAAATATATTGAACTACTCCTTTAGTTTATTATAAAGACCAAAACTAACAAGTATATTTGGTCCTTTTTATAAAATGTTTGCTTGTTCTAAATAGCATTAAATATTTTTATATATATCCATAATTAAAAAGGTAGTGAGTGAGAGTAATAATTAATAAAAATTAATTATTACTCTTTTTTTTCGAGCAAAAAAAGAGTAATAATTAATATGATATTAGAGTTTAGTATAATTAATAGGGATAATATTGAAAATTACTTAAGTTTTAGGACAAATTTAATGACTTTATCTGTTTTTATTAACTTGTGAGAATTGTTAATCGGTTCCTTAAATAAGGACCAGAGGGAGTATTTACTAAATAGTATCAAATAACCTTGAAAATACAAATAAATAATAACTGATAATTATAAATCAAACAATATGTAAGATGATACTAACTTTTTCGATATCTCAAACAAGAATTTTACTTTGATCTCACGGCCCAATGAGTAATGAAACAAACATTATCCTTACTGAGAAGATAAAAAATTAGTGGGCCAAATTTGTGGCCAAATAAAATATCATATAATAAATACATATATATTCTCATAAATTTTATAAGATCAGGCAGAGTCAACTGGGGCATCAAAGCCTTCTGCCATTGTTTAGACCCAAGGGTAAATATTCCCTCCGGTACTTTTTATAACATCTAAAATATTGTATTATATGGTTTAAGAAATTTATTAAAGGTAGTTAAAAATTATAAATAAGTAAAAAAAAAAAAGGAAAATTCCATTTAAATACCAGATGAATTTGTAAAACCCCGAAGTCCTCCGAATTTTTAAAAGACTCGGAGTGATAAGGACTTTTGTGGGTTATGCAATTTCGTGGGAAATGACCCTAATGCCCTTCCTTCCTCTCTTCCTTTCTTCCTCTCTCTCGAACTAGAACCACTCGTCGCCGCACGTTCGTTCGCCACCGTCTACCCCCCGCCGTCGATGCCAATGCCGCACCCTCCACCTTGGACACCGCACCCGCCGCACTAGGTGAAAAAGAAAACAAAAAATTGAAACACGAAACACACGAGAAAAGAAAACTAGAAACAGTATTTTTTTTTTTGATCGGTCGATTTGGAAGAAATTGGAAGAAGAAGACGTGAAGGAAGGAAGGAAGGAAGGAAGGAAGAAGAGAAAAGAAAAGAAAAAGTACGAAAGTGCACTCCTTTCACTTTGGAGTGTGTTATAACACACTCCGGTGAACACTTCGAAAGTGTGTTTTAAAACACTCAAGTGTTATTTTTTTTTTTTACTTGCCTTGCATGAAATGGTAAATGGCGTTTGTGAAATGGTTAAAGCTTTTTTTTTTTGTTATCCATATGAAAGAGTAAAAAAATGGCACTGGGAAAACAATGGTAAATGGCGTTTGTGGAATAGTAAATGGCGTTTGTGTCATAACATATATGAAAGAGTAAAAAATGGCACTTGGAAAACAATGGTAAATGGCGTTTGTGCAATGGTAAATGATGTTTGTGTTATAACATACATGAAAGAGCACCCTGGGAAACAATGGTAATTTACCATTCTACAAACGCCATTTACCATTCCAGAAATGCCAATTACCATTGTTTTCCCAAGTGCCATTTTTTACTCTTTCATATGGATAACAAAAAGAAAAAAAAAAGACAGTTAACCATTTCGCAAACGCCATTTACCATTCCACAAACGCTATTTACCATTCCGAAACGCCAATTACCATTGTTTCTTTCATATGGATAACAAAAAAAAAAAAAAAAAGACAATTTAACCATTTCGCAAACGCCATTTACCATTCCACAAAAGTCATTTACCATTCCATAAACGCCAATTACCATTGTTTTCTAGGTGCCATTTTTTACTCTTTCATGTATGTTATGACACAAACGTCATTTACCATTCCACAAACGCCAATTACTATTGTTTTCCCAGGTGCCATTTTTTACTCTTTCATATGGATAACAAAAAAAAAAAAAAAGACAGTTTAACCATTTCACAAACGCCATTTACCATTTTGCAAACGCCATTTACCATTTCATGCAAGATGAGTAAAAATAATAATAATAACACTCGAGTGTTTTAAAACACACTCGAAGTGTTCACTGGAGTGTATTATAACACATTCCAGTGAAAGTGCACTCTCAGAGTCTTCTTTTTTTTTTTTTTCTTCTTTCTTCTTCCTTCTTCCTCGCTTCCTTCCTTCCTTCCTTCACGTCTTCTTCTTCCAATTTCTTCCGAATCGACCGATAAAAAAAAAAAAATACTGTTTCTAGTTTTCTTTTCTCGTGTGTTTTGTGTTTCAGTTTTTTGTTTTCTTTTTCACTGATGCCGGCGGGTGCGGCGTCCAAGGTGGAGGGTGCGGCGTTGGCGTCGACGGCGGAGGTAGACGGTGGCGAACGAACGTGCGGCGGCGAGTAGTTCTGGTTCAAAGAGAGAGGAAGGGGAAGAGGAAGAGAGGAAGGAAGGTCATTAGGGTCATTTCCCACGAAATTGCATAACCCACAAAAGTCTTATCACCTCCGAGTCTTTTTACAAATTCGGAGGACTTCGGGGGTTTTGCAAATTCATCTGGTATTTAAATGGAATTTTCCCTAAAAAAAGTGCATTTTTTCAGTGTGTCCTTTATTTATAAGAGGGTAAATGAGAGCAAGAAATAATGACAAAAAATATGTAAGAAACTGCATGGTAAAAAGACAATGAGAGAGTACATTAATTAGGAGAAAATATGGTAAAAATGTATTTAATATTCAAAATAGGGTAAAGGAGTAAAAATACACATGTATTTTTTTTTTGGGAGCATTCAGCACCATATGCTTTCGGGAGGAGCAAAAATGCACATGAACTTTCCAAATCAGAGCAAAAATCCCATCACAGTTAAATTCCTTTAATAGATGTTAAGTATAGCGTGAAAATACCAAAATACCCTTGAACTCAGTCAAATCTTCTTCTCCTCCGACGAGCTCCATTCCCGGTTCATTTTTCCCGAAAAATACACTTCGCTCAACATCAAGGTTCATCCCCTTTCCTTCCAAATTCATCATCATTGCTCATCCTCTTTCTTTCCAAATTCATCATCTGACATTACCAAATAGAAGGAAACAAATATGCAATTCATCAATCGAAAATAAACCCAAATCGAAGGCAATAAATGAGTGATTCATCAACTGAATATACCCCTAAGTTAAAGGCAAAAAATCAGTGATTAATCAATTGAATATACACTCGAATTGAAGGCAAAAATATCAAAATCGTGGAAATCCCATAAGGCAAACCAATCAGCAAAGCATTCAACAAGAACCAATCGCAAATCACAAGCCGAAAATCAAAACCACTGAACCTTATTGCTGATAAATCTCGACCTTTGTCTGCCATGAGTTTCGTCCAAACCCGTGGAAAAGAAGAAACACTTGCCGTGGTGAAGATATGCAGGGGTAAGTGGTCGCCTCTGGTAAAGGTTGCCACCGCTGCCAGATCTTCCGACAGCGTCGCACTGATCGGATTGCTCAAATCCGACACCGAGACCTAGGGGTACGAACTCTGCTTCATCGCCACCACCTTGGCCTCGCACGTCGGCACTGCCGTCTGACCCTCCACCTTGAAACAACCCCCAAATGTCGGTCGTGCTGTGTGTGTCGTTGTTTGGGAAGGAAGCTAATCGAGAGCTTGAGAAGAGGGGGATTGTTTTCAGATCCAGATCGAAGCTGGGATGGTCAGGACTCGTGAGAGCTTAGGGTCGGTGGATCGACGAGAGAGAGAGAGAGAGCGGGGGTAAAGTTGGCAATTTTCAAAAGTATGACATTTTTTATTTTTTTAAATAGCGTGGGGCCCACCTTAGACTAACGGCAGTCAAGAGAATTTAACAGTGTGTGTATTTTTGCTCTGATTTTGAAAGCTCATGTGCATTTTTGCTCTTCCAGAAAGCATATGGTGTTGGACGCTCCCGAAGGTAAAGAACATGTGTATTTTTGCTCCTTTACCCTTCAAAATAACCCCAAACTAGATTTTTTTTTTTTGAAAAAAAAAATGATTTGATCAATTCAAGGATCTCATAAAAATGGATCGAAGATAGTATTGATAAGCCCTCATCAGTCATCACTATATGTGGTTTCTGAACATCGTACCTATTAAAAACAAAACTCAATCAAATAAAATAACATTAGCTTTTGAAAAAACAAAGAATTAAATGGCAAAAACAACAAGATATTTTTAAAAGAACATCAAGTTATCATTAGGGGACCCCGACAGTACATCATTATTGATAACAATTCCCACGAATCCTAAACATTAATTATTGGCGTGTAGCTTGCAAATACTTCACGTGTGAATCGTGAAAACTGTCGTTACTGAATGACATTGGGACCGTAAAAAGGACTTCCATTCTGGTCTTATTTATAAGTCTTTTTTGATCAAAAAAATTTGGCCCTATTTATAAGTCCTCTTTGACCAAATAAATGAAATTGTGATAATTTTACCCATATTAATTGTACCAATGAAAATAGAGAGAGAAGAAAAAGTTGAAGGTACCCAATCATAAATGAGGGTAAAGTTGAAAATTCACCTCATAATCATTGAGCTAACTACCTCTCCTTGGTATGTGTGATTTGGTCAAAAGGGGACTTATAAATAGGATCAGAGTGGTATAAAATTAGGAATCCAATTGGAAGAGGATTCTCTTATTAGTAAACTTTCTCCCATCTCTCATCATCCAATCTAAGCTATTCATTTGACTTAATGAGGTTGTTAGTGTGGACAATTTTTTTAAATGTATGGTCCAGATTTAAAGCCAATGAAAGACAATAAAAAAAATATCAATGAGAGGATCAGACCCCAAAATCCTATCAAACTAAAAGGCCTTGGTTGGTTAAAGACATTTAGACTTCATTTTTAAAAAAAAAAAAAAAAAAAAAAACTTTAAGGCAGAAAAATAGGAGCTAGTAGCAACTAGATGTTTTTAGACCAATATCACTTCATGAAGGGTAAATATTCCCTCCGGTACATTTTATAAAATCTAAAAGATTGGACAATATGGTTTAAGAAATTTATTAAAGTTAGTTAAAAATTATAAATATGTAAAAAATACATTTTTTTTAGTATGCCTTTATTTATAAGAGGATAAATTAGAGCAAGAAATAATGACAAAAAATATGTAAGAAAATACATGGTAAAAAGACAAAAAGAGAGTTCATTAATTAGGAGAAAATATGGTTAAAATGTATTTAATATTCAAAATAACCCCAAACTAGCTTTGAAAAAATTGATTTGATCGATTCAATGATTTGGATCTCATAAAAAAGGATCGAAGATAGTATTGATAATCCCTCATCACTATATAGGGTTTGAGAACATTGTCCCGTATAAAATACAAAATTCAATATAACATTGGCTGTTGAAAAAAGAAATGAACAAAATGGCAAAAGCAACAAGATAATTTTAAAAGAACATCAAGTTATCATTAGGGAACATTGACAATTCCTCATTATCTTGACTTCCATTAACGTATTTTTCTAACACCAACTCAAACAGACCCTATATATTATTGAAAAGCATTAATGGTTGAATGGGTTTTTGAGGATGTAAAATCAACTTCTCTTGGATCGTGGTTTTAATTTGATGTCCAACTGAGTTTTATTAATGTTAAACTTGTTCGATTTTGGCTTATGGGAACATTGATCTAGGCTTCTAAACTTGGTTTTAGCCTTCCCATGCTCAAAATCATTGTTGTCAAACTTCGCAAATTGACTCTTGAGTTTAGCGTTTTTATGTTTCTAGCTTACAAAATCGAGTCGAATTCTTGATAAATTCATAATCGTTGTAAACTTGGTTAAACTCACGAGTTTATATACCGAGTTTACCATTTTCACGTTTTCAACTTATAAAATAGTGTCTACCCATCCTTAAACTTGTGTTAACTTCTTTAATTTAATCATGCTCACAGATTTAAATGTAAATTTTATAGAAATTTCTTTGTTAAATATAATAAATTATGAATGTTGGTAGGATTAAATTTCAATTATTTGGATTGAAAAAATATTTAAATTAAATTTTTGTTATTTTTTATATTTTAATTATTTAATTATACACTTTTAATATATATTTAATGGAAAAGTAAACTCTTACTAGTTTACGATTCGAGTTCACGATACGAGTTTACCTCACTATCATGAGTTTGCTTAAACTTGTGAGTTTGACAACTTTGCTTACATCCCAGCATGCATTAGAACTTCCATTTAACCCACACACACACACATGAAATTAAGAGCAAATTTTCATCTTTCGCTACTAATTTTCATTTAAAGGAAAGTAAATTAATACCAAGTTTACGGTAACGAAATTAGAGCATTAATATAATCTATCTATTTTTTATAATATATGGATATATCTATTTTTTTAATAATACCAACGTTATACTAATAAAATTAGCAAATAATTTTCCATAATACTATATTTTAGGGCTAAATAGGCTTTTTCATTTTAGGTTGAATGCTGTTTTTTCCCCCTTTGTAGCTAGCTTGGCATGAACGAATTTATTTGATATTTAAAAATTTATTTATATTCAATTCTCCAGAATTTCAATTGGTTTCTTATTATATTAATGTTATGGAGAATGACAGTTAGATACAAAAAGTGAAAAATATCTAATTAATGGAAGTTAGGTTCACGACTACAGTTTCATAAAAATGATTTGCAATTAATGGTTCATACATTTACACATGGGAAAATCTTAGTTGCAAATTAAGAATTACATGTGAAACTTATATACCTGATTGGCAAAAGATACATAAAATTTTGTGATAGTTTGAATCGGTATTTGCAAGTTATTTTTCACAAAATTTTGTCGAGGACCTACCTATCACTAAATTGATATTTTGGGATCTTACTGTCATACTTAACGCATTATCAAGGTCAAAATCCAGGTTTTAAAGCTGGTTAATGAACTTCTCTGCAATGTAAAGGTACATATTTACACATTAATAAATCCAAAAAGAAATTCAATTCAGAAATAAAACTCGTTCTTTATCTATATATATATATAATAAAAAAATTATAATTATAAAAAAAAAAAAGAGGGAGAGAAATCGAGCTCCTTCATGCAATAGGAGGAATGGTTAACATGTTAAGTGAGTCCTAAGATAAAGCTTGAACGCTCACACGTTAAGACAAAGTGAATTACGCGTTAAATGCATTGTGAGGTTCAAAGACAAGTTTAACAAGAGACATGTTAACGCATTAGGCAAAGCGATTAACACGTTAATTAAGGAAAAGTTTTTAATTAGGAAAATATCATTAAGATCCCAACTAAGAAAAATAATATCAGAAGAAATCTCATAATCTGTTAATTGTAACTCTCACTTGTCAATGATATTAGTTCTCGGTTTATGTTTTGATGATAACAAACTTAGAAATGAAATAATACTTGATGATTCAAGTCACTTGAGTGCATGTTTCAAAACACTCGAGTGAACAACCGTTATTTGAAGTAAACCTTGAATAAGGAACCTATTCTTAAAGTATTCTAAGATGAATACTCGAGTGCTCAAGAGACTCAAGTATTGCACATGACACTTGCAAAGATTTTGCCTAACACTCTCTTCATTTCTAAAAGTGTTGTGTTGGACAATCAAGTGCTTAAGTGAACACTGAGTGCTGGCCAACACTCACAGAATTTGGCCAGACACTTTCTTGAGTTATGAAAGTATTATGTTTAACAATTTAGTGCATAAGTGAACACTCAAATGATGGCTAACACTCGCATGAACTTTTGCATGACACTCACTTTAACCTTGGAAGTATAGTGATGGACACTTGAGCGTGAACTCCAACACTCGAGTGCAAGGTAAACACTTGCAAGTTTAGTGCATGACACTTGTTGATAAATCAAGAGTGATGCCTCTTTTAGGAGGTGCACTCGAAGTGTTACTCTATCACACTCAAGTGTGTCTCTATGGCGTACTTGATTGTTGGGTAGAATTTGCAATCTTTTTAATAGTATTCTATTTTCAAACAATCTTCTATCATACACATAATTCATCAGCACTCGCGTGCGATAAAAGGCACACTTGAGTGTAGCACTCAAGTCCATCAGATAGAACCACTAGTGCAAAAAAGGGCTTTAAGACCACCTCATTTAGAGCGGAGAATCGACACCCCGGTCTTAAAGGAATGACCGTGGCGATTTCGTAAATATAAAGAACTTCTTGCACTTAGGACCAATTTCTCACCATTCTTAAAAACATTATTGAGACCGACTAAAAAACAACCGGTCTTAAAAATTGAATTGAAATTTCAATTACTTACTATATATATCTCATATAGCCGTACTTATATTTTCTCGCGGTAAAACATAATAAGGAAAAATTTAAATATAAAAAGTCTAAATTTTTAAGACCGAACTTATCAAAAAGACGGTCTTAAAAGTTTTCTTTTAAGACCGGACATATGATACTTCCGGTGCGAAAAAAGTTCATTAATATTAAGACCGGCGTTTTACAAGGAACGGTCTTAAAGGTTAAACTTTTAAGATCGGACTTTTAATATGGCCGGGATTAATGTAAATATTAAGACCGTCTCTTTTGCATCCGGTCTTAAAAATCAACACAAGATATACATTTCTTCGCGGAAAGCTTTTGTTACTCGTGGAGAACCTCGTTCACGTTCCGAAACCCTTCGTTGCATTACCTCTCTTCCTCGCCCACGTACCATCGCCCCCTGTTACTCTCTCATTTGCTAAGGCATTCCTCTCTTCTGTCTCGAAAATGGACGGTGAAAACGATTCTATTCGTGTTCCGGCAACGCGCCGGTTCGGGTGCGGGTGTGAGTGAGAACGAACCCTCTTCATCTCACAATGAGGCTCGTAATCGCCCCGCACGCCGTGGTAGAAGAGGCACACGAATGATGGATGTGACCCTAAGTCGGACTTCCGGGTCAAAGCCGGAGATTCGGTTTGATGAAAGGTTGGAACCCGTCGGTCATAATAAAAGCAAATATAATAGTTTTGTCTACTGTCTAGCACGCAAAGCAAGGTTAGCATCTTGACGGATGAGTGGAAAAGTGTGGACTCTAAGAATGTAAAGGATCCTATTTGGGAGACTATCCGGGTTACATACACTCGGCTGTCCTTGAGTGTCGAAGTTGAAAGACAAGACATTGTCTTATTGTGTTGATCGGTGGAGGAAGTTTAAGACCTTTCTCACTAACACGTATATTTTCTCCGAGGTTCCGCCCGCCAAAAATCCTTGGGAAGTTTACACATTTATTGATGAACGAATTTGGCGACAATTTGTTCTTCGCGGACCCTCGAAGCTCGGTGAGTTTATATTTAGTTTTGTTCTCCCTTTTGTTTGCTTATTAACTGTGCGGATATGTGAATGTTATTGTGTTCATCTAATCCTGTTAGTTATATAATGGTTCGGTGTGTGAATAGAAGTATACATTTCCGCCTTTGTCTATGCAAGTTTGATATGTCAACCCCGAAAAGGTAAATTGCGATGAGAAGGTATTAATTGTGTAATGGTTTGTCTTGCAAAGGAGGAAATGAATAGTCTTAAAAGGGGGAAACTTTATATACCCAATTGTTACTATCTAATGGGGACTGCTGATCCCACTGGATGCCTTAAAAAGGAGCTAATTCGTTTCAGTCTTTATTGCTCTTTAAAAGCCCTTAATCCGGTAGGACAGGTTGTAAGTTCTCAAATTTGTATTATTCTGTAAGCATAATTCTCTTTTGTTTCTTAACCTATCTATCTAGCTAGCACTACAAAACATAGCTCCAATTTCTTCTACAATTCTACATCTTCCTTAAATAAAATGTTGAAACTTGACGAAGTGAAGAATTTGACTATGTTTGATTGACGCTCATATGAAGCGAAGTTCTCTAATTTTGTTAGTGACATGCATGATTTGGAATTCATAATTAATAGATGTTTTCAATCCCGATTCACGAAAAGAAGGGAACAAGCACGGGAGATAAGTAGAAAGAATGATTGCCCTCATAGGGCTTCTGCGGGCGGATATCAAAAGGCCGAAAAAGATTTGATGGCGGCCAAGCGGAAGAGATTGGATGATGAAGCAGAATCCAATCCTTCTGTGATACATGCTCCTCCATCTCCAATACGTCGCGAGGAGTTGTGGTTGCATATTCGGCAAAAGCCAAGCGGTGCCTACACGAGTGAACAAACTCGTCTAGTTCTTGCCGAAAGAATTGTAAGTATCGTTATTGTTATTTTTTAGTTACTAAACATGTTTCATTACAAAGCTTCTCGTTATCCGTATCTTATAGGAAGATCTTAAAAAGAAAGAAGCGAGAGGGATCTTTTGTGTCGGACGGGAGGAATGATGTTCGCCTGTTACGACCGAAAACCGGATCACCCGGCCGTGTAAGGGGGATTGGAGGACGGGTAGGCATAAAGCAAGTCTTTGGTACATCCAAACGCCATAGACAAAGTATGGTTACCTGGGAGGAGATGGACCGTACGCCGGCCGTAAAAGAAGCTTCAATGAGCGCAATGTTTCAATCCCGGATGAGCCGAGATGAGGAGGAACCGAGTCGGATGAGGCTGCTTTGAGCAATCGTCCGAGACCGGTGTTCCCTTCACACACTCACTCCGCAATCGCAAACGGCAGAGCACTAGAGGAGCTGCATTGTTGGACGATCAGAGCAACCTTGTGACCTTTATGTGGAGGATCTCGATCATCATGATGGACGATTATTGGTTGCAAAAGGGACTGCTCACAACTTGGGATCAACCGTACACCACCAACAAATGCCCGATGATGAAGTCGAGTGTCGGTTGAAAAGGTGATCATTGATGCACCGCTCCCTCTCCAAACCGATGAGTGAAGCTTGTGAGTGATGTCAAGGGAACCTTCATCCCTTGGCCGGTGATGCTTGTACATGTCTCTACCGCTCCCGAAGCTTCAACCCTCCTCCTCAAGTTCCATCCCCTCGTCAAGCTCCATCCCCTCCTTAAGCTCTATCCCCTACTACTAAGTTCGCTGCTGCCAGGGAAAAAATATCCGATCGATGAAGAGTGGATATTTTAAGGATAAATCGTGGCCTCGCCAATGAAGTAGTAGGCGTCCCTCATCCTTAGCCCGTTCAAGTTGACACCGTTGATGTTGAGTCCCCGTTGCTTCCTCGACAGAGCTTCGATGCGGTTGTTCAAATTTTTATGAAGTAAGTATCTTTGTCTATGAGGAGATAATTTAAATGCATCGTTTAGACATACATACATATATACTAATTCCCTGATCGATGTCATTATTTTAGGTTCTTACATCATGAATTGGTTCAAAAGGGCAGGATCAACGATTTTGGATTCTTGTGCCCTGTCTATTCAAGTCAAACATCCATGGAGGAGAGACAGGAGTACATATCAAAGAGGTTGTGTGAAGTGAGAAGAAAGTTGTACTTTTTGCCATTCTTCCACAGGTACATATCAAAAATCTTGTCCGCAATTCACTTAATTCTGCTACATATATCACTGAGTATAGTTTATCTTGTGAATTTTCAGCCGCCACGCGATTGGTCCTCATGTGCATGGAGGAGCATAAAGTTATCTTCTTATGCTCCACTCACGGTGAGCCATTGCCTACATTGGTGCGAGACCATCAACAAGTAAGCATGTCATTTTGATTCTCTTGTCTCGAAATCTCTCGCTGTGAATTTTCGTGAATCATTGATAAATTTGTGATTTTGATGATAGTGCCATGAGGACCTTCCAAATCGTAGAAAAGAAAAGGCGTGGTACTCGGGACAACCCCATATGGTACGCACTGAGGTTGGTACAATATTTGTAGCGCACCGCCTTGTGAACTTGGTTATTAAGCTATATATATATGCTCTTATATATATTTCTTATTCTTTTTAGACCCGTCGGCAACCACCGGCGTCCAACTTATGTGGCCAGTACATCATGAAACACATGTATGATATTACCATGCGAGGGGATACTAAATTAACTGTAAAGGTAAATGTATTTGATGTTACATATTATGCAAGTTAATTCAGTTTCGGCCATTGTTACAAATGAAATATGCACGCAAGTTAATTCGCTTGTTCCGCCTATGATGTTACGATGTTTCAATGCACCGCTCCCTTTTCTCACGATGAACCGGAGCACATACGCAATGTGTTTTGTGAATATCTCGTATGGTCCGATCTTAGAGTCACAAAAAGAACAATAATTAATGTCCTAAATTCATTTGTAAGTATATTCTCGTAGCAACAATAATCGATCTTCGTAAATTTGTTTATTTTTTTGAACAATTCATTTGTAAATATACATAGGCAATGTAAAATTCAATAAATAAATTTAGTTAATTTTTCGAACAATTTTCTTGTGTCCATTTTGGGTTTCGAATGTATTATTGGATGGTGGATATAGCTATTTAATTTAGTGTTTGAAATTTGAGACTTTTAGGACCGTTCATTAACAAGATGTCCGATCTTAAAGGTCCGCAAAAGTCTTCGGTGTAAAAAGTATGAGACTTTTAGGACCGTATATTGCTTTAGTGTCCGCTCCTAAAAGCTTAAAAGTCCGCATGAACTTTTAGGTCCGGACGTATTATAAAAGGTCGGTCTTAAAAGTCACTCTCAAAAAAGCTTGACTTAACTTTTAGGACCGTATTATTATAAATAATCGGCCTTAAAAGTCCTTTGCTTACAAGTCCGTTTAACTTTTAGGACCGTATGTTTTTATTTGTGCGATCTTAAAAGTCAATCACCTTTAAATACCTCTTTTCAGACAAATTAAATGGATAGGGTTGAAGACAACCGAGGTTCTCGGCGTTCGTCAAGCTAGGTCCTTCATTATCGTCGTTTTACCTTTCCATGTGTAGAGCAAGCATTATCGGTGTCCCTTTTATTTTGTCTTTTGTCTTTTTGTCGGAAAAAAGAAGGAAGATAATGAAAAGGACACTTTGTTTCTAACATGGGGAGGTAAAACCGACGATAACGAAGGTCCAACCTTGAGAAGAATAGTCACTTTGTTTGTTCTTATCTCGAATAAGGTAAAAGATCCTTTTTTTTTATGTTCTTAAGCGTATTCGGTGAATTTCGTTGTTGGATTTACATGAGGACAATGTTTTGTTTGTTTCCTTTTTGTCGGAAAAAGAAAGACGATAATGAAAAGGACAAGAGGCAATCGGATATGGAAACCAAAGCCGACAAAAATGGCGTGTTTTTAGGACCGTCGATTTACTAACTAAAGTCTTCGTTCTTTTATTTTAGGTTTTTTAGTCTGCCATTATCCATCCTTCATAGTTGCCTTGTTTATAAAAGATCGGTCTTAAAAAGAAATAAATAATAGAATTTTATACCGCATACCTATAAGTACCGGGTTAATGATAAAAGGTCGGTCTTAAAATAAAATGAATTGCAAAAATATTAAATAATGGAATTTTATACCGCGTACCTATAACTCCTTATTAATTCCTCACTACCTCGTAACTCCAAACTACGTACGGGGCTATCTCGAGAACAGCTCTACTCCGCCTTTATTAATTAACTCCTCATACCTCTTTGCCCCAACTGCTCAAACCATGGTTAGATACAAGAGAACCGCTCGTAGGGGTGCTCTTAGTCGTGATGCTCGTGCCTTCCGTCGATCGTTATACGGTGCGCCTCCTCCATCGCGAGTCCGTCCTATTGTGACAGATGAGTCTCGGGTCATTGGACCCATTGTTATTTCTTCGGATGATGAAGAGGTTCCCGCTCCCCCTCTCCAACCTCTTGGCCCCACCGCGACTACTATCGACCCCTCTCCTCTTTCCTCTAATGAAGCATTGTGGCCGATTCGAGTAAGACGTAAACTTGCGATCTTCGGCGGGAAATTAATGTCTGTTCACGCCGAAATCGCCAAGGCTTTGGAGGATAATAAGCTTTAGGAGATGTTTAGTCGATTCTTGTTTTTGATAATTTTCTCGCTTGTTTTTCTTTTGTATTTTTTCTTGTGTACGTGCATATGCAAGTAATATATGTAATTAAAGAAACTCTAGTTTTCCTTTAATTTTTATTCATTCAGTTGCTGCGCTCGCCAAATCCTTTTTTAGAAATCACAAAAACGAGGAATTTTAGGACCAGAGTATTATAAAATGGCGGTCTTAAAAAATTTTATATATAGAACCGTCTACTTTTTAATGAACCGGTTTTTAATGAACCGGCTCGCCAAATCCTCATCAATATCAATGATTGTCATGTCTTGATGCAACAGCTACTCCCAATAGCTATTCGAGGCATCGCCGAATATGATCTTCGGGTCGTTTTGACTAGACTTTGTGTCTTCTTCAATGCGCTTTGTGGTAAAGTTTTTGAGATTGAAAAGTTGGATGAATTGGAGAATGAAGGATATCTTATCTTGTGCCACCTTGAGAAGCTTTTTGTTCCTACATTTTTTGACATCATAGTTCATCTAATTGTTCATCTAGTGAGGAGATAAAGATGTGTGGCCCTATCCATTTTACGGTGGATGTACCCAATTGAAAGATCTATGAAATTCCTAAAAGGGTACATGAAGAACGCATACCGCGGAAGCATCGATTGTTCGTAAATATGTTTCGAAGAAGCCATGGAATTTTGTCAAAATTATTTGGCCAAAGTAAGACATATTGGGTTTCCAAAACGTCAAAGATGTGATGGGGGTAGACGAGGGGCTTCCGTAAAGAGTGTGGATCCCGATGAATTGTCACAAGTCCACTTATACATCTTGAATAATGTCGATGAAGTTCAAGCAAGATAGCTGCACATAAAGCACTGTAAGGAAAGAAAATCATCGAATGACGAACAAAGGTTGATTAAGGAGCATAACAGAACTTTTGCAAACTGGTTCAAACAAAAGGTCGAGGGAGAGGAATGTGTTTCGATACAATCAAATGGTTAGCGGTGGTCCCGAGGTTGATGTCATAAGTTAGAATTCGTATGTGATCAATGGTTATACATTTTACACGAAGTCCCTAGATGATACGAGCACACGGTCCGTAACAAGTGGTGTTATGTTAGAGGTGAATCTATGCACTTCTCCAAAGTTCGAAAGACAAGAGCCCTTTATTGGCAAGTCATGCCATATTATGGGGTTATTGAAGAGATTTGGGAGGTGGACTATGTGAAAATTAGATTTCCCATTTTCAAATGCAAGTGGGTTAATGTCAATAATGGTGTTCGGATCGATCGGCTAGGATTTACATTAGTCGATGTCAATGGTAGAAGTTTTGGAGATGAACCTTTTATTATGGACCCAGTGCAAAACAAGTGTTCTATATCACCGATCAAGAAAATAAAATGTGGTCTGTAGCTCTCCAAGGAAAGAGGGTCATTGATATTGATGAAGAAATAAATTCAAATTATGGTATTCCTGAGAGTACTCCTTTTTCAAGGGGTCTACCGGACATGAACGAAGAAGATGAAGCGGATAATGAACCCAACATAAGAAGTGATCATCAAGAAGGGATATGGGAAGATATCACTTTATAAAAGAGTCAATTCATAAGGTAATATTCATATGCAGATTTCTTTGAAGACTTTAAGGCTTTAACTATATATATCATATTCCTTCTATCTATGTTCATAGTTAATGTCACTGACTATGAATTTTGTTCTTGTTTTATTTTTGTGGCGGATCCGATCCAAAGGGGCATGTTATATAAGAGGATGTTACGTTGTTGGGTGGGGGAATCAGATGAAGGCATGGTGAATATTATTTTGGGCGCATGTATGTTGTACTTGTAACTTATTGTATTTTTAAGTAAGTTATCTTATTGTATGAATTAATTTAGGTGTTGTAGTCATAGTAATCATTAATTAAGAGGCCAAATAGCTCATGGTGAATAATATTTGTATTCTTTTTCCAATTCAATTTATTCAAATAATTGTTCATAGCTTGTAGCTTAAAGTATCGACTTTTATGTGTTGGATTGGGTGGTGGATTTGTGTATATATATAATCAGGAAGAACAAATAGGAAAAATTCAGGAAAATTTAGACCGGAAATAATAAGCCGGTTTTAAATGTTCACTTGTTAAGACCGGATGTAATTATATGACCGGTCTTAAAGGTCGACGACTTTTGAGTTTTGATATTAAACCCGGTCTTAAAAGTTGGTCTTTTAAGACCGGTATATTTAGATGTCCGGTCTTAAATCAAAATCTTTAAGACCGGATGTATTTATCATCCACTCTTAAAAGTCAGTCTTTTAAGACTGTGTATAATTAGTCGTCTGGTCTTAGAAGCCGCTATTTTTCGATCGTATGTGTCTTGTCCGGTCTTATAATTACGATCTTTTAAGAGCGGCCTATTTTTTAGCCGATCTTAAAAGTTGAGGACCGAACAAAAAATATTTCGGCTTCATTTAGTACAACTTTTTAAGACCCAAGTTTTTAAATGTCCGGTCTTAAAAGAGTTTCTTTAAGATCGGTTCGAGTCCGGCCTTAAATGGTAGACTTTTAATACCATTTGGAACAAGACCGGTCGCATATTCGGTCTTACGACCCCTCTTTTGTCCGGTCTTAAAAGCCTTTTTTGCACTAGTGAACACTCGAATGACTATTCTTCCTGAACTGAACCTTCATCTCTGAGAATTCAAATTTACTGATTAACATTTGCTTATACTTATTTAATACTCATACTACTTCTCAATGCTACTAAACATATTTGTTTATGAGTTTCAGATGATTTGAATCATGGATTACATGCAAAATTACATAAGCAAGTTTATGTGTCAGACCATTAAATGTGAGAAAGAAAACAGAGCACACGAAAGCGATCTCAGAGCAGTCAAATTAATATTGTCTAAAGCATCTATTGCGTGAGATTATAGTGACCCAACCTTAAGCAATCCTAGAGCTGATGCCATCTAATGAAAAGCTCCATCAGTCTAACGGGTAGTTTGAACACTCTCAAAGGAAAAATTGAACCTTCAGAATGGTCATTAATGGTTTTCAAACTATAAATACATGAACATTCAATACGGAGCCAACAACCAAGCATACGATCAATCTTTTCTCTTTCATTGCTCATAAATTCTTTGTGAAAATATCTTTTAATATTTTTTGTTCATCAGTGTTTCTATATCTACTCTGTTAGAGAGTTTACAAATCGATTTGATTTCTATAAAATCTTAAGGTAGTGGGACCTTGAGTGTGGTTGTTAGATTATAACTTGTAAGAGGGGGTGAGTTCTGATAAGGATTACTTTGTACTGAGGTACCAAGAACCCATGTAATCTTGGAAAGATAGTGAAAATCTTATAGACACTCTGGGGACTGGACATAGGTCAGGAAATTAGTACCGAACTAGTATAAACAATTATGCACACTTCGTTGACATCTCTCTAACTCTTTCTTTTTGATTTAATTGATTGTCATGTTTGGTTTAATTTTTCCAATTTACTCTTCCTCTTAGGTGAAACATTGGAACTAACAGTTGATATCAGAGCAATGTCTTCTCCTTATAGGATTAACATCCCCAGAAGGATCCATGGAAGGAATTCCACCCAATGTTGCATTAATCAATAGACCTTATGGCTTCAACGGTGAACATTACTTGTTCTAGAAAGCAAAATTCAAAGTCTTTGTTATGGTTATTGAATACAACTATGACAAGTGATCGAAAACAGAGATTACATTCCAAGAAAAAGGGTGGAAAAACGTCTTATGCTAAAGACAATAGAAGAATTTAACAAACATGGCAAAAGGCCGATAACCCCGAATAGCAAAGTCATTTAATTATCCAGAGTGCACTGAGTCAGAATGAGTATTTTCGAATATGCAATATCACAACAGCTAAAGAAATGTTGCAAGCACTCAAGATCACACACAAAGGAACTTCTAGAATAAAATAGAACAAAGTCAACAATCTAATGACTTAATACGACTTACTTCATATGAAGTCCGATGAATCAATAGCTGAGTTTGAACTCAAATTCACTCATCTAATAAATTAGTTATCAGCCTTGAAGAAAACATACGATCATAATTCCCAAGTGAGAAAAATCCTTAATATTCTCACAAAGGAATAGAGGCAAAAGTTACGACCATTGAAAAAGCTAGAGGAGAATCAATGAGGTTAGTGTTAGACTTGGCTATCACCCAAGAGGGGGGTGAATTAGGTGTTTGATAAAACTTTAGGAACTTTGAAAATCTTTTCGCAACTTCTAAATTAACAGTTAGATATTCGAATAAGCATATATGGAAATATAAGAGTTTATGGAAGAGAATGTGCAAACTGTGATTTATACTGGTTCGGCCCAATCCTTAACCTACATCCAGTCCCCAAGCTCCACTTGAGATTTTCAATCCACTATCTTATATCAACTTGATTACACGTTCTGTACTCGAAGTAATCCTCTCACTAGGATTCACTCCCCTTACAAGCTATAATCAACACAATATGTTTCCCATCAAGATCACCCAATCTTAAGTAACTTAGATAGAATGTTTACAGATAAATCTTCTCTCTCAGAAGTGAATGAATAAACACTGAAGTACATAAACTATCATCTCACTCTCTACGGTATACTATGTAAGCATTGAGAATAGAGAGTAAGTGAATATCATAGTATTGGCATTTTGATGTTGTAAGCTGTCTATATTCTCAGTTTTGAATGTGTCTCTACTTATAGACAATTGATATTAATCCGTTGAAGCATTCGTTCATTGTAGAATGTCACGGTTGTGGATAATAGCCGCTACATATTTGAATATCGATCCATTGGAGAAATAGCCGTTGGAGCTAATTTAAATATCGGTCCGTTGAGAAATAGTACCGTTGGGATATTCAAGTCGTAACATTTGAAGTCGATGATCACGTTGAGCATTGAAGAACATTATAATGGGCATTCAATTTCATTTCTTCAAGTTCCTCATTGTATTCTGTCTTCTCTGCCATTTGTGAATGTCTTCATCAAATTCTTCAACATTAAAAATGCTTCGGCCAGATTTTGGCTTCTATCAAGTTTGATGTTAATTCAAACATTAATCACCTGAAACTTGCTCACAAATATGGTTAATAACATTGGTAAGTATAGCAAGTAGTAATTAAGCGATACGAGATTTCTGAATTCTCGGAGACATTGTGGAACTGTGCTTTGGTGAAAAACTGACGAACCATACTCAGGTAGCCTTCTTGAGTACTTGAGTAAGCCTTTAAGAATTCCTTCACAGATGCCTATCATTATACCCTACACGAGTATAACATTTTTCTTACTTGAGTACCATACTAGAGTATACTCTTTGGTGTACTCGAGTAGCGTCTGGGTTCTTCATTAAATTCGATGTGAGAACGATCATGCTCGAGTATAAGTTATATCCTGTTCGAGTATACTGCTGAAAGAGTTCAGAGAATTTGAAACATGAATGAACATACTCGAGTATCTCATCACTTATCTGCTCGAGTATGATAGATAGGCTATATATGTTCAGCAATGCCTCTGTCCCGATATTACTCGAGTATGTATTACCCTTTACTCGAGTATCATCTTCGAATGTCAAACTACTGGCTGCCATATATTATGCTCTTGTGCAAATATCAGATTTCCAAGAAGCAATCGTATTGGCAATACAACAGGCAATTTCCAATGAACATGCCCGTACAATAAGAATCAGCTCCAAATTGATTGTATTTCGTCCATTAACATCAGATGAATGGAGGTTGTTCTTATCCAGTGTTTTTGCAGCATCCAAAACAGACTGTCAACTTCAAAACATCATATCTCCTTCAATTGATCTTCATTTTCTGTGATCTTGATGTTTTTGAAAAGGTATTTGAGTCTAGTTTCCAATGGAACTAGTTTCTGCTCATTTGGAGTTTCCGTTTGTGAGATACATGCAAATTACCAAAGCTTGGTCTGGATTGTGATGCTGATTGTTGTGGCAACTTGCAAAACTCACAGATCTATCATCTGAACTCCTTTGGACTTGAATATTTTTCAAAAGTACGCATTGAGAGTCTAATTTCATAAAAAATTGGTTTCACCTTAATCGGACTTCTGGTTAGAGATATATCGTTGAATTACCAGAGCTCGCCCAAGTGAAACGTGAAACGGAGTTGAGCAGAGTAGCTGAAATCACGATATTACTCGAGTATTAATGTTTCATACTTGAGAATGAGTACCATACTCGAGTATTGTGGTACTCGAGTGTTACTGGGATTTTTGCCTGAATAGGAGCTGTTTATGTACCATACTCGAGAATTAAGTTGTGGTACTCAAGTATTACTTCAGGAATGCAACTGTAGCTTATTTTAATTCCTCCATTTCAACTTCCATTTGATCATAGAGATTTTTATATTGATATTCTCCTTTCTTCAATCTCCTCTCTTGATCATTCTTCATTGTTTAAACTTCATATCTACATTAATATATAAAGATTAATCAAAGTAGAAGATAAATGTAGTATGCAAGCTTTTTGCTCTGGATAATGGCATCAATATAAGACATCATCAAAACTAATCATAACTAACAGTTATAGTTGCTTTATTTGGAAGTCTTTCTGAGTATGAAGGAAAGATGAAATTCAAAAAGGGCCTAGAGGAAATCAATAGGAAGGATAAAGGAGTCACATTCAACACCATTAAAGACAAAGAACTCAACGAAGAAGAAAAACCAGAAGAAGCAGACAAGCTCAACATGATCTTTCGAAGGTTCAACAAGTTCTATAGAAAAGATCAAGGTTTCAAAAAATTTCATAAAGGTGGCTCAAGTAGTAAATTGGAATCAAAAGATCAAATCATCTGTTATGAATGCGAAAAAAGTCTGAGCATATCATATCTGAATGTGCACTTTTAAAGAACAAGGAGAAGAAGAAAAACAACTACTTCAAAAAGAAAGCATATGTCTCTGCAATCTGGGGAGACGGTTTAGATGAAGAAAGCAAGGAAGAAGAAATAGTGAATATCTACCTCGTAGCTCATGAAGAATCTGAAAGTGAGGAGGTACATGATTTTGAACCCACTTACGATGAATTTTATGTGAATATAATGCTTTACATTTATAATTTATAAAAATAGCTAAAGAACTTATTAGCTCAAAGAAGAGAATTAAAGTCCTTGAGCAACACATTCAAGATAATCCTATGAATTCATATGGTAATTGTCTTAAAAAGTTCACTAAAGGAAGTGAAATTCTCAAGGTTATCTTGAAAGCTCAGAGATTTACAAAGGACAGATTTGAAATAGGTTATAGTCCATAACTAGATAAGAAAGAGGGTAGAAAGAAAAAAAGGAGGAAGATCATATTTAATTATTTTCAAAAATTTGTACACTCCTCGAACCCCTTTGCCTACTACAACTATAGCAACAGAAAAGGACATAGCAGTTTTCATAAAAAGGAAATGACTGGAAAGAAAAACTAATAGGTACTTATAAATGCGCGCACAGGGATCATATGTATTTCCTACAATTTGAACTAACCAAAAAGGACCCAAGAAAAGACGGGTACCTAAGACTTAATTGTCATTGATTATAGGTATATCTACGAGCATCAAAGACCAGTGAATGGTAAATTGACAGTGGATGCTCTAGACATATGACTAGAGATCAGTCTATGTTTGTCACAATAACATCAAAAGATGGTGGCAAAGTAAGCTTTAGAGGAAATCAGTCTGGCAAAATAGCTGGCATTAGTGAAATTGACGAAAAAGATGAAGTTCAAATCAAAGATGTATACTATGTAGAATGTCTCTGCCATAATCTCCCTAGTGTTAGCCAGAGTGCAGACAAAGACAACTGGATCATCCTCGATTCAAAAGAATGCCTTATTGTGAACAAAAAGGATCTTCAGATAAACAAAGATCAACTGAAGGTTTTGATTAGACCTTCAAGGAAAGTAATTGCTATACTATCAATATGCCTAGCAGTAATACTGATTCTAAAAATTGTTTATTTAGCAACAGCAATGAAAGTTGGTTATGACATAAAAGACTGGAACATGTCAATATGCACCAACTAGGCAAGTTGTTCAAAAACAAATTAGTTTTCGGTTTACCCAATCTTCAATTAAAAAGTGATTTGATTTGTGATGCTTTTCAAAAGGGTAAACAAACTAAGTCGTCTTTTATATATATAAAAAAATGAAGTCACGACAGAATGACCACTCCAAATTGTCCATATAGATTTAGTTGGACCAGCAAGAGTTAAAATCCTTGGGGGCAATATTTACACTCTGGTCATTGTCAATAATTTCTCTAGATTTTCTTGGACAATCTTTTTTTCTTCAAAAGATGAAACCTTTGAAAAAGTTATTGTTTTTGCCAAGAAAGTGCAAAATGAGAAAGGTATATATATTTCAAGAATAGGAAAAGATCATGGAGTAGAATCTAAAACTCAAGCTTTTAGAGAATACTACATTGCAAATGGCATTGACCATAACTTCTTAGTTCCAAGAACTCTTCAACAAAATGGAGTTGTAGAGAGAAAGAACAAAGTTCTCACGGAGATTGTGAGAGCAATGCTAAATGAAAAGAATGTGTCACAAGTATTCGGGCAAGTGCAATGAGCACAGCCTGCTACATCTTAAACAAAGTCTATATCAGAAAGAAGCTTGATAAGACTCCCTACGAGCTGTATAAAGGAAGAAAATCAAATATTACTCATCTACATATATTCGGTTGCTAATGCTTCGTTCATAACAATGGTAAGGAAAATTTAAGAAAGTTCAATCCTAAATTAGACGAAGGTATAATTCTAGGCTATTCTAATGAAGCAAAGCATATAGAAAATGAACTTGAGTTGTTGAAAAGTTTGTCCATATTGTGTTTTCTAAAAATGAACCTCCAGTCAAACCTTTGGATGATGAACTTGAAAAGATTCATCAAGAGGAAAATCAAAATATTTTGAAAACACCTTCTGATTTAGAAAAAGAGAATGAAAAAGACTTTGAACCATCAAATCAAAATCATCTTAGAGCTTAGAGGTATAACAAGAGTTATCCTTTAGACCAAGTAATAGGAGATGTCAATGAAGGAGTGAAAACCAGAAACAAAACTCTTAACGAAGTAAGTTTTTCTGCCTTTATTTCTAAAATGAAACCCTTTAACATTTAAGAAGCCCCTCTCAAACAATGATTGGGTGATAGAAATGCAAGAGGAACTGAATCAATTTTATAGAAATCAAGTTTGGGACTTGGTATCCAGGCTTAAAGACCATCTGGTTATTGGCACCAAATGGGTATTCAAGAACGAACGAGATGAATCCGTAATCATTGTCAAAAACAAGGCAAGATTGGTAGCCAAAGGCTATAATCAAGAAGAAGGAATTGATTATGAGGAAATATATGCCCTGGTAGCTAGACTGGAAGCCATACGAATACTCCTAGCCTTTGCGTGCATCAAAGGATTCAAGCTCTATCAAATAGATGTTAAGAGTGTCTTCCTAAATAGATACATTATGGAAGAAGCTTACATTGAACAACCCCTTGGTTTTGAAGATGTAACCAAACTTGATCATCTTTTTAGACCTAGAAAGGTTCTTTATAGTCTCAAACAAGCTCTGAGAGCTTGGTGTGAAAGATTGAGCAAATTCCTAGTAGAACAAGAATTGTTCAGAGAACATGTTGACACAACACTCTTCATCAAACACAAGAAAGACAATCTATTAATTGTGTAAATTTATGTTGATGAAACTATATTTGGTTCTACTAATGATTCTCTCTACCATGAAATTTGAAATGTCTATGATGGGAGAATTAAATTTCTTCCTCAAACTTCAAATTAAGTAGAAGAAGAATGTGATATTCATCCCCTAAACCAAATATTTCAAAGAGCTTTTTTTAAAAGTATGGAATGCATCATTCCAATGGAGCTTATACACCAATGAGCTCAACAACACTACTAGATGTTGATATATAGGGGTCAGACTTTAATATAAACCAAGTATAGAAGAATGATCGAATCGTTACTCTATCTAACCGCTAACAGGCCAGACATCCAATTTAGTGTGGGGATGTGTGCAAGGTATTAATCTGCTCTGAAGGAATCACATGCCAAGACGGTAAAAAGGATATTAGATGTCTTGCCACACAAAACTTGGAATTTGATATCCAAAAGGAGGCAATGAATATCTCATTACATACTTGAATTTAGATAACTGTGGATACAAAATTGATAGAAAGAATACCAGTGGACAATGTCAGTTCCTCGAGGCTCTATCTATCATGGTTTTGTAAAAACCAAAACACCGTGTCGTTATCCTCAACAAAAGATGAGTATGTAGCTGCCTCAAGTTGTTGTGCTCAAGTTGTGACGCCCGTCCTAAATGCAACTTTATTTATCAGAGTTATAGCGGACAGGGCATCGAAATGATTTGGATGACTTAAATGCGGAATAAATCTTTCATAAAATAACTTAGTTTGAAAATATGACGATAATTTTTTCACGATTCGAATCGATCCCTTAAGGGTATTTTAATACAATAATCCAAAAATAGACAAATGATAAATGATACAATACAGTCTAACTAATCCTAGTTTTCCAAAAAGTCCAATCTCTTGTAACTTTACAAATGGCTGCATCTTCCCTCTTGATCTCGATCCACTACATATTTCTTTCATGCGGTCTGGAGTTCAAATGAATGAACCCTAGGGTTAACAGTTAATCTCATATGCAGGTATGAAATGTAAATGATAGTATAACACATGTATAAGCATAGAATAATCACTGTAAACAAGTCGCACCATAACCGCAATTATCGACCAAGGACCGTAGCCCTATTTTAGGACACGTAGCCCTATGAGACACGCAGCTTCAATCCATAACTAGGATACACACATGCAAAATTATCTAGCAACCATAATCAGTCATACATGCAATACATACATACAAGCTAATAAGATAACAGTTACCCACCTCAAACTTGAATCCTTACTAGTCCTGAATACCTCTGATTAAAATAATAGAAATAATAATAATAATAATATATTAAAATAATAATAATAATATAGTAAAATCTAGAAATTTATAATGTTTGTATAGTTAATTTATTAATTAGGAATAATTAAAGGGCCCGACCCCATAATTAAAACCCTAGATTTTAATTATAAACTTAGGTCTGGTTGCTTAAACCTAGAAAGCGCTCGATATTTTATTCGCCGCTAAACTTTTCTCCGCTACTACACCCTCATTCCGTACTCTTGTCAATTGTTCTCCTAGGAGGTTAGCAACACGGAGACTGGTAATCCTAATCCCCATGAGTCTTAGGATTAGTTTTATACAAATTTTGGTAGGGTTCTTATATATGAAATATATTATGAATCCTAACCCTAGATCGATAGGAACAATATTAAAGGCGTTGCATTGTAGTACAGTTTCGGATCATGTGAGTAACTTTTTGCAATCAAATTGATATCATCGGTTCACATCAAAAAAATATATCAAGGGCATAAAGCCCGATTGTATTCATCACTTTGGGAGGTACCATCCCAAAGCTATCTTCTCATGATTAAATTGAATAAAGAATAATAAAATGGTTTTCTTGGATGTATATATATATTCATACATATATATGGAAGATATTTTTATTATGTAAATATTTTGTTTTCTTTATATTAAATTGTGTTTATTAGGATTACCAAGCAATTCGATGTTTGTGTTCATGGGCTGCGATGATCCTTCGGGGGAGTAGAATTTCAATGGAATGAGAAGTGAGGAAGCACGATGGTGATTCTGTTTATTTTATTTTATTTTGTTCTAATTAAAAACACATTTTTTTTGCTTAAGTTTGGTTTTACATTATTGTAATAAGTAGCCTTGCACTTGTCCCAGTACAAGTGCGTGCGGTAACACTCCCCAAGGTTGTTTATTTCAAATTTTAGTGATTTATTTATGAAAATCATTTAAATTTTAGGTTATTATAACTTTTAGAAATTGAGGGTGTTACAAGTCCGGTAGGTCTTGGGATCGGTTGAGGTGTCAAGGTATGCCTATAAACATTTATCATTCTCGTTAGTCACTTCTTTTGTCATAAAGCAAGTAACTACGCAAATTATTTTTAGAGGATTAAAAATGGTAATTAATCCCTAAAAATTCCCTTAATATTAATACCCTATTTACTTATTTATTAATTAATAATCCCCTTTTCACTTTATTATTAATTAATAATTTCCTTTATTATTTATTTCCTTTTCCTAATAATACTAATAATATTTATTATTATTATTATTTTACTAAAATAAACTTTAATCATTTAGTCACATCTTGTAGAAACGTGTGAGCACAACAATAATAGATAGGTTATTATTATCAATGTCAACAAAGAAGTGACTCCTTAACTCTCTTTGATCATTGTAGATAAAAGAATGTAGTTTCCTACAAGTTCATTTTTTAAAAAAAATGTAAGACACCATATCTTTTGATAATTTATAATGTAAGCACATATTAGAAACTAAGGATGTCCAAAAAACCCGTTAGTCCAGGGGGTCCGGTCTGACCCGACCGGCTCTCTTGAAAAAACTTTGGTCTGGGATTGAAAAGACCCGTTTTCTAACAAAATAATTAATCATGAATGTTTTACAAAAATCTTTTTAACAAGTGATAATAGAGAAACTTTTTCTACTGATAATACACATATCGGGTTCAAGGCACAATGCTCGCCCACAAACCAAGAGTCCAGGGCACAAAATTCCACCCACAAACTCAGAGTCCAGGGCACAAATTTTGCCTACAAATCCACTATAAGAAATCCATGACTCTGGGCACAATTATCAAACAGAAAAATACATAGCCCACGAGTCTTACAACACTAACCTCACAATAAAGGGTCTACAAATAATTTTTGCACAAGATTTTTTTGTGGATCCACCATAATATAATAGTGTATAAAATAAGGCCTTGAGAAAATAAGCGAGTCATCAAAAAATAGTTAATGTAGTATTTCAAAAATATGAGGGTCCTATGATGGCAATATATAAATCAATACAACACTAGTACCAAAACGAGGCCTACAAGTTTCACGACGTCTATGCCTCTGGCTGCTTCCCTTGTCCTCTAGTAGGGTTAAAGGTCTCGCCTGAAAAATTTAATAATGACGGGGGTGAGACATAAAGTCCTATGCGAAATTAATTTATCAAATATGCGGGGAAGGATTGCAAGTCGAGAAGCGGGTTTATTATCGTAATTTAAAATATCAATAATAATTAAATAATACTTAATAATTAACAACATTTAAAACCATCTCCACTCATCCATCATGCTCCTCCTTATATCATCTGGATGTGGTACAGCCTATCAGTGCTAGTATACCCGGCCAAAGTTAGCTAGTCACTTCAAGAATACTGTCCCCTCCCATGTCACCACCAATATACCGTAACAGGTAGGTGTTCGCCCAAAACACTCAACTCAAATTCCGGGCCAGGAATGAGATAGCCGATGGGCACAATTTCATCCTCAATCTCTTCCACACAACCCAACGTATCCCACAATAGAAGAAATAATATAATACTAAAATTTTCAAAAACATTTTATTAAATTACTATTCCGAGATACACCATCTCACAACAAACATTATAACCATCACAACAATAACAACCCCATTAAAAAATATTCATTCAAATACACATATTGGAAAAATACACGCTTCATTTGAAATAATTTCATATTCAAACATACACATAATTTTTCAAAGGATAAGGGTCTTAAATGCCATAGAAGTTTTCACTCAAGAGCACTAGTAAGACGGAATTTTTTTTTAGACAAAAAATGTCGCGAAAGTTCATAAGACTTAGCAATTTTGCCGGAAGTATCATTTTTGCCACGGAAGTTTTATTTGAGGAGCAAGTTTGCCCCGAAGTTTTATTTGAGGAGCAATTTTGCCTCGGAAGTTTACAAAACATAGCAATTTTTCCCTTCTGTCCCCAAATATTAAATTTAACTATTAAATCGTCAAAGGCCACACATGTCATGCCTTGAAAAGGTCGGAGATCCTTCAAATGTTGAAATCAAGGCGCGAGAATTTGTGAAGCCGGCGGTCAAAGGGACTGAAAAGGTCGTCACAAAACGCAAATGAAACGCAAAACGAGAAATGAATTGTTCCAAAAATTGGTTCAAGTAAAACAAATCAATAGTGATCATATTTACATTTGTATAGACTGATCATTTGCTTAGATCATAAGTGATGCTTCCTTTGGGTTTTGTGATAGTCAACCTTTCAGTCCCTTTGACCAGTTCGGCTTCAAAAATTCTAGCCGCCTTGAGCTCAACATCTCAAGGATCTCCTTCTCTTACTCCAAGTTTGACCTTTTTAAGGCATAACATGTGTGGTCTTTGACTGATTTAATAGTCAAATTTAATATTTGGGGACAGAAGGGTAAAATTGTTCCTTAGTGAAAACTTCTGGGGCAAAATTGCTCCTCAGCGAACACTTTTGTGGCATTTGTGGTCCCAAAAAAAACTTCCGTCTTACCAGTGCTCCTGAGTGAAAACTTCCATGGCATTTAAGACCCTTATCCCATTTTTCAAAGCACATACAGGTAGTGTATATAAAAGTAAGACTTAGAAAAATACCTTACTGACCCCAAAACAAGCATATAAAATAAATTAACCCGGTTACCTCAATCCAAGCTTAACCTTAGCTTGAGAAGCACAACCCGCACAATCATCGCTTACAAGAAGGCTCTACATTGTCACAATTAAAGCTTATAATTTCCTATAACTAAAAAAATACAAATTCTAATCATATTAATATATTATTATGACCAAAATTGAAAATGACATTTTGGGTTTTAATTATTGTTATTATTATCATTATTTTTTGGAAAAAAAAAACAATTTTGTCCTTCATATACAAAAATTAAACTGATAGAAATTCCTATATAGTGACAATTTATGCATATATATATTTTGCAAAGTAAAGTTTTTCTCTATTATTTCCAAGATTTGGTTCCATATCTATATACATACATAGCCTCTGATATATCTATAACCGTTTTTCCACTTAGCTCCACGTGAAGTGTCACATCAACAAGACTTTGGTTTTGATTATATATATACACACCCAACGTACAGTAAAAGCTTTGGGTTTAATATACATATATATGTATATGAGAGCAACTCCCTCTTTTCCTTCCACATGCAGGGATGATTTTATATATACATATATCTAATGATTACAAAAAAAAAAAAAAAAAAACTTTCTTTTCTCATTCTTATGCAGCAGCGCACACATAGTCTATCAGTAAGTGTGTTATAAATCAGCAAGCTCTCTTATATATTTTTCGTAGTAGCAGCGTTAACACATGTGTAGGTACACTCAACACCCATTGTTAATATATATGTGTGCCTATATATGTCTAGTGATACGGTGATTCTTTTTTTAAAAAAAAAAATTAATGAAACAGAATAACCTCAATAATATCTCTATATATACAGTAGGTTTTCCTTTTCTCTCTTCATTGAACATGGCCCCACACACATATATAAACTTATACATAACAGTGAAGGTCTCTACCACTTTCCAAAGTGCAATGTAATATATATATATATATATATATATATATATATATTAAAAGCATGTTCCTTCTTATTCCTTAGTGTGCAGTGGCGTTAACACACACACAGTGAGCCTTAGGTTCCATCATCATATATATATATATATATGTTAGTTCTCAATATGTTTTGATGATTAACAACAAATGTAAAACATGGTTTGAAGTTTGCAAAGTTGTTTAAAAACATTCGATAGTTGCAAACCTGCAGTTTGCATTTGCAAACTTCGAGTATTGGACGGCCAATACTGCAGTTTGCTTGGCGAAACTCGAGTAAAGGCCATCCGAGAAAGCAACCAAGTTTCCAGCCAAAGTCGATCTGCGGTTTGCATAGGCAAACTCGAGTATTGAATAGTCAATACTGCGGTTGCATGGGCAAACTCGAGTATCGAACTTCTTGTAAACAAAAGGATTTTTTCAAACTTAGTCAATACCGCGGTTTGCATAGTCAAACTTCGAGTATTGAGCTTCCGAAGAGCTAAAGTTTTTCAAGTTAAGTCAATACCGCAGTTTGCATAGCCAAACTCGAGTATTGATTAGTCAATACTGCAGTTTACATAGCCAAACTCGAGTATTGAACTTCCAGAGAGCAAAAGATTTTTCAAGTTAAGTCAATACCGCGGTTGCATAGCCAAACTCGAGTATTGAACTTCCAGAGAGCTAAAGACTTTTCAAGATTAAATAAATACCGCAGTTTGCATAGCCAAACTCGAGTATTGAATAGTCAATACTGCAGTTTGCATCGCCAAACTCGAGTATTGGACTTACAGAAAGCAAAAGAATTTTTCAAGTTAAGTCAATACTGCAGTTTGCGTAGCCAAACTCGAGTATTGGACTTACAGAGAGCAAATGGATTTTTCAAGTTAAAGCAATACTGCAGTTTGCGTTGCCAAACTCGAGTATTGTCTTTGTCTTTCAAAAACAAGACACGATGGTTTGCCTCGAAAAGTGCAAACTCGAGTATCCAATTGGATTTGCGGTTTGGACACTTGTGAACAAAGTGCCATACTCGAGTTTACATGAACATCTTTGCGGTTTTAACGCTGAAAAACTGATTTTGAATTATACGAATTCACAAATCATTGTTGTTTGATCTCATTGCTTCCATAATTCATTCAATCACATTCCTAGCTATGTTTAACAAGTTTGTTGAGTGAATTTCAGTTAGCACGAGATGAAGATTATTGAAGGTCAAAGCCATAAAGCAAAAAGTGTTCGGTGCATTTAATGCACTTCGCAAATCAACCTTCTTTTGGATAATCCATCGAGCACGCATTCTCAACGGTCAAGAATGCTTTCTTCATCAAGTAAACTCTTCTCCAACGGGCAAATCCTCGAGTTCCACATCGATCATATTAGCTTTGGATTAGTTGGAGTTTAGAGAGAGAAGATGACCGGACTTAATGCTAATCACCTACAACGGTTGGATTCATCATTCAACGGTCATTTAATGTTCTCTACCTATAAAAAGAGTTCATTAACTTCTTCTCAAGCTGATACACCTACTGAGAGCGAAAATTTACTAAGTGTCATTTATTGTGTTCAGCTTTCACTTGTATTGTATCAATCGATACTTGTACTTGATGTTCATTTTATCTCGCTCTGTGAGAGAGTTCTATCTCGTAAATCATTTATTGATTGAGATAACCACAAGTCGGGGACTTGGTGGTTGGGTGTATTGATTACAACTTGTAAGGGGGAGTGAGTTCTAGAGAGAGAACTACTCTTGAGTACGAGTTTGTAATCGTTTGTGAGTTTAATGGATTGAAAATCCCAAGTGTGGCTTGGGATTTGGATGTAGGTCAAGGATAAGACCGAACCAGGATAACTTCTCTTGTGCAAGCTTTTCTTCCCTTCCTCTCTCGCTATCATCTGTTTTTACTTGGTCAAAACAGAGCACTTTCAAAAAGTTTTTAAAATACCCAATTCACCCCCTCTTGGGTATATAGCTCCATTTACAATATACTTTCCACTTAACAATAAAGTTTCATTCCCTTCTCTTTCCTTTTTTTTTTTAAATATATAGCTTTTATACACCTAAACCAAACATATGCAATGACATGCATATATATATATATATAACAGCTCATTTTTTTTCTTTTGTTTCTTTCCATGGTTCATGCGTTGCATTTTAAATATATACACACACAGAGCATTATCTTCATGCAAGAATACTTAAGTCTTGGTTTCATTGATAAATCCTATTTTGATAGCCAACTCCCTTCTCTCTCTCTCTATATATATATATATATATCCATGTTTCAGTTTCTTTTTTTCTTTTTTCTTTTTTTGCAGAGAGTTCATGGCTTCATTTCCCTAAAGCTTATTACCTAGCATTTGGCATTGGGAAATGACGGAAAACTAGAAGGAAAAGAGACCCGATGACTTACTTTTAGTTCCTGGCTTGCGAGATTCACCGACGCTAAACACCTCTGTTTTGGAGACGTTGAGCAGAGGATGAACTAGTTTTTTTTTTTTACTCTCTCACTCTCACCTGTTTGTTTAGTGAAGGGGTTGAACTAATATAATGGAGGGTGGGGAAAGGTGGTGACAGGAACGAATGAGCACTAAGGTAAAGCAATATATAGTTGCAAAGTTTGGGACCCTCAGTGAAGCATGGTGTTGCTGCCACGTTGAAAATAAAAAGGAGCAGAGGATATGGCACTACTGTTGTTGGGCTCGAGATACATGGTAGCTGAGTTGTGGAGCTCGAGAGGTATGGCCAGAGTTTGCTTTGGTGAACAGTTGCTGATCACTTGCGTGTTCAATCTACCTCCGCGTTTTCCTTACGTCTTGTAGCTGTATATAGATTAAAGAAATGGGAGGCTATCCTAATTAACCAGCACGAGTTGGGTGGAGAAAGGAATAATGGGTTGGGTTCTTAAATAAGTATATGGGTTAATAACTATTAAAGGGGTCCAGGTATATCACTACGTGTTAGGTGAAAGTAAAATGAATTGGAGTTGAATCATGAATAAATGGGTTGGATGTAATTAAATATTTTGGGCTTATGGATTACATGATTAAATGGACTTCACTCCAAAATTTCACCTCTTGAAATTATTTCCATAATTTTACTATTAAATATAATTAATTATTATAATGAAATTAAATTCCAAATTTTCCAATTATCATTTCTATAATTATTTTGGGCCATATTTCCATAATAAATTCTCATATAATATTGCAAAAATCCAAATCCCACAAATTAGGATGTTAAAACTCTCCCCACCTAAATAGAATTTTGTCCCCAAAATTCTCAACAAGTTATTAAATAGAACAATCCACAACATAAGATTTCAACATAATAGCATCATAGTCAAAATACTATTACCAAGATGCAAGGGTACACTGTCACGTTACAACCAAAAATCACCAATACAACAAGAGTATCACATCACACAAATTCGATCATAATACAACACAACTACACGTATATCTTATCTCCACAACACACAAACATACCTAAGCAAACAAGTGAGGAAAATCACGCCGCATTCGCTCTTCGGTTTCCCATGTAGCATCACCAGGAGACATACCCTTCCAGAAAATTTTTAGAAGACGGATGGTTTTATTTAGAAATTGCTTGTCCTTTACATCAAGAATTCTTTTTGTCTCAGTTACGTAAGTCAAATTATCTCTCAATTCAACCTCCTCGAGCTCGATTACATGGGAAGGATGTGGATGATATTTCTTTAGTTGTGACACGTGAAACATGTTGTGTACATCAACAAGTACGGCGGCAAGACAATTCGATCAGCAGCTGGTTCAATTCACTCCAGAATCTCGTATGGCCCAATAAATCGAGGAGTCAATTTCTTGGCCTTAATGGATCTGCCAATACTAGTTACCGGTGAAACCTTAAGGAATACATGGTCCCCTACTTCAAATGAGGTCATTTACCCTAGTCTTTCCTTGCTCGAAAATCATTGTTTCAGCAACAAAGTTCATTTTCCAGAAAATAACCAGCAAAGTTTTTGATCCTACAAGACTATTCCTATAATCTTTTGTGCAGCGATATATATTCAGATATATGGCAGCAAGGTTCTTGGTATATTTACATTCAATACACATAGGAACAGCAAGATTCATCGTTTATTGATAGGGCAAAACTTTATAGCCTATAAACTCTGCAAGTATATGGGCCGTATCAAGTAATAAAATGATAAGAAAGATATCGTTCCCACGAGGACTTAGTATCACAACTTCAGTTAAGCATTAATATCACAATTTCGTTTAAGTTGAGCAAACCAAAATTGAATTTAATTAAAAGAAAAGAAATCAAAATTAAAACTAAAATAAAAATAAGAAAACTACCACAATAATCAAATGAGCAACCCGTAGTCACTAATCCCTTGTTAGCTTCATAAATCTTGTTTTCACTAATTTAATCGCTTCAATATCAATTTTGTTAATCTCGAGTATAAATAGCTATAAGTGTCGGTCCACTTACAACCCTCTCTTGAGTATAACTTGTTATGTCTAACATAGTTACTCAATAGGCAACAAAACTCGGACACACTCTTCAACAATTATATGGGGCCATTAGGTATATGTCTATCCTAACCGCAAATTAAATCGTAATCTAATCCTATATTACTTAATCTCGAGCCTAATTAAAATCCCCTTCGTCAAGGTAAATCCTAATGCTCAAAATTATATTCAATGATTGCCAATCACTAAATAGATAAAACTAACCAAGATTAAGTAACCAAAATTAATATAAAATTTAACTAAATAATGAAAACAAAATCCAATTCACCCATAAGTTCATAGGTCCTCTAGGTTGCAAAACCAACTAGCCACACATGGCTCTAACAAAATCCATAACAAAAAGATAACAATTCAGGTTTAAAGAATAAAAGAGAGAGGAAAGAAAATTTCTTCGTCGCTCCACATGTCCTTCCGTCCTTGTGGAGATGATGAAGAGAACCGAAACGCTCGCCTCTACTCCTCTGCTTCTTCGTTCCTTCTTGTTCTGTGTCTCCCGATCTTTTCCTCCTTGCTTCCTTCTTGTCTCTGCCTCCCTATTTATAATTTAGGTCTTGGGTCATTGATTCTCCTTTTCTTATTAAAAAAATATCTCATATCTTGTAATCAATTCCACCGAGATCACGCAATTGATTTTGTTTCTTTTTTTCTTGCGTGGGACCACCAAGTTTGGCTGATTTCATATCCTCTTAATTGCTCTTTCTACTTCATTCCAAATCAGCAAATATTTCCTGCACAATAAAAATAGGATATGAGTAGATTTTCTATCGATTTATTCTTTGATCCCAAGTTTGATTCAATGATGGAAAAGTTCATCAAAGATAATTAAATAGGTATATAATATCAATAATTCCAATTAATTCTCATAAAATATACACCTATTTAATCATAAAATATACACTTATCATTTATATATATAATTATGGATCAGGCATTACATATATGTATGCACACACAACACATCAAGCTTCGTTTTTATCATTCTTTTCCAACGCTTGCAACCACATGACGTGACGTTTTTCATTAGTATCTTCCTTCTCTTTTTCTTTATATATATATGTATATATGCAACCATATCTATATTATGAGAACTCCAATCTATGCCTAGTTTCAACTTCATTCGGTCCCTTTATTCCTAACTTGCAGAAATCACGCAAAAGCAGCGATGGTAAGGGAGATGAATAAACTTACCTAAACTGAACTCCCAAGTTTCACATAGGTTCGAATGCTTCTTCCCTTCTCCGACGTCTTTCTCGATCCCACTCATCCCCTCCGACTCTTGGTCTCATCTTTGTCTATCTCACCCCTGTTTTTGCTGTCTATAAACAAGGCACACACCCACAGCTACAACTCTCCCTCTCTCACGTTCTCTCTCCCTTTTTCTTCATCTCTTCCATTCTTTTTTTGTCTTTCACCTCTCATTATCAGTCTCAACTTTCTCTGCTTCTCGGTTTGTAGGGAAAACCAATTGGTTATAATGGGAAGGAGGGTGGTGTTGGGCTTGAGAAGCATGAGAGTGGGGCGTTTGGCTCAAAAAGCATGGTGGAGGATCTGCTCTTGCGTGAACAGTCGCTAGTTTTCATGCTGATTTATCGCTGGAGAAGATACTATGATCTTAGCAAATCTGATGGCGTGTGTGTGAGTCTCGCTACTGCATTTTTTTTTACGTGTTCAAAGACCTAATGGCAGCTGATATGGATAATAGGATATTAAATAGAAAGTGTAATGGGCTGCGGTTTTATGGGCTTTTAGTGTCTAACTAATTTGTCACATATTGGGCTCAAGAGACAAGAATAAAACAATTGAAGTGGACCTTTCATCTGGTAGAATTTGGGCCGTGAGTGCAAGAGTATGAGCTTTTGTTGTCATGACTCCATTTATTATGATGCTCAAGACATGTTGTTGAAGTCGGTTGATATATGAATGATTTTAAAAGAGGTAACAATTATTTACTCTTGGGTCTTACGTGCATGTTTCCAATATTAGCTTGGTCATGCATAATTCATCCAACCCATAATACTATTAATCCCTACATTCTCCTTTTCTAACAAATATTGAGCCATAATCCATCCCTTGTAATTTGTAACATCCTAATTTTTAATCTTAGAATTTAATTATAATTATGAAAGAATTAAAAATGTCAAATGCATTTATTTTCTAATTGTTAGAAAAGAGAGTGGAGAGAATAAAAAAGAACGAAATTAAAAAAAAAAATTGGCAGCAGCAGCCAAAAAAAAAAAAGAGTGAAAAAAAAATTAATTAAAGTGGGAGGCATGGCCTCCCAGCTGTACTTGGCAGATGGGAGGCGTGACCTCCCACCGCATGCATCATCGTTTCCAATTATTTAAAAAAAAAAAAGTGTTGGGGGATTATAAATAACCCCCCCCCCACATACACACACACATAACCCACACATAACACACACACTCGTCCGGCCAGAGGGAGACGCAGGAGAGAGTGAGAGTGAGGAAGGAGAAGAGAAAAAGAGAGGTTTTGAGGCTTTTCAGTGTATTTTAAGGTATGTCTTTTATCTTATAAAATTATTTAGGTAACTAAACTAGCTTCTTTTCAAGAAAATTTCTTCATGAAAGTTATTCCATATATTTTTCTCTTTCTAATAGAGGTATTATTATGTTGGTTAGTGAAAATTTTGAAATCAAGATTTTAGGAAAGTTTTGAGTTTTAACAATAGAAGACTATATATGTGTCTTGGATGATTAATAGTAAATTTTAATCAGTTTAGATTTATTGTTTGGTTGTTATAGAAATTTAAAATGGATTTTTCTATTTAAAAAGTTTGGGATTTTATGTCTATAACATATTTTACCGATTAAATGTTATGAAAATAATTTATTTGGGTTAGGAAGATTTTATTAGAATTTTAATCAATTAGATTTATTGTTTGATTGTTATAGAACTTTAAGATGAATTTTTCTATTTAAGAAGTTTAGGATTTTATATCTATGAAATATTTTTTTCTGTGAAAATAATTTATTTGGGTTAGGGAGATATTATTGGAATTTAATTAACTTAGTTTTTATATATGGGGTAAAATTGTGATTTCTGGAGTTTTGGGGGTAAAACTGTAATTTCTAGAATTTTTGGGGTAAAACTATAATTTCTGGAATTTTGGACTAAAATGTCATTTCTAGAATTTGTGGGACCAAAATGTCATTTTCATTTTTGTTATAATAATATATATTATTATTAGAATTTTTATTTTAAGTTATAGGAAATTATAAGTTATATTTGTGATAATGTAGAGCCTTTTTGTGACCGGTAACTGTGCGGGTGGTACTCATCAAGCTAAGGTTAAGCTTGGAATTGAGGTAACCGGGGTTAATTTATTTTATATGCTTGTTTTGGACTGTGAGGTATTTTTCTAAGCTTAATTTTCATATATACTACTTGTATGTGTTTTGAAAAATTATGTGTAGGTTTGAATATGAAATTAATTCAGTGAAGCAGTGTGTTTTCCAATCTATGTATTTAAGTAATTATTATTATTGGGATTGTTATTGTTGTGATGGTTATAATGTTTGTTGTGAGATGATGTGTATGGAATAGTAATTTAATAAAATGTTGTTGAAAAGTTTAGTATTATATTGTTTCTTCTGTTGGGATATGTTGGGTTGTGTGGAAGAGATTGAGGGTGAAATTGTGCCCATCGGCTCTCTCATTCCTGGCCCGGAATTTGAGTTGAGTGTTTTGGGCGGAGACCTCCCTGTTACGGTATATTGGTGGTGACATGGGAGGGGACAGTATTCTTGAAGTGACTAGCTAACCTTGGCCAGGTATACTAACACTGATAGGTTGTACCATTGTAACACCCCAATTTTCTAAAGCGTTTTCAAATAGTTTGATGAGAGTAGAGCATCGGAATAATTTAAAAGAGCGAGTATCTGATAAACTTTCACTGTTGATGTATCTGGTTGCTTTAAACAGCGGTACAATTATCAGAATATTTAAAAGTACGTGAATACATATCCAAAAAGAAATTCTCCGGCCGAGTGCTCACTGGGGCTGCTTACCCTTGTCCTCAGTCCTGTTCCCACCAGATCCTGAAGCTATAGCAAAGAGCCGAGGTTCAATACCTATTGAACCTCGTGTAACGGTTAACCTCATGCTTATGTGATTATGTATGAATGAGATATTCATGACATTACAGCAATAATCATATATGAAAGATAATAACAGAACACGAACACCGCATATGAATGTTATTATGGTTTGCACTATTCACAGTGCCACGATGACCTATCGTGTCCTCGCCAGTAGGAAAACCTGTAATGGTATTATCAAAACCATAACCCATATATAGCCGAATGTATGAAAATAGGTGATCTAAGCCCCATAAACTTAGTCACAGTGTCTGGCCCAAGACCTAGTCTTGTTCATCACTTCATGAAATCATCTATCACATATAGCATACAATAAGCACCAGAGTTAGTGTTACAGTACGCGTTCGTACCTTGGTCGGTGACAATGGTACGTTCATTGGTCGAAATGCGATCACGGATATCCTATAATGGTAATATCGCATTTATTAACTCATAAATAATACCCTAATAGATATCTCAGTCACTAATGACCATTTTACCCCTGGTGGAATTATTTTTCAATTTATTCCCCTTAAAATTCGTAAAAAAACGCTAATTACAGTATTTAGGGTAGATTTTTCGCCTAACTTTGAAAAATCATAATTAATTCTATAAAGATCTAAATGATGATCCGTAAAATTCCTTGGAATCCTTAGGATGTCTATTTTTAATTAAAAATACTCAATTTTTCCCAGATTACATGAGTCATTCCCAGTTTTAAAGTTTTGAGCCTCTATGTCTAGAATTTTTCCAGAAAATTCGTAGCCTTTAACATGTTCTTGGAATTTTTGAAAAGCCCTATATGTCTACTTTAACCATGAATTTTCCCAGAATTTTTAACTTCATTTTCAACATAAAATATTGGCATTTTTATCATCGACTTCCAAAATTTCTACCCGATGAATTTTCGCCGAGCTTTGCTACTTTGATCATAATTTTCCGTAAATTTTGCTATACCAAGTGGCTCATCTAATTTTCAAAATATCACTATTCTTGACTATAAAAACATGATATTAAAATTACTCTAGCATATTTAAAATCAAAGCTACTTCTAACTATGAATTTAAGAACTAAAATTTAAAGAACTTAAAAGTTAGAGCTAGAGGACTTACCAAGAACTTTGCTCCTCCTTCTCCAAGACTCTTTACTCTCACTTTCACTCTCTATATTCAGATTTCTAATCTTGTTTTGGTGTGAGAAATGTGAAGACCCAAGAGGCCTATTTATAGTAAAATGATATGGCATTTTGGTAGTTAAATGGAACTTGCCTCTTCTTCAATTGGAGCCATGGGATCTAGGTTAGATTAAAATCTCTCATCCTCACCCTTCACCCTTCCAACCGACCTCCCCTCTCTCACACTCTCATCCTCTTGCATTATTCATCAATGCATCTTTATCCAAGTACAAGCCTCTCTCCAATTAGTTCCCTTCATATATGCTTAATTGCATCTGCTTATAAGTTTATTAGTAAAAAATTCTTGGCCTCTTTTCCAAGCTTCAAAACCATGCCCCACCTCCTTGTTTCTTCAACTATATGCTTCAAATATTAGTTACTTTTGGGTGCCTTAGTTGCTAAATGAAGTTCATAGTTAGTTGTTTGTTAAGCAAAAATACTTTTAGGGGTTTTTATAAAGCTTTTTCAAGTCTTCTCATCAACTTTGTAATTTTGAAGCTTATGGCTTTAATTAGAAGTCTCAAATTTCCTTTTTATCATTTAAAGTTTAATTCCAAAAATTGAGAAAAAGATTTTGGTGATAACTTATCCCAAGCTTAAAATGTGCTTGTTCATAATAAGTCCTTATATTTGATCTATGACTAACGTATCTCAGGATACAATTTATTTTGTATAGATTCTCATTTTCTTATGTCTTGAATTAATTCCATTGATTAATTTAATTCACATAGGATTTATACTAAATTCCTATTGGTGGATCAATTGACTTTTTTCTCTCTTATATACTAGACTCACAACTCTCACACACACACACTTTTCTCTCTCTTTTACTAGACACACACTCTCACAACTCTTTTTACTAGACACACACACACTCACAACTCTTTTCTCTTATTGATGGATTTAAATTCACAAGGATTTCACTTTATGAAATTGAATTAAGGCCTTAGGATTTAGCTTTTATGAGGTTTAATCCTAGCCCTCCATAACTAATCTCAATTAATATTCTTAATTAGTAGATTTAATTAATTATGAACATCTAATATAATTACCTTAACTATTGCAAATCCATTGCCCATTAATTGTTGGCAAATTTTCTTTCTATTTGATATAAGTAATTTTGTGCCATTTAATTGTCTATGAATAAATTAAGACTATGCTTAATTATGAAAATTTTATGATGTTTTATGATCCCTAATTTGAAACCTTAAAATTTAATTTTAAACATTCATTTGGTTTGTTCCATATCAAGGAAAATTGCCCACAATTATAGAAAATAAACTACAAAATTAGAGACAACATATTCTCCTATTTTTAATAGGTATTATTTACCAAAATATTGTATTTAAGATAAATAATGATTTTTCGGGTATTACAACCATGTCCCGAGGAAATAAGGAGGAGCAAGATGGATGAGAGGGGATGGTTCTAATTGTTTTGGACTTGGACTATTGTGTATTATCTGTTCTAATCATTGTTTATTATTATATATAATTTTATTTATTAAATAATATTATTATTATGTTAATAAACTTGCTTCTCGACTTGCAATCCTTTCCCGTATATTTAATAAATTAGTTTTGATTACGGGGACTTTATGTCTCACCCGTCATTATTAAATTTTTCAGGCGAGACCTCTAACCCTACTAGAGGACAAGGGAAGCAGCTAGAGGCATAGACATCGTGAAACTTGTAGGCCTCTTTTTGGTACTAGTGTTGTATTGAATTATATATTGCCATCATAGGGCCCTCATATTTGTGAAATACTACCTTAACTACTTTTGGATGACTGTTGAAGGCCTTATTTTATATACTATCAAATTATAGTGGATCCACTCTCCTATTTTGTGCAACATTGTTTGTGAAGACCCTTTGTTGTGAGGCATGTTGTATGACTTGTGGGCTATAAAATCTCCAATTCGATAATTGTGCCCCGAGTTATGGATTTTCTATTGTGGGTTTGTGAGCAAAATTTGTGCTCTGGACCGAGATGTGTGAAAAGGAAGGTTTTCCATAATTACCTACTAATCGATTTTAAGAAAACATTATGGTTAATTGTTGTTTAGTAAAAAAAAAAAAGGGTCTTTTCATAATTAATCCTTGGATTTATTCTTTTCTCAAATAATTTCTTTAGGCCCTAAAATTCCATTTCCAGAATATATAGGTAAAAAAAATCAACCATGACTTATTATCCTTAATTTTTTTGAAAATATGCCTAAATTTCCCATAATTAATTCCACCATAATATTTCTATCCTCGAAATATTATTTCATAATTTTCCCAAATTCTCAAGGTTCAAAATAATTTTAATAATTATCTTAAGCTTTTCCTCATAATAAGCTTAATACTTTTGAACTCTATTGACTAGAGCCTTCTTATTTCAGTTTTATTTCCAACCTTCTGGTCCAAAAATTTGGGATGTTACACAAGTGCTATGGCTAAAACAACAAATTCAAAATCTAGGTATTCATCTTAATAAAATTCCAATTCTCTATGATAACATGAATACAATAAGCTTGGCAAAAAATCATGGTCAACATTCAAGAGTCAAATATATTGATATGAGACATTACTTTATCAAAGATCATGTTTAAAGGAAAGATGTTAAAGTGATGTTCATTCCTACTCATCTTCAATTGGTTGATATCTTTAGTAAGCCGTTAGCAAAGGAACAATTCCTCTCAATATAAGAAGAGAGTTGGGAATGGTAAATCCCAATGAATGGTGTGCAAAATCTTTCATATACTATTTATTTTAAGTATGTTTTGATGATTTAATGACTAACTTAAGCATCAGATTTCCTAGTATTTTGTTTTGCATGATCCCCTACTCAAAAAAAGAGTTAAACAGAGAAGGGATCACTTGCAATGGCACTCGAGTAACGGTGAAAGTTAAAGGTACTCAAGTGTAACATCTATCACTCGAGTGTCATCGAGAAAAATGCTTACAAAAGCTGCTCAAATCAATTAATACTTCAAGTGCATTACTAAGCACTTGAGTGTAGCATTCGAGTGAGGTGTTAAGGTATTAAAGTGTTGAGACATTTTATGTGCTTTAAAACTCTAACAACGCAAGTACTCAAAGTGAAGAAAGTGACACTCGAGTATGGACAACAAGAACTTGAAGTATGGAAACACCATAACTTTACAAATGAGTCAAATCATCATAAATTCAAAGTGTAGAAAAAGCACACTCGAGTGTGGAAGATTGGCACTTGAAGTGCTGAAGGAAATACTTAAGCAAAACCACAAGACAACGACACTTGAAGTGCATAAAGGGGACACTCGAGATACACACTCAAGTATGGGAATTTGACACTCAAGCACTCAAGTACAAAAGCAATATGGCATAATATAGAAAGTAAGGAACGTGGACACTCGAAGTGCAGATCAAGGACACTTGAGTGTGGCACTCAAATGTAAGAGTTTGGCACTCGAAGTGCTGAGAAAGTGAAGAGGAAGTTGAACAGTCTTGCACAAATAAGGAAGAAGTCAAAACGTCAAGTAAGCATCTATACTCAAGTGGAGTAATTGACACTCGAGTGCTATTCAAAGCCACTTTTAAATAAATTCAAGTGTTCTTAGAACACATTCGAAGTGAGGTACTTTTATTGCCTTGATTTTCTGTGATTACACTTGAGTGCTTAATTTTACACTCAAGTTTCGTGACTTCACAGTGTGAACAATAACACTCAAGTGTAACGCACTAATTTATCAGATTATATCAATCGCGTATATTTTCTTTTTCATTTCATCCATTAATCAAACTCACTTTTTCTCTCAAAATTTTTCAAAAACTCCTTTGACTTAACCTCTCAAATCTGTTATTGTTACAGCGGTGGTTTTCGCTAGTACTATGGTATTGATAGTGGATAAATGGTGACTTCAAAAACTAAAAGATAGAAAAGAAAACACACAAAAACTGTTTTTGTTTTTAAAAACAACTTTTTGTGTTTTTTTGAAAAAAAGGAAAAAAAAAAACTTATTGAGAACAATTTTCTAAACGAGTTTTTTTGTTTTTTTTTTTTTAAAAAAAAACTGTTTTTAAGAACAAAATCAAATAAGCTAATAACATGTTTTTTTTTTTTTGGTAAAAAAAAGTTTTGGAGGGGTTCGACATCGTCCCCACCAAGGTCGCAGTGGCCCGGGCTCTATGAGCACTTCATCGGGAACTTACGAGATCGCTTACCAAAGCGAGTCCCGGTGATTTGGAGGAGGATCAACCCACGACCATTTGGTTAGTCCGGATCCCTTCATCTACGCCAACTCTCATTGGCAGCCAATAACATGTTTGAAATATTCTTTCAACTAGTACCGAGCAGATTGGAAAGTGGATACAACGAATAGACTGAAGAATTGAAGTTAAAGTGTGGCATGTTCGAATTTGAAAGGCTAGAGTTTTAATTGTCAAGCTTGGGAGGAATATCGGACTTTATGCTTATTGTCTAGATTTTATAAAACAAAAAATAAGAAAACATAAAAATGTTCCCTTTTTTTTCAAAACATTTTTTTGTTTTTGTTTTAAAGATTTCTTTGCTTAAAATTGATTACCAATTAAGTATTTTATTCTTTTGTTCTAAAAAAAACAAAAAATTGTTTTAAAAATAAGTAAAAAAACAAGCCTAAGAATTCTCCACTTTCTACATCGGTTGTCATGTGCTACTAGTGAGAAAGTCCCTTTTCTACAACGATTAATGTTTATAATTGGTCTAAAAAGGATAAAAAGGAATTTTTAAAAAATACACTTACCAAATTTCATTAAAATATCAGATGTTTCATATTAACACGTTGTAGCTAAAAAAAAAAGGGCTGATTGCAGAGAAACAAGAACAAAAGAGCTCATTTCTGAGACTATAACTATTTTTAAAAATGAAATAGATCTAACAAATTTCCTATATCCTAAAGAATTATATTTGAATGTTGCTTCCAATTCTTCACTTTATGTAATCATGTCTTCCTACATCGAAAAAAGGTTAGTGACTCATTTTCATTCAAGTTAAAAAGGTAGCATTTCACAATCTAGATCAACGATGCTCTTAATCTTGTTGGTGGCAACTGACTTATCACAATTGCTTTCTTCCACTGCATGCAGTGCATTGATTGACCTTGATAACAAATGAAAATTTTCGGTATTTGAGAAGCACCAGTAGATAACGAAAAATCAACAATAATGCTCCAACCACTTAAAGAGATATTGTTTAAAAGAGAAGCAACATTAGAAGCTTGAGGATTGTTGAAATTGACAATGCCCTTTGATGAAAAAGCTGCAATACTTGGGGAGGATGCTACTTTGATTTCCATTATTACTGTAACTATATTGACCTTCTTCCCTTTGTGAAGCAATTGATTTCTATTAATCCATAACACAGAAATGAGTTTAATAATCTGAGTTACTCCTCCAAAAATCCATCCTTGTGAAGCTTGAGAAGAGCCATTTTAAGCCAAGATTTCAGAATTGACAACGTATTGAAAGGGAAAACAATTGAAAGAGCTCCAAACTATACGGTCCTTGAGAAATGGTAAGTCACCAACAGATGCTCTAAAAGTTCCTCTTAATTGCAACCAAGTGAACACTTACCTTGAACATGAAGATGATGTCTATTAAGGATATCCATCAAAGGGATTGCATCATTCAAAATCTTCCAAATTAGAAGAAGATCCTTTGGAGGCATAGAAATAGATCCAAAATCATCATTTGGCCTTTTATGTGTGGAGAAAGATATTTTCTTTTTCAAACCAAGTGAGGCCTTATATTCTCCCGTAAAAAACACTTAATTACTTTCTAATTTGGTTGAGGTTGTTTTGAGTAACCATTTAATTTTGCAGTCCTTGTAGAAAGTCAATATTCTATCTTCTTATTTACAAAAATGTCATCAGTCACACTTTTTTTTTCCTTTTTTTAATATTATCATCCGGTATTTGATGGTATCTAGTTCAATGTCTTTAGCTACTTTTCTCAACATAAGTGTCTCCTCTAAGACTCGAATTTTAAACCTAGAAGAATCTAGCAGGGCTTTACATCACTAGATCAATCTGTCTTGGTTATCAGTCACACTTCTACATCATTTCCACAAAACCAATTTAAAAAATGTTTTTTTTGGCTGTAATGACTTAAATAGTACCTCTAATTCTCAATATAAAATCTCACTATAAGTAACATCTTATATTAAAGACTATTTCCTCTTGTTAATGAAAAAGATGAGTGTGTTCATCTTTGGCCCAAAGAAAAAAAGACAAGTTCCATAAACTACTAATCCAAAACTAATGCCCACAAATATGCTGCCAATAATTTGAAAGACTAGATCCACATTCATGGAAAAGCATACCTTCAACCCAAATGCTCATAGATCAAATTTTACTCCGCCATGTCTTATATATAAGAATTTTATACAAATTTGTTTTGATTCTAGATGTAAAACTCAATCAACTTTGTCTTTCAAAAGTATAATTTTTTTCTTAAACTCTCTTTATTAATTAGATATATTAGGAGGATTTTCTATTAAGGGAGTAGTTTTAAATACAGATTATTAAAATGAATACTTCAAGCAAATCAACACATTTTTATGATAATAAAAAATCAACACAATTTTTGCAAACAACTAAAATACATTTTTTTAACATTTCAAATTAATAATGTAACTCTGACATGTGGGATTGGATGGAGTAATTTTTACATCCCAAGATCTAAGAGCAAGCATATAGACTGTCAACATTCTGCAAAATCTGACAACCATTTCAAGCTTTAAAACAAAATCCGAAGCACTCAAACTGGGGATAAGTTGAACATCAAGAAAAGATGAGTAAAAACATTAATTTGTAACGTACATATTTTATCAATGTAACTAACAGAAAATTTAAGCTATAAAACTAAAATATCTTTAAAATAAATTTTAATTAAGCATAAAAATTATAATTAAAAACGTTGGACGAAAACTTTTTTTGGAATGTGTTTAAAATTAAAAACCTTTCAATATGAATAAACCATGATTTCTGAATGACCATTTTTTTCAATGTTAACCTTTTCTGTTTAGTCACTTCCTTTCACGTCACATGTTAACAGCATCTTATATAATCAATAGTCACAGGACACAAGTTTTTTCAGTTTAAGATTTCAAGCACAAGTATCAACAAACAAGACAATAATACAATCTATTCTGCTTTAAGATTTAAGACAACATTATTGGAGCTCCTATTGTTTTTTGATATGCACATCATCATAACATAATTATGGTTATAGAACATATAAACATTAAGCAAGAATAAAATTGTCTTGCAACTTATACCAAATGTAAAGGAATTTGTAATATTTAAGCATTTACAACCTAATGCAAATAGAAGACAGAAAAAGGAAGGGAAAACTACTGAAAAATCCTCCGTTGCAAAATTTATTGCCCAAAAGTACATTAAATTTATTTAAGGACTGAAATGTAACATATATTCAGCAGATGCAACTCTTTAGTTGTGCATCATCTATGTTCAATTATGTGCAAAGAAGACATTTTTACATAACTGAAAAAAGAAAAAAGTTGCACCTGTTGAAAATAAATTAATTGCACACACTCATGTACCTGAGATCTTAAGTACCTTTAGGCAATAAATTTTGCAATGGTGAAATTTTCAGCAATTTACCCAAAAGGAAATGGAAAGATAATAGAACAACCTAATCATCATCCTATGTCAAAATGATACCATCATATTATTTGAAGCAAACAAGCCATCAATGTTGCAGACAATTTCTCTCCACAAAGTGGATGGTTTGCTGCAACAGTGAGTCATTTGATTAAATTTGAAGGTTTAAATTCAATAGTTTTTTTAAAAATACAAATTAATTTGTAACCTAAAAGATTTATTTGAAGAATTCAGAAATACAATGTGGTACTACAATGGACAAAATACCAGACTCATCAATGTTGGGAATGTTGATAGGAAAAATTAGAGAGGTCCAGATGAGAGTGCCTGGTCAAGATCAGCAACAAGATCATTAACATTCTCAATCCCCACAGAAATACGCACAAGATCTTCAGTTAAACCTCTGGCCTCTCGAATTGCTGTGGGTATGGCAGCATGGGACATAAAGCAAGGCAAGCTTATGAGGGACTTACACTCCCTAACAACAACCAACTTCACAAAGTCAGCATTTTTGCAGTAAAACATTCACATCTCAGACATGGGTAGGTAGGTTATCATTGAAACCTCTAACAATGGGTTTATACAATGATTTTTTATTTTTTCGTTCGAAAGGGTTAATACAATGTTTGATCCTTATAGTTTTCCCTCAATTTAGTTTTTGGCCCCTAAAGAACCAAAATGATTTAGGTTTTTATTAAAATAGTCCTTTATTTAGCTCACTAACTCGATATTGTCCATCTAAATTAATCATGAGAGCAATTCAGTCCCTTTAATTTCAATTAGGCTTGTTGTACCCTAACTTTTATATTAAAAAGATTGGAAGGACAAGAGATAACCTTTGGAAAGAAAAAAAATGGAATTAAAAAATTGTCTATAATTACTCTTTTTCATATAATCAGAGACAGGATCATATGAATTTGAACTACATGGACTAAAGTCCAAACTGCTTTTTTTTAAAAAAGAAATTAAAGTGACCAACAATACAATTAAGCCTATTCTTTATTAGCAATTCAAAACTCCTTTATGAGAGCAAACGGAAAAAAATATTTACCAAAACTGACAGTTATGCTAAAGTATTTTGTAGTTTCAACAACATGCTTTGAGAGAGCCAGTGAGCCTGTCAAAAAGCTAAGCACTGATCCTGCCCCCTTTGCCTGCAAAACAGAATCCCAATGAAATATAAAATCATTTCAGGCATAACCAAAAAAAAAAAAAAACATTGAATTTCAACAGGTAAACCATACCTGAGAGTAGTGCAGGTCACGTCCAGGATGACCAGGAAGACCAGCATAGTTTACTTTCTTTACTCGGGGATGGGAGGCAAGAAACTCAGCAATCTTTTGTGCACTCTCCTGCAAAACATTTGGGTTCTAACTATTTTGTTTTATAAAAATAAACAATGGTACTGTATAGGAGTTATCTTAGCACCAAAGTCTAAAATAAAAGCTTAGCTAGAGATATAATCTGATTTTGAGAAGATGAGATTCCAGACATCATTCAAAATTCATTAGTTTATGAAAACCACACTGCACAAGTGTGATCCTGCCGGAATATAATAATAATAATAATAATAAAACATATTATCTCTATGATGCAGGAGGTCCAAAAAGTGTCAAGAATGAGAAGTTGATGAACAAACAAAAAGCATTAGATCAGAACATTAGCAAGTTCCTAAAAATTGTATTTATTATTGTTCTTAGGTAATTTGGAAGCTCTGGAGAAAATATATCAATCCCAAGTTGTTAAGAACATTTTGGCAATACCAGTTCCTCTACTCGACTCAGAAGACCATATTGTTTGGAAGGGAAATGGACTAGGAGTATAGACAGTAAAAGATGGATACAATAACTTGTCTCAGTCACAACCAGTCTGATGAGCATGTGGCATGTTGGAACATGTTATGGAAGTTGAATCTTCCCCCAAGAATCAAAAATACTAATCTGGAAAATCATGCCAGGGATACTGCCCACAACACAAATTCTAAGTCAGCATCACCTTAATATGAAGGAGGCATGCATCTTTTGTGGTGAAGACAGTGAATCTTTACATCTTTGTTTTGTTGTTTTTTTTTTTTTTTTTTTTTTTTTGGTTGTCCTTTTATGAGGTCTGTTAGGTTTGACTCAAGTCTGCGATGTAGATCAGATGCTAACTTGCACTTGGGCATTAAGAGTGGTTGCAGGTCTGGAAAGGCAAACTTTGGATGCACAAGAAGGATCTGGATTGTAATTTGTTGCTGAACCCTTTTCCATATTCGATAAAATCTGGTGTTTTCAAAACCAAAGATGTTTTGCAGGAAAGTCTTACCAATCAAGGGAAGCAATTATACAAGCTGTAAGGAAGTATGCAGCTTTCTTTGATGTAACTCAAAGGAACGTGGGAACAGAAGCTAAGAATAAAGGTGCAAGAGTGCATTTGGAACATCCAAATGGAATCAACTTTATGTAATATGAAGGAATACAGGGTGGGCAGCAAGGTTGGTGAATTTCATTCAAGCATCCCGGACAGAAGCAAAATGCAAGAGATGAGTATCAATATCTTTTATCAGCCATGAGTTTCATAATTGGAGGTACAAGCCACTTAACAAGATGGGAAACTTCAAGTACAACTTCAAGCCCTATGTGATGCGCTGGTTTTCATTGAAATGCAAGGCTGCATCCAGCTATGTCATGATCATCCTCTTATACTACATGTACCAAAACAAACTCACTTCTTGGTAGGTTAGTTCCAACTTTTGGATTAAGGAAACTAAAGGAGGATATGGTATCTCATAAAAAAATTCATGTGTATGTATTTGTGAAGACATATTACCTCAATATCATCGGAAGAAAAAAGAGGTGAAGTAAACTAACCAATTTATCACATAGATTGTACTCAATGTGAATAAATTTAAAGGAAAACAGTCACATAGATTGTACTCAATGTGAATAAATTTAAAAGAAAACAGTCATGTAGTACATTCAGATAATCAGATATTACAGTCAACCATTCCCTTGACTAGAAACTATCAACCAGTAAATGTTTCATAAGGCACCTGTTGCTTCTCAACTCGTAGCTCCATTGTTTTGATTCCTTGCAAACAGAGCCAACAGTCAAATGGAGCTAAGCCCGAACCCACTGCATTTTGTAAGAAATACATATCTTTTGCCAACCTTTACAAGATGATGATCAAAGGGGGAAAAAAAGAGATATTAAAAAAAAGAAAGAGGAAACTCAGAGTACTGATCCACATGATTAATTGAATAAAAAATTATGAAACAGAGAGAAAATGAAATTAAATCATAAATACAATAGGAAATAGTTTACAACATAATAACAAACTTAATGCATGAAAAGTTACTTAGACAAGGCTATTTGAAAACAATGAATAAAGCAAGAAACAGCAAAATGAGTATTATTTCATGATTTTAAGAATCACAAACATCAAGTGTTACGCATCACATACTCATCAACAAAATTTGCGTTTAAATTGAAATTTAGTTCACATATTCCCTGTAGATAATTAACATATACAAAAGTGGCTCTCAAACAAATCAATATCTTCAACACCATTAATGTTTGAGACACACAGAATAAGAGTGGCAACCTTTCGCCTTTCACAGCAATGACACCGGCCATGATATAACTATGTCCTCCAATAAACTTGGTAGCTGAATGCATAACAATATCTGGAAAAGGGGAAAAAAATTGTAGCTGTCACTAAATAGAAATTTCTTTTTCCTTTTTTGTTTTTAAATGCAACACATTTAGCATATAGGGTGGTTTAAACACATTTTATGGATTAGTGAGTTTTTTAATATGTATATGTATTGCCCCCAAAAATTGCTTCACTTCACACAAAAAGTGAAAAGAATTAAAAGTATGAAGAGACCAAATGTGACCTCTTAAGTATTCCCAAATCCCAATTGCCAGTTCATGTTAACAAGCATGTCATTAAGTTGTTAAATCTAATTATACTTCATCATATTGCAATGGCTATATCAATACCTGCTCCAAGTTCCAATGGCTGGCATAACACAGGAGACATTATACTATTGTCCACCAATAAAAGAGCACCATGTGCATGAGTCATTTCTGCTATTTTCTGGAATAAACGAGCAAAATGTAAGAAAATTTTTAATATTGAATTAAACCATTCAGAATAATTCCATGCTACAAGTTCATATCATACATATTATTTGAGGTTGGGTCCATGTAAGAACTAGATAAAAATTCAATAGGCATGAGCCTTTTGTTCTTTGCTTATGCAAGAAGAGGCAAGAATGCTACTGATGGACCTTTAATAACTTATACCACTAAGAACAAGTGAACAACAAAAAGAGAGATAAGTATCGAGGACTCAATGATATTAGAAAGGGCAAGAGGCAACTACTAACCCTGTACATCAAGGCAGTTAGAGGACAGAGAGAAGGATGAGTTGGGTAAAATACAGGGTGGGGTTTCAGTGAAAGAAGCAGGAGGCATGTGCACTAAGCGCAGGAAAATCTAGCCACTCAAAGTGCAAGGAGAGGGTCCCTCTGAACGTGGCTGTTTTTCCTTAATTTTCCACAGACGTAGCTATCTACTAGACTTGAAATACACTCTGTACTAAAATGAAATATTGTGACACTTAAAATATTGAAGTTCAAATACGACATATACTGAAAAAATAATGTGCTTTTCTTTATTATATTTATGAGTTTATTTTACCACTGTGTTGAGAACAGTTACATCAAAGGCAAGTGACAAGCAAGAAAATCAAGAAACATATATAGCCAGAAAAACTGAGACCAATTGAATGACCAAAAAACTAAAATAATGCCAACAGCAGCAATAATAATATAACAACATAGTTTACTCAAAATAATAAGTAATATTAACATCAACTATATATTGTGACAAAAAATCAATCACTTCATCTTTTGTATTCCCATCCAAAGACAATTAGAAGTAATTGAAGTTTCTTCTAAGATGCTTATGCCTTGTAACAGCCCAAAAGAAGACAAAAACAAAATGCTTCCATCTTATAAAAGAAAACAGCTTACTCGAATATCAGATATTTGTAACCGAGGATTGGTGGGACTCTCCAGCCACACCAACTTAGTCCGAGGTCCAATAGCAGAGGCTACCTCCTCCAAATCACTTGTATTTACTCTTCTGGACTTGCAAGCATTACAACCTCATCATCAGTGAAAGCCATAATTTTTGGAATCAAATAATCAATCCAACAATAATTTGTTTCCTGACTCAACTCCATGGGAAAAAACGTATGAAAAGCCAAAAAATCATACTGACCTCACCACAACTCCAGACCTCGTAATTACAGAGGAGAGTAGTCTATCTGAACCACCATAGATATCATCTCCAGCAACAATTTCATCACCTACATGCGATTATACAAGTAAATGACAATAAAAGCAATCAGTTCAGAATACATAATCTCCAATGAAAACTATGACAAGATATGGCACAAGTTAGCTCTGTTATATTTATACAATGAAAATAAAATTATATGTACTCCCAGGTGAAGCTTATCGAGGAAAAATATATATATATAATCACAACCACCTAATATTATAATCTCATACCAGAATAAATACTTAAATTATCTAAATGCCATCTCAAACATTGTATCAGAGAAAAAAAATGAAGACAAAATGTAAAATAAGTATGTGGTATCAATATTTATCAAAGCAAGCTTATTAATATAAAAGCTTGAATTTAAAAAAAAAATAACTTTGATTTCTTGTACTGCTATGTACTTATTTACTGCACATAATATGTTAATTGAATATATATCTACAAATTTTGAAATTTACTTTTCAGGCTCAAAAATACTTAAGCTTATTGTTGTTTATGATGAGAATTTTGGATCAACTAATGATCACATTTTATTAACAATGATTTTATTTAATCTGAGAAATTTAATTTTGTAATTGCTCTGTCTATATTAGCCATTATTATACAGTATAAGGCTTGCACTATAAACAAGAGGCTACTGCAAGTCAAAAAACACACCGCATACATTTTCATCATATTCTCTCTTTTCTCATACTCTCAAACTCAAGTCATCAACCCACATGCTAGGTGGAGCACTGAATTGCTTGGTTTGAAAAACATATTTGTACAAATGCACAGTGCTAAAAAAGCACTTTATTCAACCACTTATGTTACAAACTACTTTAAACAGATATACTTTCATGCTTGCCCTGTTTTAAAAGCTGAGTTACAAGAACAAAACAGACAAAGATGAAGAAAAGCACCAGTTTCAAAAAGTTGACTAACAGCACTCAAAGCAGCCATTCCACTACTGAAGCAAAAGGCTCTATCTGCGTTGTCAAGCTTTGCTAGTATCCTGACAATACAAAATAAGCCAGGTAAAAGAGGTTGGACAGAAGAAACAGATATAGACCGAATCAAGACAACAAATGAGGTCAAACCTTTCCAAAGCATCTCGGGTAGGATTTCCACTTCTGGTATAGTCATAAGGACCATTTTCTGTTGCAGAAGGCTGCATGAAAAAGTATAGAAGACAAGCGCAATATAAAAAGAATATCATGGAATAGAGATACTAAATACACAAAATAACTAAAGGGCTCAGCATGTACAGATCAAATTTTCACCTGCTTAAAAGTAGCAGTTTGGTAAATTGGTGTACTGACTGCTTCATAAGGATCAAACTCATTATCAAAATTCATTAACACCGTAGAAAGACCAGGCTCACAGATCTGTTCATCTACAAATAGAAGTTGCAACTCTTTATGTATAAAATAAAAAATATATATACAGTATCAACACAAGAAACATGGCAAATACCAATTGAGCACTCTGCAATACTGTCCACCAAAGCCGATGTGCTCACTTTCATCTCCCTATCAATTGAACAATTCAGTCTGAACCCCTTTGCACAAAGCAGTTGGTTTGACTTCAAATTTGCCAACTTGTAAAATCCCAAGCTCTCCCACATATTTCCAGTAGGTGCAGTCTGAAACACAATGAGAAATGTAAACACTATGCATAGACTACAATTGGAATATTAATTTTAGCAATGTCTTGTTTGTCCTCTTCATAAAGGTTAGATACAAAGTCAGACCCTCCCAGCATATGAAATATTATCACAGTAGTTTTCCAGTAACTACAAGAAGTGCATTTTTTGGCTAAAGATTCCAACACCTCAGTTAGTACCAACACTTTGTACTACATGATATAAGGAGCATAAAGTGTTTGAAACAATTATCGCTGTTACCTTAGCTTGGAGATCAATAGTGACTGGAGTAACAATAGGCCTGGAAAAAATTGAGGCTAAAGCCATCACAAAAGATCAAGAGCGAGCTAGGTTTTTCTTATGCTCTTCAAGGCCGTTGAGTTTCAATGTGGTTTTTCTTAGGCATACAGACTGCCTATTGCCTAAACAACAATTTCTTGAGCATCTCTGCTCACCACCATCAACTTAGCATTTCAAGTCACCCAAGACGCCACAGAACTCCATGTCACACACAACCTAACACAATCATAACAGAACCAGTTCAAAGCCAACACAACAAGGTACCAATTATGTAATAATTCAGTAGCAATGCAACAAGGTATCATGCAATTTAGTAAAATGTAAAGCACCAACTGATCCAGCTCAAAACCACCACAAAAAGCAACAATCATAACAGTCAATTCAAGACTGTATTAGAACTAATCGTGAAAAACCAGCAGACCTATAGCGCATATACAAAGCTCATTTGATTAAAACAAAATGCAAAGCTTCCAATGATCAATGAATTGATTCCTTGAAACTTCAACTGAAAAGCATCTTATTCAATAAACGCAAATTGCAAAGCTTCCCACAGACTGATAACCTTGGTTATAGGTAGAATCTTCAACACGTAAAATGCGGTTATTTGCATAACCTAAAAATACACAACAGACTAGTTTAGCTTGCCGATAGGCAGAAGGCAGATAAATAAGATGATTGAAGAAGACAACATGTCTGAATCTCTCCCTCTTGACAGCTGTGGATAACAGGGGACGATGCCTATGGAAGACACAAGTGATGATAATGCCAACTCAGAGAGAATGACTATAAAAATAATAAGCACAAGAAGGTTCCCACAGGTGAAATCATAGAAGATCATTATTAGATTAGTCACCAATTCTAGATGCCAACTTGCACTTTCTTGTCCTCTACTTATGTAACAGGACGAAGTAGGAAACCAACCAGAAGCAGACGTAATGCGGAAATTTTCAAGACAGAAATAACAGTCAACTTTTTTAGTTGTAAAGTGAATTGCACAAGGTGGCCCTCTCAATTCAAAAGCTTCCTTCAAACTTTCTTCCCCAACTCTTCTCCAATTAATTATCTGTTTTGATCCCTTCCCCCATTCCGCAACTCTTTCTTTCTCAAAACTAAAATCAATTCACCACGTCCATTCATGATTTATTTAAACAAGAAAGCAGAGAGTTACTAAGCCAGCAAATCAGGAACAGAAATGGAGGCCGCAAGCCAAAAGCAACAAACAGGAGGGACTTTCAACAGAGAACAGAAGGCAGAAACGAACCTGAAGAAGCACAAAAACCAGAACCAGAACCTCGACGAGCTATGGCGGAGTCGATCAGCAATAACGAAGCAGAAAACAGCGGGTGAAGCAGAGAGTGCGAGCAGTGAACCGGAGGGGGCTAGCCAGCTGAAAGGGGGGATTCTGACTGTTTTTTCGTTAATGCCTCGTTAGGTTATGACTTATGAATCAAACGGCCAAGATTATTAAATGATAATTCGAGGGGCAGATAGTTCCTCATAATTTCAGTTTTGTCTTTTGTGGCGGCTGTAATAAATTGGTGGTTTGTTTTTTTTTTTCTTTTCTTTCTTTCTTTCTTTCTTTTTCTTTTTTTTTTTTTTTTTTTTTTTTTTTTTTTTTTGGGAAGTGATTTTAGAAAGAGTTTTTATCTGAACTTACTTGCGGAAATACGCTTAAAAACACATTTTTTATGCTTCTCAGTAAGCAATTAAATTTTTACTTACCCTTCTCAGCATGGTACTTATGCGGTCAAAGGCTCAAAGCCCTTCTTACTATGACCTACCAAAACATAAAAACTCTAACTCAATTTTATCTTTATTACATGATTTTTCTTTATTTCCAATCATTTCATTTGATTAGGAGCTTTTATTAGAATATTTTCTAATCGTGATTCTTCTTCTATTTACTTTGGTACGATGCAAAAACTTTAATTAATTATATCATTTTTTCCTTTTATAAAAAAATAGAATTGTATATTCATATAAAAAGTCTTAATAATATAACTTATAAATAAGAATAAAATAACCATTCCAGAATGATATGCCATTGTATGACTAGAGGAGTCTATATAAACATATGCATATCTGTTAGTATACACAGCGGAGAGGTTAAAAGTTGAGACTCAACCACATGTGGTGTGGAGCCGTGAAACTTTATGAATTGTGATTGGTTGGTGATGTTATACATCATATATCATTTTCTAAATTTATGGATTGTGAGCAGATCATGAAAGCATTTATATTTAGGTCTTCTAATTTTTTTTGGTAAATTAATTATTCTAATATTTCACTCAAAAGAATGATCATATGACTAATATATGTTTAATTCATCTTGTAATCTCATTTTGAGTATTAAGTGACTATTTAGATTAACGGCGAAGTTACTTTTTAAATGTGATTTATGGTGTACGAGATAAATATATGAAATGAGTTTTGTCTCGACTTGCGTAAACGTATTTTCTGAACTCAGCTCATAAAGGCACTAATTCATCTTGTAATCTCAAATAGGATTGAAAACAAAGAGTCATTCTACACACTAGTGCAAAAAAGGGCTTTAAGACCGCCTCATTTAGAGCGGAGAATCGACACTCCGGTCTTAAAGGAATGACCGGTGGCAATTCCGTAAATATAAAGAACTTCTTGCATCGGACCAATTTCTCACCGTTCTTAAAAACATTATTGAGACCGACCAAAAAACAACCGGTCTTAAAAATTGAATTGAAATTTCAATTACTTACTAAATATATCTCGGATAAGCCGTACTTATATTTTACGCGGTAAAACATAATGAGGAAAAATTTAAATATAAAAAGTCTAAATTTTTAAGACCGAACTTATCAAAAAGACGGTCTTAAAAGTTTTCTTTAAGACCGGACATATGATACTTCCGACGAAAAAAAGTTCATTAATATTAAGACCGGCGTTTTATAAGGAACGGCCTTAAAGGTTAAACTTTTAAGATCGTACTTTTAATATGACCGGGATTAATGTAAATATTAAGACTGTCTCTTTTGCATCCGGTCTTAAAAATCAACGCAAGATATACATTTCTTCGCGAAAGCTTTTGTTACTCGTGGAGAACCTCTGTTCACGTTAAGAAACCCTTCATGTTGCATTACCTCTCTTCCTCGCCCACGTACCATCGCCCTTGTTACTCTCTCATTTGCTCGGGCATTCCTCTCTTCTGTCTCGAAAATGGACGGTGAAAACGATTCTATTCGTGTTCGGCAACGCCGGTTCTGGTGTGGATTGGTGTGAGTGAGAACAAACCCTCTTCATCTCACATGAGGCTCGTAATCGCCCGCACGCCGTGGTAGAAGAGGCACACGAATGATGGATGTGACCCTAAGTCGGACTTACGGGTCAAAGCTCGAGATTCGGTTTGATGCAAGGTTGGAACCGTCGGTCCTAATAAAAGCAAATATAATAGTTTTGTACTGTCTAGCACGTGAAGAAGGTTAGCATCTTGACGGATGAGTGGAAAAGTGTGGACTCTAAGAATGTAAAGGATCCTATTTGGGAGACTATCCGGGTTACATACACCGTCCCCGACTATCGAAGTTGAAAGACAAGACATTGTCTTATTATGCGATCGGTGGAGGAAGTTTAAGACCTTTCTCGCTAACACGTATATTTTCTCCGAGGTTCCTTTGCCAAACATCCTTGGGAAGTTTACACATTTATTGATAAACGAATTTGGCGACAATTTGTTCTTCGCGGATCACTCCGAAGCTCTGGTGAGTTTATATTTAGTTTTGTTTTCCCTTTTGTTTGCTTATTAACTTGTGCGGATATGTGAATGTTATTGTGTTCATGTAATCCTGTTAGTTATAGAATGGTTCGGTGTGTGAATAGAAGTATACATTTCCCGCCTTTGTCTATGCAAGTCGATATGTCAACCCCGAAAAGGTAAATTACGATGAGAAGGTATTAATTGTGTAATGGTTTGTCTTGCAAAGGAGGAAATGAATAGTCTTAAAACGGGGAAACTTTATATACCCAATTGTTACTATCTAATGGGGACTACCGATCCCACTTTGGATGCCTTAAAAAGGATCAAGTTTGTATTATTATTCGTAAGCATAATTCTCTTTTGTTTCTTAACCTATCTATCTAGCTAGCACTACAAAACATAGCTCCAATTTCTTCTACAATTCTACATCTTCCTTAAATAAAATGTTGAAACTTGATGAAGTCAAGAATTTGACTACTTGTTTGATTGACGTTCATATAAAGCAAAAGTTCTCTAATTTCGTTAGTGACATGCATGGCATTTGGAATTCATAATTAATAGATGTTTTCAATCGATTCACGAAAAGAAGGGAACAAGCACGGGGAGATAGGTAGAAAGAATGATTGCCCTCATAGGGCTTCTCATGGCGGATATCAAAAGGCCGAAAAAGATTTGATGGCGGCCAAGCGGAAGAGATTGGATGATGAAGCGAGAATCCAATCCTTCGTGATACATGCTCCTCCATCTCCAATACGTCGCGAGGAGTTGTGGTTGCATATTCGGTAAAAGCCAAGCGGCGCCTACACGAGTGAACAAACTCGTCTAGTTCTTTGAAAGAATTGTAAGTATCGTTATTGTTATTTTTAGTTACTAAACATGTTTCATTACTAAGCTTCTCGTTATACGTATATTACGGGAAGATCTTAAAAAGAAAGAAACGAGAGGGATCTTTTGTGTCGGACGGGAGGAATGATGTTCGACCGTTGCGGCCGAAAAACCGGATCACCGGGGCGTGTAAGGGGGATTGGAGGATGGGTAGGCATAAAGCAAGTCTTTGGTACATCCAAACGCCATAGACAAAGTATGGTTATCCGGGAGGAGATGGACCAGACGCTGGCTGCTAAAGAAGCTTCAATGACTACAATGTTTCAATCCCAGATGAGCCAGATGAGGGAGGAACTGAGTCAGATGAGGCTACTTTTGAGCAATCGTCCAGAGACCAGTGTTCCCTTCACACACTCACCTGCTGCGTGCGGCGAGCACTAGAGGGAGCTGCATTGTTGGACGATCGAGCAACCTTGTGACCTTTATGTGGAGGATCCCGATCATCATGATGGATGATTATTGGTTGCAAAAGGATTGTTCACAACTTGGGATCAGCTTGTACACCACCAACAAATGCACGATGATGAAGTCGAGTGTCGGTTGAAAAGGTGATCATTGATGCACCGCTCCCTCTCCAAACCGATGAGTGAAGCTTGTGAGTGATGTCAAGGAACCTTCATCCCTTGGCCGGTGATGCTTGTACATGTCTCTCTTGCTCTGAAGCTTCAACCCCTCCTCCTCAAGTTCCATCCCCTCGTCAAGCTCCATCGCCTCCTCAAGCTCTATCCCCATCGCTAAGTTGGCTCTTTGCCAGGAAAAAATATCCGATCGATGAAGAGTGGATATTTTAAGGATAAATCGTGGCCTGCCAATGAAGTAGTAGGCGTCCCTCATCCTCGGCCCATTCAAGTTGACACCGTTGATGTTGAGTCCTGCTTTGCTTCCTCGACAGTGCGCTTCTTCGACGAGTTGTTCAAATTTTTATGAAGTAAGTATCTTCTCGTCTATGAGTACATAATTTAAATGCATCGTTTAGACATACATACATATATACTAATTCCCCGATCGATGTCATTATTGTAGGTTCTTGCATCATGAATTGGTTCAAAATGGCGGGATCAAAGATTTTGGATTCTTGTGCCCTGTCTATTCAAGTCAAACATCCATGGAGGAGAGACAGGAGTACATATCAAAGAGGTTGTGTGAAGTGAGAAGAAAGTTGTACTTTTATCCATTCTTCCATAGGTACATATCAAAAATCTTGTCCGCAATTCACTTAATTATGCTACATATATCCGAGTATAGTTTACTTTTGTGAATTTTCAGCCGCCATGGCGATTGGTCCTCATGTGCATTGAGGAGCATAAAGTTATCTTCTTATGCTCCACTCACGGTGAGCCATTGCCTACGTTGGTGCGGACCATCAACGAGTAAGCATGTCATTTTGATTCTCTTGTCGAAATCTCTTTGTGAATTTTCGGTGAATCATTGATAAATTTGTGATTTTGATGATAGTGCCATGAGGACCTTCCAAAGAGTAGAAAAGAAAAGGCGTGGTACTCGGGACAAAGACCCCATATGGTACGGACCGGAGGTTGGTACAATATTTGTAGCACTTATTTTGCCTTGTGAACTTGGTCATTAAGCTATATATATGCTCTTATATACCCGTCGGCAACCACCGGCGTCCAACTTATGTGGCCAGTAAATCATGAAACACATGTATGATATTACCACGCGAGGGGATACTAAATTAACTGCAAAGGTAAATGTATTTGATGTTACATATTATGCAAGTTAATTCAGTTTAAACTTCTTGTTACAAATGAAATATGCACGCAAGTTAATTCGATTCTTGTCTTTGATGTTACGAGATGTTTCAATGCAAAACTCCCTTTTCTCATGATGAACTGGAGCACATACGCAATGTGTTTTGTGAATATCTGTATGGTCTGATCTTAGAGTCACAAAAAGGACAATAATTAATGTCCTAAATTCATTTGTAAGTATATTACGTAGCAACAATAATCGATCTTACGTAAATTTGTTTATTTTTTTGAACAATTCATTTGTAAATATACATAGGCAATGTAAAATTCAATAAATAAATTTAGTTAATTTTTCGAACAATTTTCTTGTGTCCATTTTGGGTTTCGAATGTATTATTGGATGGTGGATATAGCTATTTAATTTAGTGTTTGAAATTTTAGACTTTTAGGACCGTTCATTAACAGCATGTCCGGTCTTAAAGGTCCGCAAAAGTCTTCGGTGTAAAAAGTATGAGACTTTTAGGACCGTATATTGCTTTAGTGTCCGCTCCTAAAAGCTTAAAAGTCCGCATGACTTTTAGGATGTATTATAAAAGGTCGGTCTTAAAAGTCACTTAACTTTTAGGACCGTATTATTATAAATAATCGGTCTTAAAAGTCCTTTGCTTACAAGTCTGCTTAACTTTTAGGACCGTATGTTTTTATTTGTGCGATCTTAAAAGTCAATCACCTTTAAATACCTCTTTTCGAGACAAATTAAATGGATAGGGTTGAAGACAAACGAGGTTCGGCGTTCGCTCAGCTAGATCCTTCATTATCATCGTTTTTACCTTTCCATGTGTAATAAAGCATTATCGGTGTCCTTTTTATTTTGTCTTTTGTCTTTTTGTCGAGAAAAAGAAGGAAGATAATGAAAAGGACACTTTGTTTCTAACATGGGGAGGTAAAACCGACGATAACAAAGGTCCAACCTTGAAAAGAATAGTCACTTTGTTTGTTCTTATCCGAATAAGGTAAAAGATCCTTTTTTTGATGTTCTTAAGCGTATTCGTGAATTTCGTTGTTGGATTTACACGAGGACAATGTTTTGTTTGTTTCCTTTTTGTCGGAAAAAGAAAGACGATAACGAAAAGGACAAGAGGCAATCGGATATGGAAACCCAAAGCGACAAAAATGGCGGTGTTTTTAGGACCGTCGATTTACTAACTAAAGTCTTCGTTATTTTATTTTAGGTTTTTTAGTCGCCATTATCCATCCTTCATAGTTGCCTTGTTTATTGCTTTCCAGGTTCGGATAATGGATAAAGTACTAAACTCGCACGAGAACAAAATTTAAAAATATTTTATTTACTAATTTTTTTACGCTGCCCCTATATCACAAAAACAAAAAAAACAAAAAAAAATGCAACAAAAAAAAAACTAATCCCTCTCGTAGTCGGAGAGGGAGGGGGCGTTGGAGTCGTCGGAGTTGTCGGAGTCGTCTTTAGCGGGATCGTACTTCACGTCATTGGCGTGGAGTACCATGTTCAGCTTGTTGTTCATGGTATGAGCAAGCTGAACCAATTGGCCCAAATGTCGATCGATTTGATCGACGCGGGTCACTGATGGATCGCACCAACGCTTCACGGTCGGATTTGGAGGAGGCGGTGGTGGTGGGGGCTGAGGTTGAAGAGGAGGAGGAGGAAACGGAGGACTGGGGGAGAAGAATGTGAAGAAAGTACAAGTAACAACGGGTTTAAATAGAGAACCCATCCCGAACAATATGAAACGCGGAAACTTTAATGAGGAGACGTATTGTTCATCGAATACGAGGAGACGCCTAGTTGGGAAGTTTATCGGAAAGTTTGAAGAGACTCTGCATCATTCATTTGAACAGTGTGTAAGTACCGGGTAAATGATAAAGGTCGGTCTTAAAAGTAAGACTTTTAGGACCGGACTTATTATAAAAGATCGGTCTTAAAAAAAATAAATAATAGAATTTTATACCGCATACCTATAAGTACCGGGTTAATGATAAAAGGTCGGTCTTAAAATAAAATGAATTGCAAAAATATTAAATAATGGAATTTTATACCGCGTACCTATAACTCCTTATTAATTCCTCACTACCTCGTAACTCCAAACTACGTACGTACGTGGCTATCGAGAAACTTGACTCTTGCCTTTATTAATTAACTCCTCATACCTCTCGCCCCAATTTGCTCAAACCATGGTTAGATACAAGAGAACCGCTCGTAGGGGTGCTCTTAGTCGTGATGCTCGTGCCTTCCGTCGATCGTTATACGGTGCGCCTCCTCCATTGAGAGTCCGTCCTATTGTGACAGAAGAGTCTCGGGTCGTTGGACCCATTGTTATTTCTTCGGATGATGAAGAGGTTCCCGCTCCCCCTCTCCAACCTTTTGGCCCCACCGCGACTACTATCGACCCCTCTCCTCTTTCCTCTAATGAAGCATTGTGGTGATTCGAGTAAGACGAAACTTGCTTGATCTCCGTGGGAAATTAATGTTGTTCGGGCCGAAATCGCCAAGGCTTTGGAGGATAATAAGCTTTAGGAGATGTTTAGTTAGATTCTTGTTTTTGATAATTTTATGCTTGTTTTTCCTTTGTAATTTTTCTTGTGTACGTGCATATGCAAGTAATATATGTAATTAAAGAAACTCAGTTTTCCTTTAATTTTTATTCATTCGATTCTTTGCGCTCGCCAAATCCTTTTTAGAAATCACAAAAACGAGGAATTTTAGGACCAGGAGTATTATAAAAGCGGTCTTAAAAAATTTTATATATAGAACCGTCTACTTTTTAATGAACCGGTTTAATTGTCTCAATTTAGGTCCGGATATTATAAAACTCGGTCTTAATAAAATCCAAAATATAAAGCATGTCTCGCTCGTCGCGCGGAATATTAAATTTCCCTCTCGAACTTCTCTTGTCGCGCCTAAAGTGTTACTCGGGTTACGTCGCCACTTCGTCGTTTGGTTCGCGTTGCTCTCTCGACAATCACTTTCTAGTTCCTTAGCTAAACGTCTATAGACCAAGTTTGTAAGAGGTGTTTCGGTTATATAACTTTATGATTTTCCTGCTCATCGTTCGGGTTTTTCTGGGTTGAGCGAAATCGATCAAATGTTCTTGTGGGTTTTTACGTGTTGTTAATGTATATTGTATTTTGAAGATTATAATTGCACTTTAGACCTACCCAACTGACCAATAAATGTTTTTAGGTTACTCTTGTCTGTCTCCGCAACATCAACGTTCGTGGCGGGAGAAGAAAGACTAAGCAAACACATTTGAATTTATATGCTACGGTGAGTCCACAAGACCTTCACGCGATGCATTTAATTTCCTCGTCATGCATTTATTTTGGTTCTTGGATTCACTGCGATACATTTATGACCAAAAGTGATTCTTCGTTACGCATTTAATGAGCAAGTTTATCCGGAAAAAAAAGGAAAAAAAAGACATAACCGACATTTGAGCATATATATGTATGTTAAATCTTTCCGTTTATATATATAGGAATTCTACTATGGATCACGGTTGGATAAATGCTAAACGGACGAGTGTTGAATATCGAATGGGGTGAGGGACTTTATAAAATTTGCTAAACAAAATGCCCATGTGCGAGGGTGGGAAGTTTTATTGCCCTTGTGTAAAATGTTTGAATGAGAGGCGACTAAGTCCTGAAGTTATACACACACATTTAATTTGTGAAGGAATTTGTAAGACTTATACAGTATGGGTATGGCATGGTAAAAAATACCAAGTGGATCTCAACATAGGGAAGTGGCCTTTGATGATAATGACACGGATATGGATGATCACATAGAGGACATTATCCGTGATGTAGGAGAAGAGGCTTTTCATCAATTACATGCATATGGTAATATGTGCGGTGATGCGAGACCCCTCTATACCGTGGGTGTAAAAAATACCAATTGTTGAATCTTTGTATTGAAATTGGTGAGCTTGAAGGCACGTCATGGATGGAGCGACAAGAGTTTTTCAGAAATGCTTGAGGCTTTTAAGGACATGCTTCCGGATGATAATGTGTTGCCGCATCGATACTATGATTCTAAGAAAATACTTTGTCCACTGGGGATGGAGTACAAAAAGATCCATGCATGCCCGAATGATTGCGTATTGTATAGAAAAGAGTTTGAAGAGGAGCAGAATTGTCCGAAATGTGAAACCCCAAGGTACAAGTCAAATAAGGGGCCTACAAAAGTGTTGTGGTATCTTCCAATCATACCAAGGTTCAAGCGGTTGTTTGCGAATTAAAATGATGCAAAAAATTTGAGGTGGCATGCAGATGAGAGGATTTCTGATGGAAAGCTTCGACATCCGGCCGATTCTTCTCAATGGAAGAAAATCGATCAATTATTTTTGAACTTCGGCGAAGAACCTAGGAACCTTAGGCTTGCCCTTAGCACGGATGGCATGAATCCATATGGAAGCCTTAGCAAAGCATACATAGTTCATGGCCTGTACTACGATTATTTACAACTTATCTCCAATGTTATGCATGAAACGAAAGTACATCATCTTTGTCTATGTTGATTTCGGGACCGAAACAACCCGGAAATGACATTGATGTTTACCTTGACCCTTGATCGAAGACTTGAAGGAGTTGTGGGCGCGAAGGTGTTGATGTTTTTGACTCTTTCAAGAAGGAGGTGTTTAAAATGTGAGCCATGATATTTTGTACTATAAACGACTTCCCGAGATATGGGAACTTGTCGGGTATAGTGTAAAAGGCCATAAAGCATGTCGGTTTGTGAAGAAGGCACACGCTACCATCAACTTCAACATGGAAGAAAGACGGTTTATCTTGGACATAGGAGATTTCTTAGACGGGGCCACCCATATCGTGGATTAAAGAAAGCCTTTTTTGGTGGCCAAGAGTATGAAGATGCTCGGTGGCATTATTTGGGGAGCAAGTTTATGAAAAGGTGAAAAATATCAATGTCGTCTTCGGTAAGGCGCAAAGAGTAGAAAAAAAACAAATATATGGAAAAAGAGATATGTATTCTTCGATCTTCCATATTGGCGCAATCTTGATGTGAGACACGGTATTGATGTCATGCATGTGGAGAAAAACGTATGTGATAGTATTGTCGGCACGCTTCTCAACATACAAGGTAGTTCCAAGGATGGTGTGAAGGCAAGATTGGATCGATAGCAATGGGAATACGCGAAGAGTTACATCCAAGGCCGGATGGGAAGAGAACTTATTGTCCCAGGCTTCTCATACTTTGTCTAAGGATGAGAAACGAAGTTTTGTGAGTGTTTACATGGCACAAAAGTTCCCACGGGGTATTCTTCAAATTTGAAGAGGCTTGTATCGATGAAGGACTTGAAATTAGTAGGCCAAAAGTCTCATGATTGTCATGTCTTGATGCAACGGCTACTCCCAATAGCTATTCGAGGCATCGCGAATATGATCTTCGGGTCGTTTTGACTAGACTTTGTGTCTTCTTCAATGCGCTTTGTGGTAAAGTTTTCGAGATTGAAAAGTTGGATGAATTGGAGAATGAAAGATATCTTATCTTGTGCCACCTTGAGAAGCTTTTTGTTCCTACATTTTTTGACATCATGGTTCATTTAATTGTTCATCTAGTGAGGGAGATAAAGATGTGCGGCCCTATCCATTTACGGTGGATGTACCCGGTTGAAAGATCTATGAAATTCCTAAAAGGGTACGTGAAGAACGCATACCGCCGGAAGCATCGATTGTTCGAGAAATATGTTTCGAAGAAGCCATGGAATTTTGTCAAAATTATTTGGCCAAAGTAAGACATATTGGGCTTCCAAAACGTCGGCATGCGATGGGGGTAGACGAGGGGCTTCCGTAAAGAGTGTGGATCGATGAATTGTCACAAGTCCACTTATACATCTTGAATAACGTCGATGAAGTTCAAGCCGCATAGCCGCACGTAAAGCATTTGTAAGGAAAGAAAATCATCGAATGATGAACAAAGGTTGATTAGGGAGCATAATGAGAACTTTTGCAAACTGGTTCAAACAAAAGGTCGAGGAGAGGAATGTGTTTCGATACAATCAAATGGTTAGCGAGGTGGTCCGAGGTTGATGTCGTAAGTTGGAATTCGTATGTGATCAATGGTTATACATTTTACACGAAGTCCCTAGATGATACGAGCACAGTCCGGAAACAGTGGTGTTATGTTAGAGGTGAATCTATGCACTTCTCCAGTTCGAAAGACAAGAGCCCTTTATTGGCGGTCATGCCATATTATGGGGTTATTGAAGAGATTTGGGAAGTGGACTATGTGAAAATTAGATTTCCCATTTTCAAATGCAAGTGGGTTAATGTCAATAATGGTGTTCGGATCGATCGGCTAGGATTTACATTAGTCGATGTCAATGGTAGAAGTTTTGGAGATGAACCTTTTATTATGGCAGACCTGGCAAAACAAGTGTTCTATATCACCGATCAAGAAAATAAAATGTGGTACGTAGCTCTCCAAGGAAAGAGGGTCATTGATATTGATGAGGAAATGAATTCAAATTATGGTATTCCGAGAGTACTCATTTTTCAAGGGTCTACCGGACATGAACGAAGAAGATGAAGCGGATAATGAACCCGGCATAAGAAGTGATCATCAAGAAGGGATATGGGAAGATATCACTTTATAAAAGAGTCAATTCATAAGGTAATATTCATATGCAGATTTCTTTGAAGACTTTAAGGCTTTAACTATATATATTATATTCCTTCTATCTATGTTCATAGTTAATGTCAACGACTATGAATTTTGTTCTTGTTTTATTTTTGTGGCGGGATCCGATCCAAAGGGGCATGTTATATAAGAGGATGTTACGTTGTTGGGTGGGGGAATCAGATGAAGGCATGGTGAATATTATTTTGGGCGCATGTATGTTGTACTTGTAACTTATTGTATTTGTAAGTAAGTTATCTTATTGTATGAATTAATTTAGGTGTTGTAGTCATAGTAATCATTAATTAAGAGGCCAAATAGCTCATGGTGAATAATATTTGTATTCTTTTTCCAATTCAATTTATTCAAATAATTGTTCATAGCTTGTAGCTTAAAGTATCGACTTTTATGTCTTTGGATTGGGTAGTGGATTTTGTATATATATATATAATCGGGAAGAAACGGCGGGGAAAAATTCGGGAAAATTTAAACTAGAAAATAATAAGCCGGTCTTAAATGTTCACTTGTTAAGATAGGATGTAATTATATGACCGGTCTTAAAGGTCGGGACGACTTTTGAGTTTTGATATTAAACCCGGTCTTAAAAGTTGGTCTTTTAAGACCGGTATATTTAGAAGTCCGATCTTAAATCAAAATCTTTAAGACCGGATGTATTTATCATCCACTCTTGAAAGTCAGTCTTTTAAGACCATGTATAATTAGTCGTCTGATCTTAGGAGCCGCTATTTTTCAGACCGTATGTGTCTTGTCCGGTCTTATAATTACGATCTTTTAAGAGCGGCCTATTTTTTGGCCGATCTTAAAAGTTGAGCTTTAGAACCGAACAAAAAATATTTCGGCTTCATTTAGTACAACTTTTTAAGACCCAAGTTTTTAAATGTCCGGTCTTAAAAGAGTTTCTTTAAGACCGGTTTGAGTCCGGTCTTAAATGGTAGACTTTTAATAAATTTGGAACAAGACCGGCCGCATATCCGGTCTTACGACCCCTCTTTTGTCCGGTCTTAAAAGCATTTTTTGCACTAGTGACAACAATAGTAGCAACAAAGTCTTTTCCCACTAAATGAAGTTAACGAAATAAATCGTATAATGTTATTGTATTTTACTAACCAAAAGATCTTATTTAATAAGTTCATTGAATGTTCTCTTCTATCTTATGTCTATTTTATAACTCATCCTATGTTTAACAAACTTCACCTATGTTTTATAGCACTCCCAAGCTTGCATAAAGGAGGAAGGTTATGTTAGGCCCTCAACAACTGAGATTTTTGAGCAAACCTGGAATCAATAAACTTGTTGAATATCCACATAAGATCGAAGCACCAATATGAACTCTGATAACATTCATATGGCAAATTCACCATTGGGAGAAGAGAGCCAAAGAGAGAAATTTTAGGAAGTTTTCCATCAGTGTATCAAGTATCAACACTTGACACCCACAAACCCAATATTTCGTTCTAACACGTATGGGTAGTTATTCTCACTTAAATTTTGAATCATAAAGATATAAAACTTCATATTTGGACCCATATTATTCCTTATTTATTAATAACCCCATTTATTTTTGTTTGAACCCTAATCCAAAGGTGAACTAGGTATATTCCAACAACAACCAATATAAAACTTATCGATTCTTATGATAGGGGACAAGCGAAAATTCTATTTTTTTTTTTTTTTTTTTTTTTTTTTGGGAAAAAACTTGGTTTTGAAAATAACAAGGATTGTGATACTTAAAATTTGACATCCATGAATGGATGGATACACGGAATCAACAAAAGAGTATTGCCAACTATATGCGATGATTCTCATATGCAACTTTCACCACTTTTAATTATGAGGTCTAGTACAGTTGATCTGAGTTTGATTTCTTAAGTAGATGGTCAAGTGTTCAATCTCTGGTGGTGTGTATAAAGAAAGTCTTATGACCACCACTAAAACTCCTTCAAAAAGTTTACGATGCAAGGGGATTAGTTACCATTCTGGCGATGGATATCTTGACTCTACCAAAAAAACTTTAACCACCCTTTTTTTTTTTGGTCTTTTGGTTTCATTTTTTTTTTCTTTTGGGAACCAATGGTTTTATGGATTACTCAATGTAGAAGTTACATAATAAATTTGCATAAATTGAGAAAATAATTTGAATTAGTTATTTGTAAAAAATAATTTATTTTTTAAACTTGTCATAATTAAAATTGAGATGCAAAATTATTCGTTATTAAATTTAAAACCATAATTTTAAATTATTTGAACTTAATTCAAGACAATCTACATTACATATAAAAAACTAAGACAAAACTTGATCTTTAAAATAAAGCCATTTACATTTTTTAGCCAACAAAATAAAGCCATTTACCAATTCGTCTTGTTCAAACAAAAAACTGTTAAAAACAAAATATACTATAGGCTCTATTTGGTAGAGGGCATTAGAAGGGTAGGTATTGGCATTTATATTGGTTTAAAGGCTTAGAAGGGTATAAATATGGGTAGGTATTGGCATTTATATTGAATTTATTGGTTTGGGATAAACTATAAAGGCTATCAATCGAGGCTGTGACAATGAGGGCACGTTTGGGACCAAACGGCAGATTTAAGAAGGGAAAGGAGGGTATGGGAAAATTTTGAAGGATGAAGGAAAATGAGTTATTTTGTAGGAAGAAAATGAAAAGGCAACAATTGGTCAAGAATCATTAAATATCTATCTTATTCTCAAAAGTAATTAATTCAAAATAAAAAGTAATTTTTTTCATAATTCAAATTTGATACGACTATGATTACATTAAATTGAATTTATAGATCAAATTCTAATTTTATGACGAAGCATTTATTTCGCACAAAAAAAATATATATATATATATATTCAAATTTGTTTAAAATATTTTCTTATTAAATTCAAATTTGTATAAAATGTTATGTTATCAAATTCGAACTTATCACATAAATTCGAATTTATCCCATAAATTCAAATTTAATCATATTTGCTTGGCTTATAGAAAATAAATATTTTATGAGGGATAAATATGTCTGAAAATGTCATTGTTCATAAGGGAATTTAGACTCCTACTAATTTTGATGTGATCTTATCTTCTCACCTTTAAAGAAAGAATGGTAGGCCCGTGAATTTGAGTTTCTAGGAAGATTTAACACTAAAAGTTTACTAATTAAACAAAGGAACTTGCGCATCTTCCCTTCTTTTTCACTTGTTCCGCATACGAAACGACCCTAAAGGCCTGTTAAATACTTAATTCTCTTTCGTCTTTTCTCTTCGATTTGAGAACATGATATAATCTCCTTCTATGTGCATACTATATGTGTTAGTGTGTTACTATAAGTTTTAGCCTAGTTTTATCTCTGGTTTGCATACAGATATGAAATATATATATATATATATATATATATATATATATATATATATATTGATGAAATATTGGATTAAGTAGCAATTTTGTTTTAAAAGTATACGCCTAGAGCCAATTTTGTCTTGAAATTTTTTTGGAGCATTGTTGCCCCGGAAGTCTAAAAACGTAGTAATTTTGCTCATTCGTTAACAGCCCTCATTAATTGTATTTGATACTTTTTGTAAGTTTTATTCTCTCGGTCATCTCGCTTACAATGCACCAAAGGTTCGTTAATCATTCGTGTAGATAATTCTGCGAAGAGTAATTATTGTTTGGAAAAATTCGTTTGAACTGCTTGTGACGTATTCGTTTGATCTTTTGTTCGGACAAATTCATTCTTATTTTTTTGTTTGATTTATTCGAAACATTTTTTCTAGACAAATTCTTTAGGCGAGTAGTTATTGTTTGATTGAGGAATACCTGCAATGGAGGACGCTATGAGAGAAGAAGGAGTAGGCTATGTTTACCTTTTTTTTTTAAAAAAAAAACATTTAATTACCACCCTACTCCCTCCTATCATGATTTTAATTATAAGACCAGTTTGACTTTTTTTTTGGGTTAAAGGCCATTTTTGCCACGAAAGTTTCCCAAATGGAGCGTCCAGCACCCGGAAGTTTTTCGGGTACCAAATTTGCCCCGGAAGTATGAAAAAGGTACCAAATTTGCCTATCCGTTAATTTTGACCGTTAAGTTTGACTAACTGCCCACGTGGCATGCCACCTCATGACACGTGGCATGCCACCTCATCAACCAATAAGAGTTAAGTATCATTTTTACCCTGGAAGTTTTCACTGAGAGCAAGTTTGCCCCGGAAGTTTTCACTAAGGAGCAATTTTACCCCGAAAGTTTACAAAATGTATCAATTTTGCCCTTCTAAATCGAGTCAAAGACTACACATGTCATGCCTGAAAAGGTCGAACTTGAAATCCTTGAGATGTTGAGCTCAAGCGCCCAAAATTTGTGAAGCCGAGCGGGTCACGGAAACACCACTTATGATCTAAGCCAATAATCGGTCTATACAAATGTAAATATTATCACTATTGATTTGTTTCTTGAACCAATTTTTGGAACAATTTATTTCTTGTTTTGCGTTTCATTTGCTTAGATCATAAGTGATGATTCCTCTGGGTTTTGCGACAGACCTTTCAGTCCTTGTGACCAGTTCAGCTTCACAAATTCTGGCCGCCTTAAGCTCAACATGTCAAAGATCTCCTTCTCTGACTCCAAGTTCGACCTTTTCAAGGCATGCCATGTGTGGTCTTTGGACCGATTTAGTAGTCAAATTTAATATTGTGAGAAAGAAGGGCAAAATTGCTACTTTTGTAAACTTAGGGGCAAAATTGCTCCTTAATGAAAACTTCAGGCAAAAATGATACTTTTGATTGATGAGGTGGCATGCCACGTGTGATGACGCAGGTGGCATGCCACCTCACATTTTAACAATCTACGTGGACTTACGTCAGTTTTGGGTAAATTTGATACCTTTTCAATACTTCCCGGGGCAAATTTGGTACCCGAAAAATTTCCGGGTCTTTGGACGCTCCATTTGGGAAACTTCCGTGGCAAATTTGATATTTAACCCCTTTTTTCCCTAAGAAATTAATAAAACTAAATAAATTATTTAATCATAATTATAAGACTGGATTGACGTGTTTTAGAGAGATTAAGGAAGTTAAATAAGTTATTTAATTATATCATACGTTTTTAGACTTCCGAGGCATGAGACCAAAAAAAAAAAACTTTCAAGCAAAATTGCTACTTAAAAAAGTGACAAAGATGCCACGTAGACAATCCACGTTAGCATAATGCGGTCAACTAACGTTTGAATGTTAGGACTGTTAACGAAGAGACAATATTGCTACGTTTTTAGACTTTCGGGAGAAAATTGCTCCAAAAAAAAAAAACTTCTAAGGCAAAATTACTCCCGAACATATACTTTCGAAACAAAGTTGTTGCTTAGCCTATGAAATATTCATGTGGTCGTTATTTTATTTATGTGGCATGTTCGGTTCTGTCCGGTTGTTTTTTCTTGGGGTTTCTTTTTGGCTCCGTCATAATAGGCTCTCTGATATTCCTCCTTGAAAAATAATGTATGAGCACGCATACGAGTAGTAGTGACCATTTATATACCCAGAAAAGAGATTAAGAGCGTTGACACAGAGAGCAGTACTCTGAAAGACCGAAAAAGTTTGATATTTGAAATTGAATTATGGCAAGTCTTATGTCTAAGGCTTCGTAATTACTCCCGTTACATAGATCTGAAAATCGCGGAGAAAACCAACCCAAAATGAACGGATAATACTTAATAGAAACACTTGGTTCCAAAACAAAAAACAAAAAACGTCCTGCGAGATGAAGATATGTGTTTGTAGCTTCAAAACTAGTCTCATTGTGTAGATCTTGAAAACACGAAGAAATGACATTAGTTGTGTTTAGTTTGAAAAGAAGAGAGAGAGATGAGTTTTCTTCTTTAATGTGAAAGGTTAAATATGACCATAAATTCACATCATTTTCTATACAAACATTTCACATCATAATCATATTTGACTTTTCACATTAAAGAGGGAGACTCCTCTCCTTTCAAACCAAACATAGCCTAAAAATACTCAAAATAAATGTCGTACAAGAAAGATATGGATGAGAGAGAATAATTTGGGTCGGCTCACTCGACCCGAGGATCCACTGGGTTTGTAGTGACCCGCCTCCCACCCCAAAAAGGGGTGGTTTCTCCATTATTTATTTTTTTTTATAAAAAAGAAAAACTGAAATTAGGTGGATTGGGTTTGGGTGGGTCAGGTCATGTGGGTTGACCCTATCCATAAAAAGGGGTGTGGTAAATTGGGCTGATCCGGACAAAAAGGCACATGGGAGATAAAAATCCTCATATACATTTTTCAAATGTACATCTAGCATTTACTTTTTTTTTTTTTTTTAGATGTAAAAATGAGTGAGTTGTTAACTATATCAAGTTGACTGTTAAATTAAGCATTTTGACTGAAAAATGCTGATGTGGATTTACACATGGCATAATAATATCTTAGCTGGAAAAAAGAAATTATAACAATTACCAAAACTCTTCCTTTCCCGTGCCTTTCCAGTTTGCATATGCATCATCATCTCTCCAACGCCGCCGTCAAGGATTCCGGGGAAGAAACTCGGCCTTGGATGCAGCTGTTGACATGAGAGAAACCGAGAAGGTTCACCATGCCATACAGAATTTCTTCTCACCGGCAACTAGTTCGTGCACCCGATTCTCTGCTTGTGCCGTTGAGATGGAAAGGCACAATGTTGAGTGGGGAAGGAGAGAAGTAAATGGGGAAATTCCTTTAAGTCCAAAGAGATGAAGAAAATATTAAAAAAGTCCCATAGAAAATTATGATGTCAAAAAGGTTTCAAACAGTTGTTAAAACTTATAGATTGAATTGTTAAAAAGAGTTATCAATAAGACTTTTTTAACATTAGAATTTTCTATGGGACTTTTTTAACTTTTTTTTGTTTCCTTAAGACTTTAAAAGGATTTTCTGGAAGTAAATTGGGCTGAGCTGGACAAGTTGTTTTATTGAATAATCATTTAAAACAATAGGGAATCCAGTCATCAACATTTCAATATGTTTAATTTCTTATTATAATTCTCATGTGCCATTTAGGATTATGACCAATTTGCATCCCTTCCCTTCAAGACCTCGATTCAAGGTTCAAACAAGGCTATATATAGACGTGGTAATTAAGCATTTCTTGTTCTCCTATTAACAAATATGAATTACCATCCTCTATTTTGTTCTCTGTTATGTGCTCATGTGAAGTTGCAAGACTTTCAGTGTACACACAATATCTCTTCAAATTTTAGAGAAAAATATTTTCTCAATAATTATGAAAATTAAAATAAAATAATTAAATAAATTTTTAAGCTTGATACATTGTTAGGTGCATCATAATGAATTTAAAATATACTATGCACAACCACTTAAAAATAGTATGACCACATGTTATCTTAATCTCTTGGGTGGAGCTGTATAAACTCTATCAAATATTTTTAAAAGACAAATATATAAATAATATGCATCATTTACAATTTTTTCCCCATCATATATATTCACATTTTACTTAAATCACATAGAAATGTAACAAGTTTTAAAAGTTTATACAGCTCTACCAAAAAATTAAGATAAAATGTTATCGTACTATTTTTAAGTGCCTGTGTATAGGATATTTTAAATTCATTATAATACACGTAAGAATGTATTATGTTTGTAGGTTATATAATCATTTTATGTTATTTTATCATAACTATTGAGAAAAATATTTTTGTCTAAAATTTGGAGAGATATTATACATATGGGTTAAATGTCTAATTTGCCCCGGAAGTTTTGCTGGCGTTTAGCACCCGGAAATTTTTTTTGGTACCAAATTTGCTCCAGAAGTATGAAAAATGCACCACATTTGCCCCCGAAGTATGAAAAAGGTAGCAAATTTGCCCCTCCATTAATTTTAACCGTTAAGTTTAACTAAGTGTACACGTGGCATGCCACCTCATGACATGTGGCATGCCACTTCATCAACCCAATAAGAGTTAAGTATCATTTTTGCCAAGGAAGTTTTCATTAAGGAGCAATTTTACCCCGGAAGTTTTCATTGAGGAGCAATTTTGCCCCGGAAGTCTACAAAAGTAGCAATTTTGCCCTTCTTTCTCCCAATATTAAATTTGACTATTAAATCAGTCAAAGACCACACATGTTATGCCTTGAAAAGGTCAAACTTGGAGTCAGAGAAGGAGATCCTTAAGATGTTGAGCTCAATGCAGCCAAAATTTGTGAAGCTGAACTGGTCACAGGAAGCATCACTTATGATCTAAGCAAATGATCAGTCTATACAAACGTAAATATTATCACATTGATTTGTTTTACTGAACCAATTTTTGGAACAATTCATTTCTCGTTTTGCGTTTCATTTGCTTAGATCATAAGTGGTGCTTCCTCTGGGTTTTGCGACAAACCTTTTAGTCCCTGTGACCAGTTCGGCTTCACAAATTTTGGCCGCCTTGAGCTCAACATCTCAAGGATCTCCTTCTCTGACTCCAAGTTCAACCTTTTCAAGGCATGAATGTGTGGTCTTTGACTCGATTTAATAGTCAAATTTAATATTGGAAGAGAGAAGGGCAAAATTGCTACTTTTGTAAACTTCCGGGGCAAAATTGCTCCTCAATGAAAACTTCCGGGGCAAAATTGCTCCTTAATGAAAACTTCCAAAGCAAAAATGATACTTTTGATTGATGAGGTGGCATGCCACGTGTGATGAGGTGGCATGCCACCTCACATTTTAACGATCTATGTGGACTTCCGTCATTTTTGGGTAAATTTGATACCTTTTCAATACTTCCGGGGCAAATTTGGTACAAAAAAAACTTCCGGATGCTGAGCGCCCCCTTAGCAAAACTTCTGAGGCAAATTAGGTATTTAACCCTATACATATAGGTACATTGGATAATATATAGGGTTTATCGTTTGTTATGTTACTTGACATAAAGTTATATCAAGTCATCCCAAAACTACGTCGTTTTGGGAGTTCATTAATTTCTCTAACCCCAAAACGACGTCGTTTTGAGAGTTAGGGGAATTAATGAAGGGCGTTTTGATAAAATTCATGTAAGAAATACAAAAACAAAAATATTAAAAAAACAAAAACATCCTTCGTAGTTTTAGGTGACTTGACATAACCTTATGTCAAATGACATGACAAACGATAAACCCTAATATATATATATAGGGAAAAATATTTCTCATGTTGTAGGAGAAGTATATTCTCATGTCACACACACACACATGAAATGGTGGGACCCACACATATATACATTATATATATGTGTAGGTCTCACCATTTAAACCCTATATATATATATATATAAAAGTTTTGCAACTTCACAGGACCTCATAGCAGAGAACAAAATAGATAAGTATTAAGATGTTGCAAGTGAAAAATAATAATTTATATATGTTAACGGGATCGAGAGGAAGAAATGCTTAATTAGCATGTGTGTGTGTGTGTAGCTTTGAACCTTGAATTGAGTCCTTGAAGGGAAGGAAAGTGATGCAAATTGATCTGAATGACAGAGAGTCAAATTGACATATTTTCAACGTTCCATGAAATAACTTGCATAGTTCATTACTCACTTTTGGAATAACTTGATCGGCTTTAAAAAAAAAGTTCATTACTCACAATCTTAACAACAACAAGAAACAAACACAACAACAAAAAAGGAATATGTGAGAACGAGCAGAGAAAAGTTGGTTGATTTCAAAGAAGAAGGAAGTCCAGTTTGGTACGTATTGGGGCAAAGCAACTGCGATTCTATGAAGCCCAACAACAGAAAGCAAAGAAGAAAACAAGTATAAGGAGGTAAAACATAAACATACAGCAGGGTACTCAATCCGAACCGGTTTTGGTGCCTATCTTTTGGATAGGCACCAAGAGCTTGGCTTTATCTTGGCGTCCAGGATTTTATTTTTTTAAACTATTACTTTTTGAATAAAAAAATCATTTTTTAAAAAAAATGTTAGTTGAATATTATTTTTATTTTAGATTCTGTACCTATTAAAATAATTTTTTTTTTGAAAAAATAGAAAGTAAAAAAATAAGATCTGGACCGTCCAGATCAGATCTGAACGGTCCAGGAGGACGAGCTCTCCCTACCTATCCTTTGGATAGGTAAAAATCCAGTTCCTATCCTTGGTATAACTGAATCCTTATAATTTAGCAAACATTAGTTCTTAAGTTTAGAAAAACAACTTTAATCATTATAATTTTATTTTCTAAAATATAGGGATCAACATTTTAAATTATTAAAACTATGTTGACTGAGTTACACCAAATACAAAATTTCAAACGAATCAAAACTACGAGAATCGGGTTACATTGAGTTAAAGTTTAACGACTAAGTTACAATCATGTCAAAACTATATAGACCAAATGGACAATTTTCCTTTTTTTTTTTTTTTCAATTATAAATTTCTCTTTTGATGGAATCATATCATATTAATCACGATGTTAAACACTATTAGTAACTTTGTTTTTTCCCAACAAATCCTCTAATATTTAATATTACAACTAATTTGCAATTGAGTTTGTTCAAAAGCAACAAATAAGTGAAAGATCACCCAACATGAATTTTTCCCAATTCATAAAACTCATAATTTGAAACCTTATTTAATAAATATCGAGTTCTTTGATTTGCACCTCTGAATTAAGCTACCATTGTGTACACGCCTTTACATGGTGATTATCTACTGAACAAATTAAGGCACTTTTATTTATAGTAATCTTGAATGACATATAAAAAGAAAAACTTAATACAACAGGTTGCTTCAAAAGGTTCATCGAAAAGAAAAAGAGATTGTCAAATGAAGAAGCCACAAACAATAATGTGATTACTAAAACCAATTCTATACCTAAAATAAATGGTTTACATGATGAAGCAAAGTAAAAGCACGTTCCCTGTTAATTTCTTTCACACTCAAAGCAATTACTGGCTCCAGTCTTCCATATTTAATATAAGAGCTACTTACTTAACATATTTTGGTAGACTAAAAAGATTAGTTAAGTCAGTTATTTATAATAAATCTAAATTTTTCTTACCTAAAGTACTGACTATCATTATATAGAAACAAAGTTTTTAACATGTGTATTTAATGCAGATACTTTGAAGAAAGAATCATTATTTGAAAGAGAAAGTAAGTCAAAGTCTTATATTTAAAACCAAAACCAGCTCCTAACTAACTTTTATATAATCACAAGTATTTGCGAACAAGATCACAAGTAAATACGGAGTAGCAAGTCCCAAAGCTCTACGGGTAAATTATTGACACGCACTCAAAGGAATCTCCACTTTTGTTTGATAAACAATATCGTAAATAAAAAAAGGAAGAAGCAATTACCACTTATTTAAAATTAGTCCCCATCCTTCAAACCTTTCATACCTCAATGATATCACAAGTATTTTTACTTTCACCCCAATTGTAATATGCTTCGGTACTGAATAGGTATTTAAAAATAAATGTCTTTTAATTAATACTACATACCTTGAGGACACAATTAACTTTTTTTAAGAGTTTAAGGAAGTTAAATAAATTTTTTTTAAATATTTATATTTATTGTTATTCTCCAGACTAGTTTTCCTCATTTATAAACTAATATAAAATCTAGAGAAAATTAGTTATTCAATCCTTATAGTTTCACCTAGTTTGCAACTTAGTCCCAATAGTTTGACTCGTTACGATTTACTCCTTGAAGTTTTCTAAATTTTTTTTTTAAAAAAAAACTGAGTCTTTTATGACTCATCCTATGTGGCGCTGACCTTATTTAAATTTTCTTATTTGGCATCCAAGAAAAAGTATCACTCTTCTCTTCTCTCTCCTCTCTTATATGTACTCGTCACTTTCTTTTCCCTCACCCTCCCTGGTAGCTTCTTCTTCATCACAATAAAACTATTTTGACAACGTTAGGACCTGTGACCCAATTGTTTTTGACACAGTCCTTAAAAATTGGCAAGGTTCTAAAGCTTTTATGATGTTACAATAATGGCCATTGAAGATGGCTTAATGAAAATTACAAAACAAGTGTTAATAACGATTTAATGTAATAAAACCTTTTAAATGTCATTAAAATTGATCAATTAAAACTTCAAAAGTCATCTCCAATGGTTAGTTCAAAGACTCATCTTATCAACCTTTTTATTAACTCAAGTTCATATTTAACTGTATACTAGGGCATTCCTATTCTTAAATTATATGAGATTTCTTCCTTTGACACACTCCCAAACAATATTTATAACAATAACCCACATGTGTCAAAGGCAACTCATAGCCTCATCATATGAGTTACACACATGGGTGTAACCATTGTATCATGTGGTTCTTTGAACTTAAAGTTAGACCTAGACCAATAACACTTAGTACATAGAGATGTTAGTGGTCCTATGAACTTAAAACCAACACCTCTTGGGCATATACTAGAGGTGTTAAAAGTCAAATTATACCCCCACATTTCCCCCTATTAGCGCATTTTTGCACATTAAAATGGACCATGCACATGTCCTGGTACATAACGAATGCTCTAGAGATTTCGCCATGATCTCATAGGAGCGGCCCCACTCCACATTCATAAAGTTGATTTCATGAAATGTACTTACAATGGGCACACCATCCTGTAGGATTCTAAAATCATTTAGAGCTTTCCTTAGCCTCATGAAAATGCACTCTAGCACATTCTCATGTCATAGGAAGGGACTAGTAATTTATTTTAGCAATAGCAGAACTAACAAATGACTTATTTTTACCCATTGAGCATCCTTCATGAGACCACCAATCACAAAGGTTGAGTTGTCATCATAGTTAATTTTGAATTGGCTTATGTTCAGGGGCGGAACTAGGATTTGAAATTGGGGGGTGAAAATTACAGAATAAAATCTAGTGGAGTTAGCATTTGAAATTAGAGGGAGAAAATTACAGAATTTGACCCAAAATTTTAGAAAATTATGATTCAGCCACATAAATATTTCAGTATTTTCATTTTAGTCCCTCTATGAGACTCTTTGATAGGGACTAAACTGAAATATTTATATTTTTTGAGGAGAAAGCATAATTTCCCAACAATTTGGGTAAAATTCTTCTTGGAGTTTTGTTAACGGAGCTATAGGTCAACTTTTTGACCTCAAAATCAATTGAGATAACTCCACAAAGCTAGCTTACACACATTATATCTCAAACGATTTTTACTTGCACCATTATGTTTTCCCCACATTGCTTGTTGAGGCAATCTCAACTCATAAACACTAAGTGTTGGTTATACACCAAATTACTTGCTAAGAAGTTTTCAACAACTTAGCCTTTACTTGCAGCTATCGTTGGAGTGATAAACTATGGCTCACACAATATTTTAATTTTGGTTATTAGTTCAGATAAAATTGAAATTTAGTTAACATCTGTGTATTTCATACAATGGGAATCCACTGGACATGATACAACATTTGATTTATGGTATCCACATAATTAATATATGTGCTCAATCTCCATATAGCACAAGCTATATAAGAGGGACTAACATCCTTTAATGCAATCACTTCTCAACAATTTGTGCATACCCAAATTGAGCTACAAAGTCACTTCAAAAACTGTGTTAAAATCATACGAAATATTTACAATAGTTCTCAAAAACCAAACTTCAAAAACATTTTTCTATATTATATATAATCAATATTCCTTTATGATTTCAACACCCAAAATCACATTTACTTCACACATACTTTTAAATATTTCAATTATATTTCACAGCTTTACAATAATAATTCTAATTAAATTAGAATCTCACCACATATCCCCTTTCATTCTAATTAAATTAGAATATTCCTCACATATTGTCACTCTAATATTCAAAGTTTATTTCCTCAAACTGTCCAACACCATGCATGCGTTGTACAGCAAATTGTTCGCCCATATAATGCATATTTGATACCCCAAAAAAAAAAAAAAAAAAAAATTATGGGTTTTGCTCGAAACCCATCAAAGTTTTCAAATTCAACTCCACAATATCTAATAGCTAAACGGTGACTGTTGGCGCCCTCTTTAGAAATTACCGTTGACTATATTAAAACTTATTTAATATATTCATTAACCATATCCAATAAAACTTCCAACGTAAACAATTAAATTTGCCAACGGAACATTCATAATCAACCCAAAGCAATAAAATCTCCAATATTAATTTAGCCACGGTAGGAACTGTTTTTTTTTTTTTTAAAAAAAAAAAAAGACTCTTTTCTTTTTTCACAAAACACAGACTCAGTAAAACTGACATGAACGGAATATAATCCCAAGTTGCAGCTTTTGCAAATCATCGAAGCATCGTGCCTTAGTTTGAATTTAATACACAAACCTCAAATAAATCAGTTTCATACCACTGACACTTCAACGATTTTAAACATACTGAATTACCTATAAATAACATAATATATTTTTTTAACCCAAGAATATTCTTTCTCCTTCTTCGATGATGCTACCAGAAATGGTATATAAAACTATGATATAACAAATCATTCACATATATTAGATCGGTAAGACCACCACAATAGAAATTTCACAATTCACAGAATTTGTATGTACCTATCAAATCCCTTAAAATAAATAACAAATACCTAGTATTCTCATCAAGATCCACTTCACCCAGATTGTGATGGAAAGTAAAACTCCAATCTTTTCACAAAGTATCCTGCACTCTTAGTAAGTAGTTGCTTCATTTTCTCAAAGAGACACTACTACAAAGTAGGGATTTCTTACTTTCCTAAAAAAACGTTTGTTTTTCAAAAAGGAAAGAACTTATAAAGGCGGTGACATTTTTATAATTATATGTGAGAATTTTGACATATTAGGCGTCGCTTTAACCAAAAAAAAAAAAAAAGAAAAGAAGAAGAAGAAGAAGAAGAAGACATCAAAAGTTGGTTTTTGGCGTTCCTTTTTAAAATTAGGACTTGAAAGGCCCTACTTTTAACATCTCAATTTGAAAAGGGACGTCAAAAGCTGGGTTTTTTTGGTTTCCCTTTTGAAATTGGGACTCTGAAAGGGTAAAACGTACAACAAAAAAAAAAAAAGCAATTTATCCTCATTTCTCCTCTCAAACTGTCTCCTCCTAGCTCCGTCCTCTCTTATGATCGTCGTGCTCGTGGTTCCTCACCATCGTCTCTCATCCGTCCTCCCTCTCCACCATCACTCATCTCTCCCTCTCCCATTGTCAATCCTCCGTCTTCAGTGGTAGAACATCGTTGCTCCTCCTTCTCTCTCCCTCACCATCATCACTCATCTGTCCTCCCTCCTCTCTCACACCATCAGTCCTCCCTCCTCCCTCTCCATCGTCGCTCCTCCATCCTCCCTCCTCGATCTCTCTCACCGTCTCTCCTCTCTTTTAGTTCTTGTAGTTTTGGTTATAACAAGACTTAGATGTAGTTAAGGTTTTAAATTGTAAATGATCAAGTTTTTGAATCAGTGAAGATTGCCTAAGTTAACAGTGTACTCGAGTATGGAATCTTTCTTACTCGAGCATTCTCAATCTAACAATGTGTTTAAGTGATCAAAGAATGTTACTTGAGTATTAGTTCATAACTACTCGAGTAGTATACCAGTTGCAGCATCATGTGCTTATATCAGAAGAAGTGTTACTCGAGTAGACACACTTTGTTACTCGAGTAATGAAGAATCAGGGCAAAGTTCAGAGACGCTCATGGCACTACTCGAATATTGATAGTCGTACTCGAGTAAGGGGTTCTTCCTACCCGAGTATAAGAAGCCTTATGACAGATCATTGGCTCTGTCAAAACGTTACTTGAGTAGATGGTAAGGGCTACTTGAGTATGGTACTAAAGTAGAGGTAATTTGTTACTCGAGTAGATAAACTTTCATCCTTAATTTTCTCTCTGTTTGAAGTATACCCAAGTACAGTTGTACTGTTACTTGAGTAAAGTACTCGAGCAAAGACAAGCTGTTACTCAAGTATATGTGTCATAAGTCTATATGTGCTCTCTGCTATACACGAGTAATGTTCTTCTAATACTCGAGCACCTTACTCGAGTATAGGAAAATATTACTCAAGCACCTGCTGCTAATATTTCTCTTAGTGTATTGCTTTTCAGCAAAGAACAGCTGTTACTCGGGCAGAGATGTTGGTTACTCAAGTACGCTACTCGAGTAGCGATATAATACTCCTCGAGTAAACACGTTGCAAAAGCCACTGTTATGAAATTTCTAAGATTATACTCAAGTAAGAAGATTGCTCTACTAGTATAATTGATTGATAGGCTTCTATCAAAGTATATTTTAAACAATTACTCGAGTACTATGGCATTGATACTCGAGTATGGCTAGTCTTCTTTTGAATCACTTCGCTATAACGGTAATCGTAAATTTAAATATTTTGGGTAACTATTTGTTTAAATTTTACTCAAACATATTTATGTTACTACTAACTATATTTTCAAGTGGATTTCAGATGATTAACAAAGTTTAAATTATGATTAGCCGTAAAGCCACTTTGTGTGTCAGAAGCATTTAATACTTGCAGAAAACAAAGCCAACAAATAGAATGAAGCCTCATAGCAGAAGAAATCATTCCTTCAAGGCATACACATTCCGACAAATATTCTAAATCAACTTCTAAGCACAAGTATGTTGACCGCAAACACATTTAATGAATCAGTGTTTGACTATACCTAACGGAAACCATCTATGCCAACAGAAATTTGAAGAGTCCCAACCGCTACATTCAAAGCTTCACAACGACATTAATGGAAGATAATATAAAAGCTCATCACATTCAATTTCGCCAACTACCAAAACTCTGTGCATTCAATTTGTCATATATTACTATGATTTACTATTTCATTCATTTCATTTAATATCTTCGGATATTCTTGTACTTCAGTGATTATTATTCATCTACTCAGTGAGGAATTAAACACTTATTTGATTATCTGTTTATTTGTTAATCTCAAGGTAGAGGGGCCTTGAGTGAGGGTGTACAATTACAATTTGTAAAGGAGAGTGGATCCGAGTGCAAAGGGATCACTTCGAGTACAGTGTGTGTAATTGTATCTGTGATTGTGAGTTAGTGAAAATTCCCGTGAGTGTCGAGTGCGGGGCGTAGGTCAAAGAGTTGGATTGAACCAAGTATAATTCCTTTGTGCCTATTCTCTCTATCTCTATCTCTGTATTTATTGTTCTTCATTCTATTCCCAAAAAGAATTTGAAATCCCCTATTCATCCCCTCTAGGTGATATTCCACTTTCACTCTCTCCCTCTCCTATTGTCGATCCTCCATCTTCAGTGGTAGAACATCATCGCTTCTCCCTCCACAATGAATTAAATTTATATCCTGATTGAATGATTGAATTTAAGATGAATCACACTCATATCTTGATTGATTGATTGAATTTAAGATGATGAATCAGATTCATATCTTGATTGATTGATTGAATCAATCATTTAAGATGAAGGGTCACATTAATTTCTTGATTGATTGATTGAGTTAACCATTTAAGATGATGAATCACATTTATATCTTAATTGATTAATTGAATAATAATTTAAGATGATGGATCACATTCATCTCTTAAACTAAAATTCAAAATCATTTTTAATTCAATCCTTATTTATTATTTCTCCTATCTTGATCCAATCATTATTGGACCTTTATATATATATATATATATATATATTAGATAATTCAGAATTATCTTTTATAACCAACCTTTTGAATTTAAATTCAAATTTAAATTTCAAACTTGAATTCAAAATTCAACTTGGCCTAAGACCCGTTGGGTCTTCCAACACTTTTGGACCCTTTTACTTGGAGAAATTGATTTTCCACTGGGGACCATATATGTGACGTCATTTTGCTTCTTATTGGGCTTAGAGTCTCATTGCAACCCAATTACACATTTGCTCTTGATAAAGCCAAATAACAATTATTGGCCCAAATTTGCTAATTTTAAGCAATTAGGAATAACCTTTGTGTATGACCCATTAGGTCCAATTGGTAACTAACATAAATAAACTTGAACCAATTAAAAACCCCTTTAACAGGCCCAATTTATTTAATGATCTCATAAGATACTAGCAATGCTTTGCGGCCCCATAACTAATTGAGTTGATTAAGTGATCTGCCTTTCATATTTGGATACCGTGCAAGCATCATCTCTCACATCATCATTTGCATTTAGTCGAGAGCAAAGATAGAGTATCATCTCTCTTAATTGACTAAATATAGCTATTTCACATAACTATAAATCTTATCATATTAACTTTATAACTGATCATAACTCTTCATGATCACTTGCTGTGCGTACAGTATCCCGAGTTAATTAGAAGCTATCAAGCTCTACCGGTCTTGTGAATGACTATTCCCTTGTAGGGGACTGTGATTTCTCTCAGCATGCCCATTTATATTCAAGTTACACCCAAGAGTACATTGTTCTCCCCATTTTCAGGTGGATAGAGTTGTACGGTCAAAGTATAACCCTAAGACATAGTGTTCAATGACATCCTTAAGTCTAAAACGTTCCGCACTACCAAACGATGAGAGACTTTACATATCCAATGATACTCTCTATAAAGAATCTTTGTGGAGTCTCTCGGCGGGTCAGTTCGGTGCCATTTGTTCTCCAACAGATCCACCCACGACATCAGTTAAGACATCTTCATGTCTATATTCCATGAGGTCCCTACCTTGTATTTCTATACAAGTAGATGATGTCATACTAGTCTTATTGAGATCATCAATGCCTTTTTTTAGTGATTCAAGACTAGGGACAAGTTTTAGTCAATAGATATCCAGTGTTCTTGAGTCCTCATGATTATGATCTCTATCATTGATCCTTAAGAATAACACATGTTCCATTCCTAGGGCTTTTATCTTCAAACACATATTTACCTTAAAATAAAGGCGAGACATAAATATGATAAAGATAAAATATGTTCATTTATTAATAACGAAATACTATAACGTAAAAATGGTGCTGATCTATCCTTACAGGTTGTCTCTAGGACACCTAAATACTACCACTCCTGAGATTCACCTACGTGAACAAAAGTCCAAATAAGTGGGTGGCGACGTCGAGGTGTGCGATTTGCCTTGCAAAGTTCACCGACAGTGACAAGATCCTGGTCCTTCCTCAGTGCAGGCACGACTTTACATGGCTATAGAATATTGAAAATTTTTCATGGGCAATTTACTTAGAACAAGATAAAAATTTTTTCTCTCCTCTCATCCCTTTTTTTCAAACCAAACACATCTATCTTAGAGACAATTTTTTAAGATTTTTCCTCCCCTCCCCTCCAAAAGTGGGGGATTTGGAGGGGAGAGGGTAATATTTTGTATTGTCCTAACAATTATGCTAATGGAATTTTTTATAGGGAAAATTACATATAGGTCCCAAGGAAAAGAGATAATTACATTTAGGTCCCTTGAAATTACGAAATTACTCAGAAGTCCCAAGGGACTTCTGAGTAAATATTTCAGAATGTAAAATTACTTTTCTACCCATAGTGCATATTTCACACAAAATCGATTAACAACACAAAATGTATAAATTAACAACACAAAATGCATAAATTAACCACAACGAAAACCTTCAATTTGTCATGTCTCACTTCCGGGAAGTTGTAGTTAATTTATGCATTTTATGTTGTTAATTTATGCATTTTGTGTTGTTAATCACTTTCTACAGAAGTAAGACATGACAAATTGAATGTTTTCGAGAAGTTGTGGTTAATCTATGCATTTTGTATTGTTAATTTATGCATTTGGTGTTGTTAATCGCCTGCGGAAGTGAGACATGACAGTTGGAGGTTTTCGAAGTTGTGGTTAATTTATGCATTTTGTGTTGTTAATTTATGCATTTTGTGTTGTTAATCGTCTCCGGAAGTGAGACATGATAAATTGAATGTTTTCGGAAGTTGTGGTTAATTTATGCATTTTGTGTTGTTAATCGCTCTAAAAGTGAGACATGACAAATTAAAGGTTTTCGAAGTTATGGTTAATTTATGCATTTTGTATTGTTAATTTATGCGATTTTTGTGTTGTTAATCGCACGTGTGAAATATGCACTATAAAGAAAGTAATTTTACATTCGAAATAATTACTCGAAGTCCCTTGGGACTTCGAGTAATTTCGTAAGTTCAAGGGACCTAAATGTAAATATCTCTCTTCCTTGGAACCTATATGTAATTTTCCCTTTTTTATATTTCCAAAATACCCTCGTTACTGTTTGCCCCAATTGCTCTTCGCCATCGTTCGCCCCTCTTCTTTTTCCGCCGCCACCTGCTCCTCCTCTTCCAGTTCCTTTGTTCCTGAATTCTCCTCGCAGGTGGTTTTAGTTTGGTTGATGTTCAAGCCCAGAGAAATCAGAGCGAAGTGCAAGAGCACAGAGTGTCGAGGTGGAAGAAGACAACGTGAAGAGATGGAAAGGCGGCGATATTGATGAAGTCGATGTCAGTGGCAGTTCCCAGCGGTGGTGTTGGGTAAATCAAAGGAGCAAATAAGAGGAGAGGAGGACGACAATTTGGTTGAAGATTTGATTCTGGAGGCCTTTGGAAATTGGAGCTAGGTTTTTTTTTTTTTTTTTTTTCTTTCTTTTTATTCCCATTGTCCGCCTGCAGATTTCGCTTCACCCACCATGACCTCTCTCAGATTTCATCCATCGAATTGTCTCATCCTCTTGCCATTTACCATACTCCAAGATGAGGAACCAAAAAATTTATACTTTCATGTTTTAAATATAGAATGAAGTTTATAGTACTACAAATATTTATCTTATATTTAAAATCAGATGTGATAATATTTATAAGTATTTTTATAAAAATAATATTAATAATTATTATGATATATATGGAAAGTAAAATGATAAAATATAATTTGGGATATATAAATATAAATATAATTATACTTGTGTTTATTTAATTTTGATAATAATAAAATTATAATTATAATTTTTTATATTAAATATAATTTGTAATAGTAATTTAGTAAAGATTATACAAATAAGGGTTAAAGTTGTCCATATAAAAATATTTTCCCTCCTCTTGTCTTTTGAATCAAACAATGTATTAAAATGTTTAAATCTCAAACTCGTAATAGTTGTAAAATCATTTAAACGCCGCGTAGTGTGTTCACACACGACCAATCGTGTTAATCTACTCTTATGCTAATTTTTTCAATTTGATCACATTTTAGCTTTTATTTATGAATTTTTTAAACTTTGTTGATTATGATAAATTATGAATGTCGATAGATTTAATTTCAATTGTTTTGATTTAAATATATTTAAATCAAATTTGCCATTTTTATATTTAAATTATTTAATTATACACCATTACTCCTATAAATTTACCATTATACCTAATAGTATGGTTCACAACCTAATAGTATGGTTCACTTTTGTGGAAAACTGTCCTAAAAGCATAAAAACAAGATTTGCATAATAATAAATAACGAATTATTACTTATTATTAAAATGTTATACTTCCACCATGATATGATAGGGAGAAAATAAATAATCAAATGAACATTATAGTCTTTTAACAATATTCCCAAATCTCTAATTAGACCCGTTCACCTTATTAAAGATGGGTTAAAAATATAGGTCTAGATTTGAAATTCCGTATTTTAGTTGTATTTAATTGAAATTCTCCCGTTCAAATTATTCACTGCATAGCCACTATCCAATTAGTGCAAACAAAAGAAGAATGATGAATAGCCAAACCATCATATCAATGACAGACCACCAAATTCCTATATGTGTCAGGCATAAAAAATATGAAACGTGATAGAACAAGCAAACCATTATGCTCCTAACCCAGAAGAATCTAGGCAGTGACAGATACATATGAAAAGGAAAACGAAACTGTCACCCAACTGCCACTACCATATACACACACACATTTAATTTACAATCTGGAATGAAGAGAATGCAACAGCACGCTATGTATTAAATCAAAGCTCCAATCATGCATACCAAAACCTGGAATCTCAACAAAAATGATATTTGAAACTCAACTTCCACAGCCTAACTAATCATAATTTGCCACACATCAATTCAAGAAGATCAATGGTTAATCACTTTATGGTTGAGACATGATAGCCATCCACAAGAGATAAGATTGAAAAAAAAATATATATGGTGAACCTTTACTGAAAAGAAAACAAATACCTACAAAACTTTTTCAAAAACTTTTTTAGACACACAGGTTAATGATTTCACACACATTCAATTTCTTCAATATTAGGAAGCAATATATATTTTTTGGGAGGGGGAGAGTTTAAGAGTATGATTCTCAAACATTTTTCAAACTTAACCTTTACACAAACTTCCTACGTTTCAACGGTTTAGAATGACAAAACAACAATGGCCAGTCTTATGGCATCAGAATGACAGAGGCAATCGTAAAATATGAAGTGAAAGTGATATAAGCATGAACAACAAATATGAGAGAGACATATCAACCATTATAACTTGCTAATAAACCATAAGCTTTACTTCAAAGAAAGTCGTCCAGAACATCCAGAATGCTTAACTCATTGAGGGAAGATGTTCAATTCTCAGCGAACAGTCGCTGAAATGAACAATTGAAAGGCAAGAAAGATTGAAAGAGTACAAGCGACATAATAAATACCTAAATAGCAATACACCAATATTAATCGACAAATAGTAAATCTTTGATCTTTGTTGTATCCAAAAATGAGATTAGCAGCCCAATCAATTCTGGTTATCGTGCTTCCCTCCTGTTGTTTCTTCTTCTCTCTCTTGTAACAATCTTCCAGCTTCCTCATCAGCCTGCTGGACTTTCTTCTGAGCCTCCGAAGCCTTAAGAGCCTGCAATTTGCAATGATTGTAATATGCAACGCCCAAGAATGCAAGCCCGTAGCCAATTAAATTGATGGGTGTCACTGTGTCCTTAATCACAGACCATGAGAAAGCAATCAACAACCAATCCTTCACCACTCCAGCAACGTTCATGGTCAGAGCAGATGTCTTGCCAACAAGCAAAAACACAGCAAGATTCAAAGCAAAAGCACACAATGAATTGGTCCCAAAAATGGCAAAGTCGAAATGGAAACTAGAGGTTTCCTTCAAGGCTGGGTACTCCATGATCATCCAGGGAATAGACAAGAAAACCAAACAACATGGAGCAATATAGTAGAGTGAGGTGATAGGGTTAAGAGAAATCCCTTTGGAATTCAACAAAATCTGGATCAGAACCAAGCGAGTGGCCTCGAATGAAACCGCCAAAAGCTGAAGAGTCACACCCCAGGCATCAAATTTCGCTTCACCATAAGCAGCGATCGCAACACCGACCGAAATCGACACCATATTAGCCATGGTTTCGCTCTTAAAACCCTCCTTCTTAAACAAAACCCCAATCGAATAAACAGCGACAGGCATAAGGGCTTTGAGCATTTGAATGAAGGAAACAGAGAGATAAATATAAGCAGAATTAGAGAACCAGAGAGAAAGAGAGTACAGAGCACCAATAGGGACAATAGATTTGATGTAAAGCTCCCGCGACATTGAAACAGGCTCGACGAGCTTGAAGACGCGAACGAGCAGATACGCAAGGGAGGAGCAAAAAGACATGTGGATCATGGTGAGAGAAATAGGAAAAGACCAATTGTACATCTTCCGGTCAAGGATGTACTTGTTGTAGACGATGACGGTGAAGCTGAGGAAGATCCATATGGCGACGTAGGTGTAGGAGAGGATAATTTTCTTCACAACGCCTTCAGAGACAGACATGGTTATGGGTTGATTTGAATCAGAAGCTTAAGAACCCTAATCCCTGAGATGAGAAATCTGAGGGATCTGAATAGAAAGATGGAGGAGGGGAGAGGGATCTGGGTTTGAAAATGAAGGAATGTGTTTCAGATGCAGAAATTGAAGTTCCAAGGTTTTTGTCTCTGCCACATCACAGGGAAGACGAAGACCCAACAGAGAGTTTTTTTTTTCAAGTTTGAGACTTCCGTGTTTTGAAGCAAAATTTAGAAACGTTGGGCTATTTAAGCTTGATGAGCTCCACTCCGAATCCGAGAAAAAAAAAAAATTAAATAAAATTGTTTAATATGTAAAAATAAATATTATTAAAAAAAAAAAGAATGTATATTCTTTTTAGCACCAATGTATATGCTCTTTTTGAATGCTAATCATTTTTTTGTCCAAACATGAATGATAATCATTTCGTGTCTGAATTATAAATAAATCCAGAATTTTTTACAACTCTAGATCCAGCCTTAAAGCCAGTAAATCTCTCGCCATAATTTTTTTTTTGTCTCTATATAAGTTAAATATTTACCCTTATTTAAGAAATAATATTAAATTCTTTCCATTTCATTTGGAAATATTGCCTTTTTTAGCAAATGATTCTTATCTAATCATTTAACTTGATTGATATGTGAAGATTTCAGAATAATTATATTAAATGACTTAATTTCATATAAAGCGTGTTATTTTGGAAACAAAACATTTAATGTCTCAAACAATTTTTTTGGAAAAATTTTTTTATAATTTCGTGGCCCAAAATATTATCTACATTTTGACTAAATTATGTATGATATATTGATATCTCTTTTGTTCACTTAATATCAAGTTGATTTTTTTTTAGAGATATTATTTATATTTATTGTTTTTTCTTGAAATTATTTTGTCTAACTTATAAATTTATATATAATCTAACAATATAATAATACATAACATATTATATAGTAAGCAAACTATTTAGCTTTCTTAATCTCTATAAAAAATTAAGTGAGTCTTATATTTAAAACCAAAGGACTCTCAACCTTAATATAAAGTGAAGAAAAAATATATTAGGTAAGGTTTGGCTGTTGAACTTTCTTTATATATATATAAATATATGAAATATATTATATCAGTTTATGCAAGATTTTCCATTTGATTAAATTAATTTTCACACGCAAAAAAAATTTGGGCTATCATTTGATTAAACTAATTTTCCATTGCAGTCTCTGATTCTTGATTCTGGATTTTTTTTGTCCTGTGAATTTATCTCTTTTCAAGATTTGGGGCAATGGATGGGAAGACTTGGAGGTGTATTGTAAAAATTTCTCACCTTTACATAAAAATTGTTTTGGATAAATTCTATTTTATAATAATTTTTATGGTCAAAATAAATAAAGGTCATTTATTAAACACCTAAGGGTAATTTAGTCTTTCTATTTTAATGTTTTAATTTTTTTGTCCTAATAATTACCACTTTACGGTCTTTCTTAATAAATATTATTTTTCTTAGGTCCTTTGTTATAATTTTCCCTAATATCAAGTTGATTTTTTAGGAGAATTATTTATAATGATCTTTTAGTAAAATCATATAATAAATATATAAAAAATACCCAAAACACCCTTTCATTAGTTCTTATATTTTCTAACCTTAATATAAAGTGAAAAATGTATTTTTAGGTGATTTGGCTGTTGAACTTTCTTTATATATAATACAAATATAAAACTCATATATATAAGATAAATAAATAAAAAAAACCCATAAGTATGATTTTAATAATGGGAAAAAAGGGCCTTCTTTTAATTTAATCTTGATAAAAGTGATAAAGAATTTTAAGCAGGCATTGATTGGGTGGGTTGAAATTTCTTGAGCTTCCATAATGTCATTTTTAGTTCATAGTTGAAATTGAAGTGTCATTGGAGCACTAAAACGAGAAAACAATTAATGGGTCACCACCGTTTTAGTGATCAATTTCACCACTAAAAGCTTTCCCACAAAATAGAAAGCTATAAAATAAAAAAGTTGATTAGTTTGAATCACAATATAAGTTATAGCTATCTAGAAAGTGAGCAATTTCATGGGATGTAAAGTTTTCTACATTTTTATAGTTGATTAAAAAATGTTTAATGTTTTTTCTTTGTAGAAATTTTTTTTTCACACTCACATAAAAGTGAGTGGATCCCACTAATAAGTGAGTTTTTCTTTTTTTACAATGGGATAAAATATTTGGAATCTTACTTTTATGTGAGCGCAAAAAAAAAAAATTTCTGTAGCAAAAACAAAAACATTAAACCCTTAAAAAAAAGTTTGATAATAAATGTTATCATTTTGAATGCGTATGCCGGGAAAGGGGCTTCGTTTTTTAAGTAAGATTGAGAATTTGAATACTATAAATAAAATAAAAAAAATTATTAGACAATTTCCCTCCAAATAGGTTGAATATACTTAAATTTAAGTCATCAACATTATTGGATGCTTAATAATCATATAAAAATGTATGCTATAATTATTAATTTAAATTCCGCGTTTCTATTATGTCCCTCCAAAATAACGTAAAGAGAAATTATTACTTCTAATCATTCAAGGGTCGTTGGAACTTAGAATTGGAATTTTGTGCTGGCTATTTTAAATGTTTAATATTTTTAAATATTAAGTTTATATCATTCAAATCGATATGAAGATATTGATATAAAATCATATAATAAGATACCAACGGGAGTTGACATAAGTGATAAGCGACTTGTGTCGCTTAAAAAAAGCGTCTCAAGTTTGAAACTTGTGAAACGCAAAAGTCCCCGTTGAGAGACTCACTCATCATAACCAGGTCAAGACGAAGCATTTCTTAAGGAAAAAAATTAAGACACGTAAACGAAAAAAAAGAAAAACAAAAAAAAAAGGAGTGTAGTTTAGCATTTCAAGGAAAAGGGAAGTTAGTTACCACGGAAAGAACGGAAAACCTGAAAAACTTCACGAGGAATGGAATGAGCTAACCCCAAAAATATTGCAGTTTTTAAGCAAAGGCCAACAAAAAGAGGCGTAGTCTTTATACAAAGGAGAATGATCTTAAAGTCACATGTTTACTACTACATCCTTTCTTTTTTTTTTTTTTTTTTTATAAGATAGAATTATTGGGATCATCGTGTTTTTCTCACAAGATAGGATTATGAGATCTCTGAATTATTATTTTTTTAAATTTTCTATTTTACCTTTACTTGATTGCAAAAATTACTCATAAAATTATTGTATTTAATTCTTATGTTTGCCTAAATTACTGGATATAACATATTCTCTCAATGTAAATTCTTCAATATAAATTAGGACATTTTTTTTTATAAAAAAATTCATTTCTTAAATATTTATTGCACCTAATTAATTTTAGCTACATCTTCGAATTATTTGATTAATCCTATTTTATTAAAAAAAAAAAAAGAAAGAAATGAGGAAGTACTCTTTTGGACTTACAAATATATTTAAGGAGAAAGAAAATATAAAAATTCATCCAAATCTCCAAATTTTAATTCATGATTCCAAAATGAATTAATCACTGTGAAGTTCTTAGAGGCTAATTTTAGATTAAATTTACCTAGATGCCCTTACTTTTAAAAAAGAAAAGAAAAAGAAAGTAATAACAATTTGACTTATTAAATGACAGCGACAACTAAGGTACGTAACATTAATTAATTTTAGTGAAATTTCTTGCTCAATATCAACAAGAACAACTTAATGAGTAATAAACTTTTTTATCTTTCACCTAACAAAGAGAAACTCGTACACTCATCATATTTATAGAGAGTCAAACTTATAATCTCATTTTAAGAGAGACTTAATGAAGATATTTGGTGTCATTAGGCCATATAAGCCCCCAAACTAACGAGTAGTGCATGGATAGACAACTAATTTCACTAAGGTAGTTCATACTTGTTTGGGATAGCAATTTAAACTTTTAAAAGTCAGCTTTTTAATTGTAATTTACAATATACGAGGTAAATATATGAAAAAAGTTTTATTTCGATCCACATAAATAAATACTTTTAGAGGTTCCAAATGTTTGAGGCAATATGAGAACTAATTTCACTAAGTTAGGTCATTTCATGAAAAACTTAATTCTTGAATAGTGAAACATTTTTATAGAAATTAAGTCATCTAGTTGTATCATTTTGAGATTATTATATTTTGGTTGTCAGTATATGTGAGTTGGGTCCTGAAATTTTATTAAGGTTATGGTATGCCTTTAAAGTTATAAAGCATTTACAAATTGCCCTCTAATAAAGTCCTCTCGTTGACAATAAGATTTGAACTAAAAAACCTTATAGATTATAAGTAAATTCTTTACGAATTGAACCAACTTTTATTAACTATATTTTGATAGTAGGGGATGGAAATATGTTAGGTCCCTATCGACGGCCTACTGGTTTGGTCTATTTAGGGCACAAGTCGGGCTTGACTACTGTTTATTAAAAAGGTCAAGCTAAAGCCTATTTAAAAGCATGAATATGTAAATAGGTCGGCTTATTTTGTTAAGGCGACCTATAGGCTTTCATGCCTGGCTTATTTGTTTAAATATTAAATAAATATAATTATAATTATATTATATAAATAAAATAATATTTATTATTTTTATTCTTATATTATAATTTCAAATATATTTATATTTTTAATAGGCTTAAAGTATACAAAGCCTATTTATGGCCTCCAAGGCACGTAATATGATGCCTTTTTAAAGGCCTACATTGTAAATAAGGCCTTTAAAAGGTTTCAGCTTCGACTGCTTTATGAAGGCTCGGGCTCGAACCTAAAAAAGGCTTGAATTCGTGCTCAAATCTTTTTACCCCTCATTGCAAGCTCATGCCTATTTAGCTCAAGTCTGGCCTGACCTGACCTATTTCCATACCTATTTGATAGTTGTTATATGTCTTTATCACAAAAATTTAACTGAGTTCCCCGTTCGATAGTGAGAACACAACTCATGAATAAAGGCGTCATTGATGCCCTCTTTCACGTGGCATTCCGGAACTTGATGGTTAAAGTTCCTCCGTTTCCATGCCCGCACGCCTCATGCGCAAGCTATATATGCCTATTTTTTGGGTTTATATATTAATGTTTTTAGGTCATAGAGTTTATACATCAATTTAAAATATATGGAAAAATATAATAAATCTCCAATTGTAAGTTTGTTACTTGTTTTGATGGAAGGAACTAAGATTTTTTATTTTTTTTCCTTGAATAAAGTTGAGGAGTATATCTTATCTCATACTTCTTTTAGTCCTTATTATAAGGCACCAACTAACAATTCCCACAAACCAATAAAAAAAAGTCAATAAAGTTGTCATACAATTTAAGTAACTTCCAATATTACCCCTACTAATTGTCCTAAACTCTAATATTATATTAATTATTACTCTCACCAACTACCCTTATTAATTAAAGGCATATATGAAAAAAAAAATTAATACTAATTGGGAACAAACAATTGCCTTATAAAAATGACCAAATATACTTACTAGTTGGTATCTAATAATAAGGACCAGAGGAAGTAGTTCTTATATTAAAGATTAGAGGAGTATATCTAATATAATTTCTCTCTCATTGTATACATTACCATAACTTCCAAATTAATTATAGCATTGTGAATGAAGGCTAAAAAGGGGAAAAGTTAATTAATGCTCTTAGGCTTGGCTTTGAACCCCACCTCTTCCCTTTCGATCCTCTTCCCTCATCTTCTCTATTTTTAACTATTAGATCAATATTTAAATGATTCGGATTTGGTCTTTTAAAAAATTATTATTAAAATGTTAAAAATATAAAAATAAAATAATTAATTGAATACATATTGCTAAATTTTAGTATTAATAATTCAATACTACAATAAAGAAAATAAAAATAATATTTTGTATAAAACTAAATCTAAACCATTCAAATATTGATATTATGATTAGAAGAGGATGAGAAGAGAAGAGGAGGGGTTCCAAGTCGGTGCTTGAGACAAGAGCAATAAATTATGTTGGGTTAAGTTACTTTTAGAAAGACAAGTTTATCATACATGGACCATCTAGATTTTATATCAATAGTTTATATTTAATTTTTTTATCTATTTTTTAAAAATTACTTTAATGAGTATAGAATCTAAAATAAAGATAATATCTTGACTATGATTTTTATTTTAAAAAAATCATAATTTGAAAAAAAAAATGAACCATTCATATTTATTGAGGTTTGAATGCTCATCAAAGTGGTGAGAACTCAATCCAGTTCCCTTTTATAAGGAAGTTTAATCTAAACAGTTGAAAAATTATGGGCCCGTTTGGTTCAAAGAATTTGGGGGGAGGGAAAGGAACTTAAAGGAAGGGAAAGGAAGATTTGAAAGATGGGGGAAAATGGCTTGAGTTGTTTGGTAGGAAGAAAATGAAGGGTGGGTAGTTGGTAAAGAATTAGGAAATGTCTATTTTACCCTCAAAATAAATTAATTCAAAATAAAAAATAAAAATGTCTTTTTTGCTAAAATGTATTTTTTTTAAAAAAATTTCTTGTTAAGTTCGAACTTTTGGAAAAAAAAAAAAAATTCGCCAAATTCAAACTTTCCCGCCAAATTTGAACTTTCCCACCAAGTTTGAACTTCCCGCCAAAATTTGAATTTCAGGGTTTAAATCTGTCCAAAAAAGTGAATAGTGACGTGGGAACTTGAGATCCCACCAATTTTGGTGGGATCCCAAGTTCCTGTGTATGTGGGAAGAGTGGTGGGCCGGGAACTTGGGTTCTGGGAACTGACGCACCAAACACGTTTTTGGTAGGGAACTCTGTTAAGTTCCCATTCCCTCTCCCAAGTTCTCTAAACCAAACGGGCCCTATATCTCTAGCATAATTCTTTTGCTGAGTTAAAGTTCATGGATTATCCATCTTATGCAGGTTGTATGGCAGGATTTTGTAGTCTAATGATATTGAATTAATCTCATATATCTTTTTTTTTTATACAATCTCATGTTTTTTAAGGGTTAGATTGCGAGTTCAAACCAAGGTTATTAAAATCGAATCAATCATTGAACCGGTTGAGCTAATGAGTCAAATCGGTGAGAAAGTAAATATTTCGGGTTATTAATATGAAATTATTAAGAAAAGTCCTTTAATGGCTATTACCCTCTGGTAAAAAAAAAAATATATATATCATTATACTAAATGTCCATTAAATAAAAGGAGGATAAGTGAAATGTCTCTTCACTTCTACAGTCATCACATTGATGATCGAGCCTTTTCCACCATGACTTCTCTATGCTTCATTGATTTTGGATCAACTTCTTCCACAAGAAATTATCCACTCTTTCTTACACTTCACCTCTTACCTCTTTCTCTTTTCTAGTTTCCCTATGCTTCTCTCTTTTCTCACCTCTTACATCTTTCTCTTTCCCAGTTTCCTATGCTTATCTCTTCTCTCTCTCTCTTTCCACTTTTCTCTCTATCTTTCTCTCGCATTCAGCCATGGCTTCTCCACCACCTTACACCCTAAATGTCATTAGAACAAATCTTGAATCCTTTACCGAAATGACTTCTACCTCTGATGATCGAGCTTCTTCACAACATTTCTCTTCGGCTTTTTCAAAATTTCAACATTTCTCGTGTTCAATCTGTTGCGTGTTTGGCCCGTGCTCGTCATCTCTGGATCTAGGGGATTGGATCTGTTCGCATTGGAAAGTTTCAAACTCATGACAGCACATGTTGTTGACCTCGTTTCCTCGCTCCTCAGTATGTCACTGTTGTTCTCCTCTTTTGGTGTTATCTCTTCTCATCAGATTTGTTCACATCGGCTCTATTTTCACTGGATCTATTGTTATCATCGGATTTATTTCTCATCGGCTCTGTTTCTCTCCATCTCTTCCATCTTTCTCTCTAAATGTAAACGTCTTCACTCTTCAATCAACATATTTATAAAGAAAAAAAAAAGACTCTAACCTCGGCCTCTATGACAGGGTCAGTTTTACGGCCAGTTTACTGATTTTCGGTCCAAACTAGCCGATGCGGTTCGGGTTTCATAACCATAGTTCAAACATATTTAAATATAATAGGTAGTAAGTTATGACAAAAAAATCTTACATTGCTTATGTGAAAAAAATTAATTAGTTATTACTTAACATAAAATTGACTTCATCCTTCAATCCTTCAACCAGGTAAGCAAACATATGGGGATGGCACTTAGCAGGAACTAGAAACTTGGATTTATAAAATACTTTATCCAATCCACAACATGGCGCTTTATAGCAGCACTAGTGTAAAAAAGGGCTTTAAAACTGGACGAAAGAGGTATCGTAAGACCGGATCTGCGGCCGGTCTTATTCCAGGTGGTGTTAAAAGTCTGTAACTTTTAAGACCGGATGAACGACCGGTCTTAAAAATTTAGACCGAACTTTTGAAATATCCAGTCTTAAAAATGTTTCAAAATAATAAAAAGAAAAAAACCCAAATGAAACAATTGGTCCCAAATCACCAGATCTAGCAACATTTTGAATGTCCCTCCGTCATCAGCGACGAAGAACCAAGAGAAGATTGGAAGCAACACCAACAAGAAAAATGAAAAAGATGAATACAAAGTCCAGAAATAAGAAAACATAACAAGAAATAGAAATCATTCACCATGGAAATCGAATCTGAATCAATATAAAATTAGAGGTGAAATTGAAGTCCAGATCTACAAAATAATCACAAGCTTAAAGCAACCAAATCTGAGCAGGATCTTCTTGTCGATGCTGGCAAAGCTTCAAGCAACCAAAATCAAAGTCCAGATTTGAGCAAAAGCGGTCAAGGTAGGAGCAAACAGACTTAAGCAAGAAGAGATCTGGGTTTGATTTTAAGCCAGATCTGTGCGAAGGCAGTGTGGGAGGAGCCATAGATCGAAGAGGAAGGAGCCGTCATCGTCCAGAATCCTCGAAGCAGTACGCTTGCGCCGTTGTTGAAGATTGGAGTTGTGCCATCGCAAAACCCTTGAAGCATCTCACTGCTAACGTTGCCAAGGATTTGATTGTGTGGCTCTTAGGATGACTTACGAAGATTGCAAGTAAGTTAGAGGAAGAGGATGTCATTTTTGCTAAGGATTTGACTTGTAAGGCTCTTGGGACACTCGTTGAATCTATAACTAAGCAAATCTTATATCACCAAGAAGACAAGCATTCTCACGGACTTAACGAGTTTAGCGAATTTAGTTTTTTTCAACACTTTTAAGACCGGTTGTTTGTAAAAACAGGTCTTAAAAGTATATTTTTAAGACCGGATCCTTTATAATTCGGTCCTAAAAGTGTTCTATATATTTATGAAATGCCACTGGTCATACTTTTAAGACTGGATCTTTTATAATCCGGTCTTAAAAGTCTTTTATATATTTATGAAATTGTCATCAGGTCATACTTTTAAGACCGGATCTTTTATAATCCGATCTTAAAAGTCTTCTATATATTTATGAAATTTCCCAGGTCATACTTTTAAAACCGGATCTTTTATAATCCGGTCTTAAAAGTCTTCTATATATTCGAAATTGTCATAGGTCATACTTTTAAAACTGAATCTTTTATAATTCGATCTTAAAAGTGTTCTATATATTTTTGGAAATTCAAATTTAATTAGTTAGCATATACAATTATATTGTGCAATTATCTTAATTAAGTTGTTAGAGAGATTTTAGAAATTAAGTAAGTAGATCATGGTTTTTTGAATTTCGTAATTATATTCCTGATTGTAATCATCTTAATTAAGTTGTTCGAGAGATTTTAGGAATTAAGTTAGCATATCATGGTTTTTTGAATTTCGTAATTATATTCCGATTGTAATCATCTTAATTAAGTTGTTGGAGAGATTTTAGGAATTAAGTTAACAGATCATAGTTTTTTGAATTTCGTAATTATATTCCCGATTGTAATCATCTTAATTAAGTTGTTAGAGAGATTTTAGGAATTAAGTTAGCAGATCATTGTTTTTTGAATTTCCTAATTATATTCTTGATTTTAATCATTTTAATTAAGTTGTTAGAGAGATTTTAGGAATTAAGTTAGTAGATCATGATTTTTTGAATTTCGTAATTATATTCCGATTGTAATCCCTAGATTATAGGAACTAATTATCAGGCGAGGCGAGACCCTTGCCCGATGCCCCCCAAAGGATCATTGGGCAAAAATGCATTGATAATCCCTAGATTATAAGCCCTAACATTTTTGGGCAATAATGGGTTAAGATGGCTTCCCCGCCCAAATAGTGATACCTTGCCACATCCTATGTAAAAAATAGTTTTAATAATGATAAGCAATATCGTAAACTTCAAATGTAATCTATAATTATACATTATACACTTTAGAATATTCCAAAATAAGTTTACAACTTGAGTCTTGAAATTAAAAAGAGTATCATATGTCTCAACAAATAGTCAAATATACATACATGAAAAATTAAATAACATCCATGGTCTATTTGATACAAAGCATTATTAGTAATATAATGGACTAATGGTCAAATACTCAATGGATATATTAGAATTTTAGTAAATATATAATAAAGTATATTAACAATTATATAAAAAATATTTATATCAAATATAATTATATATATACTTACAAGGCGGCCAAATAAATGGCGGCATAAGATATTTCCGCCGATGCCGCTACTACCCGCCAAAAAAAATGCCGATCGACCGATTGCCCAGTTTATTTTGGGCTTCTATTTGAAATTGGGCGGGCGATATTTTTTTTGGCTTGGGCGGGCGACCGGGCTCCGGGCTTCATGCTCACCCTTAGGAAGCGCCCAAGTCAAGATTATTTACTTATTAGCATACGTATATAATTCCAATTAAGCAAAGGAATAAATCATCACATCCTCGGACTCATCTCTGATCGCGTCTTCTCACAATATTTACGAAATTGCCACTGGTTATACTTTTAAGACCGGATATTTTATAATCCGGTCTTAAAAGTATTCTATATATTTACAAAATTGCCATCGGTCATCCTTTTAAGACCGAATCTTTTATAATCCAGTCTTAAAAGTGTTTATATATTTACAAAAGTACCACCGGTCATATTTTTAAGACCAGATCCTTTATAATTCGGTCCAAAAAGTTCTTTATATTTACGAAACTGCCACCGGTCATACTTTTAAGACCTGATTCTCTATAGTCCAGTCTAAATGAGACGGTCTTAAAGCTCTTTTTTGCACTAGTGCAGGAATAATTTGTCTATAACATAAATCATATAGTGTTATTAATTACTCCATCCAATTTTTAATATAAGATATATTGAGGAAATTGATATTGATAGTAAATATATAAGATTTATTTTTCATATATGTCAGTCATTTGCTAATTTACTTGTATTGATACTCCCTCAGTAGTAATTAAAAATGAGAGGGAATTAAAGAAGATGATTATGATATTTTAGAAAATATATATTATATTGACCAACTTAATTAATTTCTTTGACCTAATTAAGTTAGGTAAATATATCTTAAATTAAAGATATGAGGGAGTATCATTTTCTATCTAGTGGGATGGGTTAGTCCCTCAAAACTTGATGAACCAATATTCAAAGTCCCATGAAACTTAAAAGATATCCCAACATTTAGTGTGTGATAGTACCTCATTAAAAGAATACGTGAGCATAAAACAATTACCATTTTTCGATTTATTACAATTTATTGGTGGTAAACATTGTACATCAATAAAAAGTAGAGAGATAAGATAGATTTGAATAGCGGCAAAGTTAAGAAAAATTCAATTGAAGATGGATTTGAGAGAAAGACAGAAAAATATCATCAAAATTAGTAAAAGATAAATTAAGTATGTTGAATTTCAATAATTTCAAAGGAATTGGTTTCTAATCTTTAAATGTTGTAAAATTTGAAAAATCACCTAATCCCTTTATTTTTTTAAATAAAAAAATCTCGAACTCCTTGTCGATGACCGGGAGCTCCAAAGATCAATGACTAGAGCTCCAACAACCTAATATTTTCTTAAATTTCTCAAGTAAAAGTTGTCAATATAAATACTTGAGTTTTTTTATAGTGATATTAAAGTTGTAAATAATGGTCTAATATAGTTTTTTGAATTTCTCAAGAAAAAAATTGTTAAAACAAATGCTTGAGTTTTTAACAGCTATACTAAAGTTGTAAATATGATATTTGTTGAATATTTCTTAATAACTTTCCTTTGAAGCTCCAACAGTTTTTTTTTTTTTTTTTTTTTTTTTCGAAACAAAAGCTGTCAACATGTAAACTTGAGTTGTTAATAGCAATATTAAAATTATTAAGAAATATTCAACAAATAACTCATTTATAACTTTAGTATCATAGTCAACAACTCAGATATTTATATTAACAACTTTTGTCTAAGAAATACAAAAACTATATTAGACCGTCATTTACAACTTCAGAGTATCACTATTAACAACTCAATTACCTATATTGACAACTTTTACTTAAGAAATTCCAAAAAAAAAAAAAAAAAGCTGCCAAAGCTCCAATGCTTTGGTGGCTGGTAAGAGGTTGATGATTTTTTATTAAGAAAAAATAATGGTAGCTAGGTAATTTCTCAAATTTTACAACATTTCAAAATTTTAAGTTAGTTCCTTTGAAATTTTTAAAATTCAACGTACTTATTTATTTTTTACTAATTTTAAATGTTAATAATATTTTTCCGTCTTTTTTCTAGATTTAATGATTTAATATAAACTTTAGTAAGATTATTGAAAATAACTTATATTTTTTTCGACAAAAAAAAAACTTATATTTTAAACAATAGAGAAAAATATAATATCTTAATTATTTAGTTAATTAATTCCAGTGTGTGCGTGCGGATTGGATTGGGACATTACTGAACCATGACTTTCCTAGCCCTCTACCAAACCTGTGATGTCCTTGTTACCAATTTAAATATAGGAGGCGTGCTCTTCTTATTGCTCAAATTCAACGCTTAATTAATCATTCCATATATTTTTAGTTAATTATATTTTTTTAATTTATCATATTACATGGTTATGAATTGGATTTGTGCCTTGCGAGACAACGCTTGATCAGTGAGCTACATAAGAATAGTACATATATCAAATTTTTAATTTTTTTTTTTCAAATCATAAAATCAATTCTATATGTGAAAAATGAACTTAATCAATTAAAATTTTAAATTAATTTCATTTAAAAAATTAGAGCTCAATAATGCAATTATTTATTTTCCGACCAATAAATATATAATTTTTATTTTAAAAATGAGTGAAGTATAGTAGGAAGTTGAATAACTTGAGATATCAATATTCAATAAACATGTATTTTTTATTTAATTAATTTAATATATTTTTTGTCCGTGTGTGTGAAAATAAATATGTGAACATGATATAATTTATGTTTGTCGTCAAAAGTTCTTTTAAACTCATATTTCATTGAAACAACAATGTTTTCTATTAAAAAAATAAAAATATTTTTTCATAATTTATTGAAAGTAATAAATTAATCATATTATTCACAAATTATCAAGAAAAATTTCAGAAAAATACCTTCAAAATTTGAAAATCTCAAATCAGTTATTTCCTACTAAAATAAGTTGTGAATTGGTAATAAAGTGTAGTCAATACCTAGATTACAGTAGGGGGAAAAACTTATTTGGCATTTTGATATTTTTAAGGTATATTTTTTGGAATTTTCTTTATTAATACTACAATTTTTGATAAATTTTATTAGGCTAAAATATACTTTTAGTCCTTTAAATTTTACACAAGGTATACTTTTGGTCCCTTAACTTTATAAAGTATACTTTTGGTTCTAAAATTCTAACACCATTAATGTTATTAACAGAAAATGCCGACGTAGCGAACTCAAGTGATAACTAATGGTATTTAATTACATAGATTTTATATATTCTTCAATTTATCCACAAAGCCTTATAACATTTAATTACACAGTCATCACTTAAATTTTCACCGTTATCTCTTGAGTTTGCATTTTCCTTAGCAAAATTAATGGTGTTAGAATTAGTGCTTGTTTGGCGAGTTCCAAAACCTAGGTTTTATTACAAGTCTGCCACTTTTATTTTCAAAAATCATTTTGCACCAAAAACCTAGGTTTTCCCAAATCCAATTTTTTTCACTTTCAGCTCTCTCTGCAAGGTTGAAAACAAAAGTGAGCCCCACCATTATTGGAGAAACCCCAAAATGCCCTCCTAGGTATGCAACACTGACACCAACTAAGAAAAAAACAGAGGATGAGAGACACAGTCGCGGCACACAAAAACCAAAGAGCTTTAGCGCCGCGTGACCTCCTGACCTTCGACCTTCTTCTTCCTTTCTCACCGACGGTGTTATTCACCACCACAGGCCTCTGGCGAGCATCATCCCCAGCTAGCGTCACGAATTGAACGAGAAACACGGAAGTGAGAGACAGAGGCGCCGTCGGAACCAGAGAAGGCGGTGAGCTGCGTCTTCTTCCTGGACTGAGGAGAGTCAAAGAAATAGAGAGGGAGGTCCCGCTTGTGATTATCATCATCTACGTCGATCGATCTGTGTTCTTCCTCATTCCTTTTTTTCATTAAATTTGAATATTACGCTGTTGTTCTAGATTTTATTATTATCAAAGATATTGTTTTTTTTATATCCTAAAATAAATTTTTAAGATTATCAGAATTATTTTTTCAATATCAATCAATATCTTTATTATGAAAATTAATGTTAAAAATATTTAAAATACAATCTTATCCTTTATATTCAATTATACCAAAATATTGATATACATTAAAAATATTTGTCTATACAATTTATTACTACATATATGTTTGATCTAATTTTTATCATGTTACATAATTTACTAATGGTAGAAATTTATAGAAATTTATTTTTTCTAACAATTTTATGTAATTTTTGGTATTTATTATGAAATATAATGTTTATATATTTAAAATACAACATTATCCTTTAAATGCAATTATACAAAAAGCTAAAGTCATTTTTACTATAGCTAACCCTGCAAAAGCTATTCGATAACAATATCCAAATACTATCATTTTTCTCCAAAAGCTATTATCCAAAAATCATTCTTCAAAAGTCATTTTTACCTCGTAAATCCCAAAAGCTATTCTCCAAAAGTTACATCCAAACGGGTATAGGACTAAAAGTCTACTTTATAAAGTTAAAAGACCAAAAATATATCTTATATAAACTTAAAAGACTAAGAGTATACTTTAACCATTTTATTATTATGCACGTGAGCTAATATTCTCAAGAAATAGCATTCAAGAGAGGTTATCACGTCATTTAAAATTAAAACCCATTTAAATGGAGGTTTTTGAATTTGAGGTAATTAAAAGTCAAACCTTAGTTTGATATTTATTTTTTAAATTACATCAACGAGTTTATATGAAAAGTAAGAAAGGACATCTTATGGTAGAACTTACGTAAGTTCCTACTCACAGTAAGTTATTTCCTTCGTCCAAAAATCTAAGTGATATTTTAAAAGATTTGGAGTACTAAAAATGTTTTCCCCCTCCAAATTAGTCCCTATTTATAAAAAATGTTTATAAAAAATTTAATAAATGATATGAATTAGAAGAATATCACCGAAGTGTACACAGTGAATTATATTGATTCGGCATTAACTTTCTGACCTACTTCTAGTCTTCAGAGCGTCTCGAAGAGTTTTACTATTCTTCCAAGATTCCTTGAATTCTTGGTACCATAATACAAAGAGCAATTCATAACATGACACATCCCCTCTTACAAGTTATAATCCCACAACTATACTTGGTCTCACTATCTTGAATTTTTACAAAATTGATAACATTTGATAAATACTCTCTCTCAAAGTAAATATATGATTACTAAAGAGCAAAATAAATATCAAATGATATTACAGAGAATGAGCTAAGCAATAAATGAATCAGAAGATTGTTGTTGGTTTAGTTAATTGCTCTGGATTGAATGATTGGCTATTTATGGGCAGATGCCATTAATGGTCGTTGTGAGCATTCAAACTTTCCGTTAGAGACAAATTGGAACTGTTGAAGGATTTAAATGTTCAGTCGCATTCGTCTTCATCACCAATGGCGAACTTTGAGATAAATGTTTGGGGGGCCAAATGTATACTTATTAACTAATTAAAAACTTTTATGAACAATTTTTTTTGGGGGACGGTCATGGCCTTGGGATAACTATTTGCCTATGCAAAAATACATTAAATTTTACATTAAATTAAATTAAGAAAAATTTCAGACCAATTTTTTTTTTTTTTTTTTTGGGGGATAGCCCCCACTGTCTTGTCTAAGATCCGTCTCTATTCACCGCAATAAAGGCTTCGGACAAAATCTCTCTAGTTTGCTTGCTATGCATTTAATGCTCTAACAGGAAAATTACTTTCGTTGCTTTTGAAGTTAATGCTTACTTTGATCATCTAAAACTTATACATAAATGTGATTAGTAATATTGAGAAGAATATAAGTAAAAATCAAGCTTAAACAGATGTTCATCGTGAGTTTCATATTTATCAAGACGTTGATTTTTAAAAAACGATGAATTTGCACTTAAGTGTAATTAATGTTCACTCGAGTGAGTACTCATCACTCAAATACTCTCCAGCGTAACTCGAATGCCAGTTGGATTTTGAGTTCTGTGGACTATGATGAAAAGTTAGCCCTTCAATTCTCCAATATTTTGGGGATAACAAAACTCTTAAAATATATTTTGCAAAATATTTATATTTTAATCCAGAGAACATGATCAGAACCATGCTTTGAACATCCTTAATTTAAGATATTTTATTTTTAGCTTCACTTGCCAAAAGGTTTTTGAGAGTTTTGATGTTGAATCTAGCACGTTTTCCAAAGTAAAATCTAAACTTTTTGAACTTAATTCATATTCAAAAATTGTATCCGAAGTCTTGGGAAGTTTGAAAATGATTAATCTAGATCGAGCATAATTTATTGGTAATCAAATGGAAATTATGAATATGTCAAAGTTTTAATTGAATTTAACCTCTCAGGTCCAAAAAAAAAATTGAATTTGACCTCCCTTATTATTTGAATAATCTAATTAATTTTATTATTTATCCATATGAGTTATATGCACACCACTGCTGATTTATATATTCTAAGTTCGGTTCTCCAAATGAAAGAAAATTTTGACAAAACATTGTATAGAAATTCCTATAACAAATTATTAATATAAGCACTCATTTTTAACCATAGCTAACATATCAGTATATTCTTCATAGAAGTTTCGAACTTCTACCCTAAGGCTTAAAAATAATTACTCAATTAATCAAGTGATATCATTTCCTCTCTCTTAAATATAAGCTCTATTGTCTTTTTTTTTTTTAAAGAAAAATTAAATAAGCTTAATAAGTTATTTAACCATATCATATATTGTGTATTATTAGATTATATATCAATTTATAAGTCAAATAAATTAGTTTGGAGAAGAAAATGAATATAAATTCTTTAAAATAATTTAATTAGTTTCTTTAATCTCCTAAAAAATGTTATCTGAGTTTTATATTACCAAAGGTAGTATGTTAGGATTATTGTTATATTCTGGGCTCAACTGGGGAAAATATATCTCTACTTGGTTTTTCTATTAATAAACTCGAATTTTAAACTTATTTAAGAGGCATAAAGTCTCTTATCACTCAACATGAACATTACTAGTTATAACATATAAACTAGATTAACATTGTATTTTAATCCAATCACATTTCTAGTTTTGAGGTGTAACAAAAGATTAATTCCTTTTATATTAGTATTAATAATTCAAATATCAACTTAACAATCTAGTCTTCTTGACCTTGAGATATTTTGATCACACAAGAAATAAAGGATGATTGAACAATAAGATTGTTAGACTCTATCTTTTACTTTGATTGTAAGAGATCATTTAATACAGTCATTTTATTTTTTATGGGAGAACTTAAGATTTTGGAATTTTGAGGGGTTTTTCTTATTCTCTTACAAAGTTAAGGGAGAGTATATATTGCAAGTTTCTGACACAAATTGTGCTATTAAGCGTGAAGAGACCATTCAATCTTGAGGAATACAATAAAATTCCCTGAAGGAGTTCTAAGGCGTGTGGTTTAGAATGAACTAATATTAATTTGATGAGCATTGATTCTCCTCCATCATTCCTCATCATTTATATCTTATTAATTTGATGAGCATTGATTCTCCTCCATCATTCCTCATCATTTATATCTGTAAGCATTGTCAAATTCATAAGTTGACTGTCCGAGTTTACCACTTTTATGTATCTTACTTAAAAAATCGAGTCGAATCTATAGTAAACCCGTGACAATCGTAAACTCTTTTAAACTCGCGAGTTTATACATCGAATTTACTGTTTTTATATATTTAATTTACAATTGTGTGTTAACTCACTCTTAAACTTATGTCAACTTTTAATTTACAATTGTGTGTTAACTCATTCTTAAAATTGTGTCAACTTTTTCCATTTAATCATTAGCGCCTTTATATATGAATTTTATAAGAATTTCTTTATTAAATATGATAAATTATGAATCTTCATGGATTTGATTCCAATTATTTAGATTTTACATATATTTAAATCAATTTTTTTATCTTTTATATTTTAATTATTTGATATACATATTAAGACCTATTTAATGATAAAAATAAACTTTTATGAGTTTACGATCTGAATTCACAATACGAGTTTATCTCACTCTCACAAGTTTGTTTAAACTCGTGAGTTTGACAACCATGCCTGTAAGGCTGTAATATTTACCCTTTCTCTATTTTGTTATTATTTCAATCATTTTTTTTTTTTCTAAATTTCCTTAAACTTTTTCACCCAATTTATTCCCATCTTGCATGTTCCGCATTAATATTTGGTATCATAGTAGGCTTCTATAGGAAAGGATTTAACCATCTAAAGAATATAACATGGTAGAACACCATAGATAGCACTTTTTTTTTTTTTGGATGAAAAATGGGGCACTCAACCCAATATTATTCTTGTATCAGAATCAGTCTAGGGTATGAAACACCCATACAATCACTTGACAAGAAAGAAGCTAAAAACTGAGGAGGATAATCATACACAACATAACTTTCCTCCTGCACTAAGCTAAAATTGGCTAGGGCATTTGCACATGAATTGCCCTCCCTATACACATATACAAATCTTACTCTTTTGAAACCTTTTAACACAGCTCTAATATCTTCCCGCATTCTTGTTTCATCAATGTTCTCCTCCTGCAATTTATTTAGCATATACACAACCGAAATAGAATGACACTCAACATATAAACTATCAAAGTGAAGGCGCACAACAACCTCCAGACCAGCTAGCACCACATTTAATTCAGCTTTTATGGTTGAATTCACACACAGTCTCTTGGCAAATCCGCATAAGAACCTACCATCACTTCCTCTTATTACTCCCCCACAACTTGCTCTGTTACTTCCCCCCTTATACGCACCATCTACGTTCAATTTAACCCACCCCTATATTGACGCCTCCCATCTGATCTGTGCTTCTACTTTACTGACTCTACCTACCAAAATCCATACTCGCCTGCCTTATTTCCTTTATGTACCAATCTACAACTCTCTTCTCCCTTTCTATCATAATGGATCCTTCCTCAAAAAGCCTCCTGTTTCGCCAACCCCATAACAGCCAACATGTAACACCAAACCGTAACTTCCAGTCATCCCCTCCTTTTACCAGGTTGACCTCAAACTAGTCCTTCCCCTGCAAGCTGTGAAACTCAAACTCCAACCTACCCCTTTTTTGCTCCAACCATAGTTCCCTAGCCACATGACAATCCCGGAGAACGTGCAACAAGCTTTCTCTTGACTCATTGTAGTGGTTACAGCAAGCATTAACTCCCATAATCCTGCATAGTCTCTCTCCAGTGGGCAGCCTATCATGTATAGCTTTCCACAAAAATATCTGAATTCTTTTTGGCCCCATCCACCTCACCAGAGCACTCCACATTCTCTCCCCCAAGCCACTCTCAGCTCGTAGCGTGTGGTATAGATCAGCAACCACGTACTTATTATGCAGAGCATCTCCCTACTTCATAAGATCCTCCCCACCCATGTTGCTAAGAGGCCTCACAGCCAGCACCTTCTGCAAACCCACCTGACTAACTTTGTCTTGTATTTTTTGAATCTCCCACACACTGCTGGCACTTACCATACTCTTCAATGTACTTCCTTTATCCTCTTCGGATAACCCGCCAATACAATAATCAGCTAGCAAATTCCCATCTCCTAGCCATTTGTCATGCCAAAAATTAACCCGTTCTCCATTCCCTATTTCCCAACCACAATTTCCTAGCACAGCTGGATAGATTCTGACTAAGTTTTTCCACACCGCTAAATCAGACTTCATAGCAACAGCCTCCTTATCAACTCCTTATTTCTCCCATATTTTCCCACAAGAACCTTAGAGCATAAACTATTGGGATTAGCAAGAATGTTCCACGCAATTCTTCCCATTAAGGCATCATTCATGACTCCAGATTTCTCAAACCAAGACCGCCATTCCTCTTTTCTTTACAAATCGTTTCCCAACTCATAGCGTGTAGTCTCCTCTTCCCTTCCTCAATCCCTCAAACAAAGTTCCTTTGAATCCTTTCCAATTGGTTTTTAACACCAGCAGGAATATATGAGTGTTGCATAGCAAAAATAGGCAGTTGACTAGTTACCTCCACTGACAAAGATATGCCAATGAGTCGGCTTCATCTCCTGTTTAACAAGGGACAAAGATCTGTTCTTAGACTACCATCTCGTTCATTTTCCAACTTCCGTCTTTTCAACTGCTCAGTTTATTTTGCATTTTATCAATTAAGAACTAAAATTTACCCTTACTTCCCCTTCCTCTCATCATAAAAGCCCCTAAATACCTTCCCAACTCGTCCATTTTCCTAAATCCATCATACTCGCAAATCTCTAACTGCTTCCTCCTATCTACATTACTTGAAAAGTAAATACTAGTTTTTTGGGTATTTACCTTTTGTCCATACATGTTTCCAAACTCCTCTAGCACTCCCATTACCGAGACAATGTGCTCCATGTCAGCCTCACAAATGAGCAGCAAGTCGTTCGCGAAGAGCAGGTCCGATATCTCGATGCCATTCCTACCCAAACGCATAGGTTTCCACCTCCCACTATTCACACAATCAGTAATCAAGTGGGTTAGCTTCTCCATACCAAGAACAAACATGTAAGGGTACAAAGGATCCCCTTGCCTCAATTCCCTTGAAGGCACAAATACTTCCCCTTTCACTCCATTCCACATAATAGCCATGTTAGTTGAGCTAATACACTTCATAATCACTCTTCTTACATGTTCCTCAATTCCAATCTCTTCCAAAACCTCCCCTATGAATTTCCATCCCATCCTATCATAGGCCTTCTCAAGGTCTATTTTAATCACCATATACCCTTTTTTACCTTGTAGCTTGTCAATAGAGTGAACTAGCTCCTTAGTAATTATTATGTTATCATGGATACTCCTTCGAGGTACACAACTTGATTGAAAAGGAGACACCAAACTATTCATGATTGGTTTCAGCCTATTCACTATCAATTTCAAGAGTCCTTTATAAAGGACATTACATAAGGCAATCGGCCTAAATTGACTCATCATCTCCGGATGTTCTGATTTCGGAATGAGGACTAGCAAAGTATCGTTGATTTCCCTGATTCTTTCTGGCCTTCGCCATAATTCCTTGATAAACTGAACCATCGACCAGCCAACAACCTTCCAATTCTGCTGAAAAAACCCAACAGGATATCCATTGCTTCTCGGTGCTTTAAACCCTTCCATTTGGAAAAACACTCTTCTAATTTCTTCTCCACTTGGTTCCCTACCCATATTCCTCAGTTTGTCCTCATGCACCGCCCCCACCTTTGTTGTGTGACAGTCCACGCACTCTCCCTCCTATCTTCCTCAAATAATTTTTTATAAAAACGCTGAAACATTCCAGTAATTTCCTCTTCCTCCTTGTTCCAGGCACCATCCTCCTTCTTGAGCATGCTAATTTTATTCCTCCTCCTTCTACAAAGGGTTTTCATATGATAGTACCTCGTATTACGGTCTCCTTCCTCCAACCACTTCCCCCTAGATTTTTGAAACCAAAGCACCTCTTCTTATCTAAGAGTATGTAGTAATTCCTCCTCCAACTCTAACTCCAAATTCACTAAGAAGGGATTGTTCCTTCTCTCACAACTTCATTGTATACCATTTAGCCTCCTGAGTAAGCTTCTTTTTCTACCCTCAATCTTCCCAAAGACTTCCTTATTCCATCGTATAATGGACTGTTGTAGCTCACTCAGCTTCACATGTGCCTCTCCCTCCCCTCTCCAACTACTACTCAATACCTTTTCAAAGTCCACATGCATTTTGTAGGAAACTGATCAGAAACGCGGAAGCGTATCGTACCACGCGATGTAGGAAAAGATGAAACCTTTCATCGTTTTGTTTACCTGGATATTGAAGAGTTATCTGAAAGATTCTCCACGAACAATCCTTGTCTACGAACAGTCCTCGTATACGAACAGTCCTCGTGCTATCTATGATTGATCTTCCAGACTATCTCTCGAGGGGGATGAGATGGTTGTGTGGGCAACCGTTCAGATGATGAACGTCTGCCTCTAGGTTTTTTGTTTTTGATGAGAGCCTCCTAACTATTTGTGCGGCCGTATCTTTTCAAGCGGCGAAAGTTAGTTTATATGCTACTACACCCAAGACCTAACCCTAATCCACATGGGCCTTAGAGTTCTTGGGCTGTAGTATCAATTAAGCCTTATTGGGCTTAAGTGACCAAAGAGCACATTAACCCAACAATCTCCCACTTGCTCTTTAAGATACGAACTTGAGTTCGTAAACCCAAGACCATGTAGCCCATAAGCCATCATCATCTGATAATATACCCCATCCCTTGTCTCAAGCTAGCCTGGGGACCTACCATTTGTCATTCATCAAGGCTCATGATAATCTATAGAAGATTATCTAGTTCGGTGCTACTCCACTAAAAGCCCGAACGTGATCTCCAAGAACAATGACACTTATAACAAGAATATGCACTACCCCTTTATAGAATGTCTATAATTTGATTGACTAGTTTTCGTAACCCAATCAATTATTTATTCCCTTGACTTTGATAGTTTCTCTAATGGATTACATGCACCGCCGGTGTCTTCAATATCCAGTACCGAAACATATCAAGGGGACATTTCCTATAAATTCCATGTTGTTTATCTCATAAACATCGATAACCAAATAGTCTCAATCCCAAAATACCGAGTTGTTGGCCGTCATATAGATCAAACCTCACCCGTTGGTAAATCAAAGAATGAAAACTATTCGACTACATGTTTAAAATAAACTCAGGATTAAGAGCAACTACATAACTATAGTTATCTGGAGATTTGATTCCTTATGACATTTAAAGAACAACCTTAATCAAATCTCTCCTTGATCCATTCAATGTGAGCATTAACTCACACCAATGTTTTATAATGATTCGGACAAAACCATTTCATAAAACATTGCAGCCTAAATAAAGTGCCCAACTTAATTTAATAGTGTGAACCATTTCATCAATTGTGAGAACCTATGACCATGTCCTCTATGAACGTATTCATATGATCATATACTCCACAATTGATCTTGACCTTAGAGTTTGTAAATAGTGTGCGAAATAAATGAAAAAAATACTCCATTTATTAACATTCAGAAAAGAAATGCAATGTCATAATGTCATGCTCAAAAGCACAAAATAACAAAGTGAAATAACAAGCGCTTAAAGCTACAACAAACTGAATCCTCCTAAGACCCATAGATGAAACATGCCTCTCGAACACACGCTCGGGCAAACTCTTAGTAAAAGGGTCGCGAGATTCTCATCGATGCTATCTTTGCTACTGCTTGTATCTCCTCTTTTAATTATTGCTCGGATCAAGTGGTATTTCCTCTCTATGTGCTTCTGTCTCTTATGACACCTTGGTTCCTTGACCGCGCTACCGCCCCACCTTGTTGTCATAGTAGAGTGTGATAGGACAATTTACACACTCGGGTATCACCCGAAGATCCGTTAGGAACTTCTTTAACCATGCAGCTTCCTTTGCGGCCTCGGAAAGCGACTACATACTCAAACCTCGTGGCGAGTCGGCCCACACATGTTTGTTTTACACTTCTCCAACAAATGGCACCGCCATTAAGGGTGTACACATATCCCGAGGTGGATTTTCTTGAGTCAATATCTCCTTGGAAATCCGAGTCCGTATAACCAATGGTTTCAAGACTCCCACTTGAGTAGACCAACATATAATCTCTCGTTCTCCGTAGGTACTTGAGTATATGTTTAACCGCTACCCAGTGTTGCTCTCCGTGGTCCGATTGGTACCGGCTTACTACTCCCAGTGCATAGCGGATATCCTGGTCCGGTACATAGCATAGCATACATGAGACTACCTACTGGCTGAAGCATAAGGTATCCTACTCATGCGTTCTCTCGCTCAGGAGTTTGAGGAGATTGCTTCTCGAGAGATGAATCCCATGCCCGAAGGGTATAATTCCCCTCTTTGAATTCTCCATGCTAAACCTGGCAAGTATTTTGTCAATGTATTGAGCCTGGGATAATGCTAAAACCTTGTTCTTAGGCCTCGCAAGAGTTTAATACCAAGAACATAATTGGCTTCCCCAGGTCCTTCATATCAAAATGTTTGCTCACCAGGTTTTTATGCCCAACAATACCTCTGTATCATTTCCAATAAGGAGTATATCATCCACATAAAGTACGAGAAAAGATACCGCATTACCTTGGATCCTTTTATACACACACGGCTCATCGGGCTTTTCTCAAAGCCATAAGACTCAATGGCTTGATCAAATCGATGTTCCATGATCTCGGATGCTTGCTTAAGTCCATAAATGGACCTCTGCAACTTGCATACCATTTCTTCTTGCCCTTTGGCTATAAACCCTTTTGGTTGCTGCATATAGATTTCCTCTTCCAAATTTCCATTTAGAAAAGCAGTTTTTGACATCCATCTCGCCAAATCTCATAATCAAGATTGGTCGCAATGCCTAAGAGAATCCCGATAGACTTGAGCATGGCAACCGGCGAAAAGTTTCATCATAATCCACTCCTTCTCTTTGGGAGTACCCTTTCGCCACCAATCTAGCTTTGAAGGTTTCAACCTTCCCGTCCGATCCTCTCTTTCTCTTGTAAATCCACTTACACCCAATGGGTCTTACCCCTTTAGGTGCATCTACAAGAGACCAAAGCGAGTTGGAATACATAGAATCCATTTCACGATTCATAGCCTCGAGCCATTCCCGAGCATCAACATCTCCTAGTGCTTCGTCATAACTCGTGGGATCACCATCTTCTCGCGATGATGTCATCCCGATTTGACTCACCCAACAAGAGATATCTTGCGGGTTTACGAATCAATCTCCCACTACGACTTTGTCGCACTTGATGTCGTGCATCTACGGGGGGTCCACATTTTGTGGGTTGACAATTTCTAGATGAGGACCCTCATTAAGTGGATCAACCAATTCATGATTTTGTTCTTCATTTAGTTCAACATCATGCTGAACTTCGGGTTCGTCTCTGCGGTTCCTGTGTATATTCGATACATTTTCCCCTCTTTGAACAACCACAGGAACAAAAGTGGAACCCCTTGAGGTTGTGGTGAAACTTGATGCGAGACTAGCTCATCAAGAATAACCTTACTTCTTGGCTTATAGTTTGTCATATAGTCCTCCTCTAAGAAAGTCGCGTGAGTGCTCACTATGACCTTCTTTTCTCTTGGACTATAAAACAACCAACCCTCGGTTCCTTTAGGATAGCCTACAAACATGCATACTTCGACGCAAGTCCATCTTGTCTAGTTTTGTTTCAAGACATGTGCCGGAGCACCCCAAATCCGAATATGATTCATGGTGGGCTTACACCCTTTCCACAATTCAATTGGTGTCGTTGAAATCGACTTGGACGGAGCTAAGTTCAATAGATACATATATGTTGTTTCTAAGGCATATCCCCGAATGAATCGAAAGTGATGAATAAGCGAGCATAGATCTTGTCATTTCTAAAAGGGTTCTATTTCTCCTTTCAAAGAACTCCATTCTCCTTTGGGGTGTCCCCGGAGAAGATAATTGTGAAACTATCCCCTCTTTGGTCGTAAGACCCGAACTCTCCGATAGGTATTCACCCCTCGATCGATCGAAGAGTCTTAATTTGAACACCTAGATGCTTTTCGCTCAGCCTTGAACTCTTGGAATTTTCCAAAAGCTTCGGACTTGTGACGCATCGGTACACATGTCCAAATCTAGAGTAATCATCGTAAATGTGATGAAATACTCGATACCCCGCCTCGGCTTGGACATTTATTGGTCCACATACATCGGTATGTACCAATTCCAAATTTGAAGTGTGGCACGTTTTCCCTTGGCCTTGAAAGATCTCTTGGTCATTTTACCCTCTAAACAAGGATTCACATACTGGTATCGGTTCAAAGTTCGGGGATTTTAAAATCCCACTTTTGACCAAACCTTGGATCCTCGTTAGAGTTAATATGACCCAATCTCAAATGCCAAAGATAAGTTTCATTGGAAACTTTTCTTTTCTTTGACGAATTGATATGCTCAACATTTTTTAATTCAACATGATTAACTTCACGGGGAATAGGACTAAGGAAATAAAGACCATTAAACTTTACACTGAACAAATAAAAGAAGATGAACTTCTTATTGAAACCGAGGAATCAAACTGAACTGTCAAACCATGTTTATCTAAACAACTAACGTAAATTAAATTCCTCTTAAAATCTGGAATAAATAAACAGTCTTCTAAAACCAAAGTTCTATAATTATTAAAAGATAAAACAACTTGTCCCACTGCTAGTGCAGACACAAGCTGCCCTGTTCCAAGCTTCAAATCTCGTTGTCCTTTACTCACTGGCAAGCTATGTTTGAACCACTGCAAAGAGTAACAAACATGGTTAGTGGCTCCTGAATCAACGATCCATTTGTCATCGTGATTCTCCACTAAACAAGCCTCAATCACATTTAAATTACCCATACCTGGTTTATTCATTTGTGGGCAATCTTTCTTCCAATGCCCCTTTTGTCCGCACTTGAAGCACTTGCCTTTTGGTCGCTTCATTGCAACTGTTTTGGCAACCGGAGTACCTAATTTCTTCTTTTTCTTGTTCTTGTTCTTGTTCTTTCCCTTGGGTTTCCCCTTAGGTTTCACAGAACTTTCACTAACAAACAATGCACTTCCTTGCTTGACTAGAGTCCGCTCAAAGACTCTCAAGCTCGTGCATTAGTTGAGTGAGGTCAAGATTCATTTTGTTCATATTATAATTCATCTTGAATTGGTTGAAGTATTCGGTAGTGATTGTAAGAGAAGGTCAACTTTTACTTCTTGTTCAAACTTGATACCATGGTCATCAGCCTTCTTGAAGTTTGCTATCATTTTTAGACAATGATCCCGCACACTTCCTCCGCACATCATTTGTCTTGGTGATCGAACTCGCGCATTTTGCCTAGCAGGCGCTAGGTGTAGCAAACATGGCATCAAGAGTCCGGAGCATTGTTGCTCCACTCGAATTATGTTCATTTGCTCCCGAAGGTGACCGGCGAGATCTGGCCAAAATGTAGCAAATAACCGACACATTCGCCTTCTCCCATTTATCCTTCTCCCGCGAAAACAAGTCCGAATTGCATCGACGCATCTCGGCAGCGAAAAGACGGCATAGGGGTAGTGAGAACAAAGTTGAGCTTTTCATATTGAAGAACAATATCTAAATTGGTTCTCCATTGTTTGTAATTTGTACCATCCATAGGTTTTTGGCTCAAGATTGTAGCTAAAGGATTGAATGAAGACATTTTTTGAAAATAAGGAAAAACACACTAATTTCAAACTTTAAAATTAACAACAAACAGAAATATCGCTAGTAGATTCTAATAACTACTATTCGTTCATTGTTTAACAATCCATTAGTTATTTTACAAGACTTACGATGGGCAAGATTCTTATAAAACTAATATTGTTAATTTGGGCCTTCAGTTCCATTGCCAGAGCCTCGATGGGAGGGTTAACAATTTTACCAAAGTTGAATGTATTTAACCATTGTTTACTTTCAAAATTATCTTTAGTATCCAAGTGTTGCCGACGATGGGCCGTACAAAACTTTACTAAAATTTTGAAAATATTAGGGTTTAATCTAGCGAAATCCGATCATCCTTATCTCGATGGGGCTTCGGCGACAACCCTTTCACTAATAAACCCACAATGGGGCCCGTAGGTTTTAAAATTAAAAGCTTAATTTAAAACCTTCACCCATTCAATATTTTAAGTTTAGAATTTTTAATTTCCAAGAATTTGTTCATTTTAGAGTATTACGTGAGATCAACATCTTAATTGAAATCATTAGGTACTTTAAAATCCAGTCATGATTGGCGAGAATGAGCTTCAAATGATCATTTTAAATAACCCACAAGATATTCTCAAAAATACAATTCTCTTGGGAAATTTGTTAGATTATTTATCTGGATAACCCAAATAATCTCTCATAATAACTATCACACTAGTCGATTGAAAAACATAATAGTTATCATGCATTTATGACATGTGATTATGCAACAATATGGCATCTTCCTATTCTATATGGCATGTTATTTCAAACATCACGTTAATCGTACATATAATTCATACAATCCAATAAAAGCATTAAATTAATTAAGCAAATAACTTTAATCCATGGTTTTCCTTAAAAAAAATTAAAAAATTTTACAACTTTGGAATTTCTCTTTTGTCCCGCCCATAGGATTTATCTGAAGCCCCTTCGGGTATCTATGAGCCCAAAAACCCAATCCTTGGCTAGAAGCCCTAGGACACAAAAGAGGAACCTTAGCCTTCGCCCGCCATGCAAGCGGCCGAAGTCATCTCAAAGACGAAACTCCGTGGGAAGCACCGGCACAAGGAGACGATCAAGCGCCGGAACCACCCCAAAGGGTGGCCCACGCGCCCTCACGCGCCGGCCGTTTGTCGGCGAGTGACGGCCACGCGCAGCCATTTGTGGTGGCGCGTGGCGGCGCGTGGATTGTCTTTTGGCGGTGTTCCGACCGCAACGTTGTTTGTCTTTCCGTCCTCTTTCCATCCATATATGGTTTGTCCAAATCGAGATCCGAAGTCCACGAAAAGTGTCGTATGGTGTTGTTTGCTCATATTCTTCGCGTTTCTTGATCTCCAACTTTTACGGGAATTCGAAAAATACATAGAAATTCGAAAAGAAATCATAAACAGCAAGGAGGAAACCTAATCATATGGGATTAGCCTCCTTGTAACAAATCAAGAATTACACGAGAGAATCTAACCATGGATTAAAGTATTCATATGATTTATAAACGATAACTACTATGAAACAAATAACAAATATAGAAACAGATGCCATCTTTTCAAAAATAATTTTCGAAAATAATCACATGAAATTTCAAAACTCGGTTCTTTTCCTCATCGCTATTGGCTCTGATACCAATTGTAGGAAACTGATCAGAAACGCGGAAGCGTATCGTACCACGCGATGTAGGAAAAGATGAAACCTTTCATCGTTTTGTTTACCTCGGATATTGAAGAGTTATCGAAAGATTCTCCACGAACAATCCTTGTCTACGAACGGTCTCGTATACGAACAAGTCCTCGTGCTATCTATGATTGATCTTCCGAGACTATCTCTCGAGGGGGATGAGATGGTTGTGTGGGCAACCGTTCGATGATGAACGTCTCGCCTCTAGGTTTTTTGTTTCGATGAGAGCCTCCTAACTATTTGTGCGGCCGTATCTTTTCAAGCGACTGAAAGTTAGTTTATATGCTACTACATCCAAGACCTAACCCTAATCCACATGGGCCTTAGAGTTCTTGGGCTGTAGTATCAATTAAGCCTTATTGGACTAAGTGACCAAAGAGCACATTAACCCAACACATTTGCCATGCCGCTTCGTACCTGAATTGTCTCCCTCTAAGTCCCCCTTCCATTCCATTCAAGTTAATCAGTAAGGGATGATGGTTTGAGCATAGTCTCAGTACCACACGGACCTTAGCCTTCACAAATTTCTCTTGCCACTGTATATTACACAGGCACCTTTCTAGCCTCTTGTGAACCCTCTCCAGCCCATCTCATTTAGGTCCTTCCCAAGTATACAAGGGACCCTTAGCTCCAACATCAATGAGATTACAGTCTTGTATCCATAGATAGCACTTTACTAAATGGTTCGATCTTGCTTGTAACTTAGGTTATTGGTACATGCCCTTGTAATTCAAAAAAAGAAGGGAAAAAAAAAAGAGGGTTGGCCAATCAGCTTTTCTGGTTTTGGAAAGCCATAGCCACGTTGTTTCTGAAATCTACAGGTTCCTCCATTGCGATGTCATAACACATGATTTCAGTTTCAAGGGAGAAATGCCTGAAGATATTAAGGATGTGTTTATTCTCTTCAGTGGATTCATAAGAAGATTAGGAGAAAGTCAAACCGTGCCAAACAAATTTGAGACATTGTACCATAACTGTCAAGTATCATGCACAATTGCTCCTTTTCGAGCAGCCCCTTGCAATACACATACAAATTCAAAACAGAAAACAAAATCAAAATAATAATTAAAAAAAAAAAAAAAAAAAATGTCGTTCTCATCATCAGAGTTAGGATTAATTATACGGATTCAGATTGAAGTTTAAGATGGTCGAGTATTTTGTCTATCTTAGCGTGAAGAGTGTAGACATGAACGTTGAGTTTCTTTATCATTATATAGTTAGATATATTAGATAGACAGATATTAAATAGGTTAAGGTAAAAATTTACCTATGAAGTGTTCTGAATAAGCACACGCCATAAATTTTTAAAATGATGAAAAAGTCACTTTGTGTGTGGGGCTCACATTGTTGTCCGAGTTATTAAAAAAAAAAAAAAAAAAAAAAAAAATTAAGGGTTAATACTATCTTTAACCTCTTAAGTTTACTCTCATTTTAGTTTTGGTCTTTCTATGTGCAAAATTGTTTAAGTTTTAATTGAGTTATATGGGCCAATATTTTTTAAAGAAAGTGAAACTTGAGGAGTTAAAACCTATGGTTTTAAACTTAAAGGATTAAAGATTATATTAACCAAATAAGTAATGAACATTAGGTCATATTAACAATCGTGAATACTTCATGGATATTTTGAAATATTTTACATGCATTTTTGGGCCCAAAGAAATTTTATACTGCCATGTGCACATTTGTGAATACTTCATGAGTAGATTTGAACTTTAATTCATATTAAATTTAGGAAAAATTATTATGAAGTCCTAAGAAAACGACGTAATTATAAAAAAGTTTTAATGATAAGTGAAGTGTTGTTATTTCTTACATTAAAACTTGTTATTGCACTCATATTGATTTGTCATTAGGACTTTTTGATAATTAAGTTCATTTATTGACACTTCATAGTAATTCCACTTAAATTTATGTTTTATACATAACAAAAATTAAGATTAAAAATAGCGTAGCATATTTCTTAAACTTTGTTTAATCCACAAAATTGACGATAATTATTTTTCATTTATAGAGGGCGATCACTCACCTTGGGGCTTGGGACAAAAAAAAAAAAAAAAAAAATCCCCATAAGCACCATCAAATTCAATTTTTTATAAAACATTGATATTATCCACAATATATTTAAAATTATGTGTGTCAGCACTAGGCTGCTCAAAATGCCTTCTTAAGTATGGTCAATTTTCTATCAAATTCTGGTTGGTCCCGTGGGAGTGATCAGTGGAGATATTCCTTTCCCTGTTCAGGGAAGCCAAACTTCAATTCTTTTGTTGAAAACTCTTTCCAATTATTTGCTACCATCAAAACATCAATATTAAACATTTCAATAAGGTCAATAATTGTGAAGATTGGCCGTTCCAAAAATTATTGTGAATATGTGGGCCTAAAGGAATAAAGGAATAACGAAAGTTAATAAAGGAATAAGGGAAACGAAAAACTTAATAAACAGTTAACTTTTGAGAAATGCCTAACTTAGAATTTTACAAATTCAAAGTTCTTTTTCTATTCTTTTCCCAAATAAAAATGGCCATTCAAAGAAAATCAATTGTCATTAATATCATCATTATATTCTCATTACTCTGTCAATGCCAATTTAAATATAAAACTTATAATAAATCATATTATTCACCAAAAGTATGAAAGTTCACCAAATTTAATCTATTAATTTGAAGGGTTAAAGGGTGAGAAAATATATCATTAAAAAAATATTTATTGGTATAAATTACATAAGTTATTGAGAGAATGACAAAAAAATACAACTTGAATTTCAAAATCCTATTGACAACTATGTTAATGGGATTAACAAGAATAGTAAAGTAATTGATGACTCATTGTGTTGCTAAATCACCTATTTAAGATTTTGAAGTTTAAGTTGTATTTTCTTGAATTTTTTTCTAAATCATTCAAGAAATTGTACTTACCTATTTTTTTAAAAGGATAAATATAGGGTTTTCATTTGAAGTGCTGCTAGACAGAGACTGATATCTGAAAAATAAAAAAATGTGTCCTTTTCCAACAATTCCGTTCCATTCTTTTCCGTATAATTAACGAAATTTGAAATTTTGTGAGTGAAATGTGACGACATAGGCATAGGCTTACCCACCCCACAATAACACAATTAGAGGTATTAGAATAGTCTTTGATGGCTAGCTCCATCCGCGTTGATTAAGGCAATAATTGAGCCATCCAAATAGTGGAATTTATTATAGAAAATACTCATGTCAACTTTTTTATATCTATTTTATTAATTTCTTTAATTAAATAGGACTATGTGTCCTATTTTTGAATTATTAGCATTAACTATCAACCCATATGAAAAAAAAAAATAAGATATGTGGTCATGTGTAATGCGAGAACTTGATGTAATGAATATAGAAATTTGATGTAAGTATGATCATTTTATTATGACCAAAATATTTTATTATTACTAATTTGAAGTTAATTAATATACTAGCTCTTTTCCTTAAAACAAGAGTTAGTTAACTAGTTTGGGGAGATTATAAAAGGAAAAATTTTAAATAAATATCATTTGAATTTATAATACCCCAAAAAGTTTGTTAACACATGGAAATTATATAAAGATGAAAGGGATCAAATTGAGATTTTAAGAGGTTGATGATTTTACCATTATGCCCCTCAATTTTTTAAATAAAAAAGAAAAGAGAGGGTGCCCTTGCTAAAAAAGACCCCGCCGCCAAAGCGCTAGTGGCGAGGGCGGTTTTTTTGGGGGGTAGGTTTTAATTTTTTTTTATTAAAAAAAACTAAAAATTTAAGCGATCGTGGTAAGGGATGGGATTCGAACCCACCACACCATTTTGCCAAAGGGGCTGGGTGGCCCTTTGTTATATATATGTATAATATAAATAAAGGCATAATGACATTGACAAAATAAGTAAATGAAAATGACTAAATGCGAAATGGTATTAACTAGAGGCATAATGGATTGACTAAATGAGCTATGACATTAATTAAAGGCGTAATGATATTCACTAAATAAATGAATATCAATTAAAGGCATAATTGATATTCATTTACAGCATAAATAAACTGACTAAAGGCGTAATGGTTAGATGTGTACAAAAACCCGGTGGTTCGGTCCAAGCTCATCCCTAATAATAGTATTGACTAAACGAATAATGAGAATGACTAAAGGCGTAATGAGATTGACTAACATAATGATGTTAACTAAATGAGTAATGGTATTGATTAAAGGTATTTACTGATTAAGGGGTACGTTTACACCTTTAGTCAATAACTATCCTCATTTAACCAATATCATTACACCTTTAGTAATTTTAAGTACTCATTTAGTTAATACCATTTTGCCTTTAATGAATATCAATATTTGTTTAGCCAATGTTAGTACATCTTTAGTCAATCTCATTACTCATTTAATCAATACCTAGGGATGAACACGGATCGGATCACCGGGTTTTTGCCCATGCCTATTCATTATGCCTTTAGTCAGTTTATATACGCTTTTAGTTAATATCATTATTCATTTAGTCGATACAATTATGCCTATAGTCAATACCATTATGAATTTAGTCATTTCCACTACTTCTTTTTTCTATGTCATTATGCATTTATTTATATTATACACATACATACTAATGCACATATATAATGAAGGGGCTTGGCAAAATGGTGGGGTGGGTTCGAACACTCTTTTCTTACATTTTTTTTAAAATAATTAAACCCCACCCTCCAGAAAAAATAGGTCCCTAGCAGAGCTTTAATAGTCAGAGTTCAAGCTAGGTAGTGGGTAGAGCCTGAACTCCGGCTACTAGCCGGTGGTGGTGCTAGTCATGGGTACCTTTTTTTTTCTTTTCTATTTTTATTTAAGAAATTGAGGGGCATAATGGTAAAATAATGAACACTTTAAAATTTTAATTTGATTTTTGTCACATTTATGTCATTTTCATGTGTTAACAAACTTTTTGGGATTTTATAAATTTAAATGGTATTTATTTAGAATTTTCCCATTAAAAAGGCTTAATAAATTACTTAATTATAGGCTATAGCATGTGTTGTATGATCTCTTTGAAATACTTATGCATATCATTAGATTATACATCCGTTATAAGTTAAGCAAATTAGTTAGAATAAAAATGATAAATATAAGAGATGATAAAAAAAAAAAAATCTTATATTTTGGACTATAATTTACTTTTTTTTATTAGTATAGAACCAAAGGTCGTAGTAGAGAAAATCACTTAAAGTTTCTAAGAATTGAAGTAGGTGGAGATAAACCATGATTACTAGTTCTTTGCAATCTCACAATCCCTTAACTTTTTACAGTTCCCAACATTAACATACCAATTTTATATGTACTTTGTTTTGTGATGAAGTTCGTATTCGAAATATTTACTATTTTATAGTCAAAGCCAAAATTTCTTTTTAAGACTCTATTTAAAGCTTCCTGTCCTCATTTCATGGCGAAAAGCTGGTAAGACATTCTTGCAAATAATGTTTAGAACTTGAATTTTCTAAAAAAAATTATGCTTATACTTGTTTTAGAGCGACAAAAATTTGACAAATACTCAATTCACTTCCTCTTTTGATTGTGTTGTCATTTCTAACATTTTTAGCGTTTTGTCAACATATATTTTTCTCTAATTACTGCATTTTTTATAATTCAACGTTACATACATTTTTCAAATTTTTTAAATTATTTTTTAAATTAATAAAATTTTATAAATATTTTTTTAGGAGGGGCCTATATCGCAAATAAATGAAATATTTAGAAACATGTTAAAGGGAAGTCGAGAACTGCTCAACTTGGGCAATGCGTAGCCCAAAAAAATCGCCATTATTTTGGGCCTGAAAAAGATGCCATTGGAACGATGATTGATTATTTATTTATCTTTTTTCAGAAAGGACAAAATGACATGGGATTGAGTTAATGACTTATGAACTTAGGCCCAATTAAAAAGCCAATTATGTGATTGAGAAACAAACTAAATGGTAACAATGTTATTGAAGCCCAATCTACATGGGCCAAGCAAATAAGGCCCAAACTGAATGTCTTATTGCAGTTGAAATTTCAAATTTTCTTAATGGTTCCTCACTAAGAGAGGCTCCCACAACCTCTCGTCTTTGAGCTTAACTGTTAAAGAGGTTGGGTACTCTTATTAAAGGGAAAGGGTTTGATCCTGAAATTGGCCAAGGCGCTGGGGGAGACATCCTAACTCCTAAGTGCCTAGGTAAACACCTGAGGGTAATAGACAGCTCATCCTGCATAACATCGGTATGACCTAGAAAGAATGGAGATTTCACCCTGCCCTTGGATCATAGTTGAACCCAACCTCTTTCCTAAAATTTTCTTATAAAAAAAAAAAAACAGAGAGAGAGAGGCTACCACATTTGGTGACAGAAAGCAACAACGATAATTAGAAGTACTTTTGTTTGAGAAACTGTCAATTAATGAAAGTCTCACTATATCTCTAACATTGTTAATATTGCTAACAAAAAATATTGATGCAACAAACTCAAATGATAATTATGCGGTGACAAAACATATTTAGTTTTTAATTTTTTAATATACTATTTAAATTATTAAACTAAAATAAACGACAAATTGCTACAAATGAAATCATGGTTTTGATATTTATATTATTGAACTAATATATCTAGATTATTAAACTAAATTTTTTTAATATAATCAAGGTTTTTGATATTGATTTGCTTCATTAGGTTTTCATATATTTTTCAAGATATACATATATTAAATTTAAGATTAATAATATTTAATTACATAGTTATTACTTAAATTTACACAACAAGTCATCACTTGAGTTTCTTTGCATCATCCTTTTCGTTAGCAACATTAAAATGTTAGAATTATAAGAGCAAAAGTATACTTTATAAGTTAAGGGATCAAAAGTTTATTTCATGTAAACTTACAAGACTAAAAAGATACTTTAACCAAATAAGTTAGTATAATATGATTGGGTTAATACAATTTTTGGATCTCAAGTTTACCCTCATTTTGGTTTTGGTCCCTTAAGACTCAAGGTTCATTCCATTTAAAATATGGGGGAATGACTTTTAAATTTTAACTAAAGAAAATAATATTATAAAAGTCCTCATTGAGAAGTGAAAAAAGGGGAATTAACAAGTGAATCGGTTACCATTAACCACTTATGGGATTTGTCAATATATTATTTCCCTTGGTTAGGACCTATATGTCATTCTCCTTTAAAATATTGGTTTCTATAATTTAATAAATATATGGACAATTTTACCCATTGAGAGGGTAAAACACATTGTTTGAAACTACAAAAATCAAAACCAATATTGTCTTATAACCAAAAATTTGAAATTTCCTTAACTTTTCTCACTGGAGAGGCTCTCAGTTTGATAGTCAACACTTTCAGGAGCAAACGTACTTTTAATAGGAGAACACCCGTGCCTATAAAAAAAAAAAAATTCCTTGATGGCTTTGCAAGAGATAGTAAGCACTAACTACTGAGTATAGATCAACATACAGTGGATATTATTATGAATTATTACCCCCAAAAGTATCGTCTGATTGTATGGAGGTCCTCACGCTCATCCAAAACAAATTCTCACATACATCCGTTCTATCACGAAGATTAGAGACTTGCTTGTGTGAGATTGAATTGTTATCGTTCTTTGAAGAACCTGTAATGATTCTAGTAACTAACATCATTTTGCTTTTCATAAAAGTATATTTGTAAAAGATTATACTTTATGATTTTTATTTTAGTTATAATAGATTTATATTGTTATTTAATACTATTTCTCGTTCTAAACATATGATCCAAACAAAGGGTTTACTTTGGTATTTTTTTATAAGGCCCCAATCCATTTTATCCCCAAATTTGTAATTTTTCCTATTGACTGCCCATAGGAAAGGAGTTTCTGTCAAAAATATTAACAATGCACATAATTAGAAATGGTATTATACGAAAGCCGACATATATTTACTACACAAAACTAATTTAACTAATTTTTTTAATATATACAAATTAGTTATCTATCTCTCATATTAAGTACGAAGGGAGGGAATATGTCGCACTTGAACATGGTATAAAAAAAGTATTGCAAGTGATTTAATTTCTTCAGAGTAGACTTCCCATGAATTGTTGAAGTAGTATATATGGTTGGGTGTGCAAAAACTTGAACAAAATTAATCATCCTTTATATATATACAATAAGTTTAACACTGCTTTTTGTAAGTGGAGTTATATACCCAAGAGGGGGGGTGAATTGGATATTTTAAAACTTTTCGAGAAATTGCTCGTTTTCAAGCAATGAAAACGAGAGATAAACAGAGTGAGGGAAGAAGAAGCTGAACACAAGGATTTATACTTTGGTTCGGTCCAACTCTTTGACCTACGTCCGGTCCTTTAGAAACACACTGGGATTTTCCACTATCACTCAATTACAATTACACACTCGTACTCGGGATGATCCTCTCCCTAGGACTCACTCCCCCTTACAAGCCGTAATTGTAAACAATCAAATACACACTCGTACTCAAGAGTTATCCTCTCCCTAGGACTAACTCCCCTTACAAGTTGTACTCGATTACAATCAGATACCCACTCTGTAAACGAAGAATGCTCATCAACCTAGGACACACTCCCCTTTACAAGTTGTACTCGATTTTCCCAATCTCCAAGTCACCCGACTTGAGATTGTTACAATGAATGATATACAAGGAAACAAACTCTCTAAGAGTAGATATGATAAGCACCGAAGCTCAATGTATCTCAAGATACTACGAGATAAAAACCGAAGAAATAAATGAGACTTGAATGATTTTCGTCTTCAGCAGTGTATCACTTGAGAAGAAGTTAATGCACTCTATTTATAGGTAGAGAACATTAAAAGACCGTTGCTTGATGAATCCAACCGTTGTAGGTGATTAGCTTAAGGTCCGGTCATCTCTCTCTCTAAACTTCGCTAATCCAGGTGTTAATTTGATCGATGTGATTCTCTCGAGAATTTGCCCGTTGGAGATTACTTTGCTTGTTGTAGTAAGCATTCTTTAACGTTCGTAAGGCGTGCTCGGATGGATTAGCGAAAGTAGGTTGATTTGCGAGGTGCATTAAATGCACCGAACACTTTTTGCTTTTTGCCTTGATCTTCATTAATCTTCATCTCGTGCTAACCGAAATTCACTTAATAAACTTGTTAAACATATCGGGAACATAAGTGAATAATTTATGAAAGCAATAGGATCAAACAAGAGTGATTTGCAAATTCGTGTGATTCAAAAATCGTTTTTTACCGTTGTATCTTTGCAGAGTATGTTCATGCTTCGCAAGTATAGCATACTTTCACTTACATACTCTAGTAAAGGTGGAAGTATACTAACCTGGACTTCAAAAATGTAGTGTGAATTTTTGAACCCACGATGACCATACTCGAGTTTAGCTCTTCCTTACTCGAGTTTAGCATACTTTCACTTACATACTCCAGTAAAGGTGGAAGTATTGACTTAGCTTGAAAATCTTAGTTGCTTTCTGGAAATCCAATACTTGAGTATGGATCTTGCTTATGGAGTATAGCATACTTTCACTTACATACTCGAGTAAAGGTGGAAGTATTGACTTAGCTTGAAAATCTTGGTTGCTTTCGGAAGTCCAATACTGCGGTATGGCTACCCATCTTTGCGGTATTGACTTAGTTTGAAAAACTTGGTTGCTCTTCGGAAGTCCAATACTGCGGTATGCAAACCTATACTGCAGTATTGACTTAACTTGAAAGACTTGGTTGCTTTCGGAAGTCCAATCTTCGGTATGCAAACCTATACCGTATTGACTTAACTTGAAAGACTTGGTTGCTTTCTGGATGTCCAATACTGCGGTATGCAAACCTATACTGCAGTATTGACTTAGCTTGAAAGATTTGGTTGCTCTCTGGAAGTCCAATACTGCGGTATGCAAACCTATACTGCAGTATTGACTTAACTTGAAAGACTTGGTTGCTCTCTGGAAGTCCAATACTTGAGTAAGCAAACCTATACTGTAGTATTGACTTATCTTAAAATTATCTGTCAACTTTCAAGGGCCATATCTCCCTGGTCTGAACTCCATTTTGGTCCGTTCAACTCTTGATGGAAAACTCTTTGAGTCTATTTTCATATGCCACAGATTTAAGCTTAATATGATTTGTAGATTGTGAGTTACACTCAAAATACCGAAGGTGGGTCTGGACTGTGAAGTTGATTCTTGTGGCAACTTGTAAAAATCTTAGCTCCTTGATCTTGACACCTTTGGACTTGATTTATATATCAAAATGACGCTTTGGATGTCTAGTTTCAAATGCCACTGGTTTCACGTCAATCCGATTCCGGGTTTGAGAGATATCATCGAATCACCAGAGGTCGCCCGTGCTGAACGTGAAACAGAGTTGAGCTGAAGTCGATAACGAGTTGCATACTCGAGTATTCACTTGTCCGAGACACCGAGAGGTGCTGAAGACACTACAAACTCGAGTTTTGAGTTGTATACTCGAGTTTTGGGTCTCAAACTCGAGTTTTGTGTTCCAAACTCGAGTTTTCTCATCCTGAAATTGATTTTTGCTGACTTTAACTTCAAATTGACCCATTCCAACTTCCATATGACCTTGGAGACTTCTAGCATCAATCTTAGAGCTTGAATAATGATATCTTCACTTCATTCAACAAGTTCTTCTTTCTTTCTTCTTCTCTTGATCATTCTTTATCATTTGACTTCACATCTTCTTTCTCTAATTCAATACTTCTTTGTTGATTTTCTTGTTGATCGTTCTCTGTCATTCAACTTGGACTAATCTACATTAAATACAAAGTAGTTAGTCAATGTAGGAGATAACTATATTACTCAATCTTTTTGCTTTCAATAATGACATCCATATAAGACATCATCAAAACTAATCATAACCAACACTTTTTGTACTTATGATTTACTCTCATTTTAATTTTGGTCTCTGAATTTTGAAAATGCTGTTTTTAGTCCCTTAAAACCGTTGGTTCCTATAATTTGAAAAGTGGTTGATGTTGGCCCTTGTGTTTTGATGCTAACAATTCCAAGGTATGAAAAAAGATCTTGGCTAAATCTAATAATGAGGTTCTCAGAATGTTACTCGAGCAAAGAATTAAGTTTGCTCGAGCAACGGTGTATGAAAGGTAAATCAGTAGTGTTCTGAAGAAACCTTGCTCGAGCAAGAAAAAGTGTGCTCGAGCAACATCGTGCTTGCTTGAGAAAAATCAGTTGATGAAAGCATACTCGGCGAGGAGCAAAAGCATGTTTCAAGACTTTGCTCGAGCAAGATTTAAAGGCTGCTCGAGCAACATCGAGAATCCTCATATCTTTGCCGTCTTGGCCGGAAGCATACTCGCGTGTTAAAAAAATATGCGATGCTCGAGCAAGCCAAAATCTTGCTCGGGCAAGGACGAGCAAAGAAGCGCTTCCTTGAGATAACAAGAGGTTGCTTTGAGCATGGTTTTGCTCATGCTCGAGCATATTGCCCAAGCAAGCTAAAAAGCATGCTCGAGAAACAGCGAAGCAAAGATAAAAATAGCTAATTCAAAAGAGCTTGCCCGAGCATGAAATTTTCATGCTCGAGCAAGCCGAGAACTCGCTTTCGAGCATCACGGGCAAGCATACTTTCCTTTGCATTTCAAAGGAGCTTGCTCGAGCAAGCTTGGATCTTTGCTCGAGCAACTTCATTCTGATTTGAAAATCACCGTGTTCGATCTTCATAAATCATTGAATGGATTAAATATTCTTCGTATATTATTAATCTTGTTTACCAAATGCTATTAACCAATTTGTTGATGAGTTTCAGATCATTTGGGTTTGAGTTACCGGTAAATTTGAATTAAACGATTTGGGTCGTCGAGGCATTAAATGCTCCTATCTAAAAGGGATATTCTCGGAGATCTAGGCTCGAGTGAAGTAAAGCCGTCTTCTTCGATATTCTCCAAGTTGGCATTAAATGCCATCTCACAACGAATACAATCAAGAGAATGAAAGAGAATGGCGGAACAAAATCTTCAAGCTGTACCAGTCACACCAGAGGACTTCTTGACGAACGCTTCACCAGAGTAACGGACATATCCGAGTCTTTAAACGGCTATTCCACGAAGCTCACCAAACGGTCATTAATTGCATCAACTATAAATAGCGGGAGCATTCAATTTGCCAACTACCCGAAACGCTGTGCAATCATTCTCGAGATTAATTTCATTTCTTGTTTCTTCTATATCATTTATTGTTCTTTAGTGATCATTAGTTATCAACTCGTGAGGAGTATTTAAACTTTCATTTCATTATTGAGATTGTATCTTAAAGTTAAGGAACCTTAAGAAAGGGTGTATCGATTACAGTTTGTAAGGGGAGTGGAGCAGAGAGTGAGTGACCATCCTTCGTTTACGAGTTTGTAATCGTTTCAAACATAGTGGAATCCCGGTGTTAGGGGATTTGGACGTAGGTCAGAGTTTTGACCGAACCAGTATAAACCTTCTTGTGTCCTTTTATCTTATTGGTCTCTATTTTGTTCATACAAAAGAAAAGAGTTTAAAAGTTCAAGAATCACCTATTCACCCCCCCTCTAGGTGATATTCCATCTTCACTTGACGGTGAGATTAGCAGTGTTAAGTTTGTTTGTGTAGCAATAACACCATTGAGCTGGGAAAATTATAAACTACTGATAGTATTTTGACAGCAATGACGCTCCAAGCTTTTCGACAATGTATTGTCGCATCCCCTTTGTAACATCCCAAATTTCGGACCCTAAGAATTGAGAATAAGCCTAAAATAGGCAGACGACTAGGTCCAGTTTGGGAAGAGTCCCTAGAATATCGAGAGTTAGGAAGCCTCCCTGAGACTAAGTAACTCGGCTATACGGGTCAGTTGACCTAATATGTATAAGCCATGGGATTAAAGTGCTAATGAAAAAAGGGCACAAAAGACCTAGTAAATCCAGTGGAAAAGATGCCACCTAACTATGTCCTGAGGTATAGGACAATTATTTGAGCGAAAATATGCCGGTATAAGTAAGTATATGGCTTTTCCAGGGCAATCATGGATGTCCTGCGTTTTTGAAGGAAATAAGAAAGGAAGAGAGAGAGAGAGAGAGAGACAGAGAGAGAGAATGTGTATCTGGACCAAGTATAAAAGGATGAGTCAGTAATAGTAATGCTACGTCGGACACGTGGCATTTCAGGGTCAAAAGTTGGATTATCGGGTAGCACGCAGTACGAGGTGGTTGTGAGATACTGAGATATGGATTTCTTGCTCCTCAAGGCACCATATTTCGATCACCTGTGGTCAGGGGGAAAAGACTATTAATCCGGACCCACATAAGTCCAGTTGAAAGGCACAAGTTACGACGAAAAGTGTAACTGGCAAAAAAGAGTTAAGCGGGACCGGTTAGGATTTTCCTGAGTAGGGCCCAGACCCTGGACACAGAGGGAGGACGAATTTGGGTGGGCCCAGAGGAGAGAGAAAGTGACTTGAAGGAAAGAAAATGTCACATCATGTAATTATGAAGTGAGAGAAGGTGACATCATGTAATTATGAAAGAGAGAAAGATAAAATAATCGGGATTAATCCAGACTACACGATTGGATTCTGATGTGACAAGGTGAATGACATGTAATTATGACCTCACATGGACATTAATGACATCATCTTGGGCAGATTTAGTGGGCAACTGTTACACCCCTACCGGCATCGCCCTTTCAAGTAGCGGGTTAGAGGGACCCTTTTCGCTTATTACCTTTCCTTTGTTAACCAATCACTTAAAACATATATCAAAGTATACGCGGTAGAGCATATGATCAGTTTGGACAACTACAATATACTGGTAAAGGTACATACAAAAACATAAAGTAATCCCCGTAGGGTTAAGGGTACAATTGTCCAAAACAAATACTCAATAATGAGTATAAATCGTACAATCATCCCAATTATAGAAGTACAAGAAGCAACTGGGCATCCTCTATTTCTTTGTCTTTCCGCACCAAGCCAAGCCTTACCTTCTTCAAGTCCTCAGCCGCTACTACCTTACCCCTGTATCTTTTGAACCAGACTGGAGTTCAAAGTTGAACCCCTGAGTAACTGTTAAACTCATATACAATATGCATGCAATGCAAATCACAAAAGGGAAAATAAATCTGCCTCAGGAACAATATACTGGCATGTAATTCCTCCGCAGGACCGCCTGGTCAAGACAAGCCCCCGGAACCACTAGCGCCAAGGGGTCTCGGTAGTCAGGTCTGTAGTCCCCTACCTTACCCCAAGAGGCCTCAGTAGCCACCTATGAACACACAGTCACATAGGCTTCACCTACCTCACATACCTTACGCCTCAGTAGTCACCTAAGGACACACAGTCACATAGGTACTACTTACCCTACATGCCAAGGGCCTCCACAGTGACCTAAGGACACGTAGTCCAACAGTTACCACAACCCGACATACTCTGGACTTCAGCAGTAACCTAAGAACACACAGTCACATAGGTACTACAGTCCAATTCCTTACCTCATGATAAGACACACATGCGAGAGTAACATAGAGTATGCAAGTTTACAGTTACTACCTGGTACTCCTTGAAAACAGTAAACTCTTCCCCGATGTTTGAGATATGTTCCACATGTGCTATCACCCTGGGTACATCAAAACATTATACTTTCAATCACATATTCAAGCTTTGCTTCAAGTTTCATGTATTTCGCCTACCACTAGGATTTCCCAGAAATGCTGACCCAATTTTTCTGATTTTTAATAAATTCTAGAAAAATCTTATCGACATGAAATCAGTGGCCATGGAACCCTTAGGATGTATATTTTATATGAAAAATAGTTACCAAAGCCATTTGGGTTCGAGTCCTTCTCAGATTCTCAAAACTTAGCCACTGGTTTGAGACAGAATCCATGTTTTTGGGGTCATTTTCAATCTTAAATAACTCTCGGTTGGAACATCAAAATGACACAACATCTTATACCAAAATCATCCTCATGATGTATAATTTTACCATGACAAATTTCAAAGAAAACATAATCCATTTACTATTTTAAAACCACCGATTACTACACGCGCCTTAAAACGCCGAAGTCGGCATATTTACGTAGTTTAAAGACTTAAGCTTTTTTGGGTTTGGAAAGAGGTGATCCCACTTATCCCCACACAAAAACACATTTTGGACTCAACGGTACCCTTAAAAATATCAAAATCCCACTGTAACTCCATGAAAATCACCATAGGGCAGAAACTTGAAACAAGAAACACGAAGTTGTTGGTGGAGCACTTACCTTAAATCTTCGATTGCGTATGACCTTCTCTTCCTCCTGAACCAAGACTTGGCTGTTCCCTCTCTTCTCTCCCTCTTGAAAACATGCTAGGGCAGCCAAAAATGGGTAGGAAGTGTCCTTATATACCCTCCAGGGTTAAAGAAGTTGTCCAATGGTTAAATGACACCTCAGGGGGTAAAATGGTCATTTTCGCTGACTTTTTCTCCAAGACATTCCAGAGTCTTCTTATCCAGGGCATTCCAGAGTCTTCTGGTCTAAGACATGTGGCGCCATCTTAGCCCTTAAAATTTAGATTCCAAGATTGCCCTTGATGGTGACTTTAGGGGTAGGTTTCCGTCCAGTAATTAAATTAATACTACAGGGGTATAACGGTCATTTTGCACTGCTTCCTCTCCAAGCCAGTAGGACCCACAAATCTGCCCTAGATTTATGCCATTTATGATCCTTATGGGGGTCATGATGGCTTGTTATCCTTTCTAAATACCCACCAAACCTTTCTTTGCTCGTCAGAATTACAATCTTTCTAAAGCGATGGTCTCCATCGTTGAGGAGAGCCAAGAGAGTTCTGATCTAGAACCGTGTGCGTTGTATAATAAGATTTGATCTTCCTTCTCTATCAAGTCTTGTTCGAGACTACATACCGCTTGAGACCTTTATGGTAGAGAGTTCCATTAAGCCAAGCCAAAAAGCAGAATGTCTTAATCAATCTCAAATTATTGCATAGTTCTACTTGATGTGTGAGCTTTTATTCTATTATAAAGTCAAGTCTAAGAAGCAAAGCGAAAGCATGAACTCTATCTAATGTATATATATTATAAGATGATGTTATACTTTTTTTTCGTCTTATATGGATGACAATAACGTGGTTAGGGCACGCAACAAAGCCAAGCACACTCCTTCCACTAGCATATGTGGTGGCTACTAGAAGGGCATACTTAGAGTCGATTGCGGTAGCTCTCTAAACTAACATGATTTTGAGGGAAAGGCAAGTTGTCAATCATGTTCTCTCCCGTAAATTATACATGTGGCTGTAGAAAGACCGTATGCCACTTGAGGCTATTTGCCATACACTCAACAATGTGAAATCTTTGTAAATCTTTAAGAACTTTCTATAATAAAAGAAGAACTTGTTATCAAAGCAATTGATTTTGTCAAAAAAACATGAGCTCGACTAGGGTAAAAACCCACCTACAAAATATGAAGTGAATAATAATGGAGAAGGGAAACTATACCTCCATATGATTAGAATAGACTGCGTAAAGAAATACGACCTAGCTAGGATTGAAGAACGAAAATGAGAATGAGAGTTAGGACAAGCGTAGCAACTACCGATCCGTTGTTAACAAGTACAGCGAACGCTTTGATTTTGTGGCTCCATTGAAAACGACTAATAAAGGCAATTGTAATTACTCTTAATCATTGATTTTCTTAGAAGATTTGATGTTGGTTTAATTATTTTTTATTGTAGGTATTTGAAGAAATTGGATCAAATCGACCATGAAAGTTTGAGCTTAAATTGAAGAAATTACATTTTTGTACCACGAACGTTTCAAAGTTTCATTTTAGTCCCTTTTTAAAAACTGCAACGTTTTGCAGAATCAGATTAGGGCAATCTGAACAGTTTTTTTTTTTTGGTAATACATGGGCAAGCCAAAGGCTTGAGGTTTACAAAAAGTCTAATATCAGACTATATTCACTGGATTCGGTGACATTCCACCACCCTCAATATTATCTAAGTCAGAACATTCACTAGGCTGCGATGAGAGTATTATAAGATCCTGATTCATCCCTTGAGCCGATCAGGCTAAATAATCTGCACATCTTAATGCCTCCCTGTAGGTATGGATAATCTGTAGATCCTCGTGTGAAACGATAAGGGATCTTACCTCCTGTATCTCCTCCCTCATAGGATGACCCTGCCCGCAATCAAGTAACAACAAATGAATTGCATCCAATGAATCAGTGTGGAGCATAACCTTCTTGAAGTCCAGTTGTTTGCATAGTACAAGGCCTCTGTAGATAGCATGGATTTCAGCAGCAGTTGACGTAGTATATCCTAACTTCTGTTGAAACCCACATATCCAGTTTCCTTGGTGATCTCTAATCACTCCTCCACAAGTTGCCTGTCCAATATTCCTATATGAACCATCCACATCCACTCGTACGTAGCCTGGATCTGGGGGACGCCATCTAGCTTCTGCTCTGTCTGGTATCTGCATAATTTGATGCTGGAAACGGCCATGCACCACTCCTTCCATTAAATGGAATATGCATCGCTGTGTAATCGCTCTTGGCTGGTCTCCTGTGCCTTCAAATACTTTTGTACATCTATTCTTCCAAAGAAGCCAACACACAACACCAAATGTTCTGTGCCACGGCCATCTAGCAGTAAGCCTACCATATGGATTGTTTTTTAAGTTCCATCTTAGCCAATCCTGCAAAGAGCCAGAGAAAAATATAGAATAATATAATGGGTTAGTTAAATTAAACCACACTCTCTTAGCAATCTCACAGTCTCTCAATATATGGATAATGGTTTCCTCCCTATGACACTCAAAAGGACAAGTGCTCTGCACATGGGGATTAAATTTTGCTCTAAGTGTATTAGTGGGAAGTCTCTCATGAAACACTTGCCACATGAAGAATTTTGCTCTTTCAGGAATCTCCCAACGCCATATACGTTGCCAGGTGGGTTCAGGTGTATGCTCTTGCTGGTGGTAAATCATAGTATATGCTGATTTAATAGTGAAGTTCCCGTCTGAAGCCTTATGCCAATAGAAAACGTCATCACCCAAGCCATTAGGTGGAACAACCTTCAAAATTTCTTGAACAATCCTATTTGGAAGGAATGTTCTCCATTTATCCATGTCCCATTGTCCATCTGGCTTAACAAAATCCTTTACCACTGCATCTAGATCTATCAAGTGGAAATTTTTATCCACATAATATTTCAAAGGCTTGTCTAATGGCGTCCAATGATCCTCCCAAGCCTTTGTAGATAACCCACTTCTTAGTCTCTTTCCAATCCCCTTACGTAATTCTTCCCATACCGTTGTTATGCCATTCCAAACCGCAGATTGATTTCTTTTCTTGTTCACTTTTGGTTTCGACTCTCACCACATTTGTACTTGCTACGCAAACATTTCACCCATAGCGCATCCGGCTTGGTAATAATCCCCCAACAGCTTCATCATAAAAGCTTTGTTTTGACACTGTAAATCTTTAATTCCTAACCCTCCTTCAGATTTATTCTTCTTCATTACATGCCAAGGTATAAGATGCATCTTTTTTGAATCCCTATTATGATCCCAAAAGAAGTCCCTACTCATCTTTTCAAGATTAAGAAGGACCCCTTTAGGTATGAGAATTGATTGCATCGATAATATGGAATTGCGATAAAACAGGTTTAATGAGTACCATTTTACCTGCCATGCTCAGAAAACTTCCTTTCCAACTTGCAAGTTTTAGACCAACTTTCTGAATTAAGGGCGCAAAGGTCACTTTAGTTGCTCTCTTGTGAAGAATGGGAACCCCAAGGTATTTCCCCAAGTCGGGAGTAAGGCCAATTCCCAAGATCTGGCTAAGTTCATATGCCCTATTGAAGTGGACATTCCGAGAAACAAAAACCTTTGATTTGTTGAGGTTTATTTTATGTCCGAGACCCGGCAAAAGAATTGCATTATATTCTTCATTTCCATCATCTCGTCGCGATGAAGCTTCGCCAAATAAGATTAGATCATCAGCAAAGAATAAATGAGAAATCATTGGTCCTCTTGTGCTGATCTTCAATGGCTTCCATCTCCCATTTTCCACTTCATACTGTATTATTTGTGCTAGTCTTTCCATACATAGAATAAAGAGGTATGGACTCAACGGATCCCCCTGACGGACCCCTCTAGTAGGGTAGAACTCCTCTGATTCTTGTCCATTCCACAAAATTCTCATTGAAACTGATTTTACACATTCCATAACTAGATTAATGAAACCCTCTGCTAATCCCGGACTACCAAGTGTGCATTCAAGGAATTTCCAATCAAGTCCTGTCATATGCTTTTTCCATATCAACCTTAACCGCAACAAATCCTTTTTGACCCTTCGAGTACGCATTGAGTGAACCGCTTCTTGGGCAATGATTATATTATCAAGGCCCCGCCTTCCACCGATAAAACTACACTGGTTTTCTGACACTAGATATCCGATAACCCTCTTCAATCGATTTGCAATTACTTTACTTACAATTTTAAAACTTACATTACAGAGGGAGATGGGACGAAAATCTCGTAGAGAATGAGGATGCTCAATTTTAGGTACCAACACAATATTTGCCTTATTGATCTCTCTTAACCCTTCTGGGTTAGAAAACATCTTTAAAACCAGTTCACAAACTTTTTGTCCTACAGAATCCCATTGTGTTTGAAAGAAATGGGGTTGTAATCCATCTGGCCCCGGGGCTTTAAATGCACCCATCTGAAAAGCTGCATTTTTTATTTCGATTGGGAATACTTCTTTTTGTAACATCTCCAACCGATACTCATCTAGTAGTGGGAAATCTTTTGGCCACTTGGGATTTGAACCATATTACCTTCCGAAGAGTACGGGTCTTTGAAATAATCAAGTGCCATCCTTCTCGCCTAGTCGATCCGAGACCCACACTCCCTCCTCATCCTGAAGTGCTTCAATCCAACCCCTTTTCCTCTTAATGATTGTAGTGGCATGGAAAAAGCTTGTATTTTTATCTCCCCATTTCAGCCACTTACACCGAGATTTTTGGTACCATATAAGCTCTTCCTGAGAAGTTATCTTATGATAGTCTTTCCATAATTTTTTCTCCAACCTGAAGAGCCCATTCTGTCTATTATTTTGTCTTGCTCGGTCAATGCCCTCAATCCTCTTTATCAATTCCTTCTTCTTTTTCCCCGATTTCCTACCACCTTTGTATTCCATTCTCCGCCTTTGTTTCCTTGAAAGTTTTTGCACCCCGAAGCCAATCCTTCCCCATCCATGATGATTTGACTAAATTTGAGAAGTCCTCTTCCAAACACCATGCCGCTTGGTACTTGAAACGTTTCCCTCCTTGTCATGCATACCTGAAGTACTATCTGAAACAACCACTACTCTATGGTCTGATTTGAAACGAAGATGGTGGTATGCTCTTGCCTGAGGGTGAGATATTTCCCAGTCCAAATTACAAAAGACCCAATCAATCCTTTCTTTAATACCCTCTCTTTCCCAAGTGAATTTGTCTCCTACCACTGGAACCTCTAATAGATTACATTGGTTTATGCAATCTCGAAAAGGGGCCATCACAGAGTTTGAGGGAGCAGCTCCTCCACTCTTATCTGATTGTTGGAGGAAAGCATTAAAATCACCTAAGACCATCCAAGACATTGTCACAGACTCTGCTATTGACTTAAGTGATTCCCACAGTTCTCTCCTTCTTGCCACATTAGTGTCCCCATAAACAAAAGTAACAAAGGTAATTTGATTTGAATTTTTATCTGTGATCTTACAATGAATGAATTAAGTGTTGGAGGAGACATATTCCACAGAAGTCTCGCTACTATTCCACAACACCCATATACCCCCCGCATACCCAGTTTGCTTCAACCCGTAGCCAATTTGTGAAGCCTAATTTTTTCACTACTTTATCCGCTCTAATACCACTAACACGAGGTTCCATAATACCCATGACTTTAATTCCATATTTATTAACTATATCTCTCAAAACTCGAGGGAATGAACTACCACCCGCCCGATTAGCCGGTTAAGCAAAGCTATACTCATTAAGTAAAATAAAATATATATATTAAAGAAGACAAAATAAAATATGGAAGACAACTTACCGATCGGTGGTTTTTCCTTTTGGTTACTACCAATAATTGCTACCTCCAAGTTGCCTTGTCCTCCTTTAGAAGTATCCATGATAGGAAACAACTGATTTGAGCCATCCTCCTGTTCGTGATTTTCTTGTCTCAGCAGGGCTTCTTCTTGTTTATTCATTCCTTGGATACCACCTCTTTTATTTTTCCTCAATTTCCTATATCATCTCTTTCAAAGTCTAAATCTCTAATAAAGCTAGATTCTCCTTTTTCTAAACAACCTTGGACCACGTTATGCTCAGAGTATTCCTTCAACAATTTTTCAGAACAGAGCCGCGAACCCAAGACCAAAAGCCTTGACCTACGTTACCCTTCCTTCACCCGCCATTCACCATCATCACCTTCATCACTGCGCCTCATCTTCTTCGTCGCCAGCGATGTTCACCCCACCATCATCGTCGCCGGCGACAGAGTTCAAGCTTGATTGTGCAGCAGCCTTCATCATCATTCTCGTGCTCAAGAACCCACACCCCACCTACACCATTTGCTTCACTTCCATCCATCGGCTCTAAGTTTGAGCTTCAATTAGTCCGGAAGTGGCAGCCACCATTGACATTAGAGAGGAGCCATAGCACGTTCAGATCAAGCAAAGAATCTCCAGATTTCAAAAATGGTATTACGTGGCTAAATCCTTCAATCCTAGACTAAGGGCTGAGTCTTAATGCTAAGCTTCAGAGGGAGTGTTTCGCACTTGATCTAATTTCTTGTTTCTCTCCTTGAATTTGTTAAATTCTAGGTTAGGTTTAGAGTTTGGTTTATATTTTGAATTAAAATTGTGTACAGGGTTCTTTTTTTTTTTTTTTTTTTTTTTTTTTTTTTGAGATTATACGTGTATTTGATTTAATGAGATGTTTTTTACACTTTGAACTTAATTAGTAGTAATTTTATGTAATTGACTTCGTATAGTTTTTGCTTGAATTTTTTTTTAAATATATTTTGTTTGTAACTAAAGGCTTTTTGGTTAATTGTATCTTACATACTTTTAATTCCATTAGCTAGTATTTAAAATGGGTTTCATTAGAGGAATTAAGTCTTGCTTAATGTGGGAGATTTAATTCACCTAACTTAAAATTTAATCTTGAAAAAATCCCTTTTAGATCTCAAGAAACTAAGAAAATGTCAAAAAAATTTAAAGAGAAATTCATATGACATAAAAGTCCTAAAAAGTTATTAATCTCAGATGGAGTTGTTAATCCCACAGATGAGAATTGTTAATCCCACATAAGGGGTTGTTAACGGAACTTTTATAACATGCGAATTTTCTTTAGAATTTTTTTATATATATTTTCTTAGTCCCTTAGGACTTAAAATGAATTTTCCCAAGAATCTTTGGGGCAAATTTGTAGATCTAGCACTCTCCTAAAAATATTTGGAAGCAAATGATAGATCATATTTTCAAAATCAATTACCATTTCATCCATTTTCATCCCAAAAATCCAAAAATATTAGTTTAAGTATTTATGTTTTCTTGCAACCTAGTTGATGGATTAAAAAGTTCAAAATCTTTTACTTTTTTCATGCCAATAATTGCATTTAGTTGCTAGGTAGTTTATAAAATGCTCCGCAGAGATAACAGGATTGTACCCTATATTACAATCCTTGATTATTTTTTGAAGAAGTTACCAGGACACCAGTCGACATGCTAAATCACCCAGTAACAGGAAAACAACAATACATAGTTGAACCACAAAAATTAAATGTCTCTCTCTTTTTCTTGTTCTAGTCTTGGCTTCTTGTAAGTTACTTTTTTTTAGCTTGAATTCTCATCTTCTTGTAAAGTAATAATTTTCCCTCTTCAAAACCCAAATGCCTTCATTGTGATTGTAATTCGTACATGACGTACAAAGCATATTCTTCATCCAAATTTAATGGTTCAAGTAACCTCTAGGCCATCCTCAACTCCATCACCCATCTCCTCATCAATCAATCTATTTATCAACAAAACGATATACCATCCATGTTTAAAAGAATCATGGATGTAGAATACTTGTTTAGCCCGAAAAGCCAAAATGCACTACTAGAAAATGTCTTTAAATAGCGGCGAGAATTTGCGACGGAAAAAAATCCGTCGCAAATTGCGACGGAAAAAAATTCTATCGCAAATTTTTGCGACGGAATTGAAAATCCGTCGCAAAATTTTGCGACGGAAAATGAATTCCGTCGCAAATTGTGACGGATTTTCAATTCCGTCGCAAAAATCCAAAAAAAAAATTTGAGAAATTATCTACGAAGGGAAAACGCCGCCAATTTGCAAAATGAATTAATTAAGTAAATTGCGACGGATTTTGCATTCCGTCGCAAAAAAATAAATAAAAAGTCCCCATTCGCGAAAATTCCCATTTACGATGAAAACAAATTCCGTCACAAAAAAAAAATTCTATTTGCGACGGAAAACAAATTCCGTCACAAAGAAAAATAAAAAAATAAAATTCTCCATTTGCGACGGAAAATAATATCCATATCAAATTGCAATGTACCTTTTTCTTTTAACGCGCAAATCCCGTGAGAAACCGAAACCCATACCTAACCCATCCATCTAAAGATTTCGACCTCCCTTCTCTCGCCACTTTCTCCCTTCTCTCACTTCGCGGTACGCACGGGGCGCCGTCGGCGTCGGCCTTTTGCCGTCCCATCTCGGCGTCGGCCTTTTGCCGTCTTGCTATCGTCTCATCTTGGGGGTACACGGTGACCTGCTGAAGGTCGAATCAGGCTTCTTGGGCTCGACGGTGAGGGCGAGGAGAGCAAGGAAGGCGAAGATGAGGAAGGAGAGCATGCCATAGACTTCAGATCTGATAGGAGGAGGAGGGGACGGCTCTATTGAGAAGGAAAAACAAGTATCAATTTGCGATTGAAAATGACGGAGCGAGACAGAAATTGGGATTTTCACCTCAGAAAGTTGTCTATTAGTGCCGAGACTCCAATACCGCTTCGATCCCGCCCTTCTTCAATCCGTGAGTCTTTCTCTCGACTCCTTACTTTCTATTGTCTTCTCGAGAAAAAATTGATATTGTTTACAAATATTTCTTGACTAAGTTATTCCACATTGCGTCATGCTCGAGTTTCGTTTATGTTTGTTTTGTTTACACTTGAATAATTTGGCTCGTCCTTTTCATCACCATTTTCTGAGCTACCATACGGCCAATCTCTCGATTATTTAGGGTTAAATTTGAACAGCTTTAACGGGTGCCTTGGTTGTTGTAATTGATTAGGTGAAAAAGCTACATGAAATTTGTGTGGCTGAGAATTCTGAGGACTTGGTAGCCAAAGTTTATCAGCAAATTAACAAGATTTTTCAACGGGTGGTGGCTTCACTCTCTCAATCTTGGACCTCAAATGGCCTTCTGTTATTCATATGTCCTTTTTTTTAAGAATCTAATATTTGATTGATCTTCGGAGTAGTTTTTTGTCTATGTCTTGTAAGTTGAAATCTTTGAAATTTGGTTAAATCAAGAGTCTCGTATTGATCAGGAGGTATTAGATTCTTTCTGAATATGGTACTTTTTTCGTTTCTTCAGAGTAATTTGGTTGGATATGTTACATATATATGTTATTTCTACAATCACATATGTGATCTGCTAAGGTTGTAGTGATGGCCGTTTAGAAATATCAAGGGCATATGCTGTTGTAAAATTTTCAGTATAGAGTAACTTTTGGTGTCATCTTGTTGGCAGACACTCTCTTTGGCAACTTATACTATAAATTTTCCTATTATTTAGATAACAACGTCTTAAATTCCCTATAAGGAGTGAAGAGTGAGATAGACGATGCTTTGGAAAGTCTTGATCTTCTCGGGAGGCATTTTTACTTATATTTATAGTTGGAAAAGGATTTTATAGTTTGAGATATAACCAACATGTACCTCTTCTCCGCTTTACGTAAGAAATCTTTTTTTGTGTAAATTTAAGGCTTTGTTCTGTTGGTTATTGATGTGATTCTCAAAAAATAGTTTTTTGATGTGTTTGTTTATGGATTATAGAAGCATTGTCAACGTTGCCATATTTGTAAATCGGAAAACCTTGCTACCAAATTTTACGGAGTTAGATCAACTTGCTAGTGTTCTTAACCATAAATGTTTTTAAAACTACAATATGATTCTTTGGGTTATTTATAGCTTGATGTGTTCTTAATGTTTCATGTGTCTCAACTTGTCAATAGTTTTGTATGATTGTTTAAATATATGTTTTGTCAATGATCCTTATTATTGGAGGATTAAAATATCCTATTACAACTAGCGATCTGTTATGATTGAGAGGATTAAAATATCCTTTCTCAAGAGTAACTATGTTTTCAAAATTACTTTTGTTGCCTAATACTGATTTTGGGAACGGGTATTATTCATCATCAATTCATTGGACTCTTGTTTTCCTGGAATAACCATTTCTTTTTGGTGCTTCATTTTTCAGTTTTGTTGCATGTTTTCTCATATGCGAAGTGAATAGATATGTATAATGTCTATATCATAGTCATGAACCGGTGGAGTCTTGATTAATTGGAATGTAAATATTATCGAGACCTATATATATGAATTCTTTCATCTTCTAATTCAAAAGCTCTCATTTCTTGACTATTGTGTCATTTGTGTCTGTTTCATCCTAGGATCAAATTGTCGCCTATGTTGAGTACTTTGTTCGGTTTACATCGAGCAATTTCCGATGATATTGCCGAGGTATGGCAAGTAAACCTTAGTTTATGTGAAAAACAAGAAATTGCAAGGAGAAATATATGGAAACTATATCACTTATTTGTCCTTCAAAGGAGATGCTCCTCTTTGATGATGTTTTGGAATTTTATGGTTAAACTCATGTTAGTTTCATTATGGTTGATCAATGAGGCAACAGATGCTCCAGGAACGGGAGATGATGATGCAGCGGATGAGTCAACAAACGGAGATGATGAAGCATATGCAGCTTCAACTTAAGTCCCTAATGAAAGACAAGGTACGGGAGCGCTCCCGATTGGGTGATGGTGATGACGACAATGATGATCTTTCTTTTTTAGACTATACTTTAGTAGATTTTTGTTTTAAACAATATTATTTATATTTTATTTTATCTATGTAAACTATTTCGATTGTTATTTTAATCATATACAATTTTACTATTATATTTTTAAATTTTAAATGCCATTTTTAAATGTTTTTAATTATTTTTTCAAAAAAAATATTAAAAACAAAATTTGCAATGGGAATAAACATTTTAAAAAAAATTAAAAAATGAAAATTAGTGACGGAATTAAAAATCGTCGCTAATATAAAAAAAACCAAAAATATAAAAAAATTAAAAATAATGATTTGCGACGGAAAGTTATCCGTCGCAAATATCGAAAGTTGCGATGGAAAAATATTTTGTCGCAATTTGTTTTATTTAATTTGCGACGGAAAAAAATATCCGTCGCAAATTTGCGACGGAATGTTATTTCATTCGCGAAATTGACGGAATTTTGTTTTCCGTCGCAATTGTGACGACATTTTTTGCGACGGACTAATACCCAAGTCGCAAATACGCTTTTGCGACTTAAATACCCTTTTTGCAAAACGATTTTTTTGTAGTGATGAAAGGATCTTCTTTATACCCTTCCTTGTTCAAATTCAATTGTATCAAGCTTAAGTTATGATTATTGTCAACCTACTTATAACCGAATATGGGAACTCGAAAGTTGATATAATCTAACTCCTAGCTGTGCTCAATCACCACTAAGTATGACATCTTCACATATATAGGATTTTTATTTTTGGAACTTGGATATATGCATGGTGTTAGTTATAACAGTTACACAATTATTTTGCATTTTGCTTAGATCATCTTGCTCTTTAGTATAGAAGGTGAATCCATTGATGATGTAGCTTACATAAGACATCATCATTTGATTGCTTAAACACTACGCTAAGAACTTCAATTTACTAGAAATTGATTTAGGATCAGCTCTATACTTGCTAAGGACTTAATCTTTAAACCATGTCATTTTATTATGTTATTGTGTACACCATCTTTCTTCTTTGTAGGGATTCTTCCTTTGAATTTGTTGCATATGGTTGCGTACATACTTATCAATCTCCTTGGATTGTGCTCCAACTGTTAGTTTGAGATAGTCACAACTTTCCTACCTATGGTCCCTTCCTCATCAGTTCTTCTTCTCTCATGCTGAGACATGGGAAGCCCAATATGCTTGCATATTTTAAGTACATGGTAAAAAATTCAACGGCCCCTTTACAAATATATCGTTTAACAATGCAAAGCTCCAGACGACTCTGATTTTTGACAAATCCTTTTGTTATCATCATGAAATGTTCAACTGTGTACATTCACCTTAAATAGGTTGGGCCATAAAGTTGTATCTCTTTAACTAAGTGAGTTGTCAAGTGGACCATGGTTCAAAGAATGCAAGAAGAAAATACATATTGAGCTCACACAATGTGTGTACGATTTAGTTTTGCAACCTTGGTAATTTTTTAGGGTCTATCACTTTACTGCAAAGTGATTGAAAGAAGAAACATAACTTAGTGATTGCAGCTCGTTCCTCATAAGACAAGATACTCCGTATAGCCACAAGAATTAGGTTCTCCATTAAGACATGACAATCATGAGATACAAGTCTACCGATGTTTGAAGAGTAACCCTTTGACACCTTAACTGAAGCAAGGAACTGACAAAAACTAGTTTTTTTTCCCTTTGATATTGTGTGAATCGTGGGACAAAGAAATGCATGTGCTCCCTTATCCTTGGTGCTAATTCTTCCTTTATTTCCATCTCAACCACATCTAGCCTACCATTTATGCCCTCTTTGGTCTTCTCTAGCATATGTAGTAATGCGCCAACAATACTTTCACATTTTTCTTAATAACCATAACATCAAGAAAATGTCTCACATTTGGGGTCCTCCAATACGGCAAAGGGTTTTCACCCCTCTCAACAAGTGTGCCTCCGAGATTTAAACTTGTGTTATTCTCTTTATAAGGTGAGATTTGTTTATCACCTTAACTAACAACTTGTTGGTTCAATTAGTTTTTTGAACTTTCAAGCTACAACATAGCTCTTTTATTATTATTTATTTTAGAGATTATGAACCATTCTAAACAATTCCCATTTCATATCAGTCACACGCCTCTTCAAAGGGGAGTACATAAGGTGCTTCTCATCTTATGTGCTTCTTACATGATGAGACATTTTTTTTAATTTTTTTATATATTATATTTATTTAGATTTAAATTATATCTTTCTTTAAAATGTTTTTTGGACCCGTATCTCAAATTAATTAATTTCTAGGATACTTTTGATATTACGGGAGAAACATTTCGAATGTAGGACTTGAAACTAATTAATTTGAGTAGCTGGGTATAAAAAAATTCCAGAAAACCGTATATAATTTAATTCCAAATAAATATATTATATAAAAAAAATGTGCTCATCCCTCTAATAGAGAGACAAGCATATAAGGTGCATATAAGGATGTGTACCTAATATAAACCCCTTCAAAGGGCGTCGTCAATAGCCTTGTGACCCCTCTTCACTCCTCAACGACTCAAGTCATGATTCCTGTCGAGGGGCAATTTTTTTTTAAAATTTTTTATTTTAAAAAACCAGATGGGGGGGGGGGATTAGGTAAAGAAAAAAAGCAATGATTCTACACTTCCTTCTTCACGCGATTCCACCACCTTTCTGGACCAAACGACAGCGTCATCCAACCTTCCAAAAGGTCATTTCCCAACCTCCTCCATTATAATCATCCTTATATGATTTTTCATTTCACAAACAAATGTGGGTCTCTTGTGTTGGCCTAGCTCCCGAGAAAAAAATAAAGTATGTGTGTGTATAAACAGCAAAAAATATTATATATATTTTTTCCTTCCCAAAATTTTGGGAAACAACTTTATAAAAATCTTCTTAAAACATAAAAACTAAAAGCAATATCAAATAATGTCAAAGTTAGTGCACGGTTTATATTTTATAGCTAACAAATAAACAATTTCATAAGCTTTTATATAATATATAGATTTTTATTTTTATTTTTTTGGGGGAAGCAATATATAGATATATATTGAGGGGTTATCGTTTGTTGTCACTTAACATGCTTTTTATATCAAGTCACCCTAAAACTACGTCGTTTTAGGGTTAGATGAATTAATGAACTCAAAATGGCGTAGTTTTGGGGTTAGGGGAATTAATGAATGATCTTTTGGTAAAATTCATATAATAAATACAAAAATAAAAATACTAAAACACCCTTCATTAATTCCCTTAACTCCCAAACGACGTAATTTTGGGGTGACTTGACATAATCTTATATCAAGTGACATGACAAACGATAAACCCATATATAAATACACATTATCCGCCTACATCTTAAGTGATTTTAGTACCTATAGTCTCACCAAATTTTTTTACACGTGGGATTTTACCTAATTTTATAGTTGGAATAACTATTATTACAATTTATTAATTTTATTATAATTCACGACAAATCCATAAAATATGGCTATGGAACACTGAAAAGAAGAGATAAAAGTTTCATTAGTTGGAAAAAATTATATGCTAAAGTGAGATAACAGACATTCATAATAAATAATTATACCAATTAATCGATGGCCAAAAAAATTATACCTCTTAATCCTCGAGCCAATTGATGACACACTACTCTTCATTAAATGGAATGGGAAAAAAAAAAATACATGTAGAAACTTATATGAACAAATGTAATTGTTTTCAAACATTAATTGATTATGGTAAAGAAAGCATTATAATGAATTATTGTTTTTAACTTACTGTATATGCAAAAAATAATACTATGTTTTTTTAAAAAAATTATAATTTTAAGTAATCACTTAATGATCTTCTAACATGTAATATATATTTTTTCGTCTCTCATAATTATATATACTTTTTAGTTGAATCTATTTTCTTCCTCAAAAGAAAAGCTTTTTGGTTTTTTTTTTCTTAATTTGTGCAACAGTATTTTCTTTTAAGATTTAGAGTATTAAATATTAATGATATTTGTATTTGTATTTTTCTTCATTCGAGGTATGGTTGTTATGTAGAAAATCTTTTCATTTTAACCCAAACATTTGGTTCAGCTGGCCGAGATTGTATCAGTTCGAGTTTATGTCTTGAAAAATACAATCGCATTAAATGCTACTCCCACGTACGAGAGTTTTTACTGCTGTTTGTGATTTTATTTATTTTACTTTAGAACTGGTTTACATCCTCTGTGTCTAATGGTGCGCTGCCATCCTCTGTGTGGTGTCGTTTTTGGCTTAAATGGATGAACTAATCCCTTTACTAGGGTAGTAAAAAGATAATTTAAGATACTAAATAATACAGAAAAATTCTTCATGATCTTGAAAAATTTATTTTGGGATCTTGAAAAAATATTCTAGGGTATTGGATGGTATTAAAAGAATCGATCACTATTGAAAAATAATTCATGATCTTAAAAAATATTTCGAAGTATTACATCGCTACTAAAAATATATTTTATGATGTTTTTTTAGATCATTAAATAATTTTTTTAAGATCATGAATTATTTTTTTATCCTTTTAGTACCATCCAAGTATGTTGGAATATTTCTTGAAGATCCCAAAATAAATTTTCAAGGTCATGAAGAATTTTTCGGATTATTAAGTATAATTATCTTTTTACTATCTCGATAGTATCAGTAAATTTTGTTTTTTTTTAAAATAAAAGGACCAGGTCATTCATTTAAGCCAAAAACGACACCGTTTCACACAGAGGATGGCAACGGACCATAAGGCGTAGCGGATGTAAGCCAACTCCTTTTACTTTATTAGACGCATAAGATATAGTGACAGTACTTTTTTTAATCTTCCCACGTGAGGAGTTTAATTTGAGCTCCTTTGAGTAGAGAGTTATTAAGCTCGGATTGACTGGTTAGGTTCGACTCAACTGATTCAGTTCAATTATCAACTTGGGTTGCTTTTTTAAAAAAAAATAAAATAAAAAATCATAATTTTATATTAAAAATCCATGAATCTTTACTTCCTTTACCCTTGATTTAACTTTAATTTGACCCACTCTTAATCTAATACCTGATTCAACACACCTTAGTCCTCCGAGCTGAGCTGAGTGTTCTCCATGATCCGTGATTTTTTCTTATAAAAAAGAAAGACAATCATTCTCATGGTAGATACAACTCACATGCGCTCGCCACTGTAGGCACGTAAGCCTTCTGGCCTGTGCGCATTTCGCATCCAGCATGATCCTCCGGCGCACACTCCCTAATCCTGCGCCGTCCCTCCACCCTTAAACCCTTCAAGCTTCTCTCACCGACACTGAGCTTCTGCCTGAGCTTCCTACTCTCCAGTCTCCACACCTTCTTCTTCTTCATCGTCATCGTCTTCTTCTTCTAGCCATGGATTCCAACAAGTCACAGAAGAAGAAGAAGTGGTTTGTACCACTAGTTTTCTCTCTAGTATTATCCACCCTGCTCATCTTCGTCTCCATTTTCGTTTCTTCCAGTTCTTCCTTCCGATTCTACCGCATCCGCGTCAAAAAGGAAGTCCCTCACTTCGTTGAATCTAAGCTTAGGGTGTCTTCGAGACAGGACAGCTCGGTTCCAAGAATCGCGTACTTGATTTCAGGATCAATGGGAGATGGCGAGAGCTTGAAGAGGACGCTCAAGGCGCTTTACCATCCCAGGAATCAGTATGCGGTGCATTTGGACCTTGAGGCTTCGACTGAGGAGAGACTTGAGTTGGCCAATTATGTGAAAAACGAGCCTCTCTTTGCTCAATTAGGCAATGTGAGAGCGATGGTGAAGGCCAACTTGGTCACTTATCGAGGACCTACCATGGTCACTAACACGCTTCATGCTGCTGCCATTTTACTAAAGGAAGGTGGAGATTGGGATTGGTTCATTAATTTGAGTGCTTCAGATTATCCTCTTGTCACTCAGGACGGTACGAACTGTGCTCTTTCTTTCTTTCTTTATTTGTTTTTGGTAGATTTATTATCTTGATGATTTGAACAAGAGTGTTTTGTTTGTTGCACTTGGATGAACCTAACTAATTGTTTCCTTTAGGGTATTTCCAGCTACTACGATTTTTCTAATTTTAGTCTAAGATTACTGCAGTAGCATTTGACTAGATTTAGTTTGTTCGGTTTCAATTGCAGTACATATTGCTCAGTTTTACTCTACCTTTACCATCGTTTTTATTTCAACTAGTTTGCTCATCGGTTATCACTTGATGAATTGAATTATTGACAATGTTGTCTTGGGTGGGTTCCTTCTCTCTCCACCTTTCTTGGGGTCCGCAAAAATATGAGGGATTGCATAAAACTGCTTGAATCCATAGCCATATTAGCTCATTTTTAGTGAGCGCATAAAACTGCTTGAATCCATAACCATATTAGCTCATTTTTAGTGAGCGCATACTCATTTTCATTACAAATCTTGGCTAATTGCAAATAAGCTATGTCAGCTCCGTCCTATTGCAAATCACCCCTATGGCCTTGACTCTGTTGCCGAACCATTTAAACATTTAACATGTCAGAAATTTATGAGCATGAAATTGCAATAGCAGGTTAAAAATTTGTTTCTATGACATAGTTGTTTGATGAAGTTTTAAATTTTTAGTTCATATTTTTATTTTGTTATTTCCTTTTACCTCACAGTGTATAAATGGTATAATTTACCATATTCAGACGTGTAAATCTCCCAAGTTGTAACCAGAAGGGGTCATTTTTGGTATGTCAAAATTTCAGGGATTTATTTTCATTTTAGCTATTTATTTATGCCGTGAAGAATGGACAGTTGGTAGTTCCTGTTCGAATCTGTTGGCTTTTGAAAGAATCTAAAAGTATTATCCAATTCTATTATTAGTCCTTCACTCACTTGAATTTCTTACAACAGATCTGCTACACGCTGTGTCAACTATTCCTAGACACTTCAATTTCATTGAGCACACCAGTGACATTGGCTGGAAGGAGTATGCTTCTAATCTTTTTCTCCATTTTGTTCATGTCACATTTTTCTAAATTTCCTTCAAACATAGCATACAATTGTGTGGAAGATCAAATCTACCTCTGTTTTACAAATGAAACTTCACCATTTTCAACAGGGATCATAGGGCCAAGCCTATTATAATTGACCCGGGTCTTTATAGCTTGCATAAATCTGATGTATTTTGGGTGACAGAGAAAAGGAACGTTCCCTCAGCATATACGCTGTTTACAGGTGAGAAAGTTTGCTTTTAGTGCCTCTCGTTTTAGCTCAATTTCTATTTTCTTCTATTCTGACCTGCTTAATTCAATAATCTCTTCACTTCTAGGAATGTCCAATTGGTTAATGAAACATCCAACCCTTGAATATATTAAACAGAAAGAAAAATCACAAAATGGCGGTTTTGAGAATACTTGATGTAGTCAAGCATTCATTTTATTGTTCTGGTACAAATTTTCATATTTGTCTTGAAGTCAGTAACTGGAACTAACCAGATTCTATGGCTTAACACTATTCATAACTTTTCTGTAGCCATCATTGACTGGAGGACTTGGATTCTGCAGAAACTAATTGAAATAATTAATCTTATTCTAGACTCTATGCTCTGAGTTTGATCTTGCTCCTTGATTTTGCTCAGGTTCGGCCTGGATGATGCTCTCTCGTCCATTTGTTGAATACTGCATATGGGGCTGGGATAACTTGCCTAGGAATGTGTTAATGTACTATGCCAACTTTCTATCATCACCCGAAGGGTATTTTCACACAGTCATCTGTAATGCGAAGGAGTTTCGCAATACGACTGTGAACCATGACCTTCACTTCATATCATGGGACAACCCTCCAAAACAACACCCACATTTCCTTAAAGATAAAGACTACAGTAGAATGGTAGACAGCAATGCTCCTTTTGCAAGGAAGTTTGGCAGGAATGAACCAGTCCTGGATAAGATAGACACCGAGCTCTTGGGCCTAAATGCTGATGGTTATGTGCCGGGTAGGTGGTTCAGTCGAGTAAAACCAAACATGACATTCTTAGATCTTGGCATAAAAAATATCACTCAACTTAGGCCTGGTCCTGGGGCTAAAAGGCTTAAAACCCTTATAAATAGCTTGTTATCAGCAAAAGATTTCAAAGAAAATCAGTGTGCTTGACACCTTGGTTCAGTGAACCCTACCAACTTTGGTCCCTGTCTTTCCATTTCCCAGTTGCCCACAGGAAAATGATTTATTTCTTCTATTGACATCGACGGTTGGTGTGGGATCAAACATGGGGGAAAACCATTACAGAAAACAGAGATAAGAACTTCTTCACTTTACCTTTTGACCCTATATATTATTACACCACAGGTTTGTGATACTAGAGATTAGAGAAGAGTCCTAAATATTAGCCATTGGTTCCACAGAATTCTTACTAAAATTTTTCTGGGCAACAAGCCAACACTAGTTGCATTTTGTAGAATGTTATGATAGCAAATATGAGAATTCATTTAATTCACAGGCTGGATGATTGGGACTGGTACTGCAAGAAAGAAGCCTATTTAGCAAGACTTGCACAGCTTGCTGTTGTATATTTTGTCTTTTGTTTTTGTTTTTTTCTTTTTGTTTGGGTCTTTCTTATGCCTTCCCCCAACCCGCAAATGGAAAAGAAGAAAAACTTCCTGGGTGTTGTTGCTCTGATGAGTTGTCTTTTATTTTCCTTCTTAGGCTTGCGACTAACTATCATCATGCTTGCTTGTTATTCATGTTACTAAAAACGGATCGGCTGGTTCGACCACGAAACTGTCAAACCAATCATCTAACTAGTTTGGTCCGACCGGTTTAATTGGTTCAATATTTATTTAAAATTTTCTGATTTTAAAAATTCGTGCATCTACTTCTATATATTTCCAAAAAATTACAAATTAAGAATTTATGGAATGCTTGAGATATCTACTTTTTAGTGAAAATATTATCATTTAATCCTAAAAAATTATCAAATTTCAAAATTGTTCCAAAAAATATTATCGTCGAAGTTCACTTTCTAAGTGGTCTAACCCTAAGTTAACTCGGGTTTGACTCTAATTTGACCCACTAACCCTTGATCCACTATCCATATTGGTTCAGTGACTGGTCTGTATTAAATAACCTTGCTTATTATCATTACACTAAGGGAAAATTTTTATAAGTTGAATTTAAAAAAATCAAAAAAGCGGAGTTAACAGTTTTTAATTAATTTTTCATATTTTTTTGTTTCATTTTCTCTTTATTAAAATTTTATAACCCCCCATCCTTCAAATTCCTTAATTTCAATTGATAAAATTTTTATTTTCTCTTTCTTTTCCTCCCTTCCCCTACCAAACAGATCAAGAGCTTCTCCTAATTGAGTAATTGTGTGGAGCACTGAACAAAGCTAGGAGTTCCGACTAATTTTTCGTACTGTGCCTAATGCACCTAAAGAACACATATTCTACAATTTTGAATTATTAACAAGCTAAACCTCTGTGTTGCACGTGTTGTGTGAAACGGTATTACGAATAATGATTTGAATGTATGAGAATGTGTATTTCTAAAATGCCATTAACAAAAGGATTAAATGATATTAAAACAAATGACGCGCTTGGATTTAGTACTCGTATTACATTACCTCCGACCCTAATTACTACATCCGGTCCTAATTATAAGACTAGTTGACTTTTTTGAAGAGATTAAGGAAGCTAAATAAGTTTCTTAATCATTTCATATGTTGTATATCTTTAGATTATATGTTAGTTTATTAGTCAAACTAAGTAATTTGAAGAAAAAATTAAAAATAAAAATAATCAAGAAGTAATTTAATTAGCTTCCTTAATATCTCCAAAAAAAGTCAACTAAGTCTTATAATTGTGACCGGAGTATATGATAAAGTTTGTAATTAGGACCGAAGGAGTATTATATACTCTATGCATCTCTAAATAGAAGCTTCAAATATGATAAATTAAGTTTGTCCCAAAACATAAGCTTCCTTTCAATTTTTCCAATTTTACCTTTTGAATGTATTTGTTATATTTATTGTATCTCTTACTTATCATATTTGTAAATAGAATAGAATATTGTCACTTCCAATTGAGGTCACTATTAATATAACTACCATTTTTTCACCGTTAGATCAAAATCTCAATAGAATAGAGAAATGATAAAGGTATATGAGATTTTGATCTAACTGTGAAAAAAATGGTAGTAACATTGATAGTGATCAAAATTGGTAATGACAATATCCTATCCCTTTATAAATAAGGGCACAGTTGAAAAAAAAAATACATGTTTTTTGCTCTTAATTAATTTTAATTATTTTCTTGGCAAACGCAAATAAAACTTATATTTAAAGAGGGAGGGAGTAGTCTGTACTCTGTAGTAGCGATATGGTTGCACGGGTCGTGATAAACGATTGTATGATCAATGAAGTAATTCATTTTATACCCAAAGGAAAAAAGAACTAATTCATTATGTCAAAAATTTACTTTTTAAAAATAAAAATATATACTTTCAATTTGTTAGAATTAAAAATTAACTTCGAATCTTCATATTTTGATCTTAATGACCCTTTTCCTATTGAAGGAAAAATATGAGTAGAGAGAAGAGACGTGTATCAAATCCAAGTAATAAAAGCTCACATAAATATTAAGATTACTAAAGCCTAAACGGGGTTGGTATAACAGTGCTCCAGAGAGAAGAGAGATTGCCATATGGTTTAATGGCAAGGACAAACTATAAGTAAGGGAAACACATCCTATTTATAGTGGTTTAGGGTGACTATTAATTAGGAAATTGTGTACACTCTTACTTGCCTTTCAAGTTGTGATCAGGAAATTAATTCTCAATTAATTTCCTAATATATAATACTCCCTCAGTTCTAATTATAAGACAATATTTGAGAGTTGGTTTTAGCCTAATTATAGGACAAAATTTTAATTTTTGTCATTTTTTTTCTAAAATACCCTTATTTTATTCTTCAAGTGTGTTTGCTTTTTAGTGATTATATGTATGTGAGTGCGTAGACTCTTCCCGGTCAATGAAACTTTTAAATTGTTAAATTTTAATTTATTTATCGATCAATTGATGTTAATCTACGATTATATATATAGAAACACACACACACACACACTTTTGTTGTGTGTGTGTATATATGTATGTATATATGTGTGCGTCTACACCCAAATATATATAGACATACACACACACACACACACACATATATATATATGTATGTGTGTGTGTGTTTGCCAATATATATGTGAATAGATATATATATATATATATATAGACACACATTTATATGTGTATGTGCGCGCACGCGCATATGTAAACGCACATATATAGACACACACCCACACACACACACACATATCTGTGTGCGTTGGGAGTGTGTTTATATGTGCGTGTGTGCGTATATATGCATATATGAGTGTGTAGATATATGTGTGTACACAGACACAGACATATATGTATATATATCTATATGTATACATACATATAACAAGACTATTATTTCAATTAAAAAGTGTGTGGAAAAGAAAATTCTAGGTGGGAGAGGTATTTGACAGGAGTTGTTGATTCACTTTTTCTTATGTCATTTTAAATTTATATAAGGGCAATTTTAAGAAAATGAGTAAAATTAACTAATTTAACTCTTTTCCTTAATCTCTCCAAAATCAATTAAATATCTCTTCTAATTAGGACCAAAGGGAGTAACTTGTTCCTCAGTTAACAATTCTATAATCAATGCTAACTTGTTTCACAATCCATAATCAATGCTGATTGGTTTCTTATTTGATAAGGCTACTTGTATCCTAATCAAATAATTCAGCCCATCAAGGGAGGACTTAGACCTAAAGTCCAACATCTCTCACTCGCACTTGATGGGCCTTCCATTGTGTGACTCTCACTCCTTATTTCATGCTTGGTGTCTGTCGTGACCGAGTGGGCACAACATCTTCAAAAACTTTGGTACTTGTGAATTAGAAATCCCTCATATCGGATCAGCATCCAAGGGCACCCTCTGTGAACCTATAAATTGTTGCCTCGTATGCTCTAGGTATGTCTATACACTTTACTCATGGCATGTCTAATCCCTCTCAAGTTAGTCTTTTTTTTTTTTTTTTTTTTTTAAACGTAGATTGCCTACCATGCACGTGCTGTCCACACTTACTAGTTTTTCCTATAACTTGTAAGGGACATGTCATATATGCCATTGCATTAGTGTACTTCAGGATAGACTTTCCTTTTTGACCAAACATCAATCCTTCTTGACTTGGTTGTTTTCCTAGCTTTCACTCGTAGGACCGTATCATTTGTGATTATGGAGCTTCAGCTAAAGTAGCTGGCCCAAACCAAGCTTTCATGATGTAACCTAAGCCCTAAGGGCACAGTGGAAGGATTTTTCCTTCTTGAGACTCACACCGTACTAAACCAAGGATCCTTCACTTACATCCCATGTTGTAGTCATTCTTTGAAGCACATATAGTATAAATTGCATGCTATGGTGATTGTATAGTGGTGTACGTTGATTTTATCTTGTCTTTCACCGTACATGCATTAGTTCCAAAAGCACTCAACTTTCAAACCAGAACTTCCTTTTACAATCATTCTTTTGCAATCTCATTTGTAAAAGAAAGTCCTTTGCCCGGCTACAGGTCTAATGATACTTCCATGTATTCATGCTTCAACACATTTTGCATATAACATATACATATGTGGATCTCGTCTCAGCTCAAATGAGGCGACTAAAGCCCAAAGATTCTTCTTATCCACTGGGGCCGGACATCATGCTTGCAGTAGGGCGTGGCTCCGAGGACAGGGGTCTTTGACTAAGTTCTTGATGGTGGTGGGCCGTTATATAGTCCAAACAAGTCAATTTGAACAACACTTTAACCCAACCTGTGATGTTTGGCATCATGTTATTAAGTGATGTTTAGGATGACTTTTGAGTAAATCAGTTTTTGCGACAAAAGTCAAGTTAAAAATGAAACACCTTTTTTTTAGCTTTTAGCTTCTGATTTTTTTTCTTCTTTTACTTCTTTTTATATTTAAACATTTTGAAATTGACTTTTCTAATTATTCAAACAAGTTCACGTCAAATTGATTTTTCTTATATAAAAGACTATCAAAACATAAATAATATTTTTCTAACTAAATTTTACCTCAAATTTAACTTGCAAAAGTCAGCTAACATAAACATCACTTTTATCAAGTTAATCCAAACAAAAGTTATTATTTAGGAGGGGGAAAAAGAGCTAATAGCTTTAGGATCAAAATGTGCTTACATTTAACTTGACACAAGCAAGGTTCTGAAACCCGGATTGGATCGGCCGGTTTGGACTAGAAACCAGCGAACTAGCTGGAAAACCGGTCTGAGTTAAGGGGAAAACCTAGTTTCTAAGTTGACCTGGGTCAACTCGACCAACTCAACCTATTGGATTTTTTTTTTTTATAAAGAGTTGATTGAACATCAGTTGAGAGTGTTAGCGGTGGCTCCTTCCATGGCGGTGAGTTTCATACCTTCCGACTATGAGAAAAGAGCGAGTGGAGCAATGGGTAATGAAGAAAGAAGAAGGTGAAGGTCCAATTGATTATTAGTGATGGAATTCATTGTGAAATAGAACTAATTTTGCGATGGAAGAAAGAAATGGGTATGAAGTAAAAGAAGAATATCAAGTATTTACTTAAGGAGAGAATCGACAACTCTAAAGTGTCGTTTATATGCTTAGTGATTGAGGGATGAGGGAGGGTCCAAGAATCTTGAGAGCCTCCGACCAAGTAATCATGGCCTTTGAAGAAAGGAATTAGAAGAAAAATGAGCATGAGACAGAGTAAGAAGGACACGAGAGGTTGGATTAACGAAAAAGGAAGCCATTGTTGACGGTTTGAAGGAGGAGATAAGATGAAAAAGAGAGAGAGTGAAGAGCCGATTGAAGGTGAGAGAGAGAGAGAGATCTTCAAACCCATGAAGTGTGATAACTTTTGTTTTGTTTTTTTGTTTTTAAAAAAGTATCAATATAATATTGCACATTCTCCTATGTTATCATCATCACATCTTCCTAACCACAAAACATTTTTATTATTAAAATATAAATATTTTTACTTATTTTAATTAAATTATATTTTTTATTTAATATTAATCGACTCATTGACCTTTAACCTAATACCCCCACCGGTTGGTTCGGTCGGTTTGAGTTTGAACCTTGGGCATAAGTCCGCATAAGTCTGAACTTCCAAGTACTTTCCCAATGGAATTGAGTCAATTGACATATATTTTGACAATGTGGGAGGAGAACTGTTAGAGGCATTGGTCAAATGCGTTTGTAAGAGTAAGTGCTTGTGGTGTAATCTCAGAGTAATATAAGCGACCTTCACTCAATTTCTTGGACGTTGTGTACAAGAGAATCAACATTAGAGGATTTCTGTCTTGTGAATGTGTGAGCACTTTTGGAGATTTCATTTAAAAAATTTCGGATCTTCTTCGTTCAAGAAAGTTGCAGACACTTGAAGACATCTCTTTTGGTGTGGAGAGCATCCCTTCTCCTTTTGTTGGACTATTCAATGGAGAAAATATTGGGAAGAAAATTATCAAGAATGCTCATGATGACTAGATTAAGGGCTTGTTTGGGAAAGCGATGAAAGAGTGAAAACCATGGTACAAAGTGAAAATGTCACTTTGAAGATGCTTTAGGTGTTTGGATTGACGATATAATTGATGTGCTTTTTGTTAAAGAGCCCACACTAATTGAGAAGCAACAATTTGTGACTTTTTTTGTCTCGGGAAATGGTTGTAGATCCCACCAATATACTCCTTTATGTCCCTATACTTTCGCCCCTTATTTTTTTCCGCTCAAAGATAATATTTTTTTAATTAGTTATTGATTTTCAAATGACACATCTTTAAACCAACCATCAACAAAGAAAAAAATCTGCAATTTTAATACACATTAGTGTAATTCTTTTAAAATTTTGAATTCAAACTTATTAATTATTTTCTTTATTCTTTTTCTTGTTCTTGTTTTATAATTTAATTTGCTCGAAAATCTGTTTTAGATATAAAATTTTATTACAAAAAAATAACTATATTTTTGTCTTATTATTAATTTGATTCTTTGATTGCATTTTGCCTCCTGAAGCATTTAATAATAAATTATGTATTTTAGTGTTTTCAAGATTTTTTTCAGTAATAAATTAATTATTTCTACTATAAATGAGTGTGTATTATTTAATAAGATTCATGCACTTTTCAGTTATTTTTATATAAACTTGTTTTTTTAAATAATCATCTAAAAAATGTTCAGTCTAGAAAAAAGCCACTTATGCCATCATCAATCTAAGCATAAATTACATTTGTAATATAATTTTTATCCCATCTTAAGTTTGCAAATTCATATTGAAAAAAAAGTCACTTCTGTCACTACTAATCCAAACAAGCATTGTGTTTTTGGATAACTATAAAAAAGCACTTTTAGTGTCAAAACCATGGTTTATAAAAAAAATTACCCAAACAATTGAAATAAAAAGAATTACCATTTTTTTCTCCAAAACTATGGTTTTGACGAAGCTAATTTTTTTCCGCTTTTTGAGGTTGTTGAGACAATAATTATTGTGTAATAATTTCCCAAAGGGCATATTATCCTTTTTCTATTTCCTCCTTTGTCTCTTTCCTCTTCTCTTAGAAAAACATCACTCTAATTATTTTTTAAGATAATCCAAAACCTAATCCAAACCTACTCTTAAGTTTTAAGATAACTAGATTTTACCTTCAATTATGGAGAAATTGGAAAGAAAACGTTTCAAACAATTAATATATAATCTGTTCACTAAAAGTTCATGTGAGTTGATCGATTGAGGCTTATCGCCGAGTATGCTTTCAGATCAAAGGACCTGTATAGAACTATAGAAGTACTTATAAATGGTTTATCAACAAAATTCTTATATCAATAACTAGAATAAATGGGTTTTACAAGTTTAAAGGGCTCCGTTTTAAACTCGTGTTCATGATAAATGCTCCTTTATCGAGAGCCCAATCCTTGTTATATGCTAGTTTTTTATCAATCTTTTTCTAATTTACCTCTTTTGATGTTCCCTTAATAATAATAAAAAAGGAGAGGAAAAGAGGGAATTAGAGAAGATGAATAAGGTGTTTTAGAAAATACATGTCATATTAACTAACTTAACTAATCTAATTAAATTAGGTAAATATGTCTTATATTACAGAATGGAGGAATATGTAATAGTAGTATAAAAGTGGATGCACTTGTCTCATAGGATAGGTAGGAATTTTTGTCTCTTTAATCAATATCTTCCTTTTATTCAAGAGACGGGGATTGATAGTTGTTTCTAAATTTGTTGTAACGTACTCTTTTAGCATAATGGATTCCGATATTTTATTCAAAAAAGTAGATACACTCAAGGTTACTAAATCGGATCCGGTCGGGGTATTAAGTTAGATCGGAGCTAATCCACGACCAAATCGGTGAGAAAGTGAAGATTTAAGGGTTATTAATTTGAAATTATAAAAAAAAAATCGAATTTAAGGGAAAAAAATCCTAAACCGGGTTAATGCACGGATTAGATCAGTTTACCTACTAATTCGCCGGTTTTTGGGCTAAACTGATCCGTCCGGTCCGAGTTTAATTACATTGGATACACTTATAAATTTATAATTTTAACAAATAATACTAATTCGAAATAATGTGAAGGGAATCTGTAAAAGGCCTTTATTTGAGAATTCTTTTTGATACACATAGTAGGGGAGGGGGCAGGGTTCGAACCCTGAACATGGGGGAAGGGAGCCAAGCTCTTATGCCATTGCGCTACTAAGGCACTGGCTTTATTTGAGAATTCTATTGGTAAGAAAAATTTGATATGTTTTTATACTAAGAAAACAAGACTTAGACCCGTGCGTTGCACGGAGTATTGAATTTTATTCGTTTTTTAAACATAAATAACAAAGGCGAAAATTTTATAGCCAAGCTATTTAAATAATTAATAGGTTAAATTGAAAAGTGAAGAAATTAAGGAATGAAAATAATAAAATATTGAATTCGAAATAAAATTGAACCACAATAATTACAAACTCAAACAAAGTTTCCCCATACAACTATGAATCTGATAAAATGTTTTGGAAAACTTCTCTATATACAACATTTACTGTGTTGTCAACATACTTATTAAACTCATCCAAATCAGTACTTTGAAACTCTTTACCCTAGATAAAGCAAATAAAGTTGTCCACGTGAAAAAACTGGACTTGGTAGGTAAAGACCTACATTTGACATCAATTGTCTTTGGCTCTTGTTAATTGTCATCGCAATTGAAATGATGATTGAAAGCGCCTTCTCGCAATTGAAATGATGATTGGAAACGCCTTCTCGTAATCCAATGACACCCTCTCCTACAAGCAGCAGCCATTCAAAGAATGCTTTTATTTTTTCTTGCTCAGTTGGACTTGTGGAAGACTTCAGTCTCATATTTTTTGTTAATTACAACAACTGGCATTCATTCCAAAGAGGAGAAGCATTAATAGATGAATTTACAATCTTAGCTCATCCAATTTTACGAATAACAGGAAGAATCTATCTGAAATCACCACCCATGACAACACATTTTCCTCCAAATATACTATTGGTCTTCATTAAGTCCCTTAAAGTTCAGTCAAAAGCCTCAGCGCAAAGTCTCTTCACCATTAGAGCTTCATCCCAAATAATTAGATTAGAAGCCTTGATCAAGTTTGCAGTTGGTGAATTTTGAGTAATTGAACTAATAGAATCTTTATTGATGTCGATAGGTATTAAAAACCTTGAATGCAGTTCTACACGATGGTAGTAAAGTAGTTGCAATTCCTTTGGATGCTACGTTTAGTATGATACCTCCCTTAGATCTTATGGAAGCTATCAATGCATTCCAAATGAATGTTTTTCCAGTACCACCAAATCCATGCAAAAAAAACAAAAACAAAAAACAAACCACCTTTTTGTGAAGAAACAGAGGAAAGTATTTTATGGAATACTTCCTTTTACTCATTGGTCATTAGATTTTCCAACCTATTAGCTTTAACACTCTCTTTTTCTTTGTTGTAGTTTAACTCTGAAGTATTAGTTGGTTTGACATGTCAACGATGTGTTCTTCATTTGGTTTAGGCAGGGATGGATAGTCGTCAAGGCTTTTTACCGTTGCGCAACAAAAGTTGTTCAATTTCAAACAATCCAGCAGCTTCTCTGTTGGTATCCGAAAACTGCAATTCTGAAATATTGAAGAAAATGTTTAGTTATATGTACAGTAGTATTGACTTGGTTAATTAATTTTAAAAAGACTTACATTATTGTTTTCGAACATAATACCTTATTAGGTTGAGTAGTAAGTTATAATAATATTAAAGTGAAACAACATATATACATGACAAATCGTCTTTCAACTTGTATCAATATCATGTTCATACATTGAATAAGCATTGTCAGAAAAAACGATTAACACCTCACGTAAATGTAAAGCATTAATATAGCAACATACTTAGAAAAGTTGATTGCCCCATGCGATATATAGCAAATCTTCACACATTATCTCTTTATTCCTTTTCCAAACAATTACCCGGTTGTGATATGGAATGACTTAATAACATACTTGGTGAAAAAGTGACGAAGGTAATTGCACGATGCCCACAATGATGCTTCTTTAATGGCACCAATATACTCATTATCATCATCTAACAATCCAAGTGCATAACATGCTTCCCTAAATGTTGGATAGAACACATTGTTAATAGTCCTCATATCTGCATAACTCTTTGGACCTCGAACTTTTGTCAACAGCAGACGTCGGTAATATAACTCTCCTTGAGCAAGTGTACAATGACCTAGCCTTCCAACGGAAAAACCACATTCACGATCCCTAACAAATGTAAAGTAGTTAAGGAATTGAGAATAAGTTAACATTCTCGCAAACGGGTCATTCTTATTCTTTTCAAACCAAGCAAGGAACATTGATCCTTTAACTCTGGGATTGTTGACAAGCGATGACATCCTCTACGTTTGAGAGTGATAAACTGCTTGTTAAGCATTTGATAAAAGCTTAGTCTCTCAACTGGTGGTTGTCTATGGTGTATATCAAACCCAAAAATTCTCCACGATGCCTCACATGAAGATACATACCTACAATTGAGGTAGTGAGAGATTTCATCAAATGCTTGTTGAGAGCTAGGGTATCATTGGTGCTATATATACCTGCGATGACGTGGTAATTTCCTTTACTTATGTATTTGAATAGGTACTTGATAACTGTGATTTTTTAATTATTTAATTAGGTAATTTCCTTTACCAAAACCATGAGGCTTTTAATTATTTAATTGCATAACTGTGATTTTTTAAAATCTACCAGGTATTAAATTGATACAAATGCATACATGTAATATGAGTTAATAAGAAGATTGGTTAAGTTACTGTACTATATTGAAACTTGGCGTTTCGATTCAATATTTTGACTAAAAATCATAATTGCCAAGTCTTAGAAGCACTTTATACGAGTGCTGATGTAATGTTAAAAGAATCATTACGAAACAATTTGGAAAGTAAAGATGATATATAGTGAACTGATCTTAAGATTATACTTTTACGGTGTTTATTTTAAACTCCGACCAAACAAATGAACGTAAAAAATAATTGAAAGTATTTAATGATTTTAAATGTAAATTGAACGAAAGCCTGAGCTTAGTAATTGCAATGATGTCCAAAAACTAATTTTCCAATCCGGACTAATGACACTCATCTATGTTTTCTGTTTGTTTTTTCTGATATTTTATGAAATCTTGAAGGATCCAGTAAAAGTTCGTAGGAGGTATTATCTGATAACATAAAACAAAATTACAAACACTAAGTTTTTCTGAAAAGAGGTCTGTGTTGATATTAAAAGAATCATTAGTATTATAAGATTATTGAAACACGAAATAATGAGAAATGTGCGTTAATGTGCCACATTAAAGTCAAATGCTGGAAAAAGGGAATTTGTAAAAACTAATTTCCAAGAACCTTAAAATTGTTAATATGGGATATTAAAGTTAGTGACATCTGCATACATTAATGATTAACGGATATAAATTTTTTTCTTCCATTTTCTAGCAATTGACTTTAGAACTGTTTTAACAAAAAAAATGCGTGACAATTTTGACATAATTGGAAAATAGAAAGTATTATCATTAAAACATATGTTGTTTCCATATATTACAACTTCACAAGGTGTAACACACAAAGATAACGTTTGCTTCATTCATGTAAAAGCTAGTAACAACTGGTTAATGTAATTAAACAAAAACACAAAAAACTGAGTTTCGTAATTGTAATGATATCCAGACAATTAAAAAAACATAACCATACATGATGAAATACGAAATATCAAACGGACTTCACATATATTTGACAGTTAGAAAAACTGAAACCGTCTAATATCACAGAAATAATTTTAACTGAACCCTGATATGAGCGTCTTGATCAAAGATTTCATAAACAACCGAATCAAAACAAATAAAAACATTACAACTGTAAATGATCAAAACACACGTCTTAAGGCGATATATAACATAAATGTCTGGAAACTACACTAAAAACGTGCAGAAAGTTACAATCCGTAAATGTTAAACATTGAAAAGAGATAATTTAAAAATGCCTTAAGGCGACACATTGAGGAGATGGCTGGCTGATCCTGGGAAAACATTGTCATCGGTAATATGGGTGGCAGATAGAAGGTTCAGCTTGAAATGGAAATCAACGACAGAATGGTGATTATAGTTGAAGACAGCTTCGGAAATATCACAGTGGCTTAAGAATAAGATTTGCCCATCTACAATATTAACGGGAAAAAAATTAGAAACTTCATATATGAGGGGAAAAAACTCACAATAAAGTGATAGTAAGTTGTTAAGGAAAAAACGTACCACCGGTCCTTATCATCTTCACAAAAAATAATGCAACTACGACGTCCTCCTTGTCTAAGACATTTGCATATAACTGGCTGACACCCAAAAAGCAGGGTCACTCGAAAGCAACAGTGGAAGGGGTTTCCACTACAAAACGAAAAGCAAGTTAACATGGAATTGAACAACGTAGAACAACCAACGTAAACAGAGTTTACTACAAACCATTCATCCATTATTTCAAAAGTAAACTAATAAATAGTCTCTCCTTCGTCAATGATATCAGTTAGTTCAGAAACAGAAGTGATTAGTCCAACCACGTCTGAAACATCATAGCGAAGTACTGAAAATGTAGAATATCGGGAAAGACAGATGTAACAGATATAAAAAGATTGGAAGCAAATAAAGAATGGGTTACAGAATTGGTACTTATAAGAATGATCTCCACAAGTGAGGTTGCAGCTATGGGCAGAAGGGGTTGAAATATTGTATCTGGGATCCTTATGACATCACTAACGTGTTTTATCTGAGTAAATGGTTCAATTATAATTTTCAAATATGGGTTTATAAGATTTGACCCATGCTCGAGTGACAAATTCTTTACAACAAAACAAAATCCAAGAATTAGAACACCTGATAGCCTACGAATGACATCCCTTCTGCGCAACAGAGCCAAGCACAAGTATCCCTACATGGAAAGTAAAATAAAAAAAAATCGATGAGGAGGGATTAAAAACATAACAGGAAGAATGAAAAAATAAATCTAACAAAGTAAGCACCTTCGAATCTGACAGGACAATGAGACATGTAGGTGTAAGGAATGTCCCAAAAATGAGACATGACCTTCATAGTAATAACCCAGTTATTGCTTCGTCCATCAAGGGAAAGAAAAGACAATACGTTAGACGTAGCCATTGTTGCAGAACTGACCGTGAAGAACAGAGAAACAACAGGTTAAATAGGCATGCAACCTCATTGTGATGTTCAGAACAACAATTAAATCTGACCGACTAGTTAAACCAATTGTTGAATAGAGGTGATTAAATGACGACGACGGTCAGTATCCATATGCATGGGGAGAAACGAAGGACCAATGGTTTGGCCGGTAGACTTCATATGCATCGGGAAAAAGCGTCCATCGTCGAATAAATGATTCTTGCAGAAGCATACACGTCTACACTAAAATGAGGTGCCAACTAAGGATGAATGGTTCGGTAGTAAATGTAGTTGAAGAGTCAGTTGAACTTGCCAATAGAAGTCAAAGTAAGTTTGAAAAAGACATTGAATATTAAATAGCTTGGAACTGGCGTCAGAGTGTATACTTGAGAGAGGGTTCCAGGTAAGATCCAATCACATGTGAGAAATTCGACATGTAGATGAAACAGGTGGACCAATGGTTGAATGGCTAGGAGATTTAGAAGGATATATTTGATTGATTTTAACGGAGCCAAGTAGAGCGTTGATAGTGGCGAAGCTGAAGTGGCCAATGGTTGATGCCTAATGTTTGAAAAAAGGTTCGAAAATGTTCAACATACATGACCCACATATAATTAATACGTAATGAGGGGAGACAGTGTTCTATGTCAGCACCAGTAAAACGTGATATATTTGACATGTGTGTTGAACAAATGGACCAATGGTTGAATGGCTAGGAGGTTTAGTAAGATATATTTGATATCAATAACATATAGGATTTTACACGTAGAAAGTATAGGGACTCGAATTTGAATTCAGGTCAATTTTCTAACAAAATTCTCAATTTTGCGGTTTATTTTCATGATTTGTGCAACTTTTGTTTATTAGTGATATTCTTCAGAGTTGAGCGAAAAAAGAAAGTGTGTTCAGAGAAAGCAATACTTAATTTTCATATAAAATTTCATTTACAGAGGTCATAACCAGGTCGATATGTCCGAGTGGTTAAGGAGACAGACTTGAAATCTGTTGGGCTTGCCCGCGCAGGTTCGAACCCTGCTGTCGACGATCATTTTTCACTTTTTAATTTACACCATTTTTTTGTTAGTGAACACTGAACAGAGGGAACGACGGGGTTTTTGTAGGGTTTAAATTTTTCAGACGGCCTCGACTGTAAATTCTGAGCTCTGATCGGCATTTCCCGTTTTCCACCAGAAAGCGCATTCATTCCCGCCTTTAGCCTCCCCAAAGTCTCTCTGTGACGCGAACACCCGCATTACCCTCGTACTTCACAGTTCTCACTCTTTGGTAGGGTTTCTTCTACTACTCTCCATCTCCATTTCATTGAGCTAGCTCAATGGTCACTCCGAAGGAACTCCTAGCCACACTCGAATCTGCGCTTCTCAGCCCCTCCCAACCTTCTGCGGCTCAGAGGGTCGAGCTCTTGCACGCCGTTCGCAGCTCTCTTCCCTCATTCCGTTCCCTCCTGTCCTATCCGGTATGCCATTTCAGAGTTCGTTTTGTAGTTCCATTCTTTTTTATAATACAAATTGCTGGTAGTTTTTGTGAATTCAAGGTGGCACCAAGAAAATGGGTGATTTTTAGCATAATATTGTTTTTTGGGTCAGTTGTTTTTGCTTGAATATTCCTTGGACATAATTTAGTGTTTTATGGACTTGTAGCCTCCAAAGCCCGCTGATCGAAGTCAAGTACAATCAAAATCAGTTAGACTTCCAGATTCTCCGACTATCTCTCTCGATGATCAGGATGTACAGATTGTGAGTTCTCATTTACTTTTCAACCTGCTGCTTATGACATTGTTTTGCTGTACTTTAGGCCTGGCTATAATAAAATAACTGTATGAAGCTTGGTATCTCTATCTACGTTTGTTGTATAATTAAAAGATCAGTTTAGCCATGGGAACTATACAATAGGTTTCAGAGTGTGGGGAAAGCAGTGGGCGTACGGCTAGACTCTATGAGAGTTTGTTAAGCAATGTTCAATCTTCGAACCATAATCAAAGTTATTTCTGGCGAAAATGGATGTGATATGCCACTGTTGATGCGTGACAAGAAATAAACCTTGTTAGATAAGGATTTAGGACTAGTCAAGGTCATGCTTATAATCTTTAGCTTTTCTGTGCCTTGTTAACTGTTAAATGAGTCTACTTGGAATGTCAATATTATTCGAATGTCTAATTTATTGTAATGATCTTTCCTTTTATTTTTTTGATAAAATTGTAATGATCTTTCTGCTTGCACACAAAAATGTAGTCTGTGAATTCCAATAATTTATGCCTGAGAATCATAAAGGACAGGTACTGGTTGTTCATCTTTACCTGTTCTATTTGCCTTGCCCTTTATAAACTAAAGATGTGTTATGATATCAGCTTTGCAAAATATTTTCTTTTTAGATATTTTATTATGATATAATTTAGTTAATAGTTGTATCTAATATCTATTTTAGATAAATAATGTTATATATCTGTTAGTGTTCATGGCTTATCATATGCTTGTAACCTAATATTTTTTTGATATATTAACAGAGTCTTACGATTACATTGGTCAAAGCCTATTCCCTCAAACTAAGTATAATCTAACTAGCTGCTTCTAAATTAATTTTAGGAAGATGGAAATTCATGAAGTAGAAGAAAGAATGATAAATGTGAAAGCAAACTGAGTGGAACTGAGTTGAATTCTAGATTAGTCCAAGTTTCTGAGGTTTAGGTATTTGAGTTTCACAACCTTTGTAGCATTTTCTAGGCTTGAGATAACCTGCCTCTATTCAATTCTTTTACAAACTAAATCTTGCTTTACATTTCTTTTAAAATTTGATGGGGAGTTATCACTTCAAGTTGGAACACGCTCTCCTCATAAATTTGTGTTAGTTCAATTTCATTAGGCCTATGTCATTTCAAGCATTTTGTTGAATAAGTCTATATTTTGGCGATGTGTTGAACAAGTCTATTGGTTTTGTTAGAATGACAATTTTTTAATTGTTCCCTTTTGTTGGGCAATTGGTTTTTCCCCTTGTGTTGTTTTATTTTGCCTTTTAGGATGATGTTTCCATGTTATTGCTAGTGACTTACAAATCACGTACTTGCTACTAATAACGTCATTTATGTTGGAGATAGGTGAGATGATTATGATCTGAAACTTTAATGTTGTGTCATCAGGCATGTTTTACTCACATGTTCTTAAGCATTCATGCTCCCCTTTTCCACTACCTTCTGTTTTCCTTTTTATGATATCGACTTTAATGATGCATAGGCTCTCAAGTTGAGTGATGATCTCCATCTCAATGAAATTGATTGTGTTCGATTGCTTGTTTTGGCTAATCAAGAGGTAAATTTCTGCTTTTTGTTTTTATCTTTAAATTTCATTCACCTCCTCATGTAATGCTGGTTATGTTTAGTACATTTTATTATGTATAAATGTAAACATAAATTTCTTCTTTATTTGTAGTGGGGTTTAATGGGAAGAGAACCACTAGAAATTGTGCGCCTTGCATCAGGACTCTGGTATACTCAAAGAAGGGATCTATTAACATCTCTCCATTTGCTCTTTAGGGTATCTTCTCAATGCTCAAGCAATCATTTTCATTTGGTGTATGCTCTTTTTTTGCCTTTCTCTTTAATGTTATAATGGCCTGATGTTCTTTCCATTTCAGGCTGTGGTTCTTGATCAAGGCCTGGAAGAAGATTTATTGTCTGACATTCAGAAATACTTGGAAGATCTCATCAACTCTGGACTTAGACAACGTTTCATATCTCTAATCAAGGTTTACTTTGTGTGAATTTATGACTTTTCTTTGGACTTTTGTGTATTCAACTGACATTAGCTTGTAGCAAGGATATTCATTGCTAATTGAATGATATGTGGGGAAAATTAAAATTAATCTTAATTGTGTTTCATGCAATATTGCTTGCAAAGTCATTATTTTTGGAAAAAAATTAGTAGTAGAAAATTGTTTTCTGTTATAATATTGTCCCAACAGGCAAACTTAATGATAAAAATGCTAATAGTAGATGCCCCCCACCCCCTCCCCCCCCCCCAAAAAAAAAAAAAAAAAAAAATTAAGGTACTATTCGGTATCATGGAATATGCATTATGGGAAGGGAATTGGAATGTTTGTTGTGCTAGAACATGCTCTCTTGGGAACCAAAATTCCATCAAAATGCGGAAAGCGCCATCCTGTAGGACCATGATAGATTTTTTTCTAAATTTTCCTGATCAAATCATTATCCCATCTAAAGCCAATTTTCAAACAAAGTCGTTTCCTCTTCTCATCAAACCCCTTCTTCAAAAGACATCTCCTCTCAACTCAGCCGTCATCAGTTGATGGAGCTTTGGATGGTGACCGTTGTGGTTATTGTAGGGATTCAACTTGTTTACTGCTATCCCCTCCACATCCTTTGGTATCCCTTCAAAAATCCTACCTGCTTGTCCAATGGGGCCTTATTGCTCCTTTACTTCAGTGCTTTTATGAGATTCATTTTAATGAAGTTAGGTTTGAAATAAGAAGAAATGCAAAGAAAATCTAAATATGTCCTAAATCGGTTAAGCTATGTAACTTATACGATTGGGCTCATATATGCCTCAAAATTTCCACTGGCTAACTTTAAATAGGCGAGTTATTTTAGAGGCTCTATATTAGCGGCCCAATAGCTTGAAAGAGTAGTCTTTTGCAGAAGCTTGTTTGATCCCTTGAGTCTGACTCTATTGCAGTGGCATAGTTCTTTCCGTTAGCTCACTGCCAGTGATAATATGAATAATGAATTTCTTTCTATTAAGTGTTGGATCATGTGAGTTATTACATGAAGCTCATATTTTTAATGTGGTTGACATGTTCCAGCCTACACTTTGTGGATATTCATGTGATTGGCTTTCAGAGTAACATGACAAAAACGAATTACCCTTTGCATGTGACCACTTTCAAATGCAGTTTTTTCCTTGATTTGTTTTTGAAATGATGCATTAAAATTACCAATTAATTTTCCAATCGATTTAATCCTAACTTGAACTTTTGGTATGAATTCCCTTTGCTCTTTTTTAGTGCATCATGAGGTGGATGAACATTTCTATATTTTCCTTGAGCTTACTGTTTTATTTTCATTTCTGTATGATTAATTGGTTTTTGAGCTAATTTTATTGTCAACAAAGGAACTCAAAAGAGAAGAACCATCTGGTTTGGGTGGTCCTGTGTCTGAGCGCTATCTTCTTGATTCAAGAGGTTCTCTTGTGGAGCGGCGAGCAGTGGTCTCAAGGGAAAGACTTGTACTTGGACATTGTCTTGTCCTTTCTGTTTTGATTGTTCGGATGAGTAAGCATAGCATCATTTGGGGTGATCTAGAGCTTTTTGTTTTCTTTGTACTTCAATTTTCATCATAAGGATATTTCTGTCTTCAGATTCGAAGGATGTAAAAGATGTCTTTTCTGCTTTAAAAGATAGTGCTTCTGAAGTCAGTGAAAACAATGGTACTGTTGATCATCAGGTGCATATATTTACTCTCTTCAACTGATCAAAATGTTATATTTTATTTTTTGTGGCGTTGTGTAAGAATTTTGCTTTGTTACTACTCGCATTTTGACTGTCTCAAACATTTCAGTTGTGAAAGAAACCATGCGAACAATATATGTTGTATTCCAATTTTTTGGCTTTTGTCCTCAGGTGAATTGCATTGTGGCATAAGGGACACCATAGTGCTAGTTGGTGTAATTTGAATTGTGACATAATTGCGTTTCCTTCATCGCAAATATAATAAAGGCTTGCTTATTGACATTCAGTTCTTCTCTCGGTCTGTTTTTTTTCCTGTTAGGAGGAATGATTCTCAACGATAATGGAATGCCTTTTTTTTTTAATCGTTATGTGATGTGATTGGCATCAGTGTTTTATAATTCATTTCAGTGAAGCAAACGAGTAGAAACTAGAAAGCTAGCACATGCTTTTGTATTACTGAAAGGAAAAAAGAAGCAATGAGAGCTGAATGATACATAAAGGGGAAGCCAAACATTTTGAACACAGGAAGTGAACAATGTGGAGATGAAGTGAGCTGTGTGAAAATAGATAGAAATCAATGAAAATTGAATGTTGGGAACTAACCCACTAGGCATAATGGAAGGTCAAATGCTTCTAGTTTGGCATGGAATTGAATTTTTTGTTTGTTTGCTTGTTTTTGTTTGGTAAATAAAACACTGCTATGTTTGGTTCGTTGTTTTAATATTTGAAGCCCAAGATACAAAGTTAACTATGATTAAAAGAAGGACAACCTTTTGGGTATACGTAATATTATTGTTATTGATGATTTCCCCCAAAAAGGGAATTATTAGTCTGACTTAAGAAAGGTTAACACTTGAGAAATAAGGTGTATATGATACAGCAACGACTGAATTCAGCTTTGATTTTAAGATAGACGTCTTCTGCTCTTTTTCTGCTCAATGCTGCTTCCTTACATCTCTATCCTGTTTTTTTCTGCAGATAGCCTTTAGTCTTTTCTTTTCTCTTGTGATTGCATTCGTCTCAGATGGTTTGAGTACTGTGCCTGATAAAGCATCTATCCTTTCCTCTGATGCTTCATTCAGACGAGAATTCAATGAGATTGTAAGATGAAAGATAGCTTTTGTTTTATCTACTGATTATAAAAAAATTGCGAGGTAATGATGTAGTATGTTGTTGGTGGCTTTGCATGCCTTAGGTAATGGCCACTGGAAATAATCCAATTGTTGAGGGCTTCGTTGGTGGCATTAGGCTTGCTTGGGTGGTACATTTGATGTTAATACAAGATGGAATTGCTTCAAGGGAGTCTAATTTAAGCAGCTCATCAAACGAAATTGGTTATATTAGTCAAGGCCTGGAGGTCATTTTCTCAGAAAATGTCTTTCAGTTTTTACTGGATAAAGTTATTCGTACTGCAGCCTACCAGGTGCATATGTGTATTTATTACCATTTGAAATGTAGATCCTCTCTGACTTAGTAAATGGAACTTGAAAGGCGTGTTTTCCGAGGATTTGGATTTGATGCACATCTTTATAGAAGTTAACTTCTTGTTTTATTATTAATTAATTAACACTCATACACATTTTTCCATCTTGATATCTTTAATAATTGAAAAGAGGTGCATTTAGTGGACTTATCTAAAGAAATGCACTGGATCCATTTCCCTTTTTCCTGCTTAGTATATATATAATTGAGTTGGAAAATAACCTGCAAAATGCTTCAATCTCATCAACTAAGGTTATAATTTAGCATTATCTATTTGAATATGATATTTGAATTTAACTATTTTTTGGTTTTTTTTCTATCAATTTTCTTTTATAGTTGCATCCATAAACATTTTTATATTTAGTGAGATGTCAATTTTTATATTTTTTATGCTGCTAATTGTTGGACTTTTCATGATGTACTGTGTAAAGTGAGACGGTATATTTGATATTTTCATAATTTTACATCATTGACACAAGTTAATTGTGCATTTTTATACAGAATGATGATGAGGATATGATTTACATGTGCAATGCTTATCTTCACAAGTTGATTAGTTGCTTCTTGTCTAGTTCACTTGCCAGAGACAAGGTCAGTTTATCATTTTCACTTGGCTATACATAGAATAGAACATGTCTTACGATGATTGGATGCACAAGGTCTGGCATTAGACTTAATTTTGTGTATGAACTACTTTGTTATTGTTTAGAGATGGGATAATTAATAATCAAAGAAAGTCTTGCAGGTTAAGGAAATTTTTACCTTGCTAAGAATGATTGCGTTCCTGTTTGGTGCATTGTCTAGGATAATACTTTATAATGCGTACATGTAGAGGGGGCTGTAATGCGAAGCCCATCCATCAATAAAGCTTTTATATTATCATGTCTTGTTCGACCTACTTAGAGCATATTGTTGACAGCACGATGTTGATTTTTTTTTTTTTTTTTTAATGTAAGAGCCCATCTTATATACGGTGATAATGGCTATGGTGATGACATGGTGGAGTAACTGATGGTTGTAATAGATGGGTTGATTCGTTGAAAATGTGAACCCAATTCTTTTTGTGTTTTAAGTGGATTGACCTTTTTAACCCCAAAAAGGGATGAAAAATAAAAAGAAATTAAAGACGATTAAATATTTAAAATCCCCCTAATGTTAATATCTTATCACAGGAAAAAGTATTTTGAAAAAATTTCAATATCTTAAATCATTCAATAGACCTTCAACATTTAGCATTTGACAAAGCGCAAGCATAACTATAACTACACCTACAATAATAAAATGCAAGCATGACATATAATATGTTTCTTCTTCTTTTTTTAATATGTAATATGAATATAGGAACAAGTCTTCAAATAACTACATCTACGTTGCACTTATTATTTTTATATGTAATGAATATATAAGTACAACAATATGACAATAAATGTTATGATCACATAAAACTAGTTACATTAGCTGGGTTAAATGAAGCAACCCACCTAAGTTTGGGACCAACTCACCAAAGTTAAACAAGCTGACTCGATGGGGTCAACTCATTTTGATGGCTTTATATGGAGGTGGTGATGGGAATATAAAAGGTAATGTGATCTAGCTGTTGGTTGAGTGTGTTTAAATTAGCTTTTGGAGAATAGTTTCTGGAGAAAAAGTGATTTTCCCCCCTTTTGATAAGTAGAGAAAGCAGTAAAAACTAGTCTATATTACAAGAAATAAATAAACAAAAAGCATCTAAAGGAACCAAGTGAAATCCCGGTGGCGCCGCTAAAGCACGGTTGGCAAGTATATCACTTCAAAGTTCTGTTCTTTTCCAACTTGTTCAAAATCAACTAACCACTAACGTTTAAGCATGTTGTGACTTTCGAGGATTAAATTCCAATTATCATGAAGCTCATTGTTTCCATCCTTGATTAGCTTAACTGCTTTTGAATAGTCACTTCTTAAGCAAACTCGCTCGTAGTTCCCATCCCATGATCTTTTCAAACCAATAAGGCACGACCAAAGTTCAGCAGCTAAAGAATCTCCATTTGGTATATTAAGCATGAAGCTTTCAATAATATTTCCTCAATGATCTTTGATAGTACCTCCACACCCCACTGTGCCATTCCTGTGTGAATATGCTCCATCAGCATTGGTAGTCACCCATCCATCCATCCCCATTCTGGTGTGATCCCTGCTTATCTCTGAAATACCACGGATTTTGACTTGCTTCAACTGCACCTTGGCTCCACTAAAGGAAGACAAGATAGCTTTGGCTTTGCAAGAAGTCCAAGAACACTAGAATGAATGTTCTCAAAAAATTTATCATTGCGTCTTTTCCAAATAAGCCAACAGATACCACAAAAACCTCTTTCCAAGGTTCATCAAACTGCCCGACTTTACCATTGAGTATCATACAACACCAAGTCCAGAAATTACTATTGAAAAATTTCTCACGGAATCCAGTCCTAACAACTGAAAGCCATAATGACTTAACCTCATCACAATTTTGAAGAATTTGTAAGGAATCTGCAATATCATAATTACATAGAATAGATTTTGGAGAATAGCTTCTGAAAAGGTAGAAAAGAATAGCTTCTGGAAAACCATGGTTTTCAACCTCCTAACCATGGCTGTGGAAAAAATAGTGTTTGGGTACCCTAATTCAATTCAAACCATGGTTTTCAGGGTTAAGAGCTATTTTGGGTTTTGAAGGGTGTTTGGCTACTTCACTTTTAAAACCATGGTTTGGGCTAAAACCATAGTTTCACAAGTGAAACCAAACACACACTCAGGCCTATAAAAGAGGAAAGTCAGGGGGACACAAGGGTCAGAGAAATAATGTTGTCAGTCTGGACTAAATATTCTGTTATTGGCTAATTTGGAGATAATGGTTTTCTGCCTGGAATTAAATGGTACTGTAGTCTGTCTGATATTCTGCTATGGTTTTTTCCAGTTTGAGAACTATATCTTGTGATTGTACAAAATATGTGGCTTTCTGCTTTGCCTAGGATTATTTCAGCTTCAGAGTTTAAACTATCAATTCAAAACAATGCTTAATATTAATACTTCTAACCAGCTCTCTTATCTTCTTTTCTTGTGGCATATTTTTTGTCCTCATGGCATGGGTTATTTTAATTATACTTAAGTTGTTTTTTCTTAATAAGCAGTAAATGTTAATTTGTTTTTGAAATGTTGAAATATTTACTGTTTGACGTATGATATTTCATTTTGATGACTGAAATACGCACATGCACACTTGTATAATCAAATAATTTGGCTTAGTTTGTTATTGCAAAATGTAAAATTCCTGTTCATTTGTTTTGGCCTTCGTGATATTTCATTGCAAACAGTTTTGCTTATATTCCAGCAGATAAAAGAATCCAAGGACAGGGCCATGAGTATGCTTAGTCCATACCGTAGTGCTGGACCACATGATTTTGTGCAAGACCAGAGCTCAAGTTCTATACAGGGCACTGAAACCTTTCCAACACCTTTTGTTTCCATCATGGAGTTTGTTAGTGAAATTTATCAGGTTTGTTTCATCAAGAGGCGATAGATTTAAAGAAATGTACTTACCCTTAATGTATGAATAAGTCATGATAAATCTAAGAAGATTAATGGGTGATTTCTGATTATTGATTCATTACTGCTCTTGGGAGATTTTCATTCCATCTAGTTATGCTTAGTTACTGACTAATCCTATGTGGTTGATTGTTTTAGTGAAGAGAAGCCATCAAACCTCTATTGTTGATATGCGTTTTTATGCTGTGTTCTCAATGATTTGAATGGCTTCATATTCATTTCATTGGATTTTACTTTTATCGTAAATCATTGCCTAAAAGACTTTCATTGTGTTCTCAGAAAGAACCAGAGCTCTTGTCTGGAAATGAGGTGTTATGGACATTTGTAACTTTTGCTGGAGAGGACCATACAAATTTTCAAACGCTTGTAGCTTTCCTGAATATGCTCAGCACCTTGGTAAGAGAATTTTCTAGTTGCTTGGAATTGGAGATCTCGATCTTGTCCACCAATTTTGTTGTATCCTATCTTTTGTTTTCATATTGTGAGACTTTGCTTTCAGGCTTCGAGTCAGGAAGGTGCTCCAAAAGTTTATGAGTTACTACAAGGTAAAGCATTCCGTTCAATTGGGTGGAGCACTTTGTTTGAATGCTTAGCAATCTATGACGAAAAATTTAAAAAGTCCCTTCAAACTGCTGGAGCAATGTTGCCTGAAATTCAGGAGGGGGATGCAAAAGCCCTTGTGGCATATTTGAATGTTCTTATGAAGGTTTGATTTTACCTATTTTATCATATCAGTTTGTGTTTAGGTACTTTAGGGTGCACTTGGCGGTTTTGGTTAGAATGGTTATTAATGAAATGGGATGTAAAGGAGTGGAATAGAATGGAACAGTCCTTTTTTGGGAAGAAGGAATGGTGCCGTCTAATTATTATTTTGGGTTTAACATACATTCAGTGGAATGGAATGAATTAGAACATTTTTCTCCCTATATTAGATGGTAGACTATGAATATCTGTTTTTTCTTTTAACGTTTTGATCTTGCATGATAACTTGGCTTAAACATCTTCCAAAAATATGATTAATGATTATTATTGTTACATAAAATTGATTAATATTGTTTTCATGAAAAACATTTATATTTTCTAGTTTTTTATACATGACCTTTCATTTTCAAATTAAATTTTTTAACTAAAATTATCTATTGTCTGAGGTACAGGTTGTGGAATATGGAAACCCTATTGAAAGGAAAAACTGGTTTCCTGATATTGAGCCATTGTTCAAGCTTCTTAGTTATGAAACTGTGCCTCCTTATCTGAAGGTATGCCAGCTTTGTTTCAAGGTTCTGGCCATTCTGATTGAAATTCTTGCAACGGTTCTTCCAACAAGCATATTTTGTGAAACTAGGGTGCTCTAAGGAATGCGATAGCTACATTTGTTCGTGTTTCTCCGTTGTCAAAAGATAGCATTTGGACCTATCTTGAGCAATATGATCTACCTGTAGTTGTTGGGCCTCATTTACAGAATGGTCCACAACCTGTGGCTACTCAGGTTGGTTGGTTTATTGGACTTATGAATTAGTGTTTTCGACTCACCTTAGAAAATTCTTCTTTTATGAAACCTACTTTTGTTTTATTTACCTTCTTTTTTCTCATCACATACTTTCATTGGTCTTGTGCCTTCATGATATCAATATTTTGTGTAAAAGGCTGATCAATATAGAAGTCCCTGACTAATATTAAGAACCTATGACCTATTTATTCACTGGTACAGTTGTACATAATAATTAGACTTGGTCACTAAAACCAAATAATTCACTTTAATGCAGGAAAAATGTTTCCTTAGTTAGCAATTTGACTTAGTCAGAAAGATCATGTCTCATAATGATATAATTCCTAAAGTCATGCTTCATTGTTGACTTCCCTCCATCTCAAGTTGGTAAATAGATGTTATGCATTCACATTTGGAGATGACTCTTTCAGAAGTTGTGAGATCAAGCCCTTTAGAGAGAATATTAGCTAGTTGCCCCTAGGCTGAGACATAAGGAATGCAATTTATGCCATTTAGCAATTTATCCTTCATGAACTGTCTACTTTGTTTTATAATGTTGCATTGTTTGTGGGCAATATTGATTGTGCTCGTTTGGAATAGCGATTAGAACCTTCCAAAGTAGCTTTTCAATCGTGATTTACGGTATACGAGGTAAGTATGTGAGAGGAGTTTTGTTTCGATTTACGTGAAATAAGCACTTTTGGGACCTCCAAAAGTGATCCCAAACATGCTTAAATGGAGGATGAATATCACACATTATTCAGGTTTGAATGATTATGTATATGGAAGATTCATAGCTACAACCTTGTTATTAGAATCCCTGAGAAGTAGGCAAAGAATAAGGAATAAAAACAGCACGCCTTGTTCCTCCAGGTAGATAAGGAAGGAAATCAATAATTCTTGTAATCTGGCTTTGGAGAGAGCCTTGGTAAATCTGCAAGAATCATGACTCCTATCACCACAAATATGGCGGCTGCTTGGTTTCTCATCTGCGATAGGGCTGCCAATCCCAGGCAGTTTCTTTGTTAAACCTTGTGGTGCTTCACTTCTGTGGGGTTCCTCATTATTGAATTGTTGTATTTCTGCAATTTTCATGCCATTAAGAAGTGTTCTTAGCCAGAACAATCTTATCCCTTTGCTACGTCTTTCTTTAACCAAGCAATGTGGGTTTTGACAATTTCAAGCTATGAACAAGTTATTTAGTGCATCTTGATACACAACTACACTTCTTTGTTGCTTCAAATGCACGAATTCCTTTATTGAGTTCTTATACAAAAGTCGAAATCTCTTGATAGCTTCTTTGTAGTGTAGTTATGGAATGCCTTTCTCTTCTTGAGCCTCCCATAAACTTGATATGATTTGCAGCTCCTCTTCCAGTGCAAACCTGCCTTCTTTACCTCAGAAGTCGTCATGTCTCTTGTCTATTCCAATACAGCCTTCACATTTAGACAACCATCCCATCACATCTTCCTAATGAAATTTAGTATATTTCATCTGGGTAAATCTTTTGGGAAGGTGATAATCTTGAAACATGCCTGACTCTCTTGTCTCAATACTTCTATTTTGCTTGCTTTCATTTCTTTGAGCTGACTCATGCTCACACATCATCCTTGTCATTTGCTTCAACAAGGTTTTTGGTAATTTCTGAAACATGCCTGATTCTCAGCAACGCTGTTCACAATCCACTGCTCAACAATGTTGCACATCTGCTCCTCCATGTCCAGCCACAAGCATGTTGCCTTAGATATGTGATTGAAGATGATAGCTATGCTATCACTTCTTGTGGGGAACAAAGAAGATTGAGAGGGGGGGGGATGGGGGCTTACTTCCCTTAACTTGGGATGAACCTGCTACTCTTAACTTCAGTTCCTTCACAAAGTTGGTAGATTTACAATATGAAAGGCAGAATTTATATGTTGATGTGCAAAAGATTGAATAAAGAGTGATAATCAAGTTGCACATCTATAGGCTGTTTTGTGTGTTATAATCCTAAGATCTAAGTTTGTATTGACTTGAATAAGGAACTCATTTTTGTGTTTATTCATAAAGCTCAACCATTGCTTTCTATGCTTCCTGCACTTTTTTTTGCTTCCTTCCATGTCCCTTAATTACCCTCAACTTGTTAACTTCCTGTTTTTGTCATTTGTAAATAACTTTGAATCTTACAGCTTTATGACATGCAATTTGAATTGAACGAAATAGAAGCGAGGAGAGAACAATATCCTTCGACTATATCTTTCATTAACTTGATAAACACTCTCATTGCTGAAGAGAAAGACACGAGTGATAGAGGGCAAAGGTATTGGTCCCTTAATCTTTGTATGTTTCTCATCCTTTTTAATTTCTGTTTTTTGGATGCTTATACTCATCTTAGACGATTCTTTGCATTTTCCACAGATTTATTGGCATCTTTAGGTTCATCTATGACCATGTTTTTGGGCCATTCCCTCAAAGAGCTTATGCAGATCCTTGTGAGAAATGGCAGTTGGTTGGCGCTTGCCTTAAAAATTTCCACATGTGAGTGGTTCCTTTTCTGTCTATTGAAAAGTTAACAGCATTATGCTACTTTCCCTAATTTTGATGTCATTCACCATTCATAATTGACTCAATCATTTTAATCCTATCTGAATAAGATTAGCTGGCTTGCAGAGTCTTCACCTATCACTCTGTAAATGGGTTTAAACTGCTTCACTTTTAATGTGTCATAGAATTTTATTAAAACTTAGACATTGCAGGATGCTAAGCATGTATGACATCAAGGATGTGGACATTGAAGGAGTAGTTGATCAATCACGAACTTTAACTGCTAAGGAATCATCATCACTTCAGACACAGCTCCCAGTTTTGGAGTTGCTAAAAGTATGTGCTTTTCCTGCTGTTTCTTTCTATTTTTTGGCTGAGATTTTTCTGTATAGCTTGTTGAATGGCCTATATATAATAATGCAATGTTACTCTATTAAGTGATATGTTTATCCTTGGTTGTAAATTCTAAGCTGTATGGGACAGTTGACCTTGTAACTTTCTATGCTTTGTCGGTCATGACTTACTATGGACTGTGATTTGGTCCTTTACCTGTTGGTGAAGTATTTGTCTGTAATGTCGTCCATTCCTTCAAGAACGAACATACAATCTTGGTTGTTTCCCTAAGAATAATCAACTCATGCTTGATTTCCCGGCAAACTAATTTACGTGTATATTGATGTACGTACATATATGTATTTAAATATAAATTTTATAATTGACATCTGAACTTTTAGTTGAGTTTGTCAGAAATATACATCATTATCTGACTAGGATGGGTCGGCTACATGGCGCCATGGTGTTTTATCAACAACCAAAGCTTTGGATAAGGCTCTATTAATTATATTTTGTCGAAATATAATTAATTGAATTTTTTAAAAATATTTTGTATGCATCAAAACAATAATAGGAGGCATAATGCTTTCCCATTATGAAATTGAAGCATTGAATCATAATCCACTTACAAGTTATGATTGATCAGCAACTGGTGAGTGCATGAAAGGACCCTAATCTAGGAAGACAAAGTAGCATCAGCAAAGGACCAACATGTTTTTAAGGTTCAGGGTTTGACTTTCCTTTTTTGATGAATGTTTAGGATATTAGCTGTCCTGTAGGGTGGCCTTTTGGGTTTCTGTGAAAGTTGCTTTATTTTGGTTATTTAGCTGTTAGAAGCATGAGGATAGGAAAGGAATATTTTGGTGAGAGTTGTAATAGGAGAGGAATATTTAGGGACGACCTGAACTTTTTCTGGGCTGATAGGGAGTAGTTTGCTTCATATCAGATTGGCTGTACCTTTTGTTATTAAATCTTATCTGCTAAATCAGCATCATTTGCTGGTTTATTGGGTGGTTCCTAACAATTTGGTATCAGAGCAGTAGACCTTGGGAAGCATGGCGGACGAGGTTAGAGAGTTGAGGGAGTCGGTTACCAAACTGACTAGGAAGGTTGATGATCTTGCTGTGCTTTCACGCCAAGTGACAGAACTCTCTGAGGGCATGAAGCTGATGAGGGAGATTTTGATGAGAATGGACCAGAGTTCGAGCAAGGGAAACAATGACCAAAAAGACGAAAGGGAGTCTCGTTCAGAGGCCGACACCAACAGCAATGACGATGCTGAGAGAGGAATGTTAAAGTTTAGAAAATTAGAGTTACTTGTGTTTGATGGGGATGATCCCATAGGGTGGTTCTGCAGAGTGGAAAGCTACTTCCACATCAACGGCGTTCCAGATTCGGACAAATTGGAGGCTGCGTGGTGTGTCTTGAAAAACGAGCTCTTCACTGGTTCCAGGGGAAAGAAGCTCGCGGTTCCATAAGTAATTGGCCGAGTTCAAGCGAAAGTGTTGGAGCGATTCCACTTTGCTTTCAAAGGGGTGGAGAATATAAGATTTTGTTTTCAAACAAAACGGGAAGGCACAATTGTGGAATACGTGGAAGCGTTTGAGCAACTATCCTTTCCATTGAAAGATGCTTCAGAGGAATGTTTAATGGGGGCTTTCTTATATGGGTTGAAGACGGAGATTCAAGCGGAGTTGGAGCTAGCCGACGAGAGCGATCTGGAAGGTCTGGTTCGAATGGCGCTGCGCGTGGAAGGGAAGCATTGCTTGCTGGAATTGGACAGGGGAGAGAGAGAGTTTCGGACAACGTTTAACCGGGGAATAAAGAAGTATCTGACCCAGCCCCAGTACTCATGGGTCACCTAGTTTTCCGACCCGACCCGTAACGCACCCGCCCAGAACCCATCAGCCCAAGTCACAAAAAACGACCCGAAAACACAGGACTCACAAACGGGAAGTGTAGCGATGGAGATTTCGACTTTACGCAAGCCTGGCTGGGGTCGACGACTTCCCGATTCAGAGATGGCTCACCGGCGGGAGTTGGGGTTGTGTTTCAAATGTGGGGAAAAATATAGTCCAGGCCACACCTGTAGGGACAAGAATCTGCAAGTTTTCTTGATCGACGTCGAGGCCAAGACGGACTAAACAGGGGACGCAACAGCAGACTATCTCGACGAGGGAGGTGAAGCAACCAGAACGGACTGTCGTTAAACTCTCTGGCTGGAATTGAACTTTCACCTTGAGAACAAGGTGAAGCTTTTAGGGGAAGGTAATGAAAGGACCCTAATCTAGGAAGACAAAGTAGCATCAGCAACATGTTTTTAAGGTTCAGGGTTTGACTTTCCTTTTTTGATGTAAGTTGCTTTATTTTGGGTTTAGCTGTTAGAAGCATGAGGATAGGAAAGGAATATTTTGGTGAGAGTTGTAATAGGAGAGGAATATTAGGGACGACCTGAACCTTTTCTGGGATGATAGGGAGTAGTTTGCTTCATATCAGATTGGCTGTACCTTTTGTGATTAAATCTTATCTGCTAAATCAGCATCATTTGCTGGTTTATTGGGTGGTTCCTAACAGTGCACAAGTTTAATATCCTGTTATTTCCTGCTCTTCGTTTTATGGCTTTAAGAAAATCTAGATTCCTTCTAATTTGTAGAATTACTGCATCAATTATTTGTAGGCGTTTTTACATTTTGGATTTCATTTTTAGTTAGACGAGTCCCTTATTATTTTATATTTTTAATTTTAATTGATTTCAGGATTTTATGAGTGGCAAGACTGCTTTTCGAAACATCATGGGTATTCTTCTGCCAGGGGTGAATTCAATTATTGCTGAAAGGAGTAGTCAAATATATGGGCAGCTTCTAGAGAATGTTGTGCAACTTTCGTTGGAAATTATAGTACTTGCCCTTGAGAAGGATTTACTTCTTTCTGATTATTGGCGACCTCAATACCAGGTAAAATTTTCACTTTCCTATATATGCTTGTTGACAGTTTCCATTTGTTTTAAAAACTCGTTTTAAACTGCATGCTTTATCCTTTCTTTTGGTTCATGTGTTTTAACCTAGTTTACTATCAAGTTTTAAACTTTTGTCTGAGAGCCTTTTTGGTTAGTGAATGGTTTCATACCTTCATAATTAGCTATTTGTCTTGTGAAAGTCAAATATTGTTCTCGAGAAATCAATACTTGAATATCAAGGCTCTTTTTCCCCCTCATTTTAAAGGGACCATGATCATTGTGCCACATGAAACTGACATTTCTGACAGGACAAAAAAGTATTCCGATAATAAGTGACACTGTCATTCAGATAATAAGTGTAGTTTAATGATCATAAAATCTAGCAAGCAAGCCGATGCACTTGACTGGTTCCGTTCTTTGATTTAATGATAGATACATTTAATGATAGTCCTTGTATTTACATGATTTATATCAGCAAAAGTTAATCGTTCATTGAGATAAGGGAGAAACAGTTTTGATATGAATAATGTCAACTGCGTTTTCTGGGCATGAATATTTGGTGGTATAATGTCAACTTTATTTTGAATTTATATTCCCTTTAAAGTCAGAATCTCTCTAATTTAAAAAAGACTAAGGTATATAGCATTTTAAAATTTGAATGACTGTTATTCTATCTTTTAGGATAATAGTCCTTGAGTTTCTTTATTTGTCAGACCTTATGATAAGTTGAAGAGAATTGGAATTTTGAGTTCTTTTTCCCTCAATTTTTCTGCTGCTTCTCCATCTCTCCATCTCTCCCTCTTTCTCTTCTCTCTCTACCCTTCCCTTTCACTGTTTCACTTATATTTTAATGCAAGATCGTATTGTAATATATATGGTAGGACTATATTTTTATTTTCTGATATTTTGTTTCTTGCCTTTTGTTAAGTAATTTAGTAATGCGGTTGACTACAAGACCTTATGCCTTTTAATTCTGTCTTTGTTTAATACCCACTAATATGAAGAATCCTGTTCGACAGTGTCATCTTTTGATCATGAAATGATTTTGCAATCATATTCTATATAATGGGATAACTTCTTATTTCTGCCTTTGTCAATGGTCTATAATCTGCTCGTGCAGCCATTGGATGTTATACTCTCCCAAGATCATAATCAAATAGTGGCTCTTTTGGAGTATGTCAGATATGATTATCAGCCAAAAGTCCAGCAATCTTCTATCAAAATCATGAGTATTTTAAGGCACTCTGGTTTCCTCTTAATTTTTTATTATTGAGTTATTGAATAGCCATTTGATATTTTCTGGTGATTGGATGTGTCTCATAATGTCACGCTATTGATGTATGATTATTTTGTGGTCACAGTTCTCGCATGGTTGAGCTTGTTCAACTGTTGCTGAAATCTAATGCAGCAAACAGCTTGATAGAAGATTATGCTGCCTGCCTTGAGTTACAGTCAGAAGAGTCTCAGATTATAGAACGTACTAATGATGATCCAGGCATCCTTATTATGCAAGTCAGTCTAATCCTGTCCCTTCCCTCTATTCCAACCTGTCTTCAATTCTCTGTCTTTGCTTGTGCTTAATTATATAAATTGCTGTTCTTGGATATGACGTACATATTTGCAGCTTCTAATTGACAACATCGGCAGGCCTGCTCCAAATGTCACTCACCTGCTACTGAAATTTGAGCTAGATGCTCCTGTTGAGCGCACAATTTTGCAGCCTAAATTTCATTACAGGTTAAATATGTGATTACGTCGCTACTTATATTGATTGCTGTAAAATAGAACTTCTCTCTTATGCATATTAACAGTTGCATGAAGGTTATCCTTGACATGCTGGAGAAGCTTTTGAAGCCTGATGTAAATGCATTGCTTCATGAATTTAGTCTTCAGGTCTGATAGTAATTGAGATTCAATTCATTTTTGTTTAATATATAAATATACATTTGTTGAACAATTCATGACTTATTATTTGATTCAGCTCCTTTATGAGCTGTGCGTGGATCCATTAACATCTATTCCTACAATGGATTTGCTTTCCAACAAAAAGTATCAATTCTTTGTTAAGGTAACAAGTTTTTTATGTAATTGATGTTCTGACTCTTTTTTCTCTTTATTCTTATGTCTCTTTAATACCATTTCTCTCTACTATGCAGCACCTTGATACAGTTGGTATTGCTCCCCTTCCAAAACGGAATAACAACCAATCACTTCGTATCAGTTCCCTCCATCAGGTATCTTTACAAACTACCAATTTCTATTCCGTATTTGTTCCATATATAATTTGCGAGTGAATTTTGTGGATATAGATTATTGGTTGTCTATATTTGCTATTAATATAGTTTTGTTCATATGCTTCTAAGAACTTTTCATTTATATTATCATAGCAATTCAAGATTTGACTTTCCTCTAAACTTATTTTATTGTGCTGGAGAAATATCACATTTACAGATTATAAAAGATACAGATTCGAGCTCTCAAGTAACTTAATGATCTTGCATATTTAACTAAAATATTTAAAATAATCTTGTCTTGCTCAAAACGGGATATCTAAAGTAGTGTTGAATACAAAAAGGCATTACTCAATCTAACAAAAACTAAGTCTTCAATACTTGATTAATGTAAAACAAATAACATCATCCATTAATCAATAGTAATTTGCACCACCCCTTCTTGCTGGGCACAGTAGTTCAGGGCAGTTTTCTCCCTCTCCACAATGTTGTGGGGATTTGAACTTGAGTCACCACCTACATCTTACCTACTCTTACCACCCTAACTATCTCTAGTGGTTTGGAGCTTTACTTCCTGCATTGCCAGTGGCATTTTTAACCCTCTGTCTTCTTTTCCATTACTTTGTAGCATAGGCCTTGATTTTGGCATATTCTCCTCATTTTTTTGAGAGGTAGAGATCTTGATTTTTGCTAACGATTAATGTATAGTTCTCACACAATCACTGATGTATCGTTTTTTATTATTTCATCAACAATTTAAAACTCAACTGCCAACATAGAACTTTGTCGAATCTTTAGGCCATGATGGAAAAATTATATGGATGTATCGTGAGCAAATTTCAGAGAGGTTTTCATTCTAGTTTAATTAGCGTAATACAGCTTGGGTTGTAATACCAAGCAATCTCTCATGTCCTCTCCAGGAATCCTAATAAGGGATGTTTATTGACAAAATATTCTACGATTTTAAATCTAAATCTAATATGAAAACAAATAATAACTAACGGAGAGGATAATAAGTTTAACTAGAACTATAAAATAATAAATAAAACAGAATAATAGTTAATTCTTCAACATATTCAATTGTTGAGTTTCTTCAATATATACTGTTTTCAGTTAAATTAAGTATTCTTTTGAATATGGATACTCGAATGGGTAGTATTGAACTGAATTTAAGGCAATTTTCTGAAGGTCATTCATGGCAATCACACTTAATATTAGGTAGTTTGTTGTTTGATGATAGTGAGAAATCAAGTTCACAATCTTTCTAATCATGATTATTCTCTCTGTATCTTATTGTGAATTTTACTTTGAGTTTGAGAGGGGAAAATGATTGATGAAAATGAGGACTATATAGAAAGTTCAAAACCTGAACAAATAGAATAGATATGCCCCAAACAAAAGAAAAGACAGGAAACAAACCAGACTCTTTAACTCAAGAGAGCCTTCAATCCCCTTGAATATTTACAAGCAACGCGATTCTAAAGAATTTCATGACTAATGATTTTTTATGCTTTGTCATTGTGCAATTTTTCAAAGATTTGGTTGTTGATAGAGCACAATGAAGTTGTGCAATCCATTTAGCTGACTCTATCTAGTAGAATAAGGCTTGTTGTTGTTGTTGTTTTCATCATGCAATTTCTGGATGCTGTATATCATTTTAGTTGTTTGCCCCAGTATTAATCTTCTGGGCAGGATGCTACTGATATCTTAGAGTCGTTAACTATTGATGTATTGCCATTAAACTGTATATGTTATGGTTGGTTAATCCCTTGCGTGCCCTCCTCAGAGAGCATGGCTGTTGAAAATTTTAGCTGTTGAGCTGCATACTGGTGACATTAGTAGCTCCAAACACAGGGAAGCATGCCAGACAATTCTTTCATATCTTTTTGGACAAGGTATCACTGATCTTGGTGGAGGGCAGTCCTTATCTCTGTTAACTCTTCAAGATACTGCTGAAAATGCTGCTATAAGAACTGTCAGTAAGAGTAAGGTATTGTCAATTATTGAACATGTCATGATTCCTTGGCTATTATGCAATGCTTTATCATTTCCATATTGTAAATTTTGTGTAAAACCAGAGAGAGAGAAAAGTATGATCTCAAAAGTATGTATATTCATGTATGTAGTATGAGGTACTTATACACAAGAAGGGAACAAGAGAGTTAATGAGAGTTAATGACTACTTATGACTAATTATGTAGGTTGATTCCCTAATCTCTATAATTCCTCTAATCCCTAATTATGTGTGATACTATATTAATTATAATATATTTCCTAACACTCCCCCTCAAGTTGGAGCATAGATATTAATCAAGCCCAACTTGTTACAAAGATAGTCAACCCGAGTCCATTTAAGGCCTTAGTCAGAAGGTCACCCAATCGGTCACTGGAACGCACATGCCCCGTAGAGATAAAGTTCTCCTTGATCTTATCGCGTACAAAGTGACAGTCAATCTCAATGTGTTTCATACGTTCATGAAACATAGAGTTGGAGGCTATATGTAGAGTAGCTTTATTATCACACCACAATTTCGTAGGTAATGATGTGGCAAGACCAACTTCCTTCATTAACTGGTGGATCCACACAATTTCCTGTACTGATTGAGACATGGCTCTATACTCAGCTTCCGCATTTGACTTAGAAACCACATCTTGCTTTTACTCCTCCATGATACCAAATTTCCACCCACAAACACACAATATCCTGCGGTGGATCTTCCGGTAGCCTTTGACCCGCATGATCGCATCACAAAAACATTCAATCTTGTTGTGGCCATGATTCGTATAGAGTACACCACGACCGGGTGAGCCCTTCAAATAATGTAAGACATGCTCCAATGCTTCCCACCGAGCAACGGTTGGTGCGGTCATGAATTGACTAAGCACACTCACCGGAAAGGTCACATCGGGCGAGTTACCGTGTGAGATAGTTCAATTTCCCAATTAATCTACGGTATCTCTCAGGATAGGCAAACGGCTTGATTTTCTTCGGATCAACTTTCTTTCTTACATCCTCAGGTAGCTCATCAAACGGTATGCGGTCATCCATGTCCAAGAATGGATTAGGAATTATGGGAAAGCTACTCAGTGCTGCTCCAAGTTTCCCGGTTTCTTTCAACAGATCAAGAACATATTTTCTCTGTGTCAAAAAGATGCCTTTCTTACTTCTCATAACCTCTATCCCAAGAAAGTACTTTAACGGACCCAAATCCTTTGTTTGAAAATGAGAATTGAGAAAGGCCTTAAGTGATGAGATTCCCGAAGCATTACTACCCGTAATAACAATATCATCAACATATACCACTAACAGAATCATGTTAGCATCTGTATGCTGATAAAACACAGAATGATCACACTTACTCTGAATCAGACCAAACTTTTTAACCACAGAGCTAAACCTGTCAAACCAAGCACGAGGGCTCTGCTTCAAGCCATATAAAGACTTCTGAAGATGACATACCTTCCCACGCTCCCCCTGAGCAACAAAATCAGGTGGTTGCTCCATGTATACTTCCTCAAGAAGATCACCATTTAAGAACGCATTCTTAACATCCAACTGATGAAGATCCCAACCATAATTGGTTGCCATAGAAATGAAGAGGCGAACGGAGGACGGTTTTGCCACGGGAGAGAAGGTTTCCGAATAGTCAACACCATAGGTCTGAGCATAACCCTTGGCAACCAGTCGAGCTTTCAAACGTTCTAAGGTGCCATCAACTTTCGTTTTGATCGTGAACACCCACTTACACCCGATAGCCTTCTTGTCAAGAGGCAAATCAACGAGATTCCAGGTACCAGCCTTATCAAGGGCCACCATTTCGTCTTCCATCGCAGCACGCCAACCGGGATGGTTTAAGGCTTGTTGGAGAGTAGTGGGAACGGTGAGAGAGTCTAAAGATGTTATGAAGGAACAGGATGGAGGAGACAAATGGTTATAAGAAACAAAGGAAGAAATAGGATAAGTGCAAGTACGCTTACCTTTACGTAAGGCAATAGGCAAGTCATCAGGAGGATCGACACTATGTCTAGTTCGAGGTAGAAGCGAAGGATCGGGAGTATCAAGAATATCAAGCACCGGTTTGGTTCGAAGTAGGAGCGGAAGGAAGGCGATGCCGGATCGACGTCAAGCGGTCATTGGTGAGTCATGAACCTGATCAACTACATCACTTGCCCTAGGGCGTTTCCGATAAACATGATGAATTGGTGGTTTAGCAGGTGCCGGATCAGATGCTTGCACTGGTGGTAATTGAACCGTATAGACCAAGAGATCATCAAGACTGTCAGAGGTGTCATTGATAGAGACAGAAGATGGAGGTGGAGTAGAGATAGGAAAGAACTAAGTTGACTCATGGAATGTGACATCTGTAGACACAAGATAACGCCGAAGAGTGGGAGAATAGCACCGATAACCCTTTTGAACCCTAGAATACCCAAGGAAGACACACTTAAGAGACTTGGGATCAAGTTTGGTAACAATGGGACGAACATCGCGAACAAAACAGACACAACCAAAGATTTTAGGGTCAACGGGAAACAGGGGTTTGGAAGGAAACAAGGTGGTGTATGGAGTGACGCCATTGAGAACAAGAGGGGACATACGATTAATAAGGAAGCATGCAGTAGACACAGCGTCAGCCCAGAAGGGTTTAGGAACATTCATTTGAAACATGAGAGCCCGAGCGACTTCTAATAAGTGTCGGTTCTTACGTTCTGCAACACCATTTTGGGCCGGTGTATCCGAACAAGAGGATCGATGAAGCATGCCATGTTGGAGCATATAGGTTTGAAATTGGGCAGAAAAATATTCTTTAGCATTGTCAAAGGTTTTGACACCAAAATGAGTTTTGATTTCAGCATTTAAATTGCAAAAGTGAGAAAACAACTCAGAACGAGTTTTCATTAAATAAAGCCAGGTGGTACGAGAGAAATCATCAACAAATGTAACAAAGTACCTAAAACCAGGCTTAGACTCGACAGGACACGGACCCCAAACGTCAGAATGGACTAAATCAAAGGGAGATGCAACTCGTTTATGAACTCGAGGTGCCAAGTGAACACGATGATGTTTAGCAAATTGACATGACTCACATTCTAAAGAAGACACATTATGGAATTGAGGATACATCCTCTTCAAAGAAGACAAGGACACATGACCTAAACGACAATGAATATCAAAAGGGGATGAACCACCAGAGCAAGCAACTGAATGCGGTACCTGATCCCCAAGGAAGTAATGGCCACCAGATTCATAGCCCCTACCAATAACTCGCTTCGTCGTAAGATCCTGAATCAAACAATGGTCAGGAAATAAAGTAATGAAACAATTTAATTGTCGAGTGAGCTTGCTAGGAGACAAAAGATTAAATGTAAGGTCAGGGACATTAAGGACATGGGATAAGGGAATAGATGGAGTAGGTTCAATAGTGCCAGAGCCAATAACACGAGAATAGGAACCGTTGGCAATTGTTATCTTTTGGAGGGATTGGCATAAGGCGCATACGAGGAAAACAAATGGTGGTTACTTGTCATATGATCAGTAGCACCGGAATCGATGATCCACTTCGAGGAAGAAGTAGCAAGACTAGAAGCAATATTACCGGTAACGAGCAACAGAAGAACTGGGCGTAGATGCAGCCATTGATCTTCAACACACAAGGTAAATACTTGCAAATTTTACTCAAACAACAACTAGAGGCAAACTCAACACCAAAGATCCACCAAGGAACAAGAAACAACAGCAACACAAGAGGCAGAAGCAAGAAATCTCCACCCAAAAACAGAAAACAGCAGCCACACTAACTGCCAGAGAGTAACAAGGGCCACACAAGGATCCAACTGGGACTTATAAACACAAAGTCTCCCAAAGAAATCGAGCAAACTGAGAGTACAACCACAAATCCTCTAAAAAATAAGCAAACTGACTAAGCAAATAGTGGGCAAATAGAGAGCAGATGGTGAGACGACAAGGAATGAGCACGAAACCACCTGGGATAGGACGAGTGCAGCGAGTCGATCCCAGAAAAGAAAACGGCGGCGGAAAACTCGCCGGAAAACGCCCTCACGCGCCGGCGCATGTAATTGACGGCGGAGCTGAGGGAGGCGCGTGAAAGTCCACGCGCTGCCGGAACGGCGATCGGCTGACTGGGTTCTGCCGATCGGGACCCCCTGAGCACAGTGAGGCGGCGTGTGGCAGCTGAAACCTCCAGAACAGAAACACGAAAGTACACTCTCCCTCTCTCTCTCTGTCGCCAAACTGAAATTTTTTTTGGAACCTATAGCTCTGGTACCATGTAAAACCAGAGAGAGAGAAAAGTATGATCTCAAAAGTATGTATATTCATGTATGTAGTATGAGGTACTTATACACAAGAGAGGGAACAAGAGAGTTAATGACTACTTATGACTAATTATGTAGGTTGATTCCCTAATCTCTATAATTCCTCTAATCCCTAATTATGTGTGATACTATATTAATTATAATATATTTCCTAACATTTTGCATTGCTTAAGTTAATAAATGCAATGCTGCCTGTTCATAGTATCGATCACCCTAAAGGCTCACTGATGTTGTTTCGTATGGCGAGCATATGACTGATATCCATTGCCACACCACATGGAAGTGTGATATCGTGTTTTCATGCCAGTGTTTGAAAATGTTGGCTGAGGCAAGAAATAATAAATTGGGCTTGTCCTAATTAGCAAAGAACAACGTATTTGTGGTCTTAACACTTGGGCAAAACATCAATCCACATTTGATTTGAGTTTTGGCTGGAATTTGATTTCAATTTAAGACCAGTAGTTCTAATCCGTTATGGAATATGAGAGTATCAAGAAACAATTTAGATATTATGGAGATTTATGTTTAATTTATGAATTATAATGTTTTCAATCCTTCCCCCACCCAATCCAATAAATTATGCATCATAAAGTTTTGGCAGAGCATTTTTCTGTCTCAACTCTTAAGTTGCAGTTATTTTGCAAATTCAACTTTCTTAATATGATTTTTTTTTTTTTTTTAAAAATAAAAATAATGACCATGATATTTGATAAATACGGCACGTGATATAAAAAGTAAGTGTAGTCAAGAATGTTTGCTCCTAGAATTGTTTTGTTGTTAGTGTCTGTACATTTTTGTCGTTACGTAATGGTCTTGTTTTTCTTTTTTATTACCTAGCTACAGCTGCCTTGCTGCTTTTCTCCCTCTGTTTTTCATTTTTATTTTTTATTTCTCATTCCGAATCCAGGTCTTAGAATTGCTTGAAATCATCCAATTCAGATCCCCAGATACAACTACAAAGCTTTCAAATATTGTGCCTAGTTTGAAGTATGACTTGCTGGTGAGGTTCTTGTCCATAAACTACAATACATATCGTTTATTTTTTTCCTCTTCATTTGTATTTTAATGTTTCTATTGAATACATGTTAGCTAAGATTCTATTTGTTGGCTATTTTCATCATACTCTTCTGCTTTGTCTTTCTGCTGCTGGTTGCACCCATTTTAGCCGGAAGACATACTTGGGAATCCAGCAAATTCTGGAACAGGTGGTGTCTACTCCTATTCTGAGAGAGGTGACCGGCTAATTGACTTAGCTTCATTCCATGACAAACTTTGGCAGGTTGGTTCTTCAGAATTCTATGTGCTTGTTTATTTTACACTTCATATATTTATTCCTGGGGCATGATATCTTGTTCCTTTGTTCTTCATGGTACTAAATTTATGAGAAATCTAACTTAATTTTTTGTTTCAGAAATTTAATTCTGCATATCCTCAACTAAGTAATCTTGGCAGTGAAGGTGAAGTTAATGATGTTAGACAAACAATTCAACAGCTGATGAGATGGGGGTGGAAATATAATAAGAATCTTGAGGAGCAAGCTGCACAGCTCCATATGTTAACTGCCTGGTCCCAGATTGTTGAGGTGTGCTTCCTTCCTTCCATCTTGTTCATGAAAACCAATCCTGAGCATTCTTGCAATTGCTGAAGCTTTTGGCATTACGTGATCTTTGGTTAGTATTTGAGTTAGGGCCTATACGACTGAGGGTGACTAGTTTGATTCTTGCTTTCCCATTTCACCTGGTTATATTAAATTTTGGCAAAGTAGGGTGGGATAAGGGGTAGAGGCTGATTAACAAGTATGCTGAACAAAGTTATTGTGCCGGACTTCTTGATTAACAATTTATCTAAAGATTTGGTTGTTGATAGAGCACAATGACGTCTTGTGACTCTTGTGATCCTTGTAACCAATCACACCTAGTGGGATAAGGCTGCTTGTCGCATGGTGGCCACATTTTTTTCTGTATGGTTCAAGTTCAATGGGATTTCATGTTTTAAGGTGTGTGATGAGTTACCAATCCAGATTTACGCTAGGAGAAGGAAGAAACAGAGAATTAATCAGTATATTTATTAAGTTTTTCTTAAATCTAATCATTTATGAATACTATATTTGTTTTATTACTTTGGACTTTTGTAGATTCTCCTAAAGGATTTGGCTAGTGAGGAGTTCAACGAGATACTTTCTCTATTTTCCTTGAGTTTCTTTTCCTTTTTTTCCTTGGTAGCTTTTGAGCACTTAACAGCGTGCTAGAGATATTAATAAAAACAATGGATTGTTTGGGAGTGGACTGAAGTGCATATTTTTCTCAAGCACTTTTTGAGCTAAAAAAATGTGGTGTGATGATGTGGGTGAAGTATCCAACCCATTGTTTTTAGATATAAAATAAATTTAATGTGTCAGAGTAGGGTGGGTTTTATTGGGATGAGATCCCAACTTATGCCATACTCAACTTCACCTTTCCAAGTTGTGGACTTTTTGATGTGCTGAACTCCTTTTCTTTATTCATATACTTTATTAACTCTGCATTTTATATCCTTCATTAGCTTATCATTTACATAATGGTAAATATTGGAAATCACATCCTTCTACTTCACCCTTTTCATGAAATTGTAACTTCCAAAGGATAGTGAAAGGGTGACTTTACTCTTCCTTAATGTTCCAACTTAACACATATACCTATGTTGTATCAGTTATATTAGCTAACTTTCTGTCATTTGCTCCTGCTAACCAACTTCCAGATATCTGCTTCTAGAAGACTGACAATGCTTGAGGATCGTTCTGAAGTTCTATTTCAGTGAGTCATTGGTGTTCAATTGCCAAAATGAAAATAATAGCCACTATTTGTAATTATTGTTCTTCTCATTGCTATTATGCTCTCTGTAACTTACATTTCATGAACAGGGTTCTTGGTGCATCCCTTACTGCTTCTGCTTCTCCAGACTGTTCACTGAAGATGGCATTTATATTATCCCAGGTAAATTTATAATTTTATCTGCTAATTTGTTGATGGGATTTCAAATCTTCCTTTCTTTTTGGTTACAAGCATCTATAAAATTTTGTCAGGTTGCATTAACATGCATGGCTAAATTACAAGATGAGAGGTTTTTGTTCCCTGGGAGCATGAATTCTGACAGCATCATGTGCCTTGATCTTATTGTGGCGAAGCAATTATCCAATGGTGCTTGCCTTACCATATTGTTTAAGCTTATCATGGCAATTCTTAGACCTGAATCTTCTGAGTCTTTAAGGAGACGGTATGTTACTGCTCAAGTCACTTGTGATGGTTGCATATTTACTTTCAGATTATTATGAAAATTTACCATTGCGTGCTTTTTGCAGTCAATATGCATTGCTTCTGAGCTATTTTCAGTATTGTCAGAATGTAGTTGACCCTGATGTCCCTACCACAGTTCTGCAATTCTTGTTGCTCAACGAACAAGATAATGAATATATTGACCTCCCAAAGGTTTATTTTCTTGCATTTGAACTTGATTTTCCCCCTGTTAATTTACTGATACATTAACTCCTCAGCATATGATGTTTTCCTTTTCCCCAGATTGACAAAGAGCAGGCAGAACTAGCTCGTGCAAATTTTTCTACTTTAAGGAAAGAGGCTCAAAGCATCATGGATTTGGTGAGTTGCTTAATCCAATCTAAATATACTTCTCATTTTTCCGTAGTTTTTTAACATAGGAGCTAGCAAAAGGGTCTCAATTTTTGGTCAAAATGATTATTTTTGTTTGAATTGCTTTGAATGTGTTGGGAGATATTTGATTTCTGCTTTGATCAAAGTCTGTATGATAATGAGGCATATGTTTTGCTTTTGCCCATAGCATTCTGTAATCTTTTATTACACTACTGTTCGTTTCTTGGTTACATCTGTCCTATCTAATTTTCCATATATTTTGCCGGAATGCTTCCATATGATGTCTATTTCATGTTTTTTGTCTACTAGTGTTAAATTTATGGTGTTTTTTATTGTTTATTTTATATAATCCAATTTAGTTGATGACTTGACTTGTTTATATATTTTATAATATAAACCACTGTTAATTTTAGGTCATAAAAGATGCTACTCATGGCAGTGAACCTGGGAAGACAATAGCAGTCTATGTTTTGGATGCGTTGATTTGTATAGATCAGGAGAGATATTTCTTGAACCAACTTCAGAGCAGAGGTTTTTTAAGGTCATGCTTAATGAGCATAAGCAATTTTTCAAGTCAGGTATTTGTTCAGTCCACCATTAACAACTCATTCTACCTTTTGGCTATTTTTTATTTGACGGATGGAAAATAAACAGGAATATGCTCACGAAAATGAGATTACTCTTTTTCTTTCAGCTGGTGTCCCTTGTTCATTCATTTTTCACTTAAGGACAAGGGCCTTGTTTCTTTTCAATCTCATTTTCTTTTCCATTTTTCCAAACATAACTTGGGACACCCTGGTGTTATTGGTCTGTGAGTTCTATATATTCATTCCATTTGGGTCTGATTTATATGTTAATTATTTCATACTATTTTTTTTTTTTTTTGGTTCTGATGCTACCAGCATGCTTCTTCATTATCTTGAAGTTATTTAAGTAATTTGGTGACCGTAACCAAGTTTGTTCTTTTTCCCTTTCCATGTTTATTCATTGATGTTGGTAGATCTGAGGTCTGTTATGATCTTTTCTTGAGGGCCTTTAGAATAGGAAACATGATTCCTTTCCTACATTTGGATCGTTTGTTTGGCAATTTTTATTCAGAATCCTTTTTCTCACGAGAAGTCCTACTCCCTCAAAATTGAGAATTAGATATCTCATTTTTGAGATCAATGCCTAATCCCATGTTTGAAAACTGTTAGAGTCTTCTCCTCTGAACAGTAGCGGCTGCTGCTATATTATTTATTTTCCTCTGTATTTTATTTCAGTTATTTGTTTTGTAAAATACCAGACTAGATGTATCTTGTAGATATGATCATCATTCCATTCCATTCTATTTCATCCATGAATTGAACAGGCCCCATGCTATTTATATTCTATGTATATGATCTGGCCAATTGAAATTCCTGATTTACACCTGCAGTTGGAAGAGCTTGAAATGCAGTGTTTTGCTAAGTGTAGGAATAAATCTCTGTGCGTGTAGACCTTAATAGCATGAGGTGCCCTGTTCCTCAAAAGCTTAAGTTGATGGAAAGGGACCTAAAAGCACATTTCACACACACACACACACACACACAGCTAGACTAACTCCTGTTTAGCTTTATGTGAGATTATTCTGTTTTATGCCCCCTTCAGATTTGAATTGTGAAATGTATAACTTGAGCAAATCATTGGTCTGTTAAAAGCAAGTGCCTTGTAGTATTCTTGATGCATGTGTTCTTATAACTTTTCATGGATGTTATTCTATCAATTCTTTTTCAAGGATGGTGGGCATTCGCTAGGCTCATTGCAACGAGCCTGTACCTTTGAGGCTGAGCTTGCCTTACTCTTAAGGATCAGTTACAAGTATGGTAAATCTGGAGCCCAGGTGTTATTCTCCATGGGCATTTTGGATCATCTTGCCTCTGGAAGGGCAATCAGTTTACAGGTATTTACCTTTTACTAGCACTTCTTTTCATTTGTCGGCTAACTTTCTGAAGCAGAAGCATCTACAGGGAGGGTTTAGGCGGGTTGAGTCGAGACTTCGAAGAGATATGGCTGTGGATGTTGACAGGCAACAAATGATTGTCACTCCAGTTTTGAGATTAGTAATTTCATTAACTTCCTTGGTGGATACGTCAAACTTTTTGGAGGTTGGTCCTCATAATATTTTTTCCCAGTTTTTCAATTGGCCTTCTGTGTTGTGGCCATTTCCTGAAAGTGAATCATCATTCCTTGTCAGGATGATGGTTGTTCTCTTGATTACTCTTCTCTTCTACAATTAAATACTTGGTTTAGGACAGTGATGATCATGCGAGTTATGATATTGGCTCTCCAGCTATTGTACGATTTTTTGCCTATAGAAGTTTCTAAATGGAATGATACTTTTTCTCAACAAATAATTATGTTTGTGTCTCGGTCTGGATCAGATGTCCTTTTTGGTGCATCTGTGATACGCTTATTCAAGTCTTCTAGAAATGTTGGTTACATTGATTAAATTGAGTCAATCACAAATTTATAACTAGTACTTGTGGAGAATTTTAAAATTAAGACACGGTGACTACTATTTTCTCCCTATGTTTTGTAACTTTATTTCACTGCTTTTGCGTAATAGAAAAAGTGATAGTTATTGGTGCATTGATGAAAATGTGTTGTCTTTGTGTCTATGTTGTCCGATGTAGGTGAAGAATAAATTTGTCCGTGAAGTTATTGATTTTGTCAAAGGGCATCAATCACTCTTTGACCAACTTCTCCGTGTAGATGTTACTGAAGTAGATGAATTAAAACTGGAGCAGATCAATCTTGTTGTTGGGATACTTAGCAAGGTAAATGTCATTCACTTTTTTGATATTTTTTAGTAGTAGAACAGTTTCAGATGGGTATGTTTTGAGTTGCTTCCATGCCAAACGTATTGAATGCTATTTTATTATGTGAGAAACTGCATCTTCTCTTATTTGGATTCTGAATTATTTTAGTCTTCGTTACATTGAATACAAACCTGCCTATTTTTGCCTACTGATTTTTATCATCTTCCTTCACATTAAACAGGAATTTGTTGTGTCTTTTATTTTGATTTTGTGCTGATTGCGATGTGAACCCTACTCTTTTTTGTAGGTTTGGCCGTATGAAGATAGTAATGGTTATGGTTTTGTTCAAGGTCTTTTTGGGTTGATGTACACAGTTTTCTCTCATGACGTGGTGTCTACTTTTGCTGGACCGTTAGTAACATTATCACCTGAGGTGTATTTGCTGTTTTCTTCTTAATTAGTTTTGAAGATACAATAAGTTATTGGATGATTCTGACACATTTGATTTCTATTCTTTAAATGACCACATTACTTGATGAATAATCAGAAACAGAGGAACTCAGAGCTGCAAAAGTTTCGCTTATGCTTCAGCCTTGGCTCTTATTTATATTTCCTGGTCACAAAGAAATCTTTGAGATTGCAGGTAAAGCATGTTTAAATTAGAAAGGAAGCAGTTACTGAGGCCAAATTTGTCTCCCTTTTTACACAGATTTGCTTAATTTATCTTGTATGCTTTTTAACAGCCTTCAGAGGCCTCCACCAGTTACCCCACTTCTGTTGAAATGCAACAACCCTCATTGATCGAACTCAATTCTCTTCTTACTTCTGTTACAACGAGTCTAGAAAGAGCTGCTGAGGAGAAATCCTTGCTACTAAATAAGGTGCAATTTGGGGAGAAAACTACTTTCTTTATTTCATGCAGTCTCACTGTTTTTCCATTTTCCTTGTTGTATGTTGATCTGCAAATAATATCATGCATATGGTTTTCCAGATTCGAGATATAAATGAATTATCTAGGCAGGAGGTTGATGAAATCATCAATATGTGTGTTCGCCAGGACTGTATTTCATCTTCAGACAATATACAGAAAAGGTAAATCATAGTGCTCTAGTACTTCCAAGCTGAAAAATGGCCAACCTGTTTAGCCTGCATTTTTGTGAACATTGGCCTTTGTAAAGCAACTCTCAAATAGATAGAGGGGCTTATGGGCCCAAGTCTAAAAGCCCTTGCAGTATTAAATGGGTTGGCAGTAAGCCCATTTACTTTTTTAACATATATTAAAAGGAAAAAATATATGTTAAGAGGATATGATGTAAACTAATTTGGAGTAAGCAAAGTGAACAAGGTAAATTAGTCTTTTAAATTAAAAATAAGCATGAGATATTGTGTGCACACTTGTAACATGTCTTTTCATTATAAAATATGAAATTATATGAAATAATTGTTGAGATTGAAGGATCACATTGAAGCATAGCGAAAAGTCCTCTGAATAATATTATTGGTTCTTGAATAAAAGAGAATACAAGGGCTTTCATATTGGTAACTAATAGACTAACCCTAACCCTAACCCTAGAATCAAATCTAATGTAATTAAATCAAATCAAATCATAATGATAAAATATTCATTACCTAATCCTAATGAGTACTGAATAATAAACATAAACCCTAATAATACTAAACTTGCTACTCTCAGCACTCCCCCTCAAGCAGCTTGAATATGAGCAATGGCCATCAGATCCATAGCCTCTACCAGTAATCTGCTTCTTTATAGTAAGATTCTGAATCAAGCAGCAAGTTCAGGCACGCCAAGAAAGCTTGACCAAATGTCACCTTAGGGACATTCAAACAAGGATATATACGGAAGTCACACCAAGGGGTTAATGAAAGAGGACATAATATCAGAACCCAACCACAAACAGTTTACACGAAGGCACTGATAGTAATAATCTAAGGAGCTGAACAACAGGTCTCACAAGGGATCAAAACAATCAACATCAGGTCTCACAAGGGACCAAAACAATCACCAAAGGTCTCACAGGAGACCAAAAAATAACCACTAGAGTATCAAATCAGAGAGTAAACTTTTTCTAGTAGGGACAAAGCACCTCTGAATGCAAAAACAGATCTGAAACCACAAACCCAAATTTGAAACCATGGATCCAGGGCTTAAAAACACCAGGGGCAGGCTGGAAATAGTGACGTGATGCTTGATAAGGAAGCTGAAGTTGGAACAAGCATCCCACATGCCTTCATGTGCGTCGGCATGTGGATTTGCAAGCTCGTGAGCCTTATGTGCCGGTCAGATTGTCACCGAATTTTGTGGAATTGCCAATCGGAGAATCTTGGATCTCCTTGTTAGGCGTGTTTCCTCATCAGGTGTCAAGAACAGTAGCCCTAAATGTGATGCACACTGAGAACGGTGCAAACGCAAAGCAAATGGGGTCAAAACGAAACTCAAAACATTGATTCTAAATGAGTGGCACTGATACCATCGAAGATTGAAGGATTATATTGAAGCATAGAGAAAAATCCTTGTAATAATAATATTGATCCTTTAATAAAAGAGAATGATCCTTGAATAAAAGAATACAAAGAGGCCTTTATATAGGCAAATTCATTGACTAACCTTAATCCTAACCCTAAAATCAAATCAAATATAATCTAATTAAATCAAATCAAATAATGATAAAATATTCGTATTTAATCCTGATAAATGCTAAATAATAAACATAAAACCTAATAATACTAAACTTGCTACTCTCAACAGTAATAAGCAAAGAAATTATTTTTGTTGAGAGGAACTTGTGAGATGAATGTAAAGCTATGATTCTTTATAAGGAGGGAGAGAAGACAAGAACAAGGATGTGTATTTTTTTTATGAAATACAAAAGGGCAACATTTTTGCATTGGAAGTATTCTTGGATGAGCTATGGGCACCCTAAAAAGCTATGGAACAATGTAGCACTCATTCTTTTTGTAATGAAAAGATAGAGAGAAAGATAGAGAAAATATACTCTCAAATGAATGTATTTATTCATATGCTCAATAGCCTATTTATACACAAGAGAGAAGACAATAGAGTAATGACTCATTATGATGATTGATTTTCTAATCACTCATAATTCCTATAATCCCTGATTATGTGTGATACTAATTAATTATGATATATTTATACTGATTTATTTCCTAACACTCCCTCAAGTTGGAGCATAGATGTTGATCATGCCCAACTTGTTACAAGAAAACATAATATAAATAAATCCAAACAAAATAATCTTCTTCTTCATGAGATCTTGAATCCACCAAGTTCGCCACATCTAATAATAGTTCAACCAAATGTCACACCAAGGACATTCAAAAGAAACGATCCAACAACTTCACCAAGAGTTCGAATAACAAGGAGTACCAAACCAAAGTAGAAGTTGCAGCAAACGGTCTCACAAGGGACCAAACAATACTCCAAACGTCTCACCAGAGACAAAGCAACAATGAACGTCTCATCAGAGACGAACACCAAACTGTCTCACCAGGGACCAAACAATACTCCAAACGTCTCAACAGAGACAAACACCAAAGAAACACCTCACCAGAGGTAAAGAACAAACGGGTCACACAAGGACCACCAAACTTCTTACCAAAGGACGCAAAGCATAGCAGATGCCAACGAAATTACCCAACCACAAGCACAGCATTCAAGACAAAATAGCACTTCACGAATGTGCTTGAAAACGTAACAAACGAAGAACCCAACCACTAGAGACAAGTGAACGTGCACGAAACAAAATGCCGACTGTGCCGAAATAGAAGAAACCCAGTCTCACAACGCAACCTTTGAAGCAAAGATCCGGCCTATACATACCGAGAATGAAGGCTCAACGTCGGAGAATGAAGTAAGACCAGAAAATGGTCATAACAACCAAACGACAACCATACAACGAGGTACACACTTTCTCTCCCCCTGTGAACAGTGACGACATGGTTCACTGTTCACAAAACAATAGACAGAATAGTACCAAAAAGACAGCAAATCAACACAAACGGAAAAGAAGGAGTACCACCAAAGGATAACCAAAAATTGGACAGAAACTGAAATGGCACGAACACACACACCAGAGTCGGGAGGCTGGCCACCGGAAAACTCAAATTGGCCAAGAACTAACCAAGCTCTGATACCATGTAATGAAATGATAGAGAGAAATATAGAGAAAATATGCTCTCAAATGAATGTATTTATTCATATGCTCAATAACCTATTTATACACAAGAGAGAAGACAATAGAGTAATGACTCATTATGATGATTGATTTTCTAATCACTCATAATTCTTATAATCCCCGATTATGTGTAATACTAATTAATTATAATATATTTATACTGATTTATTTCCTAACACTTTCAAAACTAATGCAATATTGCCATTTTTTAACAGTCAACTTTGTTATTGCGGGTGGGGAGACTCTTTTTGACCCAACATTGAGTATTAGAAAAGGGAAAAATTGCATTGGTCTTGAAATATTATGTGATGCATTATTCTATAATTTTCTGTAGGGTGTCTATAGGTTCTCCAATGATACAATTCACTTTAACCTAAACTAAAATGAAAAAAAGATATGGACTTACAAGCTGATCTCTGAGTTTTGTATGTTACGTTACGAGCTCCATCATCTAGAGTCCATATTAGGAAAAGGGCTTACAGGCCAGCCCTGCATTAACAATCCTGTACATGCTAGGCATGTATTGACCAGGCCAACTTGTTTCTAACCTCTAGCCACTTCATTGCAAATTACATGAGTATCCTTTTCTCCTTAGTTTACCAATGACTTTAATATCTACTATCTAGAGATCCTGTATACATAACTGCCTAGAATCTATTGGGAAAAGAGGAACGTGTTGAGATTATGATTATCCTTTTGGATGCATTTGTTACTCCAATGTGTCACTGGAGGGAATTATTCTTTCCATATTTTTTTATATGGGTAAGCTACCGATTCTGTGGGAATCTATTAGGTTTCATTCAAGCCAGGACATGATTTCACTAATATCATAAAAAGGGAATGAGGGATTAGGGTGCAAATCTACATTGATGGAATGCAGACTATCAGTCGTTAATCTAATGGCATTTTTTCCCACTGCCAACTAATGGTATCTTCTTACAGCAATTAGATTATTATTATTTATTATTATTACTTTTGTTGTTTACAGGAGACACGTTGCTATGGTGGAAATGTGTCGAGTTGTTGGTAGTAGGGATCAGCTAATAAGTTTGTTACTGCTACTTTCTGAACACGTGCTAAACATCATACTCATCCATCTTCAGGAGAGGTAAGCCATTTAAGTTTCTGATTCTGGTGATGGAATGGACATTTACATTGAATTGCACAATCAAATATCCAATTCATTATTAATGATCATACATCCAAATGTCCAATGTGTCACTACAGTATAAACATTTTTCCTGCTTAATTACAGTTCAGGTATTTAGTTAATTTCTTGCAGTTAATATTTGTATTCCATGGCAGTTCTGTTGTATGTGATGCCTCCTTGACCACAAAAGCAATTACATATGGCGATAAGCATGATTCTCGACAGGACATTGAATCCTTATGTGGAAAGTTAATTCCGACCCTTGAACGACTTGAAGTATTGAGTGAGGTATTCGTCATCACTTATAACATCTGTAACCTTTTTAACCTTCCAATTAGTTTATTGGAGTTATGGTCACTGATAACTTGCCATTGTAGTTGAAGTGAGCAAGTAATTATGTTGATGAAAATGGTTCAATATATATAGTCTGTAATTAATTTTGATGTTCTTTGATTGTAACAGGACTTAGAATAGTGAGAACATAGGCTCAAAGCTGGCTGTTCATTCCCTTAAACCAAAGGGCAAATAATAAAAATTGGTCTATCTGCAAGATACATATTCAAAGGTTGATTAACGTAAAACAGAATAAAATCATAACAATAATGATCTCTGAATGTTGATCTTACCCTTGATATCCTGTATCTTGAGTCTGTCTTTTGGTTGGGTAGTAGCTCCATTACATAATACTCCCTGCGGAAATCCATTTAAGGTGACATTAGAAACTCCAAACCAAAATCATCTCAGGAAAGAGGTGAGACCAAGAAGTAGCATAATGAATTATATAATTTTTTTAAACCAAGTGATCGTGAGAAATTGCCCACCCAAAAAATGGGAACAATGAGACTACAGAGTCAGGCTAGTCTCACTACAATCAGGGGCATTATCCTATGGATTCTTGTACATGTTTGCAATCCACAAGAATGTTGCGAGTAGAATATAGCCTAAAAGTCTTCTGTGTATAAGAAACTAGCTTTGATGATGATTTGTTTTTTTAGACGACAAGATTGTAATGTACTGGTTTATAGGAATCAAGTTTTATTCTCAGAACTGTAACTGATTCTAGGGACCGTAGAATTACATGCTTAGAGAAAAAATTGCGTTCTTTTCCTTCCAAATAGGCCTTCTTCTATGGCTTTAATGTGTAAAACTTGTATGATATCCCAACTCTGATGTCCCGTTTGTTCAGATTTGTCGTGAAAGCTTCACCACAAGTCATTGTAGAAGCTAGCTAGCTTTGATGATTTTTGTATTCCTCAAGCTCACCTGTAGGTAACTTGCGATTGAGGGGCCAACTGACAATTTGCCCGTCGCAATAGGCTTTCAGAATGTGATTGGTCCATTCTTGAAGCACTGTTATTTTGCACTAAGAGGGTCTCCTCTTAAATGCAGATTTTAGTCCCCTCGAAATCTTGAGCTTTAGGGAATAAGTAGAAGTTACATATATTGTTAGGCAGTTAGTTAAGTTAGCTTTAGTTATAGTTTGTTATAACTTAACTATGTAACTCATTCATAATACAGGGTTGGATTTCTATTTCTATGCTCTATTCTTTGCTATTCTCTTGCTCAAACTTTATCAGTCATGTTTGCGTCACTTTTTTTTTCTCTCTTCTCTCTCTCTTTTGCAGGAGAAAGTAGGGCACAATCTCAAGGTTTTTCACAGATTAGCAACTTCTACCAAAGAGATTGCCGTTCAAAAGATCGTTTTGTAGATCTGTGTACGTATATTTTACAAATTTAAAAAGTCAACTGAAATCAACGGCCCATCAAGGTCGACCTACAGATAAGCAGAGCTTGTGAATTTGTAATTTATGTGTACTACAAAATGCTTCAAGGCGCAAGTTATCACGTGAAAATAGGGGTAACATGTATATGAGATCTTAGCCTCCCAGAAACGCTGTCTGTACATGCCTACCAAATTCTTGTCTTGGTCATAACTCATAAGAGATTCATTTAAAGAGAAACGGAGTGGAGTGGTAGGCTCTGTATTTTTTAAACTAGTCCAGACCTCGAGCCATGCACGGGTACAAATAGGTGGTCACTTATGTAACAAAAATATTTTGGAACTTGGAAAATAAAGTTAGTTATTGTTTAGATCATAACACTATTTGTTACCAAATCTTTTGAAAGAATAACTTGTCAAAATGCCGATGATTTTTTTTTTGCTCAATTATATTTTTGAGTTGTGCTCAATATACGATCTCCAAATTCTATAAATTATTTCATTAATTTGCACCTCAAAATCAATCAATTAATTATATATAGTTAGGAAACATAATTGATATTACTAAGTTACATAATCCATTCTTAAACCCTAACCCTTTTAAGATTAAAATTAGCCATTGTCAAACTAATCATTTGGCATCTTTTTCAAGCATAGATATCCAATATGGGTCTGTTTGGGATAACGTGGCCTTTTTGTGATAGGATTTATATCAAAATGGGATAAGGAGGTTTGACTTTACAAAAAAAGTAACTTTAGACTTTAAAGTCCATTAAGTGTGAAGCTATCTTAAACACCCCAAAAAACAAATTTTCACTTCTGATGAGCTTTGAACTTTTTGGGCTTATGATGCTTTTCCAAACAAAATCTATGGGCCCGTTTGAGATAAGAACGGTAGAAGTAATTTTTTTTTTTTTTTTTTTTCCCTCTTCTTGTCTTCTGATGGATTTTTTTTGATGTGATTTGTGTTTGGGATAATGGTGGCAGAAGTGGCTTTTTTCTTGACGGCTACTTGTTTGGCATAGCTTTTGAAAAGATAGATGAGATGGAAAATGACTGAAAAAGGCATGAATTATATATATATATATATATATATGTATGTATGTATGTATGTATGTATATTTGGACCTTATCATGAGAAAAAATTTAAGATAATTATTGAAAATTATTTTTGGACCTTGAAAATTTAGGAAAAATTATGGAATATTATTGTGGTGATCTAGAAATACTATGAAGAGATTAATTATAAAAAATTGGCTTAAATATTCATCAGCCCTCTTAATCCCTTCTGTTGTGTTACACTTGGCGGAACTTTGCCACTTAATCAGGGTAAAAGTGGTCAGAATATGTATCCTATATTTATTATTCGTTTACTCTCTTCTTCCAAGTAGTTGTTAAATAAACCACTCGATTTAAGTATTTTTCCAAGTAACAATGAAAAATAAACCACAATACAATAAGTAATAAATGGAAAAAAGTGGGCGCATCTTTAGGGGCAAAATTGTATACTATATATACTATACAATATTGAATACTATAACAGAGACAGAAATATTGTAATAACTACTACTTAACCAGTTGACTTTTGTTGTTTCTCGTCTCAATATCATAATGTTAACCTCTTAATTTTAGCCAGAAAGGGAATCCAATCCCATTGAATTATTTATAGCATTGAAACATGGAGCAAGTCAAGAAGCAAGATTTTGCAGGCCAGCAACCCCAATAATTTTAGTTAAATAAGGTACAAAAGATATATAAAATGCTTTGAAGAGTGAGACTATAATTATTGACAGACGAATAATCCTATGCACATAGATAGATAGATGTACAATACGATGCAGATTGAGTTTCTACCAGGAAAATCAATTCAACCAACAGAGGACCACAACTTTGTGTCTCACTTCAAAGGAAACCATAGAAACTGTCTTGTGAGGTAAAAAAGCATCAAGGCATGCGCAAGATAATCTATATCCTTAGATATGCAAAGTGGGGGGAAAGGCAAGAACCAGCAATATGAATGTGTTTGTGTGTGTGTGTAACAGTGTTGAGTATAGGAATGCCATTGCAAAGTATCATAATGTTGTGAACCATCAGAATTCATGATTACACAATTTCGTTGACATAAAGGGTAAAGGAAGTGATTTTCACACATAATTCTTGATTGCTCACAATTTCTTTGCACATTTCTAAGTAGTTTGTGTCTAATTTTCCCAAAGTAAGATAACCAATATAAGCATAAATTAATCTTTCGGAATGTACAAAGGAAACTTACAAGAAGGGCATGGAAAAATAATAAACTAAATTTTTTTTGATACAATGGATTAATATATATATATATATATATAAAAGTACAATACCTTTGTTTTGATGATAACAAACAATTGTAAATAAAAAGAAGTTAATAATTCAAGTAAAAAATATTTTTATCTTGATTAAAGTTGAATTAGTAATTGACCTTAAGTATCTATTAAATTAATTCGAGTTAAAGGTTGATAGACTCGAGTCAAGTGTTTTGAAACTTCAATCAAAATGAGTTTTAACTTTGACTGATTCAAGTTACTATCTTGTGACTCGAGTTAAAAGACTTTGTGAAAATGTTTTTATGAAAAGGATTAACTTCGAGTGAACCTTGTATGCCTCGAGTTAACTCTTGTGGACTTAAACTTATTTTTTCAAAATACTAAAGAATTGACTCGAATGAGTATTGATTGACTCGAGTGTAACTTTGAACCATTTTCTCAAAGTATATTTTGACAACTTGAGTCAACACTTAATGACTCGAGTGTGCTCAGTGTTCAAATCATTTTCAAAACTTAACTAGAAGACACTTGTGAAAAAGCCATAGACTTGAGTTAAGTTTATACAAAGACATCTTCCCCATTACTTTCAATCATATTTTCAAAGAAGATATAACTGTGACTTGAGTGTGGAATGGTCAACTTGAGTCAACAACTCGAGTGAGCTTAAATCAACTCGAGTTAATCTTTCTTTGTTTTGCAAATCACTGTGTCCGTAAATCTTAAATCTTTGCTTGTGATTTGTTTACTTCTTATCATCACTTATTATTTTTCCTAACTATGTTTAATAAGTTTATTAATGAATTTCAGATGATTAGATGAAGGACTAATTGTAGATTAATTAAAAAACATTTGATTACGTCAGATGCATTTAATGCAGTCTCAGTAAACCTTGTATGATTTTGGCAACCATTCTCTGAGAAAACTAGAAGGCATTCCTGTCCACTTTCCTAAAATTAAATGCTCAACATTCAATGGGAAGAATAGAAAGAATGTCAAACGGCAGAATGACAGCAAACATTGGTCAAATCGAAGAATGTGAGTTATAGACGAGGTTCAACGTCTAACCGTTATAGTCATTACTCTCAACAGTTCATTGAAGCTTCTCAATGATCATTAATTACCTTCACCAAATATAAGCAGAAGCATTCAATGCGATTCAACCACCGGTAACACAAATCCTCAAACGAACTAATAGCATTTACTATTTCATTTTGAAGGTGGAGCTAAATCACCAAGAGGGGGGGTGAATTGGGGATTTTGAAAACTTTTTCGTTTTGCTCTGTTTTTGCACAACAAAACAGAGATGAACAGAAGATGAAGAGAAGAATAGCTAGACACAAAGATTTATACTGGTTCGGTCTAACTCCGTGACCTACGTCCGTCCCGACACACTGGGATTTCCACTATGTCAATTTGATTACACACTCGTACTCAAGAGAAATTCTCTCTCTAGAATTTACTCCCCCTTACAAGCCGTAATCAATGAACCCAATCACCAAGTCCCCTTGACTTGTGATTCTTTACAATAAATGATTTTGTAGATAAAACTCTCTCTAAGAGTGAGTAATGATAAACACTGAAGCTTATAATGTCAAAAGACAGAATACAAGTGAAAACTGAAAGGTAGTTGAGAGACTTGAATGCTTGTGCGTTTTCAGATGTTTCTAGTTGTTGAAGAGACTTGAATGCAGTCCTATTTATACTCAGAGATCATTAAATGACCGTTGCTATCCCAATAAATCCGTTGGAGAAGTTCAGCCAAGATTAGCAGATGGTTTAGGCATCTTCTCTCTCCAATCTTCACTTAACCCAGCTGGCTAGATGATCAGAGTTGACTCTGTGAATTTGTCCGTTGGAATAGCAGTTGCTTGTTGTAGAAATCATTCTTTAATGCTTTGCAACCGTGTGCAGGTGGATTAAGCAAAAGTATGCAAGTTTCTGGTTTCAACATTTAATGTTCTGACATCACCTTTTGCTTTTGCCTTTAACCTTCAATAATCATTCTTTAAGCAGTCTGAAACTCACTAAATAGATGGTTAAACATAGCAGGGAATAGTAGAGAATAATCCTGGAAGATATTATAATCAAAGATTAAGGATTCACAAATTCGTCTGATTTGATTTTCAAACTTATCTTTCAATACTCGAGTGTGTTCATCAATACTCGAGTGTGTCACTCGTGCACTTAAGTCAATACTTGAGTATTCATTCGATACTTGAGTATTCTTCTTCCGAGAGGAATCATCGTGTTTTGACTTTGGACCTTAGCATTGAAGTAAGGTCAATACTCGAGTGTCCAAGTCAATACTCGAGTTTTGAACTTTTGATATGAAGATAAGTTTAAGTTCAAAACCTCAATACTTGAGTATTGGCTCCAATACTTGAGTGTTCAAATTATTGACAAAGAGCAAAGCTCTCGGTATGCCCAAAGACTCGAGTTTCCAATACAATACTCGAGTATTCATTTATTTTGAAAAACTTTGTGAAGTCTTTCCCAAGTCAATACTTGAGTTTTGAAATGAATACTTGAGTGTTCAAATTGTTGTCAAAGATGAAAGCTCTCGTAACTCCAATACTCGAGTTTTGAAATCAATACTCGAGTGTGCATTTGATTTAGATAAGCTTTGTGAAATCTTTGCCAAGCCAACACTTGAGTATTGAAGTGAATACTTGAGTATTCAATATATGTATAAAACTTGTAGACTTTCTCGTCGGTCAATACTCGAGTGTGAATACCAATACTCGAGTATTCTAGGTGCTTGAAAGTTTTGATAGATTGATGACAATACAATACTTGAGTTTTCAAAAGAATACTTGAGTATTCATAAACATATATCAAATATGAAAGTTTTGTGAAAGTTCAATACTCGAGTGTGCAAAACCAAAACTCGAGTGTCCATAAGATGAACAACTTGATATCTCTCGTATGGCCAATACTTGAGTGTTCAATGGTATACTCGAGTATTCAAAGCTAAAGTCATCTTTGAAATTGTCTCTGTGTGTTCAATACTTGAGTATGCTTATCAATACTCGAGTTTGACTCAGGGTTGAAAAAACTTGGAGTGCTCTTTGTAAGTCCAATACTCGAGTGTTTAGTCCAACACTTGAGTATTGCTTTGTGTAATGGTTTTTAGAGCAACTCTCTGTCAAGTCAATACTCGAGTATCGAAACCGATACTCGAGTGTGGATTTGACAGTAAGTTTTCCAACTTGCCAAAGACCAATCTTCAATGAATGTTTACAATTGTTAGTTATCATCAAAACACATAGAGAACTAACACATTCATTACAGTATAATATCTTTGGATATTTGATCTTCAGTATTTATTGATCTACTCTGTTAGAGACTTAAAATTTCTAATCAATATCTTTGTAAGAATCTCAAGGTAGTGGGACCTTGAGAGTGGGTGTATTGATTACAACTTGTAGGGGGCGGTGAATCCTAGAGAGAGGATTACTCAGAGTTACAAAGTGTGTAATCAATTGAAAAAGATAGTGAAATACCCAGAGTCCTGGGACCGGACGTATGTCAACCGTTTAGACCGAACCAATATAAATCTCTTGTGTCAATCTTTCTCCTTCTTTGCTCTGGTTTAGTGAGTTTACAGGGGTCTTTCGAGAAAAGATTTAAATCACCCAATTCACCTCCTCTTAGGTGATATTCTGTCTTTCACTTTTGATGACTGGTGTTTATTGAGCATAATAATCAGGCTAAAACCAAATAACACACACAAAAATATAGCAACAAGGGTGTAGCCACTTTAGATATAATTAGCGTTCCTTCGACCCCCAAGTTGCCCACCCACATCATGGGAAGCACATAATCTGCTATTACCTTCGGTCCTAAATATAAGAGCTAGTTGGTTTTTTTTTAAGAGATTAAAAAAACTAAATAAGTTACTTGATCGTATTATATCTTGTGTATGATTAAAGTATATATCGGTTTATAAGTCCAACAAATTAATTTGGAGGAAAAACGGTAAATATAAATACTTTAAAGTAATTTAGTTATCTTTCTTAATCTCTTTTAAAAAAATTAACTGGGTCTTACATTTTGAACCGGATGTAATATTATGGAAACTACCTACAAATCTTTTTGAAAAATAAAAAAGACCAAGATGAAGACCAAACTCCCCATTAGTGCCTCCTGAACGTCTGATAGGATGAAACCCCATTGCAAAATGTAGAGGAGATTGTTTTGCAAATATATTACTCCGACGGTTTTAAATGTAGGACAAAGTTTATAATGCAAAATAAACTTTGTCCTATCTTTAGGAGAGGAGGTAGTATTAAATTATAAGAATAAAGAAGGGTCAACTTGATTATCCAAAGAATGAAGAATGGCATTATTTGCCTTTATGGTCTATTGATTTTTCGTTGTAAGAAGTTAAGAGTTCTGATCACAGAAAAGTCGGGTTTGTCTTGAGTTTTCCTAGAAAAATGTTCTCCTAAAAATCAAGTGTTAAGAACTTAATCATTTATGGGCTTTCAAAAGCTTCTTGTAAAAAACATGATGTTTTTGTTAACCATTTCTTATTGTTCTTGGTGGCACTCGCAAATGATTGAGTTTGTTATGAAGGACTGTGTTTTCTAGAAAATTTTTGACAACCTCTTATTGAATCTATTTAATAAGTTTTGCAACCAACATATTACCTGTGTTTTGAAATGTTTTACTTCTGTTGAATCTTTAACATGTTAATTTCTTTGTCTAACATGCTAATTGAATAAGTGTCAAATTTGTTTCTATAAATTTTTTAACACATTCACATTTATGCTCTAACGCATTATTGTGCTTTAACTTTAATGTCAACAACGCTTTATTTTAAAAGTCACTTAACAGTGTTGATTATTGTCGACATGTTTACTAAAACCTCACGTGATGATACGTATGTTATAAGGAGTCGACAAGTTTTTGTGAAAGTCCTTGTTTACTATTTCAACGACTAATGTGTTAAATTGGGTTAAGCTCAAATTTTGCTTTGGTTATTCCATGTTGGGGCAATGGGTATCCAAGAGTGTGTGTGTGTGTGTGTGTGTGTTTTTTTATTTTTTTTTTAAATAATATTGTTTTGGAAGTATTTAAAAAAAGTAAGGTCACCCTAAATGTTATAAGACTAATATTGACGGTTAATATCTTCAACTATTGAATGACACTGCTCCTTTTTTCACCCTTACAATTTATAAATATATTTTACTAGTCTTTTCCATGTGCTATTGAATATGTTCTCCCTTATTGGTGAGCTCTTAGCCTCACTTCCATCTCATCTGCGAACAAAGTTGAACTCAATAAATAAAGAAATTGAAAAGAGTGTATCAATATTGGACTATATATCATAAAATCTACAATAAGCCAAATACTCACAAATTATAAATTATACGTCTCTTTTTTTCATATTTCATGTATTGATTTATAAGAAAACGTGTTTAGTCAATTGGTCCATAAGAACTACTGAAAAATCAATCAAAATCTTAATTGGTCCATGAGAACTATATGTATTTGAGAATGTTGTGCTTTTACAACATCATCACCATTTATTTTTAAGGTTAAATTATACAAAACTTTCATTTCTTTTAAGGCTAAGTTACATAAAACCTTCCTCAACTTTTAGTCAGTTGCATATAACCCCTAATATTTTAAAGTCTAAATTAAACCTCTGACCTTTCCTTTTTTAACTATTAACCCTTGCTATTAAGTGACTGGTATATTTTAAACAGAAAATATTAGATTAGATAATGAGATGACACGTAACATCCGGTATAAATTACCAATTTCACAAAACCTCCCTAAACTTTGAAAAGTTGCTAAGAACCCTCCTTGAACTTTGATTAGTTACATATAACCCATAGGTTAAAGTGCAAAAATACACATGAACTTATGTCCAATGTGTGCCTAACATCATAAACTTTCTCAAGTGCAAAAGTACCCACAAACATTCAAAAGAGGGCAAAAATGACACAATCGTTAAAATAACCTAACCTCCATCACTTACAACATGAAAGTACCAAAATACCCCTATCCCCCAAAACACCTATAGTCTCCCTCATCGCCTCTTGATCTCATCCTCAGTTGATGCGTCAACCACACTGAGGGCTTGTTTGGTTCAAGGAAATTGGAGAAAGGAAACAAAAAATGGGCATTTTCCGTCTAGTGCGGTTGTTGGTGCACATTTTCATAGGAAAATGTTTTTCTGGTGGTGGGCCATTTTCCTTTAAACATGGGAAATCGGTTCCCACCTATTTGGTGAGAACCCATTTTTTGATAGATCAAGAAAATGAGAGAAGACCAACTTACCCCTCTTCAGCATCGCGGGAAAGGAAGAGAGTGACGTCGGAAAATATCGTGGAAAGAGGAAGAAGAGGCCGCCGATGGGGCAAATCCGTCAGTGACATAGCAGAGGAGGAAGAAACCACATATGGTGTTCTTGCAAGAAGGTCAATTTCTAGAAGGCATAACATCTTCAATATAACTCCAAATTTGGCAAATGACCTATCCCCAGAAAGTTCTTTAAGTCTTCTTTTCAATGCAAAAAGAATCAGCTCCAAAATCATTGTATTATGAGAGCTTCAAAAATTCATATTTTTCCAGTTGTTCTTATTTTACTATGATCTTGATGTTGTTGAAATGGTATTTGAGTCTAGTTTTATATTTCAAAGGTTTCAGTTTAATTGGATGTGTATTTTGTGAGATACATCCAAATTACTGAACATGTGTTTGATTTAAGGTGAGAATGAATTCTAGTGTCAAATTCCAAAATTTATATCTCTTTTATCCGAACTCATTTGAGCTTGATTTTGGTGTCTATGTGACTCATTGGCACTATAGTTTCACATAAAACAAGTTTTACTTCATTTGAACGTGTAGTTTGTGATATACGTCCAAATTACTGAACCTATGTCTCATATGATGTGAGAATTCCATTGTCAACTTCCAAAATTCATATATCTTTCACCAAACTACTTTAGGCTTGATTTTAGAGTATATGTGATGATTTGGGAGTCTAATTTCAAGGAAATCAACCAACAAGTTTTTGGCGTCATTGCCGGGGATTGTAGATACCCTTAGTGATGACACCCTTTTTGCTTAATAGTTGTGATTTATCTAAGAAAGCTCACTCTTTCCCTATTCTTGATTTTTAGGTACATTCTGTAGTGCATGCACAACTCGCCTCCAGCCAACCTAGAGCCTTACGATTCAGAAATCGAATGCACTTACAAGCAAAGGCGCAGAAAGCAAAAGCGAAGAAGTCAACCTTTTGACTCAGCAAGCATGGCGGATATGCCTGTCAACGATAAGTAGGATCGACGAGAGCCGCTAGTCATAAACAAGGACAATCAGGTCCCTCTACCTCCAGATCCAGATATCAACAAGGCCATCATGGAATTCGGGATTCCAGACCTAAACAAACTAAGGGCGGTTTGGATGAGCTTTTAAAAAAAGTGCTTTTTTAAAGCTCCAAATTGGAGCTTTTAAAAAAGCAGTATTTTGGCTTTTTTGTGTGTGTGACTTTTGCTTTTTTTAAAAAATATCATTTGAACACATAAATTAATAAAACAAGCATTTTTTTGCATTCAAAAAGTGCTTTTTTTAAAAAAAAATCAAAAAAGCCCATCCAAACGGGCCCTAAATTCGACCATCACACGACTAACCTTTAATGCAGGACACTTCGAGATTAAGGGTGTCATGGTTCAGATGCTAAATGCAGCCGAACAATTTAGACGACTCCCATTTGAAGATCATCACCTACATCTCAAGGCCTTCATAGAGGTGTGTGATTCATTCATTATCCCAGGAGTCACACTCGACGCCGTCCGGATTAAATTATTCTCATTCTTGCTTAGGGACAAGGCTCAGACGTGGCTCAACAACTTACCAACCAATTCCATCACCTCCTGGAATGATCTGGGGAGTAAGTTCCTACTTAAATTTTTTCCACCTACTAAGAATGCTCAACTCAGAGGAGACATCACCAACTTCCAACAAAAGTTTGGAGAATCTACCTATGAAGCCTGGGACAAATTCAAAGACCTCCTCAGAAGATGCCCACAACATGGACTATGCGAGTGGGTCGAGCTAGAAACATTCTACAAAGGTCTCGATGGACAAACACGATCCATTGTAGACGCCTCATCTGGAGGATCCATCCTAATGAAATCTTATGAAGAAGCTCATAATTTATTGGAGCGCATGGCTATGAACAACCATCAGTGGCAAGCAGATAGAGCTATGCCCTCCCGAATTGTTGGTGGAATACATGAATTGGATGCTATGACTGCTTTCACAGCTCAAGTATTATCTCTGACCAATATGGTGAAAGCACTGACCCTTCCATCAAGCAACACTTCACTGCAACCATCTCAGGTAGCTTGTGTGTACTGTGGCGGAGAGCACGCCTACTCTCAGTGCTCTGTGAACCCCGAATCTGTAAACTTCATCAACAACTTTAACAAGGGAAACAACAGTAACAACTCATACTCTAATACGTATAATCCTGGATGGAGGCAGCATCCCAATTTTTCATGGAGTTCTCAAGGCCAACAAGTAGCGGGACAATCATTGGGCCCACAATACCCAAACAGAACATCAAACCCACTAGGGTTTACCCAGCAAGCACGGCAGCAGGGCGTTGACTCAGAACCACAACACTCTATGTTGACCCTTTTGAAGGAATATATGGCAAAGAATGATGCAATCATTCAGAATCAGCAAGTAACCTTGAGGAGCCTTGAAAACCAAGTGGGACAACTAGCTACTGCCCTCAACAATAAACCCTCAGGATCTTTGCCGAGTGACACTGAAGTCCCTAGAATCCACGGAAAAGAGGAAGTCAAGCTAATAGAGCTTCGAAGCGGCAAGAGTCTAGAACCCATGATGATAACCAAGTAGTCTACGGTTGTTGCTGACCCAAAATTTGGGAAATCAAATAAGGGACAAGAAAGTATTGACAAATTCCTTGAAGACAAGTAGAGGCACCCAAGGCTTTCACAACCTGAACCGGATATCAACATCGCGACATTGCCTCCACCTGCCGCACTAGATGATCACGTGCAGCACCCAACAAGGAATGCTACCGCAGCATCATCACAATGTAATCGTGATCTCGGGTCTTCAAAGATGCTGAAACAACCCCCGCCTTTCCCACAAAGACTACAGAAGCAAGGTCAAGAGAAACAATTTCAAAAATTCCGGACATGCTACGGCAGTTGCACATTAATATCCTTCTGGTGGAAGCATTAGAATAGATGCCTAGCTATGTGAAATTTATGAAGGAAATTTTGTCCAAAAAGAGACGGCTAGAAGAATTTGAGATAGTAGCGTTGACCCAGGACTGCAGTGCCATGCTAACAAATCGGTTCCCACCGAAATTAAAAGACCCTGGCAGCTTCACAATTCCCTGTGCAATCAGACCTCAATATTTAGGGAAGGCTCTGTGTGATCTGGGTGCCAGTATCAATCTCATGCCTATGTCTATTTTCAAAAAGTTAGCAGTTGGGGAGGCCAGGCCCACAACAGTTACGTTGCAACTAGCCGATCGCTCCATCATTCTACCTGAAGGAAAAATTGAAGATGTCCTGGTAAAAGTGGATAAATTCATCTTCCCTGTGGACGTCATTATTCTTGACTTTGAAGTGGATCGCGAAGTCCGAATTCTTCTAGTAAGACCTTTCATAGAAACTGGGCGGACGCTGATCGATGTGGAAAAAGGAGAACTCACTATGCGCGTTAATGACGATCAGGTCACCTTCTCAATCCTCAAGACCGTGAGATTCGAAGACCCAGCTGAGAGGTACTTAACCTCTAAAGATGACAACAAAGGCACTCAAGAAGCAGGAAGCCTTCCTGCACTACCTCAGCATTAAACTGCTATGGCAAAGTCTGGCTGAAGACTTTAAAGCAAGCGCTATTGGGAGGCAGCCCAACTTCTTATTTTATTTTTTAGGAGGAGGGAACGAGTCCAACATGGCCAATACTACAACATGATGAAAGGCATTTTGGCCCTAGCACAACAATGCGGCAGCAGCTCACTAAACGCTAGTTAGGTACGCACTCGTCTCTCGAATAAACACTATGTGCATGCGTTTTTAATAACGGGCCACTCTCGTGGGCCCACTACACGCCAGATTAGTTTAACTCATTATCGAAGAGTCATAACACTTCACATTCAAAATCTACCTTTATCCTGTCCTCTAGTCCCGTGTCTTTTCCCCTTCCTTCCGACCCTCTTCCTCCATTTCTCCCTTACCCAACCACCATGCCTAGAGTCAAGAAGACGATGCGGCTTCACCAGGAACCCCCACCGGTCTACGCCCTCCGTCTACCCAACCCACCACCGACGCAAGCACCTTCCGCCCCCGTACCCACTTCTTCATCCTTCTCTTACTCCATCGACTCTTCAGCTTCCACAGGCCCTGCCTTCGCGTATGACCAGGCCTACATGATCTCTAATGCACCCCTTTACTAGCACCCGGAGACCGATACAAACTTTATGGGCAGGTTCCTCAAACGTCTTCGCCTGTTGCCCACGGAGTTAAAGACCATCCACAGCGACCCACACGCGTTCTCCGCTCCCCATCGCCGTGGTTCGCCAAAAGCCCTATCCCTCTCACAGTCACATTTAGGAATTCCGGTCGTCACCGGGGTGCACTACACTTCCTCCGATGAGGATACGACTAGCGGTGCCCAGCCCCCCACTCCTCCGCTCCCCCCTAGTTTCCATTTTCCTTCTTCACTTGTTACATTTCTCTTTGTTTCTTGCACCTGACAATTTGCTCTTGCCCTAGGCGTTTGCCCTAGGGCCATTTTGTGAATGATGTTGTGATTAATTCTGCTTTCTTGCTCTTCTTTTTACCTCCCATCGCCCCTTATATGCGTTCTATTTTTGCTTACCCCTTGTTATACGCTGCTGCAATGAGGGCATTGCATCATTCAAGTGTGGGGGAGGGATTAGTTATATTATATGTGATATAATCTGCTGCTGTTTCAATGTACGTGTGCCATACTAATTTACCTTGAATCAAGCTTTTGCACAAACTGAATTTTTTTTTCAACTTGCATGATGAAGCATGAACAGATTTTTGTAGCAGTAGGATGAATGTCTGTATAACGAAGTATATCATGATTGCCTAAGAGAACTGAACCTTTAGGTTTGGGAAATTGACAGTACTAGCTAATCTGATACGGAGTAAAGTGGTAGTGAGGAAGTTTAGAGAGAAAAACCCACAAAGGAAGGATTTATTTGAGCCTAATTGTTTTATTCTAGTGTGCATGTCTACTAGCCCATGTGTGATCCTTGATTTATCTTAGTTATTTGATAAACTGTTTAGCATTTGAATATGAAATTCGTAGGATAAAGGCATTCATATCATACTCGATCATTCCCATACACAACCCATTTATCATCATCCCCATTTTGCTACCCCATTGAGCCTACACGATAGTGCTATAGCAGAACTGGTTTGACAGACAAGCTTGAAGGAAATTGTGAAGAAATGCTAAGGCAGGGTGCTCCTATGAAAAATGCTGCAAAAAGAACTGGTAAAAAGAGCTGTTGTTTTGCGCTTAAAAACAAGAAAGAAAGAAAGAAAAGAAAAGGCATAGAATCAAAAAGCAGCAAGAAATACAAAGTTCAAAAGGAGGCATTCTGCTAAAGCCAAAGAGACTTGTCTAAATACCCTGCTATAGAATTCACCATCACTTCTTACCTCAACACCTATCCATCCACACCAATATAACCCAAGAAGTCCTTTGGATGAACGAAAACTCAGATGCTAGGAAGCAATCTTAGAACTTTGACAAGGCTATGGAACTTTAGGTTAGCATGACAAGAGAGAAAGCTAAAATCCCCTGGGTGAGATAGCGTAAACACTGAACCTAAAAGCCTCTTGAGGCTTCCTCATCTAAGCAATACCACGCATCGCGAGCCGCTAATTGGGCAGTGAGATTGCCGAATAGGGGACGAGAACTGAAAGCAATTATGTAAGCAAAGTTATACAGACAAGAGTACTACGACTATGAGATTTTGTTGGCTTTATCTTATTTTGCCCAAGAGGCAAAAAGCTAAGTGTGGGGGTATTTGATGAATACAATTTATGCCATGTTTTCCCTATACTTTATGCTTGAATTGTATGGTAAATATAAGTTTAAGTACAATCAATCTACGCAAAAAGGCATCAATTCATGAATGTAGGGAACTAAAGGATAAAAACCATTCACATCCTAAACATGTGCTAAGAAAATAACAAGTTACAAGGTTTTATGAGAAGAACGTATAGCAAAGCTGATACTATGCTATAGCATTCTAACAGCATATCAAAGTGCAATACTAAGCATCTCTGAAGCTATAGCAAAGTAAAGGACGGGATGATATGCGATATATTTTCTGATCTTTTGTCAAGTTGATTTCAGGAATTATAGAGAAGGTCGAGAATGACAGGTAGATTGCTGACGTAACCAAATAGAAGATGCGGAGGATCGAAACTGAAAGATATGAAGAATCCCGCAGGATTAGCAGAATCAATATACTAAGATTGGAAAGAAAGACATGAATGAATCTCGACAAATTAGGAAAGGCCCAGCTCCTGGTACTTACACCTCAAGAAAGCCTGATTATATAAGGAAACAACAAGCCAACCCTAAGGGACGTCGAGTCGCTGTGAGTCTATTCCTATTCGTATTGCCGGACTCGAGAAGAGAGAGAGAATTCACAAGGCACGAGAAACTCCAGGAGAACCCAGCATCCTTCCTTGCAGCAAGGTGGAGAGAAGAAGACGTGGAGTGGTGACATGACAGGGCTTCTTCCATGCCGTCGGAACCTCGTCAAGCTTTCTATTTTTCTTTCATTTTAATCTTCTGATCATGGGTCATTCTGTTGTTATCTGTTTTGCGTTTCCCTCGTCAGTCATGAACTAAATTTCCTATGGCTGAGCGAGGATGATTTCTTAAGTTTGGAATGAACCCAGTTGCTAGTTCTTAATTCAATAAATTCAGTTTGCTTATCAGTGATTTAATTACCTTGTCAATTAGTAGAAGCTAAGGGCGAGATTTGTGGCCTCGGTTTACTAGCAAGGAGTCGAGGTTAGACCTCTAAGAAATAGTGATTGCTAGGTAGGCTGGTGCAAGGCTTGACCTATTATTGTAGGCTTTAGGAATGGGTCTACCACTCATAACCATAACACCTTGTTTTGTAATGCAGATCTAACTAGAAAATTGCCATAGGCATATGGAAGGAGTAAAGTTAGTATTATATGTATTGGACGCGAAAGCTTCGATAGATTATAGTGGTGGGTTAACTGAATAGCGTTATTACTAGTAGCTATGCTGTAGCATTGCGGAAGCTGTGCAATATAGATACTATAGCAATATGCAAAGCAACTGGGGGATTGATAAGTTTAAGAATGATTCCGAACTTAGCCTATTTTCCTACTGAATTCTTCTCACGACTACGACGCTCTGTTTATTTTCTTGTTTATTAGTGTAGCCATAAAACTCCCAATCAAATCAAGCTTATTCTCTTCTTAAACACAACTGCTCTACAATTCAGTGTCCTCATTTGGTATCCAGTCTCTGTGGGACGATACTCTACTTACTCTTTATTACTTGTTCGACTGGTTCACTTGCCATCAAGGAAATCGACCAACATGAACCTCTTGCTATAGATGTGGATTTATTGGGCATGATAGTTGAGGCTGTAAGGATCCTTCTTCTCTAAAGGGTGAAGGGTTTGAACATGATTTTGGTAGCTTGATGTATACTTCGCAATGCACACATTTAAAGATATTTTAGAAGTATGTCAGTAGGGTTGGCCTGAAGCTTGCTTCACTGGTAATAATCCTTAAAGTTCCTTCCGCATAATTTTAAGGCACCTAACAAGGATGGTATGGCCAGAAAATCGTGATCCTAAGGATAGGAACATAGTCTATCGCGTATTGCCAGAAATTTCTAGGAAAACGTGCCTCAATCTGTTGAGCATAAACACGGGGAGATCTCACCTTTTGATTTCCAGCTATCCTCGAGCAGCTACCTCCAGCTTGTCGAACTCCATCGCTGGTGGACGACACGACCCATCTGGGTACGCCACTACTCCGGCAGCCTCCTCCCCCAACGGTCGACTCTGGCCATGGGGTTGCAACTTTGTACGCTATACCTGCTCAGTCAACGTCAAAAGTAGCTCCTCTGAAGGTGATCGAGTGGGATGTGGATCATGTCAGTGATGGGAAGGCTATTCACGTGCTTGGGAGGGAATTCAATGGATGAGGAATTTGTAAATTCAAGTGGACCTCTCCTTATGGGTAGAATGGTAGGTAGGAATAAAGGCTTTAATAACTCTTCTTTCTCTAATGGGCTTGAAGAGCTAATTATTGATGATGAATTATCAACCCATATACCTAGTCCAACCATTAATTTTGCTGACCTCCTTCTTGTGCAACCCGTGAGTCCAACTAGCAATGAGATTAATTGCCCATGTTCTCTTAGTGTCAATCCCCTAAATCCTTAGGTGGTATGTCCGAATTCTACGATGATTTTTTCAGCCTTATAATGTCGAATTCCTAAGCGATTATGAGTCAAAAATTAAGTCTATTATTCCTTTTAATGGCTTGTCTCCTATGTCTGCTGTATCACTGGTTTGAAAGGAATACACATCAAGAGAGCACATGAGGATGATTTTGATTCTGTGGAGCGTAATAAGTTCAGGAGGCTAGATTTTGGTTCCCTTGCAGCAATAGCCATTGAGAAAACTTTAGTGAGTATAACACAAAATAGGCGCAAGAGGAATTTTTGATCGTTAAAAAAATACCTTAGGCAATCTGGGAGCACAACGCCTTTGGGATAGACTAAGGTAACTCTATCCCCTGAAGAGATTGATTTTCCTATGAGTTGGCGGGTTGTAGACAGTGGGAAGGACAAGGAGCAACATTTTTCTTTGCCAAATAACACTGGCGGTTGGATGGGACCAAACACCGGTTCGCCATGAATCTGTTAGCTTGGAACTGTCAAGGCTTAGGGGTTGCCTTGACAGCCATAAATTTGAAGGAAGAATGCTTCCGAAAAAACCCCATTTAGTTTTCTTAATGGAAAATAAACAAAAGGCTGGAGGAGTAAGGAAGGTAAGGAGAAGATGTGGCCTCTCTGAAGATTGGCTGGTTGACCCAGTACGTTTAAGTGGCGGTCTTGCTTGATGGTGGTCCGATTTGATTATGGTAAACATCCTCTTTTCATCCCCTAATATTATTCATACTAGTGTTAAGTCAGATGAACTTACTACTCCTGATTATATCACCTTCATTTATGGACCAACTAATGAAGCAGATAGGTCCTTATGCTGGCAAGAAATTTGTAGGATTAATAGTAATGTTTTTGCTCCATGGCTTTGTTTGGGTGATTTTAATGAGATCCGGTCCCATCATGAGAAGGAGGGTGTAGACCTAGAGCTTGGAGGAAAATCCTTAATTTTAAATGTTTTGTATTTGACTGCAATCTTGAGGATCTAGGTTTTAATGGGTCTTACTTCACTTGGTGTAATAATAGAGAGAGCCTAGATATTATTCAAGAACGCATTGATAGGGCCCTTGGAAACTCTCTTTTAAGGGAGCAATTTCCAAATCTCCAGGTTTTCAATATGCACCTGATCTTCATTTGAAGTCAGGCTGAGAAACATCAGAATTCTCGGGTCTTTAAATTTGAATCAATTTGGGCATCTCATGGAAGATTTTTGGAAGTAATCAGGGATAGCTGGCATGCGATGTCATCTTGTGACTAGTCGGATCTTGAGGCTTTTATTGGAAAATTGATGCACTGCAGGAAGGACTTAATTAAGTGGAGCAAAAAGGAATTCGCCAACAATGCCAAGGTTATTGATAAGTTAAAATCTCAATTGGCTAATCTTACTCAAGGTGAACTGAATCCAAGTAATTCTCAAGCTATATTGAATGTTAAAGGGGTACTAGAGCAAACTTTTGATTTAGAAGAACAATATTGGTGGCAACGCCGTCGTATTTAATGGATTGCAGTTGAGGATAAAAATTCTCGATTCTTCCATCTTTCAACTATTAAAAGACGTCAGAAGAATAAGATATCATGCATCAAAGATGACTTTGGCAATTGGTTATTGAAAAAGGATGCTATTTCCAAGAACATTGCTAGCTTTTTTCACAATCTTTTTGCTACTTGTAGTTCCCACTCAATGGATGTTGTCTTGAACTATATCAACCTTAAAATATCTGAGGAAATGAATCAAAGTTTTATGTTACTTGTTTCAAGTGAGGAGGTTAAATCTGCAGCTTTTAGTCTTGGGAGTTTAAAAGCGCCTGGACCAGATGGTTTCTCTGATAAGTTTTATCATTCTGCATGGTCTAAAATTGGTGATTCTGTGTTTTCTATGGTTCATGAATTTTTTGCAAGTTAATATGTTCTAGATGGGATTAATATGACTAACATCACACTTATCCCCAAGATTCATAAATGGAACATGTTTCACATTTTCATCTTATTGGCCTTTGTAACTTCTCTTATAAAATTATTTCAAAAATCATGGCTAATAGGATGCGACCTTTGCTTGATGATTGTATCTTCCAAAAGCAGGGTGCTTTTATCCTTGATCGGTGTATTCATGACAATATCATTATTGTGAATGAAGTTTACCATTATCTTCGATGTAAGAAATCTGGAGGTAAACATGAGTTTTCTCTTAAGATGGATATGAACAAGGCGTATGACCGGGTTGAGTGGGATTCCTTGAGAATGTCTTACTATGATTTGGTTTTTGTATGGAGTGGGTGTCTCTTATTATGAAATGTTTGCATTCGGTCAGCTTAAATATCTTCTTATTTGGTGAAAATGTGAAATCATTCTTCCCTAGTAGATGTATTCGCCAGGGAGATCCCCTATCGCCATATCTGTTCATTATTGTTGCTGAGGTACTTTCTATTATTATTAGTAAGAGCCAAATTGATAAGCGGACCAAAGGAATTAAATTAGTAATGAGTGTTCAAGTTCTTACTCACCGTTTTTTTTTGCTGACGATGCCCTTTTATACATGATGCTAGTCATAGTAATTGTATTTATTTGGCTAATATCTTGGGTTTGTATTGTGCAGCCTCAGGTCAGGTCATTAATCTTGACAAATCCAGTTTTTTTCTCCTCTAACACTCCATTTGCAGTGAGAAGTATGGTAGGCAGCTTGTTGGGCATCCTAACATTAGAGGATCCGGGAACATACCTTGGCATACTAAGCATCCGAAGGAAAACTAAGCACTGGGCTTTGGCTTACATTAGAGAAAGTTACGAGAAAAATTCAAGGATGTAGTCAGTCCCTACTATCCTTTGCCAGTCGGGAAGTAATGATTAAAGTTGTTATCTAGGCAATCCCAATCTACCCGATGAATTGTTTCAGATTCTCTCTTAAGACATGTAAGGAGATCAATAGCCTTATAGCTAACTTCTGGTGGGATGACAATGCTTTGGAGGCAAGACTTATTGGAAAGCTTAGGAATCTATGACCTAGTAAAAGCACCAGGGGCATGGGATTTCAGGATCTATCGATTATAAATGATGCTCTCTGGCTAAGACAGCATGGAGGCTTTTGTTGAGGTCAAATGATCTATGGGCAAGGTGCTAAAAAAGTGTGTACTTCCCTAAACAAGACTTCATTAATGTGGAAAAAGGCTATAAGGCCTCATGACATTGCTTCAGTATCTTAGATGGCATAAATTTTCTCAGAAAAGATTTGAGGTGGGATATTGGAGATGGTACTGTTGTCAGAATTTGGGGTGACCCCTGCATCCCTGATGCTACTTTCTCGGAGAGACCTAGCACCACCGGTGACCCGATTATCTCAGAGGGTAGAGTCTGTGATCTGATAGTTAATGGAAAATGGGATCTTACGCCAGTTAACCAATATTTGTATCGTGAAGTAAAAGATGCGATACATAAAATCCTTATCCCCACCAAAGGGCTAGAAGACAAGTTGTTGTGGACTAGTGCCAAGAATGAAGTGTATACGGTGAAGTTGGGTTAACATTGCCAGAAAGATTGGAATTCTATTATGGTTCACAGGGCGGGGTCATCGACCGTCATCCACACTACATGTTGGAACTTGATTTGGAAAGTTAAAGTGATCCCTCGCGTACAGCATTTCATTGGCGCCTTTTGAATAATTTAATTGCTACTAATTCTTCATTGTATTGGCGTAGTAGATCCCCAAATAGCTAATGCCCTATAGTGCCGAAGCAGAGGAGACTATTGTATTCTTCCATTGCCCCACGGACTATATGTATCTGGTTCAGATGTTCACTTAGTGCTAGAGTTGATGCCTCTAGGATCTCAAACTTTATTGCTTAGTGGATTTTGATGACAGATACACCCCTATTGAGTAAGCATGATCTTTCTTTGATTTGCTTGCTTATGTGGTTTACTTGGAAAGCTAGAAATGAAATGATTTTTAACCATAGACAGCCGAATCTAGGTATTTTTATTGAATTGGCTAGGAAAAGAAACTTTGAATTTTGGGCTAACTATGATATGGACATAGGGATCCTTTTTCATCGATGGGGTATGATAGTCCTAGCGTTAAATGGCTCCCTTTGCTTTAGGTAGCCTAAAAATCAATTGTGATGGAGCCTTTTCACCTTATGAGAAAGATGTTGCTATTAGGGCAATATGTCGTGATCGTGTTGTCTTTTTTAGATGGGGTAGATAAGGTTTTGTGTATAAAATTAAGTTCATTTATGCCTTTATGACCGAAGCCCTAGCCTTGAAAAGGGCCTTACTTCTAGGTGTGGACCTTGGTCATGATAAAGTGACCTTTGAAACGAACTGCCTTTCTTTTCTTGCCTATTTTGAGGCCAAGTCACCAGATTTGTACGATTGGAGGTATAGAAGTATCATCCAGGATGTTATTTGTCTTCTTTTGTCTAAGGTTGGCTTCTCCTTGTCCTTTACCCTGAGAAGGGGCAACTGTACTGTGGATCTCCTTTCAACTAATGCTTATAAAGGAGTGTGCCCTATTGGGTGGGTTTCGTGACCTACACCTGCTTTGTTATCTCTTCTAGCTCTGGAGGCTCAAAAGACTAGTAGTAATGATGTTGATAATCCTTCGCATACCAGTTCTTCATTGGATGGTGGCTAGTTTGTTTGTTTGTTTTTTTAGTTTACTTCGTGTTGTTTTTCTTGTATTTGTTTTGTTCTTGTTGTATCTGTTTGTTTTTTATGGTATGTTTGTTTGCTTGTTATTCGGCTATTTTTTTTCCTTCTCTTTGTAATCGTCACTTCTTTGAAGTTTATTAATAGAATCTCCTTTGGCAAAAAAAAAAAAAGAGAGTACTATACACCCGAAAAGAGTTTATGGTGTTGGGTGCACATTGGACATAAGTTTATGGGTATTTTTGCATTTTAACCTTTCAAAATCTAAATTAACTCCCTTAAATTTTTATTTATAATATTAAACCACATGCACTTACTTTTATCAGTTTAATAAATTTATTAATATTTTTACTATAATTTGTCAATTAAAATAGTTTTTTTTATGAAAAAAAAACTAGAACAATAATATTGAGTAAAATATAAAAATAAATGTTGATAAAAGTTCAATCATTTCTAATAAAAAATAATGAGGGTAAAAGATATCCTCTAACACAAATGTAATATTTATTCTATCAATATTCAATCATCCTAACATATATTTAACATAAATGATGACATTTTTATACCATAAATGCTTAATTATCCCAAGAAAATAAGTAAATTTTATGTAAATGATGAAATTTTTTATTTATATGTTTTTTTAAATATTATTCTTCAAGTGTTTTCCATGAAAGAAAACTATTTTAAATGAAAAATAAGAGTAAAAAAACTTAATAAATTTCTTATAATGATAAAATGTAGTGATAAAAAAACACAAGTTATCTCTTTAAATTCAAGTGATCCTTAGAAAATTTCAAGTGATCTAATCCCAACAGAAAGAGCCAAAAAAAGAAAAAGAAAAAGAAAAAGAAAAAGGAAGCATTAAATGGGCTGGTGCATGAGACCTAGACTAAGCAAATGGCAATTGGATCAAATCTAGAAAAAAAATTGTTGAAATATCATAATTTCATGTGGACTAAAATTGGAGCTGATGAACATGTTTTGAGAAACTTATCAAGTCTTGATCAACCTTGTGCTGTCTTCCAACACTTTCGGTCCTTGTTCCTTCGTGCTCAAGGGTTCAAATGGATCATCAATCTTTGTTTAGCTTTCTTGAAGTGAGTATATCTCATATTGGTTGTGAGTTTGTGGGATCTTTCAAGATAGAATATCACCTAGAGGAGGGGGGGTGAATAGGGGATTTTGAAATTCTTTTTCGGATAATAAATACAAACAAAAAGAACAGAAGACAAAGACAGAGAGAAAATGACATAGACAATTTATACTGGTACAGTCTAACTCCTCGACGTACGTCCAATCCCCACACGCTCTGGGTATTTCACTAATCCACAAATGGTTACAATTACACACTCTGTACTCAAGATGATCCTATCACACTAGGACTCGCTTTCCCTTGCAAGCTATAATTATACACCCTCACTTAAGGTTCCACAACCTTAAGATTTAACAACTAAATAAGGAATCAAATAAGTGTTTAACTCCTCATTGAGTAGATAATTAATAAATACTGAAGTACAGACAATATCTGAAGATATTAAAAGAAGCTAATGAAACAGTTGATCGCAATAATGCAGAATTAAATGCGCAGAGTTTCGGTAGGTGATGGAATTGAATGTGGTGAGCATTTATAGCAATCGTCCATTAATTTCATTGTGAAGCTTTGAAAGTATCCGTTATGTCTCTTCATAATTTCGTTAGGCACAGATGAAAATACGTTGAGTATAATCGACCATTGCTTCTTAAATGCGTTCGCGTCGATTGTACTTGTGTAGAAGATGACTTAGAATATTAGCTTAAATAAGTATGCCTCGAAAGAATGTATTCGTTTGCTCAGAGTGTTTGTTCCATTTGTATCCTCTATTTTCTGAGATGCATTTAATGCTTCTGACACGTGGGATAGATTTTCGGCTAATCTCAATTTAAACAAGGTTAATCAACTGAAATTCACTAAAAAAGATGATTAGAAGTAATAGAAATGAGTTTGAGTGAGATTAAGAGTGGTTAGATAATGGCCATTATGATTAGAACAGAGATTAACAACATAGTGATGGATTCTGGAATCTGAAAGAAACTTACTCAGGTAGTTTAATAAATTACTTGAGTAATATCGCACATTTTTAAAATAAAATCATACTAGAAAGGTATTACTTGAGTAACAATATATCTTACTTGAGTAATATCAATGGTGTTCAAAAATAGAAGCACTTGTAGTGTTTAGTGAAATTACTTGTGGAGAAAATATACATTACTCGAGTAACGCCTGAAAGTAATATCGAATTAGCTAAATTACTTGTGGAGCAAATACTCATTACTTGAGTAACGCCTGAAAGTAATATTGAATATTTCTTAGAAAATGAGCGACTGTATCAAAATTACTTAAGTAACATTTTGTGTTACTTGAGTAATTTTGCGTTTGGCAAAAAGAACTATTTCATTGGCGACATTACTTGAGTAATAACTTAAATTTGCTCGAGGAACCATATTTGACAAACTCGAAGTTACTTTTGAAGTCAACATTACTTCGAGTAATACCAAGAATTACTTGAGTAATTTTCTATAGATCTCAAAGTGATATTTTGCATTTTTGTGAACACTAAACAGCTTCATTAGATGAGGATTACTTGAGTAACCAAAATGACTTACTTGAGTATTTAAGTTATCAACATAATTAATATTTACTGATTCAAAAACACAATTTCTTTTCAACAAAAAGCTTTAATTAATTAAGTTTTGTTATCATCAAAACTTTGAGAACCAACAATCTTTCCCTTGTGGGTTTTATTTTCTAAGTTAGGACTTACTATTTTGAGTCCTTAGGTTGCTTTTAATGCAATTAGATCATGTTTGAAGACTTATGAGTCTCTAGGTTGCATTTAATGCAATTAGGGTTTCAAAATATTAAATGCTAACATAGTTCAAACTCTCGTATTTTCTACTTGGTTTGGAATCTTTCAATTTAATTTGTTGTTTGAGTTCTATCCATTTTGATCTAGTTGTCTTTTCTGAAAATTTCTATGTCTATTCATCTTCGATCTTTCCAAAACATCACCAAATTTTTTTGTCTTTGTTCGACCACTTTTATATTGTGCTTTGCATCATTTAATAGGACATTTTGATTGTTATTTCTATTCATATTAGTTTTACCTCAATTTGAAATTTCAACAGTAAGTTACATCCTTTTCAAAAATGACGCTTTTCTAGAATTTTTGGTTTTAGATTGCTTGTGTTGTGGTGTTTGTTATAGATTATATTATTCTCTTTAAATTTCAATAGAAAAAATAAAGGAAAAAATCATATGAAAAAGAAGGAAAAAAATTCAACCCAAAAAAAAAATAGAGAAAAAAAATCATACTAATTGATGTGCTGGATGCATTCTATGCAAACATCTAGCTTGATATACATAATTTGACTGAGCATTTTCAATCTGTGATAATTGAACTTTTGATTTCCTTGAACTCCTTTTTCAATACTCACTTTAATATTTCAATTTTATAAGTGTTGTGTTGATTTTGCAAATTGTGAAAACTTTGATTAAATTTCTTAGTTCTTCAAAGAGCCTCAAGAGGAATCTAAGAGTGACATGCATCAATTTAAAAGCCAAATTTGTGAGAAACACGAGTGATACAAAATTGTTTAAGTGAAATATGTGAGTAGAGTGGTGAGATCCCTTTTTCTCTATTTTTAACTTTTAAGGTATCAATATGCATGGTGAAAAGAAGAGATCTCCAATTGTTGTTAAAAGGACTCCAAAAGCTTAATGTTGAAGAAGACCAATAGATGTCTAGTCACAACTCCAAGTCAAAAACAGAATTACATAGAAAGTTGCATGAGTTGAAACAAGGCTCCATGAGTGCTGAGGAATATTTTCATGAGATGGAGTTAGCTATGATTAGAGCTGGAATGAAGGAAACTTAAAAAGACACTATGGATGTAAATGGGCTTAATCTTAAACTATTTGTTTTCCCGCTAAAGAACCTAATCTTTATTAACATGGATATTTTGGTTCCATTAGTTGTTGAGTATGAGCAAAATATCAAGCAAAAAAGTTGTTTGGGAAGTAGCTCTAATGCAAAGGAGATTGAAAGCTTGATTGTTACTATCCCTAATGATGAGTCAGAGCCAACCAAGGAGGAAGAAGAACTCAGTGTTGAAAATGTTGCTGACAAAATGTGTAGAAAAAGACCTTATTCCAAGCACAATTCTTGTGTTTGAAGAAAATCCCTTCAATCATGAAAATGAAAGTGAAGATCTAGGTGAGAGTGATTTTTGTGGAAACTGTTCTTGAGAGAAAAATTGAGTTTGGAAAAGAAAGAGATTGAGAGTATAAAGTGTTTTCAAAATAAAGAAATGAAAAATGAGAGTGAAGAATTGAATGAAAAGAAGGATGAAAAGAGTTGTGAGAAAAGTGAGGATCAGAGTGACTGCAAGGATATTTCTTTGGTTATTAATGATCTTATTGATATGTAGCAGGTATTCTTGGATTTGATTCCTAAGAAGCCACCCGCAAATTATTGTCCTCAAGAAGCATTGTACCTTTACCTCTTTCGAGTGGCATTGAAAAACATTATGGTTCTTTGAATTTTGTTATTTTAGTTTTCGAAGTTTTGATGATAATATGTTAAAGTTTTGAAAGTGGTTAAGGTTTTGAATCAGTAAGTATTTTCTAAGGTAAGAGTATACTTGAGTATGACCTTTTAGCTTACTCGAGCATACTCAATCTGATAGTTTGTTTAAGTGCCCACAGGTTAGTACTCGAGTATGAGTTCATTATTACTCCAGTATTATATCAGATATGCCTCTCTACATTGATATTAGAAGATGGTACTTGAGTATGTGAGTTATGTTATTGCAATATGCTATTTCATTCGTTTCAATTAATATCTTCAGATATCTTATACTTTAGTGATTATTTTCTATCTACTATGTGAGAGAGTTCAAACACTTATTTCTTTATCAGTTTAATCTCAAGGTAGAGGTACCTTGAGCGTAGGTATACTATTACAACTTGTAAGGGAGAGTGAATCCTAGTATGAGAGGATTATTTTGAGAGTACAAAGTGTGTAATTGTAATTGTGATTTGAGCTAGTAAAAATTCCAAAGTGTCTGGGGACTGGAAGTAGGTTAAGAGTTGAACCGAACCAGTATAACTCCTCTATGTTCATTCTCTCTATCTTTGTCTCTTTTTTATTATTCTTCGAGCATATCGTAAAAAGAATTTAAAATCCCCTATTCACCCCCCTCTAGGTGATATTCCACTTTCATGTTATCCTTGATAACTTTCTACTCTTAAGATGCCTTGAACTCCACACTTTGAATTTTCATTGTCACATAAACTTTGATGTTTGTAGGTGTTCTTTAATGACATTACAACTTGTTTTGATGATACTTTGATTTATAGCAACAATCTTGATGAGCATGTGAATCATTTACTGTGTGCTTGAATTATTTTAGAAAGGAAAAAATTGTGACTTTTTCATGGATGAAATTGTTTTTCTTGGTCAAGGTAAGCTTAACAAGAGACATGCAAGCTAGCTGAAATTTACTGAGTCATTTTCATATGTCATTATATACAAGAAAGGTAAAGAGAATGTTTTTGTTGTTGCATTGTGAATAAGGTATAATCTTTCTTCTATAAATACTAGATTGTTTGGCTTTGATTATATCAAGGAGTTGTAGGTAAATGAGTGGTTGAAGGTGTGTTATTTTTGAACATGTAGATTGGGTTCATATGAGAAAAGAAACATTCCAAGCTCAAAGAAGGTCTAAATAAGCTCCAAGAGGAGATGGTCCATTTCAAGTGCATGAAAGAATCAATGATAATGCTTATATGATTGATCTACCTGGTAAGTATAATATTAGTGCTACTTTTAATGTGGTTGATTTATCTCATTTGATGTAAATGAAGATTCGAGGATGAATTCTTTTGAGGAGAGAGGGAATGATGCGGCACAGAAAATACAAACTATCTATTCAAATTCAAATGATCCTTTAAAAATTCCAAGTGGTCCAATCACAACAGCAAAAGCCAAAAAAATAAAGGAAGCATTAAATAGGCTAGTGCATGAGACTTGGACAAAGCAAATGGCAATTGGATAAAATCTAAACAAAAATGCTAAAAAAGTCACTAATTTCATGTAGGCTGAAAATGGAGCTAATGGACATGCTTTGGGTTTAAAGACTTCTAAACAAAGGACTTTGAGCGTTCTACACATAGGGAGACTCATTCAGGCCAAAATAAGCACTTTTTGGGCTTTAAATGCGGATTGTATATTTTTTTTTTGGTGCAAAAATTATTAAGTAGTTGGAAGATGTGACTTTTGAGTTCATTGCATTAAGTTTTATTTTTTATTTTCTTAGTTAGCATTAATATTTTGAGTCCCTAGGTTGCATTTATTGCAATTAGATCATATTTGATGACTTTTGAATCTCTGGGTTGCATTTAATGCAATTAGGATTTTTGAATACTTTTCTTTAAATACCTTGTACCCCTTTATTTGTAATTAGACTTTAGGCTTGACTTCGAGAAATGAAAAGTTGCTTTCAACACTTTTGAATTGAGAATGGATTCTCTCTAGGGTTGTTCTTAGAACTAATAGACTTATCAAGGCTTGATCAATCTTGTGGACTCTTCCAACACTTCGGGTCCTTTTTCTTTTGTGCTCAAGGATTCAAGTGCATCATCAAATCTTTGTCTAGTTTATTTGAGTGAGTATATCCCATATTGGTTATGGGTTTATGAGATCTTTCCCTAATGGTTCACACTATAAAAGTAACAACATGAGGTTTAATATAATAAATTAAAATTTTAAGGGAGTTAAATTTAAATTTTGAAATGACAAAGGTTTATTTGTAAATAATCAAAGTTCAAGGGGTTATCTGTAATCTTTCAAAGTTTAGGGGTTTTTATGAAATTGAAAATCTGCACAGGACACCACGTGTCATCTCATAATCTGATGTGGTATTTTGTATGTGTGTGTGTGTGTGTGTGTGTAAAAAAGATAATAGTCACTTAATGATAGGGGGTTTGTTTGTCAATTTCTTTTATGGCAATTGAACCAATTGAACAAATAATAAAGTGAAAAGTAGAGTATCATCCCACAAAGATTGAAATATCAGTTTAAGCTGCTAGTTAATAATCAAAAGTTGTGTGATTATAAATTATAAGTGTTTGGTTTAATCTACTAATTCTAACAAACTAATAAAACAGAGTAATCGTGTACACAATTGAGTTATATCAGGTTTAAAATAGCTATAGCTCAAACTTCCCATTAATTTTCACTTCGTCCCCATATTGTTTTACCCCAATGCAACATAAATATTGTAACAGCTACAACAGAGTTGTTCAGTTAACCCACTACTAATATAGACAGAAGCTTCTACAATAATGTAATTATACTCTTAACTCTACTTCTCGCATATTCCTATGCAAATTTTCAAGCTTAAAATATCATGTCAACCTAGGTGTAATGGCTATGTGAGATAAGCTCCTTCCTGTAGCTTATAATTTAGATAGAGTTCTACACAAACTCTACTAGCACACATTGCTTAATTTAGGTATAATCTTAACTCATTTCTAGTAAATTAAGAACACGACTCTTGCTTACTAGTGGCCACCTAGCACACAAGACCCACGTTAACTACGCAATTAAACACACTGATATATATAAATGAAAACTTGCAATCTGATTTGGAATTACAAATTAAGGATCTATCCTCGCTTAGCCAAATGAATTTAGTTCATCACTAATAAGCAAATGACCATTGAAACTGATAACATATTCATGAACTATAGAGAAGAAAACTAAAATAAAAAGGAACCGTCGAAGGGTTCCAATGGTATAGAGGAGCGTCTGTCTGTAACGCCTTTGTGTCTTCTCCGAATCAGCAATCCTCTGTCATAATTCGCGTTTTTGAGCTTCTCAAGTCCTTGTGTCGTATGTCTGGTCTAGTGTCATGTAAGATGGGTTTTTCCATTTTGTTAGGCCTAGCTAGAAGATTCGGTTGATTGATTTTTCTTTTAATTCAATGAGATTCTGTTATACATTCCTTTTGATTCCTTGCTATCTTGATTTCTGCTTCAATCTAGTAAACCGCCTTCTAGACGTTCAACTCAATTTCCTGTAATTATCTTTTGCATATTCTCAAGAAAAGATCAGTGCATAGTAGAATATGAAGTCTCAGATAATCATCCTTACAATGTTATGGCATTACTACAGCATTAATATATCTCAGAGTTCACAATCTTAAGTCATTTTCTCAGTCTATATGCAGGATAATTCCTAAATTACATGAAACCAACTTTTCCAATCCCTAATTCCACATATGCATGAATTCACTCATATTTTATCATATCAAACATATTATAGCTTAGAAATACATTGCAAATCAATCATAACATAGTGGAAACTCATAGCAAAAATATGGCTTATTAGGACTAATAGGTAAAAAAATGAAAAGTCAGGGGGTTATATACAATTGACTCAAAGTTTATGGGGTTTTGTACAATTTAGCCTTTTTTTTAAAAAACAAAAATAAAATCTACCCTACTTGGAGCTTTGACTACGACAATGGACCGAATTTCAAATTATTTAGTGTTGGAGCTTTGGCCATCATGAACTTGCAATAGGGGCCATGGTTTGTCGACAAAGCTTCGACCATCGATGGGGTGATTTTCAAAAAGAGTGGTGAGGGGCAATGTTATAAAAGCACAGTATCCTCAAATCTTAAAGAGCTAAGGTACGTCTAGCACCATAAAGTATTTTTTTTTTCAAATGCATCTATTGTCTTGAAGTATTTTATGATGCACTCAGCATCCTGAAATATTTTTTTAGGTGCATCCACCACCGTAAAGTACTTTTGTATGCAAATTTGCATTTAACTGTAATATCGCAGATTATTATAATAATAATAATAGATTAAGATGATGATGATAATAATAATAATATAGTAATACTAAAAATCTAAAAATTAATAATGAAATTTGTTTTATAATTTATTAATTAGCAATAGTTAAAGAGCCCAGCCTATAGCTAAACCTAAATTTTAATTATAAACTGAGGTCTAGCCGCCTAAACCTAGCGAACGCCCAATACTTTTCTACTCCGCTACCGCATCCTCTTTATGTACTCTCATCAAATTATTTTTCTAGGAGGCTAACAAAAACAGAGACCAGGTAATCCTAATCCGTAGAACAACCTTGCATCTCGTGCTTATTCTTATTCTCTGCATCCTATTTTGCCATTCCTGTGTGTGTGGTCTGAGTATATGGTCTTCTGTGCATTGTGCTGCTTCTAATAGATATAACTTAGGGTTTTCTCTTTTTATGCTGTTACGGGTCCTACGCCTTTTATTTTCTCTTTGTTTGACCTCTTGACCAATTCACATATTGCACCAGATTATATGATTTCATATCTCTCCTTCTCGAATTGTGCAATGAGTTTTTTTTTTAAAGTCTTTTGCAAATGAATATATATGCTTGTACGTACGTGCATCCTCTGGATTTAGGTTTTAGGTGATTGAATATATATATATATATAAAATTCTTTTCCTCATCTTGCGTATTAGCTTTTTGCAAAGTCATAAGATGCCTGTATATTTTGGCTCTAGGTTCTATGTTCGTTTTCCTTTGGCTTAAAATCTATCCTATAACATATTGTGATTATACTTGTTCGTAAATAAATGAATCAATATCCCGATTATACATTCTCATGACAACCTTATAGGAACCCATGAGTAAAATGGATAATGAGTAGAGCTAGGGATTTAGATGATGGTCATGAGAACTTCTCATGACAACCTTATAGGAACCCATGAGTAAAATGGATAATGAGTAGAGCGAGGGATTTAGATGATGGCCATGAGAACTTCTCATGACAACCTTATAGGAACCCATGAGTAAAATGGATAATGAGTAGAGCTAGGGATTTAAGTGATGGTCATGGAAATTTCTCATGACAACCTTATAGGAACCTGCAATTAGTATTTACTTTATAGTTTTATTTGGGAATTTTATTTTGTCTGTATCTAAAATAATTTAGCAGTGGGATGATAGCTTTGGGATGGTACCTCCTAAAGTGATGAACACAACCCTTAGGCTTTATGCCTTTGATATATTATTTGATATAATCGATGATATTCGTTCTTCCTAAAGTGGTGTTTGGCAGGGTTTCCTGGGACACTAGTAGCAACTTTGGGAAGAGGTGTGCATATTAGGAAGAAGGTTTTATGGCCAATTTGATTAATTGTGACTGTAAGGGTTCCCGGGTCACAGGGTAGATTGGTAGGATATCCGGGTTTACCATGGTTCTCTCCCACTAAATAGACTGGCAGAGTTTCTCGGTTCTAAATAAATTTTAAAAGATAATGAATAATATTTGATGCAATTACCTATGATTATATATATTTGCTTTGATTAATATATTTGTGTCAATTAAATTGTATTTTATTAGGATTACCAGCTTTGCTGATGTTTGTGTTCATGGGCCGCGATGATCCTTCGGGGGGAGTAAAATTTCAGTGAAACAAGTGCCAAGGGTTGGGGCTAGCAGTGAGAAGTGAGGAAGCACATTCAATTAATTTTATTTTATTTTATTTTGTTCTAAATAAACACATTTTTCTTTAATTTTGGATTTACATTATTGTAATAAGTTAGCCTTGCATTTGTCCCAGTACAAGTGCGGCGTTAACATACCCCAAAGTAGTTTATTTTGACTTTTAGTAATTAATCTTAAAAATTATCGTAGTTTTAAGTTATTATACTTGTTAGAAATTTAGGGGTGTTACATTAACAATTTAGATAATTAAGGGAATAGGATATCCCTGAAAAATACCCTAGGGTGTTAGATGTTCCAAAAAATAGTGTGTTAGATGTTCCAAAAAATAGTTTAAGGTACTAGACGGACATGAAAAAATATTTCGGGGTGTTAAGTGCACAAGAAATAATATTTTAAGTTACTCGGTGCCCTACAAAATACTTTAGGGTACTAGATGTACCGAGTAAAACACTTCAATGTGATGGATGCCCCTTTGCCCAATCTTAAATTGATCATATGAATTAATTAGGGGTTTGTTGAATTTGAATACATGATTTTGAATTTCAATTTTTTTTAAATGGATTTTTTTCCCTAAAGATTAACTTTAAAAAATATTTAAAAAAATGGTTTTGGCAAAAAAAAAAAAAAAAAAAAACCATTAGGAAAATAACGGGTTCAGCTCCTAGGAGGTGGATAACCGTTTGACTTGAGAGAGTTGAAATGAAACAGGAAACAAAATTGGGAAAATTGCAATTAGGTCCTAATTAACTAATTTAATGACAATCAGGTCTGTCAAAAATTATTAAATTGCAATGAAGTCTTAAAAGACCTGGTGCTATTAATTCCAAACATGGAAGTACACTTTTGCTCATTTGTTAGTAATGACAAGTTTAGAGCAACCAATACAAAGTTCAAAAAAACCCAATGAAAATTTTAGAGCATCTAATGATATCTTACACAGTCAAAAGTGACTATAGAAAATATTATATCCAAAAGCAAATATGACTTACATATGTTGTTCCTCTCTTGCATCATCCCTTATTGGTTGAGCATTATCATTTATATTCTCTCTTACATACATGATCATGATCATGTTCTCCATTGACGAAATTCTTTCATCATCTACAAGATCCAAACAGATTGTTGCATCAAAGGTCAGCTAGTGTTGAGCAAGTTGAGCAAAAAACCCGCAACATATGGATTTTTTGCTTGTTTAAGCCCAACCAAATTGAGCCTGTAATAGGCGAGCTCAAACGAGCAGCTGCGTGCTTAAACGGGGTAGGGCACAAGCACACCCATAGGTCACCTTACCTGCCCATATTTATTTTTAATTTTCTTATTTAAGTTCTTACAATATATTAATTTTCCACTCTCTATACCAAGTATAAGTTTAGCTTTAACGGTATTAGAGTGGCTTTTTGAGTCTTTGGTTGACTTCCAATTCGTAGGCCCTCACCATGTGAAACTTATTTTTTTAAAATCAATTTTCAGTATAACATTTTAAGTTTTTAAAACACAATTAACCTAACCCTTTGGCCCTCCCCTTCCTCTTGTTCAACTTCATGCTAATTGTCTCCTCCTCCAGGCTCCAGTCTTCATCCTCCTCTTTCTCTCCCTTCTCATATCGCCTTAGCCTATAGTTATTGCCACTGTAGCCCATAGCTACCACTACCGCAATGATGACAACTCATCTTTGTTGTTGTTGTTCTTCTTCTTCATATATGTTCGATCGAGCCTACATCTCATCGTCTCATCTCGCCATTGAATTTCTTAGCTTTCACCATCGATTATAAGAATTTCTCTCTTCATTTTCTCATTATTCTTCCTCCTTAGTGGAGATGGCGACTGGTGTGTTGCTCTGAAATTTCTTTTATGACCATCTTATAAACAGGTTACCCGTAACTTGTTGAAACCCGCTCGTGTATTGTGTACCCGTTTATTATAGGTTAAATAGGTTATGTCATGAATATGACTACCCCATACCTAAGTAAAATAAACGGGCAAGATACGGGTTAAGCCACAGGGTAGCCCTGTCCGCCCGTTGCTCATCCTTAGGGTTCACATTAGGTGCACATCCATATGTGCACCTTATGTGCTTGTCCCTTTATTAGAGGGATGAGCACATTTTTATTTTATTTTTATTTTTTTATATAATATATTTATTTGGATTTAAATTATATGCGACTTTCTACAATTTGTTTACACCCAGTATCTCAAATTAATTAGTTTCTAGTCATGCATTCAGAAAATTTTCTCCTGTAATACCAGTATCCTGGAAATTAATTAATTTGAGATACTGGGTCCAAAAAAATTCCAGAAAGTAGCATATAATTTAAATCTAAATAAATATAATATATAAAAAAAATTTAAAAAAAAGTCTCATGCCTTTAATTAGAGGGATAAGCATGTAAAAAGCACATAAGGTGAGAAGTACCTTAGGTGTCCCCCTCATCCTTAAGGTCAACGGGAATTTCATGAAAATTCTACTACTTTTTTTCTTCTAACAATTGACATTGCAATTGTTCTCAGCTCCTCATATGCAATGCCTTTCTTTATGGTTTTTGTTTTAACACTAGCTCCCACATATTGCGAATAATATTCTTCTTCTTTTAAAACTGTCCCCTTATATGCAAGAAGCAGTAGATGCTTGCTTTCCATACGTACTCACCTTACACACCATCTTTTCTGTCACCCTTTAGAACAAAGTTGTTATTAACAATTTGTTATAACAATTACAACTCATTTTAAAATCGCATAGCAAGGGTGATAAACATATAAAGCAACATTAATAACTTTAGAGCGTTATATTGACAACTCATTTTAAAATCACATAGCAAGGGTGATAAACATATAAAGTTTTATCTTTTCTTTTTATCCCTATTTAACCACACAAAAATATGGCATAATCTTTGCAGCAGAAATTCATATCCTTTCACACACTTAATGAAACAACAATATAAATCATTAACGCGACAATCCATTAATGATTATTGGATGCTCTAAACTTGTTATTGGTTGTTTTAAATTTATCATTATTAATAAGGGGTAAAATTGTAATTTCACCTTTGAAATTAATATCACTCAAGTGACTTAATACTTGATTGAAATTTTATGATTTTCGAAGGACTTGATTATCATTTAGTTTGTTAACCGGACCTTGCAAGTTTCCTACAAAATTCTATCCTATTGGCTGAAAGTAGCCACCACACTGTTTTTTCTTGCGAGTAGTGTAGTCATTTTTCTGTCTAGCGCTTTCTCCCATTTTGTTCGATCTTGGATTCTGAATTGCTTGAATGAGCAACACAACACTCTGAAATCAATCGCCCCAGTTAGATCAGAAGGCTTCCACTGCTTTTGACAGATCCCGATCGCATTTTCCTTCAAAATCCGACGCTTTGCCGGAAAGTCTTTTCCCCCACGAAGAGCTGCAATTTCAAAGGGAGAATCTGTCATCTCCTTCAATTTCCTTTTCCATGGCAAATGCCTGGAAAAGAGATAAAGCCTCTGGACTACGTTCCCCTCGATTCCTCCTTCTACTTCTCTCTGTTTCTCTTATCCTTATCTTTATCTTCTTTTCCCTCACTTCTCGCCCCTCCAGTCCCAGTCCTGGCTTCCTCGCCGTCAACACTCATCTTTCATTCCACGCGATTTCTCCTTTCGATTGCATTAAATCTCCACAAGCACACCCAGTGGTTGCTAGCACCGTTGAAGGCGTTCGATACCCGTTTCTGTACTCGCTTTCCGATTTCGGAAATTTGCCCGACAAGCCTCACAAGAACATCGTCAGAATCCTCAAAGGGAAACCGTTTAGGAAACCCGATATTTCGGTAACGATTCAGGAGGTTTTGGAGAGGATGAAAAGCGAAGGACGAGATGGGTTTGTTGTTGATGTGGGCGCCAATGTTGGGATGGCTAGCTTCGCTGCCTCGGCTATGGGTTTTCGGGTTCTGGCATTCGAACCTGTTTTCGAGAATTTGCAGAAGATTTGTGAAGGGATTTACTTCAATAGGGTGGCGGAATTGGTGACTGTATTTCAGGCTGCAGCGTCGGATCGCCTCGGTGAAATTACCTTTCACAAGGTACTGTTTGTCGACGACATTTCTAACCATTTTAATTAATCTTTTATCTATTGGTGATCGCTTTTGACTGATTGATTGCATTAAATTTGATTTTCTATATTTATATGGTGAAGTATAAATTGAACTGTGGCGGGAGATGGCAGAAAATGGCTTAGTTTGTCGGAGATTATTTAAAGTGAGTGGAGTAACTGGCTAAATGCTTAGCTTAGGCTTAAGTTCTAAATCAATAAAATTTAGAATTGGAAATTGAGTAGCATACCTGCAATGTTAAATTATGGTGGATTTTTTATGAATGTCGCATGTAATCATAATAAATCAGAATGCTCTCAGACTTGAGCTGCTTCTATTCTTAATTTCCGAACAGTTACTGATTCTTGCATTCTTAGTCACCCTAGAATCTAGATTCCAGTGGAATATATTCAATTTGGGTATGAAGATATTTAAGTTAAAGCATACATGTAAGTTTGATGCGTGTAGTTATATTAGAAACTTGGAAAAAAAATATTCTGTAGGTAATAAATAACAAGATCATGAAAAATCTCTTGAAGAGATCAATTGTGGGAAGCCTGGTGCAGGCTATTGATATTGAATTGTGAATGATGATAAGCTAATATGTATAGTTAAAGTTGTGGCTTACAGCTTTAATTGGACGGGCTTGGATGAATCTCATCTATAGGCCTTAACGATATCTTCTAGGGATACGATAAGGCTCCAAAAGTCGGTACCATGTGCGGAAGAGGATTCTCTCATTAGCTAACTTTCTCCTCATCTCTCATCATCCAATCTAAACCATTGATTTGATTTAATAAGATTGTTGGTGTGGACAATTTTATCAAATGCATGATTCAGATTTAATGCCGATGAGGGACAATGAGAAAACGCCAACAAGAGGATCCGGACCCACCATGTGCAGGTTACAGTTGTTACAGTGAGGGTGATATGTAAAGATAATAAGTTGTTTATAAAGTTGTTAGAAGGGTGGTTAGGATATAAGGCAGGGGTAGTTATGCACTAATCATGTAAGTGCTAATTGCTAATTCCTCTAACGGCTATATCCTAACTACCCTTCTAACAACTTTATAAACTACTTATTATCTTTACATATCAGAGAGGAATTTTAAAATATACTTGTCTGCATCTTTTAAGCTGTGAATAGTTTGAAGAAGTTACAACACAAGTTCATTTTCATTTGTAGTCTTGATTTTTGCAGTAATTTCTTGGTTCATTACCCCATATTCTTGCTTTTTTTTTTTTTTTTTTGGGCATTGCGACCTAATGGTTGCTGGCAGGGATCGAAGCCCTGAAGAGAAGGCCAGTTCGACGACTGACACCCATGCCATCTGTGCTACGAGGCACTCGGCCCATATTCTTGCTTTTATTGTATAAAATGATATGCACTGGCTAGTAGGGTTAGAACGTGAGTCCACATAGTTCCAGCATAAAGATGAGTTATTTGGGTCTTAAGTAGTATTAGAGGAAGTGACAGAAAGAATGAAAGTGTTTGCTGAACCCATTTTCATGCTCTTTTTACGCCCTTTTCTTTCTCTATTTCTCCTTCACTTCAAAAGCATTTTGCAAACTTGTAACTTCCCGATTCCAAATCCAAGGGTGAGGTAGGCTTTAGTTCCACCATAGCAAGGCCTTATTGATTGGACTCCTTGAGATCCCTATTTGTCAACTCATATATCTAGAACAATATCCTGAAAAGAAAACTAAAAACAAAATTTAAAAGATTCTTAGGATAATTCAAAATATATAAAAGATATATTAAATCTTTCTCACAATCTAAGAAATACAAAATGACTCTTAAATAAAATCTTTTATTTGTCTTCCACCACGACCTGGTGGAATTGACAAAATTGGCCTTTGGAGTCGTATCACTTATAATGTAAAAAAGCCTTTGTGTATAGACCAAACCTAGTTTGGAGGAATATACTATTTGCTTTTTGTACCTGAGAGAGTATCATGTATTCTAATAATGTGTGTCAATATTTTGCTTGTCTACTACAGTTGGTCGGCCGGCTGGACAACAGTGCTGTTTCTGCAACTGGTGCAAAGTTGGCATTTCAATCCAATGAAGAGGTAGCCCTTCAAGTAAAGTCTGTTCCTCTAGATGAAGTGATTCCCAAATCGGAGCAGGTACTTCTGCTCAAAATAGATGTTCAGGGATGGGAATATCATGTGCTTAAAGGAGCATCGAAGCTGCTCTCGAGAAAGGCAAGTGAGGCGCCATATCTCATATATGAGGAAGACGAGCGTTTGTTGAAGGCTAGTAATAGCAGTGCAAAAGAGATTCGAGACTTCCTCAAGACTCTGGGCTATCATGATTGTACTCAGCATGGCACCGATGCTCATTGCACCAAGAAGGCTTCAACATAACTTTTTATGCTCAAAATTTTTCTCTACATGGATGATGGGGTCCACTGGCATATTAATTTTAATCACTTTCAATGATCTCCTTACAACTAATCTAGAATAGTATGGGGTAAGAATTTCTCTTGATTGCAAATGCTAGCGAGACTGAGTCAGTACAGGTGGGGATTGAATGGTTAACAGCAGGCTTTATAATAGCTTGATGAATCTCACACAGTGATATAAGTAGGAAAGGGATGTGCAGCTTGAGCTGTTTGGCGAAATTAAGGTTTTTCTATAGGAGCTTTTAGGTGATTCTCGGTCATTTTGTTGAGATTTGATTTATCCATTTTTTTACATATATATCTCAGATGTAGTGAAATTACGACATTGAGAATGTTAATGATAAGTTGGCCTCGCATGCCACGCCTTCTGATGTAACAAAAAACTTCGAAATGAAAATGAAATGAAAAGGCTATCCATTGTCTGTCTTGTTTCTCATGACCTGGAGTCGAATATTTGAGAAGCAAAAAAAGTAGCCTTGTGCACAAGCACAAGCCTTCTACAAGGTGAAATTTGGAGAGAGCCGATTATTTGCAACAAATTAATGTAAACCATGAAAGTGGAGCAAATCATCAAGAGGGGAGTGAAGAGGGGAGTGAATTGGGGATTTTAGCTTTTTTTTTTTTTAATTTTTTTTTTTTTTTTTTTTTTTTTTAACACTGAAACTAAACACAAAAACAAAGCACAACAGAGGAGATGAAAGAATAGCAAGACACAATAAATTTATATTGGTTCAGTCTTAACTCTTGAGCTACGTCCAGTCCCGAGACACTCGAGATTTTCACTATCACTTAAAATCAGTTACACACTCTGTACTTGAAATTATCCTCTCAGCTGGGATACACTCCCCCCTACAAGTTGTAAACTAAAATACCCAATCTCTAAGTCCCACAACTTGAGATTCTTACTATAAATGATTTCAATAAATAAACTCTCTTAAAGAGTAGATAATAATGAACACTGAAGTACAAGAGTATCAATAGATACTTTACAAGTAGAAAACACAAGAGGTAGTTGAAACTTGAAAGTTTTTTTTTTCATTTTCTGCAGATTGGTTGTTGAGAAGATTTGAATGCAACTCCTTAAATATGAAGAGAGCATTAAATGACCATTGGATTGATCAATGTAACCGTTGGAGACATTGGACTAGCTATTAGGAACAATTTGGTCACTTCTCTCTCTAATCTTCAGTTAATCCAGGTGCACAGAAGTTTATGGTTGACTTCCCTTGAATTAACTCCGTTGGAAGAGCAGCTTTTTGATAGGGAAAGAAAACATTAATCCCTTAGCAATGTGTAGAGAATAATTGTATAAAAGAATGCAAGTTTTTTGGATTTTGCAATAAATGCGCTAATGTCACTTTTTGCTTTAAGCTAAATCTTTATTTAACACTCTTTAAACCATCTGAAATTCACTGGCAAACTGATTAAACATAGTTAGGAATAGTAATGAGTGATTATAAAAAGTATTTAGATTAAACATAAAGATTTCACAAATTCGAGTAATTTAAATTTCAAACTGAGCGACACAAACTGGAGTTTATTTAAGCAAACTGGAGTTTACAACTTTCCTTTAGAGGCCTAAACTCGAGTTTACAAATCCTAACTCGAGTTTACTTCATCGAGAGAAGAATGTCACGATTTGATCTTTGAAGTTTATTTTGAACAATAGCCAAACTCGAGTTTTGGACTTTTATAATGAAAAATATATTTAAGCCCAAAAGCTCAAAATTGGAGTTTCCAAATCTAAACTGGAGTTTTTAAAAGTTCAAAATAGAGCAAAGCTCTTTGCTTGGCACAAACTCGAGTTTCCACAAATGTTTGGAAAATTGGAAAGCTCTTTGTAAAGTGCAAAACTGGAGTTTACAATGATAAACTGGAGTTTTCAAAGCTTCACAAATATTAAGATGCTTTTTTTAAGTTCTAAACTCGAGTTGACGAAACAAACTCGAGTTTTTTAAAAGATTAAAAAACTTTGAAAAACTCTTTACTAGACACAAACTCGAGTTTGATATTCCAAACTCAAGTTTGGTTAAGCTTTAAACATTGAAGACTCTCTGTCTAGCCAAAACTCAAGTTCATTAAAACTTAACTCGAGTTTGCCTTGTCTTGCGGAAAAAAAAAAAAAAAAAAAAAAACTTAGGAGTGCTCTTTGTATGATATAAATTTGAGTTTACAAATCTAAACTTGAGTTTGTCTAAGTTTAGAAAACTTGAGCTACTCTCTATCAAATCCAAACTCGAGTTTGACATCCTAAACTCGAGTTTGCCTTTTTGATAAGTTTTTCAACTTACTAAGACAAACTTTAGTTTGAGTTTACAATTGTCAGTTATCATCAAAACACATGGAGACTAACAAACCAGGTGATTAAGGCCTCTATGCCGCTCAACGAATTTGGCCATTAAACTTGTAAGCATGTGAGGAGGGTGCAAAATGGAAGTGAGGTTCACTTGCAAGTGTGAATTTTCAATTGAGACCCATCACATATTCACAGAAATTAACAGATAACAAATAATTTGATTATTTTAGTTGAGATACAGAATCTTGAATGTCACTTTCTTTCCCTCATGTGTTAACGAAGAGAATTCAGTGTACATATTTACAATGTGGAGAAACTGTATTGAAATATAGGTAGCTAGAGGAAGATTTTTTTTTTTTTTTTTTTAAATTATTATTATTATTATTATTATTATTATTTTTTAAAGATCATTGTGATTAGAAGACGTGAATTCTATAAAACAATTGTAGTTTTTTTTTTTAGCACTTTATTTTCGAATTCAGTTTATTAAAATATGATTCCTATCTATACTTTTTTTTTTTTTTTTTTTTTTTTTCAAATTTATTTTATTGCTACAAATAATCTGGGTGTCGGCATGGAAATCAAGTCCTCAAGAAAAATGATCGTTCAAATGAAACATCTCACAAAAGTGACCAAGGAGAATGTGTAACACTAGTAAAGAAGGACATGACGACTAGTTGTAGAAGATTAAAGCAATATAATTGTGATTTCAAACGGAGCCCTTCAAATGTAAAGCAAAAATTATTTGGATACATTATAAAGTTATTCTTACAGAAGATAGACACATACATAACTTGAATCTGTACAGAGTCACATAATTCTTGAGCAAAAAAAAAGTACAGAGTCACATAATTTGTTGTAACTTGGATCTAGAGATTCAGATTCAAAAGCCGATCCTTAGGAATCTTTTGGTCCACTGTTTTGGGAAAGGCCAGCTCTTTCCACCATAACATCGTATAGCTGCTTCCCATTCTGCATGTTTTCACAAATGATCAAATTAAAATTAAAGAGACAAAAATTCAAAAGCTCTTGAAATTCCAAAATGCTTACAAAGATTATAGGGAAGAAATGAATTTGTCCCTCAGGCTTTGTTTGTGTCTCCTTGAAGTACACTAAGATAGGGAAGTTAGGCCACCAAAACTCCCAATTAACAAATGTTGAATACCTGAAAAGTATATCAAAGCAAATTTGTTTTTGTTTCTCTGCTTTCACGAAATTCTAGTCTCATTAATTAGACTTCCAAAACTAAATTATGCACTTACTTCCAACGGTTTTTCCCGCCTACAAAGACATTTTCACCTGATTGCTTGAGTTCATCACCTACCTTTACCTCCTGAAACCATAAAGTTTGCGGATTAAAACTAATTTTATTCGTCAATACAGATTTAAAAACCAAAATCCCAGGAATGGTAAAAATCCATTTACATGAAGAAATAGCAAACAATAACCAAAGTTTCAGGAAGGTGAGAAGAGAACATACCAGAGCCTCATCATCAAAAACGAATCTAACTCTAGTGGTCTGAGGAAACAAAAGGAAACATAACAAGAGAAAGAATCAGCTTGATTCTTAAAACTGGAAAGAGTAATGCAGCTAACTAAAACAGATAACCATGTCATACTATTTATTACACCTCGACCACTTAATTTCTTGGTCAATTATTGATAATTACCTGCACTAACAGAAGGAGACCAAGGAGACCAACAGGTATGGCAGGTCCCAGGTTATTTGTGTAAGCCAATCCACCAGTTATACCTAAAATAATACATCTTAAAGTCATCATTTATAATGAATAACAATACAGACAGTATGGAAGACTTCCTTTCTTTGAAAAAAAACGGGTAGCAAAAGGAAATACAGTCAAGTATTATCAAAATACATCACTGGGTAGAAATTAGGGGAAGTACTGAACCCTAGCATCCTCATACAGAAACAGAATACTCAACATTTGCAAGTGAATAAAGCTAGCAATTTTCAGGGCCCTTATCCTCATACAGAAAATTTCCATTTCTTTATAGTTGTAAACATCCACCTTATGACAAATACCCAAAAAGAAGCAAGCACACTGATGGGTATGAATTATGAATTAGTGTGTGTGTGTGTGTGTAAATGAATCAAGTTCGCACCGTATAAAATTGTAACCTTCCATCACTACCCAAAGCAAAGAGCTATGACAATGAAGTTATTTGGTAAAAGGTGAAAGAACAGTTTGCTTGCCTCTATACTCACTGCGTGGCTGCTCATGATTATGAAATGCTAGATGATAATTATTAGTCCACTAGCATTTTATGAAAGTTGATTACCAAGAAAAGTTTTAAATTCATGGATCACCATAGTCTACTTGATATCTCAGTCAATATTCAGATCATGCAAGTATTATTGACTAACATTTTCAATATTCATCTTTCCTGAAAGAACAATATGCACCCATGTTTAACTTCAAACACATAAGTTTGAAAGAAGTAGTGTTTACCGAGAAGAACAATTGGAATTCGGTAATCTGGGTCAGGAATCAGAGTCTCTCTTCTGCTTTTGACTCTCCTTCCAAACTGTCGACAAAGAAACTCAATAGCAAGAATTAAACCGAACTAAAACCAGGTTGGCAATGTTGCTCAGAGCATCCAAATATCGACATGCTTGTATATATAAAATTATAGAATTTTATTTTAATCATGATTTTTTGTAAATTACTAAACTATACATAACTATAGATGTATATACAAATATATAGTGGAAGGGTTCGGTAGTAACCAGTGAGGAAACAACAAGACGGCTTCCATGGCGAGTAGCTATCTGTCTTCGCACAGAATTTGGATTACACAGTGCTTGCCCGAACAATGATGTCTTGATTTCAGTAACGTATCCCACATTATCCTTTTCTAAAACAAACAAATACTGTAAGCTATAAGCAATTAGCTCCAAATCAAACTTTTCCCCATGAACATGGAAGAACAGCTCAAATTTCAGCTTGAATATATGTAAGAATTATCACAATTCTTAGAATAATTGTAAGATTCAAAGGGAAAACCCTATAAAAGTGATACAAAATTAATCAGCAAAAGAGATTAAAATAGTATATAAAGGTCATCAAGCTTACTTTGCGAAGGAAGAAAGCGATAAACCGACAACAGAGAGCTCGCCATTTCTCTGTCTAGTATTTTGTTTACGTCCTGGTTTTTTCGGTTTCTGTGGGAGGAACAATTTGGGGTGATTAATTTTACGCTAATACCCACCCTTTTTGGCCGTAAGAAATGGAATATTCTGGGAATTTTGGATTTGTCGAAGGTCATTTACGGAATATAAACGTAAACTGGACCCACGGTGAAGATGGCCTTATCTGTTTCAACTTGTGCTCGTTGCCACTAGACAGCAAAGAGCACTCACTTCAGCCTTAGGCTTTGGCTAGCTAATCCTTTCGATACTTTTCTTCTGAGAAGGCAAAGGCTAAATCAAAAGTATTCGAAGTCCAAGATATGACGCACACTCTGTTCACTTCTCCGATTTGTTCCTTGAAATCCTCAAACAGACCAGGTATTCGTAACTTTGTGAAGCTTCTAAGATAGCGAAAGTTGTTGTTGTTATTGAATGGTTTTGAATTAATTTGAATAGGGATAGTGACTTGCAATTCGGTCAACCGAAAGGCTTTCCAGATAATCGAAGCATGCCAGAATTCTAAGGCTCGCAACTTACAGTCTTTCGAGATGAAGGTGAGATTGATTTTAGCTTCCCATTTAGAAATGAGACGCTGATTGATTATTGCTGATATTTAGTTAATAAAGGGGATTTCTCTCTTGCTGGAAAGTGTCATGTGGGATCAGTTTCTGTGAAGTTTTTGTGATACATAGCGTGATAAAGACCGCACAGCCAATAAGCCCCTTGCCTTTTCATTTATTTTGTTGCTCTAAACAAGAAACTGATGAATAAAGTAAGGAACAATGCTGGGTTAGATGAATTTATGTTGGTCATGGGATAGTTAGCTGGCATTCAGTGAATTGGATAATTGTTATGGTTTATGATATCTGGGTCATAGACTCAAAATGAACATGTATTATGACATTGATTAAGGGTTTGTTAGGGACTTCTTTGGATGAAGTAGGTAGTTAATAAGCAGGCTGAGGTTCTATAGGAGGAGGATTTGTTGGCTCATGTCATAAGCTGTACATTGATTAAGGACCTGAAATTATGAGCCAATGTAACTTGAAGATGTATTATTTGACAGTTTTTGTTATTATGTTAGAAATTGTTTTAAAGCACACTCTAATCTTCCTTGAATACAGGCTACTACTGATAATAATAATAATAGTCAAAGCAGCACCACCAAAACAAGGAGCATCGTTTGTCCTAATTGTGAAGGAAATGGTAAGTGAAACGCATTTTATCAATTACTTTTGGATTATTGTCTTTTTAATCGTTTTCTATTTGTGGGGTCATATCCAAATAATGCAGTAGTACCTCCATGCCATAAAACGCATCCCAGCTAGGTTGGTATCAATACTAGATGGCAAAACATAGACTCAAGGAAAAGTTGATTATCCAGTAGTTTCTTGCCTCTTGAGAGATCTGTTAGCTTTTCCTATAAATACTGATATATGCTTAGTAATATTGTCATATTGCTTTTACTGTGATGTGTAAACATGGTAGATTTATTAGTAGTGACTTGTCCTTTGCATTGGGTAATATGCAAATTAGCATTTGCTTTAATGTACTCCCATAGGTGGATTTTTACATTGGTGGTGGAGTATTTGAAATAATTGCATCACTTTTAGAATCTGATTCTCTATTGTTTAGTCAGATTGATTAAACCAAAGACACATTCATGCATTGTCATATAGTTGCTGCTGATGATGTTGTGTCCACTATGCATTTAGTTTGGGAAATTGCTTGTTCTTGATGTTCTTTTAAAGCATATTTGAGGATTTATGTTCTGCATCTTTAGCCTTAACCACCGTCAGTGCTTCCAAATTTCTTAGCAAACTAATGGACTTGCATAGTTTCTTTTCCCTTCAAGTAGAAACATCAGCATTAAACTCGCCCATGATTTTATCTTTTGGTTCAATTTCTAGGTGCCATATCATGTGGTCAGTGCAAAGGAACTGGAGTTAATTCTGTAGATCACTTCAACGGGCAGTTTAAAGCTGGTGGACTATGTTGGCTTTGCAGGTAGCTGCATCAATTGCCTTAATATTGTCCGGTGTGAACATGTCTATCTGATTCTGTGTACCATGTTGTGTATAATGAAGTCCATATATAAATCAATACGTGTGCTGCGTCACCATGCATCAGCATGTCCCATGTGGAACCAGTTTCGATGCTCATCGCTCATTGCTTCTAGAATTAAAATCTTCAACTAATTGTTTTAAAATGAAAAAAATCATTTTTTTTTAAATAAATGATAGGTAAGAGATTATCTTTATTTTAAATTCCAAACAAATTAAAATAATTTTTTCAAAAAATTTTAAAAAGTAAAAATAAATCAATCTGGTCCATCCAAATTAAATTTGGATGGTCCAGACTTCAGTGCTCATCAAAGATGATGAGCACTGAAACTTAATTCCATGTTACCTATAATGAGCACTGAAACTGAATCCCTTGTTACGGTGCATATTGATAACTTAATACCTGATGCATGAGTAACCACAGTTCAATATATTATGCATAGCTCTTTATGAAATGCTTTCATTTGCTTCTGCTCACCAAATCGATCGGTGAAGCACAGAAGTTTATGTTAAGAATATTTGCATTATCTATCGCTTCTCCATAAGTTTGCCGAGTTAGACATTCAAATTTGAACAAGAACAAATCTCAGAATACGAAAACATCTCAATAAGTGTTGGTTTCTTTTATTTAAAGCTCTCCAACATGGATGTATCTTGCAGGGGCAAGAGAGATGTTTTGTGTGGAGAGTGTAATGGAGCTGGTTTTCTGGGTGGATTCATGAGCACATTTGATGACTAGAGAGTTGCAAGATTGCCTATAGAGAGAAAAGGCGGATCAAATGTTCCTCTGTTTATTTTTTTCATCCCTTAAAAGAATGTTGCCATATGTAATTCTGTCTGTAAGAAACAGTATCTGTTTCACGGTTTTGACAATATTACCCGGAAACAAGGCAAGTGTAGCATCACTTTATATTGATTGATGATTATGGTGTTTTTCGTTCAATGGATGATTAATTATGGTTCTATTCAGTCCTTGCCTGCTAGATTTTTCCAATATTTCATGCTTGTTTAGTTACTAGAAACTTGGCCCAAAAAATGAAAATTTTCTTTCCATTTCCTGCTTAAGCGTGTTTGGTTTTGCCATTAGGGTCCATGCGTGTCATTTATAGAGCTGGCAATCAGGGCCGGCCCTCCAGGGTCCGGAGTAAGAAAAACACCAGTTTTTCAAAGCCCGGCCCAAGAGCATCAGGGCTGGGGCCGGCCTGCAGGGTCCGGAAATTACTATTCTAAATTTTAATTATTTTTCCTCCGTTTTTTTTCAAAGAAATATAATTAGTAAATTACAACATAAATCATCTAACAAATAAACACAAATACTAATTCATAATCAAAAGCAAACTATGTTCACAAATAACTCATATAAAACATAAGAAGCATACTACTAACTACTAAGCGACATTAGTACAATGACTATTGTTGTCGTCATCTTCGCCACTATCATCAATTTCAACGATATTTGATTGTACTTAAATGAATAAATAACTCTAAAACAAATATATGAGTAAGAATATCAATTTCATTTGATTGTACTAAGCGACATTTGATTTTTTCCAGGGCCGGCCGACATTAGACTATGATTGTAATTAAAGAGTATAGTTATTATGTATTTGTACTTAAATGGATAAATAACTCTATAACAAATAAAATATATATATAAATTATTGAAGGATCCAACTTCAACAAGTGTTCAACTTTTAAAAATAAAGAATAAAAAATTGAAGGGCCCGATGGGCCGGCCTTATAAGCCCTTGGCTCTCCGTACTTGGCCAAACATCACCTCACTCCTCCAATTTTCAATCCGAGCCCTTAAAGGGTCGAGCTTAAACGGCCACTCGTTTTTGCCGACTCTACATTTATATGAGAAAGAAGACATCCTACATAATTTGATGGAATAAGGATTCTGGTACGGCAAACTTGTAGTTTGTGACTGAAAAGCCTTTACGCCGGTGCTTTTTGCATAGTTCTTCACTCAGGATCTGTTTGGCACTAGGGAAATGGAGAGGAGGGAAGGAAAAATTTAAATGAGTTCAATTTTTTAAGAAATGGATAAGTGGGGAGAAATTTTTTAATAAAGAGTAGATATAAGATAAAAGAGTTAAAAAAAAAAAAAAAAAAAACTAAACTTTTAAAATCGCTTTTCTAAATTTGTTAAATTGAACTCAATAAGCATAAGTTTAGGCATCTCCTCCATGCTTTTCCTTCCACAAGCTCTGATGAACTATGTCATAACTCACTATATTGAATGAGTTCGCAAAGCTCTATTGATGAATGTTTGCCGGGATCGGGTCAACAAAGATCTAACTAAGGGTTGACAAGTTTGAAAAGCATTGTTAGCACCAATGGGTGGATTTGCAGTATAGTGGCATTAGCCTATCTTTTGGTAATAGAAGGTTGTGGGTTTGATCCTACCGTGACTTCAAGCACTTAGTAAACACTTAGTTTGCCCTATATGATAAAAAAGGGCATCTTTAGCAACATGCCATTGTCTTTGATGCTGTCAATCAATTAACTCAACCATCACCTTTGTTGCATAGCGATGTATTTCCTCAACCACTTACATGTCCTTTTTGTGGAGTGAAAATTGATAATTGAAGATATTGGGCGAAGTCATTAATATTTAGTTCCTAAATTAAATGAGTGTGAAACACTCAAAAGAAATAAAGAGTGATAAATTTTGGGATTTTTTAATAATAAAAAGAAAAATATAAAAGATGATCACACACACACACGAGGTAGGATGAATCTTCTTAAGAATAAATCGGTGGCCATTATAGTTCAACAATAGATTTGGAGTTTATATATGGTACTACTAAATATAATATGCAAACCCTAGATAACAGTCATATATCTCAATTAATTAATTAATTACATCTAAAACACTAGTGTATAATAATCTTTCAATTAATTAATTATACAAATATACACCACAAATTTATATAGAAATTATAAATGAATTTTCAAAAAAAAAATAAAATAAAACAATTAACCCATGCTGCGAATAAGAGTAAACATATAATCAAATCAATACCTTGAATGAAAACCTGAAACAACCAAACTCTTTAAATCTAATTCAAAATATAAATTTAAATAATAATTTACAAAAGTTCGTTCACAATGAAATTCAATTGAAAATCAATGTCTCAAATGTAGAATTTCAAAATCTAAACTTAGGAAAATCATAATTACATATAATCAAGAGAAGGCTATACTTAATAACAACTTTCAATTAAAGTCAAGTTTCAAGATCTAATCTAAAGAAGGAGGATTAACCACACATGGTAATGGAAGAAGAAAAGAGAAAAGAAAAGAATGTGATGTATAGTCAGGCCCTTATAAACATTAAAATGCTTAATTAAGTATAACTCTGATCCTATTTATAAATTCACTTTTACGAGAGTGAAAGTGGACTTATAAATAAAACTAGAGTGGTATATTTAATGGATAAAAATATGTATATATAAAAAATATTATATAAATTTAAAATAAATTGATAATATATTACACCAATTATAGATGGGAAAAAAATACCAATGATAAAATAACAACAACAATAATAATAATAAGTAAGAACTTATTATTTATTTACTTCTCTAAATGTGCTAACTCAAAAGTATTTGGGCCACTTAATCTATGATCTTAGCATTTTTAATCTTACTTATTGGTGTCACTTAGACAGGTGAGCTACATAATCGGCCACATAATCTAGTTTTTGTTTCTTTTATTATATTTTCAGCACCTCTCTCCTGGCATAAGCTAGGGAGGGTGTGCCTGGTGTAAGTGTTGTTGGATTTTTAGTTTAAATCCTATGGGTTATAAATAAGAAGTCGCGTCGATTCGCCACTCCCGGTCGCGTCGGTTCGTTGACAGGACTCCATATGATTGTTTCTTCATCTACAAATAGACGTGCGTATGAAAGAAAAATTAACTCATTTTTCTAACACTACGCTCTCATACATATAGTCTAATGTATTTTTCTATAAGTCACATCCGTGTGATTCTGAAAGCAGACTCGTTGTGTTTGTTTGGGCTTCTGATTGAGAACGTCATCATTCTAAAGACGAAAAATTCGCTCTATCCTGAGAGGCAATTGTTCATTAACTTTGGGCATCCGAATAGAGGGAACAAATTGTCTTAAGGAGACAACGTATGTTGGGCTTGGATTTCATCAAAGTTCATTATCATCTTTCGGTAGTCTAGTGAGTTTTTACTGGTTTTCTTTTTGGTGCAGAAATATTGTATGTGAATAGATTATGTATATTAATTACACAAGTTCTTATTTTAATGATATTTCTATCTTGAAAGTATTTTCTACAACAATCTTAAGACAATTTGATTGAATTTGTGTTAAGTTCTTGATTTTGGAAACTTAGAATTTTTAAAATTATAATTTCTAAAATTTATTCCTGAAGGCTGTGATCATATATATATATATATATATATATCCTTGTTGATAACTAGACGCTAGTTCTTAGTTCTCTGGATAATTGGATTGCTTATATGTTCCTTAATTTAAGTACGAAGAAATATCAGGTAGATGAAATTTGGTATAGATTTTTGCCATCTGATAAATATATATATCGGCATGGTTAAATTTTGTCCCCCCGATGCATTTATCTTATGGTTTGTGTGTGTGTTTGAAATTGAAACACATACTTCAGTTATAAAGGCCATTAATATTATTTTCAGATTTATATGTTTTGGGTTGCATGCTTTCTATGATTCTATCTTTCTAGTTTTTATATAAATCTTGAGATTTTATATGCCTTTGCTTTCCTGTTTCCATATGTTTTACATAAAGTATGCTATTTGAATCAATGAAGGATTTGTATTGCAAAACTGTAGGATACTATCCTCTATGAAAAACAGAAACTGACGTAGTTAATTATTAAGTTTGGGTCAGTTGAAAAATAAGATTCTTAGCCTATGAAAATACTAAAATTATTTATAGGACAAGAAAAGAACGTTATAGACGAAAGAATAATATAGAAACAGAATGGAACCCAATATGAATATCATATTCGGCTGTCTTTGGTTTTTAATATTGGGTCATAATAAAAAAAGAAGTATTTTTGGGCCACAAATTTGGTGTCATTGCGTAGATCTCGAAAAAAACGAAGAGATAGACACCAAGAACGTGAAAAACCGACGTCGGAAACGCTGATTATGAAGGGATGAAGAGTCGGGTCCGTCGATCTATACAGATCTGTGCGAGGTAGGGGATGACACCTCAATCTGAAACAATGTAGTTTTTATTTTGAGGGAGTCCCCTCCTTTCAATGAAACGACGCGGCACAACTAGCAGAATGACAACCTTCAGTGGTTTGACGCACCCATAAGTCCTGGATTCGAGCCCCCTAGGCTGCATTTTATACAACATGTTTGAAAAGTGTTTCATTGTTTTTTAAAAACGAAGAATTATGAGTAAATACCCTATTTGGTCTCTGAAAAAAAAACACGGACCCCATTTTGGTCCATCGAACAATGAAAACCCCTTTTTAGTCCTTGAAAAGGACGAATTTCCAAAAAAGGACCCCATTTTGGTCCCTCAAAAATTTTCAAAAACCCCTTTTTAGTTTATAAAAATGTCCTATTTTAGTCCCTAGGGACGAAAAAGGGGTCCCTATTTTTTTCCAGGGACCAAATAGAGTATTTACTCAAGAATTATAGAAATGTGCCTGGTAGGTTAGAACGCGTGACCTAAGGCATTGGAACAAGACGCCCTACCACTAAGCTACAAGCACCTCTTGGGGTAGATATGAGCTGAATTTATTTTAAAGAATATTTAGCATGGGGCTAATTTGTTGGGCTGGACTTATTTCTATTGGGCTGCATGTTTTCTTTTATGAAATTAAGAAAGAAAAACGTTGGGCTCTAATTTTTGTGGACCCTTAGACTCGTATAGTTTTTTGGTCCGTATGTTTGTTAGGCAATTTTTATGTGCTATTTTTTTTAAAAAAATTCTGGGCCAAATATAAATTACAATTAGGCCGAATTAAAATATATATTAATAATAAATCTGTTTGAGCTTAACAGAGTTTGGGTATTTGGAAGGCAAGTAGGCCTAATTTATTATTGAATTATGTTTCCTTGCAACTTTAAAATAAACACAAGTTTATTATGTCTAAGACATGGGTATCTTAAAAAGTTATTATGTTAGAATAAAATATATTGAAAATTACGAGATTGTCATGCACTATGATTTATTCAATAAAGGCTTTGTTATTTGCTATTGAAAGCAAACTTTGTGAATTATCAAATATTTTGTGTGACAAGCTTATGACAAGAATATGAAAATTTAATTATTTATCTAATGTAGAGATAAATGTGCTCTAATTTTTCATAGTATTATTATTTCTCTTGGTATAAGCATGCATGGTTTCATGCATTGGTAGAAATGTGATTATAGCCTTAATTTTATAATTATGGATGATTTTGTGGCTATGATTTATGATTTTTAAATATTGTGAATAGCAATTGTATGAATGCTAAATATTTAAGTTTTGGAATTAAGAGTATAGTTGATTTGTTAGTCACCAAAGTGATTAATTCTTTATGAATTATTACGGTGATTACCCATAACCTTGATTGATGTTATGTTTGCATTGTGGGTGAATTGAAGTTTGTTTACTTGTCTTTATAATTATTGAATATAAATGTTGGTAGTTTTCTTAGACACCCAAAAAATTATAAATATTTCTAGTTCGGGTATGCATCACTACCAAATTATGTGAAATCTTTATAGCATCATTATGGTTGAATGTTGTGTATTGGTGAAAAAATCAGGCTTTGAAAGAAATTATGAACACAATGTTAATTACGTCTAGTTTATCATAGAACTTGTGGCTAATTTTCTAATTAATAGAGTTCCCCACAAATGGATACAAAGCATACCATATGAAATATGGAAAGGAAACAAACATTCCTTGAAATATTTAAAAGTGTGGGGGTGCTTAGCTTGGTCGCATTTCTAAACCCCAAAGGTTGAAAATCAGACCTAAGATGGTAGATTGTGTGTTCATTGGCTATGCACTTACAAAGTAGTCCATATCAGTTTCTGGTCTATAATTCTGATGTATCAGATATCCATGTTAATATGATAATTGAATCAAGGGATGCTACGTTCTTTTAGAATGTATTTCCGTATAACAAGGGAAATGATGATAATACTGTGATACCTCATAATACTATGAATAATAATGATCCTGAAGAGGAAGATCTTAGACGTAGTACAAGGCAAAGGACCGCGTTATCCTTTGGGCCTAATTTTCTGTTGGAAAATGAGCCTCGAACATATGGAAAGGCTATGAGTTCTCCTGAAGCACCATTTTGGGAAGAAGCTATCAATAGTGAAGTTGAATCCATTATGTCAAACCAAACCTGGGAATTGGTTGACCTTCCTCCTGGCAATAAGTCTCTAGGAACTAAGTGGGTCTTCAAAAATAAGATGACAGCAGATGAAACTATTGATAAGTACAAAGCTAGGCTACTAGTAAAAGGCTACAGACAATATGAAGGCCCAAATTACTTTGATAACTATCCACCTGTTATAAAAATTACATCCATGCGAATGTTAATCGCGTTAGCAGCATTGAATGGGTTGGAATTACATCAAATGGATATAAAGACAACCTTCTTGAATGGTGAATTAGAGGAAGAGATTTATCTAGAACAACCTAAGGGATTTGTTGTCTCAGAAAAAGAATGTAAAGTTTGTCGCTTGATAAAGTCCCCTTATGGACTTAAGCAAGCCCCGAAACAATGACATCCGAAATTCGATGAAGTTATGTTATCAAATGGCTTTAGTATTAATGAAAGTGACAAGTGTGTCTACATTCAATATATTGAAAACATATTTATCATAGTCTGTCTTTATGTAGATGATATGTTGATAACGGGAAGTAACGATCACATTGTTAAAGCTACTAAACAATTGCTTAGCAGTAAGATTGACATGAAAGATATGAGTTTAGCAGATGTTATTTTGGGAATTAAAATCCATAGAATATCTGTTGGGTTGGCTTTATCACAAGAACACTATATTGCTAAAATTGTTGAGAAATTCAAGAGTTTAAACATAGCTCATGTGATGAACCCTATAGATTTGTCTTTGTCTGTTGAGAAATACTAGCAAAGCTGAAAATCAAAAGGAGTACGCTAGAGTGCTGGATAGTCTTATGCATGTTATGAATTACTCTACACACTAGTGCAAAAAAGGGCTTTAAGACCGCCTCATTTAGACCGGATTAAAGAGGATTCGGTCTAAAAAGTATGACCGGTGACATTTTCGTAAATATAAGGAACTTTTTGAACCAGATTATAAAGGATCCGGTGTTAAAAGTATGACCGGTGGCAATTTCGTAAATATATAGAACACTTTTAATACCGGATTATAAAGGATCCAGTCTTAAAAGTATGACCGGTGGCAATTTCGTAAATATATAGAACACTTTTAAGACTGGTTGTTTCAAACAACTGGTCTTAAAAGTGTTAAAAAATATATATATGACCGCAATTTCGTAAATATATAGAACACTTTTAAGACCGGTTGTTTCAAACAACCGGTCTTAAAAGTGTAAAAAAAAAAAAAAAAAAAGACGGTGGGAATTTCGTAAATATATAGAACACTTTTAAGACCGCTTGTTTCAAAAAATAGGTCTTAAAAGTATACTTTTAAGACCGATTGTTTCAAAAAATCGGTCTTAAAAGTGTTATATGACCGGTGGCAATTTGGTAAATATATAGAATACTTTTAAGACCGGTTGTTTCAAAAAATAGGTCTTAAAAGTGTTACTTTTTTTTTTTTTTAAAAGCTAAATTTGCTAAACCTGTTAAGTCCGAGAGTCTACTTTATCTTCTTGGTGATATAACTTTTACTTAGTTATAGATTCAACGAGTGTCTCAAAAGCCTCAACGGACTGGGATTAGATGCTTATAATTACATGCTTATACCTCTAATTAGAGGTATAAGCATATATTTTTTAATTTTTTTTAATTTTTTTACATATTGTATTTGTTTAGATTTAAATTATATGATACTTTCGAGATGTTTTTGGCACCCAAGTATCTCAAATTAATTAATTTCCGGTTCGTATTTGTCTATAACACCAAGATTATGGAAATTAATTAATTTGAGATACAGGTACAAAAAACATCTCGTAAAGCAAAGATATAATTTAAATCTAAACAAATACAATATATAAAAAAATTAAAAAATATGCTTATACCTCTAATTAGAGGTATAAGCATGTAATTATAAGCATGCTATGTGAACTCTTCAAGTTAAATCCTTAGCAAGAATGTCATCCTCTTCCTTTAACCTACTCGCAATCTTCGTAAGTCATTCCAAGAGCCATACAATCAAATCCTTAGCAACGTTGGTGGTGAGATGCTTCGAGGTTTTTACGATAGCGTCAACTCCAATCCTCAGCAACAGTGAAAGCGTACTACTTCGAGGATTCTAGACGACGGCGGCTCCTTCCTCTTCGATCTATGGCTCCTCTCACGCCTTCTTCGCACAGACCCGGCTTAAAATCAAACCCAGATCTCTTCTTGCGTAAGTCTGTTTATTCCTACCTTGACTGCTCCTACTCAGATCTGGACTTTGTAAGTGGAGCTATATACCCAAGAGGGGGGGGGGTGAATTGGGTATTTAAAACTTTTCAGTAAATGCTCTGTTTTGAAGCTATAAAAACAGAGGTAAACAAAGTGGGGGAAGAAGAAGATGGACACAAGGATTTATACTGGTTCGGTCCAACTCTTTGACCTACGTCCGGTCCCCTTAAACACTCGGGATTTTCCACTATCACTCAATTACAATTACACACTCGTACTCGGGATGATCCTCTCCCTAGGACTCACTCCCCTTACAAGTTGTAATTGTAAACAATCGATACACACTCGTACTCAAGAGTTATCCTCTCCCTAGGACTAACTCCCCCTTACAAGTTGTACTCGATTTTCCCAATCTCCAAGTCCACCGACTTGAGATTCTTACAATGAATGATATATAAGGAAATAAACTCTCTCTAAGAGTAGATAATGATACTCACCGAAGCTCAATGTATCACAAGATACTACGATAAAAAACTGAAGAAATAAGTGTGAGACTTGAATGATTTTCGTCTTCGCAGTGTGTTGTTGGAAAGACTTGAATGCAACTCTATTTATACTCAGAGATCATTAAATGACCGTTGCTTTCCAAATAGATCCGTTGGAGAAGTTGTGCCAAGGTTAGGAAGTGGTTTTGGCATCTTCTCTCTCTGTCCTTAGCTTAATCCAGCTGGCCAAGAATCTGTGTTGACCTTCTACGAATTAATCCGTTGGAAATACAGTTGCTTGTTGTAGGAAACATTCTTTAATGCTTTGCAACCATGTGCAGGTGGATTAGCCAAAGTTGTGCAACTTTCTGATCAGTGCATTTAATGTTCACAACCACTTTTTGCTTTTTTGCTTTATCACTTTAAAATCATTCTCTAAACCATCCGAAACTCACTAATAAAATCATTAAACATAGCTAAGAATAGTAGAGAATAATCCTGGAAAGTATTAAGATTAAACAAGAATGATTTAAAAAATCGTGTAAATCAAATTTCAAAAACAAATTTTAAACTCGAGTTTTGTTCATCAAAACTCGAGTTTTAAACCGTGCACAAGACCGAACTCGAGTTTCAAGATCCAAACTTGAGTTTGCTTCTTCCAGAGAGCAACATTGCGATTTATGCTTCAAACCAGGTTTTCGATGAAAAACTCAAAACTCGAAGTTTTGACCAAAACTCGAGTTTTGGACTATTGATATGAAAATGTAGTTTTAGTCCAAAACATCAAAACTAGAGGTTTTCATCCAAAACCGGAGGTTTTCAAATCAAGAGAATACGATGCTCTCGGGTTGCCCAAAACTTGAGTTTTTCTTCCAAAACTCGAGTTTTCACTTATAACATGAAAAACTCGAAAACCGTGAATATATCAAAAACCGGCGGTTTTGCAATTGTGAAAACTTGAGTGCTCTCTCGCAGACCAAAACTCGAGTTTTGCTTCCAAAACTCAAGTTTTCACATGTTCATTGAAAACTTAGTGAAAACCGAAAACTGGAGGTTTTAACGAAAAACCGACAGCTTTGCTTTGTTCAGATTTTCTCGAAAACTCAAAACTGGAGTTTTACTTCAAAAAGCGGAGTTTTCCCTTGACAAAGAAAGTTTTTCAGATTTGCAAGAGAAAACTTCTCATTTTGTTTACAATTGTTAAAACATCATCAAAACACATGTAGAACTAACGAGACTTTGATTTTGGTTACTTGAAGTTTTGCTAGCATCGACAAAGAGGATCCCGCTCGATTTAGTTGCTTTAAGTTTGTGATTTTTTTTTGTAGATCTGAACTTCAATTTCACCTCGATTTTATATTTATTTAAATTCGATTTCCATAGTGAATGATTTTGTTTCTTGTTATTTTTTCTTATTTCGGACTTTGTAATAATCCTTTTTGTTTTTCTTGTTGTTGTTGCTTCCAATCTTCTCTTGGTTCTTCATCGCTGATGCGTAAGGACATTCAAAATGTTGCCAGATCTGGTGATTTGGGACCGATTGTTTCATTTGGTTTTTTTTTTTAAATTATTCTGAAACACTTTTAAGACCGGATATTTCAAAAGTTCGGTCTAGAAATGATTTTTTTTAAGACCGGTCGTTTACCATATTTTTAATACCGCCTGGAACAAGACCGGTTCCAGATCCGGTCTTACGAGGTGTCTTTTATCCGGTCTTAAAAGGCTTTTTTGTACTAGTGAGACATGATATTGCCTATGCAGTAAACATGTTGAGTTGCTTTACAAGTAATCCAAACGAGCTTTATTGGAAAGCTATGATAAGAGTATTGGGTTACTTAAAGCAAACTCAAAATTTTGCTTTGCATTATGAGAAACACCCTACAGTGCTAGAAGGGTATTGTGATACAAATTGGATCACTAGCTCAAACGACACAAGATCCACGAGTGGATATGTATTCACCTTTAGTGGGAGTGTTGTGTCTTGGAAGTCATCCAAACAGACTTGCATTGCAAGATCAACTATGGAAGCAGAATTCATTGTTTTAGATAAAGCTGGTGAGGAAGCCGAGTGGCCCTGTAATTTTCTTGAAAACATTCCTAGTTGGCCAAAGCTGGTACCAGCAGTGTATATACATTGTGATAGTCAAGTAGCTATTGGTAGGGCCAAGAATGTTATGTACAATGACAAGTCTAGACATATACGTCATAGACATGATACTGTTAGATAACTACTCTTAAATGGAATCATCTCAATTGATTATGTTAAATCAAAAGAGAATATAGCTAGCGGATTCATTGACTAAAAGGATTCCTAGAGAGTTAGTTAGAAATTTGTCCAAATGAATAGGTTTAAGGCCGATCCATTGTTGATTATTGCAGTAACTCTACCTAGAAGAGTGGAGATCCCACAAACTAGGTTCAAAGAGACAACTAAGTGATGATCGACTATTAACACTGTGGAGATTTTAAACTCATACTCATTCCTAGATAAGATAATGCATATTAATTACACCTGATTCTTATCTTCCTAATATTTCTATCTTGAAAATATTTTCAACAACAGGTGTATGTGTGTGCTGTGGGGGTTTAGGGTTTCTTTTTGATGGGGTGTGGTGTGGTGTGGTGGGGATGGATCTATGCGGAGGCGGTGACGATGATGATGGAGGATTTAGGGACGGTGCCAATTAGTTTGAATGCTTCAATGCCATGGATGGAAGATTGCAAGCATGATACTGAATCTCAAGTTTCAAGGATTCTTCTTACTGATCTTGATTGGTTGGACGTGTTGCCGGTATTGGTGCTCTTCACTTTGTAGCCAATGGATGTTAGGTACTTTCAAAACTGCTTAGAGGATAGCTTTTATGTTACTAAATTTGATGAGACTGATTGATGGTTCAACGAACCCCATCTCTTATGTCGGTCGTGTTTTACGAGTTTTCTTTACCTATTTTTGTATGTTCATTCGAGTTTTTTTCTTCATTCGCGCAGTGGTGGCTCATTGGTTGCCCTTTTTTTTTTTTTTTTTGGTTGCGTTCGGTTTCTTGTTTTCTCACCTAGGTTTGGGTGCATGGTGGTTATATTGTTTTTCTTGTGTGCTTTAGGATTAGAGTTTCGTTTTATTTGCGCTTACGCCTTTTATGTTTTTTTTTTTTTTTTTTTTTTTTTTTTGGACTTACTATAATATTGATTCTTTTATTTAAAAAAGTTATACCAGAGGGAGTACTTCTTTCTGAAAAAAAAAAAAAAGTTAACTAATTTAAAAAAGATTAAAGAAGTTAAATAAATTACATTAAGTATATAAATTTTTTTTTTTCATACCAGTTCACTAGACTTATAAATTGATATAATGTAACGATACACATAAAAATTTCAAAGATGTTATACAACATATACTATAATTAAATAATTTATTTAACTTTCTTAATCTTATAAAACTAGTTAACTGAGTCTTATAGCAAAGGTCGGGTAGTATTTCTCTGTCTTCCCATATTGCTGTTTGTAATTTTGGCTTGTGTAATTAAAAAATTAAAAAATAATGTTTACATATTCATGAAAGAGCTGTCAAGGTGCATAATTACAAATAACTGGCAACTTAATGAATGGAAAATAAAATAATATGCACGCAGGTCAGATAATTTTCTAATCTTTTGCCATTACTTGCACAATAATTACACAAATAGAAAACAGTAAAATAAAAATATTACTCCTTCGGTCCTAATTATAGGACATATTTAACCAATTTTGAGGAGATTAAGGAGATAAGTTAAATTAGTTAATTATACTCATTTTCCTAAAATATCCTTAGATAAATTTAAAATGATATATGTAAAAGTGAATTAACAGTTTATATCCCATACCTATCCGACCTAGAATTTTCTTTTCCGCATGTTTTCTAATTGAAATAATGGTCTACGTGTGTGTGTGTGTGAATTACACACATATATCTACACATATACATGCGTGCGCACACACACACACACATACATATGTGTGTGTTTATATGTCTATATATATTTGTGTGTAGATAGACGCACTTATATACACACCCAGATATATATAGACATACGTATATTTGTGTGTGTATATGTCTATATATATGTGTATGTATGTATGTATATAAATTAATGTCAGCTAGCTGATCGATAAATAAATTAAAATTCAACAATTTAAAAGTTTTATTGGCTGGAAGAGTTTACACACTCAAATACATATACTCACCATAAATAAATTAAAATCCAACAATTTGAAAGTTTCACTGACTGGAAGAGTTTACGTACCCACATACATATACTCACAAAAAACCAAACTCACCAAAAATTAAAATTTTATCCTATAATTAGGATCAAAATCAACTCTTAAATGTTATGATATGATTAAGACAGGGAGTATCATCATATTAATATCAGACGCATAACCTCGCGTGAAAGCTTCAAAGATTTCTCTGTTTCTTCCAAACAATGATTCTTTTCTTCTCTGGTCCATCCCTGACAAAAATCATATTGAGCAACATATATGTCACAGTAATCAAAGACATTAACTTGTCTAAAATTTAAACTAGTTCACAGTTTATTAATCATACTATGATTGAATCAATAGGGTGTGTAACATCATTTTTGGGATTTAGAGTTTCAGTTGTGGTTTATGAGGTAAAGTAGTAATAATAATAACGATAAATATATTAATATAAAAATAATTTACTAAATTTGATTAATTAACAATGATAAATGATAGATAAGAATAATAAGAAAAAGAAAATATATAGGAGAAATATTTTCATGAAATAATCTAATCTATATCTAAATAAAAAGAAAAGAAAGAGATGGTAGAGAAAGAATATATAAATATCATTTTTTTTTTTAAAATTTTTTTTTTTTTTTATAAAAGGGTCAAAACTTAATTCTTTGACACAGTGAACTCCACAGAAAATCGAAATCTACAGGCAATAGGACAACAACCTATTTGCAATTGTTATAAAAGATTTATGGGTAAGCAGGTAAGGATTGAAGATACAAGAAACTCACTAACTTTATTCAACTTGTCCCTCACATTCTGTAATAGTTGGGAAAGCTGACCTTCCCATTTATAGAACTCCAACACTTTGTTGTTAAGTATCTTCCCAGCTACCTGCAGATCAAAACTAAAAACTAAGGGGAAGAATGCCATGACTCTTGAGTTAAGGACAAAATAGTATTATTGACTATAAAATCACTGAAATAAAAACCTGAAACATCATAAAGCTACATCGTTATCAGAAGAACCAACACTGGCGTGAGTTCCATTATTGCTGGAAACACAGTCACTCAAAACCAAAACAGATGGGAAGCCATATATTCAAAATGTTGGATAGTAATTCCTTCTTAATAACTCAGAGATGTATTGGGAATTTCATGGTTCAAGCCTTTCACGCTAGGTTGGGTCAGTCAAGAAGAGTAAGAAGGTAGAAAAACAAATGACAAATAGTAAATTCGCTTCAAAACTCTATAAAGGACCGTAAATTTGACAGTTAGACGGTTATCCTTACTGGCCTCCAAAATATAATAACTTGGTGCATGAATTGACATAACAAATAAAAGCAATCGTCTTTCTACTCAAATCTTCCTTGTTCTATCATATTCAGAATCATGTGTGGAGTTTATGCTAAAGGAGATGGACCAAAGAACCATTAATTGAATCACATTATAGACGTGCCAAGCTACAAGTGAGACTTCTAATTAAACCAGCCAGTTTGTTAGATTTTATTAAATCTCAAGTGACAATTTTGATGCATATGATCCGTTACCTTCTTCCCAATCATCCTACCACCAGCCGAATGGCCAAAGTATATGTTGTAGAAGTGGCAAATAAATGCCTGAGGATCCTTCGCTGATAACTCCAGCAGATACTGTGAAGAGGTGAGACCAGGTGAAGAAGGTTCTGGAATGGTATGACCTTGCTCCCTGAACCATTCCAGATCTTTTGTCAAGGTCACGGACCTTTCCATTCCTGTATTCCTGAATTCAGCATCTACATTATGAAAATAAGAATTTCAGCATTCAGCCACCAGAACCGACAAGATAAAATATACAAGAAGCTTCACATATATGAAGATCAAGGAACATCAACTTATGGGTCATGCAAACACTAGCATACAGAAATGGCTTATATTGCTGGGTTTTACCTAGTCTTCCTTTAGTGGATCATGGTCCAAGCTCAATACGAGGCTTCAATGAGAATAAGGAAAAATATGGATGAAGACTTAAATATACCCACTTTGTTTAAATTGATTAAGTGGGAATAGTTACACACGTGGAATGAGGGAGTAAGTTCCATATGGGAATACATGACTCCTAAAATTAAGACTCCTCTGGTCCTATATAAGATAAGAGGAGTAGAGAGAATTTTTTTTTTTTGGGTTCTTTTAACAAGGCAATCATTAGAGTTTTGAGATGAACGTGCAATTTAATTTTTTTTTATTTATTATTGTATTAACTTTATTTTTATTTTTTATATTAAATAGGGGTGAAGTTGAAAGGTTATTGAATTTTATGGCAGAGTTAATAAAATTTAAAATTTTTCTTGGTTTGCATGAAAAATGTTTGAAATGCCCAGTAAATAAGACTAGATATAGAGGAGTAATACTAATATGGTAAGTTGCCCTTGGTTCTCTCTCTTCTCTTCCGGTGTATCATAATGAGTCCTAGATATCATTTGGATTCGCATGGGCTACCGGGTTGCTTAGTCGGACTTCTAGGTATAGCCCGATTCCTTCTAATATAAATGAAGGCAATAAGTTCTAAAAAAGAGGAAACTATAATGATGATCAACAGAAAACAAGTCTCAAATATAAGGGTTTGTTACTCAGTCGTTTTTTATAGGCTGAGTGGGAAAGAGATCAGGTATGCTCACATTGTTCACGGCTCTCTTTGGCCCTCTAAATTCTCATTCTCTAACAGTAAACTTTGAAGTGAGAATGGACTAGCCTCAAAAGCTATATAGATTAATTACTTACAAAACTGGGTGCGTGGGAGTGGTAAAATTCAAACTGATAAAACGTGTATTCAGTTATAACCCAGCAAGGGTGTTTGCGATCCATGTTGTCAAAATTGAGTTTTTATGTAAATACAGAAGGATGTGGTAGAAACGTAAATCATAGAAATCACATGAAACATATAATTTCTACTTTCTACTACTTAAAGTCAGGGCTCAAAATTATATATATATATACACACACACATGCGATTAAAAAAAAAAAATCATAAATCACTACTCAAAATTTAATGAACAACTTCATATTTAAAAGATATAAGTTATATAACTATATAAAACATTAAAAAAAAACTTCTGTTAAAAAAATTTATGTTGAAAACTTACGTTTACTATGGAAATGCCTTAAAAACTATACATAACTATCCAGTTTCCACTCTCCCGTGATCCCAAATCCAATATACATTATGAAAATAAGGTTTTCAACTTTTTATTCTTTTTTCGGACAAAAATTTTTTCATCCTTTTTTTTGTTGGTTAAAGTAAAAACTGTAAAAACGTACATGTTTGAGTGGAGTTTCTACCAGTTTCTATTCAGGATAGTTTTTACTTGCGTTTTAATATATATAACCCTAGTAAAAATGTAATAACAATAATATTGTTTGCCACAAACATTTTACGTGATTCAAATTTTAATCAAAGCGTCGAATAAAAACTTTCAATCACAAAGAATATCTCCCACCATCGTTATACTGAAATTCCAAAGAGTTGTTATTGTTAGAAGTATTAGGTGGTTAGTGAATTAGTTAGGGCCCTAGTCTATATAAGGGGTCTTAACTAATGAGATAAGAATGAGTGTTAGAGAGAGGTTAACTTGGGTCTCTCTCTCTAGAGAGGGAAGTTCATCCTAAATCCCTATTATTAGGGTCCCTATTATTAGGGTTTGTTGATTAGAGATAATCCTTATGGGTTACTCTTTGTATGAGCTTATTGCTCTTGATTGTTATACCCTTATGGGTTAGAGCTTATTGCTTTTTGTTGTTAATACAATTTGGTTCTTCTTCATCTACATTCTTTCTCCTATCTTCTCAAACTATACATTACTTTACATGGTATCAAAGCCCTTGGTTATTTGCCACTGGATCCGGGTTGTGAATCAAGAATTCAGGTTGGGTCCAAGAAAATCTACCATCCACAGTTCAAGATTGGAGCCCAGGCAGAAATTCAAGAACCCACTTTGAAATACAAGAGAATATTTTCAGGTTTGGGCCGATTCTCTCAATGTGTTTGAACCCACATTTCTTTTGATTAGTTATGTGTTCAATGCTGCATTCAAGAAGGCTCAAATTCAAGAAGAGGCCCCAGATTACTTTTCACTCTCTCATATTGGTTCGATCGTGTTGTCAACTTGGTGTTCCATAAATTTCACCCTAAATTTCATGATCTTGCCGGTTCAATCCCTGAAGATTAGCAAGAAAATTGAGATTCTTGATCAGGACGATGATTCCTCTCTGTGCCAAGCTCTTGACCAGAAATCTTGATTGAGATTAAATTTGCTTCCAGAATTGCTAGCTGTGCCGAGATTCTTGGTCGATTCATTTGGCATCTTTAAATCCCAAAATTTGATTTCACATCACTGATATAGCTACCCATTTTATGAGTCAAGATGATTTCAGTGGATTGTTGTTGGCGCAAGTTTTATTGGAATTGAGATCAAGAATCTTGGTGAGGAGAAGAATTAATGTTGCGGGATGATGGAGGATTATCGTAAGGCTCTTGAACGCAATTCGAGTTTGGATGAAAAACAGGTGGATCATGAACTGTGAATCAGATTTAACTCCAGGCACTAGCTTCTTCGGGGGGCAACTATTCATGTCACATGATTCAACTTCACCAAGCTTATTTCTCATGGCTCAGTAAAGAATAAATTGAGGCAATGATCGCAGAGACTAAAGCATGCCAAAAGTCAAGCATTTCAGAATTGGATATTGAGAAGAATATTTTGTGATTGAAGCAATCTTTTGTATTATTTTTGTTGATTGAAAATTGTTCAATTTAATCCACCTTACCTCCTTATTTTGTGTTCTTCAAGTTGAACACTTTTTAGCTAAATAGTGTTCAACTTGAGGAGGGGTGTTAGAAGTATTAGGTGGTTAGTGAATTAGTTAGGGCCCTAGTCTATATAAGGGGTCTTAACTAATGAGATAAGAATGAGTGTTAGAGAGAGGTTAACTTGGGTCTCTCTCTAGAGAGGGAAGTTCATCCTAAATCCCTATTATTAGGGTCCTATTATTAGGGTTTGTTGATTAGAGATAATCCTTATGGGTTACTCTTTTGTATGAGCTTATTGCTCTTGATTGTTATACCCTTATGGGTTAGAGCTTATTGCTTTTTGTTGTTAATACAATTTGGTTCTTCTTCATCTACATTCTTTCTCCTATCTTCTCAAACTATACATTACTTTACAGTTATAATAGAAAGAAGCAATATTCCACACACACACACACATATATATATATATATATATATATATATGCGCGCAACCATTCAAAATTAATTCATAGAAGCAACAAATCAACGACAAGAACATCCAGCCAACATATATACTAGAGATCAGAGATCATTAATAAAACTAGGGGAAAAAAAATCAAGAGTTATATATCACATCCGTACGTAACCATTCAAAATTAAATCACAGATGCAACTCACAAGCAGGAAAAGCAGCATTATCGACGATATTGTCCAGTGTATCAAAAACCAATTTGCTATCCACAAGAAACCTCAAAAAGCCCTCAACTGTGGGTTCCCACTTGGCGACCGCTCGCTCCTCCGGCTGAGTGGCGCACTTCTCTCCCTCCTTAGCCTGCTCCTTCGTATGCAATTTCATTGACGCAGACTTCATCTCCTCCACAAAACCCTTCGGCTCACCGGAATGACGCGTCTCGGCACTCTCGGCTGCCGCCACCGTTGCCGGCACAGTAACAGCCTTCAATGACAACATCTTCGAAATCACTAGAGGAGACCGGAATTTCACAGATAGCCAACCTTCTTTGCGATTGCGAAGATTGAACTATGGTAGGATTTTGAAGATGTGCGCTGGTATGGGGTCCAATATAAATAGTTTAAATTGACTGATTGAGAGAAGCTGCGTTTCAACTTTGGCGGGAAGGGCGGAAGCAGGTCAGCTTCGTTAGTGTATAAACACTCAGGTTAAGGTGTAGATTGGCCAACAAATATTTACACCAGGAGCATCACCCTGCACAAAAAATTTTTATGTAGAACAAAAATACTAAAAATCTTTAAAAATGTAAAGTTAGCACAACGTCGTTAGAAAAAAAATTAATGTCCCTTAAAATCACAAACTCTTAAGGGTTAAGGTGCAAATTGACCAATAAAGTTTTGCTTCCCAACACAAAAAAATTACTCCAGAAGCGTCTGGTACAAAAAAGTTTTACTCTAGAAGCGCTTACAACAAAGTTTTTAAGTGGATCTAAAATATTTACTCGTTACATTTGTGATTTTTTTGTTACATTCATTCTTTAACCCTAATGCACATGGTTGGGGGTTCGGGCAAGGGTTTACAACCGTCGAATTTTGGTGGAGTGCATATGAACTTGCCCAGGCAAGTTCGACAACTTACTACCCTTACTCAAAATAAAATCTACTCGTTACATTTGTGGTTTTTTTTTTTTAAAAAAAAATTATATTCACTCTTTCTAACCCAAATACACATGGTTGGGGTCCGGTTAAGGATTTTCAACAGTCAGATTTTGGGTGGATTGCGCATGGACTTACTCGGACACGTTCGAAAATGAAAACTTTTAAGGGTGCTCGGGTAAGTTTTCGAACATGTCCGGGCAAGTTCATGTACAATCCACCCAAAAGCCGACTGTTGCAAATTCTTTCCCGAACCCCCAACCATGTGTATTGGCATTATTAGAAAGAGTGAATGCACAAAAAAATCACAAATATAACGAGTACATATTTTAGATCCACTTAAAAACATTTTTGTGCTGGGCACTCTTGGAATAAAATTTTTTTGTGCTGTGCACTCCTAAAGTATAGCTTTGTTGTCCATTCTACACCTTAGTCCTTAAAAGTTTGTGATTTTAACGAACATTGATTTTTTTCTAAGGGCGTTGTGCTAACTTTACATTTTTAAGAGTTTTTTTTGGTATTTTTGGTCAATTTACAACTTTTTTGTGTTGGGTGCTCATAGAGTAAAACTTTGTTGGCCAATCAACACCTTAACCCTAAAAACTAATTGACTTTTTTAAAAGAAAAAAATTAAGAAAATTAAATAAATTATTTTAAAATATTTATATTTATTTTTTATACCAAATTAATTTAGTGACTTATAAATTGATATAGTAGTATAATCAAATACTATACGATATATGATATGATTAACTAACTTATTTAACTTTATTATTTTTTTTTTAAATTCAATCATGTCTTGTACTTGAGGGAGTAATATTTAGTATGAAATATTATTTGGGAATATATAGGCTGTAACGTAATTAAAATATAGTACAAAAATATCTATATATAATTTGCAACGACAAAATATTTAAATAAAATATTATCCTATGTACTTAATATCAGAGCAAGTTTTAAATGGAAAATATATGGAGTATAAGGGCAAAAAAAGAAAAAAACAAAAACCATATAAATTAGGAAAAATCTCATATAAAGCCGCTTAAAATAGAGAAATTCTAAATCAGATTGTTAATCCCAACAAATCCTTAATTAAGTTATAGATTTAATTTGAGATTTCAAAATTGAGGTAAATTGACTTTATTACACTTTCCTATATCCTCTTTCCTCTTAAGAGAATTTAATTGCTATTTAACTTGGTTTTTTAATAAGTGTGTATATATATTAAAATTAATACATAATAAAATAGAATATAATTCATTTAAATCAGAGGAGTTTTTGTGTTCGAAAGAATGATTAAGGATGTTTTGAATCAAAAAAATAAAATAAAAAGAAATGCATAACACCGATATCAATTAAATGTTTTTATTTAATATCTTGAATAAAAATTTATTTTTGAAAGAACACAAATTAGTTTTTTGTCAATAAAAAAATCAATCTTTATTAATCACACAATTCTTACTTATGCGATATATAGCTTGGTTTTTTCACGTAACTAAATATTTTTTTAAAATCATTAATGAAAATTTTTGATATGCAGTTTGCTCTATCACACAAGTTATTTTTATTTATTAACATAGTCAATTTTTCTTCTCATTGAACAAAAAATCAAGTAAAACAATAACTTTTTTATTCTCAATGTTCAATTACAAATCATTTAATTAATATTGAGGCTGATACTTTTTTTTAATTATTCCGGATCATTCTTCCCCAAAACATAAAATTTCTTTGATGTAAGTTAATCATATTTTATTATACTATATATTAATGTTTATATATATTTACACTTATTGTAAAAATAAGTTATAAATCATTGAAACCCCTTTAAGATGAGAGAGGAGACTATGAGAGGTAAGTAATGTCATTTAATCTAGATTTTGAAATTGTAAATTGGATCAATAACTTAATTAAGAATTTATTAAATTTACCAACCTCATTTAAAATTTTTCTATTTTAATTAGCTTTGTATGGGATTTTCCCTATAAATTATTGCATGCAAGAATCTAGATATTCAGTTATAAAATAACATACTAAAATTAGTTTACTGTGTATGCTAAATTCAATCTCTATCCCTTTAATATTACTATTTTTTATTATCTCTCCCTTATTTAGTATTTTATAAGATATACTACATTAATTATGGCCTTAATCCTCATCTCTCAACCTTGGTGATGACATCTATATAGGTGCAAAGTAAATTATATCAAAGTTCAACAATCCTATTTAAAATTTTAAAAATATATAGGAAGTTATGTAACTATAATTAAAGATATATTGAAAATTAGATAATTACCTATATAAGATTTGTTCATTCAAATTGTTAAAAAAGTATGGAAATTATTAGATATGTCTAACGGATGCTGTCATGTGGCACACATGTAGACATGTGACATGTTACATATCAACCTGTCAACAATATCCCTTTTATTTTATAAGTAATATATATAGATAGTTGATAAGAAATATATAATCTATAACCCGATTTTAAATTTGTCAATTCTTATATTATAAAAATGATATGGGTGATATGTGAACGATCTGTTCAGCATATTTAGTTAATTAATTGTTAAACTTAATCTAAATAATAAATGGGAAGAAACTACTACAACTTCAAAACTTTCAAGGCCACCTTACTCTTAAAAAAATAATTTTGTGAGAACCTTCCTCTTTTTTAACAACTTTCTTGGAGTAAAATTGGATCTTAAATCTAGGTATTATTTCTCATCTGAAGGTTTTGGTTTGGTATCTCTCTTGTGATATGATAGGATATTATTTCATGTGTTATATTTTTAAAAATATATGATGGGATATATATTATTTTATATTTTCAAGTATCATATGATAGGATATTTCATCGGGAAAAATCACAATATAAATTATTGCATGCACGAATCTAGATATTCCTAATCGGGAAAAATCACAATATAAATTATTGCATGCACGAATCTAGATATTCCTTTTCTTGGGCGTAAAAATTGGATCGGATCCGAGGAGGATAGTTAGTGTCTTCTTCTCTCAGATGTGAAATATAGAAATATTCAGTTTTTGACCAATTTAGTAGTAATATTCATTCACGTATTTAAAAAAACAAAAAAAATAAACAGTTCACTATTATAAGGAAAAAAAGACAGATAAATACTTCTCAAATTTACAAAAACACAAATCAGTTCCCAAATGAAGAAATCTCATATCAATCTAAAAATAGCAGTTTGAAATTTGAGATGGTTGTTAATCAATATTAGAAAAGGTAAAGACAAGCCAGAAAAGAGAATAATTAATAAAACACACCAACTATCAAGAAAAAATAAGAAAAAACCAACAAAAATACTATTTGAATTACTTGGATTTTAAAATGTCTATTTGACTAGGACAAATAAATAATCTAGTCGGAATATGATATTTTTAACTTTGAGTGTTGAGAATTTGAGTATATAAATTAGCAACTTAGATAGAGAGATTGACAACTTTAGCTTCCCAAGTTATCACTGTGTATACTAAGGTTATTAAACTCGGATAGCCACCGAACCGGTTGGGAGTCTTGGGTCAAACGTCGGTGGATCACCCGGAGTCAAACTAGAGCTAACCCAAGGCCAAATCGGTGAGAAAGTTAAAATTTCAGGGTTATTAATATAAAATTATATAGAAAATTTAAAAAAATTGATTTTTTTTTTGTTAAAAATTAAATAGGGTTAATGCCCAGATTAAACCGGTTTACTGAGCTAGTTATTTGGTTTTTTTGAAACAGTCCGGTCCTGTGTTTAATAACACTAGTGTATACCCAAGTTGTTAATTCTTATTCTTAAGTTATCATTGACTATATTCAAGTTATCAACATCCAAACTTCAAAATCATAGATTCCAACCAGATCACCTATTTGTCCTTTTGTTTATTTAGTAGACATCTTGGAATTTTTGTAATTTAAATAGTATTTTTATGTTATTTTTCCGACTATTAACTAAAACATAATAGTGTGTCAGCGGCTAGTTGGGTGGTTATCTAAGAGAGGTAAATTGGGTATCTCAAATTTTTATACAAATGATAAATATAATTGCGCAGGAGTTGAATCACTTGAATGTAGAGAGTGAAAACGTGAATACCCTGTAGAGAGAGAGAGAGAGAGAGAGAGAGAGAGAGTGTGTAAATGGAATAATGGATAGAAAGATAAATCCTTGATTAAAAAAAAAAGAAATACAAAGAAAGATCATGGGAAAATGATGAAAAATATCACCTAAATTTTAAAATCATGTTGACAACAATAATAATGAGATTAACAAGAACAAAATAGCAATTGATGACTCATTTTGTTGCGAAATCATCTCTTTAGTATTTTGAAATTCAAGTAGTATTTTTTTGGGGACTTTTCCAAACATCAATCTCATGATTTATCCTGGTTCAATTCCTATGTCCAAATCTCACATGGGTAAATACTCTTCCCTGTCTTTCTTTTATATATATATATATATATATATATAACACCAAAATAATGTGATTCAAAATGTTAGTTAAAAATAATAATTTTTAAGATATGATTTTTTCTTTCTTTATAAAGAGACTACATTAGAGATAATGACAAAAATTTACTACCACATAGAGACATATTTAAAGAGGGTAAAATTAAAAATATTGATTTAAAAATTCATACAATATATATATATATATATATATATATATTAGGGACCACCTACACACACACACACTAGGGCAGACAATAAGCGGGTTGGGCAACTAGTGACTTTTCTCATCAATATCAATGACCCTTTTTCCTTAGGGAGCTACAGACCACATTTTATTTTCTTGATCGGTGATATAGAACACTTGTTTCGCCACTTGTACGCCGCCATTATAAAAGGTTCATCTCCAAAACTTCTACCATTGATATCGACTAATGTAAATCCTAGTTGATCAATCGAACACCATTATTAACATTAACCCATTTGCATTTGAAAATGGGAAATCTAATTTTCACATAGTCCACCTCCCAAATCTCTTTAATAACCCCATAATATGGCATGACTGCCAATAAAGGCCTCTTGTCTTTCAAACTGGAGAAGTGCATAGATTCAACCTCTAACATAACACCACCATTCTCGACATTTGTGCTCCTATAATCTAGGGACTTCGTGTAAAATGTATAACCATTGATCACATATGAATTCCAACTTATGACATCAACCTAGGACCACGTGCTAACCATTTGATTGTATCGAAACACATTCCTCTCCCTCGACCTTTTGTTTGAACTAGTTTGCAAAAGTTCGGTTATGCTCCCTAATCAACCTTTGTTCGGTCATTCGATGATTTTCTTTCCTTTGGCTTCTTTATGTGCAACTATCGGCTTGAACTTCATCAACATTATTCAAGATGTATAAGTGGACTTGTGACAATTCATCAGGATCCACACTCTTTATTGAAGCCCCTCATCTACCCCCTTCAGCATGCTGATGTTTTGGAAGCCCAATATGTCTTACTTTGGCCAAATAATTTTGACAAAATTCCATGGCTTCTTCAGAAACATATTTCTGAACAATAGATGCTTCTGGCCGGTATGCGTTCTTCACATACCCTTTTAGGAATTTCATAGATCTTTCAATTGGGTACATCCACCGTAAATGGATAGGGCTGCACAACTTTATCTCCCTTACTAGATGAACAATTAGATGAACCATGATGTCAAAAAATGTAGGAACAAAAAGCTTCTCAAGGTGGCACAAGATAAGATATCCTTCATTCGCCAATTCATCCAACTTTTCAATCTCGAAAACTTTACTACTAACCTCATTGAAGAAGAAACAAAGTCTAGTCAAAACGACCCGAAGATCATATTCGGCGATACCTCGAATAGCTATTGGGAGTAGTTGTTGCATCAAGACATGACAATCATGAGACTTTTAGCCTACTAATTTCAAGTCCTTCATCGATACAAGCCTCTTAAAATTTGAAGAATACCCCAAGAGAACTTTTTTGCCATGTAAACACTCACAAAAACTTCGTTTCTCATACTTAGATAAAGTATGAGAAGCCGGGGGACAATAAGTTCTGTTATCATGTGGCCTTGGATGTAACTCTTCACGTATTCCCATTGCTATCAGATCCAATCTTGCCTTCACACCATCCTTGGAACTACCTTGTATGTTGAGAAGCGTGCCGACAATACTATCACATACGTTTTTCTCCACATGCATGACATCAATACAGTGTCTCACATCAAGATTGCGCCAATAGGGAAGATCGAAGAATACAGATTTCTTTTTCCATATATTTGTTTCTTTTATACTCTTTACAGTCTTACCGAAGATGACATTGATATTTTTCACCTTTTCATATACTTGCTCCCCAGTCAATGCCATGGGAGCATCTTCATACTCTTGGCCACCAAAAAAGGATTTCTTTAATCGACGATATGGGTGGCCCCGTCTAAGAAATCTCCTATGTCCAAGATAAACTATCTTTCTTCCATGTTGAAGTTGATGGTAGCATTTGCCTTCTTCACAAACCGGACATGCTTTATGGCCTTTTACACTATACCCTGACAAGTTCCCATATGCTGGGAAGTCGTTGATAGTACAAAATATCATGGCTTGCATTTTAAACACCTCCTTCTTGAAAGAGTCATAAACGTCGACACCTTCTTCCCACAACTCCTTCAAGTCTTCGATCAAGGGCTCAAGGTAAACATCAATGTCATTTTCGGGTTGTTTTGGTCCGGAAATCAATATAGACAGCATGGTGTACTTTCATTTCATGCATAACATAGGAGATAAGTTGTAAATAATCAGGAGTACAGGCCATGAACTATGTATGCTAAGGCTTCCATATGGATTCATGCCATCCGTGTTAAGGGCAAGCCTAAGGTTCCTAGGTTCTTCACCGAAGTTGGGAAATAATTGATCGATTTTCTTCCATTGAGAAGAATCGGCTGGATGACGAAGCTTTCCATCAGAAATCCTCTCATCTACATGCCACTACAAATTTTTTGCATCATTTTCATTCGCAAACAACCACTTGAACCTTGGTATGATTGGAAGATACCACAACACTTTTGTAGGCCCCTTATTTGACTTGTACCTTGGGGTTTCACATATCGGACAATTATGCTTCTCTTCAAACTCTTTTCTATACAACACGCAATCATTCGGGCATGCATGGATCTTTTTGTACTCCATCTCCAGTGGACAAAATATTTTCTTAGCATCATAGTATCGATGCGGCAACATATTATCATCCGGAAGCATGTCCTTAAAAGCCTCAAGCATTTCAGAAAAACTCTTGTCGCTCCATCCATGATGTGCCTTCAAGCTTACCAATTTCAATACAGCGTTCAACAATTGGTATTTTATACACCCACGGTATAGCGAGGTCTCTGCATCACTGCACATATTACCATATGCATGTGATTGATGAAAATCCTCTTCTCCTACATCACGAATAATGTCCTCTATGCGATCATCCATATCCGTGTCATTATCATCAAAGGCCACTTCCCCATGTTGAGACCCACTTGGTATTTTTTCACCATGCCATACCCATACTGTATAAGTCTTACAAAATTCTTCACAAATTAAATGTGTGTATAACTTGAAGACTTAATCGCCTCTCATTCACACATTTTACACAAGGGCAATAAAACTTCCCACTATCATCATGGACATTTTGTTTAGCAAATTCTATAAAGTCCCTCAACCCATTCTGATATTCAACACTCGTCCATTTAGCATTTATCCAACTATGATCCATAGTTGAATTCCTATAGACGGAAAGATTTAACATTTATGACCAAAAAAATTGACACTTGCATATAAAATAAGGCAACACCAAATGCATATTTATGCTCAATGTTGGTTATGTCTTTTCTTTTTTTTTTTTTTTAACGGAGAAACTTGCCCATTAAATGCATAATGAAGAATCAATTTTGGTCATAAATGTATCACAGTGAAGTCAAGAAGCAAAATAAATGCATGACGAGGAAATTAAATGCATCGCGTGAAGGTCTTGTGGACTCACCTGTAGCATATAAATTCAAATGCGCTTCCTGAGTCTTGCTTCTCCCGCCATGAACGTTGATGTTGCAGACAGCAAGAGTACCCTAAAAACATTTGTTGGTCAGTTGGGTAGGTTTAAAGTGCAAATATAATCTTCAAAATACAATATTCATTAACAACAGAGAAACCCACAAGAACATTTAATCGATTTCGTTCAACCCATGAAAAACCTAGAACGATAAGCAGGAAAATCATAAAGTTATATAACCGAAACACCTCTTACAGCTTGGTCTATAGATGTTTAGCTAAGAAACCAGAAAGTGATTGTCGAGAGAGCAATGCGAAGCATCGATGGAGCAACACACAAAAAGCGGAGACGTAACCCGAGTAATCGGTTTCAAGACGACAAGAGAAGTTCGAGAGAGGGAAATTTAATATTCGCGTGTGAGAGACATGTTTTAGTATCTTGGATTTTATTAAGACCGATTAATTATAACGTATCCGGTCCTAAAGATTTTTTATTAATATAATTTTTAAGTCCTAAAAGTCTACAATTAATTCAATTACTTTTCAGACCAAATTCTTATCCTGTATCCGGTCTGAAATATATAGCTAAATTTTTAAGACCGCAGTTTTATAATACTCCAGACCTAAGTTTTTATTATATGTGTAGATTTTATTAAGAATGGTTAATTAGAAAGTAGCCGGTCCTAAATATATAACTTTTTAAGACTATAGTCTATGAAAACTTCGGTCCTAAATTCTCAATTTTTTTTATTTTTTTCAAGAAAAAAGTATTGGCTTTGGCGATCGCAGCAACTGAATGAATAAAAATTAAAGGAAAAATGGAGTTTAATTTCTTTAATTACTGGAGAATATGAACAAAAAATTAAAAAGACACAAGCTTAGTTCTTAATGCTACATATATTACTTGAATATGCACGTACACAAGAAAAAATATAAAAGAAAAACAAGCGAGAAAATTATCAAAAACAAGAATCGACTATATATACATCCTAAAGCTTATTATCCTTCAAAACCTTGGAGATATCGGCGTGAACAACATTAACTTCCCGCCGGATATCAGCAAGTTCCTATCTTATTCGCATCAGCGCATCATGGTCTGAAGGCTGGGACGGTGTGGCAATCTCTTCATCATCCGAAGAAATAACAAAGGGTCCAACGACCGAGACTCTTCTATCTCAATAGAACGCACTCTCGCCGGAGGAGGTGCACCGTATAACGATCTACGGAAGGCACGAGCATCACGAGTAAGTCTACCCCTACGAGCGGTTCTCTTGTATCTAACCATGGTTTGAGCACTTGGGGCATGCAGAGAGGTATGAGGAGTTAATAAAGGAGAGAGTAGTTCTCCCCTTCCCAGATGGCCACGTACGTTGTTTGGAGTTACGAGGTAGTGAAGATAATAAGTTAGAGGTACTTTAAGAGCGGATTTTATAAATATACGGTCCTAAAAGTCTATTATTTATTTTTTTAATCAATTAAATTACTTTTAAAACTGACATTTTATCATTTATCCGGTCCTAAAATTCATTAATTTTTTTCAATTCAATTTTTTTAAGTAATATTTTTTCCTGAAAAAATAGCCACGTACGTTGTTTGGAGTTACGAGGTAGTGAAGATAAATAAGTCAGAGGTACTTTAAGAGCAGATTTTATAAATATGTGATCCTAAAATCTATTATTTATTTTTTAATCAATTAAATTACTTTTAAGACCGACATTTTATCGTTTATCTGGTCCTAAAATTCAAAAAAAAATCAATTCACTTTTTTTAAGTAATATTTTTTCCTGAAAATATATTAGTTTTAAGAACAATCTTTTACAATATCCGGTATTAAATTAGATAGCAGAGTTGTATTCCTACACTCTGTTCAAATGAATGAATCAGAGTCTCTTCGGCTTCCAGATAAGCTTCCCAACTAGGCGTCTCCTCGTATCTGATGAACTATGCGTCTCCTCATTAAAGTTTCCGCGTTTCACATTGTTCAGGATGTGATTTCTATTTAAACGCTTTGTTACTTTACGTTCTTCACATTCTTCTCCATCACTTCTACAACCAAAAACGGTAATGGCTGGTCCACGACCACGAGGTCCTCAACCACCACGAGATCTCCTATTCCTCTTAATCCTCTTCCTCCTCCGTACCCTCCTCCTTCGCTGCCTCCGCAACCGTCCTTCAGATAGATGATGCACTACCTCCTGGCTCACGTCGATCACATAGGCCGACGATTGGGCTAGCTTTTTCAGGTCTACAACGCTGTCAACAACAAGCTGAACGCGGTACTGACGCCCAGGACGTTGAGTACAATGCTTTAGATGACGACGTCTCCGACGACTCCCTCCCTTCCGACAATGATGGGGAGGAGTAAATGTTTTTATATTTTTTTGTACTGCTCTGCTGCACCCTACGGGGCAACAAAAAAAAAATAAATAAATGTTTTTGCTTTCCATTTCGATCGCCTTTCGTTTTCATTATCTTCTTTCATTTTCCGACAAAAAGGAAACAAATAAAACATTGCCCTCGTGTGTGATCAACATTAAAAAATGCGCAAAATACAGTTAAGATCGACCATACAAAACAAAAAACATCTTTTACCTTATTCGAATAAAAACAAACACAGTGACAATTCTTCTCAAGGTTGGACCGTCATTGTCATCGGTTTTACCTCGCCCTGATTTGAAACAAAGTGTCCTTTTCAATATCTTCCTTCTTTTTCGACAAAAAGAAAAGAGACAAAGAAAAGGAAACCGATAATGCTGCTCAAAATCGGGAGAGGTAAGATCGACTACAATGAAGGACCTAGCTTGAGCGAACGCCGAGACCTCGTTTTCTTGAACCCTAATGATTTGTCTGAAAAGTGAGTGAACATTTCTATTTAAAGGAAGACTATTAAGACCGACATTTAACAATTACATGGTCCTAAAAGTTAAGCCATACTTAAAAAAAAAAGACTTTTAGGAGCGGACAGTAAAATAATATACGGTCTCATAATGCTTTTAGGACCGCATGTTTACAATATACGGTCCTAAAAGTCTTCTCATATTTTCTAAACTGAAGACTTTAGGACTGTATGTTTACAATATACGGTCCTAAAAGTCTATCTATACGATCCTAAAAGTTGCATATTTTTTAAACCGAAGACTTTTAGGATAGGATGTTTATTAGGACTTTTAAGACCGGACTTTTGATTAATATACGGTCCTAAAAGTTGAGTTCTTTCTCAAATTTCAAACACTAAATAGATTTATCCACCATCCAATACATTCAGAAACCCAAAATGGACACAAGAAAATTGTTCGAAAAATTAAACAAATTTATTTATTGGATTTTACATTACCTATGTATATTTTACAAATGAATATTGTTCGAAAAAATAAACAAATTTACAAAAGATTATTGTTGCTACAGGATATATTTACAAATGAATTTAGGACATTAATTATTGTCCTAACTTTAAGATCACGTCATACAGATATTCACAAAACACATTGCGTATGTGCTCCACTTCATCATTAGAAAAGGGAGTCAAACATCTGTAACATCAAAGACAGAAACTGAATTAACTTGCGTGCATAATATGTAACATCAAATACATTTACCTTTGCAGTTAATTTAGTCCTTCCTTGCGTGATAATATCATGCATGTGTTTCATGACGTACGGGCCACATAAGTTGGACTCCGGTGGTTGCCGACGGGTCTAAAAAGAACAAGAAATATATATAAGAGCATATATAGCTTACTGACCAAGTTCACAAGGCAGTGTGCCAGTGTACAACTATTGTACCAACCTTTGGTGTGAGCCATTTAGGCTCTTTGGCCTCATACCCACGCTTTTTCTTTACCTTGATGTGGAAGGTCCTCATGGCACTATCATCAAAATCACAAATTTATCAATAATGTTCACTGAAAATTCACAGTAGAGATTTCAGACAAGAGAATCAAAATGACATGCTTACTCGTTGATAGTCTGCGTCAACGTAGGCACCGGATCGTTGTAAGTGGAGCATAAGAAGATAACTTTATGCTCCTCCATGCACATAAGGACCAACTGCCAGTGGCGGCTGAAAATTCACAGCAGTAAAGTACTCAGTGATATATGTAGCAAAATTAAGTGAATTGCAGACATTGTGATATGTACTTGTGGAAGAATGGAAACATGTACACATTTCTTCTCACTTCACACAACCTCTTTGATATGTACTCCTGTCTCTCCTGCATGGATGCTACACTTGCATAGACAAGGCACAAGAATCCAAAATCGTTGCTCCTGCCCTTTTGAACCAATTCTTGATGCAAGAACCTACAATAATGACATCGATCAGGTAATTAATATATATGTATGTGTGTCTAAACGATGAATTTAAATTATGTACTCATAGAAGAAGATACTTACCTCATAAAAATTTGAACAATTGCATAAGTAAGCTCACTTCCACGAAGCAGCAGGGACTCAACATCAATGGTGTCAACTTGAACCGGTAGAGTATTAGAGAGGTCTACTACTTCATTGATAGGCCACGATTTATCTTTAAAATATCCACTCTTCACCATATCGGATATTTTTTTCTCAGCGATCAACTTAGCGATGGGGATTGAGCTTGAGGAGGGGGATGGAGCTTGAGGAGGGGATGGAACTTTAGGAGGAGGGTTTGAAGCTTCAGGAGGAGTAGAGACATGTACAAGCTTCACTGGCCAAGAGATGAAGGTTCCCTTGACATCACTCACAAGTTTTAGTTGATCAGTTGGGAGAGGGAGAGGGAGAGGGAGAGGTGCATCAATGATCAACTTTTCAACTGACACTTTGACTTCATCATCAACCATTTGTTGGTGGTGTACAATTGATCCCAATAGGTTGTGGATAGTCCCTTTTGCAACTAATCGTGCAGGACTCTCACGATTCTCCATATATAGGTCACAAGGTTGCTCGATCGTTCAACAATGCAGCTCCCTCTAGTGCTCTACGCGCAGTGCGCAGTGAATGTGTGAAGGGAACACTTGGTCTCTCGGACGATTGCTCAAAAGCAGCCTCATCGATTCAATTCCTCCCTCATCTGGCTCATCTGATTCAATTCCTCCCTCATTTGGCTCATCTCGGATTGATACCTTTCTTCTTTAGTCGCTGCATCCTCACTTAATTTGGCCACCGTCTGTTCCATCTCCTCCTTGGTAACCATACTTTGTCTATGGCGTTTGGATTTACCAAAGTATTCCTTTAGGCCTACCCATCCTCCAATCCCCCTTACACGCCCACCATGATCCGATTTTCCGGTCGCAACGGTCAGAACATCACTCCTCCCATCTAACACAAAAGATCTCTCTGCTTCTTTCTTTTTAAGATCTTCCTGTAAGATACAGATAACAAGAAGCTTAGTAATGAAACATGTTTATTTACTAAAAAATAACAATAACGACACTTACAATTTTTTCAGCAACTACACGAGTTTGTTCACTCGTGTAGGCGCCGCTTGGCTTTTTCCGAATGTGCAACCACAACTCCTCACGACATATTGGAGATGGTGGATCATGTACCGCAGAAGGACTGGATTCTACTTCATCTTCCAATCTCTTCCGCTTGGCCGCCATCAATTCTTTTTCAGCCTTTTCATATCCGTCGCGAGAAGCCCTATGCGGGCAATCATTCTTTCTCCCTATCTCCGTGCTCGTTCCCTTCTTTCCGTGAATCGAATTGAAAACAACTATTAATTATGAATTCCAGCCATCTCACTAATAGAAATTAGAGAACTTTTGCCTGATATGAACCTCAAACACTAGTCATATTCACTTCATCAAGTTTCAACATTTTATGTAAGGAAGATGTAGAATTGTAGAAGAAATTGGAGCTATTGTTTGTACTGCTAGATAGATAGGTTAAGAAACAAAAGAGAATTATGCTTACAGAATAATACAAACTTGATCCTTTTTAAGGCATCTAGTGGGATCAGCAGTCCTTATTAGATAGTAAATGTAACTAAAGCAATGTCTAACCACTACCTACTATAACAGAACTAAGACTATAATAATGGCTTGACTCTTATGCCATTTTTATTTCCCTAATTACCTTCTTAGTATTTTACCTTTTCATGATTTACATATCAGACTTGTATAGACAAAGGTAGGAAATATATACTTCTATTCACACACCAAACAATTTAACTAACAGGATTAGATGAACACAATAACATTCACATATCAGCACAGGTTAATAAGCAAACAAGAGGGCAAAAAAAACTAAATATAAACTCACTAGAGCTTCGGGAGTGGTCCGTAATTTGAACAAATTGTTGCCACATTTCTTCATCAATAAATGTGTACTTGTCCAAAGGCTTTTGGTCGTGAACCTCGGCAAAAATATACTTGTTAGCGAGAGAGGTCTTAAACTTCCTCCACCGATCAAGTACAATAAGATAATGTCTTGTCATTCAACTTCTCAGAGTCAGGGACAGTGTATGTAAGCCGGATAGTGTCCCAAATAGGTTGCTTTACATTGCCCAAGTCCACATTTTTCCACTCATAAGTCAAGATGCTAACCTTGCTGCGTGCAAGATAGCTGACAAAACTAGTATATTTGCTTTTATTAGGACCGAAAGGTTGCAACTTTTCATCAAACTGAATCTCCAGCCTTGACCCAGAAGTCCGACTTAGGGTTATATCCATCATTCTTGTGCCTCTTCTACCACGGCGTGCAGGGCGGTTACGAGGCACATTGTCAGATGAAGAGGGTTCGTTCTGACTCACACCCGATGGGCGTTCCCGAAAAGGGGAATGGAATCGTTTTCACCGTTCATTTTTGAGACGGGGAAGAGAGGAATGCCCGAGCAAATGAAAGAGTAACAAAGGCTAATGGTACGTGGGTGAGAAAGAGAGGTGATGCAATAGGAAGAGTGGTTTCACAACAAGAAGAGGGGTTTCAGAGTTCAGAGGGACAATGTAAGTCGTAAGGTAACATTTCGCGTGGGCGAGGAAGAGAGGTAATGCAACAGGCAGAGTGGTTTCACAACAAGAAGAGGGGTTTCAGAGTTCAGAGTGACAACGTAAGTCGTAAGATAACGTTTTGCGCAAAGAAGAATATATTGGCGGTTTATTTTTAAGACTGGATGAACTAAAAAGACGTTCTTAAAGGTTAAGTTTTAAGACCGTCGTTTATTAAACTCCGGACTTAAAAGTAATAAACTATTTAGTACCGGGCACAATTTATGTCCGATCTAAAAAGTATAATCTTTAAGACCGTCTGTTATATATATCCGGTCTTAAAAGTTTATTTAATTTTTTCCTTATTATTTTGGACCGCAGAAAATATAAGTCGGCCTGTTTGAGATTTCTCTATAAAGAAATTTGAACTTTCAATTTTTTTTAATTACATTTTTAAGACCGTTTGTTTTGTTAAGTGGTCTAAATAATATATTTAAGACGCATTAATAAAGGATGCGGTCCAAGAAGTTCTTTATATTTACAAAACTGCCACCGATCATACTATTAAGACCGGTGCGTCATTACTCTGGTCTAAATGAGGCGGTCTTAAAGACATTTTTTGCACTAGTGTGCCACTTTGGTAGAAACCTAGTAGAAATATTTATTTATTTATTTATTATTATTATTATTTGGTTTAGCTTTTCTCCATCTAGCTTTTACCAACAAAAGTGGCTTTTTATCAAAATGTAATAACCCAAGCGTTCCAACGGCATTCCAACTAACTTTTATGCATTGGGAATGGGTCTCATAATATATTAATGGGTTAAGGAGAAATTTGGCCAACAAACTATTGGCTTAGGAGCACCCACCACAATTAACTTTTAACTAAACCTTAAATACCAACAAACTTTTTAAAAAGTTGATTGAGCACAAAACCATTAACGTCCGTTATCATCCACCTCTTCTTCCACTATTCACTCCTTCCCTCCCTCTTCCTCGCCATTGCCTCCATCTTCTTCATCTTAGAGTTCAGAGGCAGCCTCCTCCCGTGCAACTGAAAACGATAAGTCATTTCAAATTATTATTATTACCACCTATCAATTCTTTTTATACTTCCATATCTTTATCCAGAGGAGATAGCAGTGATGCGTTGCTTTTGTTGTTAAAGCAATCAATTAAACTAATTCCTAATTGATTATGCAGTTTAGGGTCAACCTAGGTCATTTTCCCAAGGAGCAATATGTGGGTTTTTCTTTAAGTTGAATTTATGTGATAAAAAATGCAATGAAATGAAACTAAACTAACTAAATGCAAGATCATAATGAATCTAAAACCTATATGAGAATGGAACTAATCTATATGAATTTGAATGCAATGTATGGGGGGGGGTTTGTTATGAGAGAATAATTAAAATTCCTAAGAAGAGAGTTGATTTAAAAGCAATTCAAACACACATTTAATTCAGTTATGATGATAAAGGGGATAACTTAGGATTCACATGGAGTTGACTTTCTTAGCCCAAATTAATTAATTAGACCAAAGGGATGAATGAAAGATTGGAATTAATTAATTTAATTACCTAATTGAAACATGAGAAACCCTCAATTTCAATAACACTTATTCCACTAGAAAACTCATAGTGAAATAAGCAGTGACTAATTAAATTCATTAAAAACCAAACACAGTTAATTTCTAAATAATTTTTGGAATCTTGTTCACAATTATCTAATTAAACAATTTATCAACCTAATTAAACAATTAAATCGATAAACCCAATTGACAATTAAATTAATAATGAAAACTCAATTATTAAATCAATTGACAATCCAGGGTTGTAAACAAAAATCCAACAATTATCTCAAACATAAAAACTCTAATTTATCAATCTAATCCAATCCAATAGAAGTATGTTTACAATCTAAATTAGATTGTTCTCAATTAACATAACTTGAAATCATTTAAAACTAAACTATCTCAAGTCTCGAATTAAAAAGATAAAAAGAACAACACTCCCTTGTGGTCTTCAAGTGTAAACTCCTAGGGGCTTTAGCTTCCCCCATGCTCCTCCAAAGTTGCCTCCTAAAGATCTCAAGCTACCATGGAAATCTCATCTTCAAACTCCTTCAAGCAAGTCACGGCCATTAAATGGAACAGTGGAATATTGATGGATGAAGGCTTTCACACACACACTTGAGTGGAATCCCTGTGCGTGTGAGAAAAGTGGAGTGAATTGATGAAATCAATTCAAGGTGGTGGGCCCGCGAGTGAATTGAGGAATGATTGAATTGCAATTCCCTATGCGTGTTGCAGCTCTCCTCAGTGTCTTCGTATGCGTGAAATCTAGGTTAATTAATGGGGAGGAAGAAAGGGTTTTTGGGTACCAACTTGGGCCCATTAAAATTCAGGAAGCCCAATACAATTTCACCATTAGATTTTCTTTTAGTTTCCCTGAAAAATTCTGCATCATAGGATCTTCTAATATGATAAAATCGTAATCTATCATATCTTAAGAAATATTATTTAATCACAAGATATTAATCAGAATATTAATAATTTAGGCCCAATAATCTCATAATTAATTCTGATTTATATTATTTCCTAAAATTGGCTAACAATCCAAATATTATCTAATAATTCCAAATTAGCCTAAAATAGTCCCCAAAACAAATGAATAAGGTAAGATAAAATATATAAAACTAGGGATTTATCAATCAGGAGATTTGGAAACCCAAAAGCCTGAACAAAATAGAGAATAAAAGGAGGCACCACTGTTGAAGCAAAATGACTAGATACACCGTCTTCAAGAACAAAGGCAGCAGGAAAAAAGAAGACAGAGGAGGAAAGCAAGAATCAGCTTCCACTGGATTGTAGAGCGAGAGCAACAGAACCAGAAGGAAGGAGAAAAATTCAAAGACACATAATGGAGAACCAGAGGTAAACGATCGACTGAAGTCTTCTTCTTCTTCTTTTAATGGCGAGAGCTAAACAAGGGAAGCAGAGGAGAGGTCGACGGCGCTGAGTAGTGGTTATCTTCCGTCTTTTCGTACGATCGTGGCTGGAGGGAGAAAGAATGCAGCTGCAGCAAACACAAGAACCTCTGATCTCTGTTTCTATCCTGAATTAGTAGTCTCTAGTTATCTCCTTATTTTTCAACGCTCCTTACCGAACACCGGCCTCTCTCTCTCTCTCTTCGATATGGAGATACCTAAACGTCGACCCTTCTCCTTCTTTGATCTGTGATGGATAGAGTGATGAGTTGCAGAGATTAGTGATTTTGGGGAAGAGGAAGAAGAGAGCATGTAGTAGGTGGAGGAGTGGAAGTGGAAGGCGGAGGAGGCTGCCTCTGAACTCTGAAGATGAAGAAGATGGAGGCGATGGCGAGGAAGAGGGAGGGAAGGAGTGATGTGGAAGAAGAGGTGGATGATAACGGACGTTAACGGTTTTGTGCTTAATTAACTTTTTAAAAAGTTTGTTGGTATTTAAGGTCAGTTAAAAGTTAATTGTGGTGGGTGCTCTGAGCCAATAGTTTATTGGCCAAATTGCTCCTTAACCCTATATTAATTATTTCATATTTATTTAATATTTTTATGCTTTATAATTTTTTTATGCCTACATTTACAATATATTAATTATTTTAGTATTAAATAAGATTCATGCCCTTTTTTGTTTTTCTCCATCTCAACTCACTTTTCAATCGCTAATCCAAACACGTCTCCATTGAGAAAAAAAAAAACACTTTTGCCATCATCAATTCTGACACAAATCACATTTACAACTCCGACTTTTTCTCTATTCGACTTTCGCAAAAGCCACCGATAGAAAATAAGCCACCGCTAACCGAAATAGACCAAGTATTGTTGGGATCTTTTGTTTAGGAAACAACCACACATTGATAGGGTATGTGGAGTCATTGACTTAACCAAACACATACTACTACAGAAATCGCAATACATGATAGTTATTAACTGCCATACATAACGGTTACAAGTTGTAAAAATCTCATTTATGCATGTGCTATAAAATCTCAAGATAGATACATTATGGTTCCGAACAATTATTTATTACGAACCTATTATAACAGTTATAATATAATACCCGTTAAGTATTGAGGTTCGGTGAGGTCATGATATGCCCATTGGTGATAACAATTAACGAGCAAACGTAAACAATCATTATAATATATGGTAATGCTTGGATAATACATATTTAACAACCGTTATATATCTACTAACATATATAACGGTTCTTTTAAAACAACTATTATATATTGTTGACATAAATAACAGTTGTTAGGTAACAACCGTGATTTATTGAAGCTACTTTTTTTTGTTGAAAAAAATGGGGGATTTTGCTTTCGAGATCCCCCATGCATGTATATTTATAGAACGAATCACAATATATATTTACATTTTTATTCATATACTGAATAACACAACAAATCAGAATATATTTATAATCATTCATTCATGTATTAAAACCAAAACATTAAAGCAAATTAAACCATCAGTAAATAATAAAATATTCCTATAACCAGCTAACCCAAATTAAAAGATGTTTTAGATTTTTCTTATTTCAAAATAAGATATTTCTTACATTAAATGACATCATTATATATTTATTGAATCCGAACACCTTTTAGATTCAATGAACTTGACATTTAAGTTCTTGTTGGCTCTTTCTTGTGTATGATCTTCTAGGCTCATATAATGTGGGCAATAGGCTCAAAGCACCTTTTGACCAATAAGTCATACGTGGCATCTAGCAAAAATTATGAGGGCCAAATTATATGATGATCGATGATCTGACTTAACATGTCTTCTAACAATGTCAAGTCCCTTTTGCCATGTGATATCTTGATCGAGCATGAGATATGGAGACGTCACTATCATATTACTCAATCATACTTTCTCAATCTCTAAGTAAACTAACAAGACCAATGAAACTAATTTTTTAGGTACTATCATGCATTTTTCAGCCTCACTCATTGAGAGGCCTAGAGATATCTCTCTTTATAATGAGAGGGATAAGTTCCATCTTGACTACTCACTTTTCTCTACATGGATCTCACCACATATACTCAATCATGACCTCTATGATTCTATCGAAACATAGTATCCCTCATCAGTGAAGAAACACTTGCTGGCTAGCTCGAGCCTTAGCCCCAGTGACCCAACTGACTTTTTAAAATTTATTAATATGTATGTATATATGTATTTATTAAATGATATTTTATTTTAGCCAATAATTTTGCCCCAACTAATCTCTTATCTTCTCTATAAGGACAATGTTTGGTTCATTACTCATTGGGTTGTAAAATTCTTGTTTGAGATAATCAAAAAATTATATATGTTTGATTTATAATTGTCGGTTATTATTTATTTATATTTTTAATATTATGTGATACTATTTAGAAAATAATTTAATATGTTTATTTTTTGGCATGACCTAAAAATATTTTCTCCTTCAACAATTCTATTGTAATATCATGTCAAAGGGCTCACTGACCTAATCTTTGTAGCTATCTCACATGATGGGTTGGTCTAGCAGACCAGCACCTTGGTCTTTAACAAGTGCTTATGATCATGATTTGTATCTCCATACATGATCATCAATATAAAGCATGCTAGTACTAATTCACTGTTCTCACGATAATAATAATTTATCAGGGACATTGAGAATTATCTTTTCAATTATTGGAGGATCATTAGTATCAAGAAAGCAGGCAAAATAATATAATAAATAAACATTTAATAAAACTGCTTTTGTTAAATTAAATAGAATGTCTATATCCATTGATTGACCTAGCACAATCTCCAACCGAAACAACTATAGGGAAATAATATAAAATTATGTTGTAATTAAACTCAGATCCAAAATGTCTTTGGATTGGTAGGAAGATAAGATGGCATTAAGCATGGAATTAATGTTGGCCCAGCAAAATTTGGAATGAACATGTACTTGGACCATATATGGACATAATTTTGGGCTCATTTTGAATACTATATATGATAAAGCTTGATAGGATAACTAGGGAGGAAAATGGTGAAATTTAACACTGTATTGTGTATATTACGTCTTTTTTAGGAAGATAAGATGGCATTAAGCATGGAATTAATGTTGGCAGCAAAATTTGGAATAAAACTCATAACCCATGAACCCACTTAAAATTCAGTGCATAAAACTCATAACCCATGAACCTACTTAAAATTCAGTGTAATTGGGCCATATTGAGCCCGCCCAAAAAGACTTTATAATGGGTTGGGCTAGAACCCGCCCATATGGTCCACCCAAAAAACTTTATAATGGGTTGGGTTAGAACCCGCCCCTTAAGATTTAAATGGGCGAGCTATGGGCATGCCTATGGACTGCCCATGCCCGCCCATTTAGTGTAATTTCTTTTATTAACTACCCATCCCATTTTGCATTCCGTGTAAAGCATTCCCTGAATCCCTTCCTATTCGAGTATTTAACCACTTCTAATCCATAACCATAATGATCATCAACTCTTAATCTCACTCACTTTCTCTCTCTATGGCTCTGTCTATTCGAACTTGTGAGTTGTTATTGACCCTACATGTAATGTAGAGAAGATTTTAGGAGTGGATGAATATCTTCAAACTGAATTAGTTGGCTGTCATGATCCAAAATTTGATGTTTTAGCATGGTGGAGAGTGAATGCTTCCAAGTCTCAAGTTTTAAATATGTTGGCACATGATTTGTTGGGTATAAGAAGAGTAAATACCCTATTTAGTCCCTAAAAAAAAACACGGACCCCATTTTGGTCCCTCAAACAACGAAACCCCCTTTTTAGTCATTGAAAAGGACGAATTTCTAAAAAACGGACCCGATTTTGGTCCCTCGAAAATTCCCAAAAACTCCTTTTTAATCCATAAAAATGTCCTATTTTAGTCCCAATGGACGAAAAAGGGGTCCTTGTTTTTTCGGGGACCAAATAAGGTATTTACTCTATTAGTATCTACAGTATCTTTAAAATTAGCTTTTAGTACTAGGTCGGATACTAGATTCTTTCAAGTGAATCTGAAGATGATGAAGACTGAAGCATGCAGATTCAATGGAAGCATACCATTTTATTAATCTACAAACTTGTACATTGTGGTTGTAATGTTTTTATTTAAAAGTTGGAGTTGAAACATTAAAATTATGTAATAATGGTACTTGTCTAAATTTATGTTGTTTTGTGTGAATTGTAATTATTGAACTTTGAAGATTTAGATTTCAAAAATTGGAATGATGAATTTGGATGGATGCTTAATGTTTATGTATGTTTTTTTTTAAAAAAAAATAAACAAGTCAAATGCAAATGGGTTACCAAAAACCCGGTTAGCCCGCCTATTTATGTGCTAACCCATTTACACGGGTTTAAATAGGTTGAGGTATGAGTGTAGGCTAACTCATACCCATTTAAAATTAAATAGGCGAGCTATAGATTTAACCTCAGGTTACCCAACCCGTCCATTGTTCTACCCTAAGTTTTTGGCATTACCTTGAACAAGAAAAGAAACACTTGTTAGAGGCTGAGGTGGGTTGAATTCTTAACGGCTCACTTCGCCAGAGTCGTAAAGCTTTTTTTTTTTTTTTTTTTTTTTTTTTTTAATAATCCTAAGGGTCATGAATTATTCATGAGTGATGAAATTAAATGCATGCCAGATTGTGGGTTTTGCCAACAAGGCCCTTCGTCAGTTAGCCCGAATTTGTTTTTTTGTTTTTTTAAACAATTTTAAAAACATATAAGAAAACTTGTTTGATAATTTACTGTTTCGTAGATAGCACTAGAGTTAGGATTGTGATTGGGAAGCCGAATTGTATTGTTTGACACGTAGAATTGATGATAACTTGACCGACAATACCACATAAGTAGAATTGGGTTAAACTCCCCTCCCTGGGATGAGGTCACAGGTTTTTTTAAAAAAAAAAAAAAATTTATTGAAAGGGATATTATAGTCTTTCAATAATTTATGTTTGATTATAAAATAAAATTAAAATATGGTCTTCAATGTGCTTGCTTGTGGAAAAAACTAAAATAACCAAAAGAACTTATATTCTCTTATTCTTGTTTTTCTATTTCTTAATTTTTTATTTTCAAAAATGCGGAAACTCTTTTTCTCCGGGTGAGTGCTTGAGGCCAACGACAATATAGTAAAGATGGTGGTGGTTGTATAACTTGTATCAATATAGTAAGATATTAATTATAAAAAAATATTGTCAATATCATTTCTTTTGGGGTAAATTGTCAATATCAATTTTATATAAAGTAATTGAATCAAGCAATTTTATAATAAAATATTAATTCAAGAAAGAATCATCCACAACAATATACCTTGTCATACGATGTCACTGTGCTCTCTAGTAACAACTTAATCATGTAACAAAAATTAAGAATTGTGATGGAGAGACATGGAGAATCAAGAAAGAAAGAAGAAAAGAAGAGGAAACCGAGAGAGAAAACCGATAGTATGTTTTTCAATAATTCAACAAGTCTCCAGTAAAATGAAACTCTAATAAACTATTTATCCTAATGAATAATTAAGAAAAAAATTAAATAAAAATAAAATATAAGATAGCATGGATAGTGACCAAGTGGCGGGAAAATATCAGAGAGGTCCCAAAGAAGAGAAAAAATATCAAAAAAATCTCAACCCCAAATCTTCTATAAAAAAAGTAGTTAGGAACTTTTTTATATATTAATTATCAAATTCCAATATTTAAAAAGTCTCGTTGTCAAAATGGCTTTTCATATTATTCAAATTTCCCAATGAAAATATTGTTGACAAAATAGTTTTTCATGTTGTAGAATGATTTTTTTCTGTTCCCAAAATTTTTCTGATTTCCAAAATTCTACATGTTAGAGGAAAAACTCGGAAAATTTTTGACAACAAAAAAACCATTTCAACAACATGAAAAACCATTTTAACAACAACATTTTTAGAGAAATTTTAACAATTGGAAAAGTTATTTTAACATGAAAAACTATTTTGACAACGAGACTTTTTTTATATTGGAATTTCGTAATTAATATAAAAAAAATTCCTAGGGACTTTTTTGATAGGGGACTTGAGGTTGGGACTTTTTTTTATATTTTTTCTCTTCATTGGGACCTTACTAATATTTTCCCTTAAATAAATGTTTCATAAATTATTAACCAAAATATCCTAAACAATGATGCAGCTTTATAATGTTTTAGCTTTATAAATCATTGAATGCATAATTACAAATAAATGGTTCTGATTTTTTTTTTTTTTTTTTTGCACAAATAATTGATTATGAATTGAAAGTAACATAACATACCGGTTACACATTGTTCTTAACTTTTGCGATTACTTGCACAATAATTACACAAATAGCAAGCAGTAAAATAAAATCATCATGGTACTAATATCAGACGCAGAACTTCGCCTGAAAGCTTGAATGATTTCTCAGTTTCATCCAAACAGTGAGTCTTTTCTTCTCTGGTCCATCCCTGACAAAAATCATATTCAGCATTTTTTTGAGTTTTGACCATCTCTACTTGAATAAAAGACTTATGGGTAAGCAGGTAAAGATCAAGATCCAAGAAACTCACTTCTGTAACATTATTCAACTTGTCCCTCACATTCTGCAGGAGCTGGGAAAGTTCACCCTCCCATTTATAGAACTCCAACACTTTGTTGTTGAGTATCTTCTGAGCTACCTGCAGATAAAATTAAAACTTAAAACTAAGAAAGGAGAATAATGCCATAACTGTTGAATCTTGAGTATAGAAGGATAAATTAGCACTAAATATAAAATCACAGAAATAAAAACCTAAAACATTATAAAGCTGCATCGTTATTAGAAGAACCAACACCAGACATGAGTTCTATTGTTGTTGAAAGCCAACATATCCTCACCCAAAAACAGAACAGATGGGAAGCCAGACATGCAAAATGCAGGGTAGTGATTCCTTTTTAATAACTTGGATGAATTGGGAATTTCATAGTTCAAATCTTTCACACTATGTTGGGTTAGCTAAGCAGAGAAAGAAGGTAGGCAAACAAATCATGAATGGTAAATTTTCTTCAAAAACTCTACGAAGGACCGTAAATTGACAGTTAGACAGTATCCTTACTGGCCTCCAATGTAAAACTTTGCGCATGAATCCATATAACAAATGAAAAGCAGTTATGTTCCAACTTCTTTTCCAAATCTTCCTTGTTCTTTCATATTCAGAATCATGTCTAATTAATGGTCTTGAATACTTTATGCCAAAGGAGATGGACCAAAGAACCATTTGAATCATACTATAGACATGCCAATCTACAAGTGAGACTTCTAAACCATTAGTTTTTGTTAAATCATCATGAAGACCATGAATCTCTAGCCACAATTTTGATGGATATGATCTGTTACCTTCTTCCCAATCATCCTACCTCCGGCCGAATGGGCAAAGTATATGTTGTAGAAGTGGCAAATAAATGCCTGAGGATCCTTCGCTGGTAACTCCAGAAGATACTGCGAATAGGTAAGACCAGGTGAAGAATGTTCTGGAATGGTATGACCTTGCTCCCTGAACCATTCCAGATCTTTTGCCAAGCTCACAGACCTTTCCAATCCTGTATTCCTGAATTCAGCATCTATATAATGAAAATAAGAATTTCAGCATTCAGCCACCAGAACCGCAAGATAAATGTACAAGAAACTTCACTTATATGAACATCAAGGAACAACAACTTATGAGTCATGGAAGCACTAAAAGCCAGAAATTACTAATATAAATGAAAGCAATACTTCCTCAAAAACAGGAAACTATAAGGATGAAACAGGAAAGAAGTCGCTGAGTGGGAGAGAGATCAGGTGTTCACATGGTTCACATGGCTCTTTAGCTCTCTAAACTCATTCTCTCTCAGTAAACTTGAAGTGAGAATGGACTAAACCTCAAACCTTATAACATGACCTGTAGATTACTAAGAAAAAAAAGGGTGTGAGTGGTAAACTTAAAAATGAGAGAATGTGTGTATTCAAAAACACCCTTCAACCCAGGCACACCATCAACTCCAGCTGTGGCCTATAAAGGATTATTACAATAAACATGTTATGTGATTTAAATCTTAATTATATAAAATTAGAGATCTCCTTGGCCGACACATCCTTAAAAAAGATAATAATGAGAGACCGTTATGAAAGGTAGATAATGAAGAAGATAGTTACACATTATTTTGTAAATTAATAATGGGGGAGTTAGATACAAAATATTAAGTAAATATTTAATTTAATATTTTGATTATTCCCTTTTGAGATCTTTAAAAGGAACAAATATAACAATATAATTATAAATACAAATAGGTGCAAATGTCCAAATTTAGGGAACTAATCAATAGAAAAAATGGGATTCCAATAAATTAATTACAACTTTTTATATAGAGCGGTTTTGGTATTTTATATACATGTTGAGAAATGAAAGTCAAAATTGCTATAGCATCACCTCTCCACTCATTCATATATATATATATATATATATATATCTCTATATGGGTCATAGTGTATTGCATACTATAAAATAATATTTTAAATCTAAATACCTGGCCTCTCACGGGCTAGTTTTAACCAAAAACATCAATCAAATAAAATCTTTCGAAACTGGAACATCACTCACCATTGCTATATTGAAATCCCAAAGTTATAATAGAAGGAAGCTTAAAAAAAGTATAAAGAATTGGCAGACCGATGTATTGCATAACCTTATTAATCTGTCAGAATGCAGGAGAGAACTAAACAATAAATAGGATAAAAAAATATTTAGCCAACATACTGCAGAGTTTAAAAATAAAAAATAAAAAAAAATCAACAATATATTGACAACCAGAACAGTCAACTCACAGATGAAACTCACAAATCAGCTGAAACAAAATTCAGCCAACATTCTGTAGAATTAGAACCACTAGAAAAAAATCAACAAATATAAATTAACAATAAATATCAGGAACTACTCAAAATCAACTCAGATGCAACTCACAAGCAGGAAAAGCAGCATTATCGACGATCTTGTCGAGTGTATCAAAAACCAATTTGCTATCCACAAGAAACTTCAAATACCCCTCAATTGAGGGTTCCCACTTGGCCACAGATCGCTCCTCAGGCTGACTGGCACGCTTCTCTCCACCTTTAGCTTGCTCCTTCGTATGCAATTTCATTGACGCAACTTTCATCTCTTCCACAAACCCCTTCGATTCGCCGGAGGGACACGTCTTGGCACTCTCGGCGGTCGTTGTTGCGGACACAGTAACAGCCTCCAATGGCATCTTCAGAACCCCGAAATTTCTCACAGATTACCTAATTGGCGAAGATTGAACTATGTTTTGCGTCGGCAATGGTAGGATTTTCAAGAGTTTCAATAGATTCTAGGTTCGGAGAAACCAATGGCAGTGACGTAGTTAAATACTCACAGAATGAATGAGAGACGTTCACGGCTCACCAAACCTAAATTCTCGACCGATCTCACTGGAAAGCGCAAGAGTCAAGCACACAATTGAAACGTGATAACGTAATCCTGAAGAAACAGCTATAGAGAAATAGGAGTATCAAATTGCGTTCGGCTTTTCCTTTAGACGTACCGTTTTCCCCTCTGGCGCCAAACGCTAGCAAGACTACATGATAACCAAAAATGCAAAACAGAATAAAAGTAAAGTAGGTTGTTACACGAATTATTTGCTTAACTTTTAATCAGGTGCTTAAATTTTTCTTTTTCTTTTTTTGGGTCATTACAGTTTTTTTAATTATAAGTATTAATATTTAGATTCATAACATGTTAATTGAGTATGTTGCAATTTGAAATTAATTAGTTGCTGATTTTTAAGAATCAGTTTCAATTTGAAATTTGAAAATTAACTTAATTGAGTACTCACTTCAGTTCTAATTATAGGAGTAAATTTTGGTGTTGATTTTGGTCATAATTATAAGAGCAAGTTTTAACTTTTGTCAATTTTTTCCTATAATACCCTTATTTATAAACTTTATACTAAAACATTAATTTCATTATCTTTTATTGATGTTGTAAACTATCACAATTTGAGGGAGCACAATTACAACAAAAGTTCCGTTGGTGAGATAGTATTATTTGCTTGATCGGAGCATGGTGGTTTAGGAAAATAAACTTGTATTTGTATTACTTAGTTCTATCTTTGTGAGGTGTATTTGTATTAAATAAGCTTGGGTTAAGGTATTTTAGGAAAATACACATAATTAACTAATTTAACTTCATTCCTTAATCCCTTCAAATTTTAGTAAATAGCTCCTATAATTAGGACCGGAGGGAGTATGTTGCTTCTATTGTTTTAGTCATGTATATATGATGATGTTTGCTGATTTTGTGGAATTTAAGGAAGTTAGCAATGTATCACACTGATTCTATTTATAAGTTCTTTTTTAAGAGAATAAAAATGAACTTTTAAATAGGACCAAAATGGTAGCTCCTAATTTTAGGGGTATTATCAACTTTTCTATTTTTTAATTACATGATTTAATTTATTTAAAACGGAATATGATATTGAATAAAGTGTTAAGTAGCAAATCCATCCTGGAAATATACGTTAAGGACTAATGTTGCTCTGGAATTTTTTTTAGGTTCAATGTTCCCGAAAGTTTTAAAATGTAACAACGTTGTCATTTTCGGTTAAAAAGTTAAACCAACTAATGCCAAGTTTTTAACGGTATCGGGTAATATTGTTAAGTTATAAAACTTTTGGGCGATATTAAATCGAAAAAAGCCTTCCAAAATAACATTGTTCTTAGTTGTATATTTTGGGATGGATTTACTACTTAACCCTTAATAAAATATATCTTCTCACAATATTTTTTTTAGCTCTTTCTTCACCGTTTATTTGATATGTCAACGTCTTGTTAAATGAATTCCAATACCTTGAAAACAGAAGAAGAATTGAAATAGGAAAATAAACAAAACTAATTCCTTTTTTAAGCTAATCGGCCCATATTGGGCAATTTCGAATTGTGCTCTTGCTGAACGAACAAAACTAATTCTAAAAGCATGTTTTGTGCAATTAAAAAAAAAAAAAAGTAGTTGCTATTCAAAGTGACCACTTTCAAATATTCATTTGTGATAATTTTGCTTAGAAGTTATCAAACATAATCTGAGGAGTGGAAGTGCTTAACGTATAGAAAGGAAGACTGCTCGTGCCTCACTTATATAATAGAAGGGATGCTAGTATGGCCAGTTGCAGGCCTACCTGTGGGATTTGGATTCAGTCCTCTGTGGCTTACCGTTCTTTGCCATCCACTTAGTGGCGAACCGGGAAATTATTTTAGCTCGGGCTAAAAAATAAATATATTGAACTATTTACTAAATAAAATCGCATAACATTAAAAATACAAATAAATAATAATCCACAATTAAAAAGCAAAAGATAACCTAGTAAATAAAAATTTTATGACATTTAGAAGGAGATATATTAGAAGGTGCATCATTTTCAGAAATTATTTTCTTAGAAATATCACTTTTTGAAGTCATTTTTTCTTAAAGAAGACATTTATACTTTTCTGTTTATCTTTACTCATTTTTTTCAACCTACAAAAAATTTGGTGAATATATATTGATGTCAATGTTAATTACTATCTTGTGTCAGTAAACATTAATTCTTATAGTACTATTCAATCCACAAAACTATCACTTAAATGCGCATCCCACTTACCTCAAAGAAAAAAAATAATTGGAGAAAATAAAAGAAATATAATATGAACCCAAAAAATATTTTTTAAAAAAACATACAAATCTTATTCAATTTCAGCTAAGCAAATAACCTATTATAATCCATTTTTTAAAGAGAAATTCATTATAAAATCATAAGACAACCAAATAATAAATCCAAACCAATTAAAATTAGTCATTGATCATCCTCTACATATATATAGTCATCTATTGTCAAAACTCAAGACTTTCCAGAAATCATAATTCCAAACTTTTCACTAATCAACACAATATTACCCTCATTAGAAAAATAAAAATACGTAGAATAACTTTCATAAAAGGAGTGAGGTGAAAAGAAGTGATTTTGAGTACCTATTTGGTCCTTAAAATGAAGATGAACAACATCGATATAAGATAATACTAATATTTTCAATAGGTATCTCAAACAAAAATTTTACTTTCCTCTTACATCCCAAAAAAAGAGTATAATTATAGAAAAGACAAAAAATTAGTTGGGGCCAAATTAGTGGATAAAATCAAATATTATACGATACATATATATTAATACATAAGATAAGAGAAGGCAGTGGGGCCAAGGCCCCCGGGCCATAAGGTGGCTCGCCCATTTGCATCCATCGCATTTGCACGTAAATAACACTGATTCCTCCTTTTTTTTTTTTCTTAACAAAATTTTAGGATACGTAGGTACTAAAAAAAGATACTTCGGGATATTGACCCGATTACTTAAAAAATACATCATGATTTTTAAAAATTATTTTAGGATGTTGAAAAAATATTTCAAGGTATTTCTTGGTACTAAAAAAACACTTGACATCTTGATCGAGGATATTGGTAGTACTGAAAAAATATTTAATGATCTTGAAAAATTATTTTATAATTTTTCAAGATCATTAAGTATTTTTTCGTATCCTCGCTCGATTCGTATCCTAATTTATTTTTTTAATAGTACCCCGAAATATTTTTTCAACATCCTAAAATAATTTTTAAAAATCATGAAGTACCCGTTAGTATTTTTTTAATACGGTAAGTATCCCGAAATATTTTTTTTGTACCTACGTATCTGAAATATTTGTTCTTTTTAAAAAAAAAAAGAGGAATCAGTGTTATTTTGGCGCAGTGGATGGCAAACGACGGTAGGCCGCAGAGGACTGAATCCAAATCCCTGCCTGTGGCACATGGTAGTGGCTTGTGTTACATAAATTAAATTATTTAATTATTGTTATATGGGGTATTAAATTTTAAGATATACAGATTAATTTTTGATATATGTGGCCAATGATAACTTCCCGATACATGCCCTGATTCTAGAAAAAAGAAAAACCTTTTTAGTAACAAACTAAATAACTTCTCATGTACGATGTAATTCCTATCTATTAATTAAATTTCCAAACTGATAACTTTCCATATATTCCCTGATTTTAGGGGAAAAGGCCATTTTAGTAACAAACGGAATAACTTCTCATGTACGGTAGAATTCCTAGAGAAAATTACATTGAGGTCTGAGTAAGAGATTATACTATTTCGAGGACTCTTGAAATCTCCATGTTGCAGGCAAGTCTCGTTGGACATTAGGGCTAGAGTCGGGAAATTGGACCGGACCCATTTAAGTCCTGGCCCTACAGGGCTCGGACTTGAAAAATATAAGAAATTTGAAATTGCCCTATTTATATTTTAATAATAAAGCGTTTTTGCTTAATCGGGCCGGCCCAGTTATGCCCATTTAACCGTAGCTTTAAAAAAATAAAATAAAATAATTACTTAGACTTCCACTTAATGAATGCGTTTATTTGTAATTACTTAGTTTTTTTGTAGTTTAAACTATAACCCTTTTTATGTTTATTATTATTCAGTATTAAAACACATAATTAGTTATTATAAATTTTAAAGAAGGGATGTTTTTCATATTAAATCAACACATACTTTGGTATTACAATATTATATAAGTAATAAATTATAAATATATTTTGTGTAAAATAAGTATAATTATTTTTACCTGTCGGTATGCACCGAAGGAATTTGCAGAGACACACAAAATTATGAGAGGGAAAGACATTTTATTGTGGGCATACATAAAGCAATTCCTTTGTTTAATATTTTTTGAAAAAAAAGGAAAAAAACATATTATTTGTGTTTATTTGTTGAATGATTTATATTGTTTAGATATTAATGTTGATAACATTTATTTGATAGATTAAAACTTTAATGGTTGCAATTTACTAATTATATTTCTTTGAAAAAAATCGAAGGAGAAATATTAAAATTTGGAATAGTAATTTTCAAGCCCTGTAAGGCCGGCCCTGGCCCTGGTACTATAGGGCCGGGCTTTGAAAAATAGATGTTTTCCTTACTCCAGGTTTCGGTCCTGTAGGCCCTGGATTATACCGGCGAGGACTCGATTCCAGCTCTAATTACGGCAATAAAATCAAATTGTGAAAAGACTGAAATATCCTTTATAAAACTGAGCTTCTCTCTTCTTGATAGATTCTTCTTTTTTGTGCCCGATAGCCCTAGGTTGTCGCCCCATCAAGATGAGCTTGCCGCGTGGCCATCGCGTTTCATTCTCCATTGCCGTGAAGGAAATGTTGCACCTCTCTCTTGATAATTGTAGTTCATCACCCTATCAAGCTCAACTCAACATTGTCGCAAATTTTTTCTTCTTATTCAAATTTTGGGAGCTCTAAGCTAAAGGTATCCATCTTACTCCTAGGCTCGTTCATACTTCATACATAGTCTCAAATTTCTTTAATTTTAATTTTTGTATTTACTCATTCTTAACGTTGTCGTCAAGTGACATATCAACCCTAGTATCTTCGACGCCTCCTCTTTCCCACTGACGAAGGTCATTGATTTGGTCCACCATTTGCTATGTTTTTGGGTATATTGTGCTATGTTTATGCATTAAAAGTGGGAAGTAATGAATATCGTGTGAAGGTTTTGTGTTTGTACTCTTATGCCATCTTCAGTTCGTGTGAGAAGTTATTCAATCGCATGCTATTACATCCCTTTCTGGTGTCCCCTTTAAAAGCTTGGCTTCACCCTTACAACAAATGCTCTATCTCTAGTGGTTTCATCTTTCACTTGCCTTTCCAATTTTCTTACGCAGAGCTATGGTTACAGTTTTTGATGCTATTTGTGCATTGACTCCTAAGCAACATAATTGGCGCATATGTGTCTGTGTTGCCTGCATTTGGAATATGCTTGCTTGGCATGGTCTTGGTGATGCATCCTCTATGGAGCTAATAATGCAAGATATTCATGTGAGGGGTTGATTTTGGGTCACTTAGTTGGCCTTCTTCGCCGATTCATCTTGCTTCCTTGTGTGTATGTCCCTTTGTTAATTATTGTTTCCTTCTTTGTATTATGTTTATGCTTTTAAGGTGATTGTGTGCATGCGTCTGTGCAAAGTAGATTAGTTCGTCGCCATAACAAAAATCTAGAAGAGGGCATAGTTGTGGAGGTCTCCAATTTCCTCGTAGTTCCTGCTACATGGTCATACTGGCCAACTGAGCTCTTGTATTATGTTAACTTCCAGTTTTCCATCGTTGTCCTACCTCACAAGGATGATCATAGCATCACGTGTTATGGTTTTGCTTTCAAGAATTTCTTTGACATATTCTCTACAGACTTGGATGAACTTTCCTATAAAAACTGCTTATTTTGTGCTTGTCACCTATTTTTTTCCCACTAAATGTGTATTCTCTTCTTAAACTTTGATTAGATGTTATTGGGAGGGTGTTTGATATGGGGCAACTAGAACAATGCACTGTCCATGGACGGCATCAACATCAAGTTGACATAGAATTAACGAATGAAGAGTATGTTAGTGTGAGATTTTTTTTTCCTACATCATGTGTTGTTCAATTTTAAAGGGTGTTACAATAACCGCTTAGATAATTTGCAGTCTAGAATGGCTCTAGTGTACACTTAGGGGGAATTTACAAATGAACTTCTATCATATATGGCTTCTCACAAGTCTGGCCACGTCGTGATCATACTCCAGTGGTGCAAGATGCGAGAATTTAACCGTTAGTGTTTTTCTCTAATTTTTTTATACTCCTTTGTTTTTTGTTCTTTAAGTTCATACCAATGGACAGATGCAACACTATATGTTATTTAGTGCATCTAGGTAGGAATAATATCTCCAACTATATGTATGCATCCCGTATGCTTATATACACCCTAACTGCTAGAGAAGTAAGTTATTTTATTAAAAGGTGCGTTTTTTCCATTGATGTTCTTTTGTTTTTATTCTACCCATGTAAGTTGAACACCTGATGTGTATATTGTTGGAAATTATGCCTTAGGGGAAATTCATTGTACTTTGGATGTTTAAGTTATTTAAAGTATTCTCTTTTGTTATCATTTTCGTTTGCATGTTCGTATTGATAAGCGCATCCCCTGGATACATCTTATAGATTATCCTAAATGTCCCTGGTCGGTCATCTACGCGGGAGCAAAGATGAATTAAGACTAGTATGACTTTGATGAGGTATGGAGATATAATCAAAGTCATGGGCACTTGTAAGAGTACAAGGCTGGACCAACCCACTATGAGAAAGCTGCATGGATTAAGTCATAAGCTTATCTCATGTATAACCGCATCACCACGCCCTTTGACCTGAGATCATCATGGATTCCTACATGATGAGTCACTGGTTTTTGACCTAGTCAAAAGTCACCTTTGACCGGGTGATGATAAAGGCTGGGATCGGGATCAGTGGTTTTCATACGGATGAATGTGAATGGTCAAGATGGAATTTGTCCCTCACATTTGTAGAGAGAATCTTTGGGCCCCTCGATGAGTGAGTCTAAGAGATGTATGGCCATCTTGTGATGGAAAGGAGTTTCCATTTCACTTATTAGACTACTCGAGAATCGAGAAAGTAATGGTCAAGAAAAGGAAGTTGACATTATCCATGCCTCATCCTTGACCGAATTATCGCGTGACAAAAGGGACGTGACATGGTTGTATGATAGATTGTATCGTGTCATCGATCCCCATATGAATTGGGTAGTTGCAATGTCTTGCTAGAGGTCGCTTGCGACTTGTGGGCTGACGTAGTGTTGGCCCACTGCCAATCTCATATGGGCCTGCAGGGTCGCACATAAGAATAACCCAACACGAGTAAAGTGTCCAGGTTCATTGAATCTTAGATTAATCTGAGATTTAATGAGTACTTTATTTAATCTAGGGTGAATATATATATATATATATATATATGTATAAATTCGAAATTGATATATATAGTAATATTATAAATGGAGATTATAATATTATTATATATTATTTGTTTTATATTTAATTTATTTGATAAATTAAATATATAAAATAAATAGAGATATTGTATCTCATTTAATTTTCGAATAAAGATATCATATATCTATTTAATTTAAATTGAGATATAGTATCTTAGATTTAATTAAATAGATAGATATCATTTCTCGGATTTAATTTATAGAGATAAATTTGTTAGTTCTCTAAGGGTTTTGATGACAACTAACAATTGTAAACAAGATTAAATATGTGATTTCAATCCAAAGTACTCGGCATCGCCAAACTCGAGCTTGCATTTTCAAACCGGAGGTTTGCTTCTAACCAAGGGTCAAACTTGCCAATTGGCACTTTGAACTTTACACCAAACCGAGGTTCGCTTTTGAGTGTGGCTCAAAGTTTTTGCATGCTTTGTGTAAACTCGAGCCTACACATTGAAACCTCAGGTTTGCAAGAGGCCGAGAGCATTCTAATCTTAAAATACTTTTACGCTCGAGCCTATTAGTTCTAAACCTCAGGTTTGGACCTCCAGAGGAAATATTGGTTGATATACATAACCATTAAACTTGAGCATGTTATGTCAAACTCGAGTTTACCTCTGGCGGGAAGATTTTTTCAAAAATCTAAGGCTTTTAGATACTCTTCACTGTTTCATTGCAAGCAAAGGTTTTCAAATTTGAAAAGTTCTTAAAGACTCTCAATCAAACTAAACTCGAGCCTGTCTTTCTCGAACCTCAGGTTTACCTCAGGCAAAGAACTCTTAAAAGTTTTTAACTAAGTAAACTCGAGTCTAGTTCCTTAAACCTCTGGTTTATTTCAGGCCGAGAGCACTCAGAGTTTTTCAAAGTCGAACGAACTCGAGCCTAAGTCTGTGAACTCGAGTCTAAACCTTACAGAGAGCAATGACTTCTTGACTTGAGAAAAACTCTAAGGTTTGCATTGAGAACCTCAGGTTTGCCCTTGAAAACAAAATCCAAGTTTTGGTTTAAACAGTGTCAAACTCGAGCCTACCTACTAATAAACTCTAGTTCGTGATTTTGCTCAAAGTATTTCAAAAAGCTAAAATCGTGACTTCCTCCTTTGGATGGAGGAAACTCGAGTTCACGTGACCAAACTCGAGTTTAAACCAACCCGAGAGCAAAGAAGTTTTAATGACTCGAAAACCTCGGGTTGTTTTGCAAACCTCGAGTTTAGAAGTTTTGAACTTAAAACGCCTTTACACTTTGGAGCTTCAAACTCGAGTCTGCATGAACTGAACTCGAGTTTGTGACGCTGATCTAGAAATTCAAAAGTGACGAATTTGGAAAACATTCTTGTTTGATCTTAATACTCTGTAATATTATTCTCTGATATTCCTGACTGTGTTTAATGACTTTATTAGTGAATCTCAGATGGTTTAGAGAATGTTTTTAAAGGGTTAAAGGAAAAGGCAAGAAGTGGTTAAGCTCATTAAATGCTATGTCCAGAAAGATGCATGCTTTTGGGTAATCCATCTGCACACGATTGCAGAGCATTAATGAATGTTTATTACATCAAGAAACTGCCTCTCCAACGGATTAATTCAGAGGAAGTCAACTCTGAACACTTGGACAGCTGGATTAAGCTGAGATTAGAGAGAGAAGATGCCTAAACCACTTCTTAACCTTGGCTAAATTTCTCCAACGGATCTATTGGGTTAGCAACGGTCATTTGATGATCTGTGAGTATAAATAGAGCTGCATTCAAGTCTTCACAACAACTACAACTGCTGAAAACAAAAATCATTCAAGTCTCACATTTATTCAGTTTTTCATGTGTAGTATCACTTGATACAAGAGCTTCGGTGTTTATCTTTAACTACTCGTGTGAGAGTTTCTTTCTCGTAAATCATTTATTGTAAAGAACCACAGTCGGGGGACTTGGTGGTTGGGTTCATTGATTACAACTTGTAAGGGGGAGTTAGTTCTAGAGAGAGAACTGCTTCTTAAGTGCAGAGTGTGTAATCTTTGAGATAATGAAAAATCCCAGAGAGACTGGGGACTGGATGTAGGTCAAGTTGTTAGGATCGAACCAGTATAAATCATTGTGTCCAGCTGCTCTTCCCTTTGCTCTACTCACCCCTGTTTTTATCACTTGAAAACAGAGTGTTTTTCGAAAATTTGTAGAATACCCAATTCACTCCCCTCTTGGGTATTAAGTTCCACTTTCATTTGGTATCAGAGCAAGGTTTTCTCAAAAGAGCTTAACATCTCGAGAAGGATCAATATGGAAGGTATCTTACCTGATGGAGCTTCTATCAATAGGCCACCTCGTTTCAATGGGGAGCACTACTCATTCTGGAAAGCAAAATTCAAAGTTTTCGTGAATGCTACAGAATATGGGCTGTGGAGAGTATTTGAAAGAGGAGATTATATGCCCACAGTTCTTGAAGATGGTGTGAGAGTTTTGAAGCTAGAAGAAGATTATGATGACAATGACGAAGAAATGTCACACTTAATAGCAAAGCAGTTCTTCTACTTCAAAGTGCTTTCGAGTCGAGTCAACAAGAATACTTTCGTATTTGCACTCTACCATCTGCAAAGCATATGTGGGATGCTTTGGAAATAGCTCATGAGGGACGGCGGGAGTCAAGCAAAATCGGGTCAATACTCTTATGACCGAATATGATCTTATGCGCATGAAGCTGGTGAATCTATTGGCGAATTTCGGTTGAGATTCACTCATCGATAAATCAACTTGTTGCCTTGGGAAAAGAGTATGATCAATCAGTTCAAGTAAGAAAAATCCTGAACATCCTCAACAAAGAATGGGAAGCAAAGGTCACTGCCATTGAGGAAGCTAGAGGAGACTCAATGGCATCCGTGGCTACTCTTTTCGGTAGTCTTTCTGAGTATGAGGCCAAGCTCAAGTTCAAAAAGGGACTTGACGAAGTTCACATCAAAAATAAGGGAATTGCCCTCAAAACTGCCAGAGAAGCAAAAGAATCAGATAATGAAGATGAGAACGAAGACGAAGATGAGGAAATAGGCATGTTGGTCCGAAGATTCAAGAAATTTTACAAGAAGGACCAAAGTTACAAGAAACTATACAAGGGCAGCTCCAGCTATGAGGCAAAGAAGCCAATCATCTGCTACGAATGTCAAAAGCCTGGCCACATCAAGTCTGAATGCCCTCAGTTGAACAACAAAGACAAAGAAAAGAAGAAGTTCAGCAAATACAAGAAGAAAGCCTATGTCTCAGGCATCTGGGGTGATAGTTCATCTGATGAAGATGATGAGGATGAGGAAGAGAAAGCGAATATATGCCTAGTTGCTGAAGAAGAAGAGCAACGTACTAACCTTGAAGAGGTCTGTCTAAGAGCATCAAGACCCAACAAATGGTACATTGACAGCGGATGCTCTAGACACATGACGGGAGATCAATCCAAATTCATTTCAATCAAGCCCAAGGATGGTGGCAAGGTGACCTTTGGTGGAGATCAATTTGGAAAGATTCTTGGGATTGGTGAAATTGGCAACAATGAAGGACCACTCATCAAAGATGTCTACCTTGTGAAAGGACTTTGCCACAATTTTCTCAGTGTGAGTCAAAGCAGCGATAAGGGTAATTTAGTTATCTTTGATTGAAGAATGCTTGATTGTGAAAAAGGATTTTCTCCCTTTGGAAAACTTAAAACCAAAAGCTTTATTTAGAGCACCTAGAGATGACAATTGTTATACTCTTAACCTCTCTAGCAATGCTTGGTTTCAGAAAAATGCTTTGTGAGTAAATTGAATGAGAGTTGTTGTGGCACAAGCGATTAGCTCATGTCAACATGACTCAACTTGATAATTTACTTAAAAAGGATTTGGTGATTGGCATTCTAAACTGAATTTCAAAAATGATTTAATCTGTGATGCATGTCAAAAAGGAAAACAAACCAAATCTTCTTTTAAACCAAAATTTGAGATTTCGACTAATAGACCACTACAACTACTACATATGGATCTTGTGGGTCCAGCAAGGGTGAGGAGCCTTGGTGGTAATCTATACACATTGGTTATTGTTGATGATTTCTCAAGATTTTGTTGGACCATATTTTTATCATCAAAAGACGAAACATTTGATCAATTTGTTGTGTTTGCCAAAAAGGTCGAACGAGAAAGGTGTATCTATTTCGGGTATAAGAACCGATCACGGTGGAGAATTCGAGAACCACGCGTTTGAAGAATTCTCGTGACACTCATGGGATAGATCACAACTTCTCGCACCTAGAACCCCACAACAAAATGGAGTTGTTGAAAGAAAGAATCGTGTCTTAACCGAAATGGCGGAGCAATGTTGAATGAGAATCAAACCTCTCAAGTCTTACGGGCTGATGCAATGAGCACGACATGCTATATTTCAAATCGTGCATACCTCGGAAGAAGATGAACAAGACACCGTATGAGTTGTACAAAGGAAGGAAACCAAATCTTGCCCACCTACATGTCTTTGGATGTAAGTGCTTTGTGCACAATAATGGTAAGGAAAATTGGGTAAATTCGATTCCAAAGCGATATAGGTATATTTCTTGGATATTCCAATAGAAGTAAAGCCTATAGAATTTTCAACACTAGAACTCGAGTTGTTGAAGAATCTATTCATGTTGTGTTTTGTGAAAATACGCCGATAAACCTTTAGATGATGAAGAAGAAAATGTTTTCAAGAACCAATTCTTTTCAAGAACCACTCCTTCTTCTTCGAAGATTCGAGAAAACATTTTTGAGGCCGATCCCCAAAATCCTATTGAAAATCCAGATCGGTCTCGGCCCTAAAGCTTGGAAATTTATAAGAAATCATCCTTTAGACCAAGTTATAGGTGATTTGAATCAAGGAGTAAGAACTAGAAATAGCACTTTAAATGAAGTTACATTCTACGCATTCATTTCTCATATAGAACCCTCTAAAATAGATGAAGCCCTCTCGAGACAATGATTGGGTGATAGCTATGCAAGAGGAGTTACATCAATTCGGCAATCAAGTTTGGGACTTAGTGCCTAGACCCAAAGACCATTCGGTTATTGGGACAAAATGGGTATTTAAGAACAAACGAGATGAGTCTACAATCATTGTTCGAAATAAAGCAAGATTGGTTGCAAAAGGATATAACCAAGAAGAAGGTATAGACTATGAAGAAACTTATGCTCCAGCAGCAAGATTGGAAGCCATAAGAGTTCTTCTAGCCTTTGCATGTGTCAAGGGTTTTAAGCTATTTCAAATGGATGTTAAAAGTGCATTTTTGAATGGTTTTATACAAGATGAGGTTTATGTTGAACAACCTCCTGGTTTTGAAAATGAGCATTATTCGATCATGTTTATCGTCTTAAAAAGGCCTTATATGGTCTCAAACAAGCTCCAAGAGCTTGGTATGAGAGATTAAGTCAATTTCTTCTTGATCGGGGTTTATCGGAGGCAAAGCGACACAACATTATTCATTAAAAGAAATAAGTTGAATGAAATTTTGATTGTACAAATTTATGTTGATGACATAATCTTTGGTGCTACTAATGATGCCTTGTGTGAGGAATTTGCAAAGACTATGCAGGGAGAATTTGAGATGTCCATGATGGGAGAGCTCAACTACTTTCTTGGACTGCAAATCAAGCAGAGAAAAGACGGAATTTTCATCTCCCAAACAAAGTATCTCAATGATCTGCTTTGAAGAAATTTGGAATGGATAATTGCAATGGAGCCGACACTCCAATGAGCACAACCACATCATTGGATCTTGATGAAAAGGGCAAAGACTTCAACATCACCAAGTATAGAGGAATGATTGGATCACTGCTTTGCTCTATCTAAGCGCAAGTCGGCCGGACATCCAATTCGGTGTGGGGATGTGTGCAAGGTTCCGTCTGCTCCAAAGGAGTCTCATGCTGAGCATGTGAAGAGAATCTTCAGATATTTGCTGACACAAAGACACTTGGTTTGTGGTTTCCCAAAGGTCAACCAAAACATTTGGTAGCATATTCAGACTCAGACCATGCCGGCTACAAAACTGATAGGAAAAGCAAATGTGAATTCTTTGGAAATTCACTTGTGTCTTGGTTCAGCAAAAAGCAAACTAGTGTAGCCGTATCTTCAACAGAAGCTGAATATGTAGCTGCCTCAAGTTGTTGCGCTCAAGAGCTATGGCTTAAACAACAACTTGCTGACTTGGGGGTTAATCTGAAGGAGATTCCAATTTTGTGTGACAACACAAGCACAATAAGCTTGGCCAAGAATCCAGTTCAACATACTCGAACCAAGCATATTGATGTGAGACATCATTTTATAAGGGATCATGTTCAGAAACAAGATGTCAAGGTCATGTTCATTCCCACACACCTTCAACTCGCTGATATCCTCACAAAGCCATTAGCCAAGGAGCAGTTCAATTTCATAAGGAGGGAATTGGGAATGGTAAATCCCAATGAATTATAAGCCTTTCTAACTTACCTTAATGATAGTTATGGTTTTGATGATTACACGTCTACTGACTTAAGCATCGGAGTATCTAGATATGTTTTATGCAGGATGTTTATTTCTGAAGGTTGCTGAAAAGGGGAGCAAACTCGAGCCTATCATTTGCGAACTCGAGCTCGAGAAAGGCAGAGAAGCAATGAGGATCTAACTATACACGAACTCGAGCCCATAAGTGAGCAAGCTCGAGTTCATTTGAGTCAAAGAGGAATCCTGAATTCAACAACATAGTAAGACTCGAGCCTAGAACTAGCAACCTCGAGCTCGCGGGATACAGAGAGCAACCAAGGTCTGAGATTGACACGAACTCGAGCCTGTAAGTTTTGAACTCGAGTTCATCGATGAATTTTAAGAGTTCACATATACACTCTTAAAGTCGGGTTAGTACAAGTTCATGCGAACTCGAGCCTACGTTTTTCACACTCGAGCTCGTCGTGGGCTTTATATTCTGAAAACTTGAATTCTCTCCTCATTTTCTCTCTTCTCTCGATCCTAACCCTAATTCCCAAAAAAATCCTCTCGCCTTCTTTGACCTATCCCTGCGAAAATGGCCTCCAAAACCCTTTGCCTCGCAAACACTCAAGATTCCAACCGAGGAAACACACAATCCACTCCTCGGCCTCAACGAGAACGTTCGATAAGGTTGAAAACTCGCTCGACCCGCCTTCGCTATGGAATTGATAAATCTATTAAAGGAGTCCAAGGGAAATTCCGGATGACAAGTCGCCCGGACCTAAAGGGGTTTCAATCCGTGAAGAACGAACAAAAAGGCGCCATGATCCCGAACAAGTTCCGGCAAAGGGAAAAGAAAAGTCACCGAACCCACCGAGTCTTTTAGAGCGAAATTGCAACCCTAAAGGAAGTCAAAACAACATTACGTTCCTACCAGCTGGACAAGCTAGCTCTCGACAACCGGGGAGCAAGATCAATCGGGCCCTCGGGTATCTCCGAGAAAATCCTGCTATTATCGAAATTTACAATCATTCTCGAATACCTAGAGGTTTACGTGAAGAACCTTGTCGTATGACTGCGAAGAGGGTGCCAAATTTAAGGAGAAGTTTGATGAGAAAACCTTGTCCCATTGTCATGTTGATCGGCCAAACTGAAAGAGGATTGTAACTTAGACCTTTACCCCGGCTCCAACAATTTGAACCTCTAATTTCAATTCAAATCCCATATAGCCCAAAATTGGTGAAAGTTTTCTATTTTCATATGCAATCTGACAATCTCTTAGATGAAAATGGAAATTTGTTAGAAGAAAGGATTACAACCAAAGTAAGGGGTCAAAAAATCACCATTACCCCATCTTATTTGAACTCCATTCTGCAAATTACAAATCCACCATCTCCCGGAGACTACAGATATAATCCATAGGCGATCTATAGGCTACTTCGACCCAATGAACCTGTTTCCGAAAGATTAAATATTCTGGATTTCACACCTGCCTCAATGCCCCCTCGAAACCGTGCCATTTGGTACATTTACACTAGAAATCTTTTACAAAAGGGAGGAAATTTCACTCATTTTGCCAAGAAAGACTTCCCTATCTTTGCCTCCATCTTGAACAAGCAGCCCCACAATGTTGGTCATTGGCTCTTCCATGAGATGTCCAAGTTTGCATTCCAATCCAGTGCGGACATCTCGGATTCCCTTTCCTAGTCTCGTCTTTGTGATTGTTCCATGAGAAGATTTGGTACTTGGCTACAAATGATCCTCCAGTCAAGCCTCAAGAATTTGGCAGACATATCCTGAACTTGATGGGGATTAACCCTGAGGAAAGGTCAGATCAGTCCAGGGCTCCACCTAGATCAAGAGTTGCATGATCAAGAGGCACATACTCTCGTGCACAGGAAGCCCAAAGTGCTCCACCTCCTCCTATGCCCTCTGATTTCAGTGCCAAAGTCCAAGAAATTGTAGAAAAGGCAGTATCTGATCTCACTGAGCGAGTAGAAGCAGAAATTGGGAAGTTAGTATCTGAGGTCAATCGGGGTCATAGCAATCTGGTCGACACACAAGAAGGTTTCAGAATTGAGCAAGAAGGCCTAAAGAATCAGCTTGGTGATCATTCTACAAGTATTTCTACCCTCTTGGTCACCATGATGGGTCTCAGTGACAAGATGGACCAGATATTGCAGAATCAGTCTATGGCAGCCTCCACCTCAGCTTCTAGACTAATCTCTGAACCTCATATCCCAGCCTCCACTTCTGATCTTGAGCCTAAACTTGCTCCCGAACCCGAGCCTACCAAAGACCCTACCACATCCTTGTTTGATGATGCCAGAGGGGGAGAAGGATGAAGAAGGATAGAAGAGGGATATGTCTTTATTTGCTTTTAGTTTATTTCTTTGCATTGTATATTTACTTTTGAAACTCTTTTGCATAGTGACATGTTCTTATATTTGCTTTTGAAACTCTTTTTCTTGGTGTCATACTTTCTCTTGTACATCTGCTTCTGAGAATATTTAAAGTATGATTCCTACTGATGAATTCTGCTGATCAAACTCTGAGAAGTAATCTTGACAATGCAATACCTTGATAAATGCTAAATTTTTTTTTTCAAAGCAAAATCTCAAGAAGTGCAAATGTCTTGTAAGTGCAAATGTCTTGTTCAATTTCGTTCTCTCAATACTTAAAGGAGCTATATACCCAAGAGGGGGGGTGAATTGGGTATTTTAAAAATTTTTCAGAATATGCTCTGTTTTGAAGTAATGAAACCAGAGATAAACGAGAGGAGGAAGGGAAGGAAAGCTTGCACAAGAGAAATTATCCTGGTTCGGTCTTATCTCGACCTACATCCAGTCCCAAGCCACACTTGGGATTTTCAATCCACTATACTCACAAACCGATTACACACTCGTACTCAAGAGTAGTTCTCTCTCTAGAACTCACTCCCCCTTACAAGTTGTAATCAATACACCCAACCACCAAGCCCCCGACTTGTGGTTATCTCAATCGATAAATGATTTAGATAGAACTCTCTCAGAGCGAGATAAAATGAACACTGAAGTACAAGTATCGATTGATACAATACAAGTGAAAGCTGAACACAATAAATGACACTTAGTAAATTTTCGCTCTCGGTAGGTGTATCGGCTTGAGAAGAAGTTAATGCACTCTATTTATAGGTAGAGAACATTAAATGACCGTTGAATGATGAATCCAACCGTTGTAGGTGATTAGCATTAAGTCCGGTCATCTTCTCTCTCTAAACTCCAACTAATCCAGTGCAAATATGGTCGATGTGGAACTCGAGGATTTGCCCGTTGGAGAAGAGTTTACTTGATGAAGAAAGCATTCTTGACCGTTGAGAATGCGTGCTCAGACGGATTATCCAGAAGAAGGTTGATTTGCAGAAGTGCATTAAATGCACTGTACACTTTTTGCTTTATGGCTTTGACCTTCAATAATCTTCATCTGTGCTAACTGAAATTCACTCAACAAACTTGTTAAACATAGTTGGGTTCATAGGTGAATGATTCATGAAAGCAATTAGAACAAATAAGAGTGATATGCAAATTCGTATAATTCAAAAATTGGTTTTGGCGTTGGTTACTCGAGTAAGTTCTTCGTTACTCGAGTAAGTCACTGTGTGAGAGAGTCTTTCTTGCAGTATCCGAAGGATACTCGAGTAAGAAACTTCCAGAAGCAAACCATCGAGACTTGAACTTTTGAAACCAAAGTCTTTACTCGAGTAAGTTAGTGGTTTACTCGAGTAAGCAACTATTTGCTTGAAAACTCAAAATGTAAGATGCCTCTTTCTTTGGAGTAAACCAATTCATCGGAGTAAGCACGAACATGAGTTAAGTTGAAAATCATTTTAAGAGTTCTTTACTCGAGTATGAAAACTTATACTCGAGTATGCACGAGTTTAGAAAAACTTGGGAGCTTTACAGCAAGACCCTTTACTCGAGTAAGTCAATGTTTACTCGAGTATACACTCAAGTTCAAAAGTTCATTTGCTCTCGGTAAGTCAATACTCGAGTATAGAGATCTATACTCCAGTATTGATTTAACTTGTAAAGATTGGTTGCTCTCTGGATGGCCTTTACTCGAGTTTGTAAACCTTTACTCGAGTAAGTCACAATTTGAAAAACACATTTGCTTTCTGGATGACCTTTACTCAAGTATGTAAACCTTTACTCGAGTAAGTCATAATTTGAAAAACACATTTGCTTTCTGGATGACCTTTACTCAAGTATGTAAACCTTTACTCGAGTAAGTCATAATTTGAAAAACACATTTGCTTTCTACGGATGACCTTTACTCGAGTATGTAAACCTTTACTCGAGTAAGTCATAATTTGAAAAACACATTTGCTTTCGGATGACCTTTACTCGAGTATGTAAACCTTTACTCGAGTAAGTACGTGTAAAATCCAATTGGGCAATCCTTTAGGTCCTATACTCGAGTAAGCTTTCCTTTACTCGAGTAAACAAACGATAAATGGTTTTACACAGATCTTGCAAAAACTTCAACACATGTTTACAATTGTTGTTAATCATCAAAACACATTGAGAACTAACATACAAGTGTTGTCATCATCAAAAGGGGGAGAATGTTAGTTCTCTAAGGGTTTTGATGATAAGCGACAATTGTAAATAAGATTAAATATGTGATTTCAATCCAAAGTACTCGGCATCGCCAAACTCGAGCTTGCATTTTCAAACCGGAGGTTTGCTTCTAACCAAGGGTCATGCTTGCCAATTGGCACTTTGAACTTTACACCAAACCGAGGTTCGCTTTTGAGTGTGGCTCAAAGTTTTTGCATGCTTTGTGTAAACTCGAGCCTACACATTGAAACCTCAGGTTTGCAAGAGGTCGAGAGCATTCTAATCTTAAAATACTTTTACGCTCGAGCCTATTAGTTCTAAACCTCAGGTTTGGACCTCCAGAGGAAATATTGGTTGATATACATAACCATTAAACTCGAGCCTGTTATGTCAAACTCGAGTTAACCTCGGCGGGAAGACTTTTTCAAAAATCTAAGGCTTTTAGATACTCTTCACTTGTTTCATTGCAAGCAAAGGTTTTCAAATTTGAAAAGTTCTTAAAGACTCTCAATCAAACTAAACTCGACTGTCTTTCTCGAACCTCGAGTTTACCTCAGGCGAGAGAACTCTTAAAAGTTTTTAACCAAGTAAACTCGAGTCTAGCTCCTTAAACCTCAGGTTTATTTCAGGCCGAGAGCACTCAGAGTATTTCAAAGTCGAACGAACTCGAGCCTAAGTCTGTGAACTCAATGACTTCTTGACTTGAGAAAAACTCTAAGGTTTGCATTGAGAACCTCAGGTTTGCCCTTGAAAACAAAATCCAAGTTTTGGTTTAAACGGTGTCAAACTCGAGCCTACCTACTAATAAACTCGAGTTCGTGCTTTTGCTCAAAGTATTTCAAAAAGCTAAAATCGCGACTTCCTCTCTGGATGGAGGAAACTCGAGTTCACTGTGACCAAACTCGAGTTTAAACCAACCCGAGAGCAAAGAAGTTTTAATGACTCGAAAACCTCAGGTTCTGTTTTGCAAACCTCCAGTTTAGAAGTTTTGAACTTAAAACGCCTTTACACTTTGGAGCTTCAAACTCGAGTCTGCATGAACTGAACTCGAGTTCGTGACGCTGATCCAGAAATTCAAAACTGACGAATTTGGAAAACATTCTTGTTTGATCTTAATACTCTGTAATATTATTCTCGATATTCGATTTGTGTTTAATGACTTTATTAGTGAATCTCAGATGGTTTAGAGAATGTTTTTGAAGGGTTAAAGGAAAAGGCAAGAAGTGGTTAAGCTCATTAAATGCTATGTCCAGAAAGATGCATGCTTTTGGGTAATCCATCTGCACACGATTGCGAGCATTAATGAATGTTTACTACATCAAGAAACCGCTCTCCAACAGATTAATTCGAGGAAGTCAACTCGAACACTTGGACAAATTTGGATTAAGTTGAGATTAGAGAGAGAAGATGCCTAAACCACTTCTTAACCTTGGCTAAATTTCTCCAACGGATCTATTGGGTTAGCAACGGTCATTTGATGATCTGTGAGTATAAATAGAGCCACATTCAAGTCTTCACAACAACTACAACTGCTGAAAACAAAAATCATTCAAGTCTTACATTTATTCAGTTTTTCATCTGTGTAGTATCACTTGATACAAGAGCTTCAGTGTTTATCTTTAACTACTCGTGTGAGAGTTTCTTTCTCGTAAATCATTTATTGTAAAGAACCACGGGTCGGGGGACTTGGTGGTTGGGTTCATTGATTACAACTTGTAAGGGGGAGTGAGTTCTAGAGAGAGAACTGCTTCTTAAGTGCGAGTGTGTAATCTTTGAGATAGTGAAAAATCCCGAGTGGGGATTTGGATGTAGGTCAAGTTGTTAGGACCGAACCAGTATAAATCATTGTGTCCAGCTGCTCTTCCCTTTGCTCTACTCATCCATGTTTTTATCACTTGAAAACAGAGTGTTTTTCGAAAATTTGTAGAATATCCAATTCACCCCCCTCTTGGGTATTAAGTTCCACTTTCAAAATTAAATCGAAGGCTTTTGATTTGGATTAAATAAATATATCGATTAAATCTATTAGATAGATTTAATTAATATATTTTAATTCAGATTCAAATTTTGAATTTCACATCGCCTTTTAATGCGGATTAAATGCGTTACATTAGATCTAACTTGATTGATTTAATTAATGTATTTTAATCCATATTTGAAATTCAAAATTCAAAATTAATGCGGATTAATTTTATATAATACGCTGACCGGGTTTGAGAAAACCTACGGGAGTTTTATTCGAGCGTATTCAGAAAGCCGCGAGAAAAACCCTAGAGTGAAAAATTGAGAGTGACGGACAAAAGGCGCTAGCACCCTGCCGTAGCCGTGTTCGAGGATTGTTCGTGTGGATACCAGTAGAGGAAGACGATTCTAAGAGTTGTCTTCTGCTGATCGAGGAGGTAGCCCACCTGTTCAAGGAAGAACGAGACGCGAACGAATTCTCCAAAGGTAATATCCAGATTCCCTAGCCTTGGTTTAAACGCACCTGAGTAATCCTCGAGATGGGATTCGTAAGTTTTTTAATCCGCTGCATTGTACGGATCCCAACATCTATTTTATTAATTTACTAGGTCAATGCATCACTAGATTTGAGGCAACATGAGTTGATATCTCACAGCCATAAAACCGCATTACACCTTAGCGTACTTTAACTATCACTGAAGAGTTGTTGGGAAACCCGGACATATGACATATTACAAGACTTCATAGAGGGCCATTAGTTATCTCTTCAAATATACTCGTGATTTAATTTAAAACAATTTAATATTATACACGGTTTGACCTACAATTTAATTATTATCTTATTTCTCTGCTTATGTATACACGGTTTGACCTACATTTATATTAGTATATGATCCCGTTGTTTATATAGTTTTTCATACATCTGTTAGCCTTCCTACTGATGTGTTATGTGCTATTTTTAATGAGACGCTTGTGGTGTTAGTTGAAATTATTGATGTATGTTTTGAGCATGGATGGTTTTACAACTCATGTAAGGTAGATGGAAAGAAAGTTATTCTAAATGGGAACATTTTTTTTTTTTTTGAAGTATAAAGGGATCGTGAAGAATGTGATTCTTATGTGATATGCTTTCTTTCTTTTTCCTATATGTCAACTCAAAATAAGCATGCTTTAATGGCACCCCTAATTTTGACTGGCTGATGCTAGGTTCTTGGTGAAGTTTGATGCTATGGATGACACCTGCACTTGCATCTTTGTGTTGTTTGATAGGGAGTTGTCTAAGTTGGAAGGCTAGTTTTGCAGTAGAGATAATAGATCAAGTGATTCATCAACCTGTTCACCATGATGTGAGTGTGTGCAATCCTTTAACATGTTATAATTATATCATACCTGTAACCTATTCAAGGTCCATGTTGTTGATGTGAGCCGTATGAGCATAGGATGATGTTGAAAATGAAAATGTTCTCCCTACTGATTTTGCGGACAAGATTGTAGGAAATTTTTTTTGTGCCTGTTAAGAATTCCTAAGGAATATGTGGATGGGTTTTCCAGTTCATGTGTCGTGACACATTTGACTTTAGACATTAAAATCATCAAAATGTTTGAAGTTGAATAAGATGCTCCAACTGGCTCCCCTACTACATGTCTTCTAGTCATGAAGATGAACCTGTGAGTTTGTATCATTTTTTCATTTGGTCATAACACTATATATTTCTTTCTACACATTTATGAACCTGGAATTGATGTTCGTCTTTTTGGTGTTAATAATATCATAGGATGTTGACATGTGTCTTCTTGACTCTAAGGGTGCAAGCTCATCGGTGATTGCAAGTAAAAATTGAAAAGGATGATTTTGCAGATGATGACGATGCATACTTAGTTGACTATTTGGTTGGTACTTCAAAGAATTCGAAATGTCAAGATAAAGAAAGCTGTTAAAGTGGCCAAGGTAAAGAAGGAGATTAAGTTTGTCATCGATGTTAGGGTGGTTTGTTGTCGCTATTTTATGCTATTTTTAGTTGTTTTAGACTTTCGTTAGTTTTCTATGTTCATTTATAATTTCAAGCTTTCTAATGTTGTTGTTGGATTTTCTTTAATGTTTCCACCTATGGCGTGCTATCAGAATTTTTCTACTTTTTCAACGTTTCATTTCAAGTGTGATATATGTAATCTGTTTCCAATTTTTGATATATGACATGTTGATGTTCCTTTTATGTACATAAAGATAATCATAGTTAATTAATTATTATATGACAGATAATAAAATCTTGACTTCATTATTATATCATATATATTAGGGTTAAGGTGTTGATTGGCCAATAAAGTATCATACTAGCACCTAGCACAAAAAACAATTGAGGGGACTATAATCACCAAAAAAACAATTAAAAAGTGGCAACTATCACAATGCCGTTACGACTAAAGTAACGCCGTTTAAATAATTAATGTGGCGCTAACGTGGAAAGGAAGATGTGGTATACACGTGTCAGCAGGAAAAAGGAAAAGAGAAGCAAGCTAGGTCTGAGCTTTTGTCTAGGAGAGCACTGTGGATCAACACACTAGAATCCATTGATCCTTCATACCTCTACCTTTCCTCTCTCCTTCCTCACTGGTGACACCTTCACCTTTATCACCACCGATGAGATTCTCCCATCACAATGCTACCACCACCTCCATTCCTTCACCTTGTCAGCGTCATCGGAGAGCTCCACTGCAACAATGGAATACACGATCGAGGAGGTAAAGGCGAAAGCGATTTGGATAGCGATATGGAAATGAGGGTTCAACTTCTATGGAGATATCTTCATCATTGTCAACAAGAGAAAGGGAAAATATTGTGATTATAGAAGAGAAAGAATGAAGCAAATGGTAAAGAGAGAAATCTATCGGTGTGATTAATGGAGAGGTTGTCGGAACTGTGATTTTTGGTGACAGTAAGAGGTACAACAGAAATAAAGAACAATGGTGGTAGCGAATGCAACTCTAGTGTTGGTTTGATAGAGGTGGTAGCTGAAGCTGATGGTCGGTGGCTGTGTTCTCTTCCTTCACGTCTTCGAAGCTCATGACCACATAGTCGAGCTTTTGGTTCTCAGTCTCCTCTGACGGGGCTTAGTGATGAAAGAGTATCGAGATGATTTCCGGCGATGTGAAGAGAAGCAAAGGTCAATGATGGTGGTCGGAGATAGTCTCCTCCTTCTCCTTCTGTTTGGTTAAGCTCTCTCGCCAAATAAAGCATTATAGTGAAAAAGGACAGAGGAAATATAAGTAAATTGTCGTCGCTTCAGGGAAGAAATTTTCAAAATTGGCGAGCTAAAACAACACTCTCGTAGGTGATGTTATCACCATTACCAATGTCGTAAAGGTCCCAAGGTTCCAAGTAAACCATCATATTCCAATCCATGTGCCTCTCATCCTCGACATAATAGACTTGGTGTGCCTCTGAGGCAAGAATATATGACTTATCATCTTGAGACTGACCGGTGTAAATAGGCTAGGAGAAATTTACTTATATGATGCCTAAGTCGTCAATTATCAGTCCTCGGGAAGTTGTTATATATGCCCATAAACACTTGAACAACATCATGCAGAAATCGTCTTGGTAGTTTATTTTGATGAGATCAAGAAGTTTTCCATAATACGGGACATCTCCGAACTGCATGTTTCTGTCATAGCTGCTCATTTTAACTCCTTGTCCCAAAGGTGCCATAAACACCCAAGTTTTGGGTTGGTAATCTCTTGATGTCGTGAAATCGTGCAAAACTTGAAACCATTGACATTATATACCATAAACCTAGTTGGATGGTCAAGAGGGTCGAGTAAGTGAGTTCTAAAATCTAGTGAGGCGACTTGGGGTCATTTAGTATTCTCTACGGCAAATCATCTTGGGAATTCTTTGTGGACCTTTTTGTCAATTTCGGAGGATGTCTAAGTACGGACTTGAGTTGACGCTATGAGTTGGCGATCATGAAATGTAAGTATAAAATATAAAGAAATATATAGGGTAACATATGAGTGTGCAATGCTTATTGAAGGAAGGGTTCAACTTTAGTGCAATTAATCAAGAAATGTCTATGTGCTTGCAACTTCTCTGTTGTCATTAGTTTGAATCTCTCACTTCTTTTAACTGGTTTACCAACATGAAGGATTAACAACTCTTGTAATGATAGCTCATGTTCAGGTTCAGGACAATCATCTACATGAGGCGATTGGTTGAAAGACGTCTCAATGTCATCAAAGTATCTTGAATAGAAATAAAGGACCTCATCCCTTATATAGCCTTCAGCTATAAAAACTTCTAGCCACGCCTTATTCCTTATGTAAGATTTCAATTTTCCAAGAAACCTATAAATTAAAGAAGGAAAAATGTTTATAAATGCTTAAATGTCGACTAGCAAATTTAGAGATTAATACAGATGCGCATATGTAAAATAAGTCCCTTTCAATCAGATACATCCATTGATATTGCATTGGGCCATCTAGGTTTGTTTCATGAATAAGGTGTATTTTAGGTGAACCATTATTGTGAAAAAGGACATAGGAAAGATCATCTCCAAATGACACAGTGTAAGAATGATTTTCTATTGTAGCTGATCGAGCTCCTCAACGATTAAAACCTTGGAACATAACTTTCGCAAGAAAGAACACAACTCCACCAAAATGATCGACACATCGAAAGACAACGTATTTTTGATTACCAGCAGAAGTAATTGTTACATAAGAACATTTGGGTCATGATTCTTCAGGCCAGCAACCTTTCTTGCATCTCAATACATTGTGAAATATTGCTTAAATTCCCATCAAGAACTTTTATTTTATTCAACATCGCAAGGAAGATTTGCTTATTCGGTTTTGTGAGGGTAAATTTTATCTGTTGAAATTTGTCATGCTCATTTGATCACATGTCTTCATGAACTCCCATGGCCCAAAAATCTTTCCTTGCTTGAAGATGATCTTTTGACTTGCCTAGTTCATTAAGCATTGTGGATAGCACATGGTTGCATACATTTTTTTCAATTTGCATGACATCAAGATTGTGTTGGAGTAAATTATCTTTCCAATACGGAAGAGTGAATAAGATGCTTATCTTCCGCCATTGTTAAGGCATATAAGCAAAAGTCATGGCAGCCTTTCTCCACACTCTTGATGCATCATAATTTTTTCCAAACTTGAATTCAACATCTTGAAGCTGTTGTAAGATATATATGCACCGGATAAAGTTTGAGGAAGTCCTCTTTTTTCCTATTGCCCATTGAAATGATTCTATTGCAACCTAAACTTGTGCTTACCATCAAGAAACCTTCGATGACCCATGAAATACTACTTTGACTGTAAGGAAGGCACATAGAGTCAGAGTCAAAATTGCAAGTTGGGCACGCTATCCCGGTATGCACATTTCACTCGGATAGTGTTCCCAAGCCAGGAAAGTCACTTATCATCCACATTAGGGAATTAAGACAATAGGCCAAATACTATAACTTGTGCTAATATTCCCAAACAGATTAAAATCGTCGGTCGCCAAACCTATTTGAAAATTTGTAGGGCTGGAAAGTTTAAGTCAAACGCTTTATAGGCTTTAGCATAGTAGTTTACCATATACATCCTTACCAACTTTATGCCACTTTATATGCCCAGTTGTCTTAGACGACATAAACAATCTTTGTAAGCAAGGTTTTAAAGGAAAGTACCTGGCAACCTTTGCTTGTTTCTTCTTCTACTTTTTCCCCTTTCATGCAATCGTCCTATACCTCGAAGTATGATATCATTGATAAGTATATATTTTATAATTAAATAAGTATAGATTTTGAGATATATTGGATTGAATTTATTAACATTTTATCCTTGCTTAATTATCATTTATATATTTTTCTATCATTTAATTAATTATAGGATAAAAAGATATTTTGATACAAAATCCACTCATATACTATTTTTATTTTTGGAGGAGATATCATGTGATCTAGTAGAATAGAAAGGAGACATTATATTATTATTATTATTATTATTATTATTATTATTATAATATATATATAATTAAAATCCACATTTGAAGATGCATGGCAAGTAAAAGTATATATCTATATGCAAATATATTAATTGAATCTGAGAATCAAATAAAGATTTAAAAAGGATGTGGATGGAGACGCGTGGACCCCACACGAAGCAATTATCACGGATGTTTAATTGTGAAGGGACATTGTGATATGATATAGATCTATAAAGCCAAAGAGATCACAGACGCAAGCCCAAGACCTATCACAAGCAATATATATTAAAAGGGAGGAGACCTAAATGGAGGTACATGAAGAGAGACGCAAAACGAGACGAAACTGAACGACACATCGAGAATTCAAGGAGCAGGACGAAACGAACATACCACGCTGGAGACTGGAGGAATCTTTGCCAGTCTTGATTTGTCTTTTCTTTCTCTTTAATTCTTTGAACCTGAATTGCTATCTTGATTTCATGGATTTTATTATAGCCATGTGTGCCTAAATTTTCTTTTTAACCTAGAGAACCTATGAACTTGTTTCAGTTCTAGATATTATTCTCACGGATTAGTTTTAATTAATTTTATTTCAGTTTATTTATTCTTGTTTTTATTGTTGTTGCTTAGTAATTGGCCACTATTAAGCATGTTTTGGGGATTTAGGGTTTAACTTGGAAGAGGGAATCTTGAATTGACATTGGGATTAAATAATGTGGAACTAGGTTTTAATCTAATTTGCGTCTAGGATACGCATACACCTAGAAGCTCTGGATAATCAAATTATAGTGAGCCCAATCTAAAGTGTATCTTATTTAGTTGTGTGAGGCATTGTATAATTCATTAAGATATGTATATAAATGGACTGGAAGACATTTATAGACATTAATACTCTAGATTGGCTAATTAAGTCAAGTCAAAATTAATTAGTAGGGATAAAATCTAAGAAACAAATAAGGGATTAGTGACTCTAGGTTGCTCGTTCGATTAGTGTGGTAGTTTGTTTATTTTAATTTTAATTTTAATTTCTTTCCTCTTAATTAAATTGAATTTGTTTTGCTCAACTGAAATGAAAGTGTAAAATTAGTGCTTAACTAAAGTTTGTGATACTAAGTCCTCATAAGAACGATACTTTTCTTGTCACTTTATTACTTGATATGGTCCATATACTTGCGGAGTTATAGGCTATAAAGTTTTGCCCTATCAATTGCTTACAAGTCTCCCTATGAGCATCATCTCGCCAATATAGCATACAATGGCATGCATCAATTTTTCATAATTTAAGCCTAATCTTTTAATAATCTCCTTGGCCTCGCAGAGGATTGTAGGAATGTCTGCATAAGGGAATGCATCTGTAGTAATTCTAGCAACATCGACATTCCCTTATCAGTGATCCAACACAAGCACTTGATATGATACAATTTGATCAAGAAAGATAATTTGGACTATTTCGACAACCTTGATACAAAGGATGATCTACCTCATCCATGAGGCTAAAAAATTCCCTAACTGCATCATTCCTTAAGAAAACAGGGTTTGCACCTTGAACTTTTGCGATGAAGTTGTCATCATGAAAACCAAACACATCACGAACAACATCATTAACAAGATCATCTTGATCTACTTGAACTCTTATTTGTGAACTTCGAGGAAGATGATCATCATATCTCATATGAGGTTTCTTACCAAGAACTCCCCAGAACGTATATTCTTTCAGGAAAGGCTTCACAAGCAAATGTTCCTTAGCTACTTTTTGTGTATACCACATCTTAAACTTGCATCAACAACACAGACACACAATCTTACTATTACAGCTAGTGTGAGAGAATGCAAAATTCAAGAAAGTGTTTAATTCGGCCAAATATGTTGAAGAATTATGTGACAACTTGATCCATGACTTATTGATACTTGAATATTTCATACACTACTTTTTGTCTCTTGATTTATAATTTAGGACTCTTTAGCTAATAAATAATGGCTTTTATACTTATTTGGGCTTTGGGCCTTTTATTATATTTTAGCCATTATTTAATAATAAATTTTAGTTTTACATTGCTTCACCATTTTTGCCATAACTCTTGAACCAGACATAGGATTTGCCTCATTTTTGTCTCATATTTCTGATGATTCAAAGAGCTACAATTGTTATGAAGACATGAAGAGCAAATTCAGACAAGAGGATGGTCGATTTTGGAGCTGAAGTCATATGTATTTTTGGGCTCGAATTTTGTAATTAAGGCCCATTTTATTTTATTTTTCGTTTTGGGCTGACCCATTTCCATTTTAGGTTTAGGTTTAAGTTAGATGGCAGCCACAAACATTCATTCATTCACGTTTTTAGACAATTTTGAATCAAATACGAAGTTTTATTTTCTCTCATCTGTTCTTCCTCCGTTCATCGTGTTCTTCGTGTTCATGATGAACTTCTTCATTTCTCGCTCAATTTTCGTTTCGCAAATCCATGACTAGCTAAGCTACCGTGATTGACCCATGGATTGAGGATTCCACTATCCGAGGACTCGCGCTTAATCGGAATCGTCGACTCGTTTCTGCATTCTTTAATCGGATTCGATTTTTGGATTTGGATTGGGCTTTTGATTAAAAACCCAGATCGACATTTCCCAAGGACGTAGTTCGAACTAGGTTAAAGTATTACTATGCGATCGTACAGTGATACGCCACTCATTCGAACAAATTCTGAGTGATTGTTCAGTTGAGGGAATCTCTGGGCAAATGCAGAGATTTCGGTTTGTCTAGAGTCGATCACGAGTTCGGTTATAAATCTGTTTTCGTCTGAGGAAGGGAAGTGGTGGAATTCGAAATCCTGGGTTAATCTTCTGTTTATCTATTTAATTTGTGTTTACTTTGTTCTCTTTATGTTATTTCGTTTTTATTCTCTTTGAATCAAAACCCCCATTTTTTTACTGTTTTATTGATGTTCGAATTGAACCGACTGTGAATTCGTTGGGAAACGACCCAGTTATATTATCGCAAATCCTTTTCTAATCTGGTTATTTTGGGAGATTACAGCAAATCTCTGTCAAAATATGGCGCCATTTCGGGGAATTTGCATCGGTTTGATTAGTAACAAAGTAGTGTAAATAGCTTTGTTTTGGTAGTTTCGGTGGTTTGGGTGGTCGGACGAAATTTTTCGACCCGGATCACTCAAACCAAGTCTTATTCACAAGGAATTGGGCATTTTAAGAAAGAGTCACTCTCAAGTAGAGAGTGAGGTCTGCCCTATTTTGTCCAAATTCCAACGTTTAGACCACTTTTTTTTACTGTTTTAAGTTTCGATTTTGTGATTTCCACTAGGATCATTTTTTTTTTAGTATCTCTGATTTGGCTGAAATTTGGTACAGGTGATAGAAAATGGCCTATCTCACATGACACATAGAAAATCTTTGATTTTCCATATGCCATGTGAAAGTGGAGCTAAATCACCAAGAGGGGGTGAATTAGGGATTTTAAAATCTTTTAAAAACCGCTCTGTATATGGCAAATAAAAAAGAGATGAATAGAGTAATAAGGAGAAGATCAAGACACGCAAATTTATAAGGTTCGGTCTAACCTCTTGACTTACGTCCAGTCCGCAGACTCTCTGGGTTTTTCACTATCACAATTGATTACACACTCTGCACTCAAGAGTAGTTCTCTCACTAGAACTCACTCTCCCTTACAAGTTGTAATCAATGCACCCAATCACCAAGTCCCCAGACTTGTGATTCTCTACAATAAATGTTTTACAAACAGAAACTCTCTCTAAGAGTGGATATAAATAATCATCGAAGCACAAATGTATCGAAGATACAATAAAGTTGAAAACTAAAGAAATGAATGTGAAACTTGAATGTATTTCGTTTTCAGTAGTTGTAGTTGTTGAGAAGAATTGAATGCAACTCTATTTATACTAAGAGTGCATTAAATGACCGTTGTAATCTTGATTATAACCGTTGCCTTCATTAGACAAGGTTCGGGGTTGAGTTTAGGTCTTCTTCTCTCTCTAAACTTCACTTAATCCACCAGGCGTAAGTTCGAGTTGACTCTGCGAATTTGTCCGTTGGAATAGCAATTCTTGGAATTAGAAATCATTCTTTAATTCTTTGTAGGCGTGTGCAGATGGATTTCCCAAAAGTATGCAACTTTCTGGGTTTGTAATTAATGTGCTGACATCACTTTTGCTTTTGCTTTAAACCTTCAATGTGCATTCTCTAATTTGTCTGAAACTTAACAAAAAAAGTGGTTAAACATATCTAGAAACATTAGAGATTAATCATAGGAAGTATTAAGATCAAACAAGAAGGTTTCGAAAATCCGAATTTGAAATTTGAAAGTGCGCGAAGCCTCGAGGTTTGTTCTTCAAACTCCGGAGGTTTTCGAGGTTGCGTAAAGCCTTAGTGTCTCTTCCTCGACAAAACCTCGAGGTTTTCTCGAAACCTCGAGGTTTCACTTTGAATGTGAAACCTTGCAAAATCGCGCCAATAACAAACCTGGAGGTTTTCTGGAAACCTGGAGTTTTCGAAATGAGTGAAAAATCGATTGCTCTCTGGGTGCGAAACCTCGAGGTTTTCAAAGCAAAACTCGAGGTTTTACTTAATCGTTGAAATTATGAGTTTTGGGCTAAAACGAAACCCGGAGGTTTTAAGGAAAAACTTGAGGTTTTGAAAACTTGGAAAAGCGCAGAACCTCTCTGCCTGGACAAACCTCGAGGTTTGTCGAAACCTCGAGGTTTCTCAGATTTTTGAGAAACTTCAAAAACATCATTTGAGCTTAAACCGGAGGTTTTCCATAAACCCGAGGTTTTCACAACCGGGTGAAACCGAGCTTTCCGGTGGGGCAAAACCTCGAGGTTTCTTTCTAAACCTCGAGGTTTCACATAATTTTGTGAAACCTGGAATTTTTGAGTTAAAACAGAAACCTTGAGGTTTCCATGAAACCTTGAGGTTTCTCTGAAAACCTTGTGGTTTGCTTTGTCCAAGCTTTTAGTTCTTCTCTCAGTAAGGCCAAACCTTGAGGTTTATGTGCAAACCTCAAGTTTTGCTCTCACAGTGAGTTTTTCAACAATTGAGAGCAAAACCTCATGCTTTGTTTACAATCATTGGAGATCATCAAAACCTTTAGAGAACTAACATTCTCCCCCTTTTTGATGATGACAACTCTTGTAAACAAACATCTTTGAGAATTTGAGAGAGTTTTCAATTTGAAACAAGTTTAGAATTTGACAGTGTTTTGAGAAATTGCATTTTGAGAGACTTGGACATTCTGAGATGCAAGCTTGTAACTGACATAACTTAAACACACACATATTAATCAAAGATGAGCAGCAAAAATAAAATTGAATAAAGTGATCATGACATATATTTCATATCAGTAAAATTAGATCAGTACATAAGCAAAATGTAATACAAGTTCATGATCAAAATGAAATACAAGATAAAAAAAGTTCTAAGTTCTCCAAAACTCTCCAAAACTCAAAGTAATCAATCCTTGCCATTCTCGCCCCCTTTGTCATCTTCAAAATTGAGGTTGACCAAAGGTGTAGAAGGAGGGGAAAGATGAAGAACTTCATTGGAGGGAGTAGCCATGGATGGTGAAGGAAGAACCTCGATTCTTTGGGGTAGATGGTGAGGGAAGAATTTCGATTCCGGTGTGGTAGCTTCAACTGGAGAAGGGAAGATGAGAGTCGATGGATCGGGAGAGGTGGTGTGGACCCGAGGTGAGGTGAAGGTGAATGAAGGGGAGGATGAACCAGAAGCAGGGCCAGAAGTACTAGGACCAGGAGCAGGACCATGAGGTGAAGAAGAACCAATGTGCAGATGCTTCACAATCTTGTCCATTTTGTCACTGAGATCCATATGAGATACAATGAGTGGCTAGCTTGGAATCAATTTCTTGACCTTGTCCCTAATCTCACTGTGACCGACTGTAGACGCTTCAAGATATTCCTTCATGGCATCTTGAATCTCAATGAGACCATTATGCCCACGAGTCATCTCAGCCCTCAATTTCCCTATTTCAAACTCCATTCGAATAGTCATTTGGCAAGAGCCGCATCCACAATTTCCTTTATTTGTGAAGCAAAGTCAGATGGCAGTGAAGTCTGAGGAGGTGGAGGTGCTGACTGAGCCTCTTGAGCTTAAGATCGTGGATGTGATCTTGAAGGAGCTTGTGATTGAACAGAGCCTTCGTCCCCAAACTTGATCTTCATCAGATTCATCTGTGTCTTTCCAAAGAATAGGGGATACTCAAGAGTATCAAGAGCGCCCACATACCAGATTTTGTGATAGTAAAGTATAACAGAAATCAATGTGGGGAATGGTATACGAGATAACTTTTGTTTGGAAAATTTGAATTGGGTCATGGCCTGGAAAAGCCAGTGACCAAGGTTAAAAGGAACCTTCTTCACGAGAGCAATAAAGGGTCTGTAGTCATGTTGAGTGAAGTGGGTGTAATTGCCACCCTTTGGAATGAAGTTCCTGGAGTAGACATACCATAAGACTCGATTTTTAGTAGACATGGAACTAGGATTAAATGTAAGTTTAAGTTGTTGGGCTGGAGGAAAGGGCTCATTTGGTCTTAGAGTTTCAAAGATTTCCTGATTGCTATAACTGAATTCAGGAATAGGTGGAGGATTGGCTATTTTCAGAATTTTATTGAGAATGGAAGCAAACAGAGTGAATTTGACATTTTTAACCATAGTGGTGACTCTCTCCTCAATCACCTCACCATATTCACCTAGCTCATTATCATATTCCATATTGTAATAGAATAGGCGAACAATGTTTGGTATATAAGGTACAGATATGGAAATGAAAGACTCATATTGTTTCAACCAATGGACAGGTCAAAGTGACATTCTTTGAGAAAATCTTTTAGATTAATAGCAACAACAGGACAGAAATCTCTATGTAAATAAGCTTCCCTAAATCTTTCATTTTCTTCTTTAGTCATAGTGGAGGAAGCAACGGCCAAAACCTTTGGGTGGAGAAGGATTAAGGTAGATCTCGAAATGGCATCTTCGATGACCGAAGGCCCATCCTCTTCTCGCCTCTTCATCTTGATTACGAGCGAGGCGTAGCTTGAGAAGATGCTTGGCCTCTAGATGATTGCCCGGTTTGAGACACGACGCTCTCTTTGTTCTTGCTGGTTTAGACAGTTTGGGTGGTTTTGGAGCCTCAGAGGCCTTTGCCTTTCCTTTTCCCTTTGGCTCTGGTTCAGAGGCTTTCTTCTTTCCTTTCCCTTTGTGATCAGATTTCTTTTGCTTCTTCGCCGGTGACTTAGAAGGTTCTTCAGTTTCCTTCTCCTTTCCCTGGCTTTGAGCCTCTAGTTCCTTTCTTTTCTTCGAGGGTGACCCTATTGGCTTATTGATCAAAATTCCCTTTGACTTAGGTTTAGGCGACTGCTCTTCAAGAATCTCGCCTTAAACTCCTCTGATTGATCGGTCAATCCCATAGCGAAGACGAGTAGAACGCGTTTTTATCCTTACTGGGCGACCAGAAGAAGGGGGAGCTGTCTGCACAGGTTGACGAGGAGGAGGAGGAGGAGGTGACCATGATTTTGTAGCTTTCTCACTGGAATCAGTGGCAGAATCAACTTGGGGTTTTGATTTCGAAGCCATTGGAGGGTTTAGAAAGAGTAATTAGGTCAGGAGATGAGAGAATCAGAGAAAAAGAGAAGGACGAGTTCAAAACCTAGAGGTTTAGGTTGAGTTTTGAAGAACATGAACAGTGCACATATATATAGTCACTACCAAATCTCAAGGTTTTATGCCAAACCTCGAGGTTTTTTGAATAATTACCAACCTGGACTTCAAAAGTGTTCTATGAACCTTTGAAACGACAACCTTCAAATACTCGAGGTTTTCTCCAAAACCTCGAGGTTTTGCAACTTTTCAAGGTTGGACATCTTTCTGTCTCACAAAAACTCGAGGTTTTCATTGAAACCTCGAGGTTTTTGCTTCCTTCAAAAATCGAGCTTTTTCTCGACCTCGATAATCCACAACCAAACCTCGAGGTTTTGCTCGTGACAAAGACAAAACCCAGGTATTTCAACATCCTGCATAAAACATGTCTAGATACTCCAATGCTTAAGTTAGTAATTTTCATTCATCAAAACCATAATTTTAACACGAGATTGAGCAAGAATTACTTACAACTCATTGGGATTTACCATTCCCAATTCTCTTCTTATGAAATTAAATTGTTCCTTAGCCAATGGTTTGGTGAAGATATCGCAAGTTGAAGATGAGTTGGGATGAACATGACTTTGACATCTTTCTTTTGAACATGATCCCTTATGAAATGATGCCTGATAATTGAATAATTCATACACTACTTTTTGTCTCTTGATTTACAATTTAGGGCTTTTTAGCTAACAAATAATGGCTTTTATATTATTTGGGCTTTGGGCCTTTTATTACATTTTAGCCATTATTTAATAATAAATTCCAGTTTTACATTGCTTCACCTGTTTTTACCATAACTCTTGAACCAGACATTGGATTTACCTCATTTTTGTCTCATATTTCAGATGATTCAGAGAGCTACAATTGTTATGAAGACATGAAGAGCAAATTCGGACAAGAGGGCGGTCAATTTTGGACCGAAGCATATGTATTTTTGGATTTTATTTTGGGCTCGAACTTTATAACTAAAGCCCAATTTTATTTTAATTTCGTTTTTTGGGCTGACCCATTTCCATTTTAGGGTTAGGTTTAAGTTAGTGGCAGCCACAAAGATATCACTCATTCACGTTTTTAGAATTCAGAGGATTAAAATAGTAGTTTTCAAATTTCTCGCAATGTTCTTCGTGTTCTTCCGTTCTTCATCTCGTTTTTTCGTCTTTCTTAATTATGTTCGGCTAAATTTCGAGATTGATCCACGATGAGGGTTCCATCCACTATCCAGAGGATTCACGCCTAATCGGTAACCATCTAACTCATTTTCGTATCCCTTAATCGATTTGATTTTTGGTTCGGATTGGGTTTTGATTAAAAACCCAAATCGATATTTCCCAAGGATGAAGTTCGGACTAGGTTAAAGTATTTTCGTGTGATCGCATGAGGTGCGCCACCGATTCGAACAAATTCTGAACGATTGTTCAGTTGAGGGAATTTCTAGACAAATGCGAGATTTCGGTTTGACTAGAGTCGATGACGAGTTCGGTTATAAACTGTTTCGTTCGAGGAAGGGTAGTGGGTGAATCCGAAATCGTGGGTTGATCCTTTAATCCTCTGTTTTCTGTTCAATTCGTGTTATTTCGTTTTGTCTCTGTTACTTCATTTTTAATATTATTCTGAATAAAAAAACCCCCCATTTACTGTCACTGTTTTATTGTTGTGCGAATTGAACCGACTGCAAATTCGTTGGGAAACGACCCAGGTTACATTATACTGCAAATCCTTTTCTAATCTAGTTATTTTGGGAGATTACGAAAAATCTCTGTCAAAATATGGCGCCGCTGCCGGGGAATTTGCATCGGTTTGATTAGTAATGAGTAGTGTAAATAGCTTTGTTTGTCGGTAGTTTAGGTGGTTGGTGGGCGGACAGAAATTTTTCTGACCCAGATCACTCAAACCAGGTCTTATTCACAAGGAATTGGGCATTCTAAGAAAGAGTCACTCTCTTTGAGAGTGAGGTATACCCTATTTTCCCCAAATTCCAACGTTTAGACCATTTTTTCGCAGTTTTGATTTCCGATTTCATGATTTCTACTAGTCAGTTTTTTTCGGAGTATCTCCGATTTGGTTGAATTTGGGTACAGTGATAGAAAATGGCCTATCTCACAACGCACATCAAAAATCTTTGATTTTCCATGTGCTAAGCTCCGTTTTGCCAAATTCCATCGTTTAGACCACTTTTTCAATTTTTGAAGTTTTTTTATTCCATTTTTGGGTTCCCCAATGGTCTAGAGTTGCCCTGTCCAAGTCCCAAAAATTTTAAAAATCATTTGATAGTGTTTCTCGGACTTGTTTAGGTCAATTTCTACCATAGGTTTTTGTTTTTGTGTTGCTTTTGTGTTGTCTTAGTGTTTTTCTACTTTTTACCACTTTTAGTGGCATTTTCATAATTCTCGAGTTTCTAGTGGCATTTTCGTAATTCTGATTGGCTGGTGGCATTTTCGTAATTCTGATTTTCTCGCAAATTTCGCCTTGTGATTATGCCGCATGAGTACTAGGAGCACTATCAATCCAGAAGACTTGTTGCCATTTGATCCCGAAATAGAAAGAACAATTCTTACCGCTAGAAGAGTTGTTAGGCTAAGTCGTGGGATTAATACCGAATTGGACATTGAACTTAAGTCTGACCATTCTGATTGTGTTCATTCTGTTGATCTTTCGATTGTGTTTCGATAGTACTTCTAATAGTCTTTTTGTTTTCACGATTCTAGTAGCAATTTTCCTAACTCGAAATTATGGCGTAAGAAAAAGAAAATTGTCCTACTTTAAAAGAATTGAATGAACCCGATGTTAATTATCAACCTTTGTGCATCCAATATCCCGCCTTGCCGCTAACTTTGAGCTTAAATATGGTCTAATACACTTGCCGCCTAAGTTTCATGGTCTTTCGGGTGAGTGTGCCATTAAGCATTTGAAGGAATTCCATCTAGTGTGCAAAGACTATGAAACCGCATGCCATTGATGAAGATCAAATCAAGCTGAGAGCTTTTCCTTTCTCATTGGAAGGTGGAGCCAAAGATTGGTTGTTGTACCTTCAGCCTTCATCTATTGGGAGCTGGACTGATATTTAGAGGTTATTTATGGAGAAATATTACCCTGCCTCAAGAGCAGCTGCGATCAAGAAAGAAATTTCCAACATTAAATAGGCCAATGGGGAGACTTTGCATGAGTACTGGGAGAGGTTCAAAAGGTTATGTGCAAGCTGTCCACACCACCGACATCGAGCAACTCTTGATTACCCATTTCTATGATGGTCTCGCTACCGTAGACAAAGGTTTGGTGGATGCTTCTAGCGGTGGGGCTCTACGTAACAAGACACCTAGGATGCCCGAGAATTGATATCCGAGATGGCAGCCAACTCTCAACAATTTGGCACCAGGGCCAATAGTACTCCGTTTACCATGTGCAAACACCTCCGGTCAAAGTACGATTCTCGAGATTAGAGAATAGACTTGATGATCGACCCTCCGGTGAGGCGGCGCGATGACACGAGAAGCAGGTACAATCTTCTCCTCCTCGATTGGCTACTCATGTGGGTTCCTGTTTTCGACCCTTACCATTCTCTCGACTCTTGCCCTACCTTGCATGATCCTACTTATCAAGACCGGTCGGTAGCTTCACTGGGTGCTTTTCCAGAAATCCACAATACCAACAGAATAATGCCTTCTCCAATACCTACAATCCCGGTTGGAGAAATCACCCCAATTTCCGTTGGAACCGAATCGAGAACCAAAGTAACCAATATCGGCCAGAATTCTAGGAATTACCAACGAGACAAGATACGGACCAAAAAATTTCCAACGGCAATCTGCACCGTCTTTGCCTTTGCCAAAGCACCACCGCGCGACCAGCCATATGTGCACCTCCACAGGCAGCACAACAGCAGGCTAGTAGTAGTGGTAGTGGTGGTTCCTCACTTGAAGATATGATGAAGCAATTTGTCACGCCAATATGCGGTCCAACAAAGAACCGACACTTCTATTCGAGTTTGCAAACACAGATTGGGCAGTTGGCAACCTCATTGAACCAGCTTCAACCTCAGGGATCCAACACTCTTCCTTCACAAACAATTCCTAATCCTAAGGGGAATGTGAGTGCTATCTCCCTTTGTTCGGCAAGCAATTGGAGGAACCTATACCCTCACAATGCGCAGATGTGACTTCCACATCGAAAGAGAGTCGAAAATGTGAAAATTGACTCTAAAAATAAAAAGGCAAGTGCAGCAAGGTGAAGAGGAAGACATCCCCATTCCTCTTCCTTTCCTCTCAGAGCGTTCAATCCAAGAAGTTGCGTAAAAAGCACAAGAGAAGGATATACTTGAGACATTCAAGAAGAGTAGAGATCAACATTCCTCTCTTAGATGCTGTCAAACAAATTCCTAAATATGCCAAGTTTCGAAGGATTTGTGCACCAACAAGAGGCGATCGAAGGGGAGTGAACGGCGAGTTTGAACAGAATGTATCAAGACTCATCCATTTCTACAATGCCTCGCAAGTGCAAGGATCCGTGGACGTTTTCTATCCCTTGTTGTTTTGGTAACTATAGATTTGATGATTGCATGCTAGATTTAGGTGCTTCTATTCATGTCATGCCTCGCATCTATTTATAAATCTCTTGGTCTTGGTCCTTTACGTCCCTACTTGTTGTTGTTGTTCGGCTAGCTAATAGGAGTAATGTTCATCCATCTCGGGTTTAGTTGAAGATGTATTAGTCAAAGTTAATGAACTGAAATTTCCTGCTGATTTTTACATCTTAGATATGGAGGATGAGTCTCCCAGTAGTAGGTCACCAATCATTCTAGGGAGGCCTTTCATGAAAACAGCTAGGACTAAGATAGATGTGCATTCGGTACTCTTTCCATGGAGTTTGGTGATATATCTCGTGAATTTCAATATCTATGATGCCATGAAACATCCTAGGGAAGAACACTGTTTTTCGCATTGACGTGATTGATGATCTTGTGGATGATGTTATTGCCGATTGGTGTCTTGATTATCCCGATTTTGCATCCGAGAGTGATTCTCCCATTTGTGCATGTGCCGATAATGAATGGTGCTCTGTTTGCACCGATTTTCTTAATCGCATTATTTGGTGATTCGACTTGCTTGGTGATTCTACATTACATGTGGATTTCGATATTGATTCGAGTTTGAGCTTCATCCCGATCCTAATGTGCATCCTGATTCTGATTTTGATGAGCTTAACTCTGATTTTGATGAGCTTGATTCTGATGTTAACATTGAGCCTATAGACACAGTCCTTCTATTTCTTTGAATGTGGTTTCAGGCATTTCTAGTGTGATGACATCAGAGTTGTTGCAACAACCACCCAAGCTTCTTCCTCCACCGAACAACCACCCAAGCTTGAGTTGAAATCCCTTCCGAGATCACCCGAAGTATGCATTTCAAGAGGTGGATGAACGGTTGCCAAATCATTGTGGCAAATAATCTTCTTCCCGACCAAGAAGAAAAGTTTGCTAAGCTTATTGAGGGCGAACAAGAAAGCCATTGGGTAGACAATAGCTAATATCGTTGGCATCAGCCATTCCATGTGTATGCATCGAATTCTGTTGGAAGAGGACTCTAAGCCAGGTGAGGCAGCCCCTGAGAGACGCCTTAATCCTCCTATCCTTGATGTGGTGAAGAAGGAGGTCACTAAGCTTCGTAAGCTGGGGTATCATCTATCCCATTTCGATAGCCGATTGGGTTAGCCCGGTCCAGTGTGGTTCCCAAGAAATCCGGAGTCACTGTAGTAGCCAATCAGAAGAATGAGCTCATTCCTACTCGAGTTCAGAATAATTGGAGAGTTTGCATCGACTATAGGAGACTCAACCAAGCCACTCGCAAGGATCATTACCCTCTACCTTTCATTGATCAGATGTTAGAGCGATTGGCTGGCAAGTCTCATTATTGCTTCTTAGATGGCTACTCTGGATACTTCCAGATCCATATTGCTCCTGAGGATCAGGAGAAGACGACCTTCACATGCACCTTTGGAACATATGCCTACCGAAGTATGCCTTTTGGCCTTTGCAACGCACCTGGCACCTTTTAGCGTTGTATGGTAAGCATTTTCTCTGAATTTCTAGAGGACTGCATGGAGGTTTTTATGGATGATTTCACTGTATATGGGTCTGATTTTGATGCATGCTTAGCTAATTTGTCTAGAGTTTTGCATAGGTGTATTGAGTCTAATCTTGTGCTTTGAATTATGAGAAGTGTCACTTTATGGTTGAGTCGGGTATAGTCTTGGGACACATAGTGTCTAGGAAAGGGATTGAGGTAGATCCTGCTAAGATAGATGTAATTACTGCTTTGCCTTACCCCGTATCTGTGCGGGAAGTTCGCTCTTTTCTTAGTCATGCAGGTTTCTATCGGCGTTTCATTCAGGATTTCAGCAAGACTGCCCGACCCATGTCTAACCTTCTGCATAAGGATACTAACTTTGTATTTGATGATTCTTGCAAGGCGGCCTTCGATCATTTGAAGCGTTGCTTTCGACTACGCCCCAGTGATCCAAGCCCCCGATTGGTGCCTCCTTCGAGTTGATGTGTGATGCTTCCAACTATGCGGTTGGTGCTATCTTGGCACGAGTTGATAGAGCATCTCATGTGATTGCATATGCCTCCAAGACTTTGGATCCCGCTTGCCTAATTACACCACTACCGAGAAAGAGTTGTTGGCTATTGTATTTGCTTTTGATAAGTTTAGGTCATATTTGCTAGCAAGTAGAGTACTTATTTTCTCGACCATCGCTTTGAAGTTTCTTTTGAAAAAGACAGATGCTAAGCCACGACTCATCCGGTGGATGTTATTGCTCCAAGAGTTCGATGTTGAGATTCGAGATAGAAGTGGAGCACAAAACCGGGTAGCCGACCACTTGAGTCGCATCACTCATTCTCCCTCTCACCCTCTTCTATTCGGGATGATTTCCACGATGAGCAGCTTCTGAGTTGCAAGGTAAGCTTCCATGGTATCCGATCTGGTTAACTACTTGGTAGCCGGTGTTTTGCCTGTAGATTCCACTAGGGCCCAAACCCTTAAATTAAAGAGTGAGTCTAAATATTATGTTTGGGATGACCCTTATCTGTGGAAATTTTGTAGTGACCAAGTAGTTAGGAGATGTGTGCCTGATCATGAGTTTCACTCTATATTGCATTTTGCTCATGCTTCGCCTCGTGGTGGTCACTTTGGACCACAAAGAACTGCTAGGAAAGTATTAGACAAAGTGGATTATTTTGGCCTTCCTTGTTTCGTGATTCTCACTGTTTTGTAAGTCATGTGATAACCGTCGAGAGCGGGGAGTATTTCGTAGGCATGAGATGCCCCTAACCCTATATTGTTTTGTGATATCTTTGATGTTTGGGGTATTGATTTTATGGGTCCATTTCCTGCTTCATATGGTTATACTTACATACTACTGGCTATTGATTATGTCTCGAAATGGGTTTAGGCGAAAGCCACCCAGACTAATGATTCTTCGTGGTGTTGGATTTTGTTAGGTCTAACATTTTCTCGCGGGTTTGGCATTCCTAGAGCTATTATCGGTGACCGAGGCTCCCATTTTTGCAACCGAAGCATGGGTGCCTTGTTACGCAAGTATGGAGTGCTTCACAAGGTCTCCACAAGATACCATCCTCAAACCAACGGTCAAGCCGAAGTCTCAAATAGAGAGATTAAGCAAATCCTTCGTAAGATCTGTTAACTCTACCGGAAAGATTGGAGTAAGCGATTAGAGGATGCTTTGTGGGCATATCGCACCGCCTACAAGACTCCGATTGGGATGTCTCCTTATCGGCTTGTCTTTGGTAAGGCATGTCATCTTCCGGTTGAGTTGGAGCATCAAGCCTATTGGGCCATTAAAGCGTGTAACATGGATTTGGCTAAGTCCGGGATGGAGAGGAAGCTACAATTGCAAGAGTTGGATGAGCTTAGATTGGATGCCTATGAAAGCTCACGGTTATACAAGGAAAAGACTAAGACATTCCATGATAAGCATATTCGAGGAAAGAATTTTTACGTAGGGCCTTTAAAGTTCTTCCGTTTAACTCCCGTTTGAAGTTTATGCCTCGGTAAGCTTCGATCTAAATGGGATGGCCCTTTTGAGATCACTAACATTTTTCCATTTGGTGCTGTTGAGCTATGTGATCCACCCACAGGACGAACCTTTAACGTCAATGGGATCGCCTCAAGCCATTTCATGAGGGATCCCGCCAGCTTACTCGAGGAAGCGAGAGATTCTCCTCATTGATGCCACTTATCCTCCATAAACCCCTTGGGGAGTATTCTTCTTTCTTTCTCCCTCTCTCTTCTATTTGTTTTCCTTTTTCTACTTTGCTTTTGAAAATAAATACAGTCTCTCATTCTATGATTGCTACATATTATGAACTAGGACATTTTGGTTTTAAAGGATCATTCGTTGGGTCTACCATTCTTAACTCTTCGATTACATATCTTGGTAGTTGATTTGGTGATGTTGGTTACTTAAGTTGGTGTTGACCTTGTGAGATTTTGGGCCTGCATGAATGGAATTCATCTTTTTCCATTCTTTCTTTCAAGTGTGCATCTACTCATGATTTGTGTTCTCTAGAACTTGCTCCTTTTTCTTTTTGAAACTACATTTTTCATTTACGTGCATAAGTATGATGGAAGCTTGTTTTCTTTCTTTTATTTTCCCTACTTTGGCCAAATAGCCTTTCCCTTGCATTATGATCCCTTTGCTAGCCCTTTGTGCCTTTTTGACTCCTTCTTTTCTAAGCCACATTACAAGCCTAAGCGTAAAACCATTTTATTCCGCACCTTGAAAATTTATTGAGCATTGGGTTCACCTTGGTTTTGTGTTTAAGTGTGGGGTTGCTCGGGAGTGCAACAGGTTTAAGTGTGGGGGGGATGTTTGCTTTTGTCATTGTGATTATGTATATAGTATAGAAAGGAAAGAAAGAAAAAAAAGAAAGAAAGAAAGAAAGAAAGAAAGAAAGAAAAAAGAAAAGAAAGAAAAAAGAAAAAAAAAAGAAAGAGAAAAAAAGAAGAAGAAAAAAAGAATGAAAATACATAGAAAGAAAGGAGATATATAAGTAAAATAAAAATTTTCTTACATTGAGAATGATTGTGTTAATTAGTGCTCTTTTGAATTTATTTGGTGCTTAACCTCTCATTCCATACTATTACCTACCTTCACCCTAACCCCATTACAACCTTTCATAACAAGCTCTCTTGATTTGTACATGCATGTGTTACGAGTAGTGGAGACGTAGAAATTGAGCAAGCTTATGGTAGAACAAATTTCTTGAGTAGAATTTGAGCGATATACTTATTTACCTTAAACACTTGAGAGATTGATTGATTGGTTGAGCGCATCATTTGAGAGACCATCTTTTGTGATTAGCATCATTGATGAGATTGCCATGGATTGTAATTTGAGATGAAGGGATTGTGGTCTTGATTGATTGATCTTTTGGAGCTTTGTGTCCCTTGTTCAAATTTTGCATTGTTAGCAATTGTTAGAAAAGAAGAGTTTCTCCTTTAGGTCTTTTTCTTTGAATTTTGCTCGGGAGTGCAAAAAGATAAGTGTGGGGAAATTTGATAATTGAATAATTCATACACTACTTTTTGTCTCTTGATTTACAATTTAGGGCTTTTTAGCTAACAAATAATGGCTTTTATATTTATTTGGGCTTTGGGCCTTTTATTACATTTTAGCCATTATTTAATAATAAATTCTAGTTTTACATTGCTTCACTGTTTTTACCATAACTCTTGAACCAGAGATCAAATTTACCTCATTTTTGTCTCATATTTCAGATGATTCAGAGAGCTACAATTGTTATGAAGACATGAAGAGCAAATTCGGACAAGAGGGCGGTCAATTTTGGAGCCGAAGCATATGTATTTTTGGATTTTATTTTGGGCTCGAACTTTATAACTAAAGCCCAATTTTATTTTAATTTCGTTTTTTGGGCTGACCCATTTCCATTTTAGGGTTAGGTTTAAGTTAGTGGCAGCCACAAAGATATCACTCATTCACGTTTTTAGAATTCGAGAGGATCAAAATAGTAGTTTTCAAATTCTCGCAATGTTCTTCGTGTTCTTCGCGTTCTTCATCTGTTTTTCGTCTTTCTTAATTATGTTCGGCTAAATTTTCGAGATTGATCCACGATGAGGGTTCCATCCACTATCCAGAGGATTCACGCCTAATCGGTAACCATCTAACTCGCTTCTGTATCCCTTAATCAGATTTGATTTTTGGTTCGGATTGGGTTTTTGATTAAAAACCCAAATCGATATTTCCCAAGGATGAAGTTCGGACTAGGTTAAAGTATTTCTGTGTGATTGTACGAGAGGTGCGCCACAAATTTGAACAAATTCTGAACAATTGTTCGGTTGAGGGAATTTCTAGACAAATGCAGAGATTTCGGTTTGTCTAGAGTCGATTACGAGTTCGGTTGTAAACTGTTTCGTTCGAGGAAGGGTAGAGGGTGAATCCGAAATCGTGGATTGATCCTTTAATCCTCGTTTTGTTCAATTCGTGTTATTTCGTTTTGTCTCGTTACTTCGTTTTTAATATTATTCTGAATCAAAAAAACCCCCATTTATCGTCATCCTTTGTCTTATTTCTTTGTGCGAATTGAACCGACTGCGAATTCGTTGGGAAACGACCCAGGTTACATTATACTGCAAATCCTTTTCTAATATGGTTATTTTGGGAGATTACGGCAAATCTCTGTCAATGCCTCACATCAATATGCTTGGTCCGAGTATGTTGAACTGGATTCTTTGCCAAGCTTATTGTGCTTGTGTTGTCACACAATATTGGGATCTCCTTCGATTGATTCCCAAATCGGATAGTTGTTGCTTGAGCCATAAAACTTGAGCACAAGCAACTTGAGGCAGCTACAAATTCAGCTTCGGTTGATGATACGACCACTTTGGTTTGCTTCTTCTTGAACCATGACACGAGTGAACCACCGAGGAACTCACATTGGCCACTTGTGCTCTTTCTATTAGTCTTGTACCCAGCATGGTCGAATCGAATATGCCACCAAATGTTCGGAGTTGACCTTTGGGAAACCACAGACCAAGGGTCTTTTTGTCAGCAAGGTATCTGAAGATTCTCTTCACATTTTCAGCATGGGACTGCTTGGGAGCAGATTGGAACCTTACACACATTCCCACACTGAATTGGATGTCAGGACGACTTGCAGTAAGATAGAGCAATGATCCAATCATTCCTCAATATCTTGTAATGTTGAAGTCCTTGCCCTCTTCATCAGCATCCAATGAAGCAGTTGAACTCATAGGAGTGTCGGCTCCATTGCATTGATCCATCCCAAACTTCTTGACAGATCATTGAGATACTTGGCCTGAGATATGAAGATTCCATCCTTCTTTTGCTTGATTTGCAGACCAAGGAAATAGTTGAGCTCTCCCATCATGGACATCTCAAATTGTCCCTGCATATTCTTAGCAAACTCTTCACACAAAGCATCATTAGAAGCACCAAATATAATGTCATCAACATATATTTGCACAATTAAGATTTCACCAAGCTTATTATTCTTTATGAAGAGAGTTGTATCTTCTTTTCCTCTAATAAAACCTTGATCAAGAAGGAATTTGCTTAATCGCTCATACCAAGCTCTAGGAGCTTGCTTAAGTCCATAAAGAGCTTTCTTGAGACGATAAACATGATCTGGATGATGTTCATTTTGAAAACCAGGAGGTTGTTCAACATAAACTTCCTCTTGAATGAAGCCATTTAGAAAAACACTTTTTACATCCATTTGATAGAGCTTAAATCCTTTGACACAAGCAAAGGCTATAAGAACTCTTATGGCTTCCAATCTTGCCACTTTGGAGCATAAGTTTCTTCATAATCAATTCCTTCTTCTTGATTATAGCCTTTAGCAACCAATCTTGCCTTGTTAGGACAATGATTGCGACTCATCTCGTTTGTTCTTGAATACCCATTTAGTGCCAATGACCGGATGATCCTTAGGCCTGGGCACCAAATCCCAAACTTGATTTCTATCAAATTGATGTAACTCCTCTTGCATTGCTATCACCCAATCATTGTCTGAAAGGGCTTCATCAATCTTAGAGGGTTCAATATGTGATATAAAAGCGAGAAAAAGTTACTTCATTTAAAGTAATCTTTTTCGGTTCTTACTCCTTGATTTACATTACCTATAACTTGGTCCAAAGGATGATTCCTTATGAACTTCCAAGCTCTAGGCCGAGACCGATCGAATTTTCAGGATTGTTTTGGGGATCAGTCTCGAAAACATTTTCAGAATTTTCAATAGATGTAGGAGTAGTTTTCGAAAAGAATTGATTTTTGAAAACATTTTTTTCATCATCATCCAAAGGTTTATCAGCTTTAGATTCACAGAAAAAAAACATGCATAGACTCTTCGACAATACGAGTATGAGTATTAAAGACTCTATAAGCTTTACTCCTATTAGAATAACCCAAAAATATACCTTTATCTGCTTTGGGATCAAACTTTCCCAAGTTATTCTTACCATTGTTATGGATGAAACACTTACATCCAAACACATGTAGATGAGCCAGATTTGGTTTTCTTCCTTTGTACAGCTCATAGGGAGTTTTATCCAACTTCTTTCGGAGGTATGCCCGATTTGAGATGTAGCAAGTGGTGCTCATTGCATCAGCCCAGAACACTTGAGAAGTGTTGTTCTCATTCAGCATAGCTCTTGCCATCTCAGTGAGGACTCGATTCTTTCTTTACACAACACCATTTTGTTGAGGAGTCCTTGGGGGCTGAGAAGTTGTGGTCTATCCCCATCTTTGTCACAAAACTCAAGCAAATGCATTATTTTTGAATTCTCCTCCATGATCGTTATGATTCCTGAAATAGAGAAACCTTTCTCGTTTTGGACCTTCTTGGCAAAAACAACAAACTGATCAAATGTTTCATCTTTAGAGGATAAAAATATAGTCCATGCAGATCTTGAGAAATCATCAACTATGACCAAAGTATAAAGATTGCCTATTAGTTGAAGCAATTGAAGAGGTCTATTAGTTGAAATCTCGTTTTTAGATTTGAAAGACGATTTGGTTTGTTTCCCTTTTTGACAAGCATTACAAAGCATGTCATTTTTAAAACGAAGTTTAGGAACACCAATCACCAAATCCTTTTTCAATAATCTGTCAAGTTGAATCATATTGACATGAGCTAATCGCTTGTGTCATAGCCAACTTTCATCCAAATTACTTACAAAACATTTTTTAGAAACCGAACCATTACTAGAGAGGTTAAATGTATAACAATTGTCATCTCTAGGGGCTCTAAATAAGGCTTTTGATTTTATGTTTTCTAAAGGGAGAATATCCTTACTCACAATCAAGCACTCCTCGAATCGAAGATAACTAAGTTACCTTTATCGGTGCTTTGACTTACCGAGGAGATTGTGGCAAAGTCCTTCGACTAGGTAGACATCTTTGATTAGTGGTCCTTCATTGTTGCCAATTTCACCAATTCCAGCAATCTTTCCAGATTGATCTCCACCAAAGGTCACCTTGCCACCATCCTTGGGCTTGATTGAGGCAAATTTGGATTGGTCTCCCATCATGTGCCTAGAGCATCCTTTTGTCAATGTACCATTTGTTGGATTTTGATGCTCTTAGACAAACCGCAAGATACAACAGATCGGGGCTTAGGTACCCATCTTTTCTTGGGTCCTTTGGGGTTAGTTTGTGTCTTAGGAATCTTGTAAGATCCCTTTGGCACCCATTGATAATTCCTTATGGGTTTACTCTTTCTTTCCTTCTTAAGAAAGCAGGAAGAAGTAGTATGACCCTTTCTATTGCAAGTAATTGCAGTGTGCAAAAGGATTTGAAGAATGGACTGATTTTGTAAAATAGTTCATATAGGATTTTTCACCGAGACTTCTTTATTCCTTTCTTTTTATCAAAATTAGGTTTGTAACCAATTCGATCTGTCATTTATAAATCTTTGTTGTTTCAAAATGACATTGAGCATTTCACTTCCTCTAGTGAATTTCTCAAGTGCCTTTGTAAGATGTAAATTCTTTTTCTTCATATCAGGACAATCTTCACAAGCAAGATATTCAGGAGAAGAAATTTTTTCAACTTGCAATTCAAGAGTAATATTTCTGTTTTTCAACTTGAAGTACTTATCAGCAAGTTTTTCAAATTCTGATTGCACAACTAGGTATTCAGTAAATAATTCATCATAAGGTGGTTTTGAATCATATACCTCATTATTATTAGCATGTTGCTTTTCCTCTTCAGCAACTAAGCAAATATTTGCTTTTTCTTCCTCATCCTCATCATCTTCATCAGATGAACTATCAACCCAAATACCAGAGACATATGCCTTCTTTTTGAATTTGTTGAATCTCTTCTTTTCTTTGTCTTTGTTCATCAGATTGGGGCATTCTGTTTGATGTGACCAGGCTTCTCACATTTGTAGCAGATGATTAGCTTCTTTGCCTCACAGCTGGAGCTACCCTTGTGAAACTTCTTGAAACCTTGGTCCTTTTTATAGAATTTTCTGAATCTCCAGACCATCATGTTGATCTCTTCATCATCATCGATTCCTTAGCCTCTTTGATGACTTTGAGAGCAATCCCCTTGTTCTTGCTATGGACTTCTTCAAGTCCCTTCTTGAACTTGAGCTTGCCTCATATTCAGAGAGACTTCCAAAGAGGGCTGCTACGGATGCCATAGAATCTCTACGAGCTTCTTCAATGGCAGTAACTTTGGCTTCGCATTCCTTGTTGAGGATGTTGAGAATTTTCCTCACTTGGAAAGGTTGCTCATACTCTTTGCCCCATGCAGCAAGCTGATTGATGAGATGAGTGAATCTCAACTGGAAATCACCAATGGATTCCCCAGGCTTCATACAAAGAAGATCATACTCAGTCATTAGAGTGTTGACTCTATTTTGCTTCACTCCAGCAGTTCCTTCATGAGCAATTTCCAGAGCATCCCACACAGCTTTAGCAGAGGTTAGGTTGCAAACACGAAAATACTCTTGTTGACTAAGAGAACTTTGCAGAAGGAGGACAGCCTTGCTATTGAGTGCGACATTTCTCCTGTCATTTTCATCATAATCTTCTTCTTCCTTTGGAACTCTGAGACCATTCTCCAAGACAGTTGGAGTATAGTCTCCTCTTTCGAATACTCTCCAGAGACCATACTCTATAGCCATCACAAAAACCTTGAACTTGGCTTTCCAGAATGAGTAATGTTCTTCATTGAAACCTGGAGGTCTGTTGATTGAAGCTCCATCAGGTAGAATACCTTCCATATTGATCCTTCTCGAGTTGTTAGACTCTTTAGAGAAGACCTTTCTCTGATACCAAATGAAACTGGAGCTAAATCACCAAGAAGGGGTGAATTGGGGATTTTAAAATCTTTTTAAAACGCTTTCGGATATGGCGGCGAAAACAGAGATGAACAGAGTAATAAGGAGAAGAGCAAGACACACGAATTTATCTTGGTTTGGTCTAACCTCTTGACCTACGTCCGGTCCACGAGACTCTCGGGTTTTTCACTATCACAATTGATTACACACTGCACTCAAGAGTAGTTCTCTCACTAGAACTCACTCCCCCTTACAAGTTGTAATCAATGCACCCAATCACCAAGTCCTCAGACTTGTAATTCTCTACAATAAATGTTTTACAAACAGAAACTCTCTCTAAGAGTAGATATAAATAATCACTGAAGCACAAATGTATCAGAAGATACAATAAAGTTGAAAACTAAAGAAATGAATGTGAAACTTGAATGTATTTCGTTTTCAGTAGTTGTTGAGAAGAATTGAATGCAACTCTATTTATACTAAGAGTGCATTAAATGACCGTTGTAATCTTGATTATAACCGTTGCCTTCATTAGACAAGGTTCGGGTTGAGTTTAGGTCTTCTTCTCTCTTTAAACTTCACTTAATCCAGTGGGCGAAGTTCGAGTTGACTCTGCGAATTTGTCCGTTGGAATAGCAGCTGCTGGAATTAGAAATCATTCTTTAATTCTTTGTAGGCGTGTGCAGATGGATTTCCCAAAAGTATGCAACTTTCTGGGTTTGTAATTAATGTGCTGACATCACTTTTGCTTTTGCTTTAAACCTTCAATGTGCATTCTCTAATTTGTCTGAAACTTAACAAAAAAGTGGTTAAACATATCTAGAAACATTAGAGATTAATCATAGGAAGTATTAAGATCAAACAAGAAGGTTTCAGAAAATCCCAGAATTTGAAATTCTGAAGGTGCGCAGAAACCTCGAGGTTTGTTCTTCAAACCTGGAGGTTTTCGAGGTTGCAGAAAGCCTTAGTGTCTCTGCCTGACAAAACCTCGAGGTTTTCTCGAAACCTCGAGGTTTCACTTTGAATGTGAAACCTTGCAAAATCGCGCCAATAACAAACCTCGGAGTTTTCGGAAACACGGAGGTTTTCGAAATGAGTGAAAAATCGATTGCTCTCGGATGCCGAAACCTCGAGGTTTTCAGCAAAACTCGAGGTTTTACTTAATCGTTGAAATTATGAGTTTTGGGCTAAAACAGAAACCTGGAGGTTTTAAGGAAAAACTTGAGGTTTTGAAAACTTGGAAAAGCGCAGAACCTCTCGCCGGACAAACCTCGAGGTTTGTCGAAACCTCGAGGTTTCTCGGATTTTTGAGAAACTTCAAAAACATCATTTGAGCTTAAACCTGGAGGTTTTCCATAAACCCGGAGATTTTCACAACTGGGTGAAACTGAGCTTTCTCTGGTCGGGCAAAACCTCGAGGTTTCTTTCTAAACCTCGAGGTTTCACATAATTTTGTGAAACCACGGAATTTTCGAGTTAAAACGAAACCTTGAGGTTTCTCTAAAACCTTGAGGTTTCCCTAAAACCTTGAGGTTTCTCTCGAAAACCTTGAGGTTTGCTTTGTCTAGAAGCTTTTAGTTCTTTCTCGTAAGGCCAAACCTTGAGGTTTCGTGCAAACCTCAAGGTTTGCTCTCACGATGAGTTTTTCAACAATTGAGAGCAAAACCTCATGCTTTGTTTACAATCATTGGAGATCATCAAAACCTTTAGAGAACTAACACCATGCTCTGTTTTGCTAAATTCCATCGTTTAGACCACTTTTTCAATTTTTGAAGTTTTTTTATTCCATTTTTGGGTTCCCCAATGGTCGACGAGTTGCCTTTGTCCAAGTCCCAAAAATTTTAAAAATCATTTGATAGTGTTTCTGGACTTGTTTAGGTCAATTTCTACCATAGGTTTTAGTTTTTGTGTTTGCTTTTGTGTGTCTTAGTGTTTTTCTCCTTTTTACCACTTTTAGTGGCATTTTCGTAATTCTGATTTTTACGCAAATTCCGCCTTGTGATTATGTTGCATGAGTACTAGGAGCACTATCAATCTAGAAGACTTGTTGCCATTTGATCCTGAAATAGAAAGAACAATTCTTACTGCTAGAAGAGTTGTTAGGCTAAGTCGTGGGATTAATACTGAATTGGACATTGAACTTGAGTCTGATTGTGGCCATTCTGATTGTGTCCATATTGTTGATCTCTCTGATTGTGTTTCTGATAGTACTTCTGATAGTCTTGTTGTTTTCACTTATTCTAGTAGCAATTTTCTGAACTCAGAAATTATGGCAGAAGAACAGGAAAATTGTCCTACTTTAAAAGAATTGAATGAACCTGATGTTAATTATCAACCTTTGTGCATCCAATATCCTGCCCTTGCTGCTAACTTTGAGCTTAAATCTGGTCTAATACACTTGCTGCCTAAGTTTCATGGTCTTTCAGGTGAGTGTGCCATTAAGCATTTGAAGGAATTCCATCTAGTGTGCAGCACTATGAAACCGCATGCCATTGATGAAGATCAAATCAAGCTGAGAGCTTTTCCTTTCTTATTGGAAGGTGGAGCCAAAGATTGGTTGTTGTACCTTCACCTTCATCTATTGGGAGCTGGGTGATGTTCATAGGTTATTTATGGAGAAATATTACCCCCGCCTCAAGAGCAACTACGATCAAGAAGGACATTGGCAACATTAAACAGGCCAACGATGGGAGACTTTGCATGAGTCGGGAGAGGTTCAAAAGGTTATGTGCAAGCTGTCCACACCACCGAGATCACCGAGCAACTCTTGATTACCCATTTCTATGATGGTACGCTACCAGTAGACAAAGGTTTGATGGATGCTTCTAGTGATGGGGCTCTATGTAACAAGACACCTGAAGATGCCCGAGAATTGATATCCGAGATGGCAGCCAACTCTCAACAATTTGGCACCAGGGCCAATAGTACTCCTGTTTACCATGCTCAAACACCTCCAGTCCAGTACGATTCTCGAGAGATTAGAGAATATACTTGATGATCGACCTCTGCAGTGCGGCGGTGGCAGAATATAGCGACAAGACAATCTTCTCCTCCTCAGGTTGGGTACTCATGTGGGTTATGTTCGACCCTTACCATTCTACTGACTCTTGCCCTACCTTGCATGATCCTACTTATCAAGACCAGTCAGTAGCTTCAGTGGTACTCTTTCCATGGAGTTTGGTGATATATCTGTGAATTTCAATATCTTTGATGCCATGAAACATCCTAGGGAAGAACACTCTGTTTTCGCATTGATGTGATTGATGATCTTGTGGATGATGTTATTGCCGATTGGTGTCTTGATTATCCCGATTTTGCATCGAGAGTGATTCTCCCATTTGTGCATGTCTTGGTAATGAATGGTGCTCTGTTTGCACCGATTTGCTTAATCGCATTATTTGGTGATACTTGCTTGGTGATTCTACATTACATGTGGATTACGATATTGATTACGTGTTTGAGCTTCATCCGATCCTAATGTGCGTCCCGATTCTAATTCGATGACCTTAACTCGATTTTGATGAGTGACTTGATGTTAACATTGAGCTGTATAGACACGGTTCTTCCGCTTCTTTGAATGTGGTTTCGGGTATTTATAGTGTGATGACATCGAATTGTTGCAACAACCACCCAAGCTTCTTCCCTCCACTGAGCAACCACCCAAGCTTGAGTTGAAATCCCTTCCAGATCACCTGAAGTATGCATTTCTGGAGGTGGATGAACAGTTGCTAGTCATTATGGCAAATAATCTTCTTCCTGACCAAGAAGAGAAGCTGCTAAGCTTATTGAGGGCGAACATGAAAGCCATTGGGTGGACATTAGCTGACATCGTTGGCATTAGCCCTTCCATGTGTATGCATCGAATTCTCGTTGGAAGAGGACTCTAAGCCGGTGAGGCAACCCGAGACGCCTTAATCCTCTTATCCTTGATGTGGTGAAGAAGGAGGTCACTAAGCTTCGCAGGTGGTATCATCTATCCCATTTCGATAGACGGTGGGTTAGCCGGTCAGGTGGTTCCTAAGAAGTCCGGAGTTACTGTGGTAGCCAATCAGAAGAACGAGCTCATTCCTACTCGAGTTCAGAATAGTTGGAGAGTTTGCATCGCCTATAGGAGACTCAACCAAGCCACTCGCAACGATCGTTACCCTCTACCTTTCATTGATCAGATGTTAGAGCGATTGGTGGCAAGTCCCATTCTTGCTTCTTGGATGGCTACTCGAATACTTCCAGATCCATATTGCTCCCGAGGATCGGAGAAGACGACCTTCACATGCCCCTTTGGAACATATGCCTAGCGAAGGATGCCTTTTGGCCTTTGCAATGTACCTGGCACTTTCAGCATTGTATGGTAAGCATTTTCTCTGAATTTTTAGAGGACTGCATGGAGGTTTTTATGGATGATTTCACTTGTATATGGGTCTGATTTTGATGCATGCTTTGCTAATTTGTCTAGAGTTTTGCATAGGTGTATTGAGTCTAATCTTGTGCTGAATTATGAGAAGTGTCACTTTATGGTTGAGTCGGGTATAGTCTTGGGACACATAGTGTCTAGGAAAGGGATTGAGGTAGATCTTGCTAAGATAGATGTAATTACTGCTTTTCCTTACCCCACATCTGTGCGGGAAGTTCGCTCTTTTCTTGGTCATGCGGGTTTCTATCGACGTTTCATTCGGGATTTCAGCAAGGCGCCCGACCCTTGTCCAACCTTCGCATAAGGACACGACTTTGTATTCAATGATGCTTGCAAGGCGGCCTTCGATTATTTGAAGCGTTGCCGACTACATTGATGATCCAAGCCTCGATTGGTGCCTCCCCTTCGAGTTGATGTTTGATGCTTCCAACTATGCGGTTGGTGCTATCTTGGCACAATGCGAGTTGATAGAGCATCTCTCATGTCATTGCATATGCCTCCAAGACTTTGGATCCGCCTTGATCTAATTACACCACTACTGAGAAAGAGTTGTTGGCTATTGTATTTGCTTTTGATAAGTTTAGGTCATATCTGCTAGCAAGTAGAGTACTTGTTTTCTATGACCATGCTTCTTTGAAGTTTCTTTTGAAAAAGGCAGATGCTAAGCCACGACTCATCCAGTGGATGTTGCTGCTCCAAGAGTTTGATGTTGAGATTCGAGACAGAAGTGGAGCACAAAACGGGTAGCTGACCACTTGAGTCGCATCACTCATTCTCCCTCTCACCCCTCTTCTATTCGGGATGATTTCCACGATGAGCGGCTTCTATGTACTGCAAGGTAAGCTTCCATGGTATGCGATCTGGTTAACTACTTGGTAGGCGGTGTTTTGCCTATAGATTCCGCTAGGGCCCAAACCCTTAAATTAAAGAGTGAGTCTAAATATTATGTTTGGGATGACCCTTATCTGTGGAAGTTTTGTAGTGACCAAGTAGTTAGGAGATGTGTGCTCGATCATGAGTTTCACTCTATATTGCATTTTGCTCATGCTTACTTTCTGTGGTGGTCACTTTGGATCCCAAAGAATTGCTAGGAAAGTCTTAGACAGTGGATTATTTTGGCCTTCCTTGTTTCATGATTCCCATCTGTTTTGTAAGTCATGTGATAACTGTCAGAGAGCAGGGAGTATTTCGCGTAGGCATGAGATGCCCGGAACCCTATATTGTTTTGTGAGATCTTTGATGTTTGGGGTATTGATTTTGTGGGTCCATTTCCTGTTGATTATGTCTCAAAACGGGTTGAGGTGAAAGCCACCCGGACTAATGATTCTTCTGTGGTGGTGGATTTTGTTAGGTCTAACATTTTCTGTAGGTTTGGCATTCCTAGAGTTATTATCAGTGACCCAGGCTCCCATTTTTGCAACCGAAGCATGGGTGCCTTGTTACGCAAGTATGGAGTGCTTCACAAGGTTCTACAACATACCATCCTCAGACCAATGGTCAAGCTGAAGTCTCAAATAGAGAGATTAAGCCAATCCTTCAGAAGACTGTTAACTCTACCCGGAAAGATTGGAGTAAGCGATTAGAGGATGCTTTGTGGGCATATCGCACCGCCTACAAGACTCCGATTGGGATGTCTCCTTATCGGCTTGTCTTTGGTAAGGCATGTCATCTTAGGTTGAGTTGGAGCATCAAGCCTATTGGGCCATTAAGCAGTGTAACATGGATTTGGCTAAGTCTGGGATGGAGAGGAAGCTACAATTGCAAGAGTTGGATGAGCTTAGATTGGATGCCTATGAAAGCTCACGGTTATACAAGGAAAAGACTAAGACATTCCATGATAAGCATATTCTAAGGAAAGAATTTTCTGTGGGCCAGAAAGTTCTTCCGTTTAACTCCCGTTTGAAGTTTATCTTTGGTAAGCTTCGATCTAAATGGGATGGCCCTTTTGAGATCACTAACATGTTTCCATTTGGTGCTGTTGAGCTATGTGATCCACCCACAAGACGAACCTTTAAGGTTAATGGGCATCGCCTCAAGCCATTTCATGAGGGATCGCAGCAGCAGCCTGAGGAAGCAGAGATTCTCCTCATTGATGCCACTTATCCTCCATAAACCCCTTGGGGAGTATTCTTCTTTCTTTCTCCCTCTTTCTTCTATTTGTTTTCCTTTTTCTACTTTGCTTTTTGAAATAAATACGAGTCTCTCTTTCTATGATTGCTACATATTATGAACTTGGACATTTTGGTTTTAATGGATTATTCCGTTTGGTCTCGCCATTCTTGACTCTTCGATTACATGTCTTGGTAGTTGATTTGATGTTGTTGATTGCCTCGAGTTGGTATTGACCTTGTGAGGTTTTGGGCCTACATGAATGGAATTCATCTTTTGCCATTCTTTCTTTCATGTGTGCATCTACTCATGATTTGTGTTCTCTAGAACTTGCTCCTTTTCTTTTTGAAACGACATTTTTCACGTACGTGCATAAGTATGATGGAAGCTTGTTTTCTTTCTTTTATTTTCCCTACTTTTGCCAAATAGTCTTTCCCTTGCATTATGATCCCTTTGCTAGCCCTTTGTGCCTTTTTGACTCCTTCTTTTCTAAGCCACATTACAAGCCTAAGCGTAAAAACATTTTATTCGCACCTTGAAAATTTATTGAGTATTGGTTTCACCTTGGTTTTGTGTTTAAGTGTGGGGGTTGCTTAGGAGTGCAACAGTTTAAGTGTGGGGGGGGGGGTGTTTGCTTTTGTCATTGTGATTATGTATATAGTATAATTTCATTTTTCTAAAAAAAAGGGAAAGAAAGAAAAAGAAAGAAAGAAAAGCAAAAGAAAAAGCAAAAAAAAAAAAAAAAAAAAGAAGGAAAAAAAAAGAAGAAATAAAGAAAGAAAATACATAGAAAGAAAGGAGATATATAAGTAAAATAAAAATTTTCTTACATAGAGAATGATTGTGTTAATTAGTGCTCTTTTTAATTTCTTTGGTGCTTAGCCTCTCATTCCATACTATTACCTACCTTCACCCTAACCCCATTACAACCTTTCATAACAAGCTCTCTTGATTTGTGCATGCATGTGTTATGAGTAGTGGAGACGTAGAAATTGAGCAAGCTTATGGTAGAGCAAATTTCTTGAGTAGAATTTGAGCAATACACTTATTTACCTTAAACACTTGAGAGATTGATTGATTGAGCGCATCATTTGAGAGACCATCTTTTGTTATTAGCATCATTGATGAGATTGCCATGAATTGTAATTTGAGATGAAAGGATTGTGGTCTTGATTGATTGATCTTTTGGAGCTTTGTGTCCCTTGTTCAAATTTTTGCATTGTTAGCAATTGTTAGAAAAGAAGAGTTTCTCCTTTAGGTCTTTTTCTTTGAATTTTGCTCAGGAGTGCAAAAAGATAAGTGTGGGGAATTTGATAATTGAATATTTCATACACTACTTTTTGTCTCTTGATTTATAATTTAGGACTCTTTAGCTAATAAATAATGGCTTTTATACTTATTTGGGTTTTGGGCCTTTTATTATATTTTAGCCATTATTTAATAATAAATTCCAGTTTTACATTGCCTCACCATTTTTTACCATAACTCTTGAACCAGACATCGGATTTGCCTCATTTTTGTCTCATATTTCAGATGATTCAGAGAGCTACAATTGTTATGAAGACATGAAGAGCAAATTCGGACAAGAGGGCGGTCGATTTTGGAGCCGAAGTCATATGTATTTTTGGGCTCGAATTTTATAATTAACGCCCATTTTATTTTATTTTCGTTTTGGGCTGACCCATTTCCATTTTAGGTTTAGGTTTAAGTTAGATGGCAGCCACAAACATTCAGTCATTCACGTTTTTAGACAATTTTGAATCAAATACAGAAGTTTTATTTTCTCTCATCTGTTCTTCCTCTGTTCATCGTGTTCTTCGTGTTCATGATGAACTTCTTCATTTCTGCTCGATTTTCGTTCGCAAATCCATGACTAGCTAAGCTACTATGATTAACCCATGGATTGAGGATTCCACTATCCGGAGGACTCGCACTTAATCGGTAATCGCCTCGACTCGTTTCGCATTCTTTAATCGGATTCGATTTTTGGATTTGGATTGGGCTTTTGATTAAAAAACCAGATCGACATTTCCCAAGGACGTAGTTCGAACTAGGTTAAAGTATTATCGTGCGATCATACAGTGATACGCCACTGATTCAAACAAATTCTGAGTGATTGTTCAGTTGAGGGAATCTCTGGGCAAATGCAGAGATTTCGGTTTATCCAGAGTCGATCACGAGTTTGGTTATAAATCTGTTTTCGTCTAAGGAAGGGAAGTGGTGGAATTCGAAATCTTGGGTTAATCTTCGTTTTATCTGTTTAATCTGTGTTTACTTCATTCTGTTTATGTTATTTCGTTTTTATTCTCTTTAAATCAAAACCCCCATTTTTTTACTATTTTATTGTTGTTCGAATTGAACCGACTGCGAAATCGTTGGGAAACGACCCAGGTTACATTATGCTGCAAATCCTTTTCTAATCTGGTTATTTTGGGAGATTACGGCAAATCTCTGTCACTTATCCATGTGTAATGAACAAAGTTAGGAGAGAAGATAGGTGAAGAAAGAATGTTTAGTTCTCTTAATGAAGTGTGTTGGGATGCTTAAATGCACCATTGGACAATTTGTAGCGGTTTAAAAATTGCTACCATAACCGCTACAAAATTCATCACTTTGCAGAGGTTATTAGGCAAAAAACTGCTACATATTTCAAGGTTGTTTACATTTTGTAGCGATTCAAAAAACCATCACCATAACCGATACAAAAACGAAGACCATTGGAGGGTTACCAAGTTCAAATTTCAAAATTTTAATTTTGTAGCGGTTTTACTCTTGAAACTGCTACAAGCTTGTAACCATTACGGAGGAAACTCAAAATTCAAATTTCCAAAGTTCGAAGTGGTTTTAGTTTTGTAACCATTATAAAATTGGCCAATTCAACTATTTTGAATTTCAAAGTTTCACATTATTGTAGCGGTTTTAAAAGTAAAAGCGCTACAAAGCGTTCAAATTGTGTTTTTTATATGCTTTAATTTCATAAATTTGAAGATAATTGAGAAATAATAAAGGGAAAAATATGTAACTTACTATCTATTTTCAATAACAATTATTTATAATATAATTAACGTTAAATAATAATATATTAGTACAGGTATAAAAAAATTATGAGATATAAAAAAAAACCAAGTAGTAATGCTATACTCAATTTGCAATACAAACATTTAGGATATATTATCGAATGTTTGATGATATCATAAATAAAATATAACAAACAAGTTAAATAAATAAAAATGTCCTAAAACGGAAATAAAACCTAACCACTGTCCAAAGCTTGATCATCATATCCTCTCTAAGGGGGCAGGATCAACACCCTGTCTAGAGGTAACAACACTATCATCATCGGTATGAGGCGGCGGAGGGGCCAGATTGATGGGAAGCGCAAGAGGAGGCATAGGGGTTGGATCGACGGTGAACACAGGAGGAGGTGAGGGAACCTTCTCGTTAAGAAACATCCTAGAAAACACACTCAACAAGAAATCCTAGCTCTGCCTCTAGTGAGTGTACCAAGTTTCGGCTTGGTCCTGAAACTGCCTAGCAACCTCCATATAGATCTCTGCATGGATCTCCTGAGTTTTCTTATCAACTATTGACTCAACCATCTGCTTCGTTGGCCTTCTAACACTAGAGGTCCTGCTGGAGAGGTGTCCACGACCTCGAGGCGGCGCTCTCATCGTAGACCATGCTAGGCCTAGTGCCTATCCCCATATCCCTAACGCATATAGAGTGCTCAACTGAGTCCAGACTAACTTTGAAGGCGGCTGTGGGATTTACAAACCCCTGTGACTCCGGGGTCTGGGATTGTTGCAGCTCTGCCTGGGACTGCTCAATTTGCACCTAACACACGCATTTTATAAGACATTAATGAAACAATTGCGTGTAAAATAAATAATAATTATGTGACATCCCAAAATTTAGAATTTGAGAATTAAACATGATTTGGGATTAATTATAGAAAATTTAGCCTTAATGAAGTTTAGAAGTTATTTTAGGAATCAAAGGCATATTTTTCGTAAATTAAGAATAATATTTTAGGGCCTAAAGAAATTATTAGAGAAAAGAATAAATCCAAGGATTAATTACATGGGATAGATTATGGCCCAATATTTGTTAGAAAAGAAAAATGTAGGAATTAGTAGTATTTTTGTGTTGGAGCATACAAGCAAAGTACACATTCTCTTTTAACTCAACACACCTTCGGCCCATATACATAACTCTCAGCCCAATTCTCATCTTTTGGTCTAGCAAAATCACCAACGCACATAACACTCCATTCATTAATTCATTTGGCCCAATATACATAACACACTCATTTATTGTTCTTTATTCAGCCCAATGCTCCCTCTCCACCACCACCAGATACAACAAGCATTAGATAAGGATAATAATAATAATAATAATAAAACAAACGTAGCCAAGCCCAAGCCCACTATTCTTTAATAACCAAGATACACAACACACACTTTATATAAACACTCACACCCGAACCCATGTAATACGCACACATCATCCACTGATTTTTGTAAAATGCTTGACAGCTAATCCTTCATTTGCTCAACCTTCCGCCACGTATGCACACTCCATCTTCTCCAATCGGCTTAAACACACATATACGACTCCCTTCGTTCCATAACTTCCCTCTCCCTCCACGGTAAATTCCCTCCTTCCTTCTACTCCCTTTTTTTCACCGGACACCTCCATGACACCACACACCCTCCTTCATCTGAATATTCATTCCAGCCATTCACCTCTCCACTCCATACCATTCTTGTCGTCAGTTCAGAGGGAAACCGAGAGAAAACTGAGAATCTAAGCTGAGACGAGATGCGAGGGAGAGAGACAGTGATGAGGACATAGGAGGTGGCATGACCAAGGAAACAAACTTGGATGACATACAAGGTATTGGAGGCCCAATTACAAGAGCAAAAGCTAAAAAGTCTAAAGAGTCCCTAAATCTCCTGGTGACCACCTTACTTGAGACAAGCCCAAGTCTAAAAGAAGAAGAGGCCGAAATGATAGACTTAATTCAGATTGAAGACCTTGAAGAATAAGCCTCAATGGATATGCATGAAGGATTCAATTTACTTGGCCCAAATTCTGCACTTAGTTTTATCTTTCTTACATTTAGTTAAACTTGTGTAATAAAGCTTATTGTGCTGGCTTATTGGGCTTTGTGTGTAAGCATATTTAGGTTAAACTTAATGTGGATGTTGTCCACTATATAAGGGAACATCATAGCTTTTGGGACGGTAGATTTGAATTCAAAGTTAACCTTTTTGATGAGAGACAAGCTTCTCTAGGGTTCTTTTGAGAATCTCTGAACTTATCAAGGGCATCAATCCTTGTGGCGTTCTTGGGCTTATCAATTCTTTGGAATTGTGGTGCTTACCTATAATCCATAAACTTCAATTTTTGTTCTAAATTTCTTGGTTTCGTATCTCCAGATTCCCTTATCCTTTTTCGGTGATTCTTGAGCCAAAATCGTGTTTCAGAAAGCCATCTTTCACCTCATTTTGGAATCGCTCAAATCCGAGGTCTACAGCGTGAGATACATTCTGTTCTTATCAGGACGTGTTGGAGGCTGAATTTCTAGTGCGAAATTCCATTCCTAGTTGATCCAATCATCCTTTTCTTTCGGGAATCATATCATCTGGTATCAGAGCAAAGGTTCTAGGATTGGAATTGGGTTATCTTTTCTCGATTGTTTACATCCAATCTGGTCACACATTTGGTAACCCTAGTCCCTAAAATTTGTGTCTTTGATTTTTGAATTGTGCAATTCTGTTTTAGCCATTGTTGTTTGTTCCTAATTTGTTCTTTCAATCTTCTGGTTGTTGTTTCTTTCAATTTCTTGTTCAGTTCACATATTTCTGCACTTGGTTCTTGGTGTTCATCCCTTGTTCATCATTGTTCTTGAATTGTAATCCTTTCAATTCATGTTTCTTGAGTAGTGTGTTGCTAGTGTGATAAGTAATAGCTCAGTTTGTGAGGAAATTCTATCTAATTTAGTTCTAAATTAGTACAATTTCAAAGTTTGATTCCAAAATCACAAATTGCTTTTGTTGAAGAATCAGGTGTTAAAAAAAAACCTATACAGACCTTGCTATTCCATTACACACACTACTACTTGTAAATCAAGTCCAAAGTGTCTTCCTTGAATAATTCCTCCAAATTGTTTTGGGTTTTCTTTGTCTTGTCTTTGTTAGTTATGATTAGTTTTGATGATGTCTTATATAAATGTCATTCTTATGAGCAAAAAGCTTGCATACTACATTTACATTCTACTTTGACTAATTCTTATATTTAATGTAGATGTGAAGTTTAATAATGAAGAATAACCAAGAAAGGAGATCGAAGAAGGAAGAACTTACTGGATAAAATGGGAATATCAATAGTCAAGTTCTTGTGATCTTTGGAAGTCTCTATAATCAAGCGGAAGTTGGAATAGCTTAATTCGGAGTCAAATTAAGCTATATGAAGCATCAGCATGAATAGTATCGTATACGTGAATAGTGCCACGTATACATAAATAGTGTCAATAATGGAAAGTCTACATGATCAAAGAGAAGTGGAAAAGACTTAATTCAAGTGCTAAATTAAGCTATTTGGAGCATCATCATGAAGAGTGATTTTTGAGTTACAAGACCGTATATATGAACAGTGATGTATGTATGAACAGTGCCATACGGGTTATGAACAGTGCCATACGGTTGAAAAGTCAGCATGAACAGTAAACTGCAATTATGAACAGTGAACTCGAAATTACTCGAGTAAGCCGCGCGAGTATGCTTGTTCACCATGCTCGTTCGCCCTGTTTCACATTCTTCATGGGCGACGTTGATTGTTTCGATGATATCTCACAAACAAGACGTCAGATTAAGGCGAAACCAATTTTTTATGAAAGTAGACTCCCAATGCGTCATTTTGACATAAAATTGAAGTTCAAAGGAGGTCAGATGAAGGAGCTACAAATTGTGGAAGTTGACAGTGAAATTCACGCCACACAGCAGAGCAAGCTTCGGTGTTTTGAGTGTATCTCCCAAAATACACGTCCAATTGAGCTAAAACCAGTGGCATATGAAACTAGACTCAAAATGCGTCACACCACAATTTGACCTACCCAAAATGGAGCTCATACCAGGGAGATATGGCCTTCGAAAGTTGAATCATGTGATTCTGGAATCAACCCAGTATAGCTTCGGTTTTCTGTCTATATCTCACATGATACACAACCAAATGAAGTGAAACCAATTCCATATGAAACTAGACTCAACAAGTGTTTCACAGAATTTGGAAGTAACCAAAAAGAGCTTGAAATGAAGCAGATATGATTTTCGAAATTTGACATTCAGAAACTGGTTTTCAAACTCTGTTTTCTGGGCAGTCAAAGTTCATCTGATCATAACAGACAAAATACAATGTGTTTTGAGCTCATTCTTTATTCATTGGAAAGAAGACATCAAGAGCTTTCCAGGGATATTTAATTTGCTAATTTTGGAGTTAAATTCGAAGACATATGGCCTCTGGAAGTTGATACACCTGCTGAAGAAAACGAAGCACTATTCATCATCTTCAAAAACACCGTGTCGGGAAGTCCAGATTTTTATGGAGAACGTCCAGATGAACCCTATGATCATTTATACTACTTCTAATCCTCTCTAAATAAAGGAATAACAGAGAAGATAGGGATTCCAATGAAGAACTCGAAGAAACGAAGTTGAAAGCCAACGGTTACTATTCATAGTGCTCAACCGTCCAACGTTCTTCATCCTCAACGGTGATTCAACAAGAGCAAGGAAAGCAATGATCATTTAATGAAGCTAAATGACAGAGAAGAATGGAGTGATAATTCAATGAAGCATTTGATGAAGAGAAAGAAGAAGCAACGGATTTTTCACCAACGGACCGCTCACAATATTCAAACGTTGGAAACGGTCATATACGAATGCATACCTATTTCTCTTCGACGGAAGCTCCAACGGACATTTCTTCAACGGTCAAATGAATACAACGGTAATATTTTCAAATGGACCGAAGCGCAACGGACGAGAATGCTTCAACGGATCGGTTACTATTCATCGACTACTATTCACAATGTTCAAATTCTCCAACGGCTTCCAACGTACATGTGGTTATAAATGGAGAAGGATTCAACACGGAAGGACACACATGAGCTTACACCTTCAAAATGCCTTCTGATGTTTATCTCATTTTCTCTCTATTTTATTAGTGATAATATAATTTATTAGAGAGTGAGATTATTTGTAATGTACTTCAGTGTTCATCTTATCACTTCTTAGAGAGAAGATTTATCTCAGTAAACATTTTATTCGAGAGTTACTCAAGATTGGGTGATCTTGAGTGGGAAACACATTGTGTTGATTACAGCTTGTAAGGGGAGTGAATCCTAGGGAGAGGATTACTTGAGTACGAGTGTGTGATCAAGCGGTGTATCCTTACGGTGTGTAAGGGGGAGTATCTCGGTAAGAGATAGTAAAGGCTACACAAGTGCCCGACTAAACTTGTGAGGTTGTAAAGGCTTTTCTCTTGTGCCCGGTTAAACAAGGAGATAGTGGATTGAAAATCTCAAGTGGAGCTTGGGGACTGGACGTAGGTCATCGTGGATTGGGCCGAACCAGGATAAATCACGTTTGCATATTCTCTTCCTTAAACTCTTATATTTCCAAATATCATTTTAATATTTATCTCAATATCTCGACTATTGATTTATGAATAATTATATTCATATTTATTACCTTCATTAAGTTGCAAAAAGAATTTCAAAGTTTCTAATTTTTTATCGACGCCCAATTCACCCCCCTCTTGGGTGATAGCCGGTTCTTACATTTGGTATCAAAGCGGGGCTCTTGTTTAAAGGACTTAACAGTCTCAAGAGTTACAATGGCTAATTTTCGGTGTTGTTTGCTTTCTGAAGGTTTTGATTATACTGTTCCACCATTTTTAAAAGATATTGATTTTTTGTTTTGGAAAGCTAGAATGACTAGTTTTATCAAAGCAACAGATTTTGATATGTGGAAAGTTTTTATAAATGTTTTTGATTTCAAACCAAGAAAGGATTGGACGAGAAAAGAAAAGAAAATGTTTTCGTTGAACATTAGAGCAATGAAAATTTTGTATAGTGCTTTAACCGAGAATGATTTTGTAAAAATCAAATATTGCTCTAATGCTAAAGATATTTGGGATACTCTTGATTCTATTTATGCTTCTAACAATTATGTTGAAGTTGAAAGTGTTGATAGTTCATCAGAAATTTCAAAGCGCACATCTATGAGTGATGAACAAATGGAAGAAGGGGAAATTAGAGAATGTTTTCATGATCCAGTCAACACAAAAGAACAAGAGAAAGAGGATTCCCAAGAAGAGCTCATGGACAATTGTGATCAATCTTTATCTCAAGATGCACATGAGGTAAACAATTCCAATTCTTCTTGTGTAGATAAGAAAAATGATTTTGAACATTTGCATAAAATTGTTTTTCAACCAATTACTGATTCTGTTTTGAAAAACAAAAATATTTTCAATCATGCTGGAAAATCATGTGGGAAGAATGAATGTTCAAATGAAGATTATTTGAAGTCTTACTCTCATAACCAAAGACGGTACTTGCAAAAATGTTCATAATAAACATCATTCTATTATTTGCAATTATTGTGATAAATCTGGTCATATTTCTCACACATGCTATATTAGGAGAAATTTTAATGTGAGAAACAAATTTGTTTGGGTTCCTAAAGGACAAATAAGGTCCAATACTAACGATCAAGGACCCAAGTATAAGTGGGTACCAAAATGTCCATCTAGTGCTTTATGTGTGCAGGAAAATTTGAAAAATAATGGACATAAGGGTATTAAGAAGATGGAGAAGAATCCAAGAGTTTCTCATAAGCCTAAAAGGAGACTCACATCAAACAGGAGAACTCTCAAAGCACCCATTGCTAGAACTACAAGGTCAAACCATGAAAAGCAATGGATACATGCAAGAAGAGTATATTCTACCTCAAGAACAAATTATCATAGAATACCATTCAATTATCTTGAGGAAAACAAGAAGAGAAGAATCTCTCAAATATCAAACAGAAGACATTTGAAGTTTATATCTTCTGAGAGAGCTTTGCCAACACCCATAGGAAAATATATGAAGTATCAGTGGGTAAGCAAAGACAATTCTTCAAGTATCTAACGCAAAGGTATGCAATGGTAAAACCTCATATTCTATCATCTAAAATATTCATTGAGGTTTTATATCTTGTAGCCTTAGGAATGAGCACTGTAAACTATTTTGAAATTGATTTTTCACATCCCTTAAAAATTCACTTGATAAATTTATAAAAGGGATTGCAATATTCAATAGTTTAATTCTTTATGCATACATGATGATTTTAAAAGGAAATATTTCTTTTATGCATAAAATCATGTTTAATTCATTGTGCTCAATTATCTTGATTTGATTATATATTCTTTGAGCATGAGAATTTTATTCCTACAAGCTAATAATTATTGGATCCAAGCAAGGTCGGATACCAAGAAAGAAAAAGTCCTATATGGTTTTGTAGGATCAGAAAAAGCTTCTCAAGCAAGCAACTGCATAGAGAAATAATTTAAGTCTTGAGGCAGCTAAACAAGCTATGTTTGATCTTGATGGTGAACAAGATAAAGGAGACATCTACATCAACCAGGCAAGATTCTACAAGGACAAGAGAAATTACGGTGATATCTAATCCTTACCCTATTTTGCACTTAAATGAATTACATATGTGGGTAATGAATACTTGTCCATTATTGCATTCCATTAGCAATCAATCATTTATGGTTTTCAAAATATTTTCAGATTGCTAAATGGACCATAAAGTGAATTTGTGCAAAACTTTCTAAGATTATAAATGCACAATTCTAAAATTTGTTTTGAATTTCAATTCACCTTGTTTTATAAAAATGCATACACATGTTTTGAAAAATGTTCATATTTTGATTGCATTCAAATGATGTTTCAAAATTGGAAGTTAAATCCTTTGAATGTCGAGATATGCTTCAAATCTTTCCGGTAGAGTTTTCCCTATCATTCACATATTGATTTTTGGTATTCAATATGATGCTTGAACTCCTCATTCTTTATTCTCAATTGAGTTAGATCTCACATCTAACAAGTTAATCATCTATATGAGTTTCAAGCTTATCTCTAGAAAAGAATTCAATTTGTGAAAATCTTATAAATCTTTATTGGCCAAGTTATTCCAAGCATTATGAATGTTCATTAATGCATTAAATATTAGTGCATTAACCATTATAGTGGAATAACTTACTAGGATAATATTTTGAAACTCTAGTCATTTGGACTAACAAGTATGTGCTTCATTATCCATGAATCCTAGTATTCAGTTTGTTACTCAAATACATTAGCATTTGTTTTCATCCATATTCTCGAGTAACTATAGTGTGTATTCATATTCTTGCCTTGAATATTCATATATTTCTAGATTCAATTCAAAGAGGCAAGATTATCTCTTGGTAAATAGCAAAGTCATTTGTGCCTATATATTTCTATCATACTTAGCCCTTTTTGGCTAATTCATTTTCCTTATGACTTTTGCTTTTGGGAAATTCTTCAACATGTTAACTTCAATGTTCGACATGTTCTCCAAAAATTGAAGCACTCTGATATGTTCTTTAACAAGCTGACTTCCATCATATTTAGCGTGTGCATCAATTTTTAGCATATTTCAAAAACAAATCTTTCATACATTAAAATTTCAATTTCATGAATGTTTGAAAGAACACTTGAGATTTAAAATAATTTACATATTTCATTATCATTTTTGAAAAATCTAATCTCATTGGAAAATTACATGCATTCTCATCAATGACATCTTTTCTACATTAAATGTATTTATAAAATTGTCATTGAGAAATAACATTCTTGGTATCATATAGTTGTTACCCCTTAATGATCCATTGGCTTGAATTTATTTAATTGGGTAAAACTATAGTTTGGTCTTTGATTGGCTTATTATACTCTTTGCTCAAATATTATATGATTTAATAAGAGTATAAGAGTTGTCATGTCTAATCATTGTGGACCCAAGAAACATCGGGTACCAAAGAACATATATTTGTTTTGCAGGATCTTCTGGTCTTGCATGGGAAATAGAGGATGATAAGCTTAAACCCATCCTTATGCATCAAATCTGGTAGATCTTCAGTATTGTTCACATCATCAGATATTGGCTAGCCAGTGATGCATCTATGGATTACAAATGATTATGACTTGAGTAATTACAATATTTCTCAAGTGAGGTATTGTATTATACATATATCATAATCATGCTGGGCTAACTTGATTTTATTCATTGCATTTTATTTCATGAAGTTTAGCCTGAGCACATTCATTTTTAAAATGATCCTTATGCTTTGAATATTTTTATCATCATAAAAAGCATAAGCGAACTTGAAAATTTTCAATTCCGAGGTATCATGTTGTGAGCAAAGATATTTCCAAACCTCATAACATTTGGTGTCTCATTATTATTTGGCATCATGAAAGGGAACTTCACATTTTAGCTATGCATTCATTAAGGGGGAGCTTCACATTCTCATGTATTTTTATATCTTAAAAGCTCATCTCCTTTGTTTGAAGAAAACCCTTTTTAAGTATACTCATACGCAATTATTATCTGTTTTTAGTTTTGATGATGAGTTAATATCATATTTTCCTTTCATTATCTTAATTTGAAAATATCATTTAGAAAGGAATATTTTGATTGCACTAATAAATCTCTTTTGCAAAGAAAGTTTTTCAATTTGTAGCAAGAGATTTTGTTATGTGTTACAACTTTCCTTAATGCACTACAAGGAGAATATATTAAATTAAGGAAAGATGCTTTGATGGTTGAAGCCGAGCTATGTTCTATAAAGGAAGAGAGTCTACAACTGCTTCAACTTAGGCCACGGCAACTCAACCAAATTGCATACAATAAGCAATTGGACTTCATCGATCATTCATCATTTGCAGAACCTACATGAGCATTTCTAATCTCTATCTTTTTATATTCCGTAGAAATTCTGCACATGCTTGATATCAATTTGCTTTTAATCATGAAAGTTTAAATTTCCTGAAAAACCTCTCCAAATTGTTTTGAAACATACTTTCATGAAAACTCTTTTCTACTTGCATCAAATACTTTCAAGAAGGGGGAGAGAAAATTGTTTTCTTGACAAATGATTATTGGGAGAAAATCATTTCGAACTTATTTTCATATTTGCCTCTTCACAAATTTACCTTCCTTACCTCAACTTTTTGCTAATGACAAATAAGGGGGAGAGAATGACAAGAAAAATATGCTGCATTTAATATACCTTTATATTCATACATATTTTTCTTAAAGTATTTGCCATCATCAAAAAGGGGGAGAATGTTAGTTATGATTAGTTTTGATGATGTCTTATATAAATGTCATTCTTATGAGCAAAAAGCTTGCATACTACATTTACATTCTACTTTGACTAATTCTTATATTTAATGTAGATGTGAAGTTTAATAATGAAGAATAACCAAGAAAGGAGACTGAAGAAGGAAGAACTTACTGGATAAAATGGGAATATCAATAGTCAAGTTCTTGTGATACTGGAAGTCTCTATAATCAAGCGGAAGTTGGAATAGCTTAATTCGGAGTCAAATTAAGCTATATGAAGCATCAGCATGAATAGTATCGTATACGTGAATAGTGCCACGTATACATAAATAGTGTCAATAATGGAAAGTCTACATGATCAAAGAGAAGTGGAAAAGACTTAATTCAGTGCTAAATTAAGCTATTTGGAGCATCATCATGAAGAGTGATTTTTGAGTTACAAGACCGTATATATGAACAGTGATGTATGTATGAACAGTGCCATACGGGTTATGAACAGTGCCATACGGTTGAAAAGTCAGCATGAACAGTAAACTGCAATTATGAACAGTGAACTCGAAATTACTCGAGTAAGCCGCGCGAGTATGCTACTGTTCACCATGCTCTGTTCGCCTCTGTTTCACATTCTTCATGGGCGACGTTGATTGTTTCGATGATATCTCACAAACAAGACGTCAGATTAAGGCGAAACCAATTTTTTATGAAAGTAGACTCCCAATGCGTCATTTTGACATAAAATTGAAGTTCAAAGGAGGTCAGATGAAGGAGCTACAAATTGTGGAAGTTGACAGTGAAATTCACGCCACACAGCAGAGCAAGCTTCGGTGTTTTGAGTGTATCTCCCAAAATACACGTCCAATTGAGCTAAAACCAGTGGCATATGAAACTAGACTCAAAATGCGTCACACCACAATTTGACCTACCCAAAATGGAGCTCATACCAGGGAGATATGGCCTTCGAAAGTTGACTCATGTGATTCTGGAATCAACCCAGTATAGCTTCGGTTTTCTGTCTATATCTCACATGATACACAACCAAATGAAGTGAAACCAATTCCATATGAAACTAGACTCAACAAGTGTTTCACAGAATTTGGAAGTAACCAAAAAGAGCTTGAAATGAAGCAGATATGATTTTCGAAATTTGACATTCAGAAACTGGTTTTCAAACTCTGTTTTCTGGGCAGTCAAAGTTCATCTGATCATAACAGACAAAATACAATGTGTTTTGAGCTCATTCTTTATTCATTGGAAAGAAGACATCAAGAGCTTTCCAGGGATATTTAATTTGCTAATTTTGGAGTTAAATTCGAAGACATATGGCCTCTGGAAGTTGATACACCTGCTGAAGAAAACGAAGCACTATTCATCGTCTTCAAAAACACCGTGTCGGGAAGTCCAGATTTTTATGGAGAACGTCCAGATGAACCCTATGATCATTTATACTACTTCTAATCCTCTCTAAATAAAGGAATAACAGAGAAGATAGGGATTCCAATGAAGAACTCGAAGAAACGAAGTTGAAAGCCAACGGTTACTATTCATAGTGCTCAACCGTCCAACGTTCTTCATCCTCAACGGTGATTCAACAAGAGCAAGGAAAGCAATGATCATTTAATGAAGCTAAATGACAGAGAAGAATGGAGTGATAATTCAATGAAGCATTTGATGAAGAGAAAGAAGAAGCAACGGATTTTTCACCAACGGACCGCTCACAATATTCAAACGTTGGAAACGGTCATATACGAATGCATACCTATTTCTCTTCGACTAAGCTCCAACGGACATTTCTTCAACGGTCAAATGAATACAACGGTAATATTTTCAAATGGACCGAAGCGCAACGGACGAGAATGCTTCAACGGATCGGTTACTATTCATCGACTACTATTCACAATGTTCAAATTCTCCAACGGCTTCCAACGTACATGTGGTTATAAATGGAGAAGGATTCAACACGGAAGGACACACATGAGCTTACACCTTCAAAATGCCTTTCGATGTTTATCTCATTTTCTCTCTATTTTATTAGTGATAATATAATTTATTAGAGAGTGAGATTATTTGTAATGTACTTCAGTGTTCATCTTATCACTTCTTAGAGAGAAGATTTATCTGTAAACATTTTATCTGAGAGTTACTCAAGATTGGGTGATCTTGAGTGGGAAACACATTGTGTTGATTACAGCTTGTAAGGGGAGTGAATCCTAGGGAGAGGATTACTTGAGTACGAGTGTGTGATCAAGCGGTGTATCCTTACGGTGTGTAAGGGGGTATCTCGGTAAGAGATAGTAAAGGCTACACAAGTGCCCGACTAAACTTGTGAGGTTGTAAAGGCTTTTCTCTTGTGCCCGGTTAAACAAGGAGATAGTGGATTGAAAATCTCAAGTGGAGCTTGGGGACTGGACGTAGGTCTTCGTGGATTGGGCCGAACCGGGATAAATCACGGTTTGCATATTCTCTTCCTTAAACTCTTATATTTCCAAACAAATATCATTTTAATATTTATCGAATATCGACTATTGATTTATGAATAATTATATTCATATTTATTACCTTCATTAAGTTGCAAAAAGAATTTCAAAGTTTCTAATTTTTTATCAGACACCCAATTCACCCCCCCTCTTGGGTGATAGCCGGTTCTTACAGTCTTCTTTGACATCTTTTCCAATTTGTATTATCAGTCACCACCAATTCTTGAGTTTGGGATTGTACCCTTGAGTGTTCTTGGAGATTCTGTTAAGAACTTAAAGAGAGCTATTGAGTGGTAAAAGGCAAGAGAGCACACTACACAAAAGCCTTATAGAGAGCAACAAACACGAGTTATACATTTTTAAGAGTGTAAACACGTAAGCGAGTTGGTGAGGTCCTATTACTTTTATTTTTGTTCTTTTCCTTGAATTATGGCAGGTGCAGGTGGTGAAGGTATTCCTCCTCCTATAAGAGATAATAGATTGCTAATTGAAGCCATTACAACTCAAATGCAAAGGATGATGAGGGAACACACAAAGGAGTTATATGAGAGAATGGAGAGAATTAAAAATCAAGGGAATCATGATGAAAATAGACAGAGAGGGAGGGATGAAAGAAGGAGAAGAAGAGATAATGAGAATGATGCTAGAGAGGATAGAATTAAGGGAGTGAAGCTTAATATACCATCTTTAAAAGGAAAAAATGATCCAGAGGCCTATTTAGAGTAGGAAATGAAGATTGATTTGCATGTCACAGTTATACTGAAGAGAAGAAAATGAAGGTGGCAGCCATGGAGTTTAGTGATTATGCTCTCATTTGGTGGGACCAATTGCAAAAAGAGAGGGTGAGATATGAAGAACTATTGGTGGATAGTTGGGTGGAGATGAAAAGGCTAATGAGAAGAAGATTTGTTGCTTCCCATTTCATCGAGACCTTCACAATAAACTTCAAAGACTCACACAAAGTAACAAGAGTGTAGATGAGTATTATAAAGAGATGGAGGTGTCCTTGATTAGAGCAAATATTTGTGAAGAACGGGAGGCAACTATGGCATGTTTCTTGCATGGGCTGAATAGTGATATAAGGGATGTTGTGGAGTTGCAAAATTATGTGGAGTTGGAGGATTTAGTGCAACAAGCTAGTAAGGTAGAACAACAACTCAAGAGAAAGGGTGTCATGAGGAAAAACTCTTCAAATTTTAATTCTTCAAGTTGGAAAGATAGAAATAAGAAGGAGGGAGGTTCTTCATCAAGCAATCCCACTACTACACCTCAAAGGACTCAAACTAAATCCAATGAGATCCCTAAAAAGACAAGGAGTAGTGAAATAAAATGCTTCAAGTGTTTGGGAGAGGTCACATAGCTTCGAGAATGTCCAACTAAGAAGACTATGTTACTTAAAAAGGATGGAGAGCTTACTAGTGAGTCTTCTTCGATTCTTCCTCACATGATGATGAAGATGAGTATATTGAAGAAATAATTCCAAAAGGAGATTTGTTTATGGTAAGAAGGATATTGGGTAGCCAAGCAAAAGACATGGATGATAGTCAAAGAGAGAACATCTTTCATACTAGATGCCTTATCCAAGGAAAGGTATGTTCTTTAATTATTGATGGAGGGAGTTGTAACAATGTTGCAAGTGCTAGAATGGTGTCTAAATTGGGCATGGAAACCAAACCTCACCCGCTGCCATACAAGCTTCAATCGCTTAGTGAGGATGGTGAAGTGACCGTAAGCAAACAAGTGGAGGTGAACTTCTCCGTAGGAAAGTATGATGATACAGCTTTATGTGATGTGGTACCAATGGAGGCTTGTCATTTGCTCCTTGGGAGACCTTGGCAATATGATAAGAAAGTTATGCATGATGGTTACACCAACAAGTTCTCTTTTGTACATAAAGAACGCAAGACTAGTCTTGCACCTTTGACACCAAGAGAAGTTAGTGAGGATAATTTAAAAATGAGAGAAAAAAGAAAGCAAGAGAGAAAAGAGAGTGGAAGAGAGCAGCAAAAAAAAAGAGAAAAAGAGAGAAAAGCATCAAACTTGTTTATAAAAGAAAAAGATGTGAAAAAGGCAATGCATTTGAAAAAGCCAATGCTCTTACTTTTGAGTAAAGAGAATAATTTTACAGATGCAAGTCCTACTAACTCTCTTCCAAATGAGGTTTTTAATTTGTTGCAGGAATTTAAAGATGTTTTTCCTAAAGTGGTACCTCACGAACTACCGCCTGTAAGAGGCATAGAACATCAAATTGATCTCATTCCAGGAGCTTCATTGCCTAACAGGCCAGCCTATAGGAGTAACCCCCAAGATACCAAGGAGATTCAAAGACAAGTTGGAGACTTGATGCAAAAAGGGTGGGTGCAAGAAAGCTTAAGTCCATGTGCAGTTCCAGTCATTCTAGTACCTAAGAAAGATGGAACATGGAGGATGTGCACTGATTGTAGAGCCATCAATAACATCACGTAAAGTATAGACATCCCATTCCTAGATTGGATGATTTATTGGATGAATTGCATGGTGCTTGTTTTTTCTCTAAAATTGATTTAAAGAGTGGATACCATCAAATTAGGATTAGAGAAGGGGATGAATGGAAAACAGCTTTTAAAATTAAATATGGGTTGTATGAGTGGTTGGTTATGCCATTTGGTTTAACTAATGCTCCTAGTACCTTCATCAGATTAATGAATCATGTGTTAAGGGAAATTTTAGGGAAGTTTGTTGTAGTGTATTTTGATGATATTATGATTTATAGAAATTCCTATGATGATCATCTTGTGCATTTGAGGTATGTTCTGGAAGCTCTTAGGCATGAGAAATTGTATGCTAACGTGGAAAAATGTGTGTTATGCATAGACCATGTAGTTTTTATTGGTTTTGTTGTTAGATCACAAGGAGTGCAGGTTGATCAAGAGAAGGTGAAAGCTATTCAAGAGTGGCCAACTCCTAAGAACATAAGTGATGTAAAAAGCTTTCATGGCTTAGCTAGTTTCTATAGGAGTTTGTCAAACACTTTAGTACAATAGCTACACCTTTGAATGAAGTGATTAAAAGGCATGTTGGTTTTAAATGGGGGAAAAACAAGAGCAAGCCTTTGTCGCCCTCAAGGAAGCATTAACCAATGCACCTATTCTTGCTTTGCCTAATTTTGCTAAGTCATTTGAAATTGAATGTGATGCATCCAATGTGGGGATAGGGGCTGTTTTGATGCAAGAAGGGCATCCCATTGCTTATTTTAGTGAAAAATTGAATGGGGCTGCTCTTAATTATTCCACATATGATAAGGAATTGTATGCATTAGTAAGGGCTTTGCAAACTTGGCAACACTATCTCTTGCCCAAAGAGTTTGTCATCAACAGTGACCATGAGTCCTTAAAGTATTTAAAAGGACAAGGCAAGCTTAACAAAAGGCATGCCAAATGGGTAGAGTTCTTGGAGCGGTTCCCTATGTGATCAAGGACAAGAAAGGTACGTCTAATGTGGTTGCAGATGCACTCTCAAGAAGATATGCTCTGTTCTCTACTCTTGAAAATAAGTTCATTGGCTTTGGACATATTAAGGCATTGTATGAGCATGATCCAGACTTTGCACAAATCTATAAAACTTGTGTGCATCTTTGCTCAAAATGGATTTTTTAGGCTTAATGATTGCTTGTTTAAAGAAAAGAGATTGTGTGTTCCTAAAGGTTCCATTAGGGAATTACTTGTGAGGGAGGCACATGAAGGGGGACTAATGGGACATTTGGGGATCCAAAAGACTCAAGACATGCTGCATGAACATTTTTATTAGCCACACATGAAGCGTGATGTACATAAATTGTGTGAAACATGCATTGTATGTAAGCAGTCTAAGTCTAAATTATTGCCTCATGGGTTGTATACTCCTTTGCCTATTCCAGATTGTCTTTGGATTGATATTTTTATGGATTTTGTGTTAGGACTACCTCGGTCTAAAAATGCAAAGATTCTATTTTTGTTGTGGTGGACAGGTTTTCTAAGATGGCACATTTTATCCCGTGCAAAAAGGTTGATGATGCAATCCACATTGCTGATTTGTTCTTCAAGGAAGTGGTAAGACTCCATGGGCTTCCAAGAAGCATTGTCTCGATTGTGATACTAAATTCTTAAGTCATTTTTGGAGGACATTATGGAGTAAGCTGGGAACTAAACTTCTCTTGTCTACTACGTGTCATCCACAAACTAATGGCCAGACTTAAGTAGTGAATAGAACTTTTTCTTCTCTTTTTAAGGCTGTAATTAAAAAGAATATCAAGTTATGGGAACAATGTTTGCCCCACGTTGAGTTTGCATATAATAGGGCTGTTTATAGTGCTACTCATTATTCTCCTTTTAAATTTTTTATGGCTTAAACCCTCTCACTCCTCTTGATTTGTCGCCTTTGCCTAACAACTCGTTTTTCAAAGATAAAGATGGTAAGAGTAAGGCTGAATATGTGCGGAAACTACATGAGAAGGTAAAGGCAAACATTGAAAAAAGGTAGAAAGTTACATCAAGCAAGCGAACAAAGGAAGGAAAAAGGTAGTGTTGAACCATGTGATTAGGTTTGGGTTCATTTGAGAAAAGAGAGGTTTCCTGCCCAAAGGAAATCTAAGCTTCAACAAAGGGGAGATAGTCCTTTCCAAGTGCTATCCAAGATTAATGATAATGCCTATAAAATAGATCTCCCTGGTGAGTATGGTGTGAGCACTACTTTTAATGTGGCTGATTTGTCCCTTTTTGATGCAGGAGAAGGGGATTATAATTTGAGGACAAATTCTTCTGAAGAAAGAGGGAATGATGAGGACATAGGAGGCGGCATGACCAAGGCAACAAACTTAGAGGAAATACAAGGTCTTGGAGGCCCAATGACAAGAGCAAAAGCTAAAAAGGCTAAAGAGGCCCTAAATCTCTGGTGACCACCTTACTTGAGACAAGCCCAAGTCTAAAGGAAGAAGAGGCCGAAATGATAGACTTAATTCAGATTGAAGACCTTGAAGAATAAGCCTCAATGGATATGCATGAAGGCTTTAATTTACTTGGCCCAAATTCTGCACTTAGTTTTATCTTTCTTACATTTAGTTAAACTTGTGTAATAAGGCTTATTTGGCTTATTGGGCTTTGTGTGTAAGCATATTTAGGTTAAACTTAATATGGATGTTGTCCACTATATAAGGGAACACCATAGCTTTTGGGACGGCAGATTTCAATTCAAAGTTAACCTTTTTGGTGAGAGACAAGCTTCTCTAGGGTTCTTTTGAGAATCTCTGAACTTATCAAGGGCATCAATCCTTGTGGCGTTCTTGGGCTTATCAATTCTTTGGAATTGTGGCACTTACCTATAATCCATAAACTTCAATTTTCATTCTAAATTTCTTGGTTTCGTATCTCCAGATTCCCTTATCCTTTTTCGGTGATTCTTGAGCCAAAATCGTGTTTCAGAAAGCCATCTTTCACCTCATTTTGGAATCGCTCAAATCCGAGGTCTACAGCGTGAGATACATTCTGTTCTTATCAGGACGTGTTGGAGGCTGAATTTCTTGTGCGAAATTCCATTCCTAGTTGATCCAATCATCCTTTTCTTTCGGGAATCATATCAGACAGCAAGATCAATTTGGAAAAGAAGGAAGAGACCTTTGATTGTTGCATGCAAGGACGTTTCTGAGACTGGGTGAGTTCTCTGAACTGATTTTCATCTGGGTTTTTGAAGAAGATTAAGGTTTAGAGAGAGACTGAGCTCATATCAGTGTTTGGCTTCTTGCATGTCAAATTTGAGAGATTATATGCTTTTATCTAAATCTGGAAACAAGTTTCTAAACCATGCATGTTAGATATAAGCACCTGTTGTATGATTTTTGGAAGTATTAGCTGAGATTTGAAGTTGCATGTGTTGTTTTACACCTCTGCTCTTGAGTTCGAAAATGGAGCCTCTTGTGCCTAATGTTTTTGTAAGTTAGATGTTGAGTTTTTCTCTGAAAGTTTTACAGGAGATACTAAACTCACTAACCTTTAAAATGAGCTTTGGATCACCTAAAACGGAGGTCTATAACTCCAGTTATGATTTTTAGAAGTTGAGCTAAAAATCTGAAAATTTTTGGTATGATTCTGAAACAGCAAAATGACATAGCATTTCGGACCTAGTAAACAAAATCCAAAAACTGTGAAATTTTTCAGATCAATAGTATTGAAAGGAGCTATGATTTTTCAAAGATCGGTCAAAAAATCTGAAAATTTCTGGACATTGTTTATGTTTTTGAAATTGGAGAATATTCTCAGCCATAAATCAACTTGGTGACTTTAATTTATGAAAATAGACTTATCAAGGTTTAAGTAGAAATTGGAATTACTCCATTTGGAGTTATATCGGTCAAGTTATAAATTTTCCAAATTCTCAGAGAAGTTAAGAGCTGAATTGTTGATAAGTCTTAAAATAGCCATACAAGTTGTTAATTGTGTATAACCTTCAAGATAAAGGTTTCTTTAGATATATTGAGAGGTTAAATAGCTAAGATGATATTTATTCCATAGTGAATAGTATCTAATTAAATAATCTCCAATCGGTATACATCCCCAGTCATAAGGATACTAAAGAACATGTATTTTGGGGTGGGTCTAAAGAAGAAATAATCTTAATTAATTATCTTATTAAGATTAAATTGGATAGTGACCTATCTTTATATAAATATAATTTATAGGAACTCCAAAGCCCACTCGCACCGCAAATTACTTGGATGCAGTTAAGTTGACTAACACAGGTGGTAGCTCTAACTTTCTATTTTTGTTTGTATATTTGTGTATGGTTAAATGCCATGATGTGTGGAAAGTGCTTTATTTATTTATTTATAAACATTTTTGATTGCATACAATATGTTTAAATGTTGGTCATTCACTTCGGATCCGGGTAGGTTCTATGCATGTTTTCTGAGCACTTTGTTCTAAAACTATGTCTTAATGTTGTCTGTATGCTGAGTTAAATTCTTGATTGTGGTAGTTAAACTATACATATGCTTATACACCAAATATAGAAGTTAACATGTTACCCAAAGATTCATTCATGAATCTCAGACTTGAATAAAAGTACAGGTAGTGGATCAGGATAGAAGGGGAAGGTAGTGTTGTAGGCTGTGGCGGAGAAAGGTTGGACTCAGGAGGACTTCCTTTTTGTTTTGTATATATTGTTGGATAATGTATAAGGTTTTAATTTTGAAGTTTAGAATTTGGAAAGATTGTATTTAAATATCCCGGTGGGGATAAAGTTTTATTTCAAAACCAAGTTAAGTTGTAAATTTTCCATATTTTATCGATTACTGCTTCGTCCAAACCAGATCCATACACTCCTTTATGTATTAACTCTGATAATGATTGGGAGATATAAGGGAGCGTTAAAAATTACATAAATTATATCGTTTTATGTATATAACTTACAATGACATCCTTTGCTTGTTGAGAGGTCGGTGTCCCATCTTAGTGTCTATGGATGTATGTGAATAAGTCCCCATAGTTCGTTGGGCGGTTGTCCTCCCGAGCCTTCCTTTCCTAAAATAATTTTAAAAAAAATATGAACTTAGTTGTAGTAAAAATAAAATAATAAATAATTTAAAGATGAAATTAATTTAACTTTAAAAAATATTAGCTCACTATAAGTGACATCAAAAATCTTGGATCTTGCCATGTGATGGATCCTCTACTACACCCAGATCTTGGTGTTCCTTTAAGAAAGAGCTTGCAGAAGAGAAGAAACATTAAAATAAGTTTAAATAATAATAAAAATTATTAATTATTAACATATTTGGAATTATTTAAAAATTTACATGTCCCTCTTGACCCTTCATGTGCTAGACAAAACTGGCCCAGTCTAATACTAGAACGTCGTTTGGTGGGCTCTTGATCAGTTGTTGCAGAGGAATCATTCCATCCTTATTCATCATGTGGAAGAGATGAATCCTCTGGTTCAACCTGTCGTCCCCCATCTTGATCAGCGAGTACCTATTCTTGTTATTGCGGGCACCAAACTTACGTTGTATCATAATTGAATAATTAATTATTTAATTAAAAAAATTATAACTATTTACATCTATACTATATTTAAATGCAATTAGTTACCGTAACAATATCTTCCCACGCTTTGTCCTTCAGCTCCTTTTGAACTTGTTTCCAAGTCTGGAAGTGGATGGGCAACATTGTGTACAAAGAGGTCTATTACAATTTGTTCCTATGAGGTTATGAGCATGTGCTATTAACATTTCATGTCCATGTGAATGGTTGAAATTGCATTGTATATTGTGCATTATAACAACACAGAACATCATTTTACTTGATAGAGTTAATAAACAATTTTCTATTTTTGTTGTTTGTGTATATGGCATGCTTAGCCAATTTTATTGACCAGTACCCCGAGCATCACACGGGTCCTGTACTAGTTATTCATAATTGAATAATAAAAAAGGTAAGGGTATGTAATACTTAATCGAGTTCATCATGGAGCAAATGAAGGATGAATAACACATGCTTCATTGCCTAATGCGTATGGGTATCCTTATGATGACTTGTTTGGAAGCACAGGAATACTTTGCTTGTTTCTGAAAAAGTTTTGTGGATCCACTGCGCTCTTCACCTTCACCAACCTCTCGAAATTGTCGTTGAAGTACTTCGTTCCATACACTTGACCTTCTTCAAAGCTGTTCTCCCCAAAGTTGTTCGTCCCAATGTCCAGGTCTTTGTAATTCAAGAAGGCACTCCTCGGATTCTTTGACACAAACGGCGTCATATAACTGTACAGCCTCCTTGTCTGATTTACAAAATTATTCTCCGCCTCACTTCCTGCCTCATCCCAGTCCACTAAATACTGAATCTTGAACAGATTCCCTGCCCTATGAGGAAACGCCGTCGCATTTGAGGGAATTTGGCTCATTCTTCCCCCGTAAGGATTGAAAGCAAACCTTGTATTCCCCACTTCTATCATCTTCTTCCATATCCACTCGAAACCGTCCCTCGAGATTGGTGTCTGAACGTAATCTGACTTCCTCTTGAAGAAGGTGGCCGAGTTCAAGTTCCTGTCAAGAAACACCTCTGGATTCGTTCCCAAAACAAAATTTTCTGTATCTAAATTTGCCCACCACAGCATCGCATCCATCCAGGTTGTTTCGTTACAGTTTTCTTTCTTCAAGCCTAGCATAGGAAACTCCTTCTCCAACAGCTTCACCAGCTCCTCGGATCGTCCCAGAAACATTGTCACCACCGAAGCTTTTATTGTCTTTTGATTCTTGTTCACCTTAGAAGTCACAGGCTCTAAACGCAACCTCATGAAAAGCCTGTCATCTGTACGAGGAGCAACATCTTGCCACTGCACCACAAGATCGGTGGCGTTTTCTTCCAATGTCTTCTCAACTTGGAACACTGTTACAATTTCTGGCACGCGGACGAGTTTTAGAGTGAAGGACAGTATAACGCCAAAACTGCTGCCACCTCCTCCTTTAATCGCCCAAAAAAGATCTTCTCCCATGGATTCCTTGTTTAATATTTTGCCATTCACATCAACAATTGTGGCGTCTATAATGTGATCCACGGACAAGCCATACTTGCGAAGCATGGCGCCGTACCCTCCTCCACTCAGATGGCCTCCGACGCCGACGGTGGGACACACCCCTGCCGGAAATCCGTGAACCTTGCTCTTTTCCCAAATATGATAATATAACTCTCCGAGGTGGCACCCGATTGGACGACGGCGACCTCGTTTTGGATGTCTACGGAGATGTTTCTGAGGTTGAAGAGGTCGAGGATGATGAAGGGTGGGTCGTAGACATAGGAGGTTCCTTCATAATCGTGGCCACCGCTTCGGATTTTGATTTGAACCTCGATGGATTTGGCACAAATAACAGTGGCCTGCACGTGGGATTCCTTCAGAGGGGTTACAATGATGGAGGGTTTTGGGGTGGAGGAAGTGTTGAATCTGGCATTTCTGATGTAATTCTCAAGAACTGAAGTGTAGGAAACGTTGGTTTTAGCAAATACAATGTGGGAGACATTAACGGATGGATCGGTGTTTTTGTGCAGACAGTCAAGGAAGGTGTTGTAAATGGAAGAGTCTGCAAAAGAAACAGAGACATGAAGAAGTAGAAGAAGAATGAAAGAAAGAGCTGGTGCTCGAGTCATGGGTAAAATTAATGGTAGATATGTGTGGATGTGAGGAATGAATGAATGTATCAAGACAAACTGAGTAGAGATCTTTTTATAAGTACAGTGAGTGGGACAAGGGGTTGACGAAGACGACGTGGGGTTGGGTCCCATGAAGCACCTAACACCTGCCACACAAGTAGAATCTGCTCGTAAGAAAATTGAACATTGGCTCATCATCTTACGCTGACCAATGGTAGGCGCATTAAAACTTTTCCTCTTCGATCAGTTGTGTTGTTTTACTTTTCTAATTAACGATCCAATCCCCAAGCTCTCATTCATCCCCTCAGGAAGTTTTTCTGGGAATACAATTTTCTCATAGAGCTACGTCATACCTATGCGTTGCACATTCATAAATTCATCATTGATTTTGTTTAGGCAGTTTTGATTTCTGTTTAACATGGTTTTCGCTTTCTGGTTCAAATCATGGAATTTCCTAGGAGGTGATTACTGATTAATTGTCCATAAGCGCAAGTTACGTTATTTATAATGCAGTCAAAACTTTGAACTAATAAACAATATTCAGAGGCAGAAAAATGGTTTACTGCCTACACGCTCCTTTTATTATTCAGCGGATCCCAGCTCTTTTTTTATGTCTTAATTTTAATATTGTTTAAGAACTTATATGACATTAGCTAATAGACTAATCAGTAAAACACATGATCACATGAAAAGGCTTTCACTAGTGTGAAAATCGTTTTTTAGACAACATAAAAATCATTTTTTAAACCAATTCTGGGTTAGGTCTCAATGCAGTTGAACTAAAAAGTTTGCTATTTTTTAAACCAGTTGAGCAACTAGTCTTAAAATCATTTTTTAGACCGGTCTCAAATAATAGGTCTAAGAAGTCGAACTTTTTAAATCTGACTTGACTTATATGGTGGTGGACTATCTTCATTTAAATTTACACAATTGTAATTTAATTATTTTCATAATTTCATAAATCTAACCTTTTAAGATTTGTTATAAACGTTAGTTTGAGAATTCAAGAGAGTGAGGATGAGAAAAAATAGAGCCACAATAGTTTATGTGTCTAGCGTATTGTTTTCAAGCTCAATAAGCTTTGACAAAAATAAAATAATATCTTAATGTAATTTATTTTTAAATCCGGAGGATAAGATCCGAAATTAATCTGTAACTATCTCCCCCAATATCACGACATGGAGCTGATTTATTTTGTATTGTAATATGTTAATTAATATCTTGATGTTATTTCTGCCAACAAAATCCTATCCTAATGTCGTTTAAATTTTATTGTAAACAATTGAGATGTAGTTATTCTCATAATGTCATGAAGTTATCCACTTAAGATTTGATCAAAACGTTAGTGTGAGAACTCAAGAGGGAGAACATGAGGAAAAAATGGCGCCACATCAATTAATTGAACAATGCTACTTATTTTTTCAAGCGCAATAATCACTGGCAAAAAGAAAAATATTTTAATTGTTATAAACAATATGTGTGTGGATGTGCATAACTTCATACATAGGATTTCATCTCATGCTAATTGACATTTACACTCAATAACTCCCAAATTAAGTGGGCTTTAGTACATATTTCATATAACCTCTAATTGTACTATGTTGCTTAATTCCCTTCTTTATATGCTTATAACTCTTATATGTAGTCTTCAATATATTGAGGCCTATAAATAGAGGTCATGCATAAGGCTTTGGCACACCAATGAAACAAAGTGAATGATAAAGTTCATTCTCTTCTCTCTCATTCTATTGTCTTGTTATTTCTTTTCTTCTACTACTCGATCTCTAGTCTTTTTATTTTTCCTAAACTTACAACACTTTATCAAAGCACGATTCTCAACCAAGATATATTTTTCCCCCTCATCGTTGCTTAACCATTTCCTCTATCTTCTTTTACCCTATTTCTATTGAAACTATCTAGGATAATCCGAGCCATTATATGGAATCAAAAAATTAACACCCTTCATTAATTTCCTTAACTCTCAAAACGACGTAGTTTTGGGGGTAGGAGAATTAATGAAGGGTCTTTTGGTAAAATTCATATAAAAAATATAAAAATAAAAATACCAAAACACATTTCATTAATTCCTCTAACTTCCAAAACGACGTAGTTTTGGGGTGACTTGACATAATCTTATGTCAAGTGACATGACAAACGATAAACACATATATTATTTACCTTCCTATATGTATATTTATTCATGATTTTCTGATTTTAATGGTAAAATATTTTATGAATATATAAATAATATTTTCAAGAAATTTTGTTTAGGGAATTATATGTTGGCTACTCATGAAATTTTTCTCCTATTGTTTATCAATATGTTGATTATGATTTGTGAATTCTAATGTTTTAATTCATGATCATGCTTTATGTTTCATCAATCTTACCATGATTCTAATTATTATCATTAATTTTTAATTTGAATCATAGGCAACCTTACCATACTCGAGTTTACAACTCATGATATCACGACAAAGAATTATCTATATGGGTTTTAGATGCTGAGATCCATCTTGATGCTAAGGGTCTAGGAAGAACTATTTTACCAAGAAATGAAGCAATTAGTCAGGATAAGGCTAAGGCCATTATTTTTCTTCACCACCAGGACTGAAAGTTGGATATATAACAATAAAATATCCACTAGAATTGTGGACTAATTTGAAGGAAATGTATGATCAACAAAAAAACAGTGATTTTGCCTCGAGCTTGTTAAGAATGGATACACTTTAGGCTATAAGATTTTAAGACTGTAAGTCAATATAATTTAGCAGTTTTCAAAATAAGTTCGCAGTTGAAATGAGGACTTATGAGAGAAAATGTTTTCCACCTTTCATGCTTCAAATATGCTCATGTAGCAGCAATATTGAGATAAAGGTTTTAAGAAATAGGGTTAAGGTGCAAAAATGCATATGTGTTTTACCCCGATGAGCGCCCAACACCAAGTACTTTTTTTAGGTGCAAAAGTAAGTACGTGGTTACAAATTATATGCAAAAATACCGTTTGACCGTTAAGTTTGATTTTTTTTTATTTGGATAATGACGTAGCTTTCAAAGGTGTAAAAATACACATGTGGTTTGGCAAAAGGAGTGCCCAACACCTTTTTTATTATTATTATTTTTTCAATTAAAGAAAAATTATTATTTCTCTAGATACGATTCCTAGAAGGCCAATTTTTTTATTTCCATAATTTATTTTCTTTTTTTAAATCCTTATTAAGTTTTCTAATTAATGATTAATAAATGAGTATTTATGCATTTGAAATTTGATATTATAAATACTATATTTAATTACAAAAAAATTTATTTTTTTGATCTAACAAATTCAACCATGATTATTTAAATAATTTTTCAATAAAAAACGAACAGTATTACTTAATTTTTATTGCATTATGAAACATACAATATAAAAATTGGCACCTCTAAATGAGTTATTTCTATTTATATGATGAATGAAAGTAAATATTACAATTTACTTATAGTTACAAAGTCGACATTTTAAAAGTAAACCGATTTTTTGTTAATACAAAGTGATAAAGGTCATTCTCTTCTCTCTCATTCTATTGTCTTGTTATTTCTTCTCTTCTTCTACTACTCCCTAGTCTTCTTATTTTCTCTAAATTTACAACATTAATGTTATTTATTCTTTATTTATTTTCATAATTTCATGAATATGTAGATTTAAGATTATCTTAAGATTATTTACATTTAAGTCCGGAAGGTGAGATTTATCTCCCAAGATCACGGCATGTCATTGATTTATTTAGTGTTAAAATATTTAAAACAATCTCTTAATGTTATTTCTGGAAACTAAGAATTATTTCAATGCACATCTTAAGGTTAGTTATTTTCTTTTCATCACAAATAAGAATTTTCAAAAATACCCCTAATTAAATCAACTTTTTTTTTTTTTTTTTTTTTGGGGGGGGGGGGGGGACGATGCAGATCAACCTAGATATGCTCGGCCAGAGAGCGATAATGGACAATGGCATCTATCAAATGAAGAACTCTCATCCCTATATATTATTGCTTATATTTTTATTGGACTAAATATTGGGTCTGCTAAAATGTTGCAAAGTAGCCTACTTTTTGCTTTTTCTTGCCTTCGCTTGGTATCCTACTTACACAAGTGACGTGACAACAAAGTTATGATCATAATATATGTGATGTAATAATGAAGTCAATATTTTATTATCTATCATATAATAATTAATTAACTATGAATATCATTACGTATATAAAAGGAGCATCAGCATGTCATCTATTAAACCATTGGAAATATATCACACTTGAAATGAAAAGTTGAACAAGTAGAAAATTTCTGATAGCACACCATGGGTGGAAACATTTAGGCTTTGTTTGGGAGTTTCATTTTGGAGGGAAGGAAAAGGGAAGGGAGGGTTTTAATAGTCCCTTCCCTTGATATATACAAGGGGAGGGATTGCCAAAACCCTCCCTTCCCTTTCCTTTCCCTCCAAAATGGAACTCCCAAACAAAGCCTTAGGGAAATCCAACAACAACTTTAGAAAGCCTGAAACTATAAATAAACATAGAAAACTAACGAAAGTCCACAACAACTGAAAAAAGCCTAACATAGTGACAACAAACCACCCTAATCATCAATGACAAACTTATTCTTCTTCTTTGCCTCTGCCACTTTAATAGCTTTATCTTGATGTTTTGGCTTCTTTGATGTACCAACCCAAATAATCAGTAAAGTATGCTTCTTCTTCATCTGCAATCACCGATGAGCTTGCACCCTCAGAGTCAAGAAGGGATATGTCGACATCCTACAATATCATTAGCACCAAAAAGACAAACATCAGTTCCAAATTCATAAATGTGTAGAAAGAAATATATAGTGTTATGACCAAATGAAGCAAATGATACAAACTCACAGGTTCATCTTCATAGCTAAAAGACACCATAGTAGGGGAGCCAATTGGAGCATCTTGTCCAGCCTCCAACACTTTGATGATTTCAGAGTCTGAAGTCAAACGCATCATGACGCACAAATTAGCAGTCCAATCCACGTATTCCTCAAGAATTCTTAATAGGCACATAATTTTTTTGCCTACAATCTTGTACACAACATCCACAGGGAGAACATTTTCATTTTCAACATCATCCTACGCTCACACGACTCACATCAATAACATGGACCTCAAATAGATTACTGGTAGGATATAATTATAACATGTTAATGGATTGCACACACTCACACCATGGTGAATAAGCTGATGAATCACTTGATCTATCATCTCTACTGCAGAACATTCTTCTAGCTTAGAAAACTCCATGTTAAACAACACAAAGATGCAAGTGCCGGTGTCATCCATAGCATCAAACCTCACCAAGAACCTAGCACACCAGCCAATCAAAATTAGGGGTGCCATTAAAGCATGCTTATTTTGAGTTGACATATAGGAAAAAAAAGTAGAGCATATCACTTGGGAATCACATTCTTCACGATCCCATTACACTTCTCCAAAAAAAAAAAAAGCCTTCCTATCCTGAATAACTTTACTTCCATCCACCGTACATGAGTTGTAAAACCAGCCATGCTCATAACAGACATCAACAATTTCAACTAACACCATGGGCATCTCATTAAAAATAGCACATAACACATCAGTAGGTAGGCTAATTGATGAGTAGTACTTATGTCATGTTTTCCCTATGTGTTTTGACTATTTTGAATGCCAAATCTGAGCTTTAATGAGTGCTATCCGATAAAATGTCTAAGAATTCATCCACATAGGGAAGTAGAGGTTGGATCTTACAAATTGTTGCTTCATATCATTATCCTACTCATGTGCATAAGAAAATAACCACTTTTTGGTTTACCATGAAAGTGTATAACGAAGTTGATACAATGTTGTAGCATAGGGTATGCCCACATCTGCGCCAGCAATACAATACGACCTCTATACTATAGCATTGTAAGTGAGGCAGAATTATGCGCTACATTACTCTAACCTTTCCCTGTGACTTTTGTGGAAAATAAGACAGGTCATCAAAACGCACGTCAAGACAGTGATTGAATTGAGCTGAATCCAGAAGATACGGAGGACCAAGAAAAAGATTTGAGGAATCTCATTTTATTAAAAGAAATATTGATCAACCAAATCTAGGAAATTGGACCTGACAAATTTGTAAGGCCCAACTCACTGGATGTATGGCGCAAAAGACCAAACTATAAAAGGAAAGCTCGACAAAACCTAATAGTCATTGAAGTCATGGGAGTCAAGCAGTCAACATAAATCCAATCTGACTAAACTCACACCAAAGGAATGAAAGAGAATACCATTGAGAGGATAGTAGACTAGACCGAATTCTTCCCTGGAGCAAGACGGATCGTAGAAGACGTAGAGACGTCACATGACAGGGCACCTCTTACACCATCAACCTTCGATGAGCTTTCTTGTTTTTCTTTTGTTATTTGATTTTTGTAATGTTGCCATAGGCTATTCTCTGCTATTCTACTTTGTTTATCTCTCATCAGTCATGAACTAAATTCTCTTTCGCTGTGTGAGGATGAATTTCTGAGTTGTAGACTGAACCTAATTTGCTAGTTTTTCATTTAGTAAATTCAGTTTGTTTCAATTCATAGCTGGTTAGCAGACGTTAAGGGCTATCTCAATGGTCTTGGTTTATTGGACGGGAGTCAAGGTTAGACCTCTGTTAGACAGTATTTGTTGGGCAAGCCTGTGCACAGCTCGACCTAAACTGTGGTGCCAGGAATGGATTTACTGCTCATAAACAGAAACACCTAGGTTTAAACCGACTAACTAAACTTGAAATCACCATAAGAATATGGGAGAATAAAGTGAGGACTGTAGTTACAGGATTACAGAAGCTTCTATATAAGATAGTGGAAGGTTAACTGAATAACATTGTGAAAGGTGGTTATATTGTAGCATTGCGAAGTTGTGCAGCATAATTGCTATAGCAATGCGTTATATGCGATTGGGGGAATGACACAACTTAGGATGAAATCTGAGCTCAGCCTACTTTTAAACTGATATCTTCCTTCGACTTTTGATCACTTGTTTACTTATTGTCATTAGTAATAGCTAAATCAACCAACCTAACTACAAATTTTCACCTCACACACTTGTCACTGGAAACTAGCGTCATCTTCGGTATCAACAGTCTCTGTGGGACTATTCGACTAGTTCACTTGCCATAAGGGAATTCGACCAATAAATGTATGAAAAACCATATAAATAACGGGATCATATACTGATATATATATATATATATATATATATATGTGTAGGTCAAACTGTGTATATATGAGCGAGAAAGACAATAATAATTAAAATATTAAAAATAATAAATTTAAATACCAATCACAAGTAACATTTGGATTTTAAAACTATTAAATTGTTTTAAATTAAATCAAGAGTATATTTTAAGATATAAGTGATGAACCTCTACGAAGTCTGCGATATGTCATCATGCTGGGTTTCCTAACAACTCTTCAACGAGAGTTAAAGTACATTGAGGTGTAATGTAGTTTGGTGGCTGCTAGACATCAACTCTTGCCGCCTCAAATCTAGTGATGCATTGACATAGTAAAATGATGATACAAACACGCAAGGTGTTCAACTTATATAGGCAGAATAAAAAAAAGATTGACAGAGAAAACGCAACTTTTGATAAAATGACTTACTTCTGGCAGTTGGGGGTGTATAAGCAGATGAGATGTATACATACCTAGATGCACGAAATGACATATAGTGTTGCATCAGTCCATTGGTATAGGCTTAAAGAATGAAAACCAAGGGAATATAAGAATTAGAGAAAAGCCATATATGACAGAAGGTCGTCTGTAAATTCCTCCCCAAAGTAGACACTGGAGCCATTCTAGACTGGAAAATATCTACGCAGTTATTGAAACACCCATCGAAGGTAAACAACACATGATGGAAGGGGAAAAAAAATCACACGTGAACATACTCTTCATTCGTTAATTCTATGTTAACTCGCTATTAATGCCGTCTATGGATAGTGCACTATTCTAGTCGCCCCATAGAAAACACCCTCCCAATAACATTTAGTCAGTTTAAGAAGAGAATATACATTTAGTGGCAGCAAAATAAGTGAGAAGCACAAAACACACAATCACAAAAACCTTATTCACCAAACAGGAACCGTCATCCAAGTCATTAGAGAGTATGTCATAGAAATTCTTGAAAGCAAAATCATAAAGCGGGATGCTATGATCATCCTTGCTAAGGTGGACAACAGTGAAAAAATTGGAAGTTAACACAATACAAGAGCTCAATTGGCCAGTACGACCCTATGGCAAGAACTACAATGAAATTGGAGACCACCACCACAATAGCGCCCTCTTCTAGATGTTTGTTATGGCGATGAACAAATCCACTTTGCACAGACATATGCACACGATCACCCCTAAAATAATAAATATAATACAAATAAGGATTCAAATAATTTACAAAGGGACTACACACAAGGAAGCAAGATGAATCGATGAAGAAGGCCAACTGAGTAACCCAAAATCAACCCCTCACTGAATATCCTACATCACTAGCTCCATGGAGGATACATCACTAGGACCATGCTGAGCAGGCATATTCTAGATACAAGCAAGACGAACACATATGCGGAAAACAAGATCTATTAAAGGAGACACCAGGAAAAGGAGGCAATAACATGTGAGTGAATAACTTCTTGCACGAAGTGAAGATGGCATTAGAGTGACTAACTTCCCCCTACGATTTGAGGATGACATGAGAGTAAGTAACTTCGGGTTGGGTTTCTCTCCTCATCATTTTCTCATCATCCCTCATAATCTCTAAATCACATCCATCCAATCAAGACAATTCTACTTTTATTTTTCTCTCACTTTCCAAATCAACGGTCTAGATTTGACAGATGAGAGAAAATGAGAAAGCAGATAAGGAGAGGATCTCCTTCCAAGTAACTTCCCCTACGAATGGAAATGAATTGAGGACACGCGTCTAGAGGGCGCCACGGTGAGTTTTAAAATTTTTGTATAATATTAATTATTTTCTAAAAGCACATATTCAGTCTTATGAATCATGCTTATGAAATTCGAATAGCCCGACAAGTTTTAGCCGGGAATCGACCACCTGGCTACTTGTCTGATACTGTTTATGCCAAGACTCGGCAAGGGTTCGATGACAATGTTTCCAGAAGTGAGAACAACCAGAAGACTTGAAGAGACATGGAGTAATAAACGAGAGAGTTCGGTTAGGACTTCAACTAGAGTGAAAGTTAAGAAATGAGAAGATGTAGCTACTATGAAAGAAGGAAAGAAAGAAAGAAAAAGGTTAAAAACAATAGGCAATAATGATAGCATCAGCCTACACAATGTTTGAGAGAATATTTCATCCTTTTTCTTAGTATTTCACATCCAGATGAGCCACCTCCTCTACTGCTTTCTTTGAACTTCAGTTCGACAGCCACATGAGTTGTTTCGAATGCTCTAACTAGCATTCTTATTTTAAGATATGATTTCTCTTATACATTCTCCTTATTTTTTACTTTGTATTGCCTAAGTAGGTTTTGACCTGAGTCATGCATCTTGTATTTCTAGAAAACCCTTTGCTCTGTTCCCTATAGTTAATTGAATGAGTTTTGTTTTCCAATTAAAATAACACCCTAGTTTTGGTAGTGCCTCTAGTACCAATGATCATAGTATTGGTGTTCCCACTGGTACCGATTTTGTCCTTATAAACCCAAAAAAAAAAAAAAGACTCCAGAATAGGCATTAGAATAAGTATGGGATATTGTAAGGAGGGGCCATTTTGCCTTGACTTTTGTGATTGAAGCAATGTCTTTAGGGGAAAAATTTTACGTGACATGAAAAAATGATAGTCAACCTCTTGATCTGTCACAGTTCAACAACTATATCGCTTAACAGTAAGGATCAATGTTCCTATCACGGTAGGTAACTGGCGTAGAGTATAGAGAGATTATGCATGCGTTATTTGGGACAATACCAAGGTAAGGTATATATGCCTGCTAATTACTTGATATGTGCTTGTAAAAAATGTTAACTTGAATTGTGTGTTTTACAGTCTACATATAATAAGGAAAGAGATTACATCAAGGATTTTTTTGTCAGGAAGGCTAGAAATGCACTGCTGACATTCTGTCATACATTGACGAAGGTGTATTTACAAAATCTTAAAGAGGTTAACAAGACAAAAGTTCTTGTGGATCTTCAGTCCGTTACCAAACTGGATGATTGGAGATATTTTGTCATCTCACATCGTGACCTGGCATTCTAGGTAATTGTTATTTGTAATTCATAAGACCTGCATGTATTTGTTTAATTTTAACTCGAGTGATCTGTATTTGGTAGGAATTAAGTCAGGTGAATAGGAGGAGGGCAAAGAACAATAAGTATCCCTTAGAGGGGGGGTGAAAGAGGTATGCTCAGATTGCTGAAAAGTTGGTTACTAAGAATGGGGACAGTAGGATGTCATAAACTTTGGTTAGTTGCAAGGAAAAATAAAGATGGCTCTTATGACAATCAGGTGAAAGAGGTTGTCGATAAAATGGTAAGTATTAATATTAGTCCATGATTCATGAAAGTAATGTCTTCAATTAACTATCAATATTAACATTATTGTTATATGCACAACAAGCCATGTTCTAGGAAGTCACAACACAGGGGGCTTCTTTTCTGTAGATGATGACATATTGGCGAATACATTTAGGCCTAACCATCCCTATATTTTTAGGGGTGCTAGCTTTGGATTGACCAAGATAAAACATTATGGTCATTAGCAACCTCAAAGAAATAACCAAGATGAAAGGTTTGAAAAGTTCCAGAAATAGTGTGATGTCATGAAATGTAAAAACAAATATGGTTTTTCACAAAGAGTTGATGAAGGAGCATACTACAAAGCATTAAGAGGGAAATGGAAACCCAAGTACCAAAGATAACTGCACAATTCCCCTCACAATCTTCTTGAAAGAGAGGTGAATGTTGAGTGTTTTGCCGATAGTTTTGGATAGCATACAGTGGCAACGGGCCACATGTTCAATCACCCAAAGGATAACATGCTTTATAATGAGTCTATCCCTCTTGAGCATGTGAAGGTCCAAATCAACACTAACACTAACCCAGCTACCCTCTCCCTGTGCCCACTAAAGATACAGATATAATGGGAAGGATAGTGGGTAGCTTCGTTGTGTGGCCTTGCCGTCTACTTAGAGTGTGGAAACCCCCCACACAAAGGAAGTCATCCACTTAAAAGAAGTCACACACTCAAAATAAGATGCCCACCAATAAGTTCAAGTGCCCCAATTAGTCCAAGCCCCAATTCCAAGAACCCTAGTCAGTCTAAGAAAAGGAAGCATCCCACCCTAAATGATGAATCGGTAAGAGTCTTCCTCACATAATAAGATCGTTGGCCGGTCTACTTAGAAGTCCCTCCAAGAGTTCGTTGGCAAGATATTGGCTTCAGAACCATTTATATATATCAAATTTGAGAGAGAGGTCTTCGACCATGAAGGCCAATAGGATGTTGTAAGCCAAAAGATTGTTTCTGAGTTGCTAAATGTTAGTCAAAATCCTCTTGTAACAAGTAAACCAGTCGAACAAGTAATAAAGAGTAAGTAGAGTATCGTCTCACGAGACGGTAACACTGATTATGCAACCAGTTTCCGATTGAAAGTTGCATGATGGTATAATTATGTTTGTTGTTTTGACTATTACTACTAATAAGCAAAAATAAATGATGGTTGAGGTTTCGATTGAGAAAATCAGAGTTAAAATGGGTAGAGCTAAGATTTTATCTTAGATTAATCCCCCAGTTTACATATATCGCATTGCTATAACAATCTACTGCATAGCTTCCCAATGCTATAGCAAAATGCCTATCGCAGCGTTATTCAATTAACCGACCTCTAATTTATACAGAAGCGTTCGAATCCTGTACGTACATCCCTTACTCTACTTCTCCATATTCCTATGGCGATTTTCAAGCTTAGAATGTCAATTTAACCTAGGTGTATTGACTACGTGAGGTAAACTCATTCTTGTAGCTTACAATTTAGATCAAGCCCTGCACAAGCTTGCCTAGCACACACTACTTAATAGAGGTCTAACCTTAACTCCCTTCCAATAAGTTAAGCCCACTGATCTTGCCTATTAGCGGCCAACAAACAAACAAGACAATATATCACGGTTAAGCAAACTGAATGTATTGAATTAAAAACTAGAAAATTGGGTTCATATTACAACTTAAGAATTCATCCTTGCTCAGCCAATGAAACTTTGTTCATGACTAGAGAAGGAAACACTATAAAATCCTCTATTTTAAAGGACAATTATTAATTAATAACTTGATTAAACCATTCATTAAAATGTTCTATGCACATAGTTAAGCTTTGGATTTTACTAGGCTCATATTTTAATCTAAATATTGCCTTAAAATGTTGCTAAAATATTCAAAATATACTAAAGTATGCCAAGTGGAACATTTTATATAACAAAGTACTCAATAAATAATTTACAAATTTATTAAATCAAATCACAAATTATTTAATGAAATTTCAATATCAAATTTCATATCATAAATCACATATATAACATGCCAAGCAATAGATCGATACCCTAACAATCTTTATCACCCCACCCTTATTACCGCTAACAAAACTCATGGGCTGTAACGTAATAAGTTTAATCTCTATGACAAGACTGCATCAAACTCTCCAATAATGAAAATGAGGATGTTACAAACACAATCAAAATTATAGAAAAACAACCCATGGAAAATAAGAAAGAAAAGTAAAACTGAGAAGATCACTAGAGTGTTCAATGGAATAAGGGACGTCCTACATGAGACGCCTCTATGTCTTCTACAGTTCCATCTTACTTCTGATACATTTTGGTCTTTCTGCAGCTCTCTCAAAGAATCCTGATTTCTTGTCTTAAGTCGCGTTGTACTATCACGGACTGCCAAATCTCTCTTTTAGGTTTAGCCGTCTTTCCCTTTTATAATAAAGTTCTTCGCGCCGTATGTCTAGTGAGCTGGGCTTTCCAATTCTGTTAGGATCGACTCCCTAGATTCGATTGATTGATATTTTCTTTAATTCCACAAGATTTTGTAGATCTTCCATTCAATTCTCCGCATTTTCTATTTCCATCTCTGTCAAGTCAACCGTCGTCTTAATGTCTGTCTCAATTACCTATATTTATTTCCTGAAATATTATCGAGAAAAGATCAGCTCAACACAACGCATAACAATTCATCACTTAGAGTGCTATAGCATTATCAAGGAATTTTAAAACTGCACTATCTATCAGGTCATGCTATAGCAGTATATGAAGGCTCAAGGGGGTTGACAATGGAAATGTGATATCAGTGGTTTGTGCAAGTTTATTATGCAAGCACAAAGCATATTCATATTCGATATCACTTTATATGAGAAATCTTAGAAGACGATGGAGTCATGATCCATAAGATACGAACAAGTGAAAATCCTGGCGATATCTTTGACAAAAGTGGCGACTTCTACCAAATTTCAACATTTTTTGGATATGATCAACATTGGTGAACATTGATTATTGAATTGCAATCACAACAATAATTTGTAATGAGGAGAAATTAAGAATGTGGGAATTTCGCCAAGATGTAGATTTGTAGGTTTTGGCAAAAAGTCCCACATCGGTGGGTTTTCAAGATTTTTTTGGGGGGGGGATTGTGTGGGGCTCTTACACTATAAAGGAGGAGGCACATCCTCCCTTTAAACTCATCCCTCAAATTGCCTCTTCTTTTTGGGTTCAATACGATTTTTGTCATGAATGTTTAGCCTAAAGAGTACTAATCATCCGGAAGCTTTTTTGGTCACATTTTTCACCCGGACGTTGACAAACCGGAGCAAATATGCCCCGAAAGTTTTTTTTATGAGCAAATTTTCCCCTCAAGTCTTTTAAGGAGCAATTTTGCCCCTAGAAGTTTAAAAAAAAAAAAAAAAAACAACAACAACAATTCAAGGATCAAGATTAATGGATGGGCAAGATTGCAATTTTTTAAATTTCGTGGCAAAAATGGGACCAAAAATACTTTTGGGTGTCTATGCTCCTTAGGCTAAACTTCCATGACGAAAATGATATTTAACCCTTTTTTTATAAGGAAGTTTGTATTTCTTTCTCTGGTAGTATTTCACTTGTAATTATTTGGAGTGAAATTAAATTCTATTAGTTGTTTTATTGTTGCCTTATTTATTATTTATTAGTGGTTATTAAATATAATAGTTATGATTTATTATGTTATTAAATTATCTTCTAGAAACTTTGTTTTCTCGTATTATGATTGTTTAATATAATTGGTTACACTCTATATATTCGGCTTCCGCAACCATGCTTGTCACCATTGCAACCATCCGATCTAATTTGGATGATTTTGATTAATTTCTTTTACTTTCAAGTAAGCAAAAAATATTTTAGTGTATACAGAGTCTTAAAAAAGATAATGCATTAATTGTCAGTTTTTTGTCAAAAGAATGTCAGCCTTTTAAATTATTTTTAATTGAAAATCATTAATTAAAAATTTTAAATTTAGATCACTAAAACTGTATTAGTTATTCAAGGGAAATAAAAATAAACATCTCCTTAAGAACGTATTATATTTCATTATAATAATATAATAATTTTTTTTACCCACCGGTAGTGTTCGAACCATTGACTTTCCCATTCCACCCTTACAAAATTATATTATTTTACAATATGAACCTTTTTATGTCGCTTATTACAAGGAAGGAAGAGATTGCTTACAAGGGACATGTTGCTTGTGGTTTAATTGTCAAGTTGATTCTTTTTTATGTGTGTTGCATAATGTTGAGAATGAATTGGTTGATCATTTATTGTGAAGGGTTAGAAAGTTAGTATCTGATGCAATGATTACAAAATAGAGTTAAGGTCTAATAATTGTCAATATTAGTATTTTAACAATTATGGTGACTTAGCTCTTTTTTTAAAAAAAAACATTTCCGAGGTAAAATTTAAAATATGTATTGTATGTAGCTGCTATGGCTTACCACACATGGAAAGAGGAATTGCAGGATATTTCAGAAAGTATAGTTGGCTCAACTGCATATATTTGTAAATATTAAAGTTGAAAATATGTGTGAAAGTGAAAGTGTGCTTGTAAACGAAGCAAAGATTTAGATTTTCTTTTTTCTTTGAGAAAGTGTAATACTAGTTGTTCTGGTATAGAACACAGATGTCCAGCCGAGGGCTGGTATATTGATCTTGGATGGATAGACTTGCCTGGATATCTATGGATGAGATAACCGGGAGAGCGTAGGATCACCGTACACGACAAAGGGGGGTGGTGTGCACACGGTGAGACCGTATGTAAATAGTCTAGGTTAGAATGTGTGCACCTTGTTACATGTCCTCTGTATTTATAGAGGTGTCTGGTGCAATATCCGGGGCACGCCATTTATGGCGGGCCATTAATGGGGCGGATATCGGATGATACGCCCTTAATGGGACGTGCCATTAATGGAGCGGATATCCGGGATATGCCATTATTGGGACGTGTCATTAATGGGGCGTGTATCTCGGTAGGCCGTTACGATAGGGGTGGATCTTGCCTAGCCGAGATTTCCTAATCTCCTGCTATGATTAGCGGATTATGCCTCCTGGCTCCGCTTGGGCCATACTATGGACTTGGGGCTTTTGGGCCGGTCCGTATAGCTTGATTGCCCCCAGCTCGGCTGTTCAGGCTTCTGGACGGCCGAGGTGTATGATTCCCCTGATCCGGTTTGTGACCGGGGTCCGTGCTTCAGCCAACTCAGCTTCTGGCGCCGCGGCTTGTCCTTGTTATGACAGTCTATGCGGTGCCCTGGGTCATGCCTGACCTGGGCGTAGTGAGCGGCCTCGGATTTACGCGGTTAGTCCCCTGCTAGTAGGTAAGTCGTTTGGTCTTCTTTCCATAGGCGCCATCATTGCTTTTTTACACCTGACTTGTCCTGATTGGAAAGGGTCTGCAGCCGTCGCGCCCCTCCGAGTGCCGATTTACGTGCACATTTAATGCTCCTACGTCATTCCGTGCACTTCCCATCATGTCCGTGTTCAAAGACCGGCGCCCCGGCGTTTCCTCTCCTTTTCCTTATATGAAGCATTTGCCTCGTGTTTGCGTATTTCATTATTTCCCGCTACGACATTCTTTGTGATCTTGCTCCGAGTTTCTTCTGCCAAAACTCCATTGTTCTCCATTTCCTTTGTTCAAGTCTCCTTCTTCTTACTCACGCAGTATTTTCCGTCCTTCTCTTTACTCTTTTACGGCATACTTCGTACCGTTTATATATCCTCGGTCTCTTATCCATATTTCCCACTCCTTTTTCTTTACGGTTTTTCGAGTACCCCTTTGAAACCATTTTCTGGGTTTTGTTGCTTTTGACACATACGTGCCTCTCTTTCGATGTAAAGCCTTTAGTTCTTAGGTTCTAGTTCCTTTCTGATGGATAGAAATAGGCATTTCCATAGATCAACGATCACCCCTGAGGAAGAAGAGTTTCTTCGTACTCGTTACCCACGAGCTTCTTATTGGGTTCTCGGAACCGAGCTTCCGGGAGCGGAGAGGTCAGCCCCTTTGCTCCGAGGCGGGAATGGTTCTTCGAGACGAATCGGGCCCCAACCCGTACCCGCTAGAGTTCGTCGCTTCTTCGTCCGAGCTCCGCATACGGGGTTTCCCGCCTTATCACCTTTACAGGTCGGGGTTGGTTCCTTTGCCGGCTCCAGGTCTCCCGCCTTGTTGGCCCAACCGCTCAACTTTTGTGAGGGTCCACCCTCTGCGAGCTTGGACCCTTATCCTGATGATTACCTCGGCCCCTGCTGGGACTACTTGGCTAAGGGTTCATTCCACATTGCGCGCGGCGAAGACTCCAGAGCTTCCTCGGTTCTTGGTTCTTGCTGGCATCGGCGTCCTTCGAGCCCCTCTTCTGGCTTGCCCTTTCGTCCGAGTCCGCCATCTGTTTTGCCTTCTAACATTCTTTTACCAGGTATTTCCAACTCTGCTAATTTCATTTTATGTTGCATATAGGTTAATGGCTCCGAAATCTCTGCCTTCCAAGAAAAAGGCCGAGGCTGAGGCATCGGACTCTTCTAGTCCACCCGAGGCCTTGTGTCGTAGGTATCCCTGGGTGTCCCATGAGGTCTTGAAGACCCGGTCCTTGATGTCGGATATGGACATTGCCCGTTTGGATCTACCCGCCATGGAGGGGTGCGTCCTACGCCGCCCGGAGGCCGACGAGCCTGTTTGTGCTGAACGGGAAATAGGCAGTCCCAATTTCTTTTATTTTTACCGGGATTATCTTACTTGGGTCGGTGTTTTCTTCCCTTTCACCCATTTCCAAATGATGGCCCTGATGCATCTGAGACTTGCCCCGTCTCGACTTCATCCGAACGGGTGGGCTTATCTTGTAGCGTTTGAGCAACTGTGTCGCTCCTACCCGATTTCGATTCCCTGTTCAACCAATCTTTTCTTCTACTACTTCGGCCCATTTACCCCTGGCTCTCCCAAGGAAGGTGACAAGTTAAAAGGGTTGGTGTCTCTCCGCGTTAATCCCAATCGGAAACTCATGAAGCCCTTCTCTGATTCATTTAAGCGATTTAAGAACACATTTTTCAAGGTTGTCGCCGTGCCTGGTAAGCCGACTTGGTTTTTGAAGGGGGCCGAGGCTGCCGACGTGGAGTGGCGTTTCCCTTTATATTGGATGGAAGGTCACCACAAAGCCACTCCCTCATCCTTTCAGATTTCGCAAGATGATCTCCTGCCCGAGATGGCCCCTCACGTCCCTAGGTTGGATGCCTACGTGGAGAAGTATGGCATCCAGAGTGCAGCCTTTTTCATAACCGGGGAGGGATCTAGGCCAATCCCCTCTACTTGTAGGAGTCCCTATTCTTTTGGTCATGTTTTGTATATTGTTGGAGTACTTTGTGTTTATTCCTGATTTCCCTTTACTTGTCCTTTTCAGCTCAAGACATGAAGGCCCTTCCCGGTTACTTGAAGAAAGTGAATCTGGCCGCGCATCTCCGAGTGGTCGGTCTCGGAAACGGGCCGTCCCTGTCAAAACTGCTGTGCCCGAGGCTAATGCCTCTGTTGTGATGAAGAAGGCTAAGGTTTCAAGCATCGATGAGTCGGCTCCATCCGTACCCTTCGGAGCACCTCAGGCAGTTGTTTCTGATACTTCTAAAGGGAAACAGGCTGCTGTCTCGATGGGCGAAACTGCATCTACGGTGGTCGCAACCACTCCTTCGGCATCGGTTCTTCCCGCGCCTTTGCCAACTCCGCCTCCTCCCCCTCCTTCAACCGGGCCCTCACGTCCTTCTTCAGTGCTTCCTCGCAGCTTTATATGGGACAAGGGGGTGACTGATGAGCTGGACGTCGCGTTCCTCCCCCGGAATTTATGGAGTCTTTGGGCCTTGTCCCCGCCTAGCGCCGACGAGGTGCGTGCGCAGAACGATACTTATGTAAGTCTGTTGGGTTGCTGCAAGCTTACGTTATTGTGAGGGAGAAGTATGCTTTGGCAGATGCAGAGAATAGACGCCTGAAAGCGTCTCAGGGAGAGGTGGCTGCCCAGCGAAAAGCTCTGGAGGAGGCCGTGGCAACGAAGAAGGCTTTGGCCGATGCTGAGGCCAAACTGCACATTATGGAGGAGGAGCGGGATTCCGCTCGGGTCGAGAGGGATGCTTCCAAGGCCGCGGTTGTGAAGATGGAGAAAGATCTGCAACAGGCGCGGGAAGGGGCAGATAAGTCAGCCTCCGAGTGCGCTCGAGCCTAGAAAGCACTGGGCGAGAGTATGGAAGCGGTGAAAACCCTTCAGAAACAACGCGATACGTTGTTCTCTAAGGTTAAAGCAGCCGAGGAGGACCTTGCCGTAGCGCAGCAGGCGCGCTTGGAGTCCGACGACCTTTTAAAGCAGATTGCCGCCGATTGCTTTGAGAATGCCCTGGAGCAGATCCAGTTTTTGAATCTGACGACGGAGCTTAACTTGGACGGCTACGATTTTCGCGCATTTGTCGAAGACGGAGTGTTAGTTCCATATCAATCCCCTTCCGCCAATGCGTCCCGATCCGGAGGAGAGGGAGGAGAGTCGGACGCGGAGAGTGAGGCGACCAAGGGCTCTCGTGAGGCCGGTCCATCTAGTTAAGTGAACTTCAGTTTTTGGTGGGCGTCTGTGCCCTTTACTTTGGAGATTTCCGGCCTTTGTGCCGCGATATAAATATTTGTATGACTTATGGATGAATTTATTTATTCGCCCTTCTGCCATTTTTTAAATTCCATATTTGAAATTTCTTGACTGTAGTAGATACGAATCGCTTACTTGACCAACACTATCGTATGGGAGGATGGGACAGGGTTGTATGTTTTAACCTCTTGGGGTGTTAACTTAACCGCACTACCTCGTTCCGGCTTGAATAGTCGGAAAAGTTGATAGAAACCGAATTAAGGGCGAGGCCGTCACATGTCGACCGAGGTGTCTATTACCTCAAATCTGACATTTTGACTTGATCAGAGTCGGAATGACAGCCTGCTTTCTTAAATCGAGCGAGCGTTGACACGTCAATTTCGAGAAGGCCACGTATGGCGTTTTCGCCGAGCTCTAACCAATGCACGTCGGAGTACAACGGCCGGTGTCATACATCTAGATGTTTTTATGTTTTTGACCGGGTGTAAGTACCTCGGTGTCGGGTTTTTACCGGGCTTAATGGCCTCGGTTTCACGCTTAAGCAAGTAATTGTGCACATTGACGCCTTTCCTTGAGGGATTCCTTCATTAAATAAAGCAGCTCTAAAGAACGTACAAATGGTCATAAATTATTCAAATGCAAAGCAAAGAACCATTGGAAAACAATTGGAAAAAACATAAGAGAAAGTAAGAAATGACCGAACAAGTAGCCTCGCATCTCGCGGGGCCGAGCCTTGGCCTAGCTGTAATAGATCTTTAGCTTATCGGCGTTCCATGTCCTTCTAACCGGCTTCCTTGCCAAGGTTTCAAGAACATATGCCCCAACATCGAGTTTTTCTTTAACACGATATGGACCTTCCCAATTTGCTGCCAGCTTTCCGTCTCGGGAATTCTTGTTTCCTATGTCGGCCCGCCGAAGTACCAAGTTACCTCGGTTGAAGGATCGTGGTCGAACCTTCCGATTATATTTTGCCGCGAGTAGCTGTGGCGGCAAGTTCCCGGCAATAAGCTGTGACTCGGATCTCATCTATTAGGTCCAAGTCTGTCTTTAAGGCGTCGTCATTTGACGCCGGTCCTTCTAGTCCGCTCTGATCTTCCTCCATGATGGCTGCCCGATTTCCACCGGGATCATTGCTTCACATCCATATGTCAGCCGGAATGGGGTTTCCTGGGTCGAGGACTGCACACTCGTCCTGTAGCCCCATAGAACGCAGTGGAGTTGTTCGGTCCAGCTAGAGTCGGCCTTTAACATGCGTTTCTTCAACCCGTCAAGAATGATCTTATTGGCTGACTCGGCCTAGCCATTAGGCTGCGGATGTTCGAGAGGAGAAGTGTTCTTTGGATGTCCAAGTTGGACATTAAGGCCTGGAATCTATGGTCCGTGAACTGGGTTCCATTGTCAGTGATGACTTCAGCAGGTATCCCGAATCGAGCAAAGATGTTATGACGAACGAATCTTATAATCCGGGACAACGTGATCGTAGTTAATGCCTCCGCTTCAATCCATTTGGTGAAGTAGTCTACGGCGACAATGAGCCATTTGAGCTGTCCAGGTGCCGGTTTGAATGGTCCCGAATATCCATTCCCCATTTATAGAAGGGCCGGGGCCAAGCATCCCTTTTAACTCCGTCGGTGGTGGCCATAAGATCCGGCGTGTTTCGTAACCGTCACACCGCTTGGCGGCTTCCATGGCGTCATGCTTCATGGTGGGCCAATAATAGCCGGCGCGTAATGCCTTCCTTGCCAGAGCCTTGCCCCCCATGTGTTGGCCGTTGCATCCCTCATGTATCTCGGTCAATACATACCTTGCTTCGGACTCACCGAGGCATCGCATCATCGGGCAGTGTACTTCTTTCCTTTACAGCTGATCATCGACCATAGTGTAGATGGCGGCTTCTCTTATCAGCTTCTTTGGTTCTGTGGAATCTGTTGGGATGATCCCCCTTTCCAGGTAATCTTCAATTGGTTTTCTCCAGTCTGAGGCGGACAAGATAGTCATGATGCATGTAGGCTCGGCTAAATTCTGTTGGATGACCGTTCTATGACTCCCCGGACCTTTGGTACTTGCGAGTTTGGAGAGAATGTCGGCCCGGGCATTCTCTTCTCTCGGGATATGAGAGACAATTACCTCTTCGAATTCCGTCATTACTTCTTTTGCTCTGTTTAAGTACTTGGCCAACAAGGGGCATTTTGCTTGATAGCCGCCCTCGATACGTGCGGCGACAAGTTGTGAGTCGGTGAACACCTTAACTCGCCTCGCTCCGCTTTCTTTTGCTTGAGACAATCCGGCTAAGAGGGCCTCGTACTCGGCCTCGGTTATTGGAGGTCGGGAATTCCAACCGGAGGGAATGCTCGCAGCGACTCCTCGGGGCTTTCAACAATGACTCCGCTCCACCGCCTTTTTGATTGGAAGATCCGTCAACAAATACCCTCCAAAATTCCTCGTTAGCCATAACCGGAGTCAATTCCCTGATGAAGTCCGCCAATGCCTGTGATTTGATCGCCTGCCGGGTTTCAAAAGTGATGTCAAATTCGGACAGTTCAATCGCCCAGCTTGTCATTCGCCCTGCCAAATCAGGTTTGTGCAAAATCTGCCGGATTGGCTGACTGGTCCGGACTACAATCCGATGTCCCTGGAAGTATGGGCGAAGCCGCCTTGCCGTTGTTAGTAATGCGAACGCCATTTTTTCCAGCTTTTGATATCTGAGCTCAGCGTTTTGTAACGCCTTGTTCACAAAGTAGATGGGTGTCTGTCCGACCTCGGTTTCTCTTACCAAGGCGGCGCTTACCGCTTCATCTCCCACAAAGAGGTACAAGAACAAGGTCTCCCCTTGCTCCAGCTTCGTTAGTACCGGAGGGGTTGCCAAACATCTCTTAATTTCTTCAAAGGCCGTTTCACAATCAGTATTCCATCCTCCCTGGGTCTCTTTCTTCAATAATTTAAAGAAAGGTAAAGCCTTCTTGGTGGATCTCGGTAAGAATCTTGTCAGGGCCGCCAAGCGACCTGTTAATTGCTGAACTTCCTTCTTGGAGTTGGGGACTCTCATGTCTAGCACGGCCTTGCATTTGTCCGAGTTGGCCTCAATCCCTCGATTAGTCAGCATAAAACCCAGGAATTTCCCGGCGGGCACTCCGAATGCACATTTGGCCGGGTTCAACCTGATTCGGTATCGTCTTAATTTGTCAAACGCCTGCTTTAGGTCCCGGATATGCTCCTCTGGTTGTTTTGGCTTCACGATCATGTCATCTATATAGACCTCCACATTACGTCCGATTTGATCCTCAAAGACACGATTCATCATTCGTTGGTATGTAGCTCGGCATTCTTCAATCCGAATGGCATGACGTTGTAGCAATAGTTAGCCTTGTCTGTCATGAAGGCGGTTTTTTCTTGATCCTCCGGGTGCATGGCAATCGATTGTAGAATGGAGTAGGCATCCATAAAGGAAAGCAACGGTACCCTACGAGTTATCCACTAGCCGATCAATGCTAGGCATAGGATAGAGTCTTTTGGACATGCTTTATTCAGATTGGTGTAGTCGGTGCACACCCTCCATTTACCGGTTGGTTTTAAGACCATGACCACGTTCGAGAGCCAAGTCGTGTATTGTACTTCTCTGATGAATCTGGTGGCAAGAAGCTCTTCAATGTGACTCTCAAGGGCTTTACGCACCGTCGTCCGAGATATTCCTCCTCTTCCGGGCCCTTTGGTTTCGACCCGGCCATATGGCGAGCTTGTGACAAGCAAAAGTGTGGGTCGATCCCGGTATTTCGGTGAAGTCCGTCGAAGACGTCCCGGTTTTGTCTTAAGAATTTGATCGTCGCGCTTTTATATCTGCGTCCATGTCCCCGCCGACTTTAGTTGTCTTGGAGGGATCCGTCCCGAGGATTAATTCCTCCAACTCCCCTTCCGGCTCTGGGCGTGGGTTTTCTGGTTCACGGAGGTCCAGCTCTACCATGTTAACCGACTACCGGGGCTGCCCCTCATTTCTGACATCGGTCATCACCTCGTTGGTTCGAAGCCGCGGCGGGGATGACAGTCCTTCCTCCTCGACTCGAAGAGTCTCGAAGTAACATTGCCGTGACACTTTCTGGTCTCCGGACACTTCAACCACCTGATTCTTATCATTGATCATTTTCAATTTCTGATGCTTGGTGGACGCCAGCATGTCCCAATTGGTATAGTGGGTCGGCCCAATATAATGTTGTAAGGAGAGCGGAAGTCGGCCACTACGAACCTTACACGTTCTGACTTGAAAGCTTCCTTGGTTCCCAACGTTAATCTGAGGTCGATATATCCTTTTGGGAAGGAACGCTCTCCATTAAACCCGATTAGAGTAGATTTGCACGGCTTTAGGTCTTCAACATCGAGGTGTATCCTCTGGTATGCATCCCAGCTTATGATGTCGGCCGAACTTCCCGCATCCACGAATATCCGTTTGACGCGGCAATTCACGACGATCCCGGTGATGACCAATCCGTCTTGGTGGCCGGGAATAACCTCCTTGAGCTCCTCATCCATGAAGACCAACGGGGGTGGTTTCGTTTTCGATGAGGTGCCTTTAAACTTTGGTACATCTTTTACCGTCAACACCTCCCGCAGGTATTTCTTGCGCTGGCTTATAGTATCTCCACCTCCTCCGAGACCGCCACTGATCCCGTTGCACTGGAGATCAGTCTCTGGGTAATCCTCGGGAAGGCCGGTTTTCCGTTTCTTCTCAGGTTCCGGAGCGTCCGTAGCCGGACTCCTGCTTCGGTGGCTACTATTCGGCCTGCTTGTTTTGCCTTGAGTTTTGATGACGTATTGGCGCAGTTTCCCTTCTCTAACAAACTTTTCAATAGCATCCCTGAGTTCATAACATTCGTCGGTGTATGACCGGAGCAGTCGTGGAAAGTGCAGAACTTTCCCCGATCTGTATTGGACCGGTTTCTGAGAGGCCTCGGCTTGGTCACCCTTTTCATCTCGGTCTGGGCTACCTCCTTCCATAGCTGCGAACGCGGCACATTCAAGGGGGTGTAGTTGCCGTATTTCGCCTTATTTCTGCATTTCTCTCTTGTCGGGTCGGCTCTCTGCCGCGTCGCGGGGTTCCGCCTTGTGCTTGTCCGATAGATCCCTTCTTTCGGGCGATGAATTCCTAGCCTTCTCAGGTTCATCGGCATTGGCAATTTCCATTTGCTCGACGTCTAGGTACTTCTTTGCTTCGGTATAGAATTCAGTCAATGAATATACTCGATTCTTGCACAGATGTCTGGCCAAGCGTGTCGTTGGGTCCAGACCGTTGACGAGGCAATGTACATGGACCTCTTCGGATAATGAGCGTACCTGCATTGACGTATCTCTGAACCGGTCCAGGTACTTCTGCAACGTCTCGCCTTTCTTTTGCTTTACTTTACTCAACGTGAATTGAGATTTTGGTTGTTTCTTGCTAGTAGCAAAATGCAATTCAAACTTACGCCTGAGGTCTTTGAAGTTCCGAATGGAATTATTGGGTAATGAACTCAACCATTTGTGGGCCGGCCCGGTTAATGTGGCCGAGAAGAGCCTTAAGATGACCAAACCTTCTATTGATCTGACCCACATCAACTTTTCAAATATCTCCAGGTGATGACGTGGATCCTGGTTCCCATCGTACTTGGAGAGATCGGCTAAGTCGAAATTCTTCGGGTAGGGGGCCGTGGCCGTTGCTCGGGAGAATGGGGTCCCACCTGCGCCAGCCAAGTACTTCATCTTATATTGCCGCGGGGATCCTCGTGTCCGAGGCGTCGTGATTGCCTCACGTGGCTCATCTGAGTCCTGATCACGGTCTCGATTTTCCTGGTCTTTATAACCGTCACGGCGGTCTTCTCGGCCTCGGTCTTCCGCATCCCGGATCCGTAAAGGTCCCTCCTTGTTCCTACTGGGGGTCGGTTGGCGTTCTCGCTTCTTTCTAGCTTCTCCCTCATTCCTGTCACGGGGCCGCCGATTCGATTCTGGGTTGGTACGCGGACTTCTGCTATCCAGGCGTACAACCTCCTTCCCCTTACGAGGGCTTCTCTGGGTTCCGCGTTGAAAGAGGTTTTCAAGTTTTTCCTCTATCATCAATTCGAGAGCATGAAAATCCTCTTGCCTTCAGAGGTGGTCTAGTTTTTCCTTGTTTTCGAACCTCTGAATCATCGACTCTTGGGTTCTCCTTAGAATGTGGATGTCGGTGTCTAGTACCTGAGCGTCCGGAGCCGGGGCCGTCTGGGCTTGGACTCTTGGCGGCCCCTCATGCGAAGATTCGTCGATGGAAGGAGAGGTGCTCTCCGTATCAGTAACGTGTCCCTCTGGGAGGTTGATCATGAGCCTGCGGTTGACTCGGTCCGGCTTGAGGTTGATTTGGAGGTACAATGCTTTCCTCGTTCCGCCGGTCCGATCGCTGGCTTTGCCTGTGGCTTCTGGTGTTAGCCATTAGTGGTCACGGGGATAGAAATTTAAGGTCCCCACAGACGGCGCCAATGTTCTGGTATAGAACACAGATGTCCAGCCGAGGGCTGGTATATTGATCTTGGATGGATAGGCTTGCCTGGATATCTATGGAGGAGATAACCAGGAGAGCGTAGGATCACCGTACACGACAAAGGGGTGGTGTGTGTGCATAGTGAGACTGTATGTAAATAGTCTAGGTTAGAATGTGTGCACCTTGTTACCTATCCTCTGTATTTATAGAGGCGTCTAGTGCGATATCCGGGGCACGCCATTTATGGCGGGCCATTAATGGGGCGAATATCGGATGATACGCCCTTAATGGGACGTGCCATTAATGGAGCGGATATCCGGGATATGCCATTATTGGGACGTGTCATTAATGGGGCGTGTATCTCGGTAGGCCGTTACGATAGGGGTGGATCTTGCCTAGCCGAGATTTTCGGATCTCCTGCTATGATTAGCGGGTTATGCCTCCTGGCTCCGCTTGGGCCGTACTATGGACTTGGGGCTTTTGGGCTGGTCCGTAACACTAGTCTTATGCATGATTCTTATTTTTGATTTACTATATGTTTTGCCACTATAAAGATTCTGGAAAGATTATTAAGAACCCGTTTTAAAAGGTGGTAAAATTTATTTTTCCCTTCTAGTGATGTGTATGAAGGTCTGTGAATCTTTTATGAGTGTTTATTATTATTATTATTATAACTTACCTTTCTAGTATTATTTTTAACATGGCACTTTTTGTGAATAAAATTAAGAGAAGTCACATTTGGAGTTTTGCAGGTATTGAAAAATCCCCTTGGCCACCTTGATATTTTTTTTTTTTCCATATATGTTAAACTTTCTGGTTTCAACATCATGAGAACAATTGCTGATACCATTTTTTTTTTTTTTTTTTTTTTTTTGGATAAGGGTCTTAAATACTATGGAAGTTTTCGCTCAAGAGCACGGGTAAGACAGAAGTTTTTTTTGGACCAAAAATGTCACGGAAGTTCACAAGACGTAGCAATTTTTCCCCGAAAATATCATTTTTGCCACGGAAGTTTTCGCCGAGGAGCAATTTTGCCCCAGAAGTTTTCTCGAGGAGCAATTTTGCCCGGAAGTTTTCTCACGAGGAGCAATTTTGCCCGGAAGTTTACACTAAGGAGCAATTTTGCCTCGGAAGTTTACAAAACGTAGCAATTTTTCCCTTCGTCCCCAAATATTAAATTTGACTATTTAATCAGTCAAAGACCACACATGTCATACCTTGAAAATGTCAAACTTGGAGTAAGAGAAGGAGATCCTTCAGATGTTGAAATCAATGTGGCCATAATTTGTGAAGCCGAACCGGTCAAATGAACTAAAAGCAAACGTCACAAAACGTAAATGAAACGCAAAACGAGAAATGAATTGTTCCAAAAATTGGTTCGATAAAACAAATCAATAGTGATAATATTTACGTTTGTATAGATCGATCATTTGCTTAGATCATAAGTGATGCTTCCTTTAGGTTTTGTGATGATCGACCTTTCGGTCCTTTGACCGGTTCACAAATTTCGCGCCTTGAGCTCAACATCTCAAGTATCTCATTCTCTCGGCTCCAAGTTTGACCTTTTCAAGGCATAACATATGTGATCTTTAAGCGATTTAATAGTCAAATTTAATATTTGGAGACGAAAGAGCAAAATTGCTCCTTAGTGAAAACTTCCGGGCAAAATTACTCCTCAAATAAAACTTCCATAGCATTTTTGGTCCAAGAAAAACTTCCGTCTTACCAAATAGTCTTTCGAAAGTGAAATCTTCCATGGCATTTAAGACCCTTATCTTTTTTTTTTTTTTTTTTTTTTTTTTTTTTATGAAAGATTGTGATAAACATTAGTAATTCAGAAATTAAATACAAAGTTTATTTACTCATTAAACAAAGAGCTACCAACATTCATAATCATATATATACACGAGACACTTTTTTATGAACTGAAAATAACATAACTTGAAGGTCCAACAATGTTTTAAGCTTTACCAATTACTTACAGTTACATCATGATAATTACAGAAAAAGCAAGCAGTACAAACTGTTATTATGATGACACTAATATCAGACGCAGAACTTCGCCTGAAAGCTTGAACGATTTCTCTGTTTCTTCCAAACAATGATTCTTTTCTTCTCGAGTCCACCCCTGACCAAATCCATTCACCACATTACTTTCTATCTCCACTTGAATACCAGTTAAGCATATAAAAAGGAAAAAAAAAAAAAAAAAAAATTTATTTCAAGGTTATAACTATATATATCATCACATCTGAGTTCTGACCACAAAGGAAGACATTTTTACTTGGCCTTGTCGAGTTCCCAATATTAAAGCGATGGAGATACTAGTTCATGGATCATGGTTTATTAATCTTGATCTCATTGCAACGTGAATAACAAAATTTTCGAGGACTGCTTCATGATTGGGCAAAAACTTACTGGTGCCAAGTGGTTTTAAAGATACGGACATGTTGAATTTCAAAATATTTAACAAGATTTACAAGGAAAATCAAGGATTAAAGTTCAATTTTGCCCTTGATGTTTTCAGGTCAGAGCTGTGGGTATTCGGAAATTCTTTTTAAATCAATTTTGCTTCGGAAGTGTTAAATGGAGCAAATTTACCCTAAATGTTAAAAAACTAAGGTTGTCCACTAGCATTTTTAACGGTTAGGTTGTCCACTATTCATATCTTATGCAAGAACTTCCAAGACAAATTTAGACCTTAACCCATCAATCAATTCTGATTGATTCAACCAGTATTTAAACATTCGACCCTCTCCTGGTTGGCTACTTGGTTGGTCGATCTTTGAGCCAACTAAACCAGACCAATAACTTGATGAACCACCCCGGATTCAATTTTCGTAACAAATCAACCTTTTCCACACAGACTCTGTAAGATAGACCCCATTTTTTCTTCATTTTTGACTCTGTTAGTGAACTCGGCACAACGTAGAAAGCTATTGGCAATAGAACCAACTTATTGCAATAATCATAAAATCTCAAGGAATAAAACAGGTAAAGATTTATGTTAAAAGAAACTTACTTCAGCAACTTTATCCAGCTTGTCCCTCACATTCTGTAACATCTGCGAAAGCTGACCATCCCATTTATAGAACTCCAACACCTTCTTGTCAAGTATCTTTTCTGCCACCTGTAGATTAAGACTAAAAGCTTAAGAAAGTGCAATAATGTCTTTACTCTTGTCTTGAGCATATGACTAAAGTAAAACATTCATTATTAATCTTTCCCTCGGCTCCAGAAAATCACTGAAAACAAAATTATAAAACATCACAAAGCCTGAGTTAGATTATGAGAAGGATCAACCCTATTCTGAGTTCCATTTTTTTGCTGCAAAGCCAAAACATAATACACCCAGAAGTGGTATTAAATCACTCACATGCAACTTTATGAATAAGGGAAAAATTGGAGATTTCATTTTTCAAGACCTTCACATTAGGATGGATTAGATGCATACAGAGTAAGCAGGTAGAAACAAATCATAAATAGTAAATTTGCATCAATACTCGAGAACTGTATTGACAAGTAGACAATACACTTGTGGGCCTCAGATATAGAATTTTGTGTATCACCCTATGTGAAAAGATAAAGTAGATGTGTAACAATCACAGTAATGATGACAAATCCAGTATAATATGGAAAACGAAGCAAAGCACCAAATGAGTCATACAATTGACATGCTAATCCACATGTGAGACTTCTCTAAAACAGTTAGTTTCTCTTAAATTATGAAGAAAAGAACCATAAATTTTTAAGTAGCGAATCGTATGCCAATCAGTTACCTTCTTCCCAACCATCCTACCCCCAGCTGAATGGGCGAAGTATATGTTGTAGAAATGGCAAATAAAAGCCTGGGGATCCTTCACAGACAACTCTTTAAGATATTGTGCATAGGTAAGCCCAGGAGAAGAAGGTTCAGGAATGACATGACCTTGCTCTCTGAACCATTCCAGATCTTTTGCCAAGCTTGCAGACCTTTCCAATCCAGTATTTCTGAATTCAGCATCTATAAAAAGATAACAAGATCTTCAGCATTTAGCCACCAGAACTGATACTATAAAAAAATACAAGAAACTTGACATTTATGAAGATCAAGAGATACCAAATTATGATCCATGTAAGCAATAAAGGACAGAAATGACTAATACAAAGTGCAGCAATAGTTCATCAAAAAAGAGAAAACCATGAGGATTAAGGAAAGCATCAGAAAACAATCAACAATACAGTAACCATCAGACTATATAGATAGATATAAATATAGATAAAGAAGCGTTTAAAAGTAACTCATAAATGGAACTCACAATAAGGATAAGCAGCATTAGCGACGATCTTTTCCAGTGTGTCAAAAACCAATTTGCTATCCACAAGAAACCTCAAATGCCCATCAGTAGTGGGTTCCCACATGACCACTGATCGTTCCTCAGGCTGACTGATCTCCTTCTCTCCCTCTTTAGCCTGATCCTTGGTATGCAATTTCATCGCCACAAATCTCATCTCCTCCACAAACCCCTTAGATTCAGCAGGATGACGCTTCTTGGCATTCTCGGCCGTTGTAGCTGACACAGTAACAGCCTTCAATGACATCTTTGAATCCCAACGAGGAGCTTGAAATTGCACAGATAACCTTCTGGGCCGGAAAAACGAGCCAAGTTTTGGCTTGCCACTAGTGGGATTTTGAAGAGTTGTTGCGAAAATGGGTTCACTAAAGACGGATTTAAATTGAGAAACCGGGGTTGGAGAAGCCATGGCAGCACAACGTAGTGAAATACCCACAAGATGAACCAATCGTGCACGAAACCTTTGAAGTAAATTAATCGACCAGTCTCACTCGACAGAGTAACAGGAAACCGAAAGTTTGATGAAGTAATCTTGAAGAAACAGCGACAGATAAGTAAATATTATATTACAATGTAATCCAAATCGTGAATTAAAAATTATAAATAAATTATAAATATTAGGTGGATGGATGAGAATGAACGGAGCATGGGAATGAATGTTTGCCCATACCATGACGACATAATTTCTGAATCCCCAATTGCCATGGTTTCTTGAAAGAAGATGGTTGCTCTGAACTGAATTACTCTACAGATACAACGATTAGAGCGGCTTGTGTCTCTTCGCACGTGGATTCGTGATTCCTGTGGAGCTAATCGAGGAAAAGGGATTCTTGATGGTGATTTTTTTTCCTGTTAACGACGCGCCGAGCAAGATGAGGCATTTGCGTCACTTCAGCCAAAAAAGCAGAAAATCCAACGCTGCACGAAGCACCAGATTGGTGTTTCCAACTAAAGGAAGATCAATCGCATGAACAGGAATGACCTCTTGGACTTCTTGTCGGGCTGTTTGACTGCATTATTGTTTCTTTTTTGGATTATGGAAAGGGTTAAATGTCAAATTTGTCACGGAAGTTTTACTGATGGAGCGTCCAGTATCTGGAAGTTTTTTGGGTATCAAATTTGCCCCGAAAGTAAGAAAAAGGTACCAAATTTACCCCGGAAGTATGAAAAATGTAGCAAATTTGCCCATCCGTTAATTTTGATCGTTAACTTACACGTGGCATGCCACCTCATAACACGCGTGGCATGCCACCTCATCAACCGATAAGAGTTAAGTATCATTTTTTAGGAAGTTTTCAATGAGAGCAATTTTGCCCGAAAGTTTTTACTAAAGAGCAATTTTACCGGAAGTCTACAAAATGTATCAATTTTGCCCTTCTTAAATCAATCAAAGACCACGTATGTCATGCCTTGAAAAGGTCGAACTTGGAGTACGAGAATGAGATATATCCTTGAGATGTTGAGCTTAAGACGACCGAATTTATGAAGCCGAACCGGTCACGGAAGCATCACTTATGATCTAAGCAAATGATCAATCTATACAACCGTGTGGCGGCGTGATTAAGCCGAGGCCTCCGAGGCCAATTTCAAATTTCGGCTTATTTTTAAGCCCGAGCCCTACAAGGCCTTGCTTAAACGGGCCGGCCCGATTTCCCAGCTCTAGTCCCTGTGATCAGTTCGGCTTTACAAATTCTAGCCACCTTGAGCTCCATGTCAAAGATTTCCTTCTCTGACTCCAAGTTTGACCTTTTCAAGGCATGACATGTGTATTTTGATCGATCTAATAGTCAAATTTAATATTGAGAGAAAGAAGGGCAAAATTGCTACTTTTGTAAACTTCCGGGGCAAAATTGCTCCTCAATGAAAACTTTCAGGGTAAAAATGATACTTTTGATTGATGAGGTGGCATACCACGTGTAATGAGGTGGCATGCCACGTGTGATGAGGTGGCACGTAACGGTCAAAATTAACAGAAGGGCAAATTTGCTACTTTTTTCATACTTCCGGGGTAGATTTGGTACCCTAAAAATTCAGGTCTTGGGACGCTCCATTAACAAAACTTCCATAGCAAAAATTGATTGAATTCGATTGATTGATGTTGGGAAATGATATTGAATTCGGGAAAAAAATTTTCCAGTTTAGGATAAAATTTAAGAACGGGTAAACTCAATTTTATGTCCTTCCTTACATTTGTATTATATTTTTTAATAATAATTGAAAATAATATTAATCAAATTTCTTTAAAAACTTCAATTAAAATTGCCAACTATCTTTGATATATTTTGAACTTAGTTTAATTTAGTTTCTTTATTTCATATATTCAACTCTTTAGTATCATTTAATGGAAAACATCTACTTAAAAAAAAATTAAAATTAAAGTACACTTTAGTTATTTGAGTTTTCTTTTACTAAAAAATTTACATAAAATTTTATTTTAGGGCATTTTCATGAAGTGCATTATTAATCTTTATAATTTAATATTGTTAATGTTACTAACAATAAATTAAGACTAAGCAAATTCAAGCAATAACTATATAATGTTGATAAAGGCAAGCTTATTTTTCTTCATCATTGTCTTGTTTCTTCATTTTCAACCCTTATAACTTCTGCAACCCTCTTCCCTTCTTCTCCATCCAAATGCATCCTTGGTTATTGATTATCTCACTCCAACAATGGAGATCATGGATCAAAATAACTGTAAATCATGTTAAAAAACAATTTCTATTACTAATCCAAATTGGTATCATATCCAAGTCTTCGGAAAGAGACCACCAATTAAGTATAGATTAATATGTAAGCGCGGCCAGAACCAATAATGTGACTCCCACTTTTATATGAGTCTAAATGTATATTAAAAGTAAATGTAAATTTAAGACACTAAACATTATTTACTTATTTATAGAATTATATAAGATAAATTATTAAATAATTATTATATTTAATGATTATTGAGAAAGTAGTTAAATTAGTTAATTTTATTTATTTTTTTTATTAAATGAAATGAAAAGCCTTTTGATATAAATGTTTATCCGTTCAATCATTTCATGGAGAAGTTAAAACCAAAAAAAAAAGAAAAAAGAAAAAAGAAACAACAACAAAAATGGCCGTAAATAAAAATTGCTCAATTATTTTATTAAAAAATAGTAGAATTAATATGTATGTGACATTAATGACTTGCAAATATTACTTACTTTATAGAATATATAGGTGCATTATTAAATGATTATTGAGAAAGTATCAATAGGGGTATTTTAGGAAGAAATTAACAAAAATTAGAATGTTGTGCCATAATTAAGACCAAAATCAACTCTAAAATATTGTCGTATAATTAGGACCGGAGGGAATATTAATTTTTTGCCACCAAACTAATAAAACTAATATAGTAAATTATATTGAGTTACAAGACAACACGACAAGTATAAAGCACGCGTTTAAAATAAAAATAACAAAATTATCTATCCGATCCCACGACTTTATCATTCTTACTATTATTACGAATTATCATGATAGGAAAAATTGAGTATATCGTCATACCAATATTTAATTTGGATCTCTCTTTGGCATACTATTTTTCATGTATTAGAATTAGAAATTTAGAAGTATACTGATATAACGATATGCATAGTTTTTTATTTATTGATTTTTTAACCTAAGTCTATTTTCATATGTCGGTAAGAAGTAAAAGAAAAATCAAATTTAACTTATTGTCATGATGATTAAGCTTTGAAAAGTAATCAACACATTTTTTTTCCAATAATCAAAATACTTTCTTAGAGTTTTTAAAAAAGTAATCAACATTTATCCTCCCCTTTTCTTTCCTCCTTTTTTTTTTTTTTTTTTTTTTTTTTTTTTGTGTGTGTGTAAACATCCCCTTCTCCTTCTTTTCAATTTGAATTTTCTGCATTTTTTTTCCAATGATTGGATGAAGTTTCACTATTTAATATTTTCACCATTACTTGAGTCGAAAGGCTAAGTTTGACTCGTGGAATCCTTACCAATTAATATATATATATATAGTAACGTAATACAACCACAGATAGGAAACTATCTAATATCTATCAAACTTTCAAAAAATCACAATTTTCAGAATCCAAACCTTCATCACCAGCAATCTCACAAAGCACAACAAGGTTTAATCAACAATCAATATCAAAGAAACCAAAAGATTTTTTATTTTATTAAAAAAAAGAGACATTGGCATGCTACTCGAAGTTGCAAATTGAACACACAAATCTAGACCTATAATGAGGTTATACTCAGAAATGTTCGTTTAGTCTTATATAATTGGCACATGTTTTAAAGTTGTTGATCACTCTAGCCGTTGTAATTACCCGCCATATACACATTAGAATTAGATTGATTTCATCATTTCACTTTTAGATATTGTTAGATAATTTTTGCTTGCATTTTATGCATTTAGCCATTACATTTTTCATCATTGTGACTTGGTTTTTAAGGAGGTGAGCTTATTATTTTTGTTGTTTAATTTTTTCATATAAATTTTCAAACACAAGACACTATGTTTAAGCAACTCCCGAGCCTTCTTGGTGCATTTAGTTAATATTTTTTCTTATGGAGTAATTATCAGGAAGCAATTATTATATCTATTATTTAAATGAAATATTCCTCGTTAAAGGATCTTTTCAATTATAATAAAGTGTATCGGTTCATTTTCCAATTTGTATCTATTTTCTTACTTTATAACTGTAATTTATGCCAAAAAGAAAGAAAATAGAGAAACGAGTGATGGCAAAGGATGTTGGGGCCTTGGTGGTGAAGAACACGAAGGGCCAAAATAGTTGACTGAGGAAAAGGGGTAATTCAGTAATTATGAATACATACAGGGACAATTTGGTCTACCTCGAAATGCTAAACCCATGTACCAAACTGGCAAGAACCCTTGTCACCCAAAAACAAAAAAACCTCAAGAACGCAATTCTATCAACCCTTCCTATTCCTTCTTGGCCCATTCCCTCCAACCAACCAAGCAGAGCCTAAACTATTTTCCGCCCTTCCTGTTCCTTCTTGGCCCCTTCCCTCCAACCAACCAAGCAGAGCCTAATGTCACGGTCTCACCATGACGAGTCCACATCGGGCAGGATGAGGGAAGTTTCTGAGGCATAAATAATATGTAGTGCGTCTATGCTATCATCTTAAGCTTTTGGCATGATGGTTAGCACTCCTCACAGTTAAGCGTGCTTAGCCCAGGAAAATCTCAGGATGAGTGACCACACGGGAAGTTCCTGTGCTGGTGTGCTTCCGAGAGTTACAAGTGGTATCAGAGCCAACCTCGCTGGCCCCTCCATGAATGAAATGGAGGTGGACCCTCACCCGGTGATGGGCAGTGGTGGTGAGCCCCTCCTGTGAGGGTGGGGGTGGGTCCCCGTGAGGTTACAAGTGGTATAGGTCCCCATGAATGAAATGTGAGGTGGACCCTCACCGGTGAAGGGGGGGTCGCCTTCCCCATGGAGGGGGGGCCGCCTTCCCCATGGATGGGGGACCCCTACTGGGTGATGGGGGCATCACCAGAATGGGTGGGGAAGCTTGTCACGGTCTCACCGTGATGAGTCCCACATCGAGCAGGATGAAGGAAGTTTCTGAGGCATAAATAATATGGAGTGCGCCTCTATTATCAGCTTAAGCTTTTTGCATGATTGTTAGCGCTCCTCACAGTTAAGCGTGCTCAGCCCAGGAAAATCTCAGGATGGGTGACCCCTTGGGAAGTTCCTGTGCTGGTGTGCTTCCAGGCATTACACTAAGCTATTTTCGGAGATAACAAAAGTAAAAGGGCATATTTATCCTCATTATTGGGCTCAACTGGCAAAGGGATTGGATACTCTCACCAAAGAGAGGGGGTTCGATTCTAAAGTTGGTCAAGGCGCTGAGGGAGATATCCTAACTCTTAGGTGCAAAAAATTTCAATAGCAGAAAAAAAAAGGTATATTTTAGTCCTTTTAAAATGTTTTTTTTACATAATTTAGTCATTATAGTTTATACACAAATTGAAAAGAGATATCCTTATGCAAACTCTGCCATTTTCTAGCATGATTGGCAGCCGGCAGGTAGAGTAAGAAACGCAGGGGGAATGGAAGGGATTTCAGTGATTCCTTATCCGGATAGGGAAACGGGAGTGGTAATAATTAATTTGTTATTATACTCATAAATACTACCTCCGATGCTTAGTACGATGGTTAGTAATCCGTGTAAGATATACATGTAATTTGATCTAATTAAGAAAGTTAGTATAGTTAGTTAATTAGTATGATATATAAAACATTTTAATAATCTTTCTTAATTATCTCTTCACTCTCCTCCTCATTGATTATCATTGAGGGAGTATCAATAAAGATAAATTAGAAAATGATTGATAAATATGAAATATATATATTATATTTAGGACCAAGATTAACTCTTCAAATATGTCTTATATTAAGGACCAGCGAGCATATTAATTTATATATTTTTATTTATATGTTATATGAATTAATTTTCACTTTAATTCCAATTGTATATCAACATATATTGTTTTTTTGGCTAAATCCCAACCTATATTATTAATATGTGTGGAAAAAACTTGAATCATGATATACTTTAATTTCTTATTAATATATTTAAAAATTCCAATTACCAAAAATTATGTGGGCAAAAAAATCAACAAAAGTTTTAAATTATTTTTCCCTCTGTCTAAAATGAGTGAGGACTGAGGAGTTTATGTTTATTTTTTTTTATAGAAATTAATGAAATATTACAAAAATGAAATTTCTATTTCTATTGTATTTTAAAATAGTTTTATCTCCATGTTTTAAACAAGCTGAGACTTTATTCTTACTCTTCTTATAAGAGTTAAAGTTAACAGACCATCACAAAAATAAAAATAAAAAGGCTAAAGTATACTTTTGGTCCTTTAAATTTTACATAAGGTATACTTTTGATCCCTTAACTTCATAAAGTATACTTTTGGTCCTAAAATTCTAACACCGTTAATGTTCTTGACGGAAAATGATGACGCAATAACTCAAATGATGACTAATAGCATTTAATTATACAAATTTTATATATTTTTAATATACCCATAAGCTTAATAGCATTTAGGGTATGTTTGGTTGGGGGGGGGGGGAGGGGAGGGGGAGGGAAAATATTAAAAAGGGAGAAAACTTTTGTGGGCCCCACCACAAATAACTTTTATCTCTCTCCATTTTCCTTCCCCTCCCCTCCCCCCCCCCCCCCCCCCCTCCCCCAACCAAACATACCCTTAATTACAAAATCATAACTTAAATTTACACCGTTATCACTTGAGTTAACATTTTCCGTTGGCAAAATTAATGGTGTTAGAATTATAGGACTAAAAGTATACTTTATAAAGTTAAGGAACTAAAATTATACCTCATATAAATTTAAAGGACTAAAAGTATACTTTAGCTAAAAAAAAAAAAGAAAAACGAAAGAAGGTTCTTCCCTAAGAACCCTCAATAAAAAGAACCAAAACCAACAGAGAGGTTTTGAATTTATTCCTTATCACAAGTTTATTTAAATTCATGAGCCCAATAACTTAATGATATCTATACATTATTTTTCGTTAATTTTTTAGCAAATTGAAAGTACATTACCAACGTCAATATTGTTTTTATATATTTATATTTTTTAATTTCCTGTCCTTTTTAAAAGAATAAATATGAAAGATTATGTTGGCATGACCAAAATATAATAATATATATATTATTAATAGGCGCAAATGTCAGCAAAGTCGCTTTGGCCGAGTGGTTAAGGCGTGTGCCTGCTAAGTACATGGGGTTTCCCCGCGAGAGTTCGAATCTCTCAGGCGACGCTAGTTTTTTAAAAATTTTATGTTTGCTTTGTTTGCAGGAAATCGCCGTTTTTCAGAACTCCGTTTCATGGAAGCGCGTTTTTGGTCGGCTCCAACGCTCCGTTTACATTAAAACGCAATTTTGGCAACTCTGTTTACCCGCACTTTTCGTCTTCGCCAACTTGGCAGAAAAATTGCCTTACTTTCATGTTCCTTCAAACCCGTAAGCTCAAAACTTTTCTTATTCTTTTATAATAAAAACACGAAAGTCTGTTCCCTCAATAACCATTTCCTCCCAACCAAACATATAGCAAATGGCAGTACCTTCTTCTACACACAACAACACAATCAGTAATCATACTACTATCTTCCATTTACCCTCAGCAGATATCTTGATCTTCAATTAAACTTAGAGCAAACTTTTCTAATCTCTCCTTGACTTCCAGTCTTAACCTCAATACTACTCATCTTAATCATCGCTTTGGGGAACTCAAAATCAAACCTCAACCCAAACAGGCCCCTCACAGTCCCTGCATATTTCTGCACCTCACTTCGTGTTGCAGAGTCTTCCCACAGCCTCTGATCTGACTCCAAAACGCCGTTACCGTCACGCACGTTCTTGAAGAAGCTAACGTCGAACTTGGCCGCGCTTCCGCTGTCCAACGCCACCTTCCTCAGCCCATCTCCGTTCTTGGGACACAGAGCTTGAAGCTGTCCCAAGAAAGATTGGTTTATCGTCGGGTCAAAGTTTCCGGTGGCCGTGAAGTTGTATAAACGGTAGCTGAAGAATCTGCAGTCTGTTTGGCCTATAGTATGAGCACCTGTATATATAACGAATCAAGAAGATCAGAATCACAGAGAGAGAATAACACAGATTGGTTTAATTGTGAAGGATTGTTTGGAGGAAGAGAATAATACCGACGAGGGTGACGAGGTCGTGATCGTCTAGGCCTTTTGCAGAGAACTTTTGCCTCTGAACTGAAACAGGGTCGAGTGGAGAAGGCAAGTTTGAGGCTTGTGATGATAACGAAACGGTGCCGTCTCTTCTTCCTGTTGGTACCGACCAGCTTGGACCTCCAGTCTTCCATATTCAAAGGCATTATATGTTTTAGACCAATCCATAAAATTTTGAGAGAAAATTACTTATTTCATGTAGATTAAGGAAATGAAATATAATTTAAACAAATATGAATCATCCCCCAATGATATTTAGGAGGAATTAGTATGAGGTCCTATGGAAGTGACTTAATTATCAATAAATTATAATAATAATTGAGAAACATACAATATCAAAATACAGTGTAATAAATGAAAAAACCTCTCTTATTATAGGGATTTATCAGTAATTAAGTTCCTTCTCGCGACCTCATAATAATTCCCCTAAAAATTATTTATATCTAACATTAGATTATGTATTGATTTATAAGTTGGGTTAATTAATCTGAAAAAAATAAATACTGAATATAAAAAATAAAATGAATCGAGATGTTGTATTCAAATCCAATCGCCAATCATGCTGGTAATGCTATATTTAGTGTTGTAATTAAAAAAAAAAAGTGGGGTGAGTGATAGTACCAAAACGACAGCGTCACGAGCAGCCCAAGCTAGGATGTCGGCACACGACACAACCCCAGGGCAAGAAGCTTCAAGCTGAGATTTAGCATCATCAATAACTTCAAAGCCTCTTAAACCAGTGTTTGATAAAGCAGTCTTCTCTGCTGAAGATCCTGATATCAATACAGATCCATCACATCCCTGTAAATAATTATCAAACACAGTAATTAATAATAATCAAGTTTTAATTAACCAGTTAACTACTATTGTCCATATATAAGAAGTGAAGATAAAATATTAGTTACCTGGACGAAGCAGTCATGGAAGTGAAGCCTGAGGAGGGAAGGAGCAATGGTGGGATCTTGATTGAAGTGAGATTGAACAGTTGATCTTACTACGCCTTCTGCATTTGGACACGAAGATGAATAAAAACCAGCTTTAAGCTGCCCACAAGCTGATCTCATCATCAACGTTAACACCATAACACAACACCTCAATTTGCCTTCTTCCATTTTGAAAAACCAAATGATATGTAAGTATGCTTACTACTTCTCTTTCCCTCTTGCTCCTTGCTTTTCACAATTTTAACCCTTTCCTCTACCTTATATATAAGCCTATGTGACGTGTACGCCCACCAAAACAAGCGATATCTTTTTCTTCCTTTTCTTTTTAATAAAAATAAAATAAAATGATTAAGTTTATATATCATGATTTAAAAATGGAAAAATTGCTGAAAAATTCTCCATTGTAAAATTTATTGTCTGAATGTATTTAAAGACCTAAGTGAATACAACTCATTTTCAATAGTTGCTACAAATGTCTTCAGCTAAGCATAAATGTCTTTATGTTTTGCGTGTAGTTAATTTTCTGTAGGGAGATGTTGGTAACTTAACTGTTACATTGGGTCCAGGGTTCAAAAAAGGCTCCCATCATGTTGTTATTAGATTGTTTTTAGAAAGTGACTGCACCAGGTTAGAAGAGAAGCTAAGGGCTTGTTTGATAAGACAGGAGGGAAAGTGAACGTAGAAAAAAAAAAATTTTGAGTTGGACTTAAAAAAATGAGAGAAATGAGGCTGAAAGCTTTTAATTAATTTTTTAAAAACTATTTTATCTTACATCTTATCTTTGTTAAAATTTTATACCCCACTTTTTTAATTTTCTAAAATTTAACTCAACAATTTTCCTTCCACTCCCTTTCACTCCAAATCCTTCATACTGAACCGCCCTTAAGGGTTAGTTTGGATTGAGGAAATGGGAGGGGAGGGAAAAGGAGGAGGGAAAAAAAAAAAATTAAATATCCAAACTTAAGAGAAACCGTCCATCTTTTTTTCTTTTTTTTTTTTTAGTGTTTTTAAAAGACATAAGAGATAAGTATAGATAAGTTGACACAAAATAGATGGCCATGATTTTAATTTTTTTTTTTCCCTGTGTTCACATTAGGGTTTGTATGTACATCGTATATATGGTGGAGTGGTCTACTCCAATGAATTAGAAACCATGACCTACCCAATCAGAAATATGTTAGAAAGCAATTTGATCACATAAAAAGGTGACCTGGTTTTACTTTTAGGGTAACCTAAGATTAACATGGATTAACACATTGTCGAGTTATGCTAATGCCCAATTAATAGATGATTAGAAATATGTTAATTTGCTTACCAACAGTTTAACCCCGGTTCGATCAATGATCCTTAAACTAGTGTTTCAACTGATTATTGACCAATCTAGATTTTAATGGCTTGGCCCACTCAATCACTCTCTGCCTTTCATGCATATCTTTGATGCTTTCAGCTTTATTCCTCTACGCGTTTTTCTTTCTCTCTGTCTCACATTATTTTGATGTTTTGCTTTAATTGTTTATTCGTTTTTCATTTTGTTCACATTGACTTTTGTTCATGTTTTCAAATTAAAATTTCCCTAAATTCACTTTTGTGCAAACTTTATGAAGTTCCTTAGTTTCATCAACTAGAAGACCATGACTAATTAAGAAATTACAAAGAAAAAACTCCTCTAAATTAAGATTTAAATACTGATACATAACATTTAGATGTAATTAATAAATAAATTAATCTGAGACCTTGCACAATATAAATATAAATTAAAGAAGCTTATTATGGAACACATCAAGCATTAAATAGAAAAAATATATATAAATTTCTTAATTTAATATTTATGTTGTTAGACAAATATATGGATCGGTATCGATCAGTTGATAGTTGAGGACAGTAGAGAGCACTAATAAAACATATCCGTGGATTTGGCATTATGATTATTCTTTATTCATTGAATGAGAGGCCGCGGGTATATATGAATGTTCACACTATTACAATATACTCTCTGGATCTCTTTAGTGGTATTTGTACAGTCAGAGAGCAACTTGGTCGCCAAAAGTATTGTGTATTTTAATATTTGTGTGCTCTCACATTATTGACATGATTTAAATTGAGGGGAAAAATAATTAAAAAAACAATGATAGACTCGGCTGCATTTCCCAGAGGCCCCCTCTTCCACAAAAAAAAAAAAAAAAAAAAAAAAAAAAAAAAAAAAAAAAAAAAAAAAAAAAAAAAAAAAAAAAAAAAGCCAATAATAGAGTGGCTTATCCGTGTAACAATTCTTTGCTGACTTCACAATGAAAGTTACAAAGATACATACATACATATATGTATGTATGTATGTATGTATGTATGTATGTATGTATGTTTGTATGTATACGCGCAAAAAAATATAAAATACAAGTTAAGGGTTAGTGTTAGAAGTATAAGGTGATTAATTGTTTAGTTAGTTAGTTAGTTAGGGTCTTAGTCTATATAACGGGTCTTTATGTGATTAGTGTGTGAGATGTGGAGTCCTCACCAAAAGAGAGGTAGTTAACTTGGTTTCTCTCCAAAAAAGAGTTTTGGTCTCCTTCCAAGATCCTAATAGGTTTAGGAGATTTTAGAGATAACCATGAGGGTTACTCATTGTAAGAGCATGTTGCTCTTTGTTGTTAATAAAATAAAATTCTTTATCTTCTTTCTCCATATTATTTATCTAATCACATTTGTTAATATGGTATCAGAGCAGGTTTGATAATTGAAAATCATCAATTTTATGGGCTGGCAAAAATTCAAGAAAAGCCCTAACTCCATCCCTGCAATTCTATAGGGTAACAACAATCCAAGAACAGCCCAAGAAATTGATAGTCTTAGAGATAATCAACCCTAATCAAACTAAGGTAATCATAGTGGTTTTATGGTTCCGACGATGGGTATTCAAGATGCCAACTTGGGTTATGCAAGGGTCTGAGTATTGACTGATCCAAAGAACCAAACTCTTTCGCAACGCGACGACATGAACCACCATTGTGAATCATGAAGCTTGAAGTAGTGATGAGGAGACTATGATAGTGAATCCCCGCAATCCCTTTTTTGATTCGAGTTCCAGTTTTGAGTTTCTTTCTTAGATTCTCGAGTATTATTCTTACTCACCGAGGAAATACCACATAAACCGTTTGATCCCTCTGCTCTCTGCTAACAAAGATGGTTTCTCTTGTTTTGTGTGGTTGTTGATTGTTCGATCGCTCTTCATCACGCTATTGCAGTCTTGATTTGTACACAAAGATGCACATTCTTGTTCTTAGTGGTTCTTGATTGTTTGATCACCCTTCACAGTGCCTTCGCCTGCCCTATTTTTGTGCTCAAGGTATATATTCTTGCCTTCGTCATCATCCTTGGTTCCGTCGTTGAGAAAGTTGCCATGATCTAGGGTTTAACACACGATCTATCAGTTGTTGTAATTTCTGTCGCTGAGCTCCACCTGCAAGGTCTGTACTGTGTTTCTTGGGGCCTTGACATACATTCAAAGCCTTGTCGCTTGTTGCTCTGAGTATTTCCTTATTTATCTCTTGAACTTTGAAGCAACGTGGTAGTAATCCGTTCGCATTGCCACGCGGTGGCAAAGGACTTTGCTAAGTCATCAGGGTTTTGCTAGTTGTTCAGGAGAATGTTGGCATCAATAATATTAACTCTAGTTTGGTGAGTGAAAAGACTGTGAAAATTGATTAATATTGCACCCAAACAAAGTGAACAAGTTACCCAGCCAAGTTGAATTGACTGGTCTTTCTGTTATTTATAGGAAATGGTAAGTAAATACAAGACTAAATGGGCCAAGGCTAAACTTACAAGCCTAAACTATACAAATAACATAACATATTCTAACACACCCTTCTAGTGGGGAACTAAACAAATTTGTAGTGCCTAACTTGCGAACACAATTATCATGACCTTCTCTACCAAGTGGCCTTGTCAACACATCTGCCAACTAATTTTTCGAAGCTACATGCTGTAAATCAATAATACCCTGTTGTAGTTTCTCATGCATGAAGTGACAATCAATCTTGATGTGCTTCATACGTTCATGAAATACAGGATTCTAGCAATGTATATCGCTGCCTCATTATCACAATGAACCTTAACTGGTTTTAAACCTTTTACACCAAGATCACTCAATAATCTAGCAAGCTAAACTATTTCTGACACCACTGTTCCAAGTACTCTATACTTGGCTTCGGCTGATGACTTGGAGACGGTATGTTGTTTCTTTGATTTCCAACATACCAATGACTCTCCCAACTTAATGGCGTATCCTGTAATTGATCTCCTAGTATCATGACATGCTACGTAGTTTGAATCTACATAGGATTCCATGCTGAACTGATTTGTCGAAGAAAGAAGAATCCCATGTCCCGGACAACTCTTGAGATGTCTCACAACACGAACCACCGTTGCCATGTGTGACTACCTCAGAGCACTCATAAATTGACTCAAAGTCTGCACAACATAGCTAATATCAAGCCAAGTATTAGTAAGATAACACAACCTACCAATCAAATGACGATAAACCGTTGAATCCAACAACAAGGTGATCGACTTTGTGTCTTGGCTTCTCTTTCTTACGAACACCATTGCTTGTATCATGTCCCACATGTCCTTCTAGACTCAACTTGTGTGCTCCTTTACATGGGAATGGATAGTGGCTTTGCCCCACTCAACCCCATATCACTAATGAGATCAAGTGTGTATTTTCTTTGACTAGGCCCTAGTCCCTTTTTTGAATAAGCCAACCCTAACCCAATAAAATATCTCAAATGCCCTAGATCCTTGATTTTGAATTGACGGTGTAGATAAGCTTTAACATCCTCTATTCCCTGCATATTGTCTCTCGTAATAACCAAATCATTTACATATGCCAAAACAAGGGTTATTCCATAATCATCCGATTTAATGAATAGAGAGTAGTCATACTTGTTTTGCCTAAACCCTCCTTGAGTCAATGCATTAGTAAGTTTTACATTGCATTGCCTAGATGCCTGCTTCAACCTATACAAGGATTTGCGAAGTTTACAAACTTTATTTTCTCCATAAATATCAAATCCTTATGGGATGCGCATGTAAACCTCTTCATCTAAGTCCCCTTGCAAAAACGCATTGTTGACATCTATTTGAAAGAGATGCCAACCTTGCATTGATGCAAGAGTGAGGATGGTCCTTACTATTACCATTTTAACAACCGGGGAGAAAGTCTCAAAATAATCAATCCCCTCTTGTTGACTATATCCCTTAGCCATTGATCTTGCTTTATACCCCTCAATGTTACCAGAAGAATCATATTTAATTTAAAGATCCATTTACAACCAATGGCCTGTTTACTTTTGAGAAGAGACACAATGTCTCATGTCTGATTATTTTCTAAGGCGGCCATTTCCTCATACATAACCTTCATCCACTCGAGATCCTTAGATGCCTCTTGAAAAGTAGAAGGCTCAATAAGCTTATTAGTACTTAACAAATAATCCTTGTAATCCTTCGTAAGATTGGCATATGAGATATATTCATGAATTCAACTTACAAGCGGTTTTAAATGTCTCACCATTTTGAATCTCTCCAAGACAAATGTATTCGTTTAGCTATATTGGAGCTCATTTATCTCTTGTTGGTTGAGGCTCCCTATGTAAAAGTTGTTCTGCATCAATAGATGACTCCTTCCCAGGTGGATCATGATCATGAGGGTAGGGTGTGTCTCCATATTCCTCATGAACGGAATCGGACCTTGGAAGAGCTTTCAAATCATGAGTATCATTTAGAAAAGAATTTAAATCAAATGGAAAAGAACTTTATTGTACCGTAGGTGTATTATCTTTAAAAGGAAAGTGAATTTCATCAAATGTAACATGTTGACTACCCATCATAGTCCGTTTAAGAAAATTATACAGCAAATAACCCTTTTGATTAGATGGATATCCCATAAAAATGCAAGCAGTAGAACGAGGCTGAAATTTATCAGTGCTGTTTTGGAGTGCCATAAAAGCTAAACAACCAAACACTTTAAGATGAGAGAGATTAGGTTGTTTATTGTATAACATTTCATAAGGAGTTTTATAATGCAATGATTTGGAGGGAGTCCGATTAATTTTAAAAAAAAAAACAGTTGTCATAATGCTTTCTCCCCAAAATTGGATTGGCACATGAGAAAATATAATAAGACTATGAGCAACATTCAAGACGTGCCTATGTTTTCACTCCACGACATCATTTTATTGAGGTGTGTAGGGACAAGTTGTTTCATGCACAATACCCTTACTATGAAAAAAATCAGCAAGCTCATTATTCACAAACTCAAGGCCATTATCACTTCGAACTTTTTTAACATTGGCAGAGAATTGATTATGAGTATATGTAATAAAAGTTTTGAGACAAGAAGTACTTTCATGTTTATTACGCATTAGAAAGATCTAGGTACATTTAGAGAAGTCATCAACAATAGCAAGAAAATATCTATGACCAAAATATGTGGGTACTCTATAAGGTCCCCAAGTATCAATATGTATCAACTTGAAAATACAATGAGTAATAGAAGTGCTACAAGAAAAAGATAAACGAGTTTGCTTGGATTGAGAGCATATGTCACAATTTGGGATAGATGAATTAGCAACATCTTTATTTAAAGAATCTAAATGTTTAAGAACATCTAAAGGGGCATGACCGATCCTATAATGCCACAAAAAAGAATAGTCTTTAGTGTGATGAGTAGAATGCAAGCGCATGATTCCTTGAGATTGTAGAGTCTCCTCAACTAAGAACAATCCACCAGAAACCTTACCAATCATGTGGGAGTTCCCAGTTAACTTCTCCTGCAAAGTGCAGAAGTTAGGATGAAATGATATATTGCATTGCATTTGCCTAGCGAGCCTAGAAACGAAGACCAAATTGAAACAACATTGGCAGTAATATAAAATCGAGAATTTTATCATGAATTAATATATATATTAATTTACCTTTCAAAGTGTTGTTTGGGTATGGTGAACAACATGGCTCTAGAAATTTTACAAGTGTTGTAATTTAAATATGGCCTCGCGTGCCATGCCTCTCTCTCTCTAAGCAATTTTGTTCAAGAAACATATCTTTTTAAGTGAGGATTCAAACATTTGTTCACTATGTGTTATGAGAGTCCATTCTACTAGATCCAACCCAAAAATGTCTAAAAATTTAGAGATGGCTGAAATAACACACAAAAGTTCAATTCTTAATAAAGCAAAGCAAATCGTTGGCCAAAAAGAGAAAGGAAATTAAAACAAAACGAAATTCACTCTTTTTTAATTTATTTTTAATTTTTTCAGCAGAGAAATGTCACAGAGAATCAGAAGGACAAGGAGGAATAGCCACCAGGAAACTCCTTCAAGCATCAACACCACACTCTTCATTGTTGGCCGAAGAAAAGGTTCATTTTGAATACACCATATCCCACTTTCACCATATTCTCTAGCAACGTCAGGTCCACTTCTTCCCCAAGAACAAGCTTATTTCGCTTTCACTGACAAAAACACTTTACACCCAATTACATAGAACAATTTGCTCTGGATTTGAAATGTTAACCACTAAGTTTCTTCTACAACATGCAATCTCCAGAAGCATTATCACGCAGCTATAAACATCTGCTTTCATTGTCATTGGAGTGTTCATGTTCCATTCTGGAGCCAAATAACCTCTCTTCCCTCTAACTTGAGTGAAGGTCCTTATTTGATCTGGCATTAGAAGTTTTGCTAAGCAAAAGTCTAATATTTTAGCCGTCCAAAACTCATCCATCAATATGCTTTGAGGCTTTATGCCACAGTGAATGATGGGAGCCCCACATTCTTCATGTAGATACAATAACCCTTTTGCAATGTCAAGTGCAATTCTTATTCGCTGATCCCAATCTGGACACATGGTACTGTCGCCAAAGATAAGCCTATCATGGGAGCCATTGCTCATGTACTCATAAATCATAAGCCTTTTAGATACCTCAGCACAATACCCCAGCAAGCGAACTAAGTTTTTGTGGTGGGTTTTTCCAATGGCTTGCATTTCAGCTTTGAATTTTTTGTCTCCTTCAATTAACTTGTGTAGCCTTTTTACATCAATCACTTTTCTTCCTTTGAGTAAAGTTCCTCTCAAACTGATTCGAACGAGCCCTTACCCACCTCTTGTTTGAAACCATTCGTTGCTTTCTTAAGCTCATTGTATGAACATACCCTCAGAGTGTAATCCCTCCGCTCTGTCCTAAATCTCCAACGTACAACAACCTCTTGTATCTTAAAACTCCAATCTTGTACATAAATCGGGTAGCAATTGCAACAGCTAAACACAAAAGAATAGAAAAAACCTAAGACAATGAGAATGATCACCTTAATCTCTTTCTTACTGGTAGTGTCTTGATGGGATGTGGATGGTTATCATTGTTTCTTTCCAGTCTTTGAATTCCCACCTTGAAGTATATTGTGTACTAGTAGGGCTCAAATATTTTGTAGGAGGACCCTCGTGTTTCTCTTCTAACATTTCTTAATCGAAGATTTTGCAACGATAATCTTCATAGAAGGCAGCGCCACAGTAACAATCGTGCAAACAAGAAGATGGGCATTCCCCCTCTGCAATGTCTTCCTCTGTATAAGGAAGATCATCAAAGCTCATAGTAGTCATGTTGGACATGTAATAGAATGTAGCATTATCTTTCCCGCCTTTACATTCAGCTTCTGAGAAGTTCCTTTTGCATCCAAGATCTGCTGACTTGGGTCTCTAAACTCAATTCCAGGAATACAGTTGCAATAAGGCTTGTTGTCATTGATGATACAAAAGCTTTTGAACCACAATAAATCTTCACTTTACAAGGATTGTCCACCGCCTCTGCCGATGACCACAACATGTCCACTCTGATCTGCGTCGACAAAATGAGCATATAGTCGTAAAACTCCATCTGAATGAAGAGTTGCACGATAACTAGTGTTGTCCCCTCTGAAGCTACTATCACCGTTGCTCCAAAGTATTTTTGAGTCAGAACTACTGGCATTTACAATACATAGAGGCTGATCAGGATCTGTGTTGTTGAGGGAAAGATAATATTTGAAACTAGTGCCGTGATCAGTATGAGAGGCCCAGTAAGCACCACAAAGCTGTGTTACCAGAATATCGTGCAGACAGAACAAGGTTTCCGTCACCTTGCATTGATAGTTTAAACCTTTTAGAAGATTGGCTGGTGTCTGATGAACTAGACACGAATTCAGTCCCTGAAGGTAGAATTTGACCCCCTAACATAGTATCAGTTGGGTGATCGAAACTCCGCCAAGGTGGGAATTTTAGGGTTGGAAACTGATTTTTGTGCATGGATTAAATTTATACTCTTCAATTGAATATAAACTAAATTTATGCACAGTCACAGACTTCGGGTCTTAGCGCTTCTTGGTATTTGTCTATAATAATCGAAACATATTATGGAGATCTCTGGATCTTAGCGCTTCTTGGTCTTAATCACAGACTTCTGATCTTAGCGCTTCTTCGGTGCTTGGGTTGCCTCCCCAGTTGATGTGATTTTGCACTTGCTAACTAGAACTAGTTACAGTCTGTGTGTGGTCTTAGATGCTCAAAGCCTTGCATGAATTTAACTTTGAATTTCCTATTCTGAAATCAGAGCATCAAAGAAAATAATTGCTTAACAGGTTTGGTTGAACTGTCATGCACAGTTAGTGCGGACTACCTTTGTTTTTGCAACTCACTTCTTCAATAAATTAATCTATTCAAAATTTTGCAGACGGAAGTTGTCTACTATGGAGGAATTTGACAGGCTTTACGAACTATTAGCAAGGAAGAGGGATTGTTTGGGCTCTATAAAGGACTTGAAGCTACACTGTTGGTGTGCAGCTATTAACAGATTTTATATTTACTTGAAGTAGAACATTCTTGTCTTTTGTAATTTACAAATGCTCGGGCGCAATGTAGGGTGTAGGGCCCAGTATAGCAATAAGCTTCTCTGTGTATGAAACCTTCAGATCATTTTGGCAGTCAAATAGGTAAGAAATTCTCAAATATCCTTGAATTTAATTTAAGAGCTCACACAGAATTTGGTCCCTGAAAAATATAGGTCCTCCTACACTCGGTCTTATTTATCCATCTATACAAATTAGTTTGCATATTATATCGACCCTTATAACTTTGTCCAACAGAAGGACTAATGTGCAACAATTTACAAACTTGGGACTATCTCATACAGAGGAATAAATTCAAAAACTAAATTTTTAGGAGGTATATCTTTGAGGGGATAGGATATTGTCACTACCAATTTTATGCCACTTCCAAATCATTACCACTACCAATTTTAATAATAATAGTGAATGTCTAAAATAGTTCTGATTTGGCATTCAGCAGAATCTTATAATTATTCGACACTTTGAACATAATTGGAAGGGCCGGTCTTTAAATTTTTTTTTGAAAAAATTTGAGTAGCTAGCTAAAAACAAACTTAAGGGGTTATTAAATTACATATTTTATAATAAATTTTAATTTCCTTAATTTTTAATTTAAATTATTGTTTGTAATTAAATATAATTATTATTTATAATTTAAAATTATATTATAAAATTATATTTAAAAAAAAAACATGACGCCTTTAGGCGCTAATTAAATTGACGCCTAAAGGCATCAATTAATCAATTAATTGATTGTTGACGCAAAGTAAGCGTCAACACCTGTTGACGTCACTTTGCGTCAACAGATTGTTTTATTAGAGGTAGCGTTAGTATCTCCGATGTGATCGAGGCGCTATCAATTGTTCGTGTTTGATCGCATTACTTTAGAAAATAGTTTCAGTAACTGCATTAGTCTAGTAAATATTTTCAGAAGTGCTCTAATCTGATACCATTTTTTCCCCTTCTTATTTTGGTCAAAATGCCTTGATTTGATAGTGGTCATTTCTGTTGCGTCATCGCTTTTAGCTTAATCTGTATTTTTTATAGTCATTTTATATTAGCCACAGAATTTTGTTTGAAATTCTTTGGGCAATTAGCTACAAAGTTTCGTGTATAATTCCATGACTCTTTACCCACGAATTTCTGTGGCTCTTTACCACGTAATTACAGAAGGAATTCCATGGCTATTTTTCCCATGAAATCCGTTCCAAATTTGAGATGTACTATTCCGTCGCTAATTTGAATCTCAAATTTGTGATAGAACCATTCCGTGGGAAAATAGCGATGGACTAAAATTCAGTCGGAAAATTATTATCGACGGAATTCTGTTGGTAATTTCTGTATCTAATACGATGATTTTTTATAGTGATTTAATTGACATCTTGAGGTTTTTGTAATTCAAATAGTCTTCTTATATCATATTTTATGATAAAAATCATGTGAAACTACAAGGACCTAATAAAAAAAATTATATTTAAATACCATTTAAATTTGCTAAACCCCTAGATATCTTTTAAACTTTGAAAAAAGACTTAAAGGTGACAATGACCAAATTGAGATTTTCAAATTCAAGTGAGATTTTTTTAAGTATTATTAAAAAAAAAAAGACCCTCGTCGAAGGGCCACCCGAAGACGACTGGGCTTCGGGCCGGTAGCCTAAGATCGGTGAGTTTTTTTTTTTTTTTTTTTGTGGGGTTAAATCGTTTTTTTAAAAAAAGTTGAATGAAAGTGAAAATGTGGAGTTTGAACTCACCCCACCTTCAGTGGCCCAACCATTGGGCCACTTGGTTCAATTTTAATATATATATATATATATATATATGCATTAACAAATATATATTCTTTTTAACATTTTTTCTATCAAGAAACATTCTTGTTAATCTTATTACTGAACTTGTTATTCTCAGTGCAAATTTTGATCATAATGCTCAGATTTTGTTTAATCTTGTGAATCTTATTACACACACACATATCTATATATATATATGCATTAAAATACCATTAACAATAATTGAATTATGCATGTGACTATAATTGTTCTTTATTGGTTGAATATCTATGACTATAATTTGACTTGTGATAATTGCAATTAAAATTTGAAGAGACACTTGTGAAAAACCTAACAAAAGTATTGGTAATTACCATTACGGAACTTGTAAATACCAATAACGAATTGATAATTCTCATTACAAGATTTGTTATAATTCACCCTTATTTATTATTTCATGAGAGACATTTGTGAAAAACTTGACGAAAGTATTAGTAATTACCATTACGAAACTTGTAAATACCATTAACGAATTGGTAATTATCATTACTGAACTTGTAAATCTCATTAATGAATTTGTTATTTCATTACAAATTTTTTTCATAATGCTCAAATTTTGACCAATAATGTGAATCTGATTTTATATATATCTATATAATATATCATATTTATATTTATATTTATATTATATAATACACACACACATATATGTGTGTGTACCAAATAAGCGTATAATAGGTTAAATGCTCAAATATATAGAAGATATGGGTATAACGATACTATAACCAACCATCAAGCTCCAGAGTTTGACCAAATATGATCCAGGTCTTGGAAGGATATGCTTCTCAAACCTTCCTCCTTCAGATCATATTTAGGACAACCTTCCTTCGTTTCCTACAGGAGGCGTAGCTTTTATATTTTATGTGAGTTATTTAAAAACTTAATTTATGGTTTTATATGATCATAACCAAACTTTAACCTTATTTGAACATATAACCATGTGTGTCTTACAGGACCATAACTAACAAATTTATGATAATATTGCTATCTAATTTGATCATTTAGAAATTTAAAAACTCATACCTTGTATTTGTTTCAGCAATTTGAAATATTCTTTAAAGAAAGAAATGATTAAACTTTTGAAATTTTATTTCTCAGGAAAATTGAATACAAGAGAGTATGAAAGCAAAGTAGTGAGCTGAGTGATAATTCGAACTCGGTGTGTGTTACAATGCAGAGTTACATGGCCTTATATAGATAGTTGGCATTCCAACTGCTTCCTATTCTATTATGACATAAAACATTTACGTAAAGGAACTTTACAAAAAGTCTAAAAGTCTATCTACCTATTTTGTACTATTGTCTTATCATACAATATAACTATTTGCAAAAGCTTTACGTAAAACTTCTGCTCCTTATAAGACATATAAGACACATGTACTTTTTTTGTTGACTTTTTTTTTTTTTACAACTTTTGGCATTGTCGGTAAAATATTCACTTTACATATTACATCCCTTTACACTTCTTTGCTTCTATTCTTTAACCTATTAGCACTTTGTCAGTGTTGGCAAGCTTCCTTGTCTTCTTGTATTTGTCTTCAAATCTTCAGAGAACACTGAGATCTATTTCTGGATCTTCAATATCTTGCATGACTTTTTCTCTTTCCTCGCAATTCTTACATCTGTGATTAGCAGAGTACTCTAATTACAGGTGTAAGAATTGCGAGTAAAGAGAAAAAGCCATGCAAAATATTAAAGATCCAGAAATAGATCTCAGTGTTCTCTCAAGATCCGAAGACAAATAGAAAAAGACAAGGACTCTTGCCAACGCTAACAAAGTGCTGATAAGTTAAAGAATAGAAGTGAAGAATTGTAAAGGGATGCAACATGTAAGGTGAATATTTTGCCGACAATGCCAAAAGTTGTTAAAAAAAAGTCAACAAAAAAAGTACATGTGTCTTATATGTTTTATAAGGAGCAGAAGTTTTACGTAAAGCTTTTGCAAATAGTTATCTTGTATTATAAGACAATAGTACACAATAAGTAGATAGACTTTTTCTGAAGTTCCTTTACGTAAATGTTTTATGTCAGAATAGAATAGGAAGAAGTTGGAATGCCGACTGTCTATATAAGGCCATGTAATTTTGCATTGTAACACACACACTACTTTGCTTTTATACTTTCTTGTATTCAGTTTTCCTGAGAAATAAAAGTTCATAAGTTTAATCATTTCTTTCTTTGAAGAATATTTCAAATTGTTATGGAACAAATACAAGGTATGAGTTTTTAAATTTCTAAAGGATCAAATTAGGTAGTAATATTATTAGAAATTTGTTAGTTATAGTCCTGTAAGACACACATGGTTATATATTCAAATAAGGTTATGTTTAGTTATGATCATATAAAACCATAAAATCAAGTAGCTACGCCTCCTTTAGGAAACAAAGGAAGGTTGTGCTAAATATGATATGAAGGAGGAAGGTCTGAGAAGCATATACTCTCTATAAAAATATCCCTGTATGAAAAAGGATAGGTATTCTTCCAAGACCTGAATCATATTTGGTCAAACTCTGGAGCTTGATGGTTGGTTATGGTGTCGTCATACCCATATTTTCTCTATATTTGAGCATATAACCTTGTATGGTGTATATCTATCTAGATACACACACATATGTTACACACACACACACACACACACACATATGTAGTATAGCCAGCTTATATGTCCTGATTCAAATAAGATTTTGGTATAACAATATGATTTGCTACAGATAGAGCCCCCGAGGTTGACTGAATATGATCCAAGTCATGGAAGGAATTCTGTCCTATTGCATACAAGAGAACTTTTAGAGAGTCTTCGCAACACATGGGAGAGCCCCTTGCTCTTTTTGGCTCAGACCTTCCCCCTTCAGATCATACCAACATAGCCTGTCTTCATTTTCTACTGGAGGCGTAACTAAGCTCTATCTTTTAGCTATCATATGGTTACCACAATACCTTCACTTTAAATGAACATATAACCATGAATATTCTCATTTACAGGATCATCACAATCAGTTATGATAATATTACTCTCTAATTTAACCCTTATGAGTTTAGCAACTCATATCTTATATGGCTGAATTAAAGCTTCGAAAATTCCTCGAGAGTTATAATATTGAAACTTGAACTTTTATTGCTCAGAAATATACAAGAGTACATGAGACAGAGAGGAGAGAATTTGAGCTAAGAGTTCAAGATAGGTGTGTGTTGCAATGTACACTTTGCAAGACTTTATATAGAGTTAGCATATATCCCAACCTGAGTTACACGACTCTAATTATTTTTTGACTCTAGTTACGATTTTACATTACTTGACCGACATCTTTAAAAAGTATTAAAGCATGTGCCTCTTAATTATTGTCACAACTTTGTCCTAGGCATCTTATTTTTTCCTACTTTAGTATTTATTACATAGGACAAAATTTATTACAAGACATGTTACCACATTACATAAAGTTCAAAGATACTTTCTCTTTCTTGTATACTTACGTTGACTTTTTCTTTTCTCCTTTTTGAACTACTTTTACAGTGTCGGCAAGACGTCTATCATACACGTTCCACTTTTTTTTTTTTTTTTTTTCTTTTTTTCCTTCTTCAACTTATTGGCAATGTAGCAATGTGGGCAAGCTTCCTTGTCTTCTTCTACTTTAGAGTATAGTAGGATCTATAGATCGAGTTCTTCAAAATCTTGCATAGCTTTTTCTCTTTTTTCATAATATTTACATTTGTAATTTGAATATTCAGATAACAAATTACAAATTTTTTCTTTTGTTTCCTTAGAATTATCCATAGCATTATTTTTCAGTCGATCATGTCAAATACAAAGCAAGTTCTTATTAATTTTTTTTTTTTCTAAGGGTTAATATACATGTTGTAAGTCTTTTTTTTTTTTTTTTTTGCTCAGAATAACATGTTGTAAATCCACAAAAATAATCCCATAGATCTTCTCATATACATAGACACACACATATATATCCAAATGAGTTTCTCAAATGGAATAATATAAGTATCAATTATCAAAATAAAAGAACTAAATCGGCATAAGTGTTTTATGTCAAGCTTGAAAAAGAGAGGTAACAAATTGGTCAAATATGTCTGAACATCTTTTCATTCACGCTATTCGAGCCATAAAAGTTCTCTGAATAACCTAACGCTAGGGACACTTTGGACTTATTGACCAAAACTGAGTTTTTTAACCCTAAATACTAACTTTCTTGTGTTATTTGTCAAGTCATTTAATTTGGCTTCACATTATAGCATAAAATATAGGAGATGCATGAGGAAATTAAACCAACATGCACTTATGGACGTACAAGGACAAGACATTTATTAATTAAAATTGGACACGTACTAACAAAGATTAGTTTCAAGATTAAAGTGATCTAGAGATACTCTGCAACAAAATAAACAACAACGACAACAATAAAGCCTTTATATTATTAGGTGGGATCAGTTACATAGATCAGATGATGTTATTGTGCTCTATCATAAACTAAATCTTTGATAGATTATTCACAAAAAGATCCAGCTCTACACTACAAAAAAAAAAAAAAAAAGTTTTTACTGATGGACAAAATCTGTTGTAAATTAGAGAAAATCTATTGCAAACTGGTTTTTGCGACGAAAAAAAATATGTCTAAAAAACTTCGTCGCAAACGAAATTTGTAATGGATTTTGTGTCCTCCGTCGCAAATTGTGACCCAAAAAAAAAAAAAAAAAAAAAAAAAAAAAATCTGAAGTATGAAAAAAATGTTCGTCCCAAAAATTACGACGGAATATAAAAAAAAATGTTTCAATAAAGTAGCTTCAACGAAAGCATTGTCTGCCTACTAAAATGCTGATGCAACAATCCTTTCAATAAATAAATTAAACATTACAGTTGACATAAAAGCAAAATGATTCACAATATCAGCTATTGTACTTGTTATTGCATCCAACTCTGAAAGCATCCAACTCTGGCGGCTCATCAACAGAAACCTCCGGAGACTCCACAGTCCGGAGGAAGCCAAATCTGACTCTATAAGAGGTTTCTGCAGTCATGACTCTTGTAGGCAGCAGAAGGGATGCTCACGTGATGGTGGGGAAGAATTACCTGCTGGAGTTTGATCCATGAAAAAAATATGATAAAATCAAAATTTAGCAGTGCCACCAACATGGCATGGACAATGTAAAATAATATATAATATGCATGAACGGGGACACTCAATTAAACCAAATTCCAAGTACGATTGTTTTCTAATAAATCATGGAACAGAACATTTTGTTCAATAAAGCCAAGAAAAACTGACTTGGAGTTATTGTTGCGCATTTTACAGCAACATTGAACTTGAACATGCAAGATTTGAAGCATCCTAACAGATACACAAATAAGCAAAGCAAAGTGCCCCTTCTCAAACTGCAGTATTAAGTTGTGTGTCTCGGACAACTTTCTCTGAAGCAATTAAAGAGTTAATTGAAACTATTAGACTAAAATGTCATACTACTAAGTACTAAGCATGGAAACTCTCATCATCTCCATAAACTTATTTTCTATCTGATTTTGATACAAAAAAGCAGAAAATGTTGCAAGTTCTCCCAGATATTCTTCCACTGCAATTGCTTTTTAATACATATCAAAGTCACACAAATTATATTTATGTAGTACTCATTACAAGGAATCACATCACAAAGCACTCATTTAGATTAGAATACTCAGATTACAAGCCAGTTTGAAGACGGTCCATGCACACCGAAGTGGATTCAATCACCAAATGTCAGCTCGAACTAGAATAACAAAGTTAGCAAGTAGCCAAAGAGTACCTTGTAACTCCTAGAGGCAACGGGGAAGGTGGAAGAGCATTTGCAATAGATGAAAGCTTTAGATGATGTCGGGAAGAGCGCAAAATTGTGAGAAGAGTAAGGGCAAACAGAGTGAAGTGATAATAAATTGCGTCTGAGAACTGCAAAAGAAGAAGCGGAGAAGAGAAGTGGAAGAATAAGGCACCGATAGGGTTTGAAGCTCCAGAGTGTTCAAACAACCTGTCCTATCGAACAAACAAAAGGCAAATGTGAATCTTTTTCTTTTTGCCAATTAAGTTAAAGGCGGATGTGAAATTTTTTGTGTGTATCTGGTGTCCTAGGGTAGGCAATCTTTCAGGCACATCAATGACAGACTAATCCAGACCGAGACTGGGTTAGTCCCTTTCAGAGGAAGCTTCTACCACCCACACACACTACATTCTCACGTCTCAGACTCAAAACCCGTGGTGATAAACATGTAAACTTTTAGTGGCATGAAAGCTCCACTATAATAAGAGTGGGCCCATTTATTTCTCTAATGCTATGTTTGCATAGAGAAAAGTAAAAAGGAAAATAAGGGAGGGGATTCATATCATCATAAGAAGTTACCTGAATGAAAGAGATTAATTCATATATCATGTGAAATGAAATGATTTTTTTTTACTTGAATATCAAAGGAGATTTAGAGAGTATATGTGTGTGTATTATTAAAATTCGCATGGGACCTGATAATAAATTAAATGTCTGATAATCTTGCCAGAGGATAAAGAGGAAGGGAAAAAAAAAAGTGCTATTAATTGAAATGAGGAAAAAAATTATGTTCTTGACTTATTGTTATGAGATGGAACAAATCCGGTATTTAGGTCGGACAGAAAATTAATGAGATCTGTTTTTTCATTAAAAAGAAAATAGAGGGATAAAATTAACGATACAGTTTAAATGTTAAATAGTTATGGATGAAATTAACATAAAACTAAAAATTCGGAGGAAAACTAAGGGCACTAAATAAATCTTATTTCTTTTAATATTGTGAAAATCGTTTTTTTTTTTTTTTTTTTTTGGCGCTCACAAATATCCATCCTATGGTTTGTTAAATCCAAACCAAGACCAACGCAAACGCGGCTTTCTTCTTAGACCCATAATATTGCAGCTGGGCCATGAGGTTTTAGTGGATTAAATTAAAGTGGGGTTTTCGATTGGAATCACTCCCTCACAAATACTAGAATTTTATTAATAAATCTGTATTAATAACTTATACAACAATAATACGTGTTCCTAAGAGGAACAGCACTCATAATTCACAAGCACTAGTGCAAAACAAGGCTTTAAGACCGCCTCATTTAGAGCGGACAATGGACACCCCGATCTTAAAGGAATGACCGGTGGCAGTTCCGTAAATATAAAGAACTTCTTGCACCGGACAAATTTTTCACCGCTCTTAAAAACATTATTGAGACCGACTAAAATACAACCGGTCTTTAAAATTGAACTGAAATTTCAATTACTTTCTAAATATATCTCATATAGCCGTACTTATATTTTCGGTAAAACATAATAAGGAAAAATTTAAATATAAAAAGTCTAAAGTTTTAAGACCGAACTTATCAACAAGACGGTCTTAAAAGTTTTCTTTCAAGACCGGACATATGATACTTGCGGTTTGAAAAAGTTCATTAATATTAAGACCGGCGTTTTAAAAGGAACGGTCTTAAAGGTTAAACTTTTTAGATCGGACGTTTAATATGACCGGGATTAATGTAAATATTAAGACCGTTTTTTTTTATCCGGTCTTAAAAATCCACGCAAGTTATACATTTCTTCGCACGAAAGCTTTTGTTACTCTGTGGAGAACCTCTGTTCACGTTCCGAAACCCTTCCCCGTTGCATTACCTCTCTTCCTCGCCCACGTACCATCACCGTTACTCTCTCATTTGCTCGGGCATTCCTCTCTTCCCGTCTCGAAATGGACGGTGAAAACGAATCTATTCGTGTTCCGGCAACGCAGTTCCCGGTGTGACAAAGTGTGAGTGAGAACGAACCCTCTTCATCTCACAATGAGGTTCGTAATCGCCCGCACGCCGTGGTAGAAGAGGCACACGAATGATGGATGTGACCCTAAGTCGGACTTCCGGGTCAAAGCTCGAGATTCAGTTTAATGCAAGGTTGGAACCCGTCGGTCCTAATAAAAGCAAATATAATAGTTTTGTCCATTTACTGCCTAGCACGCAGACAAGGTTAGCATCTTGGCGGATGAGTGGAAAAGTGTGGACTATAAGAATGTAAAGGATCCTATCTGGGAGACTATCCGGGTTACATACACTGTCCCTGACTGTCCGAAGTTGAAAGACAAGACATTGTCTTATTGTGCTGATCGGTGGAGGAAGTTTAAGACCTTTCTCGCTAACACGTATATTTTCTCCGATGTTCCGCCTGCCAAACATCCTTGGGAAGTTTACACATTTATTGATGAACGAATTTGGCGACAATTTGTTCTTCTCGGACCACTCTGAAGCTCGGTGAGTTTATATTTAGTTTTGTTTTCCCTTTTGTTTGCTTATTAACTGTGCGGATATGTGAATGTTATTGTGTTCATCTAATCCCGTTAGTTATATAATAGTTCGGTGTGTGAATAGAAGTATACATTTCCCGCCTTTGTCTATGCAAGTCCGATATGTCAACCCCGAAAAGGTAAATTAACGATGAGAAGGTATTAATTGTGTAATGGTTTGTCTTGCAAAGGAGGAAATGAATAGTCTTAAAAGGGGAAACTTTATATACCCAATTGTTACTATCTAATGGGGATCGCCGATCCCACTGGATGCCTTAAAAAGGATCAAGTTTGTATTATTCTCGTAAGCCTTTGCCTATGCAAGTCTGATATGTCAACCCTGAAAAGGTAAATTACTAATGAGAAGGTATTAATTGTGTAATGGTTTGTCTTGCAAAGGAGGAAATGAATAGTCTTAAAAGGGGGAAACTTTATATACCCAATTGTTACTATCTAATGGGGACTGCTGATCCCACTGGATGCCTTAAAAAGGATCAAGTTTGTATTATTCTGTAAGCATAATTCCTAGACTTGCATAGACTAGACTTTGTCATGATTGTCATGTCTTGATGCAACAGCTACTCCCAATAGCTATTCGAGGCATCGCCGAATATGATCTTCGGGTCGTTTTGACTAGACTTTGTGTCTTCTTCAATGCGCTTTGTGGTAAAGTTTTCGAGATTGAAAAGTTGGATGAATTGGAGAATGAAGGATATCTTATCTTGTGCCACCTTGAGAAGCTTTTTGTTCCTACATTTTTTGACATCATGGTTCATCTAATTGTTCATCTAGTGAGGGAGATAAAGATGTGCGGCCCTATCCATTTACGGTGGATGTACCCAATTGAAAGATCTATGAAATTCCTAAAAGGGTACGTGAAGAACGCATACCGGCCGAAGCATCGATTGTTCGAAATATGTTTCGAAGAAGCCATGGAATTTTGTCAAGATTATTTGGCCAAAGTAAGACATATTGGGCTTCCAAAACGTCAAAGCATGCCGATGGGGGTAGACGAGGGGCTTCCGTAAAGAGTGTGGATCCCGATGAATTGTCACAAGTCCACTTATACATCTTGAATAATGTCGATGAAGTTCAAGCCCAAGATAGCTGCACATAAAGCGGTACTGTAAGGAAAGAAAATCATCGAATGACCGATCAAAGGTTGATTAGGGAGCATAACAGAACTTTTGCAAACCGGTTCAAACAAAAGGTCGAGGGAGAGGAATGTGTTTTCGATACAATCAAATGGTTAGCAGGTGTGGTCCCGAGGTTGATGTCATAAGTTGGAATTCGTATGTGATCAATGGTTATACATTTTACACGAAGTCCCTAGATGATACGAGCACAGTCCCGAATGTGGTGTTATGTTAGAGGTCGAATCTATGCACTTCTCCGGTTCGAAAGACAAGAGCCCTTTATTGGCGGTCATGCCATATTATGGGGTTATTGAAGAGATTTGGGAGGTGGACTATGTGAAAATTAGATTTCCCATTTTCAAATGCAAGTGGGTTAATGTCAATAATGGTGTTCGGATCGATCGGCTAGGATTTACATTAGTCGATGTCAATGGTAGAAGTTTTGGAGATGAACCTTTTATTATGGCGCACTGTGCAAAACAAGTGTTCTATATCACCGATCAAGAAAATAAAATGTGGTCTCGTAGCTCTCCAAGGAAAGAGGGTCATTGATATTGATGAGGAAATGAATTCAAATTATGGTATTCCCGAGAGTACTCCTTTTTCAAGGGGTCTACCGGACATGAACGAAGAAGATGAAGCGGATAATGAACCCGCATAAGAAGTGATCATCAAGAAGGGATATGGGAAGATATCACTTTATAAAAGAGTCAATTCATAAGGTAATATTCATATGCAGATTTCTTTGAAGACTTTAAGGCTTTAACTATATATATTATATTCCTTCTATCTATGTTCATAGTTAATGTCACGATGACTATGAATTTTGTTCTTGTTTTATTTTTGGCGGGATCCGATCCAAAGGGGCATGTTATATAAGAGGATGTTACGTTGTTGGGTGGGGGAATCAGATGAAGGCATGGTGAATATTATTTTGGGCGCATGTATGTTGTACTTGTAACTTATTGTATTTGTAAGAAAGTTATCTTATTGTATGAATTAATTTAGATGTTGTAGTCATAGTAATCATTAATTAAGAGGCCAAATAGCTCATGGTGAATAATATTTGTATTCTTTTTCCAATTCAATTTATTCAAATAATTGTTCATAGCTTGTAGCTTAAAGTATCGAATTTTATGTGCTTGGATTGGGTGGTGGATTTGTGTATATATATAATCGGGAAGAACAAATAGGAAAAATTCGGGAAAATTTAGACCGAAAATAATAAGATGGTCTTAAATGTTCACTTGTTAAGACCGGATGTAATTATATGACCGGTCTTAAAGATCGTGATATTTTAACATGATCTTTTAAGACCGGTATATTTAGACGTCCGGTCTTAAATTAAAATATTTAAGACCGGATGTTTTTATCATCCACTCTTGAAAGTCGGTCCTTTAAGACCGTGTGTAATTAGTCGTATGGTCTTAGAAGCCGCTAATTTTCAGACCGTATGTGTCTTGTCCGGTCTTATAATTACGATCTTTTAAGAGCGACCTAATTTTTTGGCCGGTCTTAAAAGTTGAGCATTAGGATCGAACAAAAAATATTTCGGCTTCATTTAGTTCAACTTTTTAAGACCCAAGTTTTTAAATGTCCGGTCTTAAAAGAGTTTCTTTAAGACCGGTTCGAGTCGGTCTTAAATGGTAGACTTTTAATACGGGCGGAACAAGACCGGTCACATATCCGGCCTTACGACCCCCTTTGTCCGGTCTTAAAAGCCTTTTTTCCACTAGTGAAGGTTGAGTTTAAATCTAACTATCATCGTGAGGACTTTGTTAGTGGATGATTGATGATATGTAGGTACTACACCCAGGGGCGGATGCACATACATGATAAGGGGGGCACGTGCCCCCTTGATTTTTTTTTTTTTAAAAAAAAAAAAATAATAATAATTTTAATTATTTATTTTCCTCTTCTATGTCTTCCTCAACACGTCTAGCTCACTCGCTCCTTGCTCTTCTTTCCCCTATAAAAATACTTGCGTACACATTTTAGCATTGTGACCTCAACTCGGGAAAGATCTCTTCCTTTTTGAGATACTTTCTTAACATTTGGTAGCCTTTTCTCTGTATTTTAGGTGGATATTCCTAGTACAAAAAATTGCTTGGAGCATGTAGGTTACTAATTTTCTGCCATGGGCATTTTATGGCTAACACTTGCTCTTTTTCTTATTGATCATGATAAAACTTACAACTGATGACAAGTGAAAACCTTCTAAATCCTGTATTATTTTTTGTGCTTTTAATGACAAGTGAAAAAAAATTTTCGGGGGCGCTGCCCCCGAACCCCCGCCCCTCCGTCAATTGTGCCCCTCCTTCCATAAATTTTTGGATCCGCCCCTGACTACACCCTGATAAGCCATTGTGATCCAACTCAAAAGTGACAAGCCTTTTGAATCTAACTTGCCTAAATTTTTTGTCATAAAAAAAAAAAACGTGTTATAAGAAAAATCAAAAGATAAGGTAAATACATCCAGGAGTGCTTCCATACAAGTATTGTGATATGTAGAGGGTATTCAAGCTTTTTTTTCCTCCAAAACCTAATTCATAGTCAGGGTGATGAATTACGTTTCTTCGTTAATTTCACTTTTTAAGTTATCGCTTTCTCACTTTACTTTAGTCAATTTCTTATTTCCATGCCATGCTTTCACACTTTCCTCTTCGGTTTTTCATTCACTCATTTTGAGATAGCGTTGTATTTTACTTGTGCTATCTTTAACTGCATACATAGTTCATCAATTATACATTTGAGAGAATGTATTTACATGATGAATGATTTTTATAGCAATCCTTATATTTATATGTAATGATTACATTTCAACATGGCCGGTGGCCGGTTAAATTGCATCAATAAATGTTTGGTGAAATAAGTCAGTAAGTATGATAGTCTGAATAAGCCAATAATGTTAGAATAGAAAGAAGAGATTTTGTTTCAGTGACGATGAATATATAAAATGGTTAAGGAGGGGAAATAACGAATTAATAGAAGCAAAGGTTCTAAGTTTTTTATAAGTGGGGTTTTTTTTTTTTTTTTTTTTTTTTTGGATTTTCGCGATGGAATTTGTTTTCTGTCACAAAGTTTTGCAATGGATTTGTTTTTCCATCGCAAATTGCGACGGATTTCCCTTTCAATTGCAAATTCTGTTTCAAATTGGGACAGATTTTTTTCTTTTACAAATTTCATCGCTATTTTGGTATTTTCTAGTAGTATTATAACCTCATTGAGTGTTCGTTTTGGACTTCCTTACCTTCTTTTTACAAGACTCTATACTGCTCGATCAATCTTCCTCATAGCGCTCTCAATAATCTTCTTTCAATATGTCAATACAATCTAGAGATACTCTAAGTTATAAACAAAAATATTGCACATAGTAATATGAATTAACAATCATATTTTCTCAAACAACTCTATCCCTCTATCTTACTTTCCCTCTTAAAATAAGAGCATATTTATATTTTTTTAAAAAGGGTTCATTTCAAATATATGTAATAATTTTAACTAATTTAGATTAATTTATTAAATCACTTAATAAGATTATTGGGCTCTTATAAAAAAGACTGGAGCGTTAATAATTAATCACATTTTTCATAAAAAAAAAATTTAATCATGTTTATCTATTATTGCTTTCATGAATTGAAGTTTCAATCTAATTTAACATTTTAAAAAATCAACAATAGAATCAATAAAAATATATATACCAATGTTGAATATAAAATTTATGTTTCAGACATTCCATGGGTACAATATATGACATTCACAATCTGCCTAATTTGACTAGTAAATATTAGTAGTGATGTAATGAGAAGAAAATTAATATAAGAGGTTGATTTAAGAAGTAACAAGTGATATTGGACCCCATACTTTTAATTATTCAAACAAACAGCTTCACGCTCGGTCTTTGATTATGGCTTTCTTTTTCTCCATATTACCATATATTTCCAGGGACATGTTGACCTGTTGACTCGACTAACTAATATACATTCAAGTCCTCCTAATTTTACTTGTAATTAGTAACTTATGAAGTGACAAGTGATAAAAGAATTGGACCCGTGCATGTTGTCATTCAAAACCGACGGCTCTCTGTTTTTCCATGTTGTTATTTTCCGTGGACTCTTCTCCCCTGTTGACTATTTTTAAAAAATGATACAAAAAGAATTTTAAAATTATAAAATCCTAAATCAAGTTTGTTACGAAGAATAATTAAGATAATAATAAAACTTGATGATCAATTTATAACTTACTTTATGAGAAATACCTGATTTAGAATTTTACAATTTCAAAGTTCTTTTTATCATTTTCCCTATTATTTTTCTCAATATTCATTAAGATTATATATGAAACTATAACATTTTGGGAAAATCAAATATGTAACAGTAATACAATTAGTTTTTCAAAATTTATCAAATGAAAAATTCGCATATTTTAATTCTTAAGACTCTGGGAGGTTATTAGAAAAGTCCATAATTAACAGTCAACTATTATAACTTAACGGTCAACATCCTCTCTCCTAACGTTTTCTATGACTTTTGCTTTAAAATTGTAACAACATATACATTTTTGCATTAAAAAAAAAAACATTTGGTGTTGAGCGCAGGTAAAGCACATGTGTATTTTTACACATTTACCTATTTAGTTATGGGTTTATGCTCAAGAAAATTGTATATAATTTATATTCTTTATTTAGAAAATATCCTAATTTTTATAGATGGACACCAAATTTTGAAACGTGGTGATACCAAATTGTGTTGCACTGTAGAGAGAAATTAATTTGATAAATAAAATTAAGGGTGAAGGTGTAGATTTGCCAACCAACTATTATCCGAGGAGCGTTTGACACAAATAACTATTGAGGGGACCAAAATTGTCAATCAACAATTAAAAAGTGAAAAAAAAACACCAAATAACTATTAAAAAAAACAACTATCACAATTAAGTTAAAATATGAGGCACCGACGTAGGACGGTGCGTAAACGCCGGAGAAAAGAGCGATTAAGTCTTCTTGTTGGAAAAGGAAAACACCAACAGAGATAGGACCCATGGAAGCAAACATTGTGGCAGCAGCGGTTGTTGCTTGTGGCATCGGAGGGATGGAACCAGGGTGTAAGGTGCGTGCCAGTCGAACGCTGTGGACTACTAGATGAGTTCAAGAGGGTGAGTGGAACACCTAACAACAATAGAAGCTTTGGAAATGCCGACGTCGCCAACACTGTGACAGTCAATGGAAGACAGAAACACCAAAACAGTGACGGGGTAATAGTTCGTTGGCGAATCTACTCCAAATTATGTTTTTTTTTTCACTTTATAATTGTTGATTGGTAATTTTGGTCCCCTCAATAGTTATTTGTGTCAGACGCTCCTCGGGTAATAGTTGGTTGACAAATCTGCACTTTGACCCTAAAATTAAACTAATGTCTTTGATAAGAAAAGTCAGGGTTATACCGTGACTGTTACTTACAATATTCATAAGGTAAAATTTAGATAACGACCACTATAACAAATTAATTCCTATATTGACTCCTAAAAAAATATGAAATTTCATTACAGTTTGGTAGACCTATAGTGAAATTAATTTATGAATAGAAAAGACAAAAATAACCCTTGTCCATCTCCTGATTCTACATGAAATTTCTGTGGAAACATTTAAAAAAAAAAAAAAAAAAAAAAAAAAAAGAAAGAAAAGAAGAGGAGGAGTGAATTTCATGTTGTTTTGTTTTGCTTTGTTTTAGGGTTGTGTTTGTGTAATATGATTTTCTAAGCTTTGCTCTGCTTGTAGATGAAAATTAAAGAAGGAAGCACTTGAGATCAATTGTGTTTTCATTTCCTTCCAAAATGGTATGCAGTTCTGTAACACACACACACACAGACACATATATAGTTGTTAATATTGTTATATGTCTCATGTTATTTTAGAAAAAAACATTTTTTCTTAATAATATTTTTAACTTTTGTCTAAAAATTTAGACATGATGGCTGAAATAACGCAATTGATGGGGCCAGAGAGAGTGGCACAATTGGTGGGGTTAATGTCACAATTGGTGTTTGTTTTTTCCCAAACCACTGTTTACACTTGATAATATTTATATATTCAGCACAGATAACAAACAATTAAACCACAAAGAAGGTAATTAAATTACAAGTGACAAGTGTACAATTAAATTAAAATTTACTCAACTAAGAAACAATTTTAATTAATAATTTTCTTATTTTACAAATATAATCCTTGTTTATGAGACAAAAACATAAATAATTACCATTTACATGAACTTATATTGTTTTAGACTTGTAGGAGCTCGAGGAAATAAGTTTCCCAACAAATGCTATCATTAATAGGTCATCGATGTCGAACATCCGCAAGTTCAAATCAAAATAAATAATTAACTTAAAGGCATTAACTCGATCTAGGGAAAAAAAAGGAAAAAAATAATTTGGTGATCCTTATCTAGCTCCCTCAATTTTGAATAAGGTGAGCTTTTGGTTTTAAAATTAGATCTCTTAACTTTTTGCCATTACATCCGTTGGTCCTCTTAATTCACCCACATCTCGATTGGATGTCTTTTGAATGGTCTCAGAGCTTCTTTTTATAATATTTAGCATATATGATAATTCATTATCTTTCTAAAATATGAAAAATATTATGTTATAAATTTTTATTAGATTTGACATTTCTAACTATTTTTTCTTTTCTTTTTTCACTTTTTTATTCTGTCCCCCTTAGCTTGAATCTCACGCCTGATTCTTCCTTTCTTTTATACTATCTCCGATCCTAATTATAAGAGCTAGTTTTTTTTTGGAGAGATTAAAGAAGCTAAATAAGTTATTTAATCATTTCATATGTTAAATATTCTTAGATTATATATTAGTTTATTAGTCAAACTAGTAAATTTGAAGAAAAAAATAAAAATAAAAATACTTTAAAGTAATTTAATTAGCTTCCTTAATCTCTTCAAAAAAGTCAACTAACTCTTATAATTAGACTGAAAGAGTACCTTTTACACATGTTAGAGGCTAATAATATTTGCCTAACATTGATCCCCTTACTTCAAATCAAACAAACCAAAATTCACAGATCCGTCTCTTCTTGTTACCCCGTTCTCGGCCTTTCGGCTAAATCAAGTGTTACCTTCCATTCTTCTATCGCAGGACCCATGTCATTTTTATCTTTCGTTCTTCTTTTTTTTTTTTTTTATGATTTTCTTATTTGCTTGTTCCTTTTTATCATATTTCCTCCAATAAAGGAAGGATTTACACTTCTCATGTTGTATGAGAAGAAAAATATTCCTATATATACATGAAATGGTGGAACACACATCTTTTTATTAAAAAAAAAAAAAAAACTCAAATACGAAATGGTGGGACTCACATCTTTTTGTATTTATGACATGAGAATACACTTCTCCTACAACATGAGAAGTGTATTTCCCATAAAAGAATATATGATCATATTCTGTAGCACATTTATTTTTTTATCGAGATAATTAAAATTAGGATGAAAATTATATAATGTAAAATAAATAGGTATAAAATACCAACAAATTTAATTCAATATAACCAAACTATCCATCTAATTAATTATAAAAACTCAGGTCAAAAAGTTAATTATAAAAATAAAAATTACCATTAACATTGGTTTTATAAAAAATTCTGATTTATTTATATTTTTATTTAATATTTCGATAATAATTTTATATAAAATAATAGATTTTGATGTCATTGTTAAGATGAGAAGTAAATATATTATGTACTAGAGGGGAAGAAGTTCATTTCAAAAATTGGTATAAGAAAAGTCATACTTCTCTAGGCTTTAATGCAAGACATATTTACCTAATTAATTTGATTAGATTAAAGAATTTAGTTAAGTTAGTTAATAAAACGTTCTTTTTAAAACACCATATAATCTTGGGAAAATCCATTTAAGGGCCCTTTTCGGAGAAAAAATCCCACAAAAGGGCCCCAAGATTCTGAAAATCCCAAAAAGGGCCCATGGGATCTTTAGAATCTTTGTGATTTGTAAACGGGCCGATATAGTTGTTAAGGGCCGATATATTGTTGTAAATGGGGACCGATTTAGTTGTAAAAAAATTGTTGTAATGAGACTGATTTACTTGTAAACGGGTATTGATTTTGTTGTAAATTTGGCTAATTTAGTTGTTAAATTTTAATAAATTTATCCGAGAAAAGGTCCAAGGGCCCTTTTTGGGATTTTAGAATCTTGGGGCCCTTTTTGGGATTTGTTCTCCAAAAAGGCCCCTATATGGATTTTCCCAATAATCTTCCTTAACTCCTTCAATCTATCTCTTATTTGATTATTATTGAGGAAGCATTAATATGATTAATTTTGAAAAAAATTGATAAATATGGAAAATAGAATATTAAAGGTCAAAATCAACTCGTCAATTAAATTTACGGGTAATATGGAGAAAAGATTAAGATCAAATCTTTAATTAAGTTCTACCCTCCCCTAATGGTGTATCAAAAAAAAGTTTTCATGTTCACCAGCTTAACGCTTTGCAAGGATAGCCCCAATTGACAACATTCAGTCGTCACTCTAGTTTGAAAATTCATAGCACCAAATTAATTATCACAAATATGAACTTTCCATGGCTTGTCACTTCTTAAATTGCCGTGTTATTTATGAAATTTCCTAGCCTATCATAGCATTACTAATGTAATTAGGTGAGGCTTTCTAGCTATTTTATGAAATTTGAAAGCGATCCCCAGTACTTATGAATGACTGAATATGAAGCTGCTGATTGTCAATCTAAATTGTGGCCAAACTTTGGGTCATTGGTCGAGTCAACGGAACAACATGGGTCCATCTTAAATATAAAATACAGTTTTATATTTGTTATTTTTTTAATTTATCTTTATTAATGCTTTAATAATAACAACATGGGTCCATCTTAAATATAAAATACAGTTTTATATTTGTTATTAATTTTTTTAATTTATCTTTATTAATGTGCCTTTAATAATAACTAAGGAGGGAGGGAGAAAAAAAAAAATAACTAGGGTGTTTTAAAAAATCATGTTATATTAGGAGGAGGAGGAGAAGGAGGAGAGGAGGAGCTGCTGGAATAGAAGCATGTGGACTTTTTATCACTTGTCTCTTCATAAATATAAGAGTAAAATATTCGATTACCCTATTATGTTTTGTCTTAATTACACATACCTCCCTTCAATTTTAGAAACCTATATAAATCTCCCTTAAAATTAAAACATATGTTACATAAACCTCTTTTATATTTTAAGATTTTATTTCTATCTACCAAATCATTAGTTGACCGTTAGATTTGACTTTTAAATTTTAACTTTTACCAAAATATCCCTTTAAATATTAGAACCATCTAAAAACACACACGCACATATATGGGCTACTAAAAATTTATTCTATTAGATTTTTAACTTTCTAATTTGTTAAAAAATTTATCACTTTTGATATTATAAATTAATTTTGACTTAAAATATATATTAAACACATATATTTTTATCAAATAAAGCTATATAAGTTTGAGATTGTAGGTGTCATTTAAATTTATAATTTAATACTTTTTTCACAATTTTAGAAACTTGCTTAAATTTACTCAACGTCATTTGTGATATTTATTACATTAACCAATGCAAAAATCATCAAACAAATGACTATTTGTAAAGATAAAAATAGAAATTAAAGATCGGATAAAAAAACTCTTAAATTCTTTAAAACAAATTTAGTCAAAATGTGCAAGACAAAATAAATACACCAACCATGCCATTTGTAAATCATTACTAAATTTGAAAATAGCATACAATTTGTAAATACCGAAAAAATATTTAAGTTTTTATATAACGTCTAATAAATTTAGTATTAAGGGTAAAATAGTAAATAAAGTTTACTTTTATGTAAAATTTACTTAAAAATATATTTTTGGAATCCTTTTAGAATATTCTTAATGGAGTTAACTATTTAGACTTAAGTGTATGTTTTCAAAATAGAAATGAGATATGTGTAATTAAGATAAAATAGGAAAGTGTGGTCAAAGTATTTTACACTAACTATAATTTCCGCCTTATATTTTCCCTATCAACTTTCTTCTCAAAACATTATTATTACTAATTACTAGTCAGATTAGGCAGAATGGTATATTTTGAATGTCATATATTATATCGAATATCAGAAAAATAATTATACTTTTTACTATTTTAAAAATGTAATTAGTAATAAATGTTATTTTTAATATTGATATTTAAATCGACTATATTGATGCTATTTTAATTATTGATTATTTAATTCCAAAGTTTAATGGCGAAGTGAAAACTATACTATATGGACTATAATATTTTGCCTTGTTTCTTTTCTCTTCAGGGATATTTACTTTAATTTTAATTTGTTGATATTGGTCTAAAAGAACATGCAATATGCAGGTAGTATAAGCTAAGTCCTCAATTCATGAAGTAAGTCAAGTCTTCACTCGCTAGCACAATAACGTACGCTGGGGTCTCTCTTTCAACTTGCAGCTGAAAGCAAATATATTTCCTTCGTTTCTTCTGAGTTTTGATCCATCTATTTTCCCTTCCTTCCACATATCCCACATGGCGACCTCCATAGCTCTGTTCTTGCTCTTTACAGTGCTATTTGCAAACCAAGTTATAGCTGAAAAGAATCCTCCCACCAATATCATTCGTTTGGGCTCTAGGCTCTCCCCAAAATCAAATTCTACTTTATGGGCGTCAACCTCTGGTCATTTTGCCTTCGGCTTTTATCCACAAGGTAAAGGCTTTGCTGTTGGGATATGGCTGGGGCATGAGCCTGACAATACAATTGTATGGACGGCTTATCGCGACAGTCCACCAGTATCATCTGAATCTGTGATCGAGTTAGCCAAAGACGGCCTAGTTCTGCTTCCTGACGAGACAGGCAAAAGAAAACTCATCGCTAATACGTCACTTGAAGTGCCTGCAGATTCTGCATCTATGCTTGATTCAGGTAATTTCGTGATTTATGATAAAGATCATAGTGTGATCTGGCAAAGCTTCGATCTCCCAACTGACACCATATTAGGAGGTCAAACTTTATCTTCTCAACAAAATCTGGTCTCTGCTTTGTCCAAATCCGACCGCTCGAGTGGAAACTTCATTCTCATCATGCAGGATGATGGGAATCTTGTGGCCTACCCTGTGAACAACCGAAGGATGGATGATTCTTACTATGCCACACAAACTTTTGGCTTTGTCTCGCTTACTCTTAATCTTACAGGCTTTCTTTGCCTTGTTGATAGTAATAATTCTACCTTACGGTGGGTTCTAGGCCCTAGCAACATTCTTGGGCATAACACAAGCTTAGTCTATCGTGCGACATTTGATGTGGATGGGATATTTAGATTGTATGTGCATAGATTTGAGGGGAATGCCAAATCAACTGTTCATATTGTGTGGCAAAGTCTTTCTGATCAATGTGATGTCAGGGGTTTTTGTGGCTACAACAGTTATTGCTCTTCCGTCGCTGGCAAAGGTGTATGCCATTGTTATCCTGGATTCACGCCCATCAATGGAAATGAAAGCATGTTTTTGGACTGCGAACGAACCAGCAAAGATGACTGTAAAACCAGTGAATATTCAAGGATGCTCTACAATCTTGATCCTTTGCAAGGTTTACAATTGAAGAACATTGTTCCTTATTGGGTTGAACGCATGAAAATGGAAGCTTGTAGGCAGTCTTGCCAGGAAGACTGTGACTGTGGAGCAGTGTTATATGAAAGAGGTAACTGCAATAAGTATAGCCTTCCAATTAGATTTGGTAGAATTAAGCAAAATTCATCAACCATGGTCTTCATCAAGTCAACTTCAGGAAAAGTCATTACCTCAAATCCAGAAAAGCCAACGATTCATGTAGATGAGAAGAAAGATCTTGTTTTCACTTTGGTCTTGATTCTGGGTTCGATTTCATTCCTTTGCTTAGCCTTTGCAACCTCCATCATCTTCATCTACATGCGTAAAGTCCATTCATACACAAAGCTCTCTACCAGTAGCGAAAGTTTGGGGTTTGCTGAGGATTGTAGTGTACGAACGTTTGCCTATGATGAATTGGTGAATGCAACAGGAAACTTCACAGAAGAGATCGGTAGAGGATCTTTTGGAATGGTTTACAAAGGGACAATTCAAGGAAATGACAAAAGGATTGCAGTGAAGAAACTAAACAATGTTGTTGGGGAGGGAGAAAGAGAATTTCAAGCTGAAATTACTGCAATTGCTCAAACTCATCATATGAATCTGGTTCAACTCATTGGTTATTGCATTGATGGATCCAGAAAGCTTCTTGTTTATGAATATATGAGCAACGGGTCCCTAGCAGATTTTTTGTTCAAAGCTGAGATGCATTTATCTTGGAAACAGAGAGTTAAAATTGCATTAGATGTAGCAAGGGGGGTCTTATATCTTCACGTAGAATGTGAAGTGTGTATTGTCCACTGCAATATCAAGCCTCACAACATTCTGTTGGATGAAATGTGGACAGCAAAAATATCTGATTTTGGACTTGCGAGACTATCAATACCAGAACATTGAAGAATCGGAACTAGAAACGAATTAGCAAGTGGCTATGTGGCGCCTGAACGGATGAAAGATGCATCAACATCCATAAAAGTTGATGTCTACAGCTATGGTGTGGTGCTCTTGGAGATAATATGTTGCAGAAGGAATATAGATGTGAAAGTGGCTTCAGAAGAGGAAATAATGCTTTCAAGTTGGGTTTATAATTGCTTTGAGAGAGAGGCATTGAATAAATTGGTTGTGGATGAAGATGTGGAATGGAGGATCTTGGAGAGAATGGTGAAGGTGGCGTTATGGTGTGTCCAAGAGGACTTGTCTCTACGTCCTTCCATGAAGGATGTGATATTGATGCTGGAAGGGCTGAAGGATATTCCAATTCCTCCATCTCCAATCCCACTTGCTTGATGATCTCCAAAATGATGATGCTTTTTGCATAAGCATCGATCCATAGGTAATTTTGCATGTCCATTCAAGTTTGTATTTACTTATCTATTTTAGCTAGCTACTTCTACTGCGTGTTAATTTCCGGCCTTAGTATCAAATATATTTTATTATGCCACTATATGAATTATGTGACAAGACAAATAACTTTAGCCATTGACTTTAGCTGATAGTCAGTAGTATTATTTTGAGAGCTTACGGGTTCACTTTTTGAACCAGCATTTGAATGTTAGGGAGGAAAATATAATATTAAATTCAACGGTTAAAGTGCAGATTGCTCAACAAAATTTTACGGCGGCACAAAAATGTTTTAAAGGGACTATAAAAGTACCAATCAACAATGAGATGGAAAAATATAACAATTCCGTTAAAATCTGGTAACGGTGGTTTGGTGTGCGTCCTTGTTCTGTGAGCAATTCCGCTGTCAGTTCCATGTCTGCATTATCTCTTTTCATTATTGATCCATGCATGTCCTCCACTAGCTGTCGCAACAGTTGACATGAGATCCAGATGAGATCCGATTCAATCTATCTGGACTTTGTCTCTGAATTCGCGAACGGAACGTGTTGAACCAGAGCCGAGATAAACTTTTCGCAGAACACAGGACTCGGTTTAGCTTTAGCGGGTTCTATAATCTGATTCTCCTAATTGTCATTTTCATATAATAATCCTCCTTAATTTCAACGAGAAAAAGGGAAAAGAATCAACGAGCTAAATAAATTTAAAAAGAAAAGCGAGGCAGAGAGAAGGAGTATGTGACCGTTGGGATTGCGAGAGTAGAAAGGGAAGATGAGATGTACATGAATGAAAAAGAAGAGACTGATTAGTGTTCGCACTAGAGAGAAAGTAGTGAATACGATGCTTAAAGTAGAAAACTACAGAGACGAATCAATTCGATGCTTAAAGGTGAACCAATAGTCTTTCAGAATCTCATTAATAGTAATCCTCGTTTCCGGGTTCGGGTCTAGCAACCGTTTGATTGAATGTCTCAAAAAGCTGGGATACCCCACAACGGCCAACGGGAACGGGGGATGCAAACCTCACATGGGGAAATTCTCCTCACCTGCGTCTTGCGGTCGGGGCCGGTGAACGGCGTAGACTCGAATGTGAGCACGTACAAAACGACGCCGCACTGCCGCACATCGACTTTATCTTTGTCGTACCCTTTACCGTTGAGCATCTCGACGGCCATGTAAAGCAGGGGTCCCACAGACAGCATGAAGCTTGCCGTCGCATCGGATATTGCTCCTTGTGGCACTCAACCCGAAGTCCGAAACCTTGATGTTCAAATTCTGGTCGAGAAGGATGTTATCAAGCTTCAAATCGCGTGAAACACGCCGTGAGAATGGCAGTGCTGGACGGATGAGATTAACTGTCGGAGCCAGCGACGGTGCTGGTCTTCGTTGAATGGGCCATCGGTAATGAATTTGTGGTAGAGCTCGTCGCCTCTTGCAAGCTCCATGACGAGGAAAAACTTGGTTTCGATGGCGGGGACCTCGTAGAGTTCCACGATGTGTGGATGTTTCAGCCGGCACATGGCAGAAATTTCCATCTGAAACTGCGCCGTCATACCGCTCTTGCTCACGACCTCAATGGCCACACACTTCTTCGTAAGAAGATTGTAAACTTCGTATACCTCAGCACAAGCTCCAACGACAAGAAACATGCGGATTTCGTATTTTCCATACAATGTCAGAGTTGTAGGTTGAAGGAGAGATAAACGGCTGTTAGTTTAAAGTTAACGGATTGTGATATTTTCCCATCTTTAATTGTGTATTACTGTATTAGTATTTTTGTTCATTTTTAATTGTTAATTAGTACTTATTGTTCCTTCAAATCATTTTTGTGACAGGTGGGATGCTTATAATGTAAAAATTTGTTAGGCAATATGCACCTTAACCCTAAATTCAAACACTTGGATCCCTTTATTTTTTTAGTAGTTTTTGTCAAAACTTGGATCCCTTTCTAAGGAACATAATAAAACAATAATGTGCCTAAAATTGAAACAATTAAACTGTAAAATTTTGCTTCATTCAATGGTGTGCACTTGTTGCCTCGATGTCACCTAATGGAAGATGCATTCCTTTTGTCACTATTGATTGATTAAAAAGACACCACATATTATCTTTTCGGTTTCGTCCTTGATTGTTGTTTCCCTTCCTATCTTTTGGATAGATAGGTGAAGTTTATCCCATCTGGATTAGATAAGATCTGGATAATCTAGATTTATTTTTTTATTTTTTTACCTAGTTACATTTAAATGAAAAAAATCATTTTTTGAAAAAGTATTAGTTAAAAGATTATTTTTATTTTAGATTCTCTACCTATAAAAATAATTTTTCTTAAAAAAATTAAATGATTTGTCTAAATGGGATAGACTCCTCCTCGATAGGCCGTGAAACCTTGATGAGAAAGACATCATGCAATAATGTCATTTGATCTTGTCTCCGTCAATTGATTTTAAGAAGTTGATTGATGAGAAAGTCATCAAGTGATGTCCTTTGGTTTAATCTGATCATTGATTGTTAATTAGAAATTGATGTTGGTTTAAATTATAATTAATATGACTATTTTGAGGGAAGGGATAATGGTCTTAAATGTCATGGAAGTTTTCTTTGGAGAGCAATGGTAAGACGAAAGTTTTTTTTGTCTCTTATTTTCCCTGGAAGTCTTAAAATCGTAGCAAAAATGCCCTACCGTCACGGAATTGCCACGTGGAACGTTAAATGGACACTTGCGTCTGATGGAAAGCCACGTAAGGATTGAAATTGGACATTTGGTTGACACATCAGCTCCTCCTCTTCCTGGTCGATTCACATATGTTAAAAGCTGGTGGTCATTAGATGAAGATGGGAAAGGAAAGCTTGGGTCAAAGTTTGAGGTGAAAAATCCTAACGGATCTGCAAAGCCATGGGTGATTCGAAGGTAAGTTCCATGAATGGGAGCCGGTGGAGGGTGGCTCGGTTAAGACGAGGAGGTCGAGAGCTGCAATACGAGGGACAAGCGAGGATCTGTCATTGTGGAATGGTGGCTCCTCTGTGTACGTCGTGGACCAAGCAAAACCCAAGGCCCGTTGTAAAATAGCATTAATTGCGCAGATGAAATAGCAGCAAAAACTTTAGAATGATCAGAGGATTGGTTATCGTGAAAATCACTTGATTTGGGAACAATTTGATGTTAATCCATGATATAATTATCTAAAACTCATTAACAAACTAATTAAAAGCATTTAAGAATATTAATGAGTAATGATTTGAAGAAATAAAATCATAATTAGTTGATTTAGATTTTCCAGAGATGGTGATTTCGAAGACAAAGAAGATTAGCTCTTAGTTAAAGAGTTGATGCCTGGAGGTAATGACTTGAGGCAAGAAAATAAATGACTCGAGTCAAGTTAATTTTATAAGAGAATTAAAGTCTAGAAGAAGTTAACTTGAAACTTTAACTAGAAGCAAATTTGTTTTCCACAAGTTAAAAACGCAAGTTAAAGGAAATTGCAACTTAACTAGAGGTAAAAATAATTGCTTTAAGTTGGTGACTAGAGGCAATGACTTGATAAGCAAAAGTTATGAGCAATTCTTTTCAATATGCACAAGTTTAATATTTTAACTTAAAGTTTGAAAGTCATGTCTTGAGTTAATGACTAGCGTCATTAGCTTGATACTCAAGAGTCAAAATCGATGTCTTTGAAAAGATGCAAGTTGAACTATTAACTTGAGGTATAAAATTAATTGCCTTGAGTAAATGACTTGAGGCATTAACTTGATATGCAAAAGTTAAAAGCAATTCTGTTCGAAAATAGACAAGTTGATTCTTTTTAGAAAGTTATTGCCTTGAGTTAATGACTAGAGTCATTAACTTGATATAAAAGAGTCAAAATCGATGGCTTTAAAAAGATGCAAGTTGGACTCTTAACTTCAGGTATAAAATTAATCCCTTTGAGGGAAATTTCTTTATATCTTTATTATTTATCTTGAGTAATTAAATTATAAAAATAAAAGATATTACTATATCTTCTTTAAAAAATTCAGATGTTAAAAAGTTTGCATTGACAACTTTTTCAAGTAGGGGTATTGACAACTCGATCTGTGAGTTTTAACAACTTTTAAAGACTTTTTGACATCAAAATTTGCTTTAAGACTTCTTTTTTTTTTTTTTTTTTTTTTTTTTTTCATTTTTTGGTCCCTTGAGACCTTAAAAGGATTTTCCTTTAAAAAGGGCATTATGCAATATTATTGGGTTAATGTGCAAAAATACACATGAGCTTTTACCCAAAGTGCACCTAGTACCATATGCTTTTCAAAGATGCAAAGTACCTATGAACTTTCAAAATTGGGACAAAAATATCATCTCCATTAGAAGATGCCAACTTCCATTTATTACCATTTGAAAGTACTGAAATACCCTTCGATAAGAAAAACCACCGTCTCGCTCAATCCCAGGTTCATCCTCCTCCCTTCCAGATTCATCATCAACCACAATCAAGTATAAAAAAAATGTGAAAAGGTGAAGCCCAAGCACACAGAATCTTCTAGTTGTTGCCATTTAACTCAAAAATCATATTTAATGTTGCCAAGCACACAAAATCGTCTAACTCAAAAATCATATTAATGGTGTCATATTTTAGGGCCTAAAACCACGGACCAGATTAGGGATGATATCCTAAATTAATTTCTAGGATCCAATGATCACGTCGGAAATCTGAGTTTGATTTATTATTTGCATTCCATCGAATAAATTAAGCAAACTTGCCTTCGTCTCTATTTTTGAACAAAAAAATCATACACAAAATCGCCCAAGAGAGTTTGATGGGAGGTCATGGCTCGCCGTCTCAGATATTGCCATTGCTGCTACCATGTTCTGCCATTGGAGCAATCACAATCTCCACCCTCACTATTACCTTTGAATCCCAATTGCAACCCTCGGACTTCCTCCTCTAAATCTAAGCTTCAAATCTCCTCTTAACCATGATTTAGTGTGCAACCGTCGCCTCTGGTCGAGGTCCCCCACCCCCACCCCCACCCCACCCCCACCCCCACCTTTCACATCTGAGAAGGAAATGGTGGAGGTGAAGGGAAGGAGGAGGAGAGTGATAGATGAAGACAAGGGTAGTGAGGGAAATTACAAAATCTTAACATTTTTTATTGTTTTAATATGGTGGGCCTCACCACAAAACTAACAGACATGAAGACCTTTTAACGGTGATAGCATTTTTGCCCCGATTTTGAAAGTTCATGGATACTTTTACACATCCGAAAAATATATGGTACCGGGTGCACTTTGGTTAAAAGCTCATATATATTCTTACACTTTAATCCTAATATTATTTGTGTCTCCATAAAATGGAATGCCAAAATTTGACTTACGAGAAAAACAATCATGTAATGTCCTTTGGTTTCATGATCAGATTTAGGGGTGAGCATGGGCGAGGGTCAGGCGGGACAAGACTCCGCTCGATGCCGGTCGAAGAATGAATAGGCGCATTTTGTAGCTCGATGCCCACTGCTCGATAAAAGCCCTAACCATTTTTGGGCCGGGCAAGGGTGGGCTGGACAAGGCGGGCTTCCCTTGTCCAAGTAGTGACGCCCTGCGCTGCTCCATTAAGATTCTAATTCACACTTCACAGAATTTCAAAGCTCTGGAGATACATAAAGTATAATATAATATATTTAGACATAATAATATAATATATATATATATATATATAATAATAATAATATTTATTTAAATATATTTAATTTTCCAGCGGGCCAAATGGTCGGGAATGACTCCTTGCCCGATGTCCACTCAGAGTTATTGGTCCAACCCAAAAGCGTCCAAATTTTCTTCGAGCCACTATTTTAGGGCCGGATGGACAATTTTTTGTCGACTTGGACGGACGTACCGAACACCTGGACACCATGCTCAACCCTTCAGATCATTGATTGTATGACGTACATCATATAATGTCCTTTCGTTTCGTCTAGTCATTGATTGTATATATGTATAGTGGGAATCGGGACTGGCCCTCCAGGGCCCAAGATAAAAAAACATCTGTTTTCCAAAGCCCGCGAGAGCACTAGGGGCGATCTTTAGGTACCGATGTGTCCGGAAGTTACTATTCTAAATTTTAATTATTTTTTCTCCATTTTTTTCAAAGGAATATAATTAGTAAATTATAACACGAATCATCCAACAAATAAGCACAATCACTAATTCATAATTAAAAGCAAACTATGTTCACAAATAACTCACATATCCTAAATATAAGAAGGACATCACTAAGCGACATTAGTACGATGACTATTATTGTCGTCATCTTTTCCACTATCATCAATTTCAATTTAAACACATTTTATTCTTCATCATTTTGAGTAGTAGTCTCTAGTTCAAGAGTAAAAAATATTATGAATTTCTTCTCCCGCATCATGAACACATCGATAATTTTTATCTGCAACAAATAATAATAAACCAAATTATAAAATTACAGTCTAGTTATTATGTATCTGTACTTAAATGAATAAACAACTCTATAACAAATACAAAAAACATATAAATTAATAAATTATCATCATATGTGAATCCATGCATCCAATTGTGAGTACAAATAAGAGCTTGAACATTAGATAAAAAACTGGAAACTTCTATATTTTGTTAGAACATGTGGGAAAAAAAACTTTACTTGACCCCAAATTCAACTTCACTTCTTACCTCCAATTTTCAAGCCCGGCCCTTAAAAGGCCAGGGTTTAAACGGGACGGCCCGATGGACCGGCCCGTTTTCCCGGCTCTATATATATGATCAATGCCCAAAAAAAAAAAAAAAAAAAAAAAAAAGATCAGATGTCTTGTTGTCTCTATGCATTTATGGCTGCCAGCTGCTCACCCCCGCGTATACAGTATACTCTCTTCCAAACTTGCCAACATTTAATTTTTGAAAGTAATGTAAGACGAACGCGAAACTTTAGATAATAAGAATAAATATTTGTCTGGGATCCCATCTAATATTAAAATTAACTTTTGGAGTCTTAAAAATCAATCTGAGCCAAAAAAATCTTGTTTTAGTTTAGCATTACGACCAGATGGTGTGTTGTTTTTTTCTCCAAAACTAGTTAGATTTTGCCTTTTTTTTTTCTCAAATATAAACTTATGAAATTGAATTATATTATTTTTAAAAAATTATATCAAATGAAATTTTTTCATAAAAATATATCTAAATAGAAATCATATTACATTAATTGATTTTTTCTTCAACTTTAATTTACAAGAGTCAATTGGAATAGTTAATTTTATGTGGGTATTATAAAAGGGGTTAGTCCTTCATAACATGCGAACCAATTTTTGAATTCTTATTATGAGAGATGCTCATATTTAACACCTAATCAACAATGCCTCGAGCATGAATATGTCTAGTAGAAAACTATGCTTAGCACAAAAAAGAAAAAAATTTTTTGCAAATGCTAATCTAAACCGACCCTAAAATTATAATTTTTAAACTGATACTTAAAAGTGGGATAGATAAAAGTATATACCACTTATGCCAATTTAGTTTTGTTATTTTAATACTTATAGTATACTCCGTTTGAGAAAACCAATTGAATATATTATAAATGTACTCGTATATTATACCACTTCACCTAAGTTATGATAACATATACTCCCTCCGGTCCTAATTGTAGGACATAATTACCAAAATTTAGAGAGATTAAGGAGAGAAGTTAGATTAGTTAATTTTATTGATTTTCCTAAAAAACCTCTACTTAGAATTTAAAATGACATCAACATTACCCGCGGGGCTGCTCTCTGGATTATTGACTCGACTGTCGTGGGCGGATCTAGAAATTTATTGGAGGGGGCACTATTGTAAGGGATGCGGGGTTTGGGAGCAACGCCCTCAAATTTTTTTTTTTTTTTTTTTTTTTTTTTTTTTTTTTTAAAGTAAATTTTTGAATGGATTAAAAAAATAAAAGAATATAAAGGGAAAAGTAAGACTAAGTACTGCTAGAAATAGCAAGATGGACACCATATATTTTAATAACAAAAGTATATTACAATAAAATCTTATCATGGTAAGTTCCTGTTTAGTACAATTATTGGTGATTCGCTAATAATAGAGAAAACATTGGTTCCACCGTTCAATTCATCAGTTCCTCTATCATGGTGACATAAAACTGCTCACATTTCATTTGTTCATGATACAACACTTCGAATACTACTATGCCAGTACGTTAAAAAGAAAAAGGATTTTCTCGCATCCCAGTTTGTTCCTTCAGCTTGGAATTGCTGTGTTCACACAGACAATCTATGGTATGGTCAAATTCAAAATTTCTACAAAGTTTACCGACTGAAATAATAAGTGCTAAGCAGAGATTTAAAGCAAGCTTTATTACTCACAAGAAAGTGTCAGAGTGAGAGCAGAAGGGTTAGAAAATGAAGCTGCAACTTCACGTCAAAAAAATAATAATAATAATAATAATAATATTGACAGATTGAAAAAAAAGTTAGGGGCACGTACCCCCAACTTACTATGTGCGTCCGCCTCTCGATTGTATTATCTGCGTTTGAACTTTAAACTTTGAAGACGCTCCTGTTTTATTACTTGGAAAGTTGTAAAACAGAGATCAAATTTTTTTTTTTTTTTTTTTTTTAAAAAACCATCCTCAAAAAGTATATTCGTATTCCCATTTTGATGTAGAATTTAGAAAATATATAGTAATAATTGAAATAGAAAGGTGCGTTGCCCTGTATTTTCCCAACAATATATATATCATCATCATCATTATCAAGCCATCCAAAGCAAACTCATGTACAATTTTTTGTTCAAGGAAATATTAGTAGGAGTGATATGATACAAATATGATAAAAATTGCTTAAAATTATTTTATAAAAAAAAAAAGTAAAATTGAGGTGTATATGATATTAATGAGTTGTAAATATTACTTACTTTATAGAATATATAGGTGCATTATTAAATTATTATTGTATTTAATTATTATTGAGAAAGTATCAATCGAGGTGTTTTAGGAAGAAATTGACAAAAATTAGAATGTTGTCTTATAATTAAGACCAAAATGAACCCCAAAATATTATCTTATAATTAGGATCGGAGGCAGTATTGTTGATTGATATGAAAGTTAAAATCATAGTGTTGATGAGGCGCGACTATGATGGCAGGATATATTTGTGAAAATATTTGTTCAACATAAGAAATATATCATGAACTATGGTTGAGCATACAAAGGAAAAAAAAACAGTCTTAATGGTAAATTCTACTGCTCAAGATTTTAAATTAGAAATTTTAACCTCTAAATCTTCCGGAATATAATTTAAAATTAATTCAGGAAAATATTTTTTATTCGGAATTTCTGGTATAGGTTTTCTACTTTTCTTTATGGACAATCAGTAACTGAGTGACTCGCAACTTGTCAACGCCTTGGGGGAGACTTGGAAGACTTTGAAGTTAATTATGGCCAGCAGTCAATCTATACTTTTCGTTTATTTGCGATCCTCCAATTCTGAGATTGCTGTGTTGTGTCTATGGCTACCACTGCATCAAACATCTACTTTCTTCTATTGGTATCTTTTCTATGCGAAAGATTTGAAACAGTATACGCAAAGCAGATTATAAAGCTTGGCGCTTCCCTATCTCCAATTGATCGTTCCATCTCATGGCCTTCACCTTCAGGTCAATTTTTATTCGGCTTTTATCCTGAAGTAAATGGGTTAAAAGTTGGAATTAGACTATTTGATAGGATCCATAATACAATCGTGTGGACTGCATATCGTGATGATCCTCCTGTATCCTCAAATGCAAAGCTTGTTCTAACCATGAGAGGTGAGCTTCTTCTGCAAACAGGTCCCGGGGAAAACAAGCTTATTGCTCATAGTAACAATAATGGAATTGTTTCCTCTGCTTCGATGCTTGATTCTGGAAACTTTGTTCTGCACGACAACAATTCCAACATCATTTGGCAGAGTTTCGATTATCCGACTGATACTATGTTAGGGGGTCAATTTCTACCTCTTGGGAGTCAATTGTTGTCAAGTTCATCAGACAAAAACCATTCTTCTGGAAGGTTTCAGCTCTCGATTCAGGATAACGGAAACCTTGCTTTATGTTCACGATATTCCGGTGACACAACTTGGGATGCCTACTGGGCCTCTCAAACTAGGTATGACGACACTATCTCTAAATATCAGTTTTTCCTCGACAACACAGGTCCTGTTCCTCTTTGTATCGTAAATATTAGTTCCCACGACAGAAACAAGATCTGGCCAAATACTGATGAAATGTATGGGAATGAGGATTTTGATCTTTGCCCGCTTACCAAATTCGGCATAGGCAAAATCATTTACCGACTGACTCTCCATTCTAATGGTGTTTTGGGGCTTTATGGTCATTTTGACGATAAAAGAGGGAAGCATCAAGTCAAAATGTTATGGTCGCCGTCAATTTTGGGCGATCTTTGTAATGTGAAGAGTCTCTGTGGGTTCAACAGCTATTGCACCATCAACGATGACCAACCTTACTGCAATTGTGTTCCAGGAACTGAGTTTATAGATCCGAGGCAAAGAAATCTTGGATGCAAAAGGAACTTCTCAGAAGTTGAATGTAGAGGTGGGGAAGATCATGCAGCTTTATATTCCATGTCCGCCATGAGTAGGATGGCTTGGGGTGATTCTCCTTACATTGAGGAAGAAATTGAGGAGGAGCAATGCCCATCTTCATGTTTGAAAGATTGTCATTGTGCGGCTGCACTGTATGAAGACGGACGATGCAAGAAACAAACGTTTCCATTGCGATATGTCAAAAGACAAACACGATATGTTTCATCCACCACCATCGTCTACGACAGCACTGCCTTCACCACCAATACCACAATATACTTCAAGGTGGGAAATCAAAGCCTCAAACGCAACTATAAACCTTCCGTACCTAAACCCATCAAGACTACCAGTAAGAAAGCAATTACGTTGATCACTCTGTTTGTCTTTGGCTTTGCTATTCTTTTGTGTTCAGCTGTTGCAATCTCTATCCGATTTGTATACAAGATTGGAGTTATAAGTTACAAGAGGTTGTTGGAGATGGGAGATTTAGGCTTGAGCGAAGGGATTACCCTGAGGGTATTTTTATACAATGAACTGAAGAAAGCAACCAATGGTTTTAAACATGAGGTGGGTAAGGGTTCTTTTGGATCAGTTTACAGAGGAACTTTACCCAAAGGAAGAAAATCGATTGCTGTAAAAAGGCTACACAGATTAATTGAAGAAGGAGAGAGAGAGTTTCAATCTGAAATGCAAGCCATTGGGAAAACTCGCCACAGAAACCTAGTTCGCTTGCTCGGGTATTGTGCTGAGGGATCTAAAAGGCTTCTGGTTTATGAGTACATGAGCAATGGCTCTCTTGATAAGCTTATCTTTGGTGACAAGTACTATGCGTCCGCATTGGGATCGTAGAAGAAGAATAGCACTTGACATTGCAAAAGGGTTGTTGTATCTGCATGAAGAATGTGGGGCTCCCATTATTCATTGTGACGTAAAGCCTCAAAACATATTGATGGATGAGTTTTGGACAAGACAAAAATATCGACTTTGGGTTAGCAAAACTTCTAATGCCGATCAAACTAGAACCGTCACTCGAATTAGAGGGACAAGAGGTTATTTGGCTCGAATGGAACAAAAACACTCCAATAACAATGTGAAAGTTAGATGTTTATAGCTACGGTGTTATGCTTTTAGAGATTGTATTTTGCGAAGAAGCATAGTGGTTAACATGTCGAATCCAGAGCAAATTGTTTTGTCTAATTGGGTATACAAGTGTTTTGTGCGACGAGAGCTAAACAAACTTGTTGTTGGGGAAGATGTGGAGAATACTTTGGTGGAAAATATGGTGAAAGTGGGACTTTGGTGTATTCAAGATGAACCTTTTCTTCGTCCATCAATGAAGAGTGTTGTGTTGATGCTTGAAGGAGTTTCTGAGGTGGCTATTCCTCCTTGTCCATCTCGTGATTCTCCGTGACATTTCTTTCGTTTTTTGTTGTTTCTTGCTTTGTTTTATTATTGTGTTTGTGTAATATGATTTTCTAAGGTTTGCTTGTAGCGCAAATAAAAGAAGCACTTAGCTTGACATCAGTTGTATGTTTTGATTTCCTTAGTCCCTAATGGTATGCTTCTGTAACGCATAATAGACCATGTATACATATAGTTGTTGATATTGTTATATTTCTGGTTATATTTTAGAAAAACATTTTTATATTATATAGTTGTTACTTTTTTGTTTAAAAATTTAGACATGGCTTTAATAACGCTATTGATATTTACCTTGAAAAACGAAATATAATCCACTTCAATCTCTGTTCTCATTTGGTTTTAGTGCATAAAATACCATTTACACTTGTTAAAAAGGCCCTTTTAACACTGGTTCTTCAACCAATGTAAAAATTCCAAAACGATTTTCCATCCGGTTAAAGTCACAATCTGTGCGGTTATAACGCCACAATTTGTGCATTGATTTTCCTCCATCCTTTTTTTCCTTTTATGATTTCCTTTAAACTTCACATGAGACTCCTTTCTCTTTCGCATGACCCATGTCATTTTTTTTCTTCCATCCTTTCTTCCTTTTATGATTTTCTTCTTTGCTTCTTCCTTTCTTTATCATTTTAATTTCCTGAAAAATAAAGGAAGATATGAGTAGATTTTGTAGCACATAAAATTTTTATTTAAATAATTAAATTTAAGAAGAAAAGTATACGATATAAATTAAATAGGTATAAAATATTTATAAATTTAATTCATTATATCCCAAACTAGATATTCCTATTTCATTATAAAATATGAACTTATCATTAACATTAGTTTTATAAAAACAAATATGATTTATTTATATTTTTTATTTAATATTTTAATAAAATTTTTATATAAAATATTTAATTTTAATCATTTAAATTTGATTTCATTTGCTAAGATGAGAAGCAAATATGTACTAGAGGGAGAAAATTCCTTTTCAAAAAAGGGTCCAAGAAAAGTAATAAACTAATAATATGGAGAAAAGTTATCCAGCTCACAACTTTAACACGTTGCAAGGAAGAAAGATGCATCAGCACCTATAAAAGAAGTTGACATCTACGTCTTCATGGCATTACTTAAAAAATGAGTTAAAATTTAACTAAGGGTATTATTGTCATAGTAAATCTATCCTCCTACTCTGTAACAAATATATGTTGTTGGTTTTTCTAAAATATTTCATCATGACTATCCTTAATAGAATCTCCTTAATGCGTACAATCAACAGGGATATTTTGAAAAAAATTATAAATTTATGAGACATGGTAGATTGGGGTCTAAGACTAAATTTAATCTCCAACAAAGCTCTTATATTAAGGATAAGAGGTGGTATTATTTATTGTAATTAGGCAAATTGAAGAGGTAGCAACTCCAAATAAACCACTACAAAAATACTTGAAATAACAAAATTTTGTAGTGGTTGTTAAAACCGTTACATATGTCATTTGTAGCGGTTCTAAACGCTACAATTGTGCCTTTTTAATTGCCACAAAATGTTTCTTTTAGTGCTACCCCTGTGTGTCCTTAATGTGTCATTATTCTAAACTCGCACCCTTATTTTTCAGTTATCTCTCTTTATTTGGATGCTTGTTTCCATTTAACTTGCTTTTTTATATTAGATTCCTTAACTTTCTATCTGTTGGTTCAAGGAAATATCATGAAGGATATCTCTCTTTTTCCTCTCCTCCTTGAACCTCATAGGTATTCTTCCTCCTTTCATACTAATTCTGACCCTTAATATAACACTTCGTTTGAAGTATAATTAATCTTATACTAAAGATCTAGGATTATCTTTTGTTTCTTTCCCTTTAAACTTCACAAATCCTTCGTTTGTTGTTACTCCTTTCTTCCAGGGCAGGACCCATGTCCTTTTTTTCTTCCATTCTTTTTTTTTTTTTTTTTTTTTTTTTTTTGAGATTTTCTTCTTTGCTTCTTCCTTCTTTTATCATTTTACCTACAAAAAAAGAAATCAAAAAGGAAGATATGAGTAGATTTTGTAGCACATTTATTTTTTATCCACGTAATTAAATTTTATAAGGAAAGTATCTAAAATGAATTAAGTATAAAATATTTAGAAATTTAACTCAATATATACCAAACTATACGCCTGTTTCATTATAAAATATGCACTTAACATTACTATTAGTTTTATATAAAAAAATATGAATTATTTATATTTTAATAATACTTTTATGTAAAATATTAAATCTCAATCATTTAAATTTAATTTTGTTGTTTAAATGGGAAGTTAATATGTATTACCTCCTATCCTAATTATAGGAAAACTTTTACATTACAATTTATACTACAAAAATATTCTTATAATTAAGACTATTACTAGAGGTAGAAAAGTACAATTCAAAGTGAGTCCAAAAAAAGTCCTTACTTTACGGAAGCGTGTTCCAAGTGAAACTCCAAAAAACCTAAAAAGCCAACATTGGATTCCAATTCCATTTCCAATTCTACAGCCTCAACGTACCAAACGGGGCATGAATATTCAAGCAACTAAGTTTTTCTTTTTCTTTTTCTTTTTTTAATATATGAAAGAGGGCTAAAAAGCCAGTGAAATAATCAACTTACAAAGAAGTGGAAATTAATCTCACATACTCCTGAGCCACCCATGTGCCATGTCCTTAAGAAAGAGGGACAACTAGCTAAAATTGTAGTGGCAGAAATACCCATCTTACCTAAGGCGTCAGCTGCACGATTAAATTCTCTAGAGATATGATAGAATGATATGCCAATCCCTATCTAATAGGGAAAATGCATTTAAGGGTCATTTTTTGGAGAAAAAAATCACAAAAGGGTCTCAGATTCTGAAAATCTCTTTAAAGGGCATTTGGGCCCTTTCTCGGGGATTTTTAGAATCGCATGAGTTCTAAATGTGGTTGATATAGTTGTCAACCAAAATGATATTGTTGTTAATGTGGATGATTTAGTTGTTAAAATATTGTTGTAAATGCAACTGATTTAGTTATAAACGGGTATTGATTTTATGTAAATATTACTGATTTAATTGTCAACGCAACCTTTTCGAGATTTTTAATCTTAGCGCTCTTTTTGGATTTTTTTTTCTAAAAAGGGGCCCATATGGATTTTCTCTATCTAATATCTCCTTTGTCCTTGTCACTATCAGGCTCACCAGGGGGACATTAACTTCGGTCAGTAAATGCAAGACTTCCTCAGCATCAGTCTCAACAATAATTTGAGACTGATGCTGAGAAAGTCAAAAGTTGAAAAATTCGGGCTAGGAAAGTTCATATATAACAACACGGCAATTTAAGAAGCGACAATCACGGGCCACAAAACAAAACCTTTGGAATTTTTGTAGCTTCTTTTAGTTCTTTCATTTATTTGTGGCCATCAATTTGGTGCTATGAATTTTCAAACTAGACTGACGTGCAATTAAATGTTCAGAATTCGGGGCTATCTTTGTAGCACATTAAAGCTGCGAAAATGAAAACGTTTCTCTATATTATTATTACTTTTCTTGGAAGACTTTGAAGTTATGGTCTCCATATTGCATCAATCCTTGTTGTTAATTAGCGATTCTCCAATTCTAGATTGTTGTGTGGTGCCCGTGGCTACCACTGCATTAAGTAGTAGTGGTCAATTTCATAAAGCTTGATGCATCCCTGTCTTATTCGTTTCATTTCATGCCCTTCACATCAGGTCAATTTCCATTGGGCTTTTATCATAAAGGAAATGGCTTCAAAGTTGGAATTTCGCTATTTGATGGGAGCAGGTTGGAACTTAGCGTGTAGGGTTTCCTTAGGTATTTTCATCCATGGAAAAAAATCATGATCCAGTTATGAGATGCCAAATTGGCAACTTGTCTCAAAACTCTTGGGGAAGACTTGGAAGACTTTGAGATTATGGCCACCGTAGCAGCAATCCATGTTCATAGGCGATTTTGCAATGTGAGATTTTAGCACCATGGCTACCATTACATCAAACATCTAATTTCTCTTTTTGGTATACCTTTTATTTGAAACAGTATTCACACAACACATCCACATACCATTAGGCTCACAATATACCCCCATTGTTCCTCTGTAATAGCTCTAAGTTTTTGGGAGAATCACGCTCTAAAAGTTAACTGTTGGAGTTGGGGAATCCAAAGCTATATGAGACCTCTTTTTCCAAGTAAAGCACCTAGATGTGAGACTCATTACAATCCACCTCCTCAAGAGCCAACGTCCTATCGGCTTTACAGTACAACACTTCACTTAGCCTCTTGCTAGCCAGCCCCTCTAGTTAGAACTCTCTACAAATAACATTTTTCGGTTAGCTGGCTGATATGACATCCCAGTAACTCCATATTATGGCATTTTACTCAGTGCTTTACTTAACCATTTGTTATTTAGCCCCTTCTGGTCAAAGCCCTTAGCAAGTAGCCCTCCCCGGTTGGTTGTCTCTTAGTAAAGTACTAATTGTTACAGTCCTATCTAAAAATCCAATGGATATATGACATAATATTCAAATAACAAGTCTCTATTGTTAAGTAAAACAAAAGGGGAATAACATAATATAAAGAAATACAAGTCTTCAAAGACAGACCGCCAAAAAGGGGGAAATCACAAAAGAAGAGTAGATCAAGAAGAGAATAGTGAATAGAGAGCATTCATAACAACCCTGCGCGTCCCTTTCAGTAACTCCCTCATTATTTATCTTATTCTGCCTTGTCCGTTTACTCTTCGGTAGTGGTGGTATTTTGGGCTCTCATTGGGCCCCCATCCTGGTCCAAATCCTTTGTGTCCATGACATTACCTCATTAAAAGGGACCTTGTCAAGTACCAAAAACAAAAGGGTCCTTGTCCTCAAGATCCAAAGAAAAGTAAGTTAGCTGGACAGGAGTCAGGTCTTTGGATTGAGTCATACCTAATTACCTATTGGTGCATATTAAAACTAACATGTTTGTTTCCTTATTTTGGAAACATTTTTTTTTTTGTAAAAAAAAAACTTGTTGGATAATTTATTCTTAGTTATGTGTTTTTAAAATAAAAATAGTAGTAACTTGTTTTTAAAATCTAAAAAATTAAAACAATTTCCAGATATTTTCTTGTTCCTATTTCTTATTTTTTGTTTTGGAAAATGGCTGCTTACATGTCCTTGTCAACGTGCTGTCGCCACCACATCACATTAGCAGATGAATGATGTCTGTCGCTTACTCTGTTGTTATTTGCATGTTTTTTTTTCCTTATACTTGTGCAGATATTGGAGAAGTTTCTTGGAAATTGTTCTTCAATGCTTGTGTTTGCAAAATGAGGCGCTCAATTTCCTTTTCCAATCTCTCATTTTCTCTCTCTTTTTGCTCCATTCTTCTAATCATATAGTCCATTTGAGGGTCAAAGTTGTCCTTATGTGAGTATTGCTCCTTCATAAGCTCATTCATTTGATTTTGCTTGACAAATCCGTCGTTTGTTGTTACTCCTTTCTTCCAGGGCAGACCTATGTCCTTTGTTTCTTCCATTTTTTTTTTTTTTTTAAAGATGTTCTTCTTTGCTTCTTCCTTCTTTTATCATTTTACCTACAAAATAAAAGAAGATATGAGTAGATTTTGTAGCACATTTACTTTTTATCCACGTAATTAAATTTTAGAAGAAAAGTATATAAAATAAATTAAGTATAAAATATTTATAAATTTAACTCAATATATACCAAACTATACGCCTATTTCATTATAAAATATGCACTTAACATTACTGTTATTTTTGTAAAATAATATGATTTATTTACATTTTTTATTGAATATTTTAATAATAGTTGTATGTAAAATATTAAATAGGAAATATGTATTACTAGAGGTAGAAAAGCATATTTCGAAAGTGGGTCCAAGAAAAGTCCATACTTTACGGAAGCGTGTTCCAAGTGAAACTGGGTTCCAAAAAACCAAATACCAATGCCAATTCCACAGCCTCAACGTACCAAATGGGGCATGAATATTCAAGCAACTAAGTTTTGAATATAACAGTTCCCCAATACAAAGAGACAAAATTTTACCACATTTCGGGCTAGGAAAGTTTTTTTTTTTTTTTTGATAAAAGAGTGGCCTAAGCCTTTATATATAGATTAAAAAACTAAAAAGGGAGATCAAATCCCATACAATCGGCTAAAAATGCCGTTCTCAACTGTTTAGGATAGTCATACAAAACTAACGAATCCAAAAAACCTTCCTTAACTAAACCATCTGCCAAGGTATTTTGATCTTGGGAAATGTGGTACAGCTTCACTTCCCAATTCAAAGAGAGCATATGCTTGATCTGTAAATGAGCTATGTTGCCATTCGAAGCTTCCCTACCCTGGATTAAATCGTCCACCACCTGCTTTGAATCAGATCCCATTAGAACTTTCTTGAATCCCTCATCCCATGCAAACTGGAGGCCCATTAGAATGGCCCATTCTTCAGCCTCATAAACTCCACACTTGCCTAGTTTTTGGGTTAACCCCATCAACCATTTTCCTGCATAATCTCTAATAACCCTACCACACGCTGCATTACTGGATTGAGGCATAACAGCACCATCTACATTCACTTTTATCCACGGCTCAGATGGGGGAGTCCATTTAATTGGATTAATCAATCTCTGGTCATCTAATTCAACTTCTTCCCCTCCCTTAGAAAAACAGAATGATTTCCAAATTCTTTTAATTACAGCAACAGGATTCGATGCTCGCTTGAAATCCTCATTGAAAATGCTACTGTTTCTCCATGACCATAGCAACCAAACAATAACACCCCACTGCAAACTCCACTCAGAGCTAACTTTTCCTCTCCTATTATATTCAAGATTAGAAGTCATCCACTCCTTTAGCTGACATGAGGAAAAAGACGATATGTATGTCTAGTTGACGCCAAACTTGTTGGGCATAGTGACAATCTCTAAGGATGTGTATCAGATCCTCTACTTTATCATGACAGAAATCACAAACAGCAGGCTGAGAGGACCATCTGCTCCTCCTCTGCTTTGTGGGTAGTCTATCATTAAAGGCTAACCATAAGAAAACCCGAATTCTTTCAACACCTTGCCACGACCAAATGTATCCATATGTCTTGCTATAGGAAAGTTAATGTATAACATGGCAATTTAAGAAGTGACAATCACGGGCCACAAAACAAAACCTTTAGAATTAAATGTTCAAAATTCGGGTTATCTTTGTAGCACATCAAAGCTGTGAAAATGACAACGTTTCTCTATATTATTATTACTTTTGTTGGAAGACTTTGAAGTTATGGTCTCCCCATATTGCATCAATCCTTGTTGTTAATTAGCGGTTTTCCAAATCTAGATTGTTGTGTGGTGCCAGTGGCTACCACTGCATTAAACAGTAGTGGTCAATTTCATAAATCGTGATGCATCCCTGTCTTGTTCGTTTCATTTCATGCCCTACACATGAGGTCAATTTCCATTCGGCTTTTATCATAAAGGAAATGGCTTCAAAGTTGGAATTTTGCTATTTGATGGGAGGAGTTTATTGGAACTCGTGTAGGGTTTCCTTAGGTATTTTCATCCATGGAAGAAAATCATGATCCAGTTATGAGATGCCAAATTGGCAACTTGCGGTCTCAAAACTCTCAGGGAAGACTTTGAGATTGTGGCCACCCTGGCAGCAATCCATGTTGTCCTTGGGCGATTTTGCAATGTGAGATTTTAGCACCATGGCTACCATTACATCAAATATCTAATTTCTCTTTTTGGTATACCTTTTATTTGAAACAGTATTCACACAACACATCCACATACCACAATGCTCAAAACATTCCCCCATTGGGAAGAATCACACTCTAAAAGCTAACTGTTGGAGCTGGGGAATCTAAAACTATATGAGGCCTCTTTTTCTAGGTAAAGCACTAGATGTGAGACTCATTACAATCCACCCCCTCAAGAGCCAACGTCCTAGTGGCTCTACATTACAGCACTTCACTTAGCCTCTTGTTGGTTAGCCCCTTCAGTTAGAACCCTCTACAAGTAGCATTTTTCGGTTAGCTGGCTGAGATAACATTCTAGTAACTCTATACTATGACACTTTACTCAACGCTTCACTCAACCATTTGTTATTTAGCCCCTTCCAGTCAAAGCCCTCAGCAAGTGGCCCTCTCCAATTGGTTGTCTCTTGGTAAAGTACTAAATGTTACAGTCCTATCTAAAAGTCCAATGGATATATGACGTAATATTCAAATAACAAGTCCCTATTGTTAAGTAAAACAAAAGGGGAATAAAATAATATAAAGAAATACAAGTCTTCAAAGAAAGACCGCCAAAAGGGGGGAAAATCACAAAAGAAGAATAGAAGAAGAAGAGAAAAGTGAATAGAGAGAATTCATAACAACCCCGCACGTCCCTTCAGTGACTCCCTCATTATTTATCTTATTCTGCCTTGTCCATTTACTCCTTTACAGTGGTGGTATTTTGGGCTCTCATTGGCCCCCAATCCTGGGTGAAATCCTTTGCGATCATGACATTACCCCATTAAAAGGGACCTTGTCAAGTACCACCAAAAAAAAAAAAAAAAAGGCCCTTGTCCTCAAGATCCAAAGAAAAGTAAGTCAGCTGGAAAGGAGTCAAGTCTTTCATTATGGATTGAGTCATACCTATTGTGCATATTAAAACTAAAACGTTTCCTTATTTTGGAAATAGTTTTTTTTTTTAAAAAAAAACTTATTTGGTAATTCATTCTTAGTCAGGTGTTTTTAAAATAAAAATAGTAGTAACTTGTTTTTAAAATCTAAAAAATTAAAACAATTTCTAGATGTTTTCTTGTTCCGATTTTTTTTTTTTTTTTGTTTTTTTTGTTTTGTTTTGGAAAATGGCCACTCACATGTCCCTGCCAGCGTGCTGCCACCACCACATCACTTCAGCATATGAATGATGATTGTCGCTTACTCTGTGTTATTTGCCTTTTTTTTTTTTTTTTTTTCTAATACTTGTGTAGATATTGGAGGACTTTCTTGGAAATTGTTCTTCAATGCTAGTGTTTAATAAGTGAGGCGCCCAATTTCATTTTCCAATCTCTCATTTTATTCCATTAGTTTAATCATATAGTTTATTTGATGGTCAAAGTTGTCTTTATGTGACTGTGATTCCTTCATAAGCTCATTTATTTGATTTTGGAGCTCTTGAATTAGCTCACATTGGAGGGTTTTGGTTTGGCACACATAGTTGGGAATAGGGGTGAGCAACAGGCGAGTGGGGCTGCCCCGTGACCTAACTCGTGTCCCGCCCGTTTATTTTACACGGGTACGAGGCAACCCATACCCATGGCATAACCCGTTTGACCCGTGATAAATGGGTACAGATAAACACGAGCTATCCAACTAGGTTCCGGGGAACCCGTGACCACTTTTTTATTAAAAAAAAAAAAGCAAAGAAACTTAGTCCCTCCCCCTCATTCCTCACACCAGTCGCAGCCACCATCAACAAAGAAGAAGAAGAAGAAAAATCAGAAAACAAAGAGGAGAGAAATCCTTATAATCCGGGTGAGATCTGAGAAATGTGAAGGCAAGATCTGCAAATTCTTTATACCCGACGAGGGAGCAAACCGATCCGAGATGAGATGGTGAGATTGTAGGCGTTATTGAACATATTTGAGAAGAAGAAGAAGCACAAAGTTGACTTGTCGTCATCGGAGCGACAACGGATGAGGAGATGACCATGGACTACGGCGACATGAGAAAGGAGATAAAAAAGAGAAAGAGACGAGGATGAGGATTGGAGGCGACATCTAGGGAAAATAAAATGAAAGTTGTGGTGAAGATGAAGAAGAGGGCAAAGGGGTTTTTGGTAATTTTGGTGTTTCAATGTTTAAAATTTTATATAAAAATTGATAGAAAAACTTAAAACTTCAATGTGTGGGGTGTGTGGGATCGAATGAAGAACCAATTGATAATTCAGCAAAGCTTCCACCACCAGACCAAGAGCAACGATACTGACCTTAGGGAAGAATTAAATCATCATATCTAATTTTTATGTGTGTATATATATATAAAATAAACGGGTAACAGGCAGGAATGGGGGCCCCGTGGCCTAAGCCGTATCCCACCCGTTTATTTTATACGGGTACGGGGCAGCCCATACCCGTTACGGGCCCAAATCTGGGCAGGCTCAAACGGTAAAAAAATTACAGGACGCGAGCGGATGGGCAGGCTATGGGTGTTTTGCTCACCCCTAGTTGGGAAGATGGTTCAAAAGGTGGGTATAAAGAATCTTGATGTGGATGACATGATTAGAAAGTGGGTTGGAATGAAGGAGGAGGTTCATGATATAGCATGTGGTTGTATAATGAAGGATTAGAAAAATCTCATAGTATAGGTTATATGGTGGTAGAGAAGGCTCATGGTATGGTCTATAGGTTGGATGTGATAGGTGATAGGGTTGGAATGAAGGTTGTTAATAAGGTTCATGGTATGGATGATGGAATGGACCATGACATTCTTGAGTCCTGACCAATTAGACTCCTATCTTGACTTGCCAAATTGGCTTGAAGGAGTTGCGGTGTTTGTTGAATGGAATCCATGGTTTGGGAGAAGAGCATCTTTCTTTCCGGTCGAATCTCTTATAAAAGAGTGAGATTGAAAGGGTGATTTTTCTTGACAATCTAAACCTCATTTTAGATTCTCCATTCAGGCTAAGATGGGGTATAGTTGTTGTTACACCGATTGATATTTTTGAGAGGTCGTATCATCCATCCTAGTGTAATTGCCTACAAAAGAGTGCAAATTGAGGGGTAAATATTGATTATTACTAAACCAAGCCATAAGACTTCAATACAATAAATTCTCAATGAATTACAAGATGACTACCTAACTATAAACTATAAAAATGAAGAAAAATAATCTAAAAATAAACAAATTCACACAGAAAAGAAAGAGAAGTTTCAAAATAACCAAAGATACAATTAACTTGGAGACATGCTGAATTCAGACAAATGAGCTCAAAATCATATCAAATTTAAATTAAACAATGCCACATAGAAGTTTCCAAGTCAAGACAATGCATGAATGCAATGAATGATATGCAATCTATCTAAATGCACAAATGCTAAACTATATCCAATGAAAAACTGAAAGTGCAAAAACAATAAGCTTCACATGAGAAATAGACGCCCAGGGATCCAATTACTTAGCTACCGGAAACAGCGCCATTTGATGAGGACTTTTTATTGTTAGCCTTGGGGTCCAAAATACAAATTTTATCAATGATTGTGTATAAGTAAACCTAGGATCGTTCTCTCTTTCTCAAAGAACCTTTTATTAATTCCTAAATAGTCTAAATGCCATGAAAATATAGTGAAAACAAGGGAAAATTGGTTTTAGGTTCTAAAATGATCATTAAAACCCAGGTTATGAAACTCGAACCTAAAACCGGTGAATCGATCTAATCCGAGAATCAAGTCGGTTCACCTATTCTTTGAAAAAAATCATTTTTTAATTATTTTCCTTATAATTTTATAATAATAACCCCGAAATCTTCACTTTATCACTAGTTTGGTCCCGAGTTAACTTCGTTTGATCTCGATTTAACCCACTAACATTTGACCCAATCCCGGTCAGTTCAAGAACTAGGTCCGAGTTTAATTACCTTGATTAAAATAGGAATAATTGATGCTCATGATAATGAAGAAGTGGCTCTCTTGGGATTGGTTCAATTGGCTCTCCTAGGCAAGCACCATAGCCGCCCCAAGGCCTTGTGTAGTGCTTGCCTGAGGCCTTTATCTTTTTATTTTTTTAAAAAATAAAGGGTTAGCTATGGTGCTTGCCTAGGCAAGTGCCATAGCTGTCCATGGGAAAGCACCACACAAGGCCCTTTTTCCCTATAGCCAGTGTCCGCAACATCATCTTCCCGAGCTCCCCATTTCCTAGCAAAATATTATCCCAAATCTTGTCTTATCCCTTGATCCCCGCTTGATCGGTCCACCACCTTATCCATTCTCCCCAATCCCTTCTTCTTATACATAATACATTATCCCCACTCCTTCCTCTCCATTTTTGAAGGTAATTAAACCCGGACCGGTCACTGAACTTGCCAGGGTATTGGGTCAAGGGTCATTGAGTCAGACTAGAGTCAACCCAAGACTGGACTAGCACTAGACTGGTGAGGAATAAAAAAATTGAGAAATAATTTAATTTCTTATCACACAATCCATAATTCCAAATACTATATATTATTTCAAGACTTTAAATTACTAGCCAAATAATAATATACTTGTCAAATATTCTTTACAAATTGATATCACAGTATCATATACCATCCAATGACACTTGAATTTTTAATGGATTCACAAAATATTTATCATAACAAAATATCAAAAAACATGTATATGATAACAAAATATTCCCACCTACATCATATCAAAATATTCCTATCTTTAATCACTAAACTAATAATCATCAACATGATAATCATCATTAAGGTCAATCAACTCCCTAGGTGTTGAGACATCAGAAGGTGGAACTAAATGAAAAAGTAAAAGAGTAGGAGCAACATGATCATCATTTAAAGATGGAGGTCGAACAACATCATTATCACCTATATATGAAATGAATATAATTATTAATAGTTATGTAAAAAATATAGTTATATTCTTGTGTGTATGAATATAATTTTAAATAATAAAAGAGATAGTTAGAAACCTTCAAAATCCTCGCTATTTGTTCAAGTTGAAGATTTGTTGATTTTACATTATCAAATTTGATTTGGATCTTCTTCAAACAACTAAAAGTCTAGTTTATCAACTGATTCATAATCAATGAGATCATAATTCTCTTTCTTCTTTTTCATTGATTCCTATAATGCCAACATGATAGGAGATAAACATTAATGAAAAGTATATTGCTATATTCAATTAAACCATAAAACAACCATTCAAAAGTCATGACTTTTAAGATCATCTAAACTTTAACCTCAAATTGTAGTTTGTGAAAACCAAATCATCAAGCCTCGATAGTCCAATCTGTTTCTTCTTTTATTATGGATACGCTCAAATATGCTCCAGTTTCTTTCACAACTAGAAGAAGTAGAAGTTTGGCTAAGAACACATATAGCATTTGTTGCAATTCCAGTATTGAACCCCCATAGTACCGCCACCATTCATCTGCAAAAATAAAATAAAAGACATTTAGTATATACTAATAATCATAATATGTGCTTTAAAATATAAAATTTAATGTACTTATGAGAAACTAGTTTTTAGGAACTTGAAACCTTGTCAGAGGATCATTTACGTTCATGGTAGGTAGCAACTTGTTGCATCATTGTAACATAATGATTAGCATTGTCAGGTGAGTTTGCCTCAAACAAATTGACCACACCATCCACTAGTCTATGCTTTCTAACAAAGTCAGAACTATACAAGAATGCAGGATCAACTATATGTTGTTGCTTGAAGATCATTTTTCAAAAGCTTATCACAGCGACTTTAAATAATATTCGTGTAGGGCTTGTATAATTCCTTCTTCCTTTTAAACATGTCATTGATTACTATTTTAGCTCTCTAAATTCCTTCATAGATATAAGGCATTGAAGGTTTCTCATCCGAATCAACAATCCTCAACAATCTTATCATGGAGACACAAGTCTCACAACTTCAAAGCAATCATTCCGGAATTGATGATCTAGAATGATTGCATTGAAAGTTTTCCCAGCTTCAATGCTTGCTAATTTATGGTGCACAAAATGTTGATCAACAATCAAAGCTTGTCAGTCATGTTTGTGTGAATATATTCTATGAAGGGTGATGAATGTGGTGGTAAATCTTGTTGCACCAGGACGAACAATTTCCTTCCAACTCGGTCTTTTCCTTAACCATGACAATAAGACCAAATGATTATATGCTAAGACAGTGATTTTAGATGCATTCTTTGTAAGATCTGACACATGAGACATGGATGCAATGTTCTTCAAAATAAGATTCAAACAGTGAGCTGCATAAATTGACCAATAAATTGTTTTGTATATTTATTTGTTATCAATCTTTCACATGCCACATAGTTAGTAGCATTGTTAGTTACCATATAGACTATATTTGTAGGACCTATATACTCAATAACTTCTTTGAACAGTGAGAATAAAGTGTTGGCATCTTTAACTAGATCCAAAGCATCAACTGATTTCACAAATACCATGCCATGTATTGAATAGATTAAGAAATAATCAGAGTTCTCTATCTAATATTAGTCTAACCATCAGCCATGAGTGTGGAACCATTTTCCTTCCATTTAGCTCGATAGCTATAAATTAGTAGTTGACATTCTTTTTACAATCTCTCAACAAGTTAACCTTGTAGTCATGAAAACTAGGGACTTTAAACCTAGAACCAATTGCAGTAGCACCATCAATAGCTTTTTGAAATAAGGGGACAACTCATTGCATTAAATGGAATATAATTCACATAAGCCCAATGAGCAAAAGCCACTTTTGCTTTATATTGTGCTTCTTGACTTGCCCATTGATGAGCACTAATTATGCCATGTTTTCCCTGTATTTTATGACTAAATTGTATGGTGAATTTGAGCTTAACTGCATTCAATCTAAGCAAAAAGGCATTAATTCATTGTACAGGGAACTTAAGGATAAATTCCACTTACATCCTAAATATGTGCTAAAAAAGAACAAGTTTTGAGATTTTATGAGAAAGTCGCATAACATAGCCAATGTCATGCTATAGCATCAGGACAGCTTTACCGAAGTACAATACAATGCATCCCTGAAGCTATAGCAGAGTAAATGACGTAGTGCTATGCGGCATATGTTCTGATCTTTTGTCAAGGTTGTTTCAGGAAATATAGTGCAGGTCGAAAATAACGGTTAGATTGCTGACGTATTGAAATAGAAGATGCGAAGGATCGAAACTAAAGATTTGAAGAATCCCACAGTATCAGCAGAATCAATCTACCGAGATTGGAAAGAAAGATACGATCGGACCTTAACAGATTAGAAAAGGCCCAAATTGTTGAATATACGTTGCAAGTAAGACCAAATTATTTAAGGAAACAACAGTCAACCCTAAAACGAGTTGGAAGTCGTCAAGAGTCAGAAACCAATCCTATACGGCCAAACTCGAAAGAAGAGTTAGAGAGTTGCAAAGCATGAGGACTCCAAGAGAACCCAACATTCTTCCTTGCAGTGAGATGGAGTGAAGAAGACATGGAGTTGTGACATGACAGGGCTTCTTTCACGCTGTCGGAACATCCATCAAGCTTTTTGTTTCTTTGTTTTAATTCCAGTCAATCTTTTATCATTGGCTATTCTGTAGTACTCTGTTTTGTGATTTCTTCGTCAATCATGAACTAACTTCCTGAGGCTGAACGAGGATGATTTTCTAAGTATAGAATGAACCCAGTTGCTAGTTCCTAATTTAATATATCCAGTTGCCTATCAGTGATTTAATTTCTTATTGATTAGCGAGAGCTAAGGGCTAGATCAGTGGCCTCGGCTTACTGAGAGGGAGTCGAGGTTAGACATCTGAGAAGCAGTGATTGCTAGACAAGCTGGTGCAAGACTTGACCTATTATTGTAGACTTCAGGCATGGGTCTACCACTGATAACCATACACCTTGATTTGTATTGATAATCCAACTAGAAAAATTGCCATAGACATATGGGAGAAGTACATACTAGGATTGTACGTATCGGACGCGAAAGCTTCGGTATATTAGTGTGGTGCGGTTAACTGAATAACATTGATAGCATTGCATATAAGCAGCTGGGGGAATGATATGCTTAGAAAGGATTCCGAGTTCAGTCTATTTTCTTACTGATATCTTCTTACGACTACGATCATTTAGTTATTTTCCTGTTTATTAGTATAGCTATCAAAACTCTCAAACCAATCAAATCTATTTCCTTTTCAAACACAACTAATTCTGCAATTCGGTGTCTTCATCTGGTATCCAGTCTCTGTGGGACGATACTCTACTTACTCTTTATTACTTGTTCGACTGGTTTACTTGCCATCAAGGAAATCGACCAACACCCATGCACTCTTGATGCTTGGTTGGGCACCAAAAGTTGTCCTAGGTGCAAAATAATGTGAGAATTTTTTCTTTGAAGCAATTGGTTCCTCAATTTCTCTAGCTTCAACTTCTCTAGTTTCATTTACATTATCATTACCAAAAGTTTTTGTTTTTTGAACCTTGTAACAAAGATTCTTTCATTCTAGCTTGTATATCATGTGAGATTTTTTTACAAGAACTTACTTAACCACTTACATCAGCCAAATGTTGCTCAACTTATTTATCCCACCCCCTTTTAACTTAAAGCACATAAAAGCTAAGTAAAAACATTTACTTTCCCTTTTTCTTTATAAAAACATATTCCTAAGTAGGATATACTTTTTATACACTCCTTGATGCTTGCAGTTGGGGTTCACTATTGTTAGGAGGATTGATAGACTCAGGATTAGGGGTGGAAGTATTATCAGTTCGTTCACTTCTACCCTTCATTAACAAACCACAAAGAAAAAAAAAACACCCTTTCAACAATAGACACAAAGCCAAAAGCACCACGATAGATACCAAGCCAAAAGCACCATGATAGATATCAAGCCAAAAGCAATGAAGAACAAAACAATAACATCCAAAGGTCAAAAAAACAAAAACAAAAAAAGCAAGCCACAACCAAATAAATAAATAACAACAAGAGAAAATGGCACAATATAATTTAAATATATATATGTGTGTGACCAATTAAGCCAAAGACAATGACACATTGTAATTTAAATATTGCAACCTTAGGACATGCTATTTAATACCATTGTAACTGTAGCACAATATATAAATAAATACCTATGAGAAATTTAAAAAAAAAAGGCACAATGTATACAAGATTTAAGTAAGCCAATGTGCCAATGTATCTAAGTCAAACCCTTTAAGCCATGCAACAACAGTAACCGTCAAAATATTGAATACAAGATTTTAGCTTAAATCATGTCATAAAATTGACGTCTACATCACTCCTGAGTCTTAACAAAAAAATCAACATCTATATCACTACAAAATGTAACAAAAAACGCATGAAATTCCAAATTTGAAAGCTTCAACTTTTCTGTTAAAGCCAATAGTGGCAGAACCTAATTAAAAACAAATTTGAAAGCTTCAACTTTTCTGGAAATTCCAGACATCATAGTTGCATCCACAACAAGTGAAACATAATCATCTTGGTTTCTTATATTCACCAAAGCCAAAAAAAAAAAAAAATCTCACTACTAATGAAATTAACAAAAAAAAAAAAAAAAAAAAAAGAATTCCAATCACAAAGTAATATCTTTCTACAGTGTGATCAATCCAGAAGAAAGAACAATGTCAGGACAGCACAAACGACAAGAATAAATAGTGCAAAACGACAAACGACCAATGTGAACGACAAGAATGGAAAGGAACCAAACTTGAAGACTCAAACCTTCAACCACCAAAAGCTTGCCTTGCACAATTGACCCACGACAAATAGCAACAAGCGGTGTGAAATGCCTTTGGACTAGCAACAAAAGGTGATGAGAAGTGAAGAAGAACCAAAAGGTTTGACCTTTTACCCACAATGACAACGATCATGCCTAAACGAGCACCTAAAGCTCTCCGCAAGGAGGAAGGAGTAGAGCAGAGCAAGCGAAAATTTGATATTTGATTTGGAGAGAAAGCTGAAAAAGTTACATTTGTCTTTCGATTTTGGCTGCTGCAACATTTTGTTGGGATTTTAGCCTAAATAAAAAATTCACCCCCAAAACGACGTTGTTCAAAGAACAAAAAAAAAATATAACACTAGTTAGCCTCGTGGGTTAAGTTGGGTTCCATCGGTTTAGCCCCGATTTCTGTGCTAGACTAGGACCGGTTCCAATTCTAATTCTTCAGTTTTTGGTCTAAACTACTCGGTTCGGGTTCGATAGCCATGCTATTTTCACTAACAACCCACGGCATTGTTCCCAATCCCTCCTCTATATTTTTATGGTGGCAAGTGCAAAAGCTTCCTTGGTCCCCCACTTTTTTTTCTTTGTTTTTTGTCTCCTCCTCTTCCATATTTCTTCAACATTTGGTCCCCACTTCTGCCGGCACTACAAAACTTGATCTCCGACATTTTTGTTGTTGTCTTATCTCCTACAGAATCTCCCTTGTAAGTCTTTTGTCTTTAATACATAAGCTTCTGTTGATTGGCATTACATTTTCCTTTTATTTTTAAGTTTTAAATCTACTTAAATCTAAGCTTGTATTTTTTTTAATGCTTGTAATACAACTAATTAATTTAACTATGATATGTAGTGTTGAAAAATATGATTTCTTTTATTGTGAGCTATGAAAAATTATTATGATGCTACGAGATCAATTGGTTGATTAGTTATGACTTAAAGAGAGGGTTTATGTTGGTCAAAATCCCCTTGTGGCAAGTGAACCAATTGAACAAGTAAAAGAGTAGTGGGTAGAGTATCATCTCATAGAGACTGGAATATTGAATATATAGACAATTAATGAATTGAAAGTCACGTGATGATAATGAATTAGATGGTTGGTTTTGAGTATTACTACTAATAAATAAGAATAAGCAAATAAATGAGAATGAGGTTCAAAAAATCAGAGTTAACATAGGCAGAGCTCAGACTTTATCATAAGTCTTAAGTCTCATTAATTCCTCCTATTGTATCTATCGCATTGCTATAGCAATCTACTGCACAGCTTTCGTAATGCTACAGCAAACCCCCTATTTTAATGTTGTTCAGTTAACCCACAACTGACAGAAGCTTTCGCAAACCTATAAATATGTCCCTTACTCTACTTCTCCCATATTCCTATGGTGATTTTCAAGCTTAGAATGTCAATTTAACCTAGGTGTTTTGGCTATGTGAGGTAAACCCTGTTGGAAATTATGCCCTAGGGCAAGTCATTGTTCTCCATTAAGTTATCACTTCATTCGCATGTTTACAGTGATAACTGATCCCTGGATATATCTTATAGATGATATCCTAAATGTCCCTGGTCGGTCATCTATGCGGAGTGAAGATGAGATAAGACCTGTATGACTTTGATGAGGTATGGAGATACGAATCAAAGTCATGGGCACTTGTAAGAGTACAAGGTGCTGGACCGACCCACTATGAGAAAGTTGCATGGATTAAGTCATAAGCTTATCTCATGTATAACCACGTCACGACGCCCTATGACCTGAGATCATCATGGATTCCTACATGATGAGTCACGGTCTTTGACCTAGTCAAAAGTCACCTTTGACCGGGTGATGATAAAGGCCGGGATCGGGATCGTGGTTTTCATGTGGAGGAATGTGAATGGTCAAGATGGAATTTGTCCCTCACATTTGTAGAGAGATAATATCGGGCCGCTCGATGAGTGAGTCTAAGAAATGTATGGCCATACTGTGATGGAAAGGGGTTTCCATTTCACTAATTAGACTACTCGAGAATCGAGAAAGTAATGGTCAAGAAAAGGAAGTTGACATTATCCATGCCTCATCCTTGACCAAATTATCGCGTGACAAAAGGGACGTGACATGGTTGTACGATAGGTTGTATCGTATCATCGATCCCCATGTGAATTGGGTAGTCACAATGTCTTGCTAGAGGCCGCTTGTGACTTGTGGGTGGGTAAGATTGGCCCACCGCCAATCTCATATGGGCTTGTGATCGCACACAAGAATAACCCAACACGAGCAAAGTGTCCAGGTTCATTGAATCTTAGATTAATCGAGATTTAATGAATACTTAATTTAATCTGGGGGTGAATATATATATATATATATATGTGTGTGTGTGTGTGTGTGTGTGTGTGTGTGTATAAATTTGAAATTGATATATATAGTAATATTATAAATAGAGATTATAATATTATTATATATTATTTGTTTTATATTTAATTTATTTGATAAATTAAATATCTAAAACAAATAGAGATATTGTATCTAATTTAATTTTCGAATAAAGATATCATATATCTATTTAATTTAAATTGAGATATAGTATCTCGATTTAATTAAATAGATAGATATCATTTCTCGGATTTAATTTATAGAGATAAATTAAATCGAAGGCTTTTGATTTGGATTAAATAAATATATCGATTAGATCTATTAGATAGATTTAATTAATATATTTTAATTCGATTCAAATTTTGAATTTCAGATCAGCCTTTTAATGCGGATTAAATGCGTTACATTAGATCTAACAGATTGATTTAATTAATGTATTTTAATCCATATTTGAAATTCAAAATTCAAAATTAATGCGGATTAATTTTATATAATGCGCTGATCGGGTTTGAGAAAACCTACGGGAGTTTTATTCGAGCGTATTCAGAAAGCCGCGAGAAAAAAAACCCTAGAGTGAAAATTGAGAGAGACGCACAAGAGGCGCTAGCACCCTGCCATAGCCGTGTTCGAGAATTGTTCGTGTGGATAGCCGGTGGAGGAAGCCGATTCTACGAGTCGTCGTCGCCGATCGAGGAGGTAGCCCATTGTTCAAGGAAGAACAAGACGCGGATGAATTCTCCAAAGGTAATATCCGGATTCCCTAGCCTTGGTTTAAACGCACCTGAGTGATCCTCGGGAATGGATCCGTAAGTTTTTAATCCGCTGCGTTGTACGGATCCCAACAAACCCATTCCGTAGCTTAGCTTACAATTTACATCGAGCCTTGCACAAGCTTGCCTATCACACACATTACTTAACAAAGGTTTAACCTTAATTCCTTTCCAATAAACTAAGGCCACCATTCCCGTCTATTAGTGCCCAACTAACAAACAAGCCATTGATATCACAATTAAGCAAAGTAAATTTATTGAATTAAAACTAACAACCTAGATTTAGACTACAACTTAAGAATCCATCCTCACTCAACCAATTGAATTTAGTTCATGGTTGAAAGGGAAATACAATTGAAACAAACAAATGATTATCCATTAAAAACAAGGAAGAAATATTGAAACATAGAAGATCATTGAAGGATCAATGGCACAAGGGACATCTATCACAAAACGCCATTGCGTCTTCTTTGATTTTGCTTCTCTTCCATCACAATTCGTCTTTCTCGAGATCTCTGAAGAATTCTAATATATCTAGTGAATCCGATTCTACAACTTGAGTCATGTTGGGCTATTGGTGGCCGCCTTCTAAGTCTAGCTGTCTTTTCCCTTTATAGTCAAGACCCTTGTGTCATACATCCAATGAGTTGAGCTTTCCAATTATGTTAGGCCCAATTCCCTAGATTCGGTTGATTGATTCTTTCTTTTATTCCATGAGATTGTGTAGATCTTCTATTCGATTCTCCACGTTCTTTATTTCCTCTCTATCAAGTCAACCGCCATCTAAACATTTAGCTCAATTACCTACATTTATTTCTTGAAATATCCTCGAGAAAAGATCAGCATAACACATCATATAACAATTTATGACTTATGATGCTATAGCATTGTAATGCTAATTTCGAGAAAACATCCACTATATTGTAGCATCATGTCAGCCTTGTCGTGCGATTTTAGGATGCATTAAAATGCAGCCATTTCTTCTGTTTATATGCAGGATGGTACTTAAAATGCAACAATTCACTTCATCTACCCCCTATTTTCATATGTGCATGCATTCTAATGTATTTCATCAAATAAAAATTACCATGTAAACCAATCATCGAACATAGGAAATATATGGTAGAAATATGACTTATCAACTTAATACTTAAAAAAATTCAAATTTTAGGATGTTATGCTACCAAATTTTTTTAAAAGAATAAATAATAGAAGATAAAAGTAATTAGTTACTGCAAGAGGCAAGCAACTAACCACTTTTAAAACTAATTTTTGGTTTTAATCACATTGTTTGTTTTTTATAAAGGCACTTGCACCACGATGTGTTACTAGGCACGGATAGGGTGCAAAAATTCATATTTGTCAGCCCACATCTCCTTGGGCAGCATATGGGTAGAAAGATATGGAAACACAATCTAATGATCTCAAAGGCTACTTCACGCAGAGAGCAGCACCTAATAAGCTCTTTATTGTGCCATACAATTCTAGGGTAAGTTATTTGTAACAATATTTTAATGTATGTTTTTAATTGTTTCACTTTTACCATAACATGATTGTTGAAGTAAAATTTTCAAAATATTTTAGGGCACATTGGATATTGATTGTTATTTATCCAGTGGCATCTGACGGCCCGTGCGTTTTCATTTGGATCCTTTGGCGATTGGTTATCTAGAGGACCATCTTGATATGATGATTATGTTCAATAAGTAAGTGTGCGGGTGTATGTGTAAATATTTGCATGTGTAATTGAATAACCAAAAGTAATCAGTCACTACATATGCATCAGTTTCCTCTAATATGAATGCATAATTATGACACTCAAATTAACCCAATTCAACTACATAAACTAGTATTCAGATAGAAAGCATAGTGTCATTGAATTAATAATCCAAATCCAATCACAATAAATAAAGTTAATCCAATCATAATAATCAAAATCCAATCACAACATAAACAATCTTAACTCAACAATATGGAGTCCAAATAACTCACAACAAAATCCTAATGAAACTACCTTAGGTCTTAGCTAGGAATTACAATAACACTAGGAAATTCATAAACAAACTAAGAAAAACTCTCCATTAAGGTCAAGAACTCAAACCCATCTTCCCAATCCTCAAGATTGGAGCTTAGCCTCTCGTTGGAGCTTCAACAGCTATCATCAATTGAAACTTCACTACTTCCATTGAAATCGAATGAGCAAAGGACATATTTATGATGCTAGTGTGATGGAAGATGAAAGTAGAAGTATAAAAAAGGAAAGGAAAACAAATCTGAGGAAGAGAAGGAAGAAGTTGATGGTTTTGATTATGAAATGACGTTGATCGACTTTGGTGAAAGAGAGAGAAGTTTAGGTGAATCTAGTAATGGAGAAGAGAAAGAGGACCAACGACTGTATGGGTGACTTTGACAATGAAAGTAGCGAAGGAATCGATAGTTTGGTGATGAACTGAGGGTGGAGGGAAAGCACTAATGGTTCTAGTGACGAAAGAGATGGAAAAAGGTTGGCGAAGACGATGGAGAGAGAAGATCGTCGGATAGAGGTAGAGTTGATGGCAATGGTGGCATTCACGATTGTGAAGGACCGATGTTCTATCCTATCCTTCCCCAATTTCCCTCTATCTCTCGGTTTGTTTGCCTCTACCCTGTTTAGTGTCGACGTCCTCCTCTCCCAAGATCTCTTAACTGCCTTCAGTCCAAACCAGCCCGAAAAATCATATTTCTACTTGAAAGATGTTGGTTTTCAAATCTTGTGGATTTTATGCAATTTTAAGAAGTTATGGGTCTTTTCTGTAATTTTATTAGGTCCTTATCAACGTTAATTTGCAGTTTTCAAAAGTTTTGGGTCCTTTTCTGTAATTTTCTATAAAATAATTTGCATAGAAAATCAACAAAAATGTTATACATTTCATCCCAAAAATAAATCATTTAAGAAAATAAATAAAAAATGACCATTATACCCTTTTTAAACTTAGTGTCCTAGAAATCATACTTGATCCAAATTAATTACAATAAATGCATTTCAGTCGAAAAATCAAAATAAAATCCTCAAATATATCATGAATTAATGTATCAAAATATGGTAAGATTAGATGCATCCATTGGACGTTGAAGAGGATTAGTCCACACACAATTATGTTCTTTTTCTCACGCCATGTGTTACTTGACAGTTGTTAAACAACCGTTATTTGTCTTCGCACTCACGATGCTTGTTTCAAAAGAACAATTTAAGAACTGTTATTTTATTTTTTATTTCATGATGGTTGTTTTGTAAGAATTGAAATATATGTTCTTTTTTAACAATATATTTAAAATGATAAAAATGAAGAAACAGAATAGTGATAACTCTCTTGATGAATGGATGAGACCATCGGGCTAGTAAATCACGAGATGAGTAGCCAGGATTATTGCTAGGATCTTGGCCAATCCCATACTCATCAAATATGAGATTGGGCTTCCTGTTAATATTCGAGAGGTATCCAAAAAGCCTTCTCACGGTATTGTTAGTGTGTTTTGCATATCGCAACATTGCCTTTAGTTAAGGAAGCATAGGATGTGGAGGTAGGGGTGGAGGCGGTGGTGGCGGAGGTGGTGGAGGAAAAGTAGTAGGAGGTGGAGATTGGGGAGTAGGAGAAGGATGAGGTGGAAGATGACATTAAGGATTTCCTTGCAATTCTTTAGCACGGTGTTTGATCTTGGAGATTAAGAGAACAAAGAGGAGGACGTTGAAGATACATAGGAGAAACAAATGAAAATGCGGAGTTTAAATAAACATATGGAAGGTACAAAACAAAACCAGCATTGCACACATTGAAAGTTGAACAGGACCATTCTCATGCAATGGAGCGTAATAAAAGGCTACTTGGGTCTCGTGATGATCATCGGAGAATTGAACGAAGAGGCACCTAAAGTTAGCGCAGGGAAGATGAACGGTTTTGAAAGTTTTAATTAACCTTTATTAAGTTAGAAACATTAAATTTGTTAGTGTTATCAGTAAGAATACTTCATGATTATTAAGTTTTAATTAACACAGGGAGTATGAAAGGTTTGAAAAGTTTTAATTAAAGTTTATTAAGTTAGAACCATTAATTAACTATGAGTGTGTTACAACCAATACTTTATGGTTGTTAAATTAATAAACATGAAGTATTAACTTATTTTTTAACTATTAAATATTATTAAAAAAAATGGTGATGTTTTGTTATCTCCACCACTATGGTCTTCCTCCTTCTCATCCTCCTAATTCTCATCATCAGAGGAAGGAGATGAATAGTTTGACTCCAAGTCATATTCAATCTCATTGTGATTAAGTATGAGGTTCCACTTCATATTCAACTTGTTGGCGTACTCTATGAGATTCCTTGTGTGGCAATCAAGGCTTGCCAACATTTGCATCTAAGCCTCCGTTTCAGGAGGAGGCAGAGGAGGACAAGGTGATGGAGGAGGGAGTGAAGGTGGTTGGGGAGCTCCTTAAGATCTTAACATAATAAAGGAGAGAATAAGGAAACTGATAAAGAAAAGTAGTGAGAATAATAATGAATAAGTCAATTTAAATAAAGGTCTAACAAATGTTACAAAGGGTTATAACTTATGAATGTTTGACAATGTTATAAAAGGGTTATAACTTATCAACTAGTTCTTGGGGAAGATAGATTATTTGAAAGTGTTACATGATGATTGTTTTTAAAAATTGTTTGCTTATGTCTTCATTGATATATATATATAGTTGGAAAACAAATTGTTTGTAAGTGTTACATGACGATTATTTCGTAAGAATTATCATGTTTGTCACTAAATAAATGGCAATGATAAAATATGATTGTCATTTTTGTGTTTTCGCGATTCTGCTTCGTAGTACATAACGGTGTGTATAATTACCCATTAAGTTTTAACATTATATATTTTTGCATGACCTTTGCCTTGACATAATAATGTTTATTTAGTATAGTTGTTATTTATTAAGCGTTATATATGTGTGAACCTATAGTAGTATATATTATGTTTTGATTTTTAACATTACATTTAGTGCTTTCATTGAGTGTCTCTAGCTCTAATGAGAGACAGTACGAGAATGAAGGAGATGCAAGCTAAGATAAATAAACCGCACGTTTTCATTGAGTGTCTCTAGCATTTGCTTTTTTAAATATTAAAAAAAAAAAAAAAAAAATTTGTCGCGTTTTGAAAACATTACGTATCCTTCTGCCACCAAAAGAAGTTGTAGTCCTTCATAAAGCACTACAACTTCTTAGTTTATTTTTTAAAAATAATTATACACAAAAAAATGTACTTTTTTTGGCGCTTTCTTAAGAAAGGGCTACAGAATATTTTTTTAAAAAAAAAAAAAATTTTACATATAAATTTTTATAACTAAATCAACCGTAGCTTTACTTAAAAAATTTCTTGAATATCTCAATTAAATTATCATAAATATCTAACAAACTTGTCTTTTTAGTGAAATCAATCTATTTCAGTTTAACAATAAATTAAACAACAACTAACAATATGATTACACTTGTGAATATTAAATCAAATCACATACAAACTAGTAATACTATATACTCTCACTACCTTTTTAAGTAGGGTTAAGGTGCAAATATGCCAACGAATTATTATCTGAGGAGCATCTGGCACAAAAAAATAATTAGGGTACCAAATTGGCCAATGAACTATTAAAAAGTGAAAAAAAAAATACAATTTTGTGCAAATTCGCCAACGAACTATTATCCCGTCACTATCTTGGTGTCTCCGTCTTCCATTGATTGTCACAGTGTCGGCGACGTTGGTGTCTTCAAAGCTTCCATTGTTGCTAGGTGTTTCACTCACCTTCTTGAACTCATGCAGCGAAATCCACGACTTTCGACCAAGACGCCTTGCATCCGGGTTGCGTCCCTCCGATGCCACAGCAAGAACCGCCGCTTACGGCCTTTGTCGCATAGGTCCCATCTCTCGTTGGTGTTTGCTTTATCCAACAAGAAGGTTTAACCGCTTTTTCTCCAAGTGTCTCCGCCACTATCCTACACCAATGCCTCATATTTTAACGTAATTGTGATAGTCTTTTTTTTAATAGTTAGTTGGTACTTTTTTCACTTTTTAATAGTTCGTTAGCTAATTTGGTATCCTCAATTGTTTTTTTTTTTTGTGCTTATCGGAGGGTAATAGTTTGTTGGAATCTCGCACCTTAACCCTTTTAAGTATTCTCAAAATATAGAAGAAAAGCTAAATAAAACAACATACTTAATTAGTAATAAGAAAAATGAAGAAATATATATATATATATATATATACATGGATAAAAGTACACAATATCAAGGCTGAATGGAATATGCTGAAATATGACCATCACTTGAGTAAAGCTTTCTTAACTTGAGTAAAACATGTAGAAATCACTTCTGGAGGTACAACTCGAGTGATAATGAAGTATAACTTGAGAGAAGTTGATATGACTTCCATATAAGGCACTTTAACTTTTGATTAAGCCATTCTAGTTCTCATTTGATCACAAAGGCCTCCAATATCACATCTAAAAACTTGAATCTTGATTTTCCTATTATATCTTGTAAGTTCCTCTCTTTCTTCAATCTCTTCTCCTTTTCCTTTTTATCCTTCTTGATCATTCTCAATAATTAAACTCAATAACTCATTTCTTTTCTTGACTTCATCTTCTTTTATAAACATTTTTCTCTTAATATTTAGCATATATATTTAACATCATCAAAACTAATCATATCTAACGTTCTTTTAATATTAAACATCTATATTTGAAATTATCAAAACTAATCATATCTAACTTCACCAATCAGTTGTGCTCATACTCAAGTTTTTAAGCTAACCCAACGGAATGTACGAGGAGTTTTAGAAGACTATAATATCAAGTTCCTAGCTCTTGCTAATTGAACCGAAGAAATTCCAGAATCAGCTCCGTTGGATTATTATCTAGGAGGACTAAATATAATTTGAAGGGTGACATTCCGATCAACTACATGTTGAGTACGATGTCATTAACTCATTTATTTTTCAATATAGCTATGTTCCAGGGTTTTCGCATTCAAACCTTAGCCAACTATGGTCGGTTCGAGCAAATCTCTGGTTCCATATTTGTCTCAAACATCAGGGACCACTTCCACTAAAATGAGTGTGGAAAAAGTGAACTTGTTTCCCTAGCTTGTTGCCTAGACCTAAGGTGCCTCCAATTAAAAAAATGACACCAACTAAAAAGCAAATTCGTCAAGAAAAGGGTTTTTGCTATACATGTGATGAAACACCTCAAATTGTGGGATTAGAAGTTTAGCAGTAAGAGTGGGATAAATAGATTGTCAAGTCAATAATAGCTAAAAATCTTAAACTTATTATGAGAAAAAGCTTAAAATTATTATTAAAGATTATTTTTGGACTTAGAAAATTTAGATGGAAAAAAATTATGAAATGTTATTTTGAGGATCTAGAAACATTATGAGGGGATTAATTATGACAAGTTTGGTCTAAATAGTTTAAAGCTTTTTTTTCTGGATTTTAGGGCCTATTTTTCTGGAAATTTAAGGAAAAATAATTAGAACATAAATTTTGATTGAGGAGTTTTAGAATCAATATTTTTGGCCTAGAGAAGCTAATTGAGGAAGAAAAATGCTTATTGAAATTAATGATTAATTTCTAATACTTCTCCAATATTTGCAATTAAATAAGTAAAGGATCAAGTTACAAACAAATGCCTTGTAGGGGATCAAAAAGGATAAAATGTGATTATTTTGGATTGGGTCCACACTTCTCTTCTTATCGTATGGCAGCACTTCATTATATATATATATATATATATATATATTCAATGGAATCTTTGTGGCAGACACGTATTTACTTCCATATTCCACTACTTCATCCTTATTTGACAGCCATACTCCCTCACTTTAATATCTCATGTGGTCATATACCCAAATCTATTCAGCTTCATTATTCACCTTCTATTCGGACAGAACCATGCGATAGGAAAGACGAAGCCCATATCCCCTGAAATACGTTATTCTTCTTCGGCCCAACAAAAGAACCATTTCGACAGCAAAGAGGCAGCGCATATACTCCCTAAAGCTGTTAATTTTTTCGGCCCAACACCAGGGGGAAAAAAACAAGATTGAGAGACCGCGAAAGATGACGGATCCAGATTAGGTGCCTATTTTAAGGATAGGCAAATTTTGCCTATCTCATCCGGATGAGATTTAGGCGGCCCGGATTTGATTTTTTTACTTTCTATTTTCTTAAAAAAAATTATTTTAATGGATAGAAAATCTAAAATAAAAATAATCTCTTAACTAATATTTTCTTCAAAAATGATCTTTTTATTAAAAAATCACTATTTTTTAAAAAATCAATTCGGACCGTCCAGATCTCATCCGGACGGTCCGGATGAGATAGGCACCTAATCTGGATCCGAGAGATGACACCTGTTCAAGTATTTAATGGACAACTCAACCGAACCATGCAAAAGTCCCATACTCTGATCTGCGGAACTGGTTTCCCCGCCTGAGGATAGGCGGGGAGAACCTATCCATCCGGACCGTCAAATGGGATTTGGACGGTCCAGATTTTTTTTTTTTACTTTTGATTTTTTTCAAAAAAATTATTTTAATGGGTAAGAATCTAAAGTAAAAATAATCTCTTAATTAACATTTTTTTTAAAAAAATAATTTTTTCATTAAAAAATAACCAAACTAAAAATACTAAATCTAGACGATAGGATAGGCTCTCCCGCCTATCTTTTGGATAGGAACGGGAATCCAGTTCCCCTCGATCCGCTTACTTGATCGATCTAATTTTTTTTTACTTTTTTATTTTTATAAAAAAATAATTTTAATGGCTAAAGAACCTAAAATAAAATTAATCCCCGAACTAACATTTTTTCAAAAAATGATTTTTTTCATGCACATTTTTTTTTTTCAAAAAAAAAAAAAAAAAGATCCAAGCCGTGACGAGCTCCCCCTGCTTGTCTTTGGACAAGCTGGGAAACTAATTCCCTATTTCTTTGCATTTCAACAAGCATGGCAACAACCCATGCTCCATTTCTTCTCTCGTGTCTTCAACGTTACAGAACCCATGCTCCACCGGCTCTTCTTGAATTTAGCAGCACGCATATAAACATTCAGACAGAATCATACACCCTCATTTTTCTCATCTCATTCACTCATTTCTTTCGGCTATTCAAAAGAAAATAGAGGTGGAGAAAAATGCTGAGAGTGTGACATCAAGAGCACTGGAGAAGGAAAATAGAGGACGAGATGGTGAAGGCAAAAGAAGGTCTGAACGATGCACGCACTTGGATTCAATTACGGTGAGCTTTTTCCTTCTAGCTTCCATGGTTTTTGCACGTCGGGTTTTGAAGTTGGAAGTTTAAGTATGTTGGTGTTGCTTCTGCATGTTTTATTCTGAGCACCGAAACAAAAAACTTTGAAAGCTTTTCATGGGAGTTGAAACAGAGTGTGTTTCTTAAGTTGTGGTGTGTGTTGGGGAGGGGGGGGGGGGATAAAGTTGTTTCTAAATATGTTAAATCTACGAATTATAGGAGATGTCTTTATGTGATTTTATCTTGAGTTATTGCCTCTAGTCTTAGTACATCGAAATAGAGGGTCTGATGATTAGGAATATTAGGAGCAAACTTTATAATAAGAAAAGAAGGACAGCTTAAATGTTGAAACCATGATAACTGTAAGTTTCATTTGGTGGTTAAAGATTGATTATTGATATATTGAGTAAGAAAAGTGATTTTTGAACTTGTCCAATCTATAAAGAGGCATTATGTTTACAAATAAACAAATGGTCAAATAAATAGATGCATATGAGAGTGGTAAAATGATGGATTTAAGGATAAGTATAAAGCTGGTAATTTTTTAGAACCTAGAGAGGCATTGTGCATGTGTTTGGGTGTCAAAGAGTTCCTAAATGAGGATTGAATCAGTGTTTTGAAGATTGACTTTAGAATAATTGAGATTTAGAAACATAGATAATTGAGTGACAAGTGTGATTGAAGGATGTTTTGGTACTTAAGGATTTTTAAAATCAGTAGGTAAATTCCATTAGAGGTTGATATATGAATTTTAAAATTTATAGGAATTGGTAATTTCTAGAGCTCAAGAGAAAAGCGAACAAAAAGGGATTTTCATAAAAGTATAGTTTTAGAAGGAGTAACAAAGTGAGTGAATAACATCCCTAATTTTTATAAATGATATTCTTATTGTTGAACTTTTAGGTTTATTTCCATACTTTAAAGTATGATTTTGTGAAGGAATATTTGTTGATAGTATATGAGTAAAGAATAGTGATTTCGTTTGTTATTATGTATTTTCTTCCATTTGTTTCAAAGCATAATTCATGCTTAGACAGTTAAATGAAAATAAGACTTTTGAGATATTTTTCATAAATTTTATATTAAAATGATCTTGGATTTTGGAATATTTATAAGTTAGAATTTATTATTTGAAATGGAATTCTTTTATGTGAGTTCTTAATGTTTTAAAAGGATTTTATCAAAAGATTGAATTTGAAGGAAAGTTTTGAAATATTGTTTGTGAAAGTTCATACCGAGGGATTTGATTATGAAGTATGAGATAAAGTTGTTATTATCTTGAAAGAAGAATTTTTATTACTTTGCTAAATTGATCCCAAGCATGCTTAAAAATGTTTTGGAGAGGACTAAAACGTAACGAGCGGTTATTAACAACAAGATCTTGTTAGTTCTTAGTGCATCATGGTTAACCTCAAACTCGCTTGATATTCATGGGATTTGTTCGCATGCTTGTTTCATGGACTCGTGTGTCCATGCTTGTTTCATGGCCTTAAGTCATGCTTGGTTAGTTATCCTCATGGACTGTGTGTCCATGCTTGTTTCATGGCCTTGAGTCATACTTGGTTAGTTACCCTCATGGACTATGTGGTCATGCTTGTCATTCGTTCTGTAAGAAGTTTTACAGAAAGATGTGGTTTTGAGAATTATGGTTAAAATTGATTATGTTTAATCAAAGGTTTTATTACGGACTTGAAATTATTTTAATAACGATATTTTATATAAAATTCTATTTTATTCTTGATTGTATGGTTTAGAAATTGAGATTTATTATTATATTGTTATTGTCAAAAGATAAAGATGTTTAAATTATTTTGCTTTTGCAATTTATTAAATTATAATAATAGGATGCTATTCATCGGAAAAAATTGTTTGGATCATATAGTATTGTTGTTCGTGTACCTCCTATGGAACAATAAAGAGTCTCCTTAAGGGTATAAAGTTCATTGATCCATCTGGTAGTGTTATTAGTTGATGTAATCGTAGCCTTAGACTTTGTTATTAATATTTAAAGTTATATGCTCCATGTAATTTATAGGTAGGATCCATGTATTTTGGAACATATGTTTATAAGTTTAAGGCTTAAAGAATGTGAGTCCACTCATATTTTGTGCCGGTCATCCCTTTAGGTTTCGGGGCGTGACATGTGAAGCCAAGTTTTCACTAGGTTGATGAAATTATCAAAGAGCCTAATATAGAGTTGCATCACCTATCCCTCAACACTCTTCGTGGAACTCATGGACATGCTACAATTTGCTTCAATGGCAACATACGTGGAATCTATGTACACATTTTGCTTCATTGAGGAAGTTCGGATAACTTTATACATCCCCGTATGGTGCAACTTTAAAAATTGTAGGTTGAACCCACCACTACACTAATCCTTTGAAGTGCTGAATTGGTTAAGATTTCCCTATCCAAATGGGTGGATATGCTCTTCTCCTCACTTTAATTTTTCTAATGGTCACTAGTATTGATGTAGTTATTGGTGCAGATTGCTTAGAAACACTGGTTCTCCATGTTGCCAATTCCAACACCACTATAGTTAGATTTTTAAAGGATGATTAGTTTATGACACTGAAAGGATTTAGAGGACCCCTTCTGTTTCAAGCTCAATTCCACTATTTAATTTAGAGTAAATACCCTTTCTAGTCCCTCGACAAAAAACGTGACCCCATTTTGGTCCCTTATAAAAAAAAATCATTTTTAGTCTAAAAAAAGGACGAATATGGGTCGATTGGTTGACATTTTGATCTCTCACAAATTTCCAAAAGGTCATTTTTAGTCAAGGACTAATAAGGGTCGATTTTTTTTGTAAGAGGCCAAAATGGAGTCCGTGTTTTTTGTCAAGGACCAAAAAGGGTATTTGCTTTTTAATTTACATTCACCAAATGGATGCTATTATTGAATTTTGTTTGGTGAAGAGGGTTCCTTCAAAACAAATAAAGCAAGCTGTGGAAGAATGGACACTAGAAGACTTGACTCAAATCTTGTAGCAATTTGAATAAATATTTGATATTCCATAATAATTAACTCCTATGTGTGGACATGAACACAAAATCAAACTCATACCAAGTTTAAATCCTATAAAATTATGACCCTACCTACCTGTATTCAATGAGCCAAAAATCAGAGATAGAGAAATTGGTGACAGAATTGTTAGACAAAGGATTGATTCAGCCTAGTTCCAGTCCTTTTTCAGCTCTTGTAATTTTGGTATAGAAGAAATACGACACATGGTGGTTTTGAGTCGATTATCGAGTGCTTAATGCCGTCACATTCAAGGATGCTTTTCCGATGCTGACAATTGTTATAAAAATTACATTACTCTATTTTTAATCCTAAGTTGGACCTCCAATCATGTTACCATCAACTTCTAATGAGAGAAACAAATAGGCAAAAAGCGGCGTTTAGGACGCATTGAGGATTGTATGAGAGTCTTTTGATGCCCTTGGCATTAACAAACAGTCTGGAAACTTTTCAGGCTCTGATGAATAATATTTTTTAACCTTTCCTTAGACAATTCATACTAATTTTTTTGTCATGATATATTGATCTACAATGCATTACGAGATTCTCACCTTTAACACATTTTTGTGGTCTTTGACCTTTTACAGCGACAGCGACTATTTACAAAGAAGATGAAGTGCTTATTTAAGGTAGGTTTAGTATTTTGTAGCGGTTTCACATAAAGCGCTACAAATGTTTAAGCTTTGTAGCAGTTTGGTCATAAAACCACTACAAAAGTCACGCCTTTAGAGCCACACCGCATCCATAAAGTAAACCATACAAGGTTTGAGTTATCGCTACTTAAGTTTCATTCTCTCACGCTCTCTTACGACATTTAGCTGCAATATTATTTATGGACTCTGAAGCACCGACACGCATATTCTGACGGTGTCCGACACCGACACTCGTCCGACACACATGTCGGACGTGGTCAACGTCGTTCGACATGTTGACCGGTCCGACACGCATCTTTGACCGTGTCGGACACGGTCAAGGGGCATTTCGGGAATAAATAAATAAAAACGGAAGAAACAGAGATATCGAGATGCGATTGAGATTTGTTCGGAAGAGGGGATATTGAGATTTGATCAAGATTTGTTCAGAAAAAAGATATAAAGATCAAGTCACCACATCTAGGTTATTTTCCTGTGAGATTCTCAGAAGAACCTTTCGACTTTCGACCTTCATTGCCATTGTCTCGTTCTAAACTTGAGCTCCGCCCTTTGTCGAATCGCCGTCGTTCTCTCCTCAGATCAGAACTTGAGCTTCCTTTCGTTGGATAGCCTTCGATCCATGCCAATAGGTACGGAACTTGAGAGTTGAGACTAGTGTGAACTGTGAATCGTCTTTGAAACTGAAACTCACTATCTGACTTTCTCTTTTTTTTATGGTGTTAATATATGTGTGTTGCAGGTCCATTAGGTTGCTTTATTATATGTGTGGTGCTCTGCATCTTGAAAACTGTGAAACTGACCATCTGACTCTCTTACTTTTTTATTGCGTCTGAATATGCGTGTTAAAGCAATATAATATAATTTAAGACTTTAACTTTTGCTTTGTTTTTTGTTTAGAACTACTAAAGATCATCAAAACTTATTGGTGTCCGAAAATTCCTCCTTAAATCTCCATATTCATTTATAAAAGAACTACTTGTTTAGTCTCTTAGGGGGCACCTGCTTAATGTGAATTATACTTAAAAATATATATTTAATATCAAAACATGTCCTAACGTGTCGAAATTTAGATTTTTTAAAGATTCACGTGTCAGAGTATCATGTCGTGTTGTGTCTCGTGTCGTGTGTCAGTATCGGTGCAACATAGGTTATGGATTCTAGGAGACATATAAGGAAATGGAAAAAGGTGGTACATGGTAGAGTGTTAAGAGGGGCAATAGTAAATGGGGCCATGATAGGTGCCGTGGAGAAGAGCATGGGGGTAGAAATGTTCCTCTGCTACCTCAAGTGGGGATCCAAATAGATCAGCTCTTCTCAAAGGAGCCAATCCTATAATAGATGACCCCATAGTCGAGAGACCTTAAAAGGAAATATTATATAAAGGGACGTACAGCTATCCCTTAGAAACTGTGAGGAAAATGTTGAGGTAGACATCAAATTTCCCATAGATGAGGCAAAGCAGTTTCTGGATCAAGAGGATAAGCAAAACCAAGGGAACCCTCGACCATCGTCTTCATGCTTCAATTGTCTAACCGCTCTGATTGTTTATCCCCTAGTTTTCAATTTTTTTTTTTTTTTTGAAAAAATGGTTATTTATTTGTAGCAGTTTTCTAACTTCTAATATTATGACATAAATTTCAAAGTAGGTTTGTAGCACTTTCACTACTGCTACAAAATTGGATAAAATTTTAAAAAGGTGACAGTATTTTTTCCAAAAAAATGGTGGCAACATTTTATAGTGGTTACCTAACCGCTACACACTAATTTGAAACATTTGACACATTTTTAAAAATTTCATCCAATTTCATAACGGTAAATAAAGCGCTACAAAATTTTTCTTGATGTATTTAGTAGCGGTTAGCTAACTTTGCTACCAATGTGGTTAAGTTCATATTGTAGCGATTCTTGAACCACTACAAAGTCTTCACATATGCGTCATCCCGGTCTCATCTCATAGAGGTGGCGACAAACCACTACAGTTATAGTAGAAGTTAAATTAAATGTAGTAGCAGTTTAGGAAACTGCAACAAAGTCACTTGCAACAGTGTGTTTTGTAGCGATTTTGCCAACCGCTACTAATGTCGTTTGTAGTGGTTAAAATCGCTATAAATAAGCCATTTTAACGCTACAAAGTGTCTTTTTTTTGTAGTGTCTAGAGTAGGAAGTCTCTTTTAGATCTCTAGAGTAAAGGTTAGTTGTTAATCACCTTTAAATGAGGGATGCTCATTGTCAAACCCAAGTGGTTATAGTTTGTATGAGCTTATTGCTCTTATATGGTTAATACAAGATTCTTTATGTTCTCTATTATGGTTCTCTAATTAAATTTGTTAACATAGTATCCGAGAAGGCTGGTTTTAGGCTAATGATATATGTAAGCACTTCTTGATTCCTGGGTCTCAACCCAACAAAGATTCTCACTTCTAACGCTGTGTTTTGAGGATTGCTTGAGCAATCCCTAGCTTCTTGTTTGGCTTCCGTTCAAGCTTCGTTACCAGATTAATGTACGTATTTGCTAATTTAAAGTCGACTTTCAGATTAGAGCCAGAGAGTTGTACTTGTTGTTTCTAGATCTACTTATGTTTCTTCTTCAACACAATGTTTGTTGTCCAACATTGCATGATTTCTTCGTCAAAGCATGCCGGTCATCTTAAGTCTTGTTTTGCTAAAGACCTCCAATTGTCATCGAGTTCGTATATCTTTCAACAAGTTGACATGTGAAAACTTGAATCTATCTCTAGTGTTGTTCTCATTCTTTTCTGATTAAAATCAATCTTGAAGTTGTGGTATTCTCTTGTATACGTCTTTGTTTCAAGAATATGTGGGTTATCAAGAATGTTAGGAGGTCTTTGGTAGGAGGATATTGAGGATTTCAAGTTCAAGTTTGATCATTGCAAAGATTTGCTATAATGGCTTTCAGGAGGAGATTTGATTTTCCATTGGATTCAACTCTTTATCTGCCATTGGTTAACATTTCGTTGAAAGCTCTACTATAGGTTTACTACGGGTCACCACTGGGGGTTATTTTTTTGAATGAGATAATGCTTGAGAAAGATTATTTTATTTAAGAAATTGGATAAAATCATATCAAACTTGAAGTTCGGGCATCAGATGGACGATTTGTTAATAGAAAAGAGATCTATTTATTAACCTAGCATTGTCATTATAAGTTTGGCACTTGAAGACTATTTTCATTATCTTATTGCAAGAGATGAAATGAGATTTGAAAATGTATGTTGATTTTGACTTGAGAGAGTGTAATCGATTAGCTTTGAATCTTAGACAAACACATATCTTCTTTGATCGCTAATCTGAGGGTGAATTAACTAAGTTCATGAAATAAGAAGGGAATAGAAAATCCTAGGTCATTAATACTCGTGAAATAAAGTTCATTTTGTTTGCATTATTTCCTTTGAATACTTAAAACTAAACAAAATTGAATCTACTCAACCTAATTAAGAATAAGATTGCCATAGCTAGCTTGTTTTTGCCTTTGTCATCATGGGACGATACTTTTTATACTATTTGCGACCTATAAGCTTGCATCACCACTTGGTTGTTTTGTTGACTGAGATAATGCTTGAGAAAGATTATTTTATTTAAGAACTTAGATAAAATCATATTAGACTTGAAGTTCGGTCATCAGATGAATGGTTTCTTAATAGAAGAGAGATCTGTCTATTAACATTGTATTGTCATTGTAAGATTGCACTTAAAGACTATTTTCACTATCTTATTGCAAGAGATGAAATGAGATTTGAAAATATATGTTGATTTTCCTCGAGAGTGTAATTGATTAGCTTTGAATCTTAGACAAACACATATCTTCTTTGATCGCTAATCAGGGTGAATTAACTAGGTTCATGAAATAAGAAGATAATAGAAAGTCCTAGGTCATTAATACTCGTTGAAGTCAATTTTGTTCGTATTATTTCCTTTGAATTCTTAAAACTAAACAAAATTGAATATACTCAACCGAATTAAGAATACAATTGCCATAACTAGCTTTTTTTTTTTTTTTTTTTTTTTTTTTGCCTTTGTCCTTGTAGGACGATACATTTTCTACTATTTGTGACCCGTATACTTGCAGTTAAGTGATTAAACTATACGGCAAACACCTAGCATAGTTTATTGAAAGATTTTTTCATTAATTATAAACACGAGATTGAATATTTTCAATGTAGATTGAAACTCAATCTTGACTGAAGAGAGCTTAGTTTATGATTTTAAAACTTTTAACTAGCATATAGACTCATTTAATTAACATAAGTACATGACTGCATAGTTTCATGAAATATGATGGAGAAGAAGTAATCTTAAGGTTTTAACCTCTTCAAGTTAAACACAATTTTTCAATTTCCTTTACTTTTCTTTATTGCTTTACATAAAAATCTTAATAAACTTCATCAATGTCAAATGATTTCATTCAACCTAGTTAAGAACATGATTACACTAATTAGCTCACTTTCTTCATAGTCCTTGTAAACGACACTCTTTTCAATACTATGTTCACTACTACAAATTTGAGCATTTATAACACCAAATACATAACAATTACAGCTAAAAAAATCATGCATGTCAAGGAGAATGTTGCTCAAAGATATATAACACATAAATGTGATGGTTAATTATGCATACCGTCATGTATTGCAAGGAAAAATTTGTGAAAACACATAATAACAGTTGTAATTAATAACTACAATTATTTAGTGACAAAAGTGATGGTTCTTTTCAAAACAACCACCATATAACACTTACAAACGATTTGACTTCTAACCTCTTATATCAACGAGGATAAAACATAACCGTCTTTAGAAAAATTGTCATCTAACACTTTCAAACGACCTATCTTCCCCAATATCAGTTCTTTGGTCATAATTCATAACATCATCGAACCTTCATAAGTCATAACCCTCTGTAACATCTATTAAACCTGTATTTAAACTCACCTATTCTTTGTGAATCTTATTACTTTTCTTTATTGGCCTCTTCTCTCCATAATGTTAACATTCCAAGGAGCTCCTCTGTCACCACCACCACTACCTCCTCCTCCTCCTCCTAAAAAATAGAGGCTATGATGTAGCTGTTGGTCGCCTTGACCACCACACAAGCGTCTCACGGCATACACCAATAAGCAGTTAAACCTCATACTTCATCACAATAAGGTTGAATATGACTTGCAGTCCTTTATTTCCTTCCTTCAATAATGAGAATGAGGAGGAGGAGGATGATGACGATAGTGGTGGTGATGACTAAACACCACTATTGTATTCTTAAAATATTTTTACAAAAATAAGTTAGAAAAACAACTTCATAATTCGTAGTTATTGATTAATAATTGTAAAGTGTTCTTTTTCCGTGGTTTCAAAAAACCAACATACTTAATGATTCTAACCTAATAAACATAAATTAAAGCTTTATAAACCCTTCCTCTTCCCCATGTTGATTGGGTCTGGGTGCCTCCTCATTACCTAATGACCATTAAGAGAACAAAGTACCCTTTCATTACCTCATGTTCAACTTCCAGTGTGATAGTTCTTTTATGTCCCTTTCAAGTTCCAAACGTCTATTTAAATTTCTCATTTTGATTTGTTTTTCCTATATTTTCTTTATCGTCATCCTTTTTTTGTTCTCTTAATCAAAAAGATGAAATGCCATGCAGAAAAATTGCTAGAAAGCTCTCATCGTCACCTCCACTTCCTCCCCCCAATCCTCAACCTCCTACATATCTTCCCTAACATTAGCTAATGATGCCTCCTTCTCCTCCTTCACCTCCACATCGTATGCTTCCACAATTGGAGGCAATGTTGTGGCATATAGAACACACTGACCATCCGCGAGAAGCTTTCTTTATACTTTGGTGCAAGTAGCCTGATGAACTTGCCACTATTTTGTTTTTTATGTTTTATCATTTTAAATGTACAATTGTAAGAAAATATAGAATATTTCTCACAATTATTAGAAAACAACCATTATGAAATATAATAGATAACAATTTGTTAATTGTTCTTTTGAAACAACCATCATGAATTCATAGATAAATAATGGTGTTTATAAAACAACCATCATAAAACTTATGGCATAGGAAAAAAACATATATAATTGCAGGATTATTTTCTTTCAACTTTCATCACACGCCTTACTTCCAATCTATTTAAAATCCTCATTTTTATATGTTTTCTTCACCCTTTTCATCTGTTCTCCTCATTATCATGGTGAGCGATACGGCGAAGAAAGATAAAGAATTGAAGTCCCAAGCCTCCTCCTCCTTCTCCTCCTTGTACTACTTTTGAACACACAAGATCTACCTACTTTTCTTCCTTCTCCTACCCAACCTCCATGCCTTCTCCTTGTGCTCCTCCTTCCCAACCTACTCGTCTTCCACATTGCCTACTTTGCTTCCTCCTTCTCCACCCTTGTCATTATAATAACATACCTTATGGTTGTTATTAAAGAACTATAATAAACCCTTCCTTCTCCCACCAAACCTCCACACTCTCCTTGTACTCTTCTTTCCTAACCTGCTCCTCCTCCACAGAAAAAGGACTTTTAAATTTTACAGTCTCACGCCTTGTCATCGAATTTGAATTATTTTGTTTTCACTTAGTAAAGTGAAAACTCGAGTTTCCCAACCCAAGAGCATTACAAGTTTTCAAAGTTTTCATGATAAAATGAAAACTCTTTATCTCCAAGAGTTTTGATTTCAAAACGAGTTTTGTTGCTCACTTTATCTGAATGTTTACTCAAGTTTTGTTTTGAAACTCTACATATTATTTTCATTAACAATCCAAAACTCGAGTTTGGTTTTGCAGTTTTGAGATTCATTTAAACTTTGGTACGGCTTTGCTCGTCTTTTCATATGATTCAAATTACTCCTTTGAGGATGAAGGGTTGGTTTTATTTATTTCCTTTTTCTAGTTTTATATATATAACTATATTAATGTAATGCCTCAAACATATATAAAAAGTCATTATAATAACATACCTTATGGTTGTTATTAAAGAACTATAATAAACATACCTCTCAGTAAATTAATTAAAATAATCATTAAAAAGGTAAAAAGATAATTAGCGTTTCTTACCAACTAACTGCTATGTAAGACCTTAAACACTATAAATTTGTTAATAACATGCGCCACGGTTTATTGAATACAATTGTTATAAAAATAAAACTATTAGCGATTCTTACCAACTAACCATTATGTAAGACCTTAAAATCTATAATGGGAGTTTGTTTATAAAACATCCAATCAATTTGACATTTGAAAACTTTCACACTCGATCAAAAGCTTTAGATCTTTTAGCTAAGAAAGGCCCGTTCAACATTAGAGTTTTCTTTCTTTAATTTCCTGCTTGGTTGATAAAAGGTTCATAGTTTTTCTTTAACTTTTGAGAAAAGCTACATCATTAATGGGTTCACCTTTTACACCAAATAGCAAGATAATTGAAGCAAAATGCAAAATATGACTTTATAGTGTAACATATTAACTTACTTTTAGCTTAGCACCATGCATGTATCGTTAAATATGATATCTAAAGATAGAAATTATATCTATGCAAAGATGTTATACTTTGGGATGATTGAGGACATCATGAGTTTGCTTAAGTTGGATTATATTAGCTTATGCAAAGATGGTCGGGGGTGATTGAGGACCATTGGATTATATTGGCTTGTTCCCAAGTGGGTTGACAATAATCACGACTTGAGAATTGATAACTTAATTAGGCTTGATATAATTGAATTTGAACAATGAAGGGTATAAAGAAGAGACTTTCATTTTGACTTCTCAATATAAATAAGTGTTTTACGTCCGTGACCATTTTAAACATGGATGGTCTATTGTTTTGTTGACAAATAAAGTGATTGATGAGGAGTGGGTGATGGAGTTGAGGATGCTCCATTCAATGGGATGTCACTTGAACCATTAAATTGAAGAAGATGCTTTGTACATTATACACAATCATAATAAAGGCATTTAGGTTTCAAAGATGGAAAAATTATTACTTTACAAGAAGATAAGAATTCAAGGTAAAAAATTAACTTACAAAAATCTAAGACGAGAAAAAGAAAAAGAGGAACTTAATTTATGTTTTTTGACTGTGTATTGTTGTTTTCCTGTTGCTAGCAGAGTTAATTTCTGTGTTTTTATGGATGGTCTATTGTATTGTAGATTGTTTATGTCTTATGAAAGCAAGTGGAAATCAATAACGGTACTCCTTATTTTTTTAAAAAATGTTGCAGATATTTAATAGTTATTAGCTAGAAACTATAATATATATTTTGAAATTACCTAACGGTTTCTTAAAATAACCATTATATATGTAATAATGGAGCACTATATTACAAATGTTATATTTTGCCTCTTTAGGTTAAATGTAAACCCCAACCTACCAACCTCATAACCCCCTAGTTCTATAAAGTTAAACTTTCCTCTCTATTTAAACGTCTCAACCCACCAACCTCATAACCCCATTACTCCAATTATCGACCATCATTTTTAGTCAAACCACACCATCCATAAAGCCTTCTCCATGTTTCTTAGCGATAGCTTCTCGAGTTTACACGTAAGCCTTAACATGTAATTTTGTTCATTAATTGCATTTTTGTTCTTCAACCTTAACTGGTTGCATTTCTTTGCATGGTTTATTCTAACCATATGGAGGTATGACTTCCCTTCTCCATTATTATTTACTTTGCGTTTTGTAGCTAGGTTTTTTTTACCTAAGTTGTGCTCATGTTTTTTTTTTTTTGGAAAAATCTCTAATCGAAGGTTCCTCTCCGTTATAAGAAATAGTTAAAGATTTACAAAAATATCACTATGTTGAGTTTGTGGTAGATAGCCCCAAGTAGTGTACAATTGTTATAGGCCACATATATAACTTACATGGGGAGAACATGATTCACAATTGTCTCTATAGGCCACAAGTATAACCTATATAGGGATAACACTATCCACAACTTGTCTCTCCCTTAGAATCATGTTAGCTTAGAGAGCTAAAGGCCACCATCGATCCAAATGAGCTATTCCAGTGTCCTCTATATAACGCTTGTATGAGGAGTTGTGCTTGTGTTATGTGCTTAAACTTATTGTTTGGCTTGACCACCTTATTGTCATATCATCTATGACAAAAAAAAAGTGTTGTGGGTGTGCACACACACACATTTGTATGTATTAGATTGAGTTTCTGCTTTATGTAACACCTCAAATTGAACAATTAAATACTTGAAAAAAGTATTTGAAATATCTCTAAAATATTTACAATGTCAAAACAAATTTTGAAAATATTTCAGAGTTGATAAAATACGGAAGTTTTATGGTCATGATAAATAAAAATAACTTAACATGAGCTCTAGGAATACAAAAGATTCTTTAAGACTCACTCCATATATGTCTTCCCTTACTCCCTAATAATCTCTTGAAAAAATAAATATAATAACCATAAGATCTAAATATCTTTGTAACCAATGGCTATTCAAAAATATATATGCAAATAAAGATTGTCAACATACGAGTTTCAAAATCAAGTTCAACTCACAATAATTTATTAATATTATCAACATAAAACCTTTCAAAAACTAGTTCTTGATTTGGTTATCAAAATACCCTCCCAAAAAAGGGTTAAAATGATTGAACATCCATTCATTTTCTAATTATCATTCACAAGAGATTTCACAAAACATATCTCAAACATGTTACAAAAATAATTATACAAAAGCTTTATCATTTAAATCATAAATCACATATATAACATGCCAAATAAATGATTGATACATAGACCATCCTTATTACTGGAGTCATAGACGAACATATAGTCTAACAGAAAGATTCATTTAATCGGATTGTCCCAAGGTCACTAGTTCTTGAGATGCACCCTGCCAAAGGTGCAGAGCTCAAGTCTAGACTAAGACTCCCCTCCTTAAAAAAACATAACTATGGAGGTGTCACATGTCCCCAACTCCAATCCCGACCAAAGAAAAATATGGAAGAAGTAGCCCTGACAAGTACTATCTACTGTGCACCGAGTGATGACATAACATATGGTGAGAGATCTCATTATATAAATTTCTCCTTACTCCAACCCATTACAACTCCACAACCATCCATATGCATCCATGACAATCACAATATTGGTACGTATATACAAGTTCTAAATCATGAGTATAGTTCCAAATAGGATTTATCAAATAATTCATCCTCAATCATCTTTAAGATAACAAATAACATCATCTAAAACATATAGCCTTATTTTAAAATCATTTATAATAAACAATATTTTCATCATAACACAAAAGCATGCTTAAAAAAGTCTCCAAAATAAATAACCATGAGTTATAATACACACAAGTATACTTGAATAGTTTCTCATCTCAACAATATAATTTTAGTCAAATATATAATTCCAAATTAAGCCCTCCATAGGCACAACAAATCTTAAAACAATTTAATACACAAACACACACACACACACACACACACACATATATATATATATATATATATTATATAATTCCAAATTAAGCCCTCCATAGGCACAACAAACCCAAAACAATTTATTATATACATGTACATATATGTATGTATGTATGTATGTATGTATGTAGACACACACACACACACACATGTGTGTGTGTGTGTACATAGATACATACACACACACACACAGTGTGTGTGTGTGTGTGTGCGCATTTGTGTTTATGTAGTTGACAAGTAGATAAAAGAATAATTAGTATTACCTCTACCGCAAGTTTATTTTACCCCTACTTAAACGCTTCCAATTTGCTAACAACAAATAATTTCCACCATTGGCTCTCCTTCTCTATCCCTCCCTCTTTCTCTCACCCTCCTCTACTCGGTGTGTGTGTGTGGTGGAGTGTATGTAGAGTCAGGAAATTAGGCCGAGCCCTTCGGGTTGACTCTTTTAAGCCCTGACCCTTCAAAGGCTGAACTTGAAAATTATAGGAGCTTAATAAAATAAACCCTATAGGGCTGGCCTGTATTTTGTATTTGTTATAGAGTTATTTATTTATTTAAGTACAAATACACAAATACATAATAACTATACTCTAATTTTATTATTTGGTTTATTATTTGTTGCAGATAAAAATTATAGATGTGTTTATGATGCAGGAGAAGAAATTCATGATATTCTTACTCACGAACCAGGGTCTACTCAAAGCGAAGCACAATCAAATGTCATTGAAATTGATAATAGTGATGAAGATGACGACAATAATAGTCATCGTACTAATGTCGTTTAGTGGTATGCTTCTTATGTTTTATGTGAGTTATTTGTGAATGTAGTTTGCTTTTGATTATAAATTAGCTAGTAACTATGTTTATTTGTTGGATGATTCGTGTTATTTTGATATTAATGTTGACAACATTTATTTGATAAATTAAAAATTTATTTGTTGTAATTTACTAATTATATTTCTTTAAAAAATGAAGGACAAGTAGTTAAAATTTGGAATAGTAACTTTTCGACCATGATGCTCTCGGGCCGGGTTTTGAAAAACATACTCACCCTAATTCCCAGCTATAAGTGCATGTGGTTGTGTATTTATAATTGGGTAGTGGATACTTGGATGTGATTTTCCCCTTTCCAATTGTACATCGCAACCACCTCACCCACGGATTCCCACTGATTGATATATTATAATAATATAATAATATTTTCCTCACCCACGGATTCCCACTGATTGATATATTATAATAATATAATATATTATTTTAATATAATATATTATTTTAATATAATAATATTTTTTTAAGAAGATAAAGGCTGCGGAAGAAATTAGGGAAGTTATAAAAACATGTGGGCCCCATATTATATAATTTTAAAATTCATTTATCTTTTATAATATATACAAAAACTCTTAATTTTACACTTTTAGATCTTCTCAAAACCTCATATTACTTGATAAATCGTATGATCATAATAGCACTTAATTACTATAAATAAAAATTGGTATGTTACACTTTAACTTTGCTTGTTGGATTTGACTATATAATATAACAGAAGCTTGCACATCCCAAATTTCATGGCTATATTCAATGTGTGAGCTTCTGTATTATAAAATTTTGTATACAATTTTGTTTTGCATGCATGTATAGGCTAAAGGAGAATCTGCATATTTTTTTTAAAAAAAAAAAAAAAATCTTCAAAAGTTAATGGTTATAAAATAAGAAGCGTTATATATTTATACACTAAATATGACAATTGTTTCATTAAACCCATTAGCTTTCGTAACAAAAAAAAATTGTGGTTGTTATATAGCGACCATTATGTATGCTAAACTTTTATATAACGGTTATTTTGAAAGCACCATTATGTATGTTACAAAGTTTTACAATGGTTGTTTACTTGAGACCGTTATTTATTATAACAACATTACGCACAAAATAGCCTCACAACATGTCAATATATAATAAGTGTTATAATAGAATTGTTATAATAGATACAAAATAAATCACGGTTCTAAACCATAATGTATATGCGTCAAGTCATAGTGCTGCAAAAACAACAGTTCGTAACCGTTATGTATGGCAATTAATAACAATTATATATCACGATTTTTATAGTAGTGATTATTACTTGCAACCTGTTGCTTGTAGTAAGAAAATGGTGAACGGGGTAATTTAAGATGTACAATGGCACCTACAACAATCATATTTCTTGAGCTGGAAGATTTTTTTTTTTGGGTCAAGGTGCATCTAACATCCTAAAATATTTTTCATATGCATTCAGTGCCTTAAAGTATTTTATAGTACACTCAACACCCAGAAGTATTTTTTAGCAGCATCCTTTACCCTAAGATGCTTTTTTTTCTTTCCAATTTTGCATTTAACAATTTAGATAATTTAGAATGTTTGATACAATTGAAAAAATATTTTATGGTGTTAGATGCACCAAAAAAATAGTTTATGATAATATTAGACGCACTTGAAAAATACTTCACGGTGTTGGGTACACTATAAAAAATATTTCAAAATATTGGGTACACCATAAAATATTTAAGGCACTAGATACACCTGAAAATATACTTCGAAGTGCTAGATGCACCTTAACCCTTTATTTTTTGCCCAACTAATATCTGAAACATACAGGAGCAACTGGAAGGCACTTGAGTACATAGGGTGACACATTGACTTGGTCAATGTATATATGAGCATCATATATTAAATTCAATCGAATGGCAACCATAAGAGAAAACTACTGCTGCCGCGTACTCCGTCTAGTTTGGTTTGTTTTAAGAGCAGGGTCAACAAATAAAATTTATTTAGGCCGTATTATGTTTATTGAGTTGCTTTCGTCCAGCAAAACGACTTATAAAGTAATGTTTTTATCAACGACTAATTAGGACTTACTCTTTCCCCCATTCCATGCTCATCTTTTATATACTTATTATGTGCTCATCTCCAAATAAAAGGGGCTTTTTTTAATTAATTATTTTTTTTTTTTTTTTAGAAAATACTCCATACACTAAAAATTAATTACTAAAACTAATTAATTTTAGATATTGGGTATAAAATATATTTTCGGCTGCAGCACTCAATTTAATCTAAATAAACAAAAATACATTAAAAAAATTTAGAAAAAAAATGTCCCCACCCTAATATTAGAGAGATGAACACGTAATGAGCATATAAAAGATGAGCATGGGCAGGGTTTCCATTCCATCCTCATCTTCCACCCATGGGATGGCCCTACTTCAGAAAAGTGTGGATGAGAACCAAAAGGGTGAGGTATTTCAGAGGAATAATCAAACCTTTGAAGGTTCATTACAAATGTGCAATAATCGAGCTTCAAGAAAATCCAACGCAGATTTCTAAATATCTCTTGAAACTTGATTCCATAATGTAGAATCTGCAATAAGCTATAAGAGTTGGTCCTTCTTATCAAATATATTTCTCACGTTCCCTTTAGGCCATTTTGTAAACTTTTTGGTTTTCTTAAAAGAATGTCACGCCTCCAGTTCAAAATGTAAAACCTCGTTCATTAGTAAATTTTGGTACTAAATGTAAGAGTTTTTTTTTTTTCATTTAATCTCTTATGATAAAGGCACAAAAATACTAATGAACTTTTATTAAAAGTGCATCTAACACCATATACTTTTCAAATGTGAAAAAATAGCCACGAACATTTAAAAAGAAAATAAAAAGTTCAGCACCTTTAAATTTAACCTCACATTGTTACATATGCCTGTGCAAAAAAGAATGTGAGACACGTTACAAAAAGTGAGGGTGACCAAGCATTACTTGTGGATTCATAAACCAGAAGCCTTTTAAATCCCTCAGCACAATAGCCCAACAAGTAAATTAAGATTTTGTGCTGGGTTTTCCAATGGTTTGCATTTCAGCTTGGAATTGTCTCTCTCCTTCTTCAATCAACTTGTGTAGCCTTTTTACGGCGATCAATTTTCTTCCTTTGTGTAAAGTTCCAACTGATCCGAGTTTGAAACCATTCGTTGCTTTCTTCAGCTCATTTTATGAAAATACTCTCAAAGTAATCCCTTGGCTCATGCCTAAATCTCCCATCTCCAACAACCTCTTGTAACTTATAACACCAATCTTGTAAATTAAACGGCCAGAGATTCCAATAGCTGAAAACAAAAGAACAGAAAGACCAAAGATGACAACAATGATCATCACAACTGCTTTCTTACTGGTAGTCTTTAGCTGTTGAACCCACAAAAACTCTTCACATTACAAAGATTCTCCAACTCTTCCAGTGACCACAACTCTAGAACTTGATGAATCCCATTTTCGTCGTCAAAATGAGCAGAGTCGTAAAACTCCACCAGAATCAATAGTTTCCCGATAAATAGTGTTGTTTCAAACGAAGATGCTATCAGTCACTTGCCAAAGTATTTTTGATTTGCAACTAGTGCCATTTACAATACATAGGGCCTCAGGATTTGTGTTATTTGAAACCTGTGTCAGAATCAGTATCAGAGGCCTCGTAAGCATCTCAACTTGTGTGATCAGAATATCGTGGATACAGAACAAGGTTTCCCAGCAACTTGCATGGAGAGTTGAAACCTTCCAGAAGATTGGCTTGTTTCTGATGAACTAGACACCAATTTACTCCCACCTGGTAGAATTTGACCCCCTAAAATAGTATCAGTTGGGTGATCGAAACTCTGCCTAAGGATGTCGAAATTTTTGTTTTATAGAACAAAATTTCCAGAATCAAGCATGGAAGCAGAGGAGTACAGTTCCATTGTTACTATAAGCAATGACGTTCTTTTGCCCTGGACCTGTTTGCAGAAGAAGCTCACCATTTATGGTAAGAACAAGCCTTGCATTTGAGGAGACAGGAGGGTCATCGTGATTTGCAGTCCACACGATTGTTTTCTTAATCCTATCGAACAACCAGATTCCAAGTTTGACTAAGCCATTTCCTTGCTGGTAAAACCCAAATGCAAATCAACCTGAAGGTGAAGGCCATGAAGTGGGAGGAACAGTGGGGGAAAAGTGAAGAGCCAAGTGGTATGTGCTGTGTAGATACTGTTTCACATGGAAAATATACCAAAAAGAGAAAGTAGATGTTTGATGCAATGGTAGCCATGGCCACGAAAATCTCAGAAATGCAGAATCGCCAATGTACATAAAGGATTGCCGCAATGGAAGACCTACACATGAAATTGCAGAATCTCAAAGTCTTCGTGTAAAAAGTCTCCCCTGAAAGTGTTGAGAAGTTTGCCAATATGTCATTTCCGAACTATATGATGGCTTTCTTGAGTTCTTCAATGGAAGAAAATGACTTGAAGGAAAGCCTACACGTCAAAATTCCAAATTAAGAATATTATTTGTATGTTTTTTTAAAAAAAAAAAAAAAAATTAGTCATTTTTTACCTGAATATAGATTACAATTATTGAATGATTAGAAATGAATTTATTTTTAAAAAAAAAATTAAATTTCTTATTGTAATTTTTAACCCATTAAAATTTATGATACTTCAAATAATTTTAAATAATTATCTTATGTATCTGACTTCCAAATTAATATTTATTAATATTTTAATTACGTAATAACCTTTTTAATAAATTTATTTTATGCATTATAAATTTCGACCTCATTATACCTTGTATATCAACCATTGTTGTATTTTGTTATTCAATTTTAACTAATTTTAACAAATTGAATTGGTCAATGCATGTTTGAACATCATTGAGTGAATGCAATGGAAGTCGTAATTTCTGGAGTTAACTTTTGGTTTTCTTTACCATCTAATTTCTTCGTTGTGAACTGAAAAGGGAAAAAAATTGCTTTCATAATTCATACTGGATACAGACATCCAAAATGCATTATATAAATTGTCTGAACAATTATGGGATGACCCTGACTTTTCTTATCGAAGTACTTTCTATTTTAATTTTTTTTGAAAATTAATTTCTCGCTACAATATAATGCAACATATCTTTGTGAACTGTGAAACACAATAAGGGGTAAATTAGGTGAATAAAATTTTTTGACAAATAAATTTAGTATGATAAAATAATAAATTCTGGTCTCTGGATAGAGATAAGTAGGGATATCACAGTAAGAAATTGGAAAGAACGAATAAATATGCGCATACCAATCATTTTTACAGGTTACGTTCTGATCCATAGTTTTTGAGTGTTGGTGCGTTTAGTATAACTCTTCACTTTTAAGTCTCTTCAAAAACTCAAAAAATCCATATACTCTCTTTAATTCTTAATATAAGACTTATTGACCTAATTTAATTACATTGAGAAAATTATAGTTAAGTTAGTTAATATGATCTATATTTTAAATCATGTAATCTTTCTTCTTGAGAGTTTCTCTCTCATCCTGAGAGTGTGAGTGCTACTCAGGCGTGAGCATGGAGCCCACCTGCTGTGGGTTTTCAGATAAAAGTAGGTCCACTTTCTTGTATTACACTAAGAGACTTTTAAATTTAGGATCATTAGACTTTCAGGGGAACGTCTTTATCTTTATGAGTAACAAAGTTTTAAAATAAACATCATTTTTTTAATAGACGTTGTAACTTACAAGGTCTGTTTTCGAAAAACAGACGTTGAAAATCTTTATTTTAAAAAAAACAATGTAATTTATATTTTCTACCTATAGCTTCTATACAAAACAGAACACAACCAATACGTTGAAAATCTTTTTTAAAAAAAATATGTAATTTATATTTTCTACCCATAGCTTCTATACAAAAATAGAACACAACCAATTCCCAGAAAGTAAGTCTGTACACAAAACAAAACCCTACTAAACAAGTATATATTTACAGCTAACACTTTATAAATATAATCAAGTGTTCCAAAACTAAACATGTATCAACTTAAACAATTATAATCAAGTATCCGAAACTTTTCTAAACAACTACACTATATGAAAAAAAAAAAAAAAAATTTATCTATACGCATCATCATCACAGTGTTGTAGAAAATGCTACTAAAAGGTTTCAGATCAAATTAATAATTACAATTGTTATATTTTTGTTTTTGCGAGTTCTACCTCTCGACACATAACGATGCACGTATTTAATCATTATATTTTAATGTTATATGTTCTTACGCAACCTCGTCTTGACATATATAATGGTTATTTTGTAACATATTTATTAAGCATTATTTAAGTAGTAGTGGTTACAGGACAACCCAAATCATTTTGGACAAAGGAAATCAAAATACAACTGATCTCATGAAGTTCTTCCTTCTTTTATTTGCAACTACAAGCAAACCAAGGCTTAGATAACCATACATTACACAAACACAATAATAAAAACAAAGAAAATCAAAACAACACGAGAATCTTTGTGTGTTTTTTTTTTTCCCTGGCGGAGAAATAGATCAAGTATAATTAGGAGATGGAGGAGGAGGAATAGCCACCTCAGTAACTCCTTCAAGCATCAACACAACACTCTTCATTGACGGCCGAAGAAAAGGTTCATCTTGAATACACCAAAGTCCCACTTTCACCATATTCTCCACCAAAGTATTCTCCACGTCTTCCCCAACAACAAGCTTGCTTAGCTCTCGCCGAACAAAACACTTATACACCCAATTAGACAAAACAGTTTGCTCTGGATTCAATATGTCAATCACTAAGCTTCTTACGCAAAATGCAATCTCCAAAAGCATTTTTCCATAGCTATAAACATCTCTTTTCCTTGTTATTGGAGTGTCGTCCTTGTTCCACTCGGTCTTTGTATAACCTCTTGTCCCTCTAGCTTCTGTGAAGGTTCTTGTTTGATCTGGCATTAGTTGCTTTGCTAAGCCAAAGTCTGATATTTTAGCCGTCCAAAACTCATCCATCAATATGTTATGAGGCTTTATGTCACAATGAATGATGGGAGCCCTCAATTGTTCATGGAGATACAATAACCCTCTTGCAATGTCAAGTGCTATCCTCCTTCTCTGTTCCCAATTTGGATGAGAACTGTCTCCAAAGATAAACTTGTCAAGGGAGCCATTACTCATGAACTCATAAACCGAAGCCTTTTAGATCCTCAAAGACAATATCCCGACAAAGCGAACCAAGTTTTTGTGGTGGGTTTTACCAATGGCTCGCATTTCAGCTTGGAAGTCTCTCTCTTCTTCAACTAATCTGTGTAGCCTTTTTACGGCAATCAATTTTCTTCCTTTGAGTAAAGTTCCTTTGTAAACCGATCCAAAGGAACCCTTACCCAGCTCTTGTTTGAAACCATTCGTTGCTTTCTTCAGTTCATGGTATGAAAATACCCTCAGAGTAACCCCTTCACTCAAGCCTAAATCTTCCATCTTGTAGTTTAAAGCCCCAATCTTGTATATAGATCGGCTAGAGATTGCAACAGATGAACACAAAAGAATAGCAAAACCTAAGACGATGAAAATGATCAGCGTAATTGCTTTCTTGCTTGTTGTCTTGATGGGTTTCGGCATGGAAGGTGTACCATTTTTGCTTTTGATGAGTTCTTGAATTCCCACCTTGAAGAATACTATTGTATTGGATGACGCTGGTGTTTCTTTTCTAACATATCTTAATGGAAGCTTTTGTTTGTTGCAGCGATTATTTTCATAAAGGGCAGCCCCACAGTAACAATCTTGCAAACAAGAAGATGCGCATTCCTCCTCCTCAACGTCTTCCACTGTATAAGAAGGATCACCCATGAGCATACTACTCATGTTGTACATGAAATAAAAAGTTGCATTATCTCTCCCTCCTTTACATTCAGCTTCTGAGAAGTTCCTTTTGCATCCAAGATTTGTTTGACTCAGATCTACAAACTCAGTTCCAGGAATACAATTGCAGTAAGGCTGGTTGCCCACGATGGTGCAGTAGCTGTTGAAGCCACAAATACTCTTCACACTACAAAGATTGTCCGACCTTGACGATGATGACCACAACATACCGAATTGGTTGTCCCCACTTGCGTAGAGTCGTAAAACTCCATCAAAATCAATAATTGCACGATAAATAGTGTTGTACCCTATGAAGCTGCTATCACCCTTTTGCCAAAGTATTTGTGAGTTGGAACTAGTAGCATTTACAATACATAGAGGCCAGCGACCTGTGTTGTTGAGGAAAAGATGATATTTGAAACTAGTGCCATATCCAGTGTTCGAGGCCCAGTAAGCATCCCAACTTGTGTGCTCATTAGAATCTCGTGGATACAGAACAAGGTTTCCATCATCCTGCATCGAGAGCAGAAACCTTCCAGAAGATTGGTCGGTGTCTGATGTACTAGACACCAATTGACTCCCAGAAGGTAGAATTTGACCCCCTAGAATAGTATCGGTTGGGTAATCAAAACTCTGCCAAAGGACGTCGGAGACTCTGTTTTGCAGAACAAAGTTTCCAGTATTGAGCATGGAAGCAGAGAAAACAGTTCCATTGTTACTATGAGCGATAACCTTCTTTTGCCCTGGACCTGTTTGCAGAAGCAGCTCACCATTTCTATTTAGAACAATCTCCGCATTTGAGGATACAGGAGGATCATCACGATATGCTGTCCAGACAATTTTACTACTGACCCCATCAAATAGCCAAATTCCAACTTTGAAGCCATTGCCTTGTTTGTAAAAGCCAAATGCGAATCGACCTGAAGGTGAAGGCCATGAAGTGGTAGAACCGGTGGGGGAAAGTGAAGAGTCAAGTTGTATGTCTAGTGTGAATACCCTTTCGCATAGTAAATATACCAAAAAGAGAGAGTATATGTTTGATGCAATGGTAGCCATGGCCACTAAAATATCACAGAATTGCAGAATTCCAGATGATCATAAAGGATTTCTGAAATAATGGAAGATGAAACAAACAAAAAACAAAAAAAGATTGGTGCAGTAGTGGAAATCTTCGCAGCCTTCCATGAAAGTGTTGAGAAGTTGCCAATCTCTGTCGTTTCTTAAATGTATCTTGACTTTTCCTCCGGATTAGCTTTCACATTTCATAAAGTAGACAGCCTCACCTAATTTTAAAAAATCAATAATTGGGATTAGCACGGGTTCACCAAATAATGCATGAAGCAAGTCAATGTCCTACTAGTCAAAGTCTTTCACTCGTTCCCATAGTAGTAAAATAAAATAGAAAGCCTCACCTAATTTCCTTATTAGTAATGCTAGGAGAGTTCATATATAACACGGCAATTTCATAACATAGAAAGCGTCCCATAATTTCCTGCTTTAAAAAAAAAAATATATATATATATATATATATATATTTTACTGAAATTGAGTTTGTCCATAGAGAGCAAATTTAATTTCCATCATTTCTTCTGAGTTGTGTCCCTGTTTTCTCAACTTCCCCGTCCCCTCACGCACCATACCATATCCATGGCCTCCATAACTCTGTTCTTACTATTTGCAGTTCTATCTGCAAACCAAGTTAGCGCTCAAAAAAATGATTCCAACATCATAAATTTGGGTTCTTATCTCTCCCCCAAAAAAATTCTACTTCATGGGTGTCACCGTCGGGTCTTTTTCCTTCGGCTTTTATCCCCAAGATAATGGCTTAGCTGTTGGAATACGGCTAATGGATGAACAAGAAGGAACAACCGTTTGGACACCTAACTTGAACAATCTATCTGCTTCCTCTGATTCAGTAATCCAATTAACCAAAGACGGTCAGCTTCTGCTTAGAAACGAGAAACAGATGGAAGTAGCCATTGCTAGTGCGTCTGAGCCTGCAGCTTCGGCATCTATGCTTGATTCTGGGAATTTTGTGCTTTATAGTAAAAACCATAGTGTCATCTGGCAAAGCTTTGATTACCCCACGGACACCATATTAGGAGGTCAGAATTTATCTTCGGGACAACATCTGACCTCTGCAAATGGATATTTTATTCTCCAAATGCAGACTGATGGAAATCTTGTTGCCTACCCTGTGAAAAATGAAACAGGAGAAAATGATGCTTACTGGAACTCAATGACTTATCAATCACTGGCCATTCAGCTTACTCTTGATCTTACAGGCTTTCTTTGCCTACTCGATAATGATGAGAACGCCACTAAGGTTCTGGCCAATAGTAGCAACTATCTCGAAAGGAACACAAGCTTAATCTATCGCGCAACAATGGATTTTGATGGCATTTTTAGATTGTATGTTCACACATTTGAGATAAATACTACTAGCTCCAATGTTCAGTCTGTGTGGCAATCTAATTCGAATCAATGTGAAGTCCGGGGATTTTGTGGTTTCAACAGTTATTGCTCCATGAATGATGGTGAAGCTATTTGTGAGTGTTATCCTGGATTCAAGCCCATAAATGGGAATCAAAGCATGTTCTTGGACTGCGAACAGGGGCACACAGATGACTGTAAAACCAGTGCAAATCCAAAGATGTTATACGATATTGCTCTCTTACAACATGTGCAATGGAGACTTCTTCCTTATTTGGCTATTTCATTGGAAATGGAAGCTTGTGGGAAGTCTTGCCAGGAAGACTGTAATTGTGGAGCGGCATTACATGAAGATGGCAGCTGCAAGAAGTATAGGCTTCCACTTAGATTTGGCAGAATTAATCATGATGTCTCAACCACAGCCCTATTCAAGTTGCCTCCAAATCCAAAGAAGCCTGAAGTTCTTGTTGATGACAAGAAAAATCTGATTTTTACTCTGGCTATCACTCTAGGTTCGATTTCATTCGTTTCCTTAGTCTTTGCAATATCTATTTTCTTTATCTACAAGCATAAAGTCTATTCATACACAAAGCTCTCTGCCATTAGTGAAAATTTGGGGTTCACTGAGGATTGTTTGCGAACATTTACCTTTGATGAATTGGTGAGTTCAACGGGAAACTTCACAGAAGAGATTGGTAGAGGATCTCTCGGAGTGGTTTACAAGGGGACACTTCAAGGAAATAATAGAATGGTTCTTGTGAAGAAACTTGATAATGATCTTGTTGATGAAGGAGAAAGAGAATTTCGAGCTGAAATCACCGCAATCGCTCGAACTCATCACGAAATCTGGTTCAGCTCATTGGTTATTGTACCGATGGTTCAAGAAAGCTTCTTGTTTATGAATATATGAGCAATGGGACTCTAGCAGATTTTTTGTTCAGAGCTGAGATACGTCTATCTTGGAGACAAAGGGTCAAAATTGCATTGGATGTAGCAAGGGGAGTCTTATATTTACACCAAGAATGTGAAGTCTGTATTGTCCACTGCAATATCAAGCCTCATAACATTCTCTTGGATGAAATGTGGACAGCAAAAATATCTGATTTTGGACTTGCGAGACTATCAATACCAGAACATTCAAGAATCGGAACTAGCAATGAATTAACAAGTGGTTATGTGGCACCTGAACGGCAGAAAAACGCATCAACATCAATAAAAGTTGACATCTACAGCTATGGAGTGGTGCTACTAGAGCTAATATGTTGCAGAAGGAATATAGATGTGAATGTGGCTTCAGAAGAGGAAATAATGCTTTCAAGTTGGGTGTATAATTGCTTTGTGAGAGGAGAATTGTATAAATTGGTAGAATTTGTTGAAGATGTGGAATGGAGGACATTGGAGAGAATGGTGAAGGTGGCATTATGGTGTGTCCAAGACAACTTGTCTCCACGTCCTTCAATGAAGAATGTGACTCTGATGTTGGAAGGGTTGAAGGATATTCCAATTCCTCCATCTCCAATCCCACTTGCTTGATTATCATCAAAATTATGGAGCTTTTTGCATAATTATATATTAATTATAAATTTATTTGTAATTGTGCATTCACATTCAAGTTTGTATTTACTTATCAGTTATCTGTCTTAGCTGCTGCTACTGCTTGCAATTTTATTTACTACGATGTGTTATCCTTGTATATCCACAAATGCAAGTTAGTTTCCTGATGTATCTGCTGTATTTTATGCTAATATATAAATTTAATTAACTTGTCTTTGTGAAAAGTACGCTTCTGGGCTCTCTGATTTGTTTGCTTGTTTGAGTTTAACTATTTTAAAAATTAAATGAATTGGATCATTAATAAATGACCTTGGTAAGAAAAGTCAGGGTTATATACCGTGAATCCGTGATTGTTACTTCAATATTAATAATAGATTGCCAAGACAAATCATTTTTTTTCTTTTGTTGATTAGCGATTCTCCAATCCTGATTTACTGTTGTGTTTGTGCATCAAACATCTACTTTCTTCTATTGGTATCTTCTCTATGGGGAAGATTTGCAACAGTACACGCAAAGCAAATCATAAAGCCTGGCGGTCCCCTATCTCCCATGTCTCCTCCCACTTATTGGCCTTCACTTCCAGGTCAATTTTCATTCGGCTTTTATGATCAAGGAAAGGGCTTCAAAGTTGGAATGAGCAAAACAAAAATGGTGACTAATATCTTAATTTTCTAAAATAGGTCCAAGAAAAGTAACAATACGGAGAAAAGTTTTCAAGTTCACTGTTATGAATATTAATTATGAGTCCATGTCTATTAACTCATATCTTAGTCAGTTTTTATAAATATGTGTTGGAAAACTAAAAGCACAATTAATATACTATTAGAGATTTGTCTGTATTTGATGCTCCATACTTAACAATTTTAATAAAATCATTAAATATGTACCCCTTTGGTATTATTTATAAGTCACTTTTTAGCTAGATCACGCATACCAAAGAGAGATAGTTTGCTCAATATTATAAGGTAAATTTTCAACTTTATCTTTATTTATGAATTTGTATCTTTCAACTTTTTTTTCTTTCTATTTTCATTAGCACAATTAATATAGGCAAAATTATCACAATTTCATTTAATACCCTGAAAAGAGACTTATAAATATGATTAAATTTTTTGGTCAAAAGAAAATATTAAATAAGACCATAATGGTAGAATCAGAGTTTCAAGAATGACATACATAGCGATTTTTTAAAACAACCGTTAAGTATATGAGAAAATATTTAACGTTTTTATACTCTAATCGTTTACATATTAGGTTTTTATACACATACATATATATATATATACATATATAAAACATGGTATCGATTATTTAATGATTGTTTGTGAAAAAACCATTAAATATAGATGATATATATTTTATGGTTGTTTAAAAAAACAAGCATCAAATATATATACTTAATGGTGGTTTATTAACAACTATTAAATATATTCTTTTAGAAACCCCTCGCAGATCAATTTTCATTCAACATTTGAGACTTACAAGTTCAAGAGAGCTTACCTCTAATTCCTTTGACAACTCTGTTCCAACTACTCCACCACCGTTTTGCTCTCCTCCATCACTCCCTTAGTGATTTTACTCCATTTTCCTCCGCCTTCTCCTCTATAGCTCGCTTTCATCCGTTGTAAAAAAAATTGCTTTTTAGTAGCGGTTACAAAAGAAAGCCTATTGCGTTGGGTTGTGTTAGAGTAAGTGAAGGGGACTTGGACCCTCACCTTCTAACAAAAAACAAAAAATTATGAGTGCTTTCAAGGCTTGATATTTTTCAAAATAAATAAATAAATAAATAAATGAGAAATTTCCTTTTAAAAATTTAAGAAATTGCAAAAAATTAAATTGAGTTAAAATAAATAAATCATCTTAAATAAATCAAATTAATTAAAACTATTATAGTCAAATATAAATATTTTTAATATCAATTAAATTATATTATTTTAATAATGATCGGCTTGATCCCGAATTGACCCTAACCTAACCTATTAACCCTTCAATCAATACATTGGCCAGTTGACCGGTCCAGTTTTTTATTTTTAGCTGATTTAATTGACCAATCGAGATTATAATGGCTTGGCCAATTTCATCACTTTTCCTTAAATGCATATCTTTGATTATTTCAGCTTTATTCATCTACGCGTTTTGCTTTAATTGTTTATTCGTTTTTCATTTTGTTCACATTGACTTTTGTTCATGTTTCAAATTTAAATTCCCCGAAATTCACTTTTGTGCAAACTTTATGAAGTTCCTTAACTTTTTGAACTGGAAGACCGTGACTACTTAAGAATTTGCAACAACAGAAAAAAAAAAAACTCTAAATTAAGATGTAAATACTGATACATAACATTTAGATGTAATTAATTAATAAACAAATCTGAGACCTTGCACAATATAAATACAAATTAAAGAAGCTTATTATGGAACACATCAAGTATTAAATAGCAAATATCTATAAATTTCTTAATTTAATCTTTATATTGTTAGACAAATTTATGGATCAGTATTGCTCGATCAGTTGATAGTGGACGACAGTAGAGAGCAATAATACTCCCTCCGGTCCTAATTATAAGAACAACTTGTACTAGAATTTGGAGAGATTAAGAAGAGAAGTTAAATTAGTTAATTATAATTATTTTTCTAAAATACCCCTACTTAAAATTTAAAATCACATCAAGAAAAAGTTAGTTAAATTGGAAAGTATAAGGCAAGATCTGATCACGATTCACAAGTGCCTGAAGACAATACTGCAAACCCAACCCAAAGGCATGGAGTAGCGGGATGAAATGCTAGCTCTTGTATTTATTTATTTATTTTAAACGAATTTGGACTACATTTAAAAAAAAATATTTTTGTTTATTTATTTATTTTAACGAATTTGGATTACCAAAAAAAACAAAACTCTCTCTAGTCTTTTTTTTTTTTTTTTTTTTGTTCAATCTCTCTAGTCTACACTCTACAGTATCCGGAGGTACATATTTAGTTCCTAAAAAAATCGCATGCCCTATTTTAATGATATGTAAAATGATATTTTATATTTCAAAATTAATTAACATTCTTTTCCCGCAGAGTCCGTCAAAATAATAGCAAATAGAAATTCATTAAAAAGAGTACTCACAGAATTAAAGTCCTACTTTTATAATAATAAAAAATAACTAAAGTCCTACTTATAATTAATCAACTTCTAGCAAATTTTGCTTGAACTAAGAAAAACCTTAAATCTTTTATTAACTCTACCTGATGTACCCTCTCTGGTTCTAAATCAAGAAAATTGAACTTCAAAATGTATTATATTAAATTTAAAGGAATATTAAAATTATTTTATTTAAAAATAAAAAATAAAGTAGAATCTCTCACTTGATAGAATATAAGCGTGTCGTTAAATTAATTATTGTGGAAGAAGTATTAATAGGGGTTATATAAAAAAATATAACAAAAATTGCTCAAAATTATTTTATAAGAAAAACATACAATTGAGTTATATATAACATTAATGAGTTGCAAACATTATTTACTTTATAAAATATATAGATGTATTATTAAATTATTATTGTTTTTAATTATTGTTGAGAAAGTATAAATAGGGGTATTATAGGAAAAATTGATAAAAGTTAAAACTTACTCTTATAATTAGGACCAAAACCAACTCCAAAAAGTGTCCTTATAATTAGGACCGGAGGGAGAAATATATATCCGTGGACTTGGCATTATGATTATTCTTTATTCATTGAATGTACGGCCACGAGTATATAAGAATGTACACACTATTAGGATATACTCTTTGGATCTCTTTAGTGGTATTTGTAGAGTCACAGAGCAACTTGGTCGCCATAAAGTATTGTGTATTTTATATATTTTTGTGCTCTCACAATATTGACATGATTTAAATTGAGGGGAAAATAATTTTTTTTAAAATGATAGACTCGGATTGTATTTCCCAAAAGCATCTTCATGCACCCAAAACAAAAACAAAACAAAACAAAAAAGCAAAAAGCCAATAATAGAACGTAGAGCCGTCAAAATAGGTCGAACTCATCCAGCTAGCCCTTCTAAGCCCTCGTAAATCAAGGGAATTTGGGTTTAAAATGGCTAATGGCAACCTTTTAGGGCAGAGGGTTACACTACAAAAGTTTTTGCGGCGGAAAAATTCTCTCGCAAAAAAGCTATTTTCCATTGCAAAATTGATTTGCAGCGGAATAAGATCTGTCGCAAAAATGGCCCTCACAAACTAATTTTCTGTCGCAAAAATGCTTTTTCCCTCACAAATTCCGGTATTTGCGAGGGAAATTGTGGATTTTACGAGGGAAATATGTTCCCTCGCAAATTTCAATTTCCCCTCGCAAATTTCAAAATTTTTATGAGGGAAACGTTTTCCCTCGCAAATGATGAAATTTGCGAGGAAAAAGTTCTTCTCTCGCAAAATTGAGGATTTTGCCGGGGAAACACTTTTCTCGCAAATTGCAATTAATTTTAAAATGGAGGGTGTTTTGCAAGGGAACCACGGTTCTCTCGCAAAAACAAGGTGACTTTTTTGCCATTTTGTAAGGGAACCATAAGTCACTGTTTTGCGAGGGAACAATTTTTCCCTCGCAAAATGGTGATTTTTGCGAGGAAACATTATTTCCCTCGCAAATTAACCCAATTTTGCGAGGGAAATCGTTTCCCTCGCAAATTCCGTCGCAATTATTACATTTTCTAGTAGTGTTAACTCATTTACCCGTTTGGTAATCCTTTTTGAAAAGCTATTGTGCGTAAGTCGAGACAAAACTCCTCTCACAACTTACCTCGTAAGTCCCAAAAGCTATTCTCTAAAAGGGGTTCCCAAACAAGTACAAGTCGTCATATTTTTTTTTCAATAAAATATTTTTTATTGATGCAGGATTATATATTTTAATTATTTTATTATTAATGTCTAATTATCATTATTATTGACATTATGTGGTTTAAAACTTTGGGAATTTGGAAAGAAGTGATGGGATAAAAATATCTGGAGATCATTTAAGCTTAACTAGTAAAAAAGGGGAAATTGATTATGAATTCCTGAAAAATCTACAGTAAACAAACATATTGAAGTTTTGCTTCTCATCATTTTCTATCTACCCCCTCCCACTATTTGATTCGAATTTTATAATGTATACAAGTTAATTCTTAAATAAAAATATTGTGTGGTAATTATTAATCAAAATAGTTTTTTAGTTTCTTGAACAAGATTTTCCTTCCGTTTTTTGGTGTATTATTTGTCTTATTTTTAGTTTTGTAGTTCCTTTAAAATTAGGGCAATAGTTTACGAAGAGTAATGTTGTTGACAATTATTTGATGTAATTTAGTTTTATAAGTTTGAACACTTTATTTTTGCTATTATTTATCATTTGAACTAGAAACTTTATAAAATTTATTTTCTTATTTTTTGATATTTTAAAATAAAAAAAAATAAAATTTTAAAAAAGGAACTTTAAAGCCCAGGTCGGCTCTCGGCCTTCATGTTCAAAGGTCGAATTTCAAAATATAGTTAGATTTTAGGTCGATGGTCTTTTTGAACCCGAACTTTGTCAAGGGACACACACACGAGAGAGAGAGAGAGAGAGAGATTGAGTGATTGATTGATTGATTTATACACACAGAGAGGCAGAGAGATTGATTGATTGATTTATACACACGAGAGACAGAGAGAGATATTTATATTTACAAGTTAAGGGTTAGTTTAGAGTTCAATAATGAAGTGGATTTAATGTACATCCCTAGATTTACATTAAGGGTATAATAAGTTAGACTCTTCTCTTTCCACCCACAGTGAGTGCCTGTCATTTTGTTAAAATTGCATGCGCCTCTCATTTAATTTCAGAACTTATACTTTAATTTAATTTTCATCACTGTTAAAATTAATTCATTAATATTTATAATCATATTGAAAAACTTAAAATTATGAATTTTCTCTTATACTGATCTTATTCTCCAGTAATTTCCCCAATTTAAAGAACTTTGAATAATTAAGTGAATCCTATTTAAATAAATAATTTTAAAAATATTGTATTGTTATGAATATATTTATAATGTGAATGTCCATTGCATAGTAACCCTTGAAGGTCTATAAATAGAGGTCTTGTGTAAACATTCGGACACACTTGAAATAAGAATTTCTTCATCTCTCTTCATCTCTCTAGAATTTCTCTCGACTTCTCTCTACTTTTCTTTACATTTTCTTCAATTTCATAACACGTTATCGCACGAGGTTCTAATCAATCGAGCCTCTTCCTCCTTCCGGTGATGGATTCTCCAGTTTCCGGCGAAACTTTGTAGTTTCCGGTGAAAATTTTGCATTTTCCGACGATATTCTCCAATCTCCGGCGGATCTTTGCATTTTCTGGCAAAATGTTTTGAAGAAAGTTTGTAATGAAAGGAGTTTTCCAAATCGCTCCAAAGGAGGTATTTTTAGTTTGAAAGATTGATTTTGGATCGGTGAAAATGATTTCTTTTCACCCAGGTATTTTTCTATTAATTTTTAATTGTTGATTTAAGAAATATTTTGTATTCGATTCCTACCGGGGTTTTACCTCCTAAGCGGAAGTCTAGATTTAATTTTATTATTATTTTACTAACATAACATTTAAATTATGCTTTTACTTTTATGTTACTAACATAACATTTAAATTATGCATTTACTTTTATGTTACTAACATAACATTTAAATTATGCATTTACTTTTATGTTACTAACATAACATTTAAATTATGCTTTTACTTTTATGTTACTAACATAACATTTAAATTATGCATTTACTTTTATGTTACTAACATAACATTTAATTATGCATTTACTTTTATGTTACTAACATAACATTTACTTTTATGTTACTAACATAACATTTATGTTATTGTTCCTAACATAACATTTATTGTTTATGTTTATTATTTGTCATTTTATTATAGTTATTATTATTATTAATATTAATATCTTTCTCATTATATGATCAGGCGTCATATATATAATGGCGAGAAACCTTTGTTTATCCGAAGATAAACGGTAGGAAGCCATCTTGATTTAATTTCTCTTGAAGAGAGCAATGGCATGAAGATATATGACAAATGTTGGCCGAGAAAGCCAAGAGAAGGCATAAATTGCCCGAGATGCCAAGAGAAAGCATAAAGTTGGCCGGAAGTCAAGAGAAGGCACATAAATTGGCCTGGAGGCATAAATTTGCCTGAAGCCATGATGTTACATATTGGCGACTGGAGGCATAAATTGGCCTGAAGCCATGAGATAAATTTGAGTGGATCTGAGTGAAGTCGGATTCATGATTTTTATATACCACCAATATTTGTATTAAGGCCTCGAAATTAATATTTGGCATTGAATGACTCCCTTGTTCTTCAGGAACAAATTAAAGGGATTGTATAGCCACTAGAAGATGGTTGTTCTTCTAAAAGTTCATTATAAATTGATGTATCCAATTTGCTCTCGAAGTAGCAATATTGTGAAAGAAATATTGTGAAAGAGGTTTTAAGAAATATTTTGAATTAATTCTTGACCTCATGGGTCCAAACAAAACAATGGGTTTTTGTTGTAAGAATTATGAATATTGTCCAAATTGGCACGACTCCATTCCCGAAGTGAATGTATATGAATTAATTATGGCCATGGATATGGATAGAAAACATGGCCACTACAAATTTGGGTGTAGTCATTGTTATCATGTTGGTTTAAATTCCCACGAAGTGGAGAATATTATTTATAAGAACCACAAAAGTGAAATTAGTGGGTATAATACACATGATTAAAAAAAAAATCATGTTATTGTTATAATGATAAAGGTCATTAGTTTTATATGCCATAATATATTTGTTAAAGGTCACATATTGATATAAACTATCTTATAAGATAAGTTTTATATGTAAATCAGACCTCAAAATCAATTTCTAGGCGGTGATTTTAGGAAATATTGACCATTTTGGAGTTTTAACATTTCGGGGTATTATTACGTAATTTTATGTGGTACTAAAATGTTATTTATTCTGGGGTCAAGTTATGTAATTTTCCCTAAGCAAATTTTTCAAAACTTCCACGTGAAGGCAGAAGAAAAATTTGGCTACGGGTCCCACGTGTTTATATTATTTTATTATTATGCATAGTAATTACTATTAAAAAAAAAATCGATAATTTTTTTTTTTTTGTTGATATTTTGATTTTATTGGATGGCAAGTAGCTATAGTATTATGATTTTATGGCAAGAAATTTTATCATTTTTATTATTGCCATAAATTTATTATCGATATTTAGAAATTTATCAATTTTATAATTGTTCTTTTGAAAAAGAACAATATTGATTTAAAAGAAATGACATGACAAGAAAAATTTATAGATATTACGACCACGAAGATATATGTTTTAAATATTTTTTTGATATAATGATTTTTGGTAGCCTTGGAAAAGTATTGTCCAGAAGACAATAACTTACAAAGATTTATGTCAAAAAGCTAATAGTCTTGCGGACTAATTAGCATATTTTGCCCCTTTATAAGAGAGGCTAATGTTCAAACTATATATATGGTAGTATAAATTTGCTTGAAGGCTCGGAAAAGCTAATATTGTTACCCAAGTAACAAATATTTTATAAAAGAAACTTATTGAGTTTTAAAGATATCATATAGAAATGGATATTATATTAGCAAATTAAATGTTTGCTAATGCGGCTATTGAGATATTAAAAAGGCAATAAGCTGAGAGAATTATTTATTTTGAAGCCAAGGCTCAAAAGAAAGAAAGCCCGGAAAGGTAATACGATGTTTAATTTGTTATTTTGTTATCATATTCCATGAATTTATTGATATGAGATTTTCTGCTAGAATTACCATATGTGTGGTTTTAAGTTATTTTGATTATGAAGATTGGTGGACTATATATTTTGCATATATAAACAAATTGAAGTATATTATAAGATTATCGGTGATGCAATATTATATGCTTATTCTTGAAGAATCAACATGATTTTCCCTTTCGAGGTTTAAAGGATTTGAAAGTAATTTTGACATACTGAGAACTCACACTTGAGGGGAGATTATTAGAAAACAAGTGTGAGTTGAGTTATAATACAATACAAGTGTGAGCTAATTTTTGAAAAGTTGAAAAGTTATATATTTCTCACACAAAGTCTAATAGATATCCCAAAATGAAGGTCGGATTATGATTTAAATCAAAGTTTATGATTGGTTGAGATATATTATAGTAAACTAGAAGTTTCTTGATTTAAATAAATTTATTGTTGGCATGACTCGTTTGATCATCGAGTCATATATATATAATGCAAATAAGATTATGTATTAACATCCATTGAAGAACGAGAAGATTCTTCATGAATAACCAACATATTGTTTATGTATTATGTCTTGTTTGTTCTCAAATAGATTTGACTATGAGAATATCATTGGTCATGATTGGTAATGGATCTCGGAAATATATCAAACATTATTATATGGGCCCATTGAAATGACATGTAAAACATACAAATTTGAAAGATGCATCTGTAAGATGGTTACATGTGAGATTATTAGCTTACAACCGAGAAGTTTGTAAGAATGCAACTTGAAGTTTGCGTAATGTTTGAATAAATTAAGCGCTATTTCCATATTATACGATCCAGAAATCATGTATTCAATGCTTACGAGAACAAAGATTTCTATGTTGGTATATTTGATTATTGTAGCATTTATATAAGCTAACAAAATTCTCCTCGTAAAATTGGTTTTTGGTCAGGAACCAGACAATTCCATCTGGAAAGTTTTTGAATGTGCAATGTTTATAAATCCACCACAATGCACATAGATGGATATAGAAAGAAAGTTGGGATAAATGTTGTGTAAGGACCTTCTTCTTCTTGTTTGTCTCTAAATGAAACAGAATGATGTTTCTAATGGTAACAAATGGATTTAGGAGACTTATGCGCATAATTTGTCAAGCGAGATTTGACATTGTTTTCCCAAGATGAGGGGGAGAAAATAGCGGTTGGGTAAATAGATTAAGCTGGAATGAATTATCATTGGCTCATTTTGATCCTCGTACAAAACAATGTGAACTGGAAGTTCAAAAGATAATTCATTTGCGAGAATTTAGCTAATCGAATGCCGTAGCATTCTTCGACCCAAAGAAAGAGACAAAGTCACATGTTCCGGCTACTAATGCTCCTATTCGAATTGATGTCCACGAAGGGCAACCTATTATAAATGAATCTAAAGCACGCTGAAGCGTGGCGAGCCCATCGGTTCCAAAGATAAAAATCCTCGAATGAGAAAAGGAGCTAAGAATATAGATGGTCAAGTTGAGGATAATCAAGAAAAGTTGGTAGCTCTGAAGAGTCATTATCTCCAGTTATGATATCTCCGAGAAGAGAATGTTATAGTCCCGAGAAGAGACCCGGTACCTAAAATATGTGAAAATAATGAGATCTCAATAAATTATTTTATGAATGGTATCCGATGGGACCGAAATGAAGTCAACATTGACGACGTCTTTGCTTATCATATAGCATATGATGTAATGAATGATAATGAGGATCATGAGCCAAAATCCATTAGCGAGTGCCAACGGCGAAAGGATTGGCCCTTATGGAAAGATGCTATTAATGCAGAATTAAATTCACGGCAAAACGAAAAGTATTTAGACTGTAGTCCATACACCTGAAGTTGTAAAGCCGGTTGGGTACAAATGGGTTTTTTTTTGTACGAAAGAGAAATGACAAGGGTGAAATCACAAGATATAAGGCACGTCTTGTAGCCCAAGGCTTTACACAAAGACCTTGCATTGATTTTGAAGAAACGTACTCACCGGTAGTGGATGCAACTACTTTTCGTTATTTGATTAGTTTAGCAAGTAAATGAAGGACTTAATTTGCGTTTAATGGATGTCATATTTGCCTATTTGTATGGCTCGCTTGACAATGATATTTATATGAAAGTCCCTGAAGGACTCAAGATGCCAGAAGCATATAATTCAAATTCTCGAGAACAATACTCGATTAAATTAAATAAGTCTCTGTATAGCTTAAAGCAATGCGGGCGCATGTGGTATAATTGTCTCGAAAAATATTTGTTAAAAGAAGGGTACAAAAATGACCCAATATGCCCATGCCTTTTATGAAAAGATCAAGAAATGAATTTACTATAATTCTTTGTATATGTTGATGATATCAACATCATTGGAACTCTGAAGAGCTTCAAAAGGCAATTAATTGCTTAAAGAAAGAATTTGAAATGAAAGATTTGGGAGAACAAAATTACATGTCTTGGATTACGAGATCGAGTACCTAAAGAATGGGATCGTTGTAGTTTATACAAAGAAGGTCCTAGAACGATTTTATATGGATAAATCACATCCATTGTGTACTCCAATGATTGTAAGATATTTGAAGATTGATAAAGATCCATTCCAACCTCGAATAATTGACGAAGAAGCAAGATATAGTAATGCACCAACATGGAGGCATTGGAATGGAGTAAAACATATTCTTCGTTACCTCAAAGGCACTATGGACATGGGGTTATACTACACATTGGATATGCAGATCTTTGGATTTTTGTCTAACCCACATGATAGTAAATCACAAACAGGTTATCTATTTTCATGTGGAAGTACAACTATTTCATGGCAATCTATGAAGCGGACTATATTAGCTACATCGGCTAACCATGCAAAAATTCTAGCAATGCATGAAGCAAGTCAAGTGAAAATCTAGCGAGATATATTCACTAAGACACTTCCAGAAGCAATTTTTGAAAAGCTTGTCCATGGTATTGATCTTCAAAGACTCAAAGTTCTCAAATGGTATTATTATCATCAGGGGAAGTAATACTGATATTGTCAAAAAGAGGAGTCGATACACGCTGTACTCTTTTTCCCTTATCTAGGCTTTGTCCCATTGGGTTTTCCTAGAAAGGTTTTTAATGAGGCAGCATTGCACGGTGTATCAATGAATGATGTACTCTTTTCTTTGGCTAGGTTTTTATCCCATTTTGGGTTTTTCCTAGTTAAAGTTTTTAATGAGGCACATTCATAATGGACATCCAAGGGGGAGTGTTATGAATATATTTATAATGTGAATGTCCATTGCATAGTAACCCTTGAAGGTCTATAAATAGAGGTCTTGTATAAACATTCTGGACACACTTGAAATAAGAATTTCTTCATCTCTCTTCATCTCTCTAGAATTTCTCTCGACTTCTCTCTACTTTTCTTTACATTTTCTTCAATTTCATAACATGTATAAAATAATTATATTGACTGATTTATCTCTTATCATATTAAATTTATACTTTATTAAGTGTTTTTATATACCCCCTAAAATATTGTTTCATCCAACTTATGTATTTAATTTTAAAAAAATAATTTTTCATCATTAAACAATTAAAATAGGAATAAAAAAAAAATTCTGCATTTCTTTGTCATCACAATAGGGGGCAGCTATGGCATTTAGTCAAATACTTTGTACATCATTTTTAGAAGGCATAAGAGGACCTGTGAAGAGTTTTTGTTTGTAAAAGTGTGCAGAATATATATTTCTAACAACAACAAAAATTATAATATTCATTAATTAGAGACACACAAAAAAATTAAATTAATTTCTTGACAATTTTATTAAGGTGTGCTTGTTTGTGACAAAATGAGTAAAATGAACTCATATTGACAAAGTATTAAAATGGTCACTCCCTCTATTAATTTTTATACGATGAAATTATCTGCTCTATATTCTCTACCCAATATTTTTTATAAGAGCTCGATAGCAGCATTATGTGATTTAAAAAATCAGTTAAAAATAATAAATATATCTAAAATAAACTTTTTTTTTTTTTAAAGTATACTCTTATTTATAATGGAGTAAGTAAGAAAGAGAAATAGAGTAGTAATAAGAGAAAATATGAAAGAGAATGTAATATGGGAAAAATATATGGAAAGATAATAGAATTGACAAAGGGAAAGAATCTTTGAGCAAAAAAAAAAAGACAAAGGGAAAGAATGGTGAAAACACATTAAATACTTAGATAATATCAAATAAGATCTTATAAAAACAGACAGACTAAATTTAAATTTTAGGCTTTTATAGAAGGGATGAGAAGGAGAGAGTACATTACCAAGAAAAGTTGAGAACTACTTAATGTCTTTGAGATTTACTATCATTTTCAAAATAGCTAGGCTCCCTTATTTGAATTTATAAAACCTCAAAAAATTTGTTAACGACTCTAATATATATATAAAGCCTACAATTTGTATATGTGTAGATAAAGTTCTAAAACTCACGAGTTTAAGTAAACTTGTGACAAATGACATAAACTCATATGTGAACTCAATAGTAAACTCTTACCAATAAATATGTATTAATAGTATATAATTAAATAATTACAACATAAAAATGACAACATTTTGATTCAAATATATTTTAAATTCAAATAATTAAAATTAAATCCATCAACATTTATAATTTATCATAATTAACAAAGAAATTTCTATAAAATTTAGTATGATCAAATCGAGAAAGTTAGTTTAAGAGTCGATTTTTTAAGCTAGAAACATAAAAATTGTAAACTCGGTGTGTGAACTCATAAGTTTAATTGAGTTTATAACTAATACGAGTTTAAGAGCGATTCGACATGATTTTACAAGTTCAAAGCATAAAACGGTAAATTTAGAAAATTAATTCGTGAGTTTGATAATAATATGTGTAGGTTTTGAAGCCTACATAAATATAGATTTCGAGTAGGCTCAAAGCATACTTATGACTTATAATATAAAGGATTTTTAAAAGCCTATATTGTAAGTATGTTTTTAAAAAGACCTTTTTGAAGACTCAGCCATAAGTCTAAAACAAGCTTAGGACAAACCCGTCTAGACTTTACACCTCCATTACATACTCACAGGCTATTTTACTATGACTCTATGAAGGATATACCATATTGAAATCAGCCAACCCATAGTATTAACCCACTGACATTGGACTCTGGCCCAAATTTTTGTGTACTTAATTTTGGATTTGAAATTAAACAAGCAAGATTTGGTGTGTCCAATGTAAAGTTAGAGATAATGAATGAAAGTTGGGTCTAACAAAAAGAAACCGACATTCATAACGTGACAAATCCAAATTTAAATTTTTATTGAAAAAAATGTTTGCATTTCGTATTAAATACTACTTCTGGTCTTAATTATAAGACCTAATTAACTTTTTTTGGAGAGATTAAGGAAGCTAAATAAGTTACTTAATCATTTCATATATAGTACATCCTTAAATTATATATTAGTTTATGGGATAAATTATTCTACTTACTCTTATTTTACCTACCTTTGCCTACCTCTCTTAATATCTTGTTAGATTATAATCTCATCCAACTGTGAATATTTGAGGGATAAAATAAACCATTTTATCCCTCTCTCTCTCCCCTCTCTCTCTCTCTTGGGTTAGTTACTTTTAGAACTTGGTGCGTCCCTGAATTTTCAATTTTTCCGCTTAACCAATCATAGCATTTTCTAATCGGAATTTGCATCCTCGTCACTTACTTTGTTTGTTTGTAATTCTCCCTTTGATTATCAAAATCGGTGTCCAAAATATTAAAACTAGACTTGAACAAGTCTCTTTTCTCTGAGTCGCCTTAAAATTGTAAAATTCCACAATGAAGTTTCAAGGAGTAATGATGCAGATGGAAAACTGCCTATTCTTGCTCTTTTTGAACTGCTTGTTTCTTCTTCATCCGTCTGTTCGTTTCTGTAGCTGCGATCCATCTCCTCTTCAACCATTTCAGTGTTTATGCATTTAACTTCTTCTTTTACCTTTTTCCTTGTATGATTTTATCAATTTTTAATGGTTTTTTTTTTTTCCCTTTTTGCAAATGAACGCAGATGGCTGGGCAATATTATCCTTTTGCACGTCACAGGATTTTTGAGAGTGAAGTGTTCTACACCACGCAGATGGAAGGTAGTGGGAGAAAGAAGGGGTAAAATGGTTCATTTTATCCCTCAAATCTCCACAGTCTCCACCGTTAGATGAGATTATAATCTAACGGTATTGAGAGAGGTAGGCAAAAGTAGGCAAAATAAGGATAAGCGAATAACCTATCCCTTAGTTTATTAGTTAAATTAATTAGTTAGAAGAAGAAAATAAAAATAAAAATACTATAAAGTAATTTAATTAAAGAAGTTTGATTCTTAGGCAAAAGCCATAACGTGAAATTTTTTTTTGGAGAAATAATGGGGCTGGAGGTGGGGGACACTTGTATTTGCCCTTGTGTTTGCGTCAGTGGTATAACAGTGTATGAGTCAATCTTGGGGCAAAAATAAAAAAGAATGAACGAGTCATTATATTTTTCATAAATGCCATATGAATGATGCATTAATATTTAACTCTATTTTAAATTTCACAATCAAACATTTTCAGGCTTAATCATCAACATGGCCAAAACGAAAGCTCTTAATCTTCAACGGACATTGTCTCAAGTCAATATTCAAAAAGTAAATTATACAATTTTAACGGTTTAACCTCTAAATTGAGTAGCTGATATACTCAAGCTTTATAATGGGATTTATTTTAACAATATGCTCTTTTGATCTCTTTAGTGGTATTTGTACAGTCAGAGAGCAAGTTGATCGCCATTAAGTATTGTATATTTTATGGAAAATCTCATATAAAGAATGTTGGATTACCTAAATTTTAATTTTAATAACTGAATTAACAAATTATATATCAGTTTATATATTATAATTAGGGATTTAAAATTTTGGTCAAGTTACCTTCATATCCCTTAGTTTTTAAAATAGTAAATTTGAAAATATAACCCTATTATTTATTCTATCAATTAATTCATTGGGAAGTACTACATGATCTTGTGCTCTAGCTTACTTCCAAACATTAATTATGCTCAATATTCTTTTTTAATACAATATTCAGTTTTATAGGAAACTAGGAGTATATATAATTGAAAGAGGTGAATTCCTATTTACTACAATGCTTAATGTATATTTTTATATCGGATTTTCCCTTTTTATAAAACAAATAATCATGGATTATACACACAGAGGATTCAAAATTTAAACTTGGGTCATAAAATTTGACCTCCATATCCCTTTGTTATTAAAATAGCAAATTTGAAAACATAACCCTATTATTTATTCTATCAATTAATTCATTGGAAAGCACTCTACGATCTTGTGCTCTAGCTTATTTCCAAACTTGCTCAATATTCTTTTTTAATACAATATTCAGTTTTATAGGAAACTAGGAGTATATACAATTGAAAGAGGTGAATTCATGTGTACTAAAATGCTTCATGAATATCTTTATGTCAGATTTTCCCTTTTTATAAAACAAATCATCATGGATTATACACACACAGAGGATACAAAATTTAAACCCGGGTCATAAAATTTTAAATAAAAATATAAATATTGAAAGAAGGTAATAGACCTCCACATATGTAGATGTATTGTCACAATAAATTTCAATTTATTCTAATACATTATTATAAGAAATTGAATATTGTATTAAAGAAAAAGGGCATTTTTTTTTTTGGAGATAACATCCACAAACCCATAATAGAGCTTTGATAGTTTGATAGTGTATATTTCATTCATCACCATTTGCATAATTAATGTTTAAAACGAAGTAGTGGAACAAATGGGAGCGGCTTTGGTCCGATGCTCACTGCACTCCGCTGTCCTCTTATATCTGAAACGACACCGTTTTGGGTAGAAAACAATGACCAAGTTCCCTTTTTTAAATTTTTTTTAGGGCATTAGACGGTACTAAAAAGATACTTCAGGATATTGATTGGTACTGAAAAAATATTTCATGATCTTGAAAAAATATTTTAGGGTACTGAATGGTACTACAAAAATACCTCATGATCTTGAAAAGTTATTTTAGGATCTTAAAAAATTTCTTGAAGTTTATTTTTAGTATCAATCACTCCCTAGAATGTTTTTTCAAGATCCTAAAATAATTTTTTAAGATTATGAGGTATTTTTTCAATATGATTCAATGTTCTAAAATATATTTTTAGTACTCGTTAATAGCCTCAAATATATTTTCAAGATCATAAAATTATATTTTAAGATCATGAAAGATTTTTTCAATACTAATCAATATCCTGAAGTATCTTTTTAGTACTATTCAGTACCCTAAAAAAAAAAGAGGGAACTTGATCATTGTTTTCTACCCAAAATGGCGTGGTTTCAAGTATAGGAGGACAGTGGAGCGTAGTAAGCATCGGACCCAAGCCACTCTGAGGAACAAATGGTGCTGTATTGTAAGGCCTGTAATATCAAACCCTTTTAAAAGTTTATATTGTAAATATGCCTTTAAAGGCCCAGCTCTAAACCTAAAAAAAGGCATATAATGCATGTTCAGGTTTTATGCTTCAACTTTTGTTTCGTTTATCATTTCTCGAGGGAATTATTTTTAGACTATGTTTGGGAGTTTCATTTTGGAGGGAAAGAAAAGAGAATGGAGGGTTTTGGTTGTCCCTTCCCTTGTTTGCAAGTTTTAAAAATAAGAGGGGAGGGAATCAAAGGTTTTTACAAATCCCCCAAAACCCTCATTCTTCTAAAAAATAAAGTCCCACAATATGGGGGGTTTTTAAAAGAAAAATAGGTTAATTACTTCTTTACCCTCGTTCACCACCACCACCACCGCGCCACCCTACCACCTCTGCCGCCGTCACCACCACTACCACCTCGACCACCACCGCCGCCACCGCCACCGCCACCACCGCCACCACCGCCACCACATAAATAATTTTTTGAATATAAAAATTAAATAAATAAGATTTTTAGAAAATTTAAATTTATTTGTAAAGTATAATAATTATATTAATTATTAAAAAAAAGGACAAAATGGTAAAAATAACTCATTAATCCTCTATCTTCCTCCCTTACTATTTTTTTAACTCCCAAACAAGGGGAGGAAATATCCTCCATTTCCCTTCCATCCCCTCCCCTCCATTCTCCTTGCATCCCTTTCCTTCCAAACTTCCAAACAAAGCCTTAGGAGTTTTTATTCCATAATTTAAAGTCGCAATATGTGAATTAATGTTTTACAGAACAGCGCAAATCATTTCAGACGAATGGAATCAAAATACAACAACTGATGTGATCAAGTGCTTCCTTCTTTAGCTACAAGCTGACCAAAGCTTAGAGAACTATATACTACTATTACACAGACACAGTAATAAAACAAGCAAATCAAACCACCATGAAATTCTTTATTCTTTTTTTCCCGGCAGAGGGAATAAATCACGTAGAATTAGTAGATGGACAGGGAGGGATAGCCACCTCAGTAACTCCTTCAAGCATCAACACTACACTCTTCATTGATGGACGAAGAAAAGGCTCATCTTGAATACACCATATCCCCACTTTCACCATATTCTCTAGCATCATTAGGTCCACGTCTTCCCCAACAACAAGCTTGTTTAACTCTCGCCGAACAAAACACTTGTACACCCAATTACATAAAAGAACTTGCTCTGGGTTTCGAATGTTTACCACTAAGCTTCTTCTGCAAAATACAATCTCCAATAACATAACCCCGTAGCTATAAACATCTGCTTTCTTGTTATTGGAGTGTTCTTATTCCATTCTCGGAGCCGATAACCTCTTGTCCCCTAACTTGAGTGAAGGTTCTTGTTTGATCGGCATTAGAAGTTTTGCCAAACCAAAATCTGATATTTTAGCTGTAAAAAACTCGTCCATCAATATGTTTGAAGGCTTTATGTCACAATGAATAATGGAAGCCCTGCATTGTTCATGGAGATACAGTAAGCCTCTTGCAATGTCTAGTGCTATTCTTCTTCTCTGATCCCAATCAGGACGAACAGCACCGTCACCAAAGATAAACTTCTCAAGGGAGCCATTACTCATGAACTCATAAACTAGAAGTCTTTTAGATCCCTCAGCACAATATCCAAGCAAGCGAACTAAGTTTTTGTGGTGGGTTTTCCCAATGGCTTGCATCTCAGCTTGAAATTCTCTCTCTCCTTCTTCAATTAATCTGTGTAGCCTTTTTACTGCAATAATTCTTCTTCCTTTTTGTAAAGTTCCTTTATAAACTGATCCAAATGAACCCTTACCCACCTCTTGTTTGAAACCATTTGTTGCTTTCTTCAGCTCATTGTATGAAAATACCCTCAGAGTAATCCCTTGGCTCAAACCTAAATCTCCCCTCTCCAACAACCTCCTGTAACTTAAAACTCCAATCTTGTAAATTAAACGGCCGGAAATTGCGACAGCTGAACACAAAAGAACAGCAAAACCCAAGACAATGAGAATGATCACCTCAATTGCTTTCTTACTGGTAGTCTTGATGGGAGGTGGTTGGTTATCATTGTTGCTTTCCAGGCTATGAAGTCCCACCTTGAAGTATACTGTGAAGGAGGACAAATTTTGTGATTCTCTTCTAACATATCTCAATGGAAGCTTTTGTTTCTTGCAGCGATTATCACCATAAAAGGCAGCCCCACAGTAACAATCTTGCAAACAAGAAGCTGGGCATTCCTCCTCTAGAATGTCTTCCTCTGTATAAGGAAGATCATCCATGATCATACTACTCATGGGAGATATGTAATAAGAGGCTGCATTATCTTCTCCAACTCTACATTCAACTTCTGAGAAGTTCCTTTTGCATCCAAGATTTGTTTGTCTTGGATCTATAAAATCAGTTCCGGGAAGACAAATGCAATAAGGCCAGTTGTCATTGTTGGTACAATAGCTGTTGAATCCACAAAAAGTCTTCACTTTACAAAGATTGTCCAAATCTGACGGTGACCACAACATTTGAACTTGACGTGTCCGATTTAAATCTTCATAATGAGCATAGAGTCGAAAAACTCCATCAGAATCAATAGTTGCACGATAAATAGCGTTGTTTCCATCGAAGCTGCTATCATCCACTTGCTTAAGTATTTCTGAGTTGGAACTACTGGCATTTACAATACATAGATGCTGAGGACCTGTGTTGTTGAGGAAAAGATAATATTTGGAACTAAGGCCATATCCAGTTTGCGAGGCCCAGTAAGCATCCCAAGCTGTGCTACCAGAATATCGTGGATAAAGAACAAGGTTTCCATCACTCTGCATCGCTAATTGAAACCTTCCAGAAGATTGGTTGGTGTCTGATGAACTAGACACCAATTCACTCCCACTAGTTAGAATTTGACCCCCTAACATAGTATCAGTTGGGTGATCGAAAGTCTGCCAAAGGATGTCGGAATTTTTGTTTTTCAGAACAAAATTTCCAGAATCAAGCATGGAAGCAGAGGAAACATTTCCATTGTTACCGTGAGAAATAACCTTCTTTTGCCCTGGACCTATTTGAAGAAGAAGCTCCCCTCTCATGGTTAGAACAAGCTTTGCTTTTGAGGATACAGGAGGATCACCACGATTTGCAGTCCAAACAATGGTTTTATCATTCTTATTGAACAACAAGATTCCAACTTTGAAGCCATCGCCTTGCTCGTAAAAGCCGAATGCGAATCGACCTGAAGGTGAAAGCCATAAAGTGGGAGGAATGGGAGGAACAGTGGGGGAAAGTGAAGAGCCCAGTGGTATGTGTTGTGTGAATACTGTTTCACATAGAAAATATACCAAAAAGAGAAAGTATATGTTTGATGATGCAATGGTAGCCATGGCCAGAGCAGAATCGCTAATGAGCTAAAAGGATTGCTTCAGCTGAAGACCTACAAGTGAAATTGCAGAATCTCAAAGTCTTCACCGAAAGTGTTGAGATTCTGCCATTTCCTGACTGTATCGTGGCTTTTTCTTGATTTCTTCCACGTGAAATTCCAACCTAACAATATTATTTGTATGAGTTTGTTAATTTGAATTAATTATAGAATGATCAGAGATTATTTTTCTTAATTTAAAATCTGGTATGGTAATTTTTAAACCATTTAAATTTATAATACTTAAAATAACTTTGAAATAATTATTTGATATATTTGACTTTCAAATTAATACTTAATTATATTTTAATTAGTTCTTGGGTAAATTTTTTAAGGAGCAATTTTATCCTGAAAGTTTACAAAATATATCATTTTTGCTCCTCCATTAATTTTGACTTAAGTTTAACTAATATGCACACGTGTCATGCCACCTCATCAATCAAAATAGGGTTAAATATCGTTTTTGCCCAGGAAATTTTCGCTTAGGAGCAATGGGTATTTGAAATTTTTTTTTAAGAACAATTTTATCCTATCATTCCCCATTATAAACTTTGACTGTTAAATCAGTCAAACAACACACATGTCATGTTACCTTATCATCCACATAAACAGACTCAACAAGATCGATTGAAGAACGTAGGAAATCTCGTCTTCTTTGAGTTGTTGAAGGACTCAGAGCTAGGAAAAGGGTGCAGAGGAATTTGTGAAGCTGAACAGGTCAAAGGGGCTGAAAGGTTTGTCACAAAGCCCAGAGGAAGCATAGCTTATGATCTAAGCAAAAGAAACGCAAAACGAGATATGATTTGTCCCAAAATTAGTTTAATAAGACAAAATAATAGTGATAATATTTACCTTTGTATAGATTGATCTAAGCCACCTTCCCCTAAATCCCTAGAATTATTATGTTTTATAAACTTCTAGGGCAAAATTGTTTCTAAAAGAACTTTTGAATACCCATTGCTCCTTAGCGAAAATTGTCGGGCTAAAAATAGTACTTATCCCTATTTTGATTGATGAGGTGGCAATCATTGGTGCCACATGTGCATATTAGTTAGATTTAAAGGTCAAAATTAATAGAGTTACAAAATTATTGTTACATTTTATCAACTTCGAGACAATTTTGCCCTAAAAAAATTCCAGATACCTAATGCTCTTGACCAAAACTTCTAAAGCAAAAGTAATACTTATGAAATAGATTAAAATACAAAAATATATGAAAAAAATCATTCAAAAACAACTTGAAAAATTCTAAAGTATAAATAGGGGTTGTGAATATTTATAATAATAGAGAAGCGTAAGCGCTTGGTTTATCTTTTTTTAAAATTAAATGGAAATCACACAAATTTCCTTCGAGTTTAAAAACAAAATAGACTTCGAACGCACTTGTGCCCCAATTTCATGCTCCCGTGCTTGATAAGGATTTAACAAATTTAAATAATGTTTTAACAAGTTATGATTATATCTTTACTAATTCCAATTTAAAAATACCACTTGTTACTAGTTTGCTTGGGCTAGACGGAACTATGAGTCAATGGCTCGGACCTCTAGATCTGGTTGATTTTTTTGAAAAGTCACCACTAGTTGATGCAAAAAGTATATGATAGTGATTCGATTCTTATTATAAAGTACCAACTAACTTTTCTCATAAACTAATAAAATCGCTTAAAGTTAATAAAGTTATAATAGAATCTAAATATTTTCCAATACTACCCCTACTAATTGCACTAAACTCTAATATCATATTAATTATTACTCTCACCTATTACCTTTATTAATTATGGACAGACATGAAAAAATAATTAATGCTCATTAGGAACAAGCAAGTGCTTTATAAAAAAAACCAAATAAATTTACTAGTTAGTGCTTTATAATAAGGATCAAAGGAAGTACATCGAACTTCCAAGTCATATAGGGCCTGCAGGTCATGTGCGTAAATGACATTGAAATTTACGCGAAATTTTTATTTTTCGAACGGATGTCGACATTGACATCCCTAAGAGAAGGACACAAGTGGACGATCTTGATCTGTCTCCTCATCCGAGACCTCCCGAATTAAGATATGGATAAATGCTAAAAAACAAAAAGATATTCTAAATATTCATAATACTAGAAAAGTGTGAGGGTATGCTTTGTCCTTTTCAAAATTAAATGAAAATTACAAAAAATTTCCTCCTAGTTTAAAAAAAAAAATATAGAAGAAAGCGCGATTTAGCGGATAACTTTGCACACACTTGTGCCCCAATATCATGCTCTCATGTTTAATAAGGGTTTAATAAGTCTAGATAAGTTTTTGACAAGTTTTGATTAGATTTTCACAAACTTCAAGTCAAAAATCATCGTTTGCTATAATGACAAAGTATTAATTCACACTTTTGATAAAAGTTTCATAACTTTAGGTAATGTTTTAATAAGTTATGATAAGATTTTCACAAATTCCAATTCAAAAATCACCGCTTGCTACAATGACAATGTATTAATTCCCACTTATAATATGGTTTCATAAATTCAAATAACATTTTAACAAATTCTGTTAAACTTTTCACAAAATCCAATTTAAGAATCACCACTTACTATAATGACAAAGTATTAATTCTTATTTCTAACACTGGTCTAATTATAACTCAAAATTACCACTTGCTATAATCATCAATGTATCAATTCAAGAACTTTTATATTTCATTAGTTCCCAAAAATAAAAATAGAAGCCGATTTCACTATTCACAAATTCGCATTACAGTTTCATAATTTGAGATTAACTATTAACTACAAAATCCACCCTATGTTCGTTGTTCACCCTCAAAGTTCAAACTCACATCATGATCGAATGCCTCCTTCAACCTCTTACCACCTTCACTCATCAACGTTCACCTAGCTCTAAGCTAGAAACCCAGCTACCCAAAAATGACGGCTTTTTTTTCTCTATTTGCCACTTTTTAAATAATTAATTACCATTTTGCCACTGTTTTCAAAATATTTCATAACGTGCCACTATTTAGTCGACTAAACCAAGATTTAGTCGACTAAAACGCGGCGCTGATTTTTTTGATCCCCCGATTTAGTCGACTAAACCAAGTGGCTTAGTCGACTACATAGCGACAGGGGAGTTTTTTTAAAACCCCAATCGCGGCATTTGGAACCCTAATCCACCAAATCCTTACTGAATCCGTTCGTGGGTAGTGAAGGAAACTTCATTCTAGCATCATTTGCATCGATTTCGATATGTTCTCATCTCCATTTCGAATTTCCGCTTGTTCTTTCGTTTATGCGAACCCCCATTTCCCTAGAAGGTAGACAAATTAATTAAAAGTAAAAATGAGTTTTATATTTAAAATCAAAGTTCACCCAAGATCGGTGAGGATCGAGAACATGACTAAGAATCCTAGCGAGAAAAATCCCCAATATAAAATCTTAATAAAAAAAATTAATTTTATGATTTCTTAAACCTGAATATGAAGAAATATTTTTCAAAATTTATAATTTATATTGATTACATTCGAAACATCAAATTGATTAGTTAAGATATTGATTTAAAATAGATATGAAAATCCATAATGATATCCTCATTTTCAAACTCATCAACAACAACTTCTTGAGGTACTCAACCTACCTCCGGCAAGCATTCATACGTTACTCATAATATATCAAAATATAGGAAAATGATATCCTATATGAGATTATAGAGGATAAAAAAAGGTACTATATCAAAATATAGGAAAATGATATCCTCGTTACCCTCTTTTATATCATCATCTCATCTCCATCCTTAGATAATGAAATGTATATTTTAGATTTAATATTTTATAAAATTATTATTATTATATTTTATAATTTAAAATTTCTTTATTTATTACAGATTGCAATTATAAAGGGTATAGATCAAATTTTAAGAGTTTAAATTTACTTATTTATTTTTATAGAAATAATTTTATAAGAGATTGAATCGAATAATATATTGTTTGAATCTAACGGTCTATATGAGATTATGAGAATAAAATGAAAAAAGAAGACAAAAAAATAACCCCAAAATATAATGTAGACAAATAATTAAAAATAAAAATGAGTTTTACAAGGTTCCAAAGTTCAGTGAGGATTGTGGACATAACTAAAAATCGTAATAGAAAAATCCTCAATATAAAAAATTAATTTTATGGTTGTTTTATAGCTCCACGCGCCAATAGGATCCGAACTGCATGACAAAGGAGTTGATTATCTAACGGGTCCCACAATATTATCGAGCGTGCGCATGAACATGATAAAGAGTTTCACGTTTAACCCTATAATTTATACTAAAATATTAATAATATTAATAAATAAATAATCGGATGAAGAAAATGTAAAAGCCCTGCATAAACGAAAGAGCAACGGCGGAAATTCGAAATGGAGATGAGAACATATCAAAATCGACGCAAATGATGCTAGAATGAAGTTTCCTTTGCTACCCGCGACGAACGGATTCGATAAGGATTTGGTGAAAAAAACAGAGGGGGAGAGGTTTGGGGAGGTTTTGTGGTGGATTAGGGTTCCAAATGCCGCGATTGGGGTTTTAAAAAAACTCTCATGTCGCTATTTAGTTGACTAAGCCACTTGGTTTAGTCGACTAAATCGCGGGGGATCAAAAAAATCGGCGCCCGCGTTTTAGTCGACTAAGTCTTGATTTAGTCGACTAAATAGTGGCACATTGGGAAATATTTTGAAAACGGTGACAAAATGGTAATTAATTATTTAAAAAGTGTCAAATAGGGAAAAAAGCCCAAAAACGACACCTACCAAAACGAAGACCAATAAAGTTATAATTATGGAGTAAAAAATACATGCCTCACTAACTTTCCACGGCTCTTGCTCTATTTCCTCTTCCCTTCCTTCTCACTTTGCGCCACATTTCTCTTTCTTACTTGATTCTTTTCTTTTTATATCTAAGGGCATTTATGTCATTTCAATTTAATTTTAAAAATGATAAATCATGCTTTCACATCTTTTTTTGTATTATAAATATTCCGAATACTTTTTTAAAAAAATCATTTTAGTATTTTTAAAGTTCTATTTGCAGGGATTTTTCCAAAAAATATTGAAATTAAAATAGAAGTTTTGAATACATTGGTATAAATTGGTCAACAAAATCATGCCTAAAATCAATTATTTATTAGGGTTTAAACTTCTCATATTGTATGAGAAGAAAAAGATTTCTACATACACATAAAATGGTGGGACACATATCTTTTTTAAAAAAAAAAAAAAAAAAAAAAAAAAACTCAAGTATGAAAATCGAAGTATTGATACATTTCTTCTACAATATGAGACATATATTTTCCTTATTTTAATCATCATATTTTACAGTACTTGCAAAATGCAAATTCCACATGTTTCTTTCTTTTTGCTCTGTGGGACTCTGACTCTCCCCACCGCCCACTGCCCACTGTCTCCACATCGTCCTTAATGGAAATTTGCAGGAAAATGGGTGAGTTTTAAAATCTTTAATTGCCATTAAATAAATTTGTCAGGACTGAAACAGCGACATCGTCCTTAAAGGAAATTTACAGGTGACTTTTAAAAACTTTAATTGCCGTTAAATAAGTTTGTCGGGACTGAAGTGTGATCAATGATGGACAAGATGTGTTTAATTTTAGGTAAGAGGATGAGAGGGATGGGAGGATCCTCCTTTATTCATTTGGTTTAAATATTTAGATGGGAGGAAAATCAAAATTATGGGTTAAATTTCCTTCAATCCCTTTATTCTAAACAAAAATATGTTCTCCTCCCTTTCTCTTTTCTCTGTAACAAACCACGCAGGTCAAAAGTCTCAACTCATTCCCATAGTTTATTTTGGTGTCTTTCCATTTTTTTTTTTTTTTTCTCCTGTTCCTTTTAAAATATTTTACTGAAAATCAATTTTTTCCCAGAGCCAATTTAACTTCCTTCGTTTGTTCGAAGTTCTCTCCATCAATTTTCTCTCCCTCCTCGTCCCTCCTCGGCTTCTCGTTACCATACCATATCCATGGCCCTCATAACTCTGTTCTTACTATTTGCAGTTCTATCTGTAAACGAAGTTAGAGCTCAAAAAAATGATTCCAACATCATAACTTTGGGTTCTTCTCTCTCCCCAAAAACGAATTCTTCTTCATGGGTGTCACCTTCTCGTCTTTTTTCCTTTGGCTTTTATCCACGTGATAATGGCTTTGCTGTTGGAATATGGTTGATGGGTGAACCTGAAGGAACAACCGTTTGGACAGCTAACTTCACGAATCTATCTACTTCCTCTGATTCAGTCGAATTAACCAAAGACGGTAAACTTGTGCTTAGAAACGAGAAACAGATGGGAGTAGTAGCAGTCATTGCCAATGCGTCTGAACGTGCAGATTCAGCTTCTATGCTTGATTCTGGAAATTTTTTGCTTTATAGTAAAAACCATAGTGTCATCTGGCAAAGCTTTGATTACCCCACGGACACCATACTAGGAGGTCAGAATTTATCTCAGGGACAACATTTGATCTCTGCAAATGGACATTTTATTCTCAACATGCAGACTGATGGAAATCTTTTTGCCTATCCTGTGAGCCATGAAAGAGAAATTGACGCTTACTGGGACCCAAATCCTTCTCAGTTAGATGATGACTCACAGCTTACTCTTAATCTTATGGGCTTTCTTTGCCTAGGCAGTTACGGAGGGAATCCCATTAAGGTTCTTGCGAAAAGTAGCAACCATCTTGGAAGGAACACAAGCTTAATAATCTATCGTGCAACATTGGATTTGGATGGTATTTTTAGACTGTATGTTCACACATTTGAGAAGAATAATAATACTGGCTTCACTAGCCAAATTATTGTGTGGCAGGCTATTTCTGATCAGTGTCAGGTGAATGGCTTTTGTGGCATGAATAGTTATTGCTCCAACGTCTCTGGTAAAGGTGAATGTAAGTGTTATCCTGGATTTCGGCCAATCAAAGGGAACAAAAACAAAAAAATATTCTTGGTTTGTGAACAGATCACAAAAAATGACTGTATCCACTACAAAAAAAAAGACTTTCAGTGGCGACTTTGGGCGGCGACAATTCTTGTCGCCGCCAAAAGTCATACTTTTGGCGGCGACAATATGTGTCGCCGCTGAAAGTATGACTTTTTGGCGGCGACACGATTGTCGCCGCCGAAAGTATGACTTTCAGCGGCGACATGAATTGTCGCGCCGAAAGGCATATTTTTCAGCGGCGACAATCATCTGTCGCCGCCCAAAGTATGTTTCGCGGCGACTTAATGTCGCCGCCAAAAGTTTTTTTTTTTTTTTTGCACAATCAATATGTTTATTGATGTCCTTTTCTATAAAAAAAAATAAATTAATTTTTTTGGATCATTATGAGATAAAGAGAGTTTGAGACATAGTGTGTGTTGTGCATTTGAGAGTGAGAGGAAGAGAGTGGTTGTTGCTTGAAGGTTATTTTCATTAATAATAGTGAGAGATTATACATTTTGATGAAAAGATAAACATGATTTAGTTAGGCTCCATTTAATCATTGAAGTTAAAGATCATTTGCATTTATCACTCTTTCCATATCGAAATTTATCATGGCTCAACTTAATTTAATTCACTAAGCCTCTTACTTGTTCATTTGTTAATCAAATCCTCGTTGAACCCATATCTCTTCTTATCACTTTATTACTTGGCGTGACTCGTGTACTTGTGATAGTGAACATGTGTGTATTTGATAGAGATGATAATTATGTTTGTGCTAGTATATATATGTGTGTGTTAGAGAGATGAAGAATTTAACTATTGGTTGATTTGATATTTTACAATTTCAAATCTCTTTTTTTGTCTTTTTCCCTAATAAATACTCTCTCCTGGTCCTAATTATGTGAACTATTTACCGAATTTGGATAGATTAAGGAGAAAAGTTAAATTAGTTATAATTAATTTCTGAAAAAACCCCTACTAGAAATTGAAAATTACATCAAGAAAAATTAATTGAATCATAGCCTGCGTACTCGGTTCAATGCTTGCGGTTTTGCATTCCCCCCACAACATAAGGAAACCATTAATAACTCTCGGTTCCGCACCCTCAACATATTTAATTCATTAATATAGGGGAAAAAGAAGAAAAAATGACAAAATTTTTAACAAATATTTTTTTTTACTAGTATTCTCTAGTTTTATTATTTTTATCTTTTAGTTTGTATTTTCCTGTGTATAAAATTAGAGTTTTTCAGTTTTTGAGTGGATTGCATTCCTACATATAATCGACTACCATAACTCATTCTATTTAGATACATCGACACACACCTCATGAAAGAAAAGAGAGAATAAATCAATTTCAAATATAATCATTTTCATTTAGTTAAAAATAATTTAATTGATATTATATTAATTATTTATTAATTTAATATTACTTACTTGATTAAATACGTCTTCTCGATTCTTGACATAAGATCTTGTTTATAGTATTAAATACTTCAGCCTTTCAAAGGATAGATATGAAATTGAAGAGTTTTGCATTTGATTCATAGTCATATACTACTTCTGGTCCTCAATATAATTTTTTTTTTTTGAGATCTTGAGGAATCTAATTAAATTACTTTACATTTTTTTTATTTTTATTTTTTCTCCAAATTAACTAATTTGTCTAACTTATAAACTGATATATAATTTAGGCTAAAGTACCCGTTTGGTCCTTTATGTTTGCTTCAGGTATCCATTTAGTCCCTTAAGTTTGTAAAGTGCTCGTTTGGTCCTTGAAAGTTAACACCGTTAAACAGACTTAACGGAAAATACTAACTCAACAATTTTAAACGATGACAGTACAGTTAATTGCTAACAAAGCAAGCTTACATGTTACTTTTTTAATAAATTAATATGTTAAATCTTGTAAATTGAAATTTATTTAAGTAAACTTTGGGTATATGTTCTTCGCCGAGGCATTTAAGTGCACGAGTTATTGTTTAAAATTTTAATTTACGGGATTTAAAATATTAATTTATTAAAAAAGTAACATGTAAGCTTGCTTTGTCAACATTTAAGTGCATAGTCATCGTTTAAAATTGCTGAGTTAGTATTTTCCGTTAAGTCTACTTAACGGTGTTAACTTTCAAGGACCAAACGAGCATTTTACAAACTTAAGGGACTAAATGGATACCTGAAGCAAACATAAGGGACCAAACGGGTACTTTAGCCTATAATTTAATGATAAACAACATACTATATGATTACATAACTTATTTAGCTTCTTTAATCTCTTCAAAAATAAGTCAACTGGATATTATATTTTGGATAAAAAAGTATTATATTATGATAAGTTCCCTTGTCCAATCTATAGTATATCAATTTCTATCACGTGTTTTACTTTTACATTGTTACTAGTAATAATTAAGTTGTAATATCTCATTGTTCCTCATCCGTGCTTTGCAAAATTTATTTAATTCAACTCTATATCATAAATATTAATATTAGAATAATATTTAGGATGAATCACACACAGATATGTGTGTATTTTAAAACTTGAGTTGTGCTTTTTTTCCCTTCATCTTTTAATTCAAAATTTAATTTCCTAATACTTATATATTAATGACTCCACCAGCTAATCACTTTAATCAGCTGTTTCGCTACTATAAAGTAATAACTCATGATAATTTACAAATAATGTAAAATGCATGAGAAGTGTCATCCTTGCGTAGATTTTTAATTAGGGATTGAGGGTTTTTTTTTTTCCCGAAAACTGTGATTTTAAAATCAGTTATCTTATTATTTTAAATTTGATTTGATCTGAAAATATATATTTGTATTAGTTACTGATTATTTTTAAATTTAATAATTAATAAATCATTTTTCTTACTCTTACTTAATTTTTAACATTTGATTATCTTATTGTTTTGAATTTTGGTTTGAAAATAAATTTTATCCATAAGATTTGATTCTTCTTATTCTTATTATTGAAATTTGATTTTGTTTGATTGTTGGTGGATTTGAAATCTATTATCTTATTTACTGAAATTTGATTTGAAAATATATTTGGATTAGTTACTGATTATTTTTAAAATAAATCGTCTGTCTACTCTTATTTGATTTTTGACATTTAATTATCTTATTGTTTTGAAAATAAATTTTATCCGTAAAGATTTTATTGAAATTTGATTTGGGTTGATTGAAAACCTCTAATTTTAAATCTATTATCTTATATATTTAAATTCGATTTGATTTGAAAATATATTTGGGTTAGTTACTGATCATTTTTAAATTAAATAACTAATAAATCGTTTTTCTTACTCTTATTTGATTTTCAAAATTTGATTATCTTATTGTTTTGAGATTTGGTTTGGGTTGATTCAAAAATATGTAGTGTTATAATCTATTATTTATTATTTTAAATTTGATCTGATCTCAAATATAATAATCTATTATTTATTATTTTAAATCTGATCTCAAAATATATTTGGATTAGTTACTAATTATTTTTAAATTTAATAATTAATAAATCGTTTGTCTTACTCTTATTTGATTTTTAACATTTAATTATCATATTGTTTTGTGATTATGTTTGGTATTTTAAATTTGATTTGAAAATATATTTGGATTAGTTACTGATTATTTTTTAAATTATTGATTTTTTTCTTACTCTTATTTTGATTTTTAACATTTGATAATGTTATTGTTTTGAGGTTTTGTTTTAAAATAAATTTTATCCATAAAATCTGATTCTTCTTATTCTTATTACTGAAATTTGATTTGGGTTGATTGAAAACGTGATTTTAAAATCTGTTATCTTATTATTTTAAATGTGATTTGATTTAAAAATACATTTGATTAGTTACTGATTATTTTTAAATTTAATATTTAATAAATCATTTTTCTTACTCTTATTTGATTTTTAACATTTGATTATCTTATTGTTTTGAGATTTGGTTTGAAAATAAATTTTAGCCATAACATTTGATTCTTTTTATTCTTATTAATACTATCCCATTTCATTCAGAAAAAAAAAACCCTCAATCCCTAATTAAAAATCTGCGTGTTCCCCATTTTCATCTTCAGTCGCGCGCCTCTTTTTTCAGTCTTTTTGTCTTTCCCTCCCATGCGCGCGCCCCATTTCAACCCACAGGAAAATCTGCTTTTTCTGTCAAAAAGAAAGAGACATTGAACACACCTTTACCTTCTCTCGCTTTTGCAGTTTTCAACGCCACCCCTTTGAAGTGTTTACCAGTACCACTACCACCAAATTTCGTGCTCTCTACTTCGGAACGCTTACAAATCAGTTCTTGGATTGTAAATATTGTTTTTGCTGCCTCATATTTTAGGTTCAATTTGGAAGAAAGTAGATCCCAGGTAGATTCTCTTCTCTCGTTGGTAGTGACAAAGTTGCGTTTTTTTTTTCCTTCCAGGCTCGTGGGTTTCTTTCTCATGATCGCTGGATTAATTGTGTTCGAAATTCCCATGTGGTGTGACTGATTGTTTTGAATTTTATTTTGTCTATATTGGAGTCTGAATATGGCTTCTCGTTAGTAATTCTTTTTGCTATTTACATAGGTATAAATCGTTGTAGAAGCTACGGTGAATATTTGAAAAATACTGGGCATTACCTACTGAATCGAATTACGCCACTCCCTACCCCCAATCCCAAGTTTTTCTTTTATCTCTTATGTGGATTAGGATTTTGTATATCCTTACTTCAGCAACAGGCCATTGAAGATGTAAAGCTAAACAAGTGAGTTAGGATAATAGGTGAAACGCAGGAGTGTGAACAACATACTTATATCTATTTATTTGGCTGGCACTGAATATGTACACTAGGGGTGAAATGGTTTCCTTTTAAAGGGGGCTGATGCTTTCTGCTCCCATGTAACCAAAAAAGGGAGGTTCATGCTTATGTTATGTGCATTCTTCATGCTGAGTGTTTATTTATGAATGCACCAATAAGTACTACTTTTTCTAGCAAAAACTAGACATCTGGATCAGTATTGGTTTTACGAGTTCATGAATTTCATTTTCAGTGCAAGCAATTAAATTGGGTGTTTGCTAGTGGAGTCAGAATGCTAAAGGATAAAATATAGAATATGTATTAATTGTTAACTCATACATTGGAGGTTATGCTGTCTTATGTTTTAGAATTGAGGTCCTCAATGGTTTGTCCATGTGTTTGTTGCTGGTTGATTTTTCTAATTCAGGGCCATGTTTTTGTCTAGAATATGATGGTTGCATGTTAAATGTGAAATGTATTGGTTTTTGCTCATTTTTTGTGAATATTCTTGTTATAGTTCATTCTCTAAGCGGAGGACAAGGAGCAATGTTATTGACTTGCGATGAAGTGGGGTGGTTTTATATTTTACATACATAAGGAAGGATGATAGTTAAGACTCTGGAGAAGAGGGATGGGAACTATGTTGGGATGCGATTATATAGTTCACTTTACAGTTCTATGAAATATATCTTCTAAAATCATTTAAAGATGTCCTCTAAGGTTGCAACTGTGAAGGGATACATATTTCTTTATCGAATAAATCTTGTAAAATCTTATAAAGGTGTTGTGTAAGTATGGGACTATGTATGGACGCATGCTTCTTTTTGTGTGTAACAGATATCTTGTAAGGGTCTTTTGATGTTTGCTAGCTGTTGTTTATAAGTGTTACGATATTCAAGGAATTCCCAATTTCCGTTATTGGGTGTTGAACTAATGCTAGTCCTTGTACAAGGGACATTTGGGCAGGTTCTTGTTGCCTTTGGATGTTATCATACATCTTTAATTCAGGAAAGTCTGAATTTCTAGCGAGGAACATTCCCTAGATGCTGTCTACTTACCTTCTAAATTGAAATAGTGCATATTATTTTTCCCAGTCTGGAAAGTAAAGATGATCAAATTTCCATGGATTCAAGTTGGTGAGAGAATATGGTAGTGTGTTGAGCATTAGAGTAATATCAATTTGTTGTCTTGTAATATGTTTGACGTCTTTGAATGAGCCGCTATCATTCGAACCATGCCTTAGCTATTGGTTACCATTTAAAACTCCATTAATCACTAGGAACATGATTTCATGTTGCTTCGCTTAGTTAGGCCAGTATTCCTCGAATGTGGTTGCCTTAATTGTGTTCTTGTGTTTAGGAATTGTACTCACCATTTCCCAGTTTTCTTTCATTAGTTTTTTGTTTTTAAAATGTTTTATTTGCATTTATATTGGGCTGCAAGAAGGGAAAAAAAAAAATGTTAATGGTCTCTGTTCCAAGTGCAATGCACATTTAGCTTTCGGACTTGTTGAGTTTAACCTTTGTGAACAACATTCGAAGCTTGCATTTTACTCTTTTACCATTTATTTATATTTCATCGGTTCTGTTTTAAGCAAACTGTACCTTGTTTGCTTTCTTGTTTGTAACAAATATAACATGTAAATCTTTTTTTGCAAAAGTGCCACCTGGTATGGCTTTCATAACTTTACTATTGTGCCTGCCTTTCCAATGGATATTTTTAATAAAATTACTCTTTTTATGCTCTATGTACTCATTGTGCAGATATCCTCATAGATGCATCAATCTTTTAGTTTTGGACTCACTTTGATTCTTTCAAGTTCCCAGCCCTATTCAAATGATCATGAAATGCATTCTCTAATCTTACATCCCTAAACGCAAACCAAACAAATTAGAACACGACTTGAAAGATTTACTTATGTTTGTTTCATGTTTGTCTCTTACTTTTACAAGCAAACTGGCCACTCATATGCTAAAAGTAGTCAAATATTACTAGTACATGCTTCTTTTTTCCTAACATTTATCGTCTTGATTGGCGCAAATCTCTAATGCTTCAACTTTGTAATCTTTGATCGATATCGTGGTTGAGATTGATTGAATTAAATGGAAGCGAACGTGCAAGGATAGAAGCGGAGCGTGCGAAGAACGTGCAAGGATAGAAGCGGCGCGCGAAGAACGCAAGGATAGAAGCGGAGCGCGCACAAGAACGTGCACAATTTGATGACAAGATGAAACAAATGGAGGAGAGGATTCTAGCTATGTTAATGAAACGGGGGCAAGTAATAGCTCCTACTTCATCTACTCTGGCCTTGTCTTTACACCACGGTGATCGTTCTTCATAGGCTTATGTTTGATGTTTCCTTCCAATGGACAACCTTTAGATTTTGTTTAGAAAGTTTAAATATTTCATGTTAATTTTGAATATTTATGTTGGTATCATTATTTGTTAATATATTGTTAGTTTCATGTTTCTTATGATTTTAAGCAATATGGTACAGGTTTTAATTATGGCACAATTTTTAATTTTATCAATTTCTATTTAATTTTTTTTTCAAAAAAATCACTTTTGGTGGCGACATTTGTCGCCACCAAAAGACTATCCCCATGTTGCGGCGGATGAGGGAATCGGCGTTATTAGTGGCGATAATAATGTTGCCACCTGAAAATCACAATCGGTGGCGACAATAGGATCGCCGCGAAAACCATATCCGTGGCGACAAAAGTCGCCATTGAATAGACTATCGGCGACCAAGTGTCGCCATTGAAACGAGTTTCCGTGGCGACAATTCTATCGCCACTAAAAATTGTTTCCGTGGCGACGGTTGTCGCCATTGAAACACGACCTTCGCGGCGACAAGAGTGTTCGAGGCTTCTGCTGGAACTTTTGGCGCGACGGATTGTCGCCACCGATTGTAAACTTTTGGCGGCGACATTAAAATGTCGCCGCCGAAAGTATCCGCCATTACGTCGTTTTAAAGCCAACGACTTGGCGGCGACTTTTTGTCGCCGCCGAAACACTTTCGGTGGCGACATTTAGACTTTTAGCGGCGACATTTGTCGCCGCCGAATGTCATTTTTTTTGTAGTGATCACCAGTGATCCAGGGATGCTATACACTGTTAGTAAGCCATTGCAGCATATGCAATGGGGCCTTCATCCTTATTTGGTCATACCATTGGAAATGGAAGCTTGTGGCAAGTCTTGCATGGAAGACCGTGATTGGGGGCGGTGTCACATGGAGATGGTAGCCGCAAAAAGTATAGGCTTCCGCTTATGTTTGCGTAATTAATCAAAATATATCAACCACGGCCCTCTTCAAGTTGCCTTCGAAAATATCGGTCCTCCAAAACCAAAGAAACCGAGGTTCTTATTGATGACAAGAAAAATCGATTCGACTCGGTCATCACTCTTGGTTCAATTTCATTCGTTTGCTTTGGCTTTTTAGTATCCATTTTCATTATCTACATACGTAGAGTCTATTCATACAAAAAGCTCTCGCCAACGGTGAAAATTTGGGGTTCACGAGGATTGTAGTTTACGAACATTTGCCTTTAATGAATTGGTGAATGCAGGAAACTTCACGGAAGAGATCGGCAGAGGATCTTTTGGAGTGGTTTATAAGGGGACAATTTGCGGAAGCAACAAACGTATTCTTTGTGAAGAAACTAAACGACGATGTTGTGGATGAAGGAGAAAGAGAATTTCAAGCGAAATCAAAGCCAATCGCTCGAACTCATCATAGAAATTTGGTTCGACTCATTGGTTATTGCATTGATGGTTCGAGAAAGCTTCTTGTTTATGAATGTATGAGCAATGGGTCTCTCGGCAGATTTTTGTTCAAACCGAGATGCATCCATCTTGGAAGCGAGAGAGTCAAAATTGCATTGGATGTAGCAAGGGGAATCTTGTATCTACACGAAGAATGTGAAGTCGTATTATCACTTTCGCAATATCAAGTCTCGTGACATTCTTTTGGATGAAATGTGGACGGCAAAAATATCAGATTTTGGACTTGCAAGACTATCAATACGAGAACTTTCAAAAACTAAAAGCAACAACGAATCATCAAGTGGCTATGCGGCACCGAACGCGAAAGATGCATCGACATCCGTAAAAGTTGACATCTTGCTACGGCGTGGTGTTATTGGAGATAATATGTTGCGAAGGAATATAGACATAAAAGTGGCTTGGAAGAGGAAATAATGCTTTCAAGTTGGGTTTATAATTGCTTTGTGAGAGGAGAATTGAACAAATTGGTAGAATTAGATGTAGATGTGGAATGGAGGACATTGGAGAGAATGGTGAAGGTGGCGTTATGGTGTGTCCAAGAGGACTTGTCTCTACGTCCTTCCATGAAGAATGTGATATTGATGCTGGAAGGGCTGAAAGATATTCCATCTCCTCCATCTCCAATCCCACTTGCTTGATAATCTTCAAAATTCTGGTGCTTTTTCCTGAAGTATCAATCTTAGCTATGCTCTGCGTGTAATTTTGTGTCCTATCCTTGTATATGCACAAATAAGAGTTAGTTTCTTGATGCATCTACTATATTTATGGTAATGTATAAATTATGTGAAGCCAAATTCGTGACTTTGTGATTTTGTGAAAAGTGTGCTCCTATGGGCAAGGTGATTTGTCTGCTTGTTTGAGTTATCAAATGGTTTGAATTTGAATGATTTAAAATTAATTAAATTGTACAATACTAATAATTAATTTAAAATGTCCCCTCTCGAGTAATCTTGAATGCATTCATTAATTAATCTAGTTGGAATAAATTTATGTAAAAACTTTAGTTGTTCATTGCATATAAGATGTTTCATTGAAGTCCGAAAAAAAAGATGCTTCATTATTCCAATTAATTGTGACGGATAATTTTTAGGAAAAAGACCAAAAAAGACCATTTGAATTTGAAAAACCCCAAAAGATTTAATGAAAAAGGGAAAGGATAGAGAGAAGATTGAAAAGGTTCTTTTTTAGATTTGTTGCGGTTGTTTATTATGAAATGTTATTTTTGTTGTTCACACTTTACGGTGAATAGATATAATCGTTATGTTTGTGTTTTTGCCGATCTAACAAGGTTGGAAAACAAATAGTTTATACATATTATATGACGGTTGTTTCAAAAGAACTGTAACTTTTGTCACTAAATAAATGATACTTATTAACTATAAGCTGTTATTTTTATGTTTTTCAAGAATTCTACCACGTAATATAACGTACATAATTACTAGTTACTTTTAAGTGTTATATATCCTTTCGTGACTTTTACCTCGACATATATGACGTTTATTAGCTATAACTATTATGTATTAAGTGTTATAAATGCACAGCATTAATTCCATTTTGATTTCCCTAGTCCATAATGGTATGCTTTTGTAACACATAAAATAGGAAAAAACACTTCTCATGTTGTAGTAGAAGTGTATTCTCATGTAACACACACACATGAAATGGTGAGACCCACATATATATACAATTAGCATTATATATATATGTGGGTCCCACAATTTCATGTGTGTGTAAACTTCTTCTTCTCATGCAACATGGAAGTATAAACCCCCATAAAATAATATCAGTTCTAAATATAAGACCCAGTTGAATTTTTTTGTAGAAGTTAAAAAAGCTAATTAAATTATTTTAAAATAATTATATTTATCGTTTTTCTCCAAACTATTTTGTTTAATTGATATTATCTAATAATGCACAACATGTGATACGATTAAGTAACTTAATATTTTCAAAAAAAGTAAATAATCCTTATATTTAGGACTAGAGGGAGTAACATGCTACATGTGCATAAATTTGTTGATATTGGTGTATTTCTTGTTGTAATTTTATTTTTTTTAAAGCATTTTTTATATATTGACATGCATGGCTAAAATTATAACGCTATTGATATTTTTCTTGAAAAACAAAAGATAACTCCCCTTCAGTCCCTCTTCTCATTTGGATTTGGAACAAGTTCATAAAATACCTTTTAGACATGTTTAAAATGTCCAAAACGATTTTCTACACCGGTTACAAAGTCATAATTGGTGCAGTTACAATGCTTCAACTGGGGAATTGGTTATTGTCACAACCGGTTTACATTTTTTCCCCCAACTCCTGGTTGAGGCTTGAAATTAACAAATATAGTATACAATATATTTACAGCATAAAAAAACCCACAATTAAACCACAAGCTAGGTAATTAGATTACAAGTCATAAGTGCACAATTAGATTCAAATTTCCTCAACTAATAAACAATTTTAAATTAATAAAATATGTAATTTACAAATCTAATCCTTGCTTATGGAACAAAAGCATAATTAATATACAATTTACATGTACTTACTATTGCCGTAGTAGCAAGTTTCTCAACAAATGCAACCGTCAATAAGTCATCAATGTCGAACACCCGCAAGTTAAAATCCAAATAAAGCATTAACACTAACGGAAAATAATTTGGTGGTCCTTATAATTTTTTCCAGTTTTGAATCAAGTCCTTAGCTTGTTTGTGTTCCCCTTTTTGTATTAGATCCTTTAACTTTCTGCCATTAGATATGTTGGCTCTGATAATTCATCCACATCTTGGTTAACCAGCTAGCTTATAATTGCATCTTTTGAATGATCTGAGAGCTTCTATTTATAATATATAGAATACGATAATTTCTTGTCTTTCTAAAATATGGAAAATATTATGTTTTATGTACTTTTAATAAATTTGACATAGTATCTAATTCTATTCCCCCCACCCCCTCCTTCATTTTCCCCCTTCTAATCTACTCCTTGAATCTCAAAGGCATTCTTCCTCCTTTTATAATACAAAATCCTACCCTTAATATTCTATTTGTACTACAATTTACACTATAAACAAGATCTTATATTAAAGATTGGAGACAATTTTCTTTTTTCCTTTTCCTTTAAACTTCATAGATTGCTCCTTTCTTCCATTGCAGGACCCATGTCATTTTTTTATTCCATTCTTTTTATTTTATTTTTTGATTTTCCTTCTTCCTTTCCTTTATTATTTTTCCTGTACATGCCAAACTATATACCTATTTAATTACAACATACACACTTACCATTATCATTAGTTTTATAAAAATAATATGACTTGTTTATATTTTGTTATTCATTATTTTAATAATATTTTTACAGAAAAATATCAATTCTTAATCATTTAAATTTGATGTCTTTGTCAGATGAGAAGTAAATATGTACTACATGGAGAAAAGTCCATTTCAAGAAAGGTAATAATGTGGAGAAAAGTTATCATGTTCACGACTTTAACGGGTTGCAAGGAAGAAATTAAAGATGCATCAGCATCCCTAAAAGTTGACATCTACATCTTCCTGGCATTCCTTCAAAATAAGTTAAAATTTAAATAAAGTTATTATTATCATTGCAAATATTATGCATTTTCAGTCCTCCCTTTTTTCTCCTCTCTATTCAAATACAAGGAGGGATAATATTACCTCTTTACTCTTTTCCCCTTCCATTTTCTTCTCCCCTAAATTGGACGGCACACATGAAATTAGTAACTTTTAGTGCATTTCGTTCGTTTACTTTTTCCAATTACTTTGGTGCTAAGAACTTTGGGAAGTCGAATGATAATTGAATATTCAAGAAACTGAGTTTTGAATATAACCTTTCCTCAATGACAACACAAGAGACAAAAGTTGGACCACATTTCAGGCTAAGAAAGTTCATATATAACACAGCAATTTAAGAGTGACAAGCCATGGAACACAAAACCTTTGGAATTTTTGTAGCATCTATTGGTTCTTTCATTTATTTGTGACCATTAATTTGGTGCAACGAATTTTCAAACTAGACATACAATTGAATGTTCAACAGTGGGGCTTATCTTTGTGGCACATCAAAGCTGCAAAAATGACAACTTTTCTCTATATTACTATTTCTTTTTTTGGACTACTTTGAAATCGACTCCGAGAGTTGCACCTTTAGCACAAAATGAAAGAAAAAGACTTTAAAGTTGGAAATCCGCTATTTGATGTAGTAGTTTGGAATTTCACATGTAGTGTTTCCTTGGACCACTTCGAAATCAACAGCAAGAGTGTAGCTGTAGCGTAAAAAGAAAGAAAATGGCTTCAAAGTTGGAAATTCACTATTTGATGGGAGCATTTTGGAATTTCACGTGTAGGTTTTCCTTGGACCACTTTGAAATCCATGCCGAGAGTTTTAGCTTTAGCGAGAAAATGAAAGAAAACAACTTGAAAGTTGGAAATCCGTTATTTGATGGGAGAAGATTGGAATTTCACGTGTAGGGTTTCCTTGGACTACTTCAAAATCGACGCGAGTTGTATCTTCAACGCAAAATGAAAGAAAATGGCTTCAAAGTTGGAAATTCGCTATTTGATGGGAGCAGTTTGGAATTTCCCATGTAGGGTTTCCTTGGACCATTTTGAATTAACATTGAGAGTTGTAGCTTTAGCGTAAAATGAAAGAAAATAGCTTCAAAGTTGGAAATCCGCTATTTGACGATATCAGTTTGGAATTTGACGTGAAAGGTTTCCTTGGACCACTTTGAAATATACGCTAAGAGATGTAGCTTTAGCGCAAAATGAAAGAAAATGGCTTCAAAGTTGGAAATTCATTATTTGACGATATCAGTTTGGAATTTCACTGTATGGTTTCACACTTTGAAATCGACGTAGAGAGTTGTAGCTCTAGTGCAAAATGAAAGAAAATGGCTTCAAATTTGGAAATTCGCTATATGATGGGGTCAGTTTGGAATTTGATGTGTAGGGTTTCCTTGGACCACCTTGAAATCGACGCCGAGTGTTGTAGGTTTAGCGCAAAATGAATGAAAATGGCTTCAAAGTTTGAAATTTGCCATTCAAAGTGAGCAGTTTGGAATTTCACACAGAGGGTTTCCTTGGACTACTTTGAAATTAAAGGCTAGAGTTGCAACTTTAGCTCAAAATCAAAGAAACTAGCTTCAAAGTTTGAAATCCGCTATTTGATAAGACCAGTTTGGAATTTCACGTGTAGGGTTTCCTTTGACAACCTCAAAATTGACGCCTAGAATTGTAGCTTTAGCACAAAATGAAAGAAAATGGCTTCAAAGTTGGAAATCCCCTTATTGATGGGAGTAGTTTAGAATTTAATGTGCGGGTTTCCTTGGACCACTTTGAAATAGACGTCGAGATTATTGCTTTAGCGCACATTGAAAGCAAATGGCCTCAAAGTTGGAAATCTGCTATTTGATGGGTTCAATTTGGAATTTCACCTATAGTGTTTCCATGGACCACTTTGAAATTGACGCTGAGAGTTGTAGCATTAGAGATAAAGAAAGAAAAAGGCTTCAAAATTGGAAATCTGTTATTTTATAAGAGCACTTTGGAATTTCAAGTGTAGGGTTTCCTTAGACAACCTTAAAATTGACGTCGAGAAAGATAACTTTAGCGTAAAAAGAAAGAAAATGGCTTCAAAGTTAGAAATCCGCTAATTGATGGGAGTTTGCAATTTAATGTGTACGGTTTCCTTAGACCACTATGAAATAGACGCGAGATTGTAGTTTTAGCGCAAATTGAAGAAAAATGGCTTTTGAAATTTGCAATTTCACATGTAGGATTTCCTTGGACCACATTGAAATCTACGCTGAAAGTTGTAGCATTAGTGCTTAAGAAAGAAAATGGCTTCAACGTTGAAAATTTGTTATTTGATGGGAGCAAATTGGAATTTCACACGTAGGGTTTCCCGGATTACTTTGAAATCGATGTAGAGAGTTGTAACTTTGGTGCAAAATGAAAGAAAATGGCTTCAAAGTTGGAAATTTACTATTTGATGGGAGTGGTTTGGAATTTCACTGTAAGGTTTCCTTGGACCACTTTGGAATCGATATTGAGAGTTGTAGATTTAGTGCAAAACGAAAGAAAATTGCTTTAAAGTTGGAAATTTACTATATGATGGGATCAGTTTGGAATTTGACGAGTAGGGTTTCCATGGACCACTTTGAAATTGGCGGCGAGAGTTGTAGCATTAGTGCATAAAGAAAGAAAATGGCTTTAAAGTTGGAAATTCGTTATATGATGGGAGTAGTTTGGAATTTCAAGTGTAGGGTTTCCTTAGACGAATTGGAAATTGATGTCGAGAATGATAGCTTTAGCGCAAAATGAAAGAAAATGGCTTCAAAGTTGGAAATCAGCTAATTGATGGGAGTAGTTTGGAATTTAATGTGTACGGTTTCCTTGGACCACTATGAAATCGACGTCGAGATTGTAGTTTTAGCGAAAACTAAAAGAAAATGGGTTCAACGTTGGAAATCCGCTATTTGATGGTGCGAGTTTGGAATTTCACGTGTAAGGTTTCCTTGGACCACTTTGAAATTTATGCTAAGAGTTGTAGCATTAGCGCATAAGAAAGAAAATTGCTTCAAAGTTGGAAATCCATTATTTGATAGAAGCGATTAGAATTTCACACGTAGGGTTTCCCTGGAACACTTTGAAATTGATTTTGAGAGTTGTAACTTTTGCGCAAAATGAAAGAAAATGGCTTCAAAGTTGTAAATTCTCTATTTGATGGGAGCAGTTTGGAATTTCACATGTAAGGTTTCCTTGGACCACTTTGAAATCGATACTGAGAGTTGTAGCCTTAGCACAAATTGAATGAAAATTGCTTCGAAGTTGGAAATTTACTATATGATGGGATCAATTTGGAATTTGACGTGTAGGGTTTCCGTCGACCACTTTGAAATCGAGGCCAAGAGTTGTATCTTTAGCGCAAAAAAAGAAAAAAAAAAGAAAAAAGAAACTGGCTTCAAAGTTGGAAATACCAAATTGAGGGTGGATTTTTGAATTTGATCTGTAGGGTTTCCTCAGACAACTTTGAAATTGACACCAAGAGTTGTAGCTTTAGCGTAAAAAGAAAGAAAATTGCTTCAAAGTTGCAAGTTCGCTATATGACGGGATTAGTTTGAGATTTGATGTGGAGGGTTTCCTTGGACCACTTTGAAATCGAAACCATGAGTTGTAGCTTTAGCGCAAAACGAAAGAAAACGACTTCAAAGTTGGAAATCCGCTATTTGATGGGAGCATATTGGAATTTCACATGTAGGGTTTCCTTGAATTTCTTTGAAATCGACGCTGAGTGTTGTAGCTTTAGCGCAAAATGAAAGAAAATTGCTTCAAAGTTGGAAATTCACTATATGTTGGGATCATTTTGGAAGTTGACGTGTAGGGTATCCTTGGACAACTTTGAGATCGACGCCAAGTGTTGTAGCTCTAGCACAAAAAGGAAGAAACTGGATTCAAAGTTGGATATCCCGATTGATGGGAGGATTTTTAAATTTCAGCTTTAGGGTTTCCTTGGACTACTTTGAAATTGGCGCTGGGTTGTAGATGTAGCTCAAAATGAAGGAAACGGGCTTCAAAGTTTGAAATCCACTATTTGATGGTACCAGTTTGGAACTTCACGTTTAGGGTTTCCCTTAACAACCTCGAAATTGACGCCTAGAGTTGTAGCTTTAACGCAAAAAATAAATAAATAAAATGACTTCAAAATTGGAAATCAACTAATTGATGGGAGAAGTTTAGAATTTAATGTCTAGGGTTTCCTTGGACTATTTTAAAATAGATGTCCATATTGTAGCTTTTGAGCAAACTACAAGAAAACTGCTTCAAAGTTTTTTTTTTTGCCCAAAACAAGTCAATTTTATTAATAACAAATCAAATATTACAATCACTAATAGCCAAAGGCCAAGAAACACTCAAAAAATACTAACATTTCATCCTATCACAAACCTTACCAACTATTCCTATAAATCGTATGAACAAATAACCAACTAAGGGAATCTACCACCTATATCAAGCAAAAACAGAAAACCTATAAACCGAAAAGCAAGCAACCGTATTAATAGAAGAATCTATCGCCTATAACGAATCACATCAGCTTACTCAACCTATACCCTCCCGATCACGATCGGCTAGCGTGCATATCGATCTGCTCTTTCGGACATCACCAAGTCATGGAGTAAGGACTCAACCAGTTTATGAAGCTTCGTCATGTCCACCGTACAAGTCGACCGCATGCTCGGGTATCACCAAGTCAAGAAACAAAAATTTGCTTAGAGGAGATGGGATACGGGACGCCCAAGAAGGCGATTCATCTCTTCTTTTGCACCATCTGCAAGACAATCAGCAGCTCTATTTCCCTGTCACGAAACAAGGGAAAAGGACACGTTAGACATGGACTCAAATGACCCAAAGATTTCCAATAACAGATCTTGACACCTCCAGTCACTCCCAACAATAGACCTATTAACCACCAATTTATAGAGAGCCTCACAGTCCGTTTCGAAAATAATCACAGAACCATGAAACTTCTCCCGACAAGCCAAGGCCTCCCTGAATGCCAAGCACTCAGCCATGAAACCAGAAGATGCAGCTACCGATATACCCAGACCACCAACGAAATCTCTGAAGGTGGAGCCAAATCACCAAGAGGGGGGTGAATTGGGGATTTTGAAACTTTTTCGTTTTGCTCTGTTTTTGTACAAAGCAAAACAGAGGTGAACGAGAAGAGGAAGAGAAGAATAGCTAGACACAAAGATTTATACTTGGTTTGGTCTAACTCCTTGACCTACGTCCGGTCCCCGACACTCGGGATTTCCACTATGTCAATTTGATTACACACTGTACTCAAGAGAAATTCTCTCTCTAGAATTTACTCCCCTTACAAGTCGTAATCAATGAACCCAATCACCAAGTCCCCTTGACTTGTGATTCTTTACAATAAATGATTTGCGAGATAAAACTCTCTTTAAGAGTGAGTGATGATAAACACCGAAGCTTATAATGTCAAAAGACGAATACAAGTGAAAACCGAAAGGTAGTTGAGAGACTTGAATGCTTGTGCGTTTTCAGATGTTCTAGTAGTTGAAGAAACTTGAATGCAGTCCTATTTATACTCAGAGATCATTAAATGACCGTTGCTATCCCAATAAATCCATTGGAGAAGTTCAGCCAAGATTAGCAGATGGTTTAGGCATCTTCTCTCTCCAATCTTCACTTAACCCAGCTGGCTAGATGATTAGAGTTGACTCTCTGTGAATTTGTCCGTTGGAATAGCAGTTGCTTGTTGTAGAAATCATTCTTTAATGCTTTGCAACCGTCTGCAGGTGGATTAAGCAAAAGTATGCAAGTTTATGGTTTCAGCATTAAATGTTCGACATCACCTTTTGCTTTTACTTTTAACCTTCAATAATCATTCTTTAAGCAAACGAAATTCACTAAACGAGATGGTTGAACATAGCGGGGAATAGTAGAGAATAATCCTGGAAGATATTATGATCAAAGACTAAGGATTCACAAATTGCCTGGTTTGATTTTCAAACTTAGCGTTCAATACTCGAGTGTGTTCATCAATACTCGAGTGTGTCCTTGTGCACTTAAATCAATACTTGAGTATTCATTCTGATACTTGAGTATTCTTCTTCTAGAGAGGAATCGTCGAGTTTTGACTTTGGACCTTAGCATTGAAGTAAGGTCAATACTCGAGTGTCCAAGTCAATACTCGAGTTTTGAACTTTTGATATGAAAATAAGTTGAAGTTCAAAACCTCAATACTTGAGTATTAACTCCAATACTTGAGTGTTCAGATCATTGACAAAGAGCAAAGCTCTCGGTATGCCCAACACTCGAGTTTCCAACTAAATACTCGAGTATTCATTCATCTTGAAAAACTTTGTGAAGTCTTACCCAAGTCAATACTTGAGTTTTGAAATGAATACTTGAGTGTTCAAATTGTTGTCAAAGATGAAAGCTCTCTCGTAAGTCCAATACTCGAGTTTCCAACTCAATACTCGAGTGTGCATTTGTTTTAGAAAAGCTTTGTGAAATCTTTGCCAAGCCAGCACTGAGTATTGAAGTGAATACTTGAGTATTCATTATATGTATAAAAATTGTAGTCTTTACATCGGTCCAATACTCGAGTGTGGATACCAATACTCGAGTATTCTAGGTCCTTGAAAACTTTGATAAATTGATGACAATACAATACTTGAGTTTTCAAAAGAATACTTGAGTATTCATAAACACATGTCAAATATGAAAGCTTTGTGAAAGTCCAATACTCGAGTGTGCAAAACCAAAACTCGAGTGTCCATAAGATGAACAACTTGATATCTCGCCAATACTTGAGTATTCAATGGAATACTTGAGTATTGAAAACTAAAGTCATCATTGAAATTGTCTCTGTGTGTTCAATACTTGAGTATGCATATCAATACTCGAGTTTGACTCAGGGTTGAAAAACTTGGAGTGCTCTCTGTAAGTCCAATACTCGAGTGTTTTGTCCAACACTTGAGTATTGCTTTGTGTAATGATATTTGAGCCACTCTCTGTCAAGTCAATACTCGAGTTTCGAAACCGATACTCGAGTGTGGCTTTGACAGTAAGTTTTCCAACTTGTCAAAGACCAACTTCAATGAATGTTTACAATTGTTAATTATCATCAAAACACATAGAGAACTAACAATCTCCCTTTTCATTTCTACAAACCACTCCCACCCCTGATTTCAACGTCTTTTCCTTGAAAGAGCCATCAAAATTTATCTTGATAGCATCGGGGGAGGTCTCATCCAGCGTTGGTTCCTCTCCACAACCTCCACATGGATTTTCTTTTCGCAAGTATCCTTCTTACCTTGGACTTCGAAGTCGTCCACCCGGGAGTTTACAAGACTAACCACCTCCCTAGCATTAGGTTTTTCCTCTCTAAAAACCCAATTACACCGCTTTTTCCAGATCCACCAGCACATCGTGGCAAACACAGCCTTACCATATTCATCCAAACCAGATTCCCCATATAAGAAATCACATAACCACTCCTCACACCTTTTCATAGACCACTTGCTAAATTTTAGCCCTTAAGGACAACCAAACCTACAAAGCTTTGTCCAAGGACACAGAAACAACAGATGTTCAATGGTTTCTCTATCAGTCAAGCAAACAGGGAAGCAAGGATTACTAGAGCATTTTCGCTTAAAAAGTGCATCTTTGGTAGCAATGGCTCCTACCCCCAATCTCCATAGGAAATGTTGGATTTTAGAGGGAACCACAACACGCCAGATATTTTTCCACAAGGAATCGAAGAACGTAAAAGGATGTACCGGGTCTTTGGTCTGCACCTCACTCACGGATCTCCTATCCACCATGCACCCCGACTTCACGTATACATGACCATCTTTGTTTGCTAACCAGATTAGCCGATCCGACGCATTTGGGAAAATAGGAACTTTCAAGATTTTTCCCTCGATCGGGCTGATATCTCGCACTAATCAAGTTCAAAGTTCCGGCCACCATTAGCTATGAGCTCTGCAACCTTACGTCTGTCAGGACCAGCAGCTGATATTTCCTTCCGTAACTGAAAGCCTTGCAAACCTTGCACCTATGGATCACCCCAGATTTGGATTGAAGTACCATCCTTAATTTTCCAACATAACTCTTCCATAAGAAGGTCTCTACCTTCCAACAAACTAATCCAGCCCTACGACGCACGGTGTCCTTTCTTTGCTCTCAGGAAGTGCTCCTTTGGAAAGTAAATGCCTTTCAGAATTTTGCACCAAGGATCATTAGGCTGTTGCAGAATTCTCCAGGCAGTCTTAGCAAGCAGAGCTCTATTGAAACAGAGCAGGTCTCTAAATCCCATGCCTCCTTCATCCTTTCGTAGAGTCATCTTCTTCCAGCTGCGCCAGTGTATAGAGCCGGTTTCACCTGATTGTCCCCACCAGAAATTAGATATCAGTCGATCTAACTCTATGCAAGACTTCTTGGGGAATAAAAAACACGTCATCGGATATGTAGGTATAGCGTTAGCCACTGCTTTAATGAGAGTCTCTCTGCCAGCAAAATTCAACAGCTTTTGCTTCCAACCTTGCAATTTCAGTCCAACCTTATCCCTCACAAAAGCCAATGCACTAGCTTTAGACCTACCCCAAATTGTCGGAAGCCCTAAGTATCTCCCAGCTTGGTCTGAAAAATCAATACCCAGGCAGGTAGCAATTCTTTCCTTAACCCCTACTGGAGTGTTTGCTGAAAAAAAAGAGGCTTGATTTGTCCAGGTTTATCAGCTGACCATATGCCTTGCAATAGATGTCTAAAATCATGCGCAACACCTTACAATTCGTTTCATCAGCTTTAAGGAAGAGAACCCATCGTCCGCAAAGAAGAAATGTGATAGAGTAGGAGCTCCCCTAGCCAACTTTATCCCCTTTAGATCGGTCCTATCGATGTGAGTTGATAATTGAATATTTCATACACTACTTTTTGTCTCTTGATTTATAATTTAGGACTCTTTAGCTAATAAATAATGGCTTTTATACTTATTTGGGCCTTGGGCCTTTTATTATATTTTAGCCATTATTTAATAATAAATTCCAGTTTTACATTGCTTCACCATTTTTACCATAACTCTTGAACCAGACATCGGATTTGCCTCATTTTTGTCTCATATTTCAGATGATTCAGAGAGCTACAATTGTTATGAAGACATGAAGAGCAAATTTGGACAAGAGGGCGGTTGATTTTGGAGCCGAAGTCATATGTATTTTTGGGCTCGAACTTTATAACTAAAGCCCAATTTTATTTTAATTTCGTTTTTGGGCTGACCCATTTCCATTTTAGGTTTAGGTTTAAGTTAGTGGCAGCCACAAACATCTGATTCATTCACGTTTTTAGAATTGAGAGGATCAAAATAGTAGTTTTCAAATTCTCTCGCAATGTTCTTCGTGTTCTTCGCGTTCTTCATCTCGTTTTTCGTCTTTCTTAATTATGTTCGGCTAAATTTCGAGATTGATCCATGATGAGGGTCCCATCCACTATCCAGAGGATTCGCGCCTAATCGGTAACCGTCTAACTCGTTTCGTATCCCTTAATCAGATTTGATTTTTGGTTCGGATTGGGTTTTTGATTAAAAACCCAAATCGATATTTCCAAGGACGAAGTTGGATGGGTTAAAGTATTTCGTGCGATTGTACAGAGGTGTGCCACTGTTTTGAACAAATTCTGAACGATTGTTCAGTTGAGGGAATTTCTAGACAAATGCAGAGATTTCGGTTTGTCTAGAGTCGATTACGAGTTCAGTTATAAATCCATTTCGTTCGAGGAAGGGTAGTGGGTGAATCCGAAATCGTGGGTTAATCCTTTAATCCTCCGTTTTCGTTTAATCGTGTTATTTTGTTTTGTTTCTGCATATTTCCGTTTTCAATCTCTTCGAATCAAAAACCCCGATTTTTCAAGCTTGTTTTTTTATTGCTGTTCAAATTAAACCGATTGCGAATTCGTTGGGAAACGACCCAGGTTACATTATACTGCAAATCCTTTTCTAATCTGGTTATTTTGGGAGATTACGGCAAATCTCTGTCAAAATATGGCGCCGCTGCCAGGGAATTTGCATCGGTTTGATTAGTAAACGTAGTGTAAATAGCTTCGTTTTTCGGTAGTTTAGGTCGTTCGGGTGACGACAGAAATTTTTCGACCCGGATCACTCAAACCAGGTCTTATTCACAAGGAATTGGGCATTCTAAGAAAGAGTCACTCTCCTTGGGAGTGAGGTATACCCTATTTTCCCCAAATTCCAACGTTTAGACCACTTTTTTTGTTTTAATTTCGATTTCATGATTTCTACTAGTCAGGTTTTTTCGGAGTATCTCCGATTTGGCTGAAATTTGGTACAGTGATAGAAAATGGCCTATCTCACAACGCACATAGAAAATCTTTGATTTTCCATGTGCTAAGCTCCGTTTTGCCAAATTCCATCGTTTAGACCACTTTTTCAATTTTTGAAGTTTTTTTATTCCATTTTTAGGTTCCCCAATGGTCTAGGAGTTGCCCTGTCCAAGTCCCAAAAATTTTAAAAATCATTTGATAGTGTTTCTGGACTTGTTTAGGTCAATTTCTACCATAGGTTTTTGTTTTTGTGTTTGCTTTTATGTGTCCTAGTGTTTTTCTACTTTATACCACTTTTAGTGGCATTTTTAATTTCGATTGGCTGGTGGCATTTTCGTAATTCTGATTTTTTGCAGATTACGCCTTATGACTATGCCGCATGAGTACTAGGAGCACTATCAATCCGTAAGACTTGTTGCCATTTGATCCCGAAATTGAAAGGACAATTCTTACTTGCTAGAAGAGTTGTTAGGCTAAGTCGTGGGATTAATACTGAATTGGACATTACACTTGAGTCTGATTGTGGCCATTCTGATTGTGTCCATACTATTGATCTCTCTGATTGTGTTTCTGATAGTACTTCTGATAGTCTTATTGTTTTCACGATTCTAGTAGCAATTTTCCTAACTCGATATTATGGCGGAAGAACAGGAAAATCGTCCTACTTTAAAGGAATTGAATGAACCCGATGTTAATTATCAACCTTTGTGCATTCAATATCCCGCCCTTGCCGCTAACTTTGAGCTTAAATCTGGTCTAATACATTTTCGCCTAAGTTTCATGGTCTTGCAGTGAGTGTGCCATTAAGCATTTGAAGGAGTTCCATCTAGTATGCAAGACAATGAAACCGCATGCCATTGATGAAGATCAAATCAAGCCGAGAGCTTTTCCTTTCTCATTGGAAGGTGGAGCCAAAGATCGGTTGTTGTACCTTCACCTTCATCTATGGGAGCTGGGCCGAGGTTCGGAGGTTATTTATGGAGAAATATTTCCTTCTTCAAGAGCGATCGCGATCAAGAAGGAAATTGCCAACATTAAGCAAGTCAATGGGGAGACTTTGTATGAGTCGGGAGAGGTTCAAAAGGTTGTGTGCAAGCCGTCCACACCACCAGATCTCTGAGAAAGACTTGATTACCCATTTCTATGATGGTCTGCTCCCAGTACACAAAGGTTTAGTGGATGCTTCTAGTGGTGGGGCTCTACGTAACAAGACACCTGAAGATGCCCGAGACTTGATATCCGAGATGGCGCCCAACTCGCAATTTGGCACCAGGGCCAATAGTACTCTGTTTACCATGTTCAAACACCTCCATCAAGACGATTCTCGAGATTAGAGAATAGACTTGATGATCTCGACCTCCTGGTGAGGCACCGGGCAAATGATACGTACAAGTACAATCTTCTCCTCCTCGGATCGGGTACTCATGTGGGTTCCGTTTCGACCCTTACCATTCTACTCGACTCTTGCCCTACCTTGCATGATCCTACTTATCAAGACCAATCGTAGCTTCCGGTGGGAGCTTTTCCAGAAAGCCACAATACCAAAGAATAATGCCTTCTCCAACACCTACAATCCTGGTTGGAGAAATCACCCCAATTTCCGTTGGAACCAGAATCGAACGAGTAACCAATATCAGCAAAATTCCGGGAATTACCAACGAGACAAGATAGACCACAGAATTTCCAACAAAGAATCTGCACCTCCTTTGCCTGCCTCGCTAGCACCACCTCCTCGACTGCCATATGTGCACCTCCACAGGCAACACAACAACAAAGGCTAATAGTAGTGGTAGTGGTGGTTCCTCCCTTGAGGATATGATGAAGCAATTTGTCACGGCCAATATGCAGTTCCAACAAAGAACCGACACTTCCATTCGAGTTTGCAAACACAGATTGGGGTTGGCAACCTCATTGAACCAGCTTCAACCTCGTGGATCCAACACTCTTCCTTCACAAACAATTCCTAATCCTAAAGGGAATGTGAGTGCTATCTCCCTTCGTTCGGCAAGCAATTGGAGGAACCTAAACCCGGCCGCAGATGTGACTTCCACATCGAAAGAGAGTCGAAAATGTGAAGATTGACTCTAAAAATAAAAAGCGGTGCAGCAAGGTGAAGAGGAAGACATCCCCATTCCTCTTCCTTTCCCTCGCAGAGCGTTCAATCTAAGAAGTTGGCGAAAAAGCACAAGAGAAGGATATACTTGAGACATTCGTAAGAGTAGAGATCAACATTCCTCTCTTAGATGCGATCAAACAAATTCCTAAATATGCCAAGTTTCGAAGGAGTTGTGCACCAATAAGAGGCGATCAAGGGGAGTGAACGAGTGAGTTTGAACCATAATGTATCAAGACTCATCCGCCTACGATGCCTCGCAAGTGCAAGGATCCAGGGACGTTTTCTATCCCTTGCTATTTTGGTAACTATAGATTTGATGATTGCATGCTAGATTTAGGTGCTTCTATTAATGTCATGCCTCGCATCTATTTATAAATCTCTTGGTCTTGGTCCTTTACGTCCCACGGGGGTGTTGTTGTTCACTAGCTAATAGGAGTAATGTTCATCCTTCGGTTTAGTTGAGGATGTATTAGTCAAGGTTAATGAACCGATATTTCTGCTGATTTTTACATCTTAGATATGGAGGATGAGTCTCCCAAAGTAGTAGATCACCTATCATTCTAGGGAGGCCTTTCATGAAAACAAACTAGGACTAAGATAGATGTGCATTCCGGTACTCTTTCCATGGAGTTTGGTGATATATCCGTGAATTTCAATATTTTTGATGCCATGAGACATCCTAGGGAAGAACATTCTCGTTTTCTCGCATTGATGTGATTGATGATCTTGTGGATGATGTTATTGCCGATTGGTGTCTTGATTATCCCGATTTTGCATCCGAGAGTGATTCTCCCATTTGTGCATGTCCGATAATGAATGGTGCTGTTTGCACCGATTTGCTTAATGCTTTGCATTATTTGGTGATTCGACTTGCTTGGTGATTCTACATTACATGTGGATTCGATATTGATTCCGAGTTTGAGCTTCACCCGATCCTAATGTGCATCCCGATTCGATTTTGATGAGCTTAACTCGATTTTGATGAGCTTGATTCTCGATGTTAACATTGATTTGTATAGACACACGGTCCTTCTATTTCTTTGAATGTGGTTTTGAGGCATTTCCAGTGTGATGACATCGAGTTGTTGCAACAACCACCCAAGCTTCTTCCTCCACCGAGCAACCACCCAAGCTTGAGCTGAAATCCCTTCCGCATCACCCGAAGTATGCATTTCTAGAGGTGGATGAACAGTTGCCAGTCATTGTGGCAAATAATCTTCTTCCTGACCAAGAAGAGAAGCTGCTAAGCTTATTGAGGGCGAACAAGAAAGCCATTGGGTGGACATTAGCTGATATTGTTGGCATCGGCCCTTCCATGTGTATGCATCGCATTCTATTGGAAGAGGACTCTAAACCGGTGAGGCAACCCCAGACGCCTTAATCCTCTTATCCTTGATGTGGTGAAGAAGGAGGTCACTAAGCTTCGCAAGCCGGTATCATCTATCCCATTTCTGATAGCCGTGGGTTAGCCCGGTCCAGGTGGTTCCTAAGAAATCCGGAGTCACTGTGGTAGCCAATCAGAAGAATGAGCTCATTCCTACTCGAGTTCAGAATAGTTGGAGAGTTTGCATCGACTATAGGAGACTCAACCAAGCCACTCGCAAGGATCATTACCCTCTACCTTTCATTGATCGATGTTAGAGCGATTGGTGGCAAGTCCCATTACTGCTTCTTAGATGGCTACTCCGGATACTTCCAGATCCATATTGCTCCTGAGGATCAGGAGAAGACGACCTTCACATGCCCCTTTGGAACATATGCCTACCGAAGGATGCCTTTTGGCCTTTGCAACGCACCTGGCACCTTTCGGCGTTGTATGGTAAGCATTTTCTCCGAGTTTCTAGAGGACCGCATGGAGGTTTTTATGGATGATTTCACCGTATATGGGTCTGATTTTGATGCATGCTTGGCTAATTTGTCTAGAGTTTTGCATAGGTGTATTGAGTCTAATCTTGTGCTTTGAATTATGAGAAGTGTCACTTTATGGTTGAGTCGGGTATAGTCTTGGGACACATAGTGTCTAGGAAAGGGATTGAGGTAGATCCCGCTAAGATAGATGTAATTCTCGCTTTACCTTACCCCGCATCGTGCGGGAAGTTCGCTCTTTTCTTGGTCATGCGGGTTTCTATCGGCGTTTCATTCGGGATTTCAAAGAAGATCGCCCGACCCTTGTCCAACCTTCGCATAAGGACACCGACTTTGTATTTGATGATGCTTGCAAGGCGGCCTTCGATCATTTGAAGCGTTGTTCGACTACGCCCCAGTGATCCAAGCCCCGATTGGTGCCTCCCCTTTGAGTTGATGTGTGATGCTTCCAACTATGCGGTTGGTGCTATCTTGGCACAGCCGAGTTGATAGAGCATCTCATGTGATTGCATATGCCTCCAAGACTTTGGATCCCGCTCGATCTAATTACACCACTACCGAGAAAGAGTTGTTGGCTATTGTATTTGCCTTTGATAAGTTTAGGTCATATCTGCTAGCAAGTAGAGTAATTGTTTTCTCCGACCATGCCGCTTTGAAGTTTCTTTTGAAAAAGCGGATGCTAAGCCCCGACTCATCCGGTGGATGTTATTGCTCCAAGAGTTCGATGTTGAGATTCGAGACAGTGGAGCACAAAACGGGTAGCCGACCACTTGAGTCGCATCACTCATTCTCCCTCTCACCCTCTTCTATTCGGGATGATTTCCCGATGAGCAGCTTCTTCACTGCAAGGTAAGCTTCCATGGTATCTTGATCTAGTTAACTACTTGGTAGCCGGTGTTTTGCTCGTAGATTCCACTAGGGCCCAAACCCTCAAATTAAAGAGTGAGTCTAAATATTATGTTTGGGATGACCCTTATCTCGTGGAAATTTTGTAGTGACCAAGTAGTTAGGAGATGTGTGCCTCGATCATGAGTTTCACTCTATATTGCATTTTGCTCATGCTTCGCTGTGGTGGTCACTTTGGACCCCAAAGAACTGCTAGGAAAGTATTAGATAGTGGATTATTTTGGCCTTCATTGTTTCATGATTCCCATCTATTTTGTAAGTCATGTGATAACCGTCGAGAGAAGCGAGGGGAGTATTTCCGTAGGCATGAGATGCCCTTAACCCTATATTGTTTTGTGAGATCTTTGATGTTTGGGGTATTGATTTTATGGGTCCATTTCCCGCTTCATTTGGTTATACTTACATACCGCCGGGCCGTTGATTATGTCTCGAAATGGGTTGAGGCGAAAGCCACCGGACTAATGATTCTTCCGTGGTGGTGGATTTTGTTAGGTCTAACATTTTCTGCAGGTTTGGCATTCCTAGAGCTATTATCGGTGACCAAGGCTCCCATTTTTGCAACCGAAGCATGGGTGCCTTGTTACGCAAGTATGGAGTGCTTCACAAGGTCTCCACAAAGATACCATCCTCGGACCAACGGTCAAGCCGAAGTCTCAAATAGAGAGATTAAGCAAATCCTTCGAAGACCGTAACTCTACCCGGAAAGATTGGAGTAAGCGATTAGAGGATGCTTTGTGGGCATATGTACTGCCTACAAGACTCCGATTGAGATGTCTCCTTATCGGCTTGTCTTTGGTAAGGCATGTCATCTTTTGATTGAGTTGGAGCATCAAGCCTATTGGGCCATTAAACGGTGTAACATGGATTTGGCCAAGTCTCGGGATGGAGCGGAAGCTACAATTGCAAGAGTTGGATGAGCTTAGATTGGATGCCTATGAAAGCTCACGGTTATACAAGGAAAAGACTAAGGCATTCCATGATAAGCATATTTCGAGGAAAGAATTTTCTCGTGGGCGTAAAGTTCTTCTATTTAACTCCCGTTTGAAGTTTATGCCTGGTAAGCTTCGATCTAAATGGGATGGCCCTTTTGAGATCACTAACATTTTTCCATTTGGTGCTGTTGAGCTATGTGATCCACCCATAGGACGAACCTTTAAGGTTAATGGGCATCGCCTCAAGCCATTTCATGAGGGATCCCAAAGCAGCCACCGAGGAAGCAGAGATTCTCCTCATTGATGCCACTTATCCTCCATAAACCCCTTGGGGAGTATTCTTCTTTCTTTCTCCCTCTTTCTTCTTTTTCTTTTCCTTTTTCTACTTTGCTTTTTGAAATAAATACGTCTCTCTTTCTATGATTGCTCCATATTATGAACTTGGACATTTTGGTTTTAATGGATCATTCGTTTGGTCTGTCATTCTTGACTCTTCGATTACATGTCTTGGTAGTTGATTTGATGTTGTTGATTGCCTAAGTTGGTATTGACCTTGTGAGGTTTTGGGCCTGCATGAATGGAATTCATCTTTTGCCATTCTTTCTTTCATGTGTGCATCTCGCTCATGATTTGTGTTCTCTAGAACTTGCTCCTTTTCTTTTTGAAACTACATTTTTCATTTAAGTGCATAAGTATGATGGAAGCTTGTTTTCTTTCTTTTATTTTCCTCACTTTGGCCAAATAGCCTTTCCCTTGCATTATGATTCCTTTGCTAGCCCTTTGTGCCTTTTTGACCCATTCTTTTCAAAGCTACATTACAAGCCTAAGCGAAAAACCATTTTATTCTCGCACCTTGAAAATTTATTGAGCATTGGTTTCACCTTGGTTTTGTGTTTAAGTGTGGGGGTTGCTCGGGAGTGCAACAATTTAAGTATGGGGGGATGTTTGCTTTTGTCATTGTGATTATGTATATAGTATAGTTTCATTTTATTTTCAAAAAATAAAAAAAAGAAAAAGAAAGAAAGAAAGAAAGAAAAGCAAAAGAAAAAAAAAAAAAGAAAAGAAAAGCAAGAAAAGCAAAAGAAAAAAAAAAAAGAAAGAAAAGCAAAAAAAAAAAAAAAAAAAAAAGAAAAAAAAGAGAAGAAATATAGAAAGAAAATACATAGAAAGAAAGGAGATATATAAGTAAAATAAAAATTTTCTTACATAGAGAATGATTGTGTTAATTAGTGCTCTTTTTAATTTCCTTGGTGCTTAACCTCTCATTCCATACTATTACCTACCTTCACCCTAACCCCATTACAACCTTTCATAACAAGCTCTCTTGATTTGTGCATGCATGTGTTATGAGTAGTGGAGACGTAGAAATTGAGCAAGCTTATGGTAGAGCAAATTTCTTGAGTAGAATTTGAGCGATACACTTATTTACCTTAAACACTTGAGAGATTGATTGATTGATTGATTGAGCGCATCATTTGAGAGACCATCTTATGTGATTAGCATCATTAATTGAGATTACCATGAATTGTAATTTGAGATGAAGGGATTGTGGTCTTGATTGATTGATCTTTTAGAGCTTTGTGTCCCTTGTTCAATTTTTGCATTGTTAGCAATTGTTAGAAAAGAAGAGTTTCTCCTTTAGGTCTTTTTCTTTGAATTTTGCTCGTGGAGTGCAAAAACATAAGTGTGGGGGAATTTGATAATTGAATATTTCATACACTACTTTTTGTCTCTTGATTTATAATTTAGGACTCTTTAGCTAATAAATAATGGCTTTTATACTTATTTGGGCCTTGGGCCTTTTATTATATTTTAGCCATTATTTAATAATAAATTCCAGTTTTACATTGCTTCACCATTTTTACCATAACTCTTGAACCAGACATCAGATTTGCCTCATTTTTGTCTCATATTTCAGATGATTCAGAGAGCTACAATTGTTATGAAGACATGAAGAGCAAATTTGGACAATAGGGCGGTTGATTTTGGAGCCGAAGTCATATGTATTTTTGGGCTCGAACTTTATAACTAAAGCCCAATTTTATTTTAATTTCGTTTTTGGGCTGACCCATTTCCATTTTAGGTTTAGGTTTAAGTTAGTGGCAGCCACAAACATCTGATTCATTCACGTTTTTAGAATTCAGAGGATCAAAATAGTAGTTTTCAAATTCTCTGCAATGTTCTTCGTGTTCTTCGCGTTCTTCATCTCGTTTTTCGTCTTTCTTAATTATGTTCGGCTAAATTTCGAGATTGATCCATGATGAGGGTCCCATCCACTATCCAGAGGATTCGCGCCTAATCAGAACCGTCTAACTCGTTTCGTATCCCTTAATCAGATTTGATTTTTGGTTCGGATTGGGTTTTTGATTAAAAACCCAAATCGATATTTCCCAAGGACGAAGTTGGATCGGGTTAAAGTATTTTCGTGCGATTGTACGAGAGGTGTGCCACTGTTTTGAACAAATTCTGAACGATTGTTCAGTTGAGGGAATTTCTAGACAAATGCGAGATTTCGGTTTGTCTAGAGTCGATTACGAGTTCGCTTATAAATCTGTTTCGTTCGAGGAAGGGTAGTGGGTGAATCCGAAATCGTGGGTTAATCCTTTAATCCTCCGTTTTCTCGTTTAACTGTGTTATTTTGTTTTGTTTCGCATATTTCCGTTTTCAATCTCTTTGAATCAAAAACCCCGATTTTATCAAGCTTTGTTTTATTGTCGTTCAAATTAAACCGATTGCGAATTCGTTGGGAAACGACCCAGGTTACATTATACTGCAAATCCTTTTCTAATCTGGTTATTTTGGGAGATTACGGCAAATCTCTGTCATGAGTCTGCAACATCAAAGAGAGAACCTCAGATACAATGATGAACATATAGGGAGATAAGGGGTCCCCTTGCCATACTCCCCTTTCCAGATTAAAAGAGTTCACATGGTGACCATCAACTTTCAAGTGAAAAACCACTGAGGTAACACACTCCATAACCAAGCTCACCCATCTACGACAGAACCCCATTTTCAACATCACAACAGCAAGAAAATCCCACTCAATGCGGTCATACGCCTTGTTCATGTCGATCTTCAAGGAAAATTCCCATTTGTTACCCTTCTTCTTGTGCTTTAAGTAGTGATAGGCCTCATGAGCCAAGATTATATTATCCTGGATCATGCCAAAGAATAAAGGCTCTCTGGTTTTGGGAGATGATTTTCCCCATCAGCTTTCGCATCCTATTAGTCAAGATCTTCGCAATAAGCTTGTAAGAAACATTACAAAGACCGACCCCTTCCGGTTTGTCTACCTTTGGAATCAAAACAATATTGGTGCCATTGAGACTTCCTACCCTAGCCTTGCCATCAAAAAAGTCATACACCATACCACAAACCTCCTTACTCACTGTGTGCCAAGCTGATTGGTAAAAAATAGCTGAGAACCCATTAGGTCCAGGTGCTTTGGTAGCTCCAAGCTGAAACATTACCTTCTCAATCTCCTGATCTCATTCGGCGCACAAGTTCAGTGTTGTCTTCAACCAAAACTACCTCTTTGACGTACAACAATGCCTACTCCATCGGTCTGGCCCCCCCAGAGTTGAAAAGTTCCTTGTAAAAGTCGTTGAAGACCAGATGAATGTCCTTTCTATCTTCCAACCAAACCCCATTAGTGTTCTTTAGTCTCAAAATTTTGTTTCTTTGCCTCCTTTGGATAACACTGTTGTGGAAAAATGAGGTGTTTCGGTCTCCACACCTAAACCAAGAAATTCTAGAACGCTGCCACCAATATGTCTCCTCCCTCTCCCAAGCTTCCTCGATTTGATGCACCAAGTTTTCAGCTACCAACAATTTCTCAGCATTAAAAGGCCCCGAGTAGCAGCAATTTAATTCTCTACAGAGATGGTCAATTACTTTCTTAAAGTTTGGGAAAGCTCTGCGACACCATTCAATTAATTTCTTCCTACAAGCCTCCAACCTGTGAATCAGATCCAGAACTCTATCATTGACAGCCCCCTCAACACTATTCCGCCCACTTCCACAATCTTTGTTGAAATCATCGTGTTGGGCCTAGTTTACCTCAAATCTGAACACTTTTGGTGCTTTCTCATCCCTCGTAGCAACAGTCCACCATTAAAGCATGATGGTCCGATCCTACTGGATCCACGTGAAAAACGATGGCATGATCAAAAGCGTTCCTGAATTCCACGTTGCCTAGGGCACGATCCAATCGTTCATGAACAATAGGCCCACTCCGTTTATTACACCAAGTAAACAGCGACCCTTTGAACTCAAGGTCCAGTAAGCCACAATCAGACAGCAAGCTCTAGAAGTTTAATATCTTCCGCATAGATCTCGGATTTCCCCCTCTTTTTCATTTTGAGAAAGAAGATCATTGAAGTCCCCCACTGCCAGCCAAGAACCAACCACGTTTGATGCCAAGCTTCTTAGAATATTCCACACAATTCTTCTATCCCTCTCCTTAGGAGGCCCATAAACAAAGGAGATGTAATTTGGTAGCCTTGAACCATCCGAATCAGCAACCACATGAATAATGTTCCTAGACTTATAAAGCATTGTCAAGGAAATGTTAGCATTCCACCAAACCGCCAAGCCTCCAGAAAGGCCTCTTGGTTCCACATACAAGTCATGATTAAAGCCACACTTCAATCGAAGATGCTTGATTCTTTCCGAACTAATTTTTGTTTCCATTAAGAAGATTAAGGAAGGATATCTTTCTTTACCATGTCCTTCAGATTCTTTGTCAAGGCTCTTCCTAGGCCTTGGCCGGTTCCAATATAATAGTTTCATGGTGCTTGGGTGGCTGCTAGAGGCCATCCGCCACCACCTTCAGCAACACTCTTCTTCTTCCTACCTCTTTTCGCCTTGAACACAAAGGTTATCCCCATCATATTGGGAGGCACATGATCATCCATCTCCTCATTTAATTCCAAGTCCTCATCCATCAGATTTTCCTTCTCACCACGTAACCTCCTCTTGCTGGTGTTCCTAGCTTTGTATTTAGCCCTCTTTAAACCATGAGCATAAGCAGACACAACAGAAACAGGCCTGTCAACGTGTATGGTGGCCGATCTCCTCCTCTTAATCACCGAGGCTGCCAACTCCTCTTCTGCACTCCTTTTCAACCCGAGGCCATCCAACACGTTAATTATATCATTCAGGACCTTACCATTAAAAGGAATAATGGCTAGCTGATTTTCCTCCTATACCGGCCCAGCAGGGGAACAATCCACTACCGAACCATGGCCCAAAGGAGTAGATGAAGAACCCGAGATATCAACAATGGCTTCCAATGGAGTTTTGTGGCCTCCTGTGTTTTATTCAGAGCTTCCATTCCTTTACAGCAAACCACCGTACCATTGACACCTTTACCCTCTCTACAGGACACCACCGACGAGGCAATAAACTCCTCTTTGAAGTCAGACTTCATCGAAGAGTTGATTTTTGAGACATTAACAGGATCTTGAGCCTGACTCCATTTGTAAGGCTTATTCACTCTAATGGAAAATAGATCTTCCTCCGCAGCCATTGGTTCTGCATTTGGCTTCTGAACAGAACCTCTTTTCTCCCGACACTCAGCCTCCTCGTGTTTCAATGCTTCAAAGTTGGAAATATGCTATTTGATGGGTGCAGTTTGGAATTTAATGTGTAGGGTTACTTGGACTACATTTAGGCCATGTTTGGTACAAGGAAGATTTGAGGAATGGAAGGGGAGGGAAGGAAAGGAAAGGAAAGGAAAGGAAAGGAAGGGAAGGGAAGATTAGGAGGGAACTTTATTAATGTGAGTTGTTTGGTATACTATGGAATGGAACTAAGTTGAAGGGAAATGAAACGTTTGGTATGAACAATTAGGTGGTGGTTAAGTGAGAACATTAGGTGAAATTCCCACAATGCCCCTAAAATGAAAAAATAAAAAAAGAATAGTGATTTATTTAGTTATACCAATCTGACATTAATGAACCTTAAAACGAAATCGTGTGATGAAATTTCCACGAGGACTAGCTTATAGAGGTGACAGGGACGACAAACGTGGAAGGAATTTCAAGCAGGAGGAAAGCATGAAGCCAGCTACAAAAATGAATATGATGATGAACAGGGAAGATGATAACTGAACATTGAACCCATGTGAAGCTTTGATAGCAAGGCAAGAAAAATTGAAAATACTAACTAGTAAACCCCTGATATGTGTGAAGTTGATGAACTAAAGGGAGTTTGTTGAAGGATTTTGTTGCTAAGGTAAAATAGAGGTGACTATAAGAAATGAGGAAAATAAGTAATTGCTTGATGTAATAAATAAGTTAGAATAATGAAGCCGCCACATTAATAATGAAAGTGACCTCAGTTAAAATAGGCACAAGAAAAAAAAAATCTGCAGTTGTGAGGATGAAGAAGAAAACATTCATTGGTTTACAATATGCATATGAGCATCTTTGTTTCACCAAAGAGTAGTACAATTGAACCAATATGATTCACAGAAATAAATAGAAATAATGCAATTTTACCTTTTTAACTGCTACATAAGAAGGAAAGCAATAAGAAAAATGCTTTTGGCTTTTTCAAATGCTATATAAAAATGAACAAAAACTTGGACACCAAAGCAGTAGAATGCACAGGCACATAAATGATATGATGTCCACTTTACGTGAAAGGAAAAAAGAATGAAGGAAATTGGCCTTCTCAAATGCATAAAAAAAATGTACATAAATTTGGACATGAGAACAACATAAGGTAGCAAACATAAAGTAACCCAAATTATAGCATGTTCACTGACGGGTGAAAGGTAATAAAAGAAAGGCATTTGGCCTTCTCAAATGCTGCATAAAAAACGAACACAAACTTGGACATGAGAGGTGCATCAGAATGATCTTTGTAGGGGCATGAATGAAAATTGTCCTCCTCATGGTTAGGACATTAACAACTATTTCAAGTGTAAAAACTATAACTAGGCACTATGCCTTATACACACAAAGAAGAGCCTAATCTGACAATAATACAAGTAATGTAACTTTTTTGCATCTGCAGTTATAGGGAATCTGAGAATCAGTATTACATGACCATTGAAGACATTAAAACAATGTTGAAACAAGTTTGCAAACACAAACATTCAGGACACAGATCAATGAACGCATTATAGCATAAATTCCCTGAACCTCAAGTCAATATGAGGCAACCGAAACATCAATAATGGCAACATCAGTTTAATAAGTGAACCAAAGCTAAATAGTCAAATTGCAAAAAACCAATGAAGTTTACGTTCGAACCATACAGCCCTGTTCAAACATGTGACAAAAGGTAAACCAGTACATAAACAGTTAATAGACAATTAAAACAACAATGGACAATACAAAAACTACCCTTAATGATTTATAAAAACCAAAAACCATAAGTAAATATGTAAACTGGCCCTAATTTTTCTTCTACTTGTTGGCTGGGGACCCCGTATGAGCGAAGCGCCTAAGTGATGATATTGTTAAACTAGGGAGGTTCACAAGGATGAATAAGGGGGAACCAAATGTTGCCGATGGATTAAGTAAGGGTATGTCAGCTGAGAAGATAAGGGAAAATTCTCAGCCGCAAGCACAGACCTAAAATCACTTGGGGGAATGAATCTCAAAGGAACAACACCTGATACTGTCCTCAATGTTGCAAGAGGAGAGTTCACAGGTTCAGGGAGAGGCATAATCGATAGTGGGGTGATTATATCCAAATCCTCATCAGTATCCTCAGGATGCACTCCTTCTTCATGTGTTGTCCCTTCACCCACTTCAGCAGCAGTAGCATGTTCAGCCTACCCTCCCTGTGCTGCTGTGGTGCCTCGATACACATGCTCCCCACCACCTTCCTCATTCTCCCCCGCTTCTTTAGATACAGTTTCGTCAGCCATTGCCTCAACAACCTCATCATCATCCACTTCTTCTTCAACTAAGGTTCCAATAGGCACATTATCAGTAGTACCATCCTCTGCCTCCCCTGCATTTTCAAGAACAATGGCCTCACCCACAAACTCATCTGTTTCAACCTCCACCTCCACTGTATCTTCAGCCACGAAGGCCTCACCCAGAGGATCAACAGTTTCAACCTCAGCCTTCCTACTTCTTCAGCCGCGGTGGCCTCACCCAAAGGCTTAATAGTTTCAATCTCAGGCTCCCCTTGTACTTCACCTGAGTTCCCAACAGCCACATCATCAGCAGTAGCATGGCCAATGTCATATGGTTCTTCATCTCTTGTGCCTTCATCCACCTCCTTTGCATTATCGTCATCACTTCTTGGGGAGTGGTATGATGATGTTGGTGATTCCTTTGCACTGTGTGGAGTATTGCATTGTTGGCCATGGCTGGTTAGTATGGTTCCATTGTGCTCAACAGAGACAAGTATTCAGGGGAGTGGGGAGTGGTAGGACCGTGTCACAAATTTCTCACCCACTATGGTAATATGTGAGAGGGAGTTAGGCTGTGACTTGAAAAAATCTTTGTGTGACTTGAAAAATGCAAACTCCTTAAATTCTGTAGCATACAAGTGAATGAAGTGTCGAAGGTCATTGAAGTCAAGCGCAATTGAACGCATTCATGACTCCATGTCAGTAAGAGTTGACTGTAGTTCATGTTTAAAGATCTCCAATTTTTCATCCACAATTTTGGCAAACATTGCACCCACTTCGATGACTCCTTCTTCAAATGATGGCATTGTTGTACTTGGTCTAGCTGGAGTTGCTTCTTTCTTATGCCTCTCCTTCCCCACATGTTCCCCCTTATTAGATGATCTATTTGAAGCCTCTTTTGAGACAAAAGGGATTTGCATCCGCTGAAATGCGTCTTCATCAAACTCTGGAGTCCACATTGAGGGTTCACCTTTATGAAGATACCAAATCTTGTGCTTCTGTAATATGAGAGACACAAGGAAAGGGTATGTCAGTTGCAAATTCTTCTTCCCAAGTGTTGCAACCTTGAGCATTGTGTCAATGATCCTCTTCCCAAAATTAAATGGCTTCTTCTTGATCAAACAGGTGAGGATTTATTTGTCCTCAATGCTCATGGTTGTAAAGTGCTTCCTCTTATCCATAAAGTTCCTGCTGTAGAAGTAGTAGAGGACCCTATACTTATGAGGCAGCTGCTTGGGTCTGTATAGAGGAGTGTCATCCTCAGTTATCTCTCCCTCCAGCATAATTTTGTCCATTTCATCTCCACTAAATGTTGTGTCCTTCGACTGAGCAGCTTTAACCTCTAACTAACTAAGCAGTTTCTTCTTATTAAGCTCAATTATTTTCCCCCTAACACAAGTCACGCCAGTCCTAGACAACGTCAGGTTTGAGTAAAACGCCTTCACAACTGACTCACAGTAAGGCAAACCCAACTCAAGCATACCTAAGAATGGAGTCTAGGCCAAATGAAAAAATTACTTTCAAATGAGTCCATCCTAATCCTACTCATTTTGCACAGACTACGGCCTACTAACCTCATGTCGTAGTCTTCAAGTTTAGACTGGGTGAAGTCTGCCTCCGAATCAGGGATGACATTTCCCCTCTGTTGCACTTTTAGTTTCTTATACAACTTTTACCTCACCTCATCGACAGGCTCATTTCTAGCATCCTGATCGTCGATGGAGGCAGACCCTTCTTCTGCAATGGTGTCTTCTCATTCTTGGTCATCCCCACTTGAACTCTAACTGACAACCTTTTTGCCCTTCCTTTTTTTGACCTCTTCTGGCTTTCTCTTTTTTTGTACAGACGATGGTTCTGACTCTAACTGAGTGTCATTGTGATCAGGTGCCTTCCTCTTATAAGACACCAAAGATGATTTTACTTGCAAAATATATATTGAATTTGATATTCTAGAAGTACCTTATATTTATGATAATATTTAGATATCATGTTAATATTGTATTCATTATAATTTTACTCATAAAAATTAGTTCTTTCATGTACATAAAGGTGAAACGAAGATATGGTGTTATAGTTCATTGAAAATAATATACATATCGTTTTGTTCACAACAAGTTTATATCTTATTTTCAAAGAGAAAAAAAAAAAGAAAACAACATGATATAGTGATATTTTAACATATCTAGAAGATATGTTAAAAGAATACATTTAAGCATAATATTTAGTGACAATGTAGCATTCATACTTTGAAGGCTAAGAGGAAGATATGTTCGAAAAGATATTGGAAATGATGTTGTTATTAGGGAGAGTAAAATTGATATTGTAATCTGGGGAAAAAAGAACATGATGTACTCTCTTTCCTAACCAAGGTTTTGTCCTAGATGGTTTTCTTGGTAAGGTTTTTAATTTTTCTTTGGCTAGGTTTTTACCTCAATGGGTTTTTCATAGTTAAAGTTTTTAATGAAGCACATCATAATGGACATCTAAGCTAGGGGAGTGTTATGAATATTAATTATATATAAATGTCCATTGACTCATATCCTAATTAGTATTCATAATTACATGTTGGGAAACTAAAAGCCTAATTAATAGTGACTCTTGGTGTTGACACTTGAAGGCCTATAAATGGTAACCATATACTAAACATTGTGATGTACAAGAAATACAAGCTACTAGAAAACAGCCTAATTGCGACAGAAAATCTTCCGTCGCAAATTTTAGGCTATTTGTGACGGAATAGTAAATTCCGTCGCAATTTAGAGCATTTTGCTATGGAAAATTCATTTTAGTCGCAAAATGGGCTGAAAAACCACATTTTGCAATGGAACTTCTTATTCCGTCTCAAAATGTGGGTTATTTGCGACGGAACTCCTTGTTTTGTCACAAAAGCACCATCGGTGCCCACCGACAATTTGCGACGGAACTCCTTGTTCCATCGCAAAGTTGTGATGGAACTCCCTATTCTGTCGCAAAAGCACCAAAGTTTACGACGGAAACTTCAATTAAATTCCCCCTTCCTTTCTCATTCATTCACGACATGACTTGGCCAGCGTTTCTCTCCTCTGCACGACAATCCGCCTTCACCGCCGTCCGACCACTGCCGCGAGCCTCAACTGCCATCCAACCTCGTCTTCCTGCGCCGTAAGCCATAGTCCTTCGTCCTTTGTCTTCTTTCTCCACCGCAAACTGTTCTTCAACGTGTAAGATTTATTTTTTGAGTTCTTAGATCTTTATGAAACTATTGTTGATATGATAAATTGTAGACATAGTTCTTGTGATTGCTTTGGCTTGAGTTATTTGGATTCTAACATTGCTACTTAACAACGTTTGGTTGGAAATTAATTGTAAAAAAAAAAATGAAGAAAGAAAGGGAAAGATCAAGAAATAATGATATCTTTTTACTAAAACAATATGCCATTTTCAAAAATTAACATGACACCTTTAGTTTCTTTCATATTGTATGAGTTTCTTTCATATTGTATGAATTAACATGTTATGATTTACTTTCAAAGTTGTTTTGGTATTGTATGATTTTCTTTCATATGGTGAACAACATGTTAAGAGAATGGAAAGTATATTTTTAAATATATGGTATTTATTAAGGGTTAAAATAGAAATGATAATAATTGTCATGATATTGTATTAATTAGTAATGATAAGAACACTTTTGTGAGGTAGTAGTATGTAAGAATCTAAAACAATATTTGGTATAATATTTAAGAATATAAGAATCAATTGTAGTTTATATAGTATTATCTATATTTTATTAAATTTGCATTAAAATAAATATTTATTTCCATATTTTTATATGTTGTGATTTGTAATTCCCATTTATATGTTTGGGTAGTGGATTCGTGATTGATCTATTTAAAACAATTAGCATTGGAAAATTAGTTTACTATACATAATTATATAAATAAAATACATATAAATCAGGTATTGAAATAATAATAATAATAATGGAAATATTTGTGTATATAATTCAATCAAAAGATTATAAATTAATCGAAAATATTGGTACCCCCTTGTTACTTGGTTAATTAAGATTTGTGTTGAGGCTTGATTATATCCTATTTTTGCTAATTTGCTACAGTTGCATTTTGTGTGGATTTTTCTCTTCTGCATCGTTCGACCCTTGTTTTTTTTTCCCGCAATCGGTTCTTTGAAATTGAGGTAGCAAACTACAACCCCGATGTAATTGTGTGTTTGCGTTGTAATGAAATAATAGTATATATGTTTTCCAAAAAATTTGTCATATGTCTCTATTTTCACATGTACTTTATCATTCTTTTTTTGGTCTGTCAACATGCATGTCCCCATCTCTAGTGTATTATTCTTATTCTCTGGTTGCTTGCTGAAATATGTTCTTTGTTCACTGCATGTGTTTGTTTGCCACTTTCTTGACTAAGTGGCAATTGGTTGGTATAAGCGGTCAGTTGTATTTGCCACTTAGGTTAATGGTTGAATTAGTTAGTCTTACTGTATTATGTTCCAAAAGTCTTTGTGTAAGGTTGGGTTGGGGAAGTATGAAAGGCGATTGTGATAGGAGTTGGATGAACAATCGTCTAACTCAGAAAAAACAACATACTCGAGTATTCTTAGAGGGTTTGAAAGAGTTCATCCAATTTGCTTTGGCGCACACAACTAATTCAAGTACCTCGATCAGTTGTCCGTGTATGAAATGTAAGTGTTTGCAATTGCAAGATCCGAGCATGGTTAGAATCCATTTGTGTAAAAAAGGATTCATGACGAATTATGAATGTTGGGAATTTCATGGGGAAGTCCGACAGACACCGAGTGGTTATTACGGAGACAGTATTTATCGAGACAACCTTAATCAATATGAACAGTTGGTTATGGATGCCGCGGGACCGTTGATTGGCCAATACTTTGATCCCGTTACTCATGTTGAACCGTCATATATGGGAGAGGAGACCGATGCACATACTCAACCATCATACATGGGAGAGGATCCTAATCCGAAAGCCGATAGGTTCTATAAAATACTTCAAGATGTGCAACGTCCTTTATGGAAAGGTTGTGAGCACATTGAAAATAGTGAATTTGCATCGCTATCGGCTACCCTAGCAACACTAAGCTTGAAGACTGATCACCATATGAGTGAGAAGAATTACAATGAAATGGTGTAGATCATGAATAAGATTGTTCCCAATGACAATAATTTGCCGAAAGATTTTTACCAAGTAAAGAAAAAGGTGAAAAAGCTTGGTCTCAGATGTGAAAAAATCCATTGCTAACCCAGAAGATGTATGCTCTATTACAAGGATGATGCAGAGCGAACTACTTGTAAATTCTGTGAACATAATAGGTACAAAGTTGAGGAATGGAAAGAAAATGACCTTTCAAGCATTAAGCAAGATGTGGTACTTTCCTCTCGTGCCCAGACTTTAGAGATTGTATTCATCACAACAAACAGCTGCTCACATGAGATGGCACCGGGAGCATTGTAGGGATGAAAAATTTGAGACTCATCCATCCGATGCCGAAGCTTGGCTGAAATTTGACAAGGCAAATCCTTTGTTTGCAGACAATCCTCATAGTGTCCGTCTTGGTTTATGTTCGGATGGGTTCGCTCCTTTCAACCAGATGAGTAGGAATTATTCCTCTTGGCTGTGATTGTGACTCCGTACAACCTCTCAACTTCCATGTGCATGAGAAGAGAGTTTTTGTTCCTTAACGCATTAATCCCTGGGCCATCCAACCCAAAAAAAGAAAATAGATATATACCTCAAGCCTTTGATAGATAAGTTGAAGATGTTGTGGAGTGAAAGGGTTCTTACTTATGATGTATCAATGAGCCAGAATTTCACCATGTGGGCTGTCTTAATGTAGACGATAAATGATTTCCCTGCGTATGGGATGTTGAATGGCTAGCAAACGTCGGGGAAGCTTGCATGTCCGGTATGTCTCGAACAGAACGTGGGTTTTAGCTTGCAATACAGTCACAAGTTCTGTTGGTTTGACAAGCATCGGCAATTCTTGCCTATCGATCATCCACTTAGGAATAATAAAAAAGACTTCAAGCAAAATGTGGTTGAACGGTTAGATAAACCTCGTCGTTTAAGTGGCCAAGAAATATGCTAAGGAATAATAAAAAAACTTCAAACAAAATGTGGTTGAACGGTTAGATAAACCTCGTCGTTTAAGTGGCCAAGAAATATGGGAGAGGGTGAAGCACATTCGAAGTGTTGAAGAGGCTTCCAGCAAACCTAAGGGATATGGCGTTCAACATTATTAGAACAAAAGCAGGATCTTTTGGGAGCTACCATATTGGAAAGATCAATTGTTAAGACACAACCTCAATGTCATGCATATTGAGAGGAATGTGTTTTGCAATATTCTATACACCATAATGGACACCAAGGGTAAGACAAAGGATACAGTCAACGCAAGACGTGACATAAAACAGATTTGTAGAAGGCCTGCTTTGCATTTGGTGGAGAATGCCACGAGCCAGACTTCCAAACCTAGAGTGTTGTACACATTGAATAAAGAGAAAAATTTACAATTGTTGCGATAGGTTAAAGGTGTGAAACTCTTGGATGGTTATGTATCAAACTTCTCGAGATGTGTCGACATGAATAAGGCGAAGTTATTTGGGATGAAGAGTCATGATTGTCATGTTTTTTTTCCAACGATTGTTGTCGTGGGCCTGCAAAGCACTACCGAAGTGTAACACCCCAAATTCCATACTCCAAATCGTGTCGGTTGACACTTAGTTTTAGAAAAATCGAAAGAGTTTGAGGTGCTTCAGCTTAGCGTAATGCAGAAGGAGAGCATGCACTTACATTTGGACAATGAGTGACTAATATAAAATGCCCAGACATATACTGATGTCCCAACATAAGCTGATATATTAAAAATTTCCCGAAAAAATATTCGTGTGATACAACAATATAGAGCTTGTATAATTACAATTCTTACATGTTAACTATACAACCTTAAACCAAACCTTAACTAGACTTGGAGCAATGAACCTAACTCAGTTAATCAAACAATTTGGCTAGGCCGGTGTCTAGTGGAAGTCTCCCGAATTCACGGTGACCTATTGACTGAACCACATAGAAGAATCCTTTCTAGAAACCAAATGGTTTGAAGTAACCTTATTAGATTCATGTCAGAAGGTAGGCTCTGTTAAACTTCTTCCGGCATTTGCTTTGACCGGTGCCTCTTCACGGCTCCGTCCATTAGTGCCTCTTCACGACTCCATCTGCCTTCCGTAGGTGCCTTCGGCCGGTGCCTTCTTCCAGGTTCCTTTCCGAACTTTAGTCAAATACGAGGTCCAATACCCATCGGACCTCGGGTAACGATTAACCTCATGTAAAAAGTATAAACAGTATATATGACAGATATTCATTACATTTCAGCATCAACCAATACATAGCACACAGCAGATGTAATGTTAACACAACAACAGTACATAGCACACAGCACATGTAAATTTATTCACGTTTGCACTAACCAGTGCCACGATGGTCCGTCGTGTACTCAGCGCTAGGATAACAATCTCATGGCATTATCAAGACTATAACCCATATATAGCTGAATGTATAAACAGTGACTTAAGACAGAGTCTTAACCACGGTGCATGACCCAAGACCAAGTCTTATACATGACTTAATGAAGTCATCTATCACATATAAGCATACAAGACATACGCGAACGTACCTTTCTTCTGGGTAGTTAGCAATATGTCAGACCTTTGAATCCGGCCCCGGAGTTCCCGGATATCCTAACATAGCACCATATCACTTAGAATAATATCCTAAGAGATATTTCCACCTCTATTTACCTCTCTACCCTTGGTGGATTTGTTATTTACAATTTTTCCCTTACATTTATTTAAAAACGCAGTACTGGATTTTCTGGACAGATTTTTCGGTAACTTTGAAAGATCATAATTAATTCTAGAAAACTCAAAACAAGGTTCCGTAAAATTCCTCATGACCCTTGACATGTCTATTTTCAAGGAAAAATATTCCAGGAACCTAGAACATCAAGAATCATTCCCAGTTTTAACACTTTACAACGCTGTCCAGTTTTAATCCCAGAAAAATGGCTTAACTTCAAAAATTCATATCTCCTTGACTGGAGATCAAAACATTACATATTTTATATATTTGGAAATCCCTATATGTCTACTTTGTTCATGTAAAATTTCATGATTTATGGGCTTCATCTTATACATAAAATAATAGCATGAATTTCACTGGCTGCACAAAGCTTAAATACCGAAAATCCTACAATTTTCACAACATTGATCCATTGCTTCCCAAAAATTATTGCTTACTATGTTTTTACCTCATTAGGCGTTTTTCAATGCAATGAGGCCTAAAAACAAGTATAGAAATTTTTTCTCTAATTTTCTATATCAAACTAACATTTATACTAAGAACTATAAAAACTTAAGAACTAGAGAAACTTACCTCTTGAAAAACATTGCTACTCCTTCTTCCTTCTTGCTTCACTCTTCTCTTAAATTCACCTATTTGGTTTGAGTTTGGTGAGAAGAATTCAAGAGGAGAAGCCTCCCATTTGTAGGAAACTTCAATGGCAACTATGGTAATTCCCAAACTCTCATCTTTAATCCTACCCATTGGATGATCTTTTTTAATCAATGGCTCATGGAACTTGGTCTTCTTTGAAGACTCAATTTGCGAAGGAAAATGTTCTCATTGGTTGATTTAATTACATAATGATTTAGGCTTAACTTTCTTTGATTTTTCTCATTGGTTGATTTAAATTAATATTGAATTAAATCAAACAATCTCTCTCTCTCTCTCTCTCTCTCTCTCTCTCTCACACACACACACACACAAACCGTCCCCTCCTCCTTCCTTCTCTCCTTTATCTTCTTCCAACTCCATTAAATGATCCCATGTGATCCCATTAATTGTCTCTTCCAATTTGTTCCTTCACCCATGTGCCTTTATCCCATGTGGTTGATTAGCTCAATTAAAATAACATTTCTTCCTTCTTTTCATCTAAGCCAAACCGTGCCCTCTCCTCTCTTTCCTTCATCACTACAAAAAAACTTGAAATTACCCACGGAATCTGAGATGGAATTATTTTCGTCGGTAATTAGAGATAGATTACCGACGGAATTCCGTGGGAAATATTACAAGATTTTCTTTTTAAAAAAAAAATATATTACCCATGGAATTTCCGTGGGTAATTTGACGGTTTCCATTACCTACGGAATTCGTGGCTAATTCCATGGGTGATTTTACATGTTTTGAAAAAATTGATGGAACTAGTCATTGTTGTATGGTTCGAACACGGGACGAGGGAGAAGATACAAAGTCGCCTAACGAACTGAACTAGGAGATTTGCTTCTGTGTTTTGCGAAATTTATTTATTTTATATTAAGAAGTTACAATCCCTAAATCCCTAAATACAATTTTAGCGCCTTGTTTTCATTTTCGATCCGGCGCCTCTTCTGTTTAGTCCCTGTGCGAATTTTCTTCCTTTTCCCTCCATGCGAAACCTCAGCCCTAAATCATCTCCCTTCACCTCTCTCAAGTTCAACAAGCCCTAAATCTATGTTGTCTAGTGCGAGCAAGAAGTGCAAGCCGTTGATCCTGACAAAGCAAAACCAAGTCTCTCTTTGTTGTTGGGCAACAAATTAACTTTCCCTCCTCTGTGAAAAATTCCATCCTCAGCTCTCCTCTCAATCTCTAAGTCTTAGCTTCACTCTTCTCTGCTTCACCATTTGACCCACCCTACATCCACCCTCCGAAGCTCGCGACTCGCAGTACCCGATGGCTACATATTGGGGGTTTCCTAAGCGATTTTTTCTCTGAAACGGTGCTTAATCGATTCCATTGTTAGGTAATGCTTGTTTTTCTTCTTGGATTTCCCGCTTCTTCTTTTCATTTTGTGATTCATCGATTATGAGGATCTTGTTCTTTTCTGCGGATTTGGATTCTCGAGAGGGATTGTAGTCGGGTCCATGAATTAACACATTAGAATGATATGAGATGTTCGAACTTTTTTTAGGCATGTCAGAATTAACTGCTCAAGAATTTTTTATTATTATTTTTGGGGGGGGGGGTTGAGTGAGCCGGTTAATCTACATGGACCACCAAATTAAAATGAAGTAAATGAGTTAAATCGTCGAACTTACAATTAGTCAAGAGTTGGCACATTAAGCTCACTTAACCCATTTTCAGGGCTTACTTACTAATAATAGTAACTAGTGTTTCTTAGCGTTTATCAATTTGTTGGCCCTTGTTTTTCATTAATACACATATCATGCCATAGTACTAATCCATTAAATATGGAAAGGCAAGTTGTGTCAAGACTAATAGACATGTAATGAAATAATTGACCCTTATTTTTCATTACACAAGTTGCACTTGAAAATGTTTCCATTAAATATATATATATATATATATATATGGGTAGGCTGGTTGTCCTAAGATGAATAAACGTCTTATAATTGGTTCCACACGAGTGGGAAATGAACACCCAGGATGTTGGGAAGGTATAGTAAATAAAAAATAGAGGGCAAGTGGACCTTTGTGTGCTTTTCTAGCCGTAAAGCACAAACCATCTATTAATTCTGAGGGAGGTATCATGTCTAATCAAGATGAATTTAATTTGTGGTTAGAGGTTACTGGTGGTAAGAACAAGAAGGGGCGAATCTATGGGTTGGGATCTGAAGATGAACATATTGGTTCTTCTTCCACACCTCCTTCTGTCAACTCTACGGTGGATCTAGAAATACAAACGGAGATGACTCAAATAAAAGAAGAAGTTGCAAGCTTGAAATCACATAACGAAATCATTATGTCAGCATTGCAAGCACTTGGGATTCACTTACTTAATCTTTCTAACCATGCCGCCAATGATGAGGCTCCCCCTCAAAACAATGAAAATAATAGTCGAATATTTTTATGGCTTTTTTAAAAACTAACTTGGTGACTGAATGTATCTATTTACCCTTGTAGTGACTTTAAATTGCGACATTTATATGAATATGTTCAGCTTTCTATCTATATGATTATTTTCTTGTTTCAGTGCATTTTAATTATTATAAAAAAAAATGGCCTAAAAAAATGTTCAGCAAAAAAATAATAAAAAAAAAAGTAGATGTGAACGTACATGAGAAAATTTGCTCAAATTACCCATGAAATTCTATCCCTGATTACCCACGAAATTCCATCCTAATTACCCACGGAATTCCGTCGCCAATTACCCATAGAATTGTGTCTCTGATTACCCACGGAAATTACCCATGGAATTCCGTCCCTGATTACTCACGGAATTTTCCGTGGGTAATTAATTACCAACGGAATGGTTCTGTTGCTAATCTGTCGGTAATTTACCAACGGAATTTTTTTCTGTCGGTAAATTGATTAGCCACGACATTTTTTCCGACGCCTTTTGTTCCGTCGGAAAAATTTTACCCACGGAATTCCATGGGTAATATGGGTTTTTTTGTAGTGCATCTTATTCCATTTTGCATTAATTATCTTATCCTATCTCATTTAATCCCCATGTGCTTTCATTAATTATAATATCTTGAATTAAATAAAATAAACTCCCTTTTCCAAATCCCCATCAACCATTGGATCCAATTGTGTTTGTTTAGATTTAATCCTTACCATTAATCCATGGCTTAATTCTCTCATTGGTCTATTTAATTTTATGAGGATTAAGCTCATTTCTTTGATTCCTCATTGGCTAATCAATATACAAGAGAATTATGGTTAATTAATTAGGACCATTGGATTGAATTAAGTGTGCAACAATCTTAACCATTGATCTTGGTTGCAATTGTTGACTTTCCAAAGTTGATTAACTCTTAATCCAATGCTTATATGCCTTTTAATTGCATTTGTCATTGGTTATTTGATTTATGAACTCATCATGAAAATTAGTGCTTAATTAGACAAGCTTAATTCTTCACTTTTATTGGCTTAATTATTTTCAAATATATTTAGTCCTCATTTTATGATCCTAATTTGCCTCTAATCATCTTGAAGAATTATGCAACTAATCTCAATTAGTGCAAGCTTAATTTGCTCATTTATTGTTGCTAATTTCCATTAACCCACTTAAGTGTTTTTCATCATATTTTCTTGCCTTATGATCATTGAAAATAGCTATTATTTTATGTGATTTAACATCACATTGAGTAGCTCCTAATATGTAGACTCATAATTAACCATTGTTTAATTAATTCCAAAGTGGAATTTGGATGAAAATATAATCAATAGATTATAATTCTTTGAGACACATTCAACTTTGTATTTTGCTAATTATTTACTAAAATACAATATTTATATGAGTTATGAAAATTAGAGTATTACACGAAGCATATATGGACTATTCTAACAGAATTTTCCGTATTCTTTAGAGAAATTTGTGCTTTTGAGCTTAATGTTGATAAGTTACGGCAGTTAGAGGAAAGTGTGCCAATAATGCTATGCAAGTTAGACATGGTGTTTCCTCCTAGCTTGTTTGATATATTTTTTTTTTTTTTTTTGTTATAGTCACTTCTCTAATTCGGTCCGATCCACAAATCCTTTGATGTCGGATTCCAATGTTGATCAATTCATGAAGGCCGAGTTTCCTAATTGGTTACGATCCTACTTCGTGCAAAACAAATCAGCTCCCCAGGATGTTGCGTGGAGTTTATCTTACGGATCTGCAATAGCTGTTACCCGGATCAAAAAATATGTAATCAATGGGTATCAGTTTGCAACTTTTGAAGCGACCGAAAATATGGAAAGTTGCAATTACGGTGCATAAATGACTTTCATAGCCACAATTTAAGGTGTCTAATCATAATTTGACTTATGGCGTCTAATTACTAAAATTAGACGACGTAAGTCCACTTTTTTTTATTAAAAAAAGGGAAAAAAAAACCCAAATCTTAGTGCCATCACAGGTCAGGATTCAAAACCATAAAAAAAATATATAGAAAATGCTTAAAAAATACAGTAAAGGAAAATCAAAAGGTAGGCGCGAGACGAAGGAAATGCTAGAATCAAACCTATTATAGATCTAAACATAGGTTTCATTATAGCATTTCAACAATAAGTTACTCAAGTTATCAAACACAGGCACAATAGAAATAGATTTTGCACACTTATGCCACTTATAATTCGAGCACACAAACTGGCTGGGCATAATAAGTAGGGGAAAAATGAATCCAACACCGCAAATCACAAGTGAGGCAGTTTTAAATATTAAAAGGAAAATAGCAACCAACGGGGGTTGGTACAAGTGGTAAGCGGCTTGTGTCGCTTAAGGTCTCGGGTTCGAGCCTTGTGAATGCCAAAAATCCCCATTTGGGAGACTCACTCACCACTAGGTGACGCCGGTCGGATCGGATTAGTCGTGAACATGAACCGGGTGGGCAACTAAAAAAAAAAAGGAAAATAGCAACATGATTATAGATAAACATGCCCAACTTAGATGTATACATGAAGTATAAATAGTGGGTGCAGATAATATAAATCTCAAGTCATAGAAATCGGACTGACATTTCCCTATTACTGTAAATCCACAAGAGCATATGCATCCTAACTTTGGTTCTTGTGAATAGCTTTCCCTATTTTTTTTACAATAATCATTGACTGAGACAAATAGGTCCAGACAATAATGTAGTTCTGCTTAATGTTGTGAACTTGGACATCTTTCTTCCTCCTCCTCCTCCTCCATATCCAAGGATACCCAAGTTAAACATCAAAGCTTGTCAAATAATGGGAAGATTCTTACAACTGTCAGTTCATCGTTTTGGTTTACAATGGCAAGCCTCAGGCTTGTAGATTACAAAAGTGTCTACTAATCAGACAAAGTAGCATCAGTCTATGGTATATTACCATAATTGTCGGTTAATCTAGTTAGCCAAATTTCAGGTGGGGCTATGAGTATGATATATGGTGGTGTACCAGGTTGCACTTTGTAAAACAAACCATTTGTAGGCTGAAGCAATTCATAAATAATAGCTATTGGCCAAACCTCCAAACAAAATGTAGTTTGCAGTTTCTCTTTATTCATGAAAATAGAGATAAAGATTATTGGCTCCAATAAACAACATTATGAGGCCAAGCCAACACTGAATTTATTATCTCAAATCAAGTAAAATTTTTGCGTCAAGACAACCAGAAATGAAATAAATTCTTTTCAATAACTTCAATGCTTAAACAAAAGAAAACCTCAAACAGAAGATCTATATCCTCAAACAAAAGAAATCAACATTAGTGCACAGATCATCAGATGTTAATGCTAACATGTCTTAATTGTGATGAGGCCATTTTATGAGAAAATTGATGATCCGTTTGAAGGGAGAGAAAAGTTGGGAAGAAATAAAATAGAAAGAAGAGAAAAGCGAAGAGATAATGTTATCACTCCTTGCGTTTGAATGGACAAGAGAAAGTAAAAAGCAAAGGAAATAGGCAAATGTCAACATCTATAGAAAAGTGGATATTAATAATCTTAATACAGTATAACATACACACACCTGTTCGAAATTTTTTCTACGACCAACGTCATAACGCCATTTTGGAGTTGTTTTCTTCTCATATGCCTGGTAAAAAACAGGGAAGAAAATCCAGACAAAACCAAGTCACAAAAACTAACCAAATTATTCCCACTTTAAGGAGTAACATAAAAAAGTAAATCATATTTTTGATGTTGCAAGATTTCCGAAAAAAAAAAAAAAAAAAAGCGTAATCATTTGAAGTTTTAGATTTCCATCTAATGCATCATGAAACATTCATAAATTTAAATGAACCTAAAAGGTGTGATCAATCAAACCCAATTTGTAAACACCACTGACCACTATATGTTTAGCTTCTCTTGATAACGATATTTCAAACTACCATAACTATAATAATTACTTTTAGAGCAAGGCAATAGAAAGCTTAAAGCATCTCCAACCAAAGTAAACAGTAAAAAAAAAGCAGATAAAAATCAGAAGTTTGTTTTAGGTAGATATAGGACCAAAAGAAACAAATGCATATAAAAATTTACCTCAATAGTGGTTGTATTAGCAGCAACCAAAGATATGTGCATAACAAGAAATCCAAAAACGCTCAATGCAAATGCCAGGTTCAAAACTGTACATAAGTCAACAATGTCATAGATATATTCACAGTAGAAACTAACAATTGAATCAAGCAGTGTTTCAAAACCCCACCAAAAGCAAGAAAAGTCGTCGCAAGTGTGCTTGGCGTTCCAGGAATTTCTGCATCACTAAAGAATGAAATAAAGTTGGCAACAATGATACCGTCACAACAGTTGTCTCAAGAAATGTGTAGAACTGCACAAAAATTAAATAGAATAATGTCACCGCTGAAAGGATTTTTCTGTAGGCAGCCACACATAAAGGAAACAAATACACAAACATTTCATGCATAGCAACAGAGTAAAATATGCAGGCTCATTGAATTTCATTTACATTTATTATATGTCTTTGGTTAGTGATTAAGCTTCTGACAGCCAATAATATTATTATACAAAGATATAATCAAATTGTGCTTTCAGAAACTAGACAGGGAAAAAACAGTTTTCCATTCACAGTCTCAAGGTTATAGGAGGCATATCATCCCTTTTTGCACATAAAAAAGAAAAAGGAAACCATAAAAGATTTTCATCTGCAGACTAGGAGATTGAAAATATAAAAAACTTGCACTTATGGTTACTAAGCTCATGCAAATCTAATGGCATAATTTCACTTTCTTCTTAAGAACCAGAAGTATTATGATCAATGCCTCAGTCTTACAGAGAGTTGAAGACACAATATGATCAATGCAGTAAGAAGTCATAGTTACTCATTTGAATTGACATAAAAGGGTGCCATACGAGGAAAATGAGAAAATGCTTGTTATTTTGTAATTTTGCAAACCTTTCCTTCATCATATCAATTTCTGCTTCAACCAAAAAAAAAAAAAAAAAAAAAAAACCAGAAAACAGTAATTACACAACTAATAGACGCGCATAATTAAAAACTAAAACATTTTCAAATTGTTGTTTTAGCAAGAACACTGTATGAAACTAGAAAAAGTACTAACCCGACATTTTTGAACCGATTCTGCTAAATTTTGAGCTGTCCTCATGGGAAATAGGTTGATTTTCCTTGTCATCATCAGATTTACTGCACTTGGAAATTGTAGCCTTGCGAATGGGCCATCATCAGATTTAGCATCGAGCGGTGAAGGATTCATCTCGAGATTAAAGAGAAAACAGGAAGCCTTTTTTTTTTTTTTGCGTACCTTGTATGAGCCATCTAGTTGGGCTTGGCCAAGCCTCTTGATTTCTTGTTTGAGTCGCCCAACCTCTTCCTCTACGTTCATGGTTTCAACAGTTTCAAGGTCTTCTTGGGGCACCAAAATGAAAAGATTTTTTTTTCCCACCTCGCTCAACCTCTTTCTTTACGGCTCTCTGGCTTTCGCTCTCAGGCTCGCTCAAAATTTGTGAGTATGTTCAAAATAATTAAATAACAAAATTTAAAACTCGTTAGCTGTATTTGTTTGCATACGAAGGCGAAGCGGCCGAGGTGGTGGGATTTAAATTACTTTATTGACCTAAGAGAAATTGCACCTGAGAGACGAGATCGTCAGCTAAGGCCAAGCGGGTTTTGGAGAAATTCCACTTGTAAGACCTTCCCTCCAGGACGGGGAGGGACGAACAGCAGCGGTGGGAGACGGAACGACTACCGAGGACAGACGGACTGCAAGAGGAGGAACGATGGCAACAGGGAGGAGTAGGAGCTCAGCGGCGGTGGATTTGGGAAGCAAGGTGGAGGCGCGCCAACAACGGTGGGAGAGAGAGGGACAAACGCGAGGTATTTCGCGAGGAAGGGCGCTGGAGAAAAGCTAGAGTTAATTGGGCGTGACGGTGAATGAAGACTAAAGAGAAAAGGCGGTGTTAACTAGGGCGCGTTTGGCGTCTAACAATTTAGACACCAAAAATCCAATTTATGGAGTTTAATTATTAACTTAGATGTCAAAATGTTAATTTTTATTATTTTTGGACACTTTTAGCGTCTAAATAATTAAATTAGACACTAAAACATTAAGTTTTGACGTCTAATTTATAACTTAGACGCCAAAAGTGTTTCTTTTAGCACCAAATTTTAAACTTTGGGTCCACTTTTGACTTTTTTTTTTTTTTTTTTTTTTTGCACTAGAGCTAAACTTTTGGCATCTAAGTAAAAAGGTTAAACACCAAAAGTCAACTAATAATTACAAAAATACCACCACCTTCTTTTTTACTTTCGTTTTCTTAAAATATGACGCCAATTAAGGAAGTAAAAACTATTTTCTATAGTAGTGTCCGTCACCTCCGACCTTCATTTCACCTTCGTCTTCTTCTTCTTTTCTCTCTAGCGGCCTGAAACAAGCTAGAGAGAGATCCAGAGATCCCGAACTTCAAAGGTGTTGAGTACGTCGTGAAGAATTTGAGCAAAAGCTCGATCAGAGCTAGAGAAAGAATCAAACCCATCAATTTTAGGGCACCTATCCCGCTATCCATCACCTTCGACCTTCTTCTTCCTTTCGGACCTTCTTGTGCATCACCGGAAACTTCAGTGACGCGCCAGTGACTTGAAAAAAGCTTCAAAGATCGCGTCACAGGCTTGTTTCCAGAGGTCACTCTGAGATTGAATCTTGGAGAGGATGGAGAGAAATAGAGAATTCTTAAAACTCTAAAATCATTTGAATTTTGGAATTGCCGAATCGGGGGAAGCAGGGCATATATTATGAATATATATTGCCCTCAACGCCAATAACATCGTTTTAAGTTTAGGGTAGATTTTTTTCCCTTAAGGCTAATATATATATAAACAAATTTATATCCAGGTAGGACTAGACTTAGTAGTCCTTGATCCTAACTCGAACTCCGGGTCAGACCCGATCTTGCCTAAATCCGTTCAGGTTTTTTTTTCCCTTTTCGGGCTGGACCAAGGTTGGACCGGGTTGCGCCGGGTTTACAGGTTTTATGTACAGCCCTAACATTATTAACTTTCTCCACAAAGCATTATTATTACTCATTGGGTAGAATGGTAGATTTTGTATTATACTGAATGTCTGAAAAATAAACTATACTCTTTACTATTATAATTAACTAATTTGGACAAGGAACGACCAACGGAGAGAGAAAGTAGAGAGAAGGGGTCCGCTTGTTCTCTCCTCTCCGCTTCGTGATTTCTCTTCTTTCTTCTCTCGCGCAAAGATGTTTTACCACATGCTACCGGCGGCACCCGTCTTTACTACTACCGCGGCAGAGTGGTTGTTCGGATCTTAGATCTTCGATCTGTGGCTTTCTCCCTCTGGGTTGCGGATGTGGGTTAGCGTTCTTGTGGCGATCCTTTCCCTTCTTCTTCTTCGATTGGATCTGTGGATTTTTTGTTTTTTTTTTTGTAGTATGGGGCTTTGTGGTGGTGTTCTTGTCTCAGAAATAAACAAATCTATTAGATCCGCGTTCAAATCCTCTTAGTTGGATGGCCGTTTGAACGTTATTAGATCCGATTATTACTTAGTAGCTCTGATCTGCGTTCTTGGAGGAAGATTTAAAGAGGTGTTGTATGGTGTGTGGTCGAGGTCACAGATCTCGCTTGATCTCGTGGAGCGTATGTTCTTCAAGACATCAAGGGTCTTCTTTCTTCCGAGGTTGGGTTTTTCGTGGTCCTTACCCCAATATGGGGTACCTATTTAGCCGATCTAATTGCAAACGGCTATTGCTTATAAGATTGTGTACCCTGTCGGGTGGGTTTCACAACCAACACTTTCTTGTGCGTTCCTTCTAACCTTGGACATCGAGGAGACTCGGTTTTGTCTATGATTCTACTTCTACTCTTGTATTTGTAATGTACGGTGCTTGGCTATTGTGGTTTTTCTCGCTATTTTGTTGTATTTGTTTTGGAGTGGTTTTTGTGTATCCCGATGTATTGTATCGGTTTGCACTATTAATATATATAAATATCTTTTGAGAAAAAAAAATAATTTGAAACTAATGGTGCAAAATCTAAATAGGGGCCTAAATACTTAGGTCCTTTGCAGACTTGTGTCAACTACGCACTTGATCCCATTTTTTTTAAAAAAAAAAAAAAACAATTCAGCACTATCGGGTAGTAAAAAGATAATTCGTAATCTTTGAAACAATCTTCATCATCTTGAAAAATTATTTTAGGATACTGACTGGTACTAAAAAGATATCTCAAGATACTGAAAAAATAATTTATGATCTTAAAAAAACTATCTTATAATCTTAACAAAATAATTTAGGTATTTACTGCTACTAAAAAAATGCTTTAAGATATTTTTTCAAGATTCTAAAATAATTTTTTAAGATCATCAATTATTTTTCCAGTACCCGTCATTATCATGATAATACCAATCAATACCCCGAAATACTTTTTCACAATCATAAACTATTTTTTCAAGATCTCAAAATAATTTTTCAAGATCATGAATTATTTTTCAAGTATTAGTTAGTATCTTGAAGTGTCCTTTTAATACCAAGTCAATACCCTCAAATATTTTTTTCAATACCCCGAAATATTTTTTCACAATCCTAAAATAACTTTTCAAGATCATGAAAAATTGTTTCAAGATCCTAAATTATTTTTTTACTACTCGACAAAGGTTGCCTAAATTTTTATTTTTTTTTTTTAAAAAAAGGATCAGGTGTGTGAAACTACATGTAAACGTAAATGACGTAGTTTCATGCAACGGACCTAAGTCAGGTCCCTATTTGAATGACAGACGTGCGAGTGAGCCGCTAGTCTGGAATAGAAGCATGTGGGGGCTAGGGTAGTTGAATGAGAAAAAGGGGCAATTTAGTAAATATGAATACTTACGGGGATATGTTTATCTATCTCAAACTGGCAATAAACCTTTCACCAAACAAAAAACATTTCAAGAACCCAATTTTGTTAACCTTTCCTATTGCTTCTTGGCCCATTCCCTCCTACCAACCAAGCAGAGTCTAAGTTTTTTTTTTTTTTTTTTTTTTTTTTGGGGGGGGGGGGGAGATAACACAAGTAAAAGTGCCTCTTTTAGTTTTTTTTTTAAAAAAAAAATATGATGTCATCTCTCAAAAATATTTAATAAATAATTTAATTATCAATAAGTTCTAGTGACAATTAAGAAACATGAAATATTAAAATATAGTGTAATAAATGATAAAAAAATCACTTGTTATTAGAATTTATCAATAATCAAGTTCTTTTCTAGGACCGTAACTCACGTCAAAATGAATAGGAAAAATGATTTTTTATGCTAAAATATATTTGAAAAAAATATCCTCTTATCAAATTCAAATTTTCCTAAAATATTCTCCTACTAAGTTCGAACTTATCCCATAAATTTCAATTTAATAATATTATCTTGTATTATAAAAAAAAATTATGAGAGGTAAATTGACCTAAAAGTGTCATCATGTTCATGTGGAATTATTGTATGTTTGGTTGGGGGGAGGAGAGGGAGGGAAGGGGAGAGAGAGAGAAGTTATTTGTGGTGGGGCCCACAAAAATTTTCTCCCTTTTAATATTTTTCCTCTATTTTCCTCCCCCTTCCCTCCCCCCCCTCCCCCCCCCCTCCCCCAACCAAACATACCCTTAGAGTAAGTGAAGTGGACTTGGACCCTCACCTTCTAACACAAAACAAAATATTATGACTGCTTTCAAGGCCTGATATTTTCAAAAAAAATAAATAAATGAGAAAATTTCTTTTACATATTTAAAAATTTGCAATAATTAAATTGAGTTAAAAAATTAAATCATGTTATATATATGCACATGATCATATGTGATCCTTTGACCAACTAATATGATATTATCTCCGATCCTAATTATAAGAACATCTGTAGTACATCATATGTGAGTCAAATATAAATATTTTTAATATCAAATAAATTAAATTATTTTAATTATGACCGGCTTGATCCCAAATTGAGCCTAACCTAACCTATTAACCCTTACATCACTACATCGATCAGTTGACCAGTCCAATTTTTTGTTTTTAGCTTCATTGACCAATGGAGATTTTAATGGCTTGGCCAATTTCATCACTTTGCCTTAAATGCATATCTTTGATGCTTTCAGTTTTATTATTCCTCTACGCGTTTTTCTTTCTCTTGGTCTGACATTATTTTGTTCTTTTGCTTTAATCGTTTATTCGTTTTTCATTTTGTTCACATTGGCTTTTGTTCTTGTTTTCAAATTAAAATTCCCCGAAATTCACTTTTGTGCACACTTTATGAAGTTCCTTAACTTCTTCAACTGGAAGACCGTGACTACTTAAGAATTTGCAAAAAACAAAACAAACTCCTCTAAATTAATATTTAAATACTGATACATACATTTAGATGTAATTAATTCATAAACAAATCTGAGACCTTGCACAATATAAATATAAATATAAATTAAAGAAGTTTATTATGGAACACATCAAGTATTAAATAGGATATATATATATATATATATATATATATAAATTTAATAGTTTAATATTTATATTGTTAGACAAATATATGGATCAGGATCGATCGATCAGTTGATGGTTGACGACAGTAGAGAGCAATAATAATACATATCCGTGGACTTTTTTTGTTCAATCATATCCGTGGACTTGGCATTATGATTATTCTTTATTCATTGAATGTACACACTATTAGAATATACTCTTTGGATCTCTTTAGCGGTATTTGTAGAGCAGAGAGCAACTTGGTCGCCATAAATTATTGTGTATTTTATACATTTGTGTGCTCTCAAAATATTGACATGATTTAAATTGAGGGGAATTCTTTTTTTTAAAAAAAAAAAAGAAGAAGATAGACTCAGATTGTATTTCCCAAAATCATCCTCGTGCAAAAAAATAAATAAATAATCCAATAATAGAATAGTAGAACTGTCAAAATGGGTCAAACTCATTAAACAAGCGTAAGCCCTCATAAATCAAGGGTTGGGCTTACAGTTATGGGGTATAAAGGGAAATTGGGTTTAAAATGGCTAGCTGCAACAACAACAACAACAAAAAACGACGCCTTTTAGGGCTGAGAGTTAACCTGTTTAAGTCATCAATATTTTTTTAATAAAATATTATTTATTGATGCAAGATCATATATTTTAATTATTTTATTATTAATGTCTACCTGATGACTTAATTATCATTATTATTAACATTATGTGGTTCAAAAATTTGGGAATTTGGAAAGAAGAGAGGGAAGAAAAATATCTGGAGATCATTTAAGCTTAACAAGTAAAAAAAGGGGAAATTGATTATGAATTCCTGAAAATTCTACAGTAAACAAACATATTGAAGTTTTGCTTCTTATCATTTTCTATCTATCCCCTCCTACTATTTGATTCGGATTTTATAATGTATAAAAGTTAATTCTTATATAAATATTGTGTGGTAATTACTAATCAAAATAGTTTTTAGTTTCTTGAACAATATTTTCCTTTCGTTTTTTGAAGTTTTTGCTGTATTATTTGTCTTATTTTTAGTTTTGTAGTTCCTTTAAAATAGGGCAATAGTTTACGAAGATTAATGTTGTTGACAATTATTTGATGTAATTTAGTTTTATAAGTTTGAACACTTTATTTTTGCTATTATTTGTCAATTGAACTAGAAACTTTATAAAATTTATTTTCTTATTTTTTGATATTTTAAAATAAAAAATGAAATTTCAAAAAGGAACTTAAAGCGCAGGGGCTGGCTCTCGCCTTCATGTTCAAGGGTTGAATTTCAAAAAATAGTTTTTTTTTTTTATATATAAAAAAGTTTTGGAGGGTTCGACATCGCCCCCTATCAAGGCCGTGGCACGGCCCCGGCTCTATGAGCACTTATCGGGGACTTACGAGATCGCCTACCAAAGGAGTCCAATGACACGGCAGAGGGGATCGAATCCACAACTATTTAGGCCTAGTCCTGGATCCCTTATCATCTATGCTAACTCTCATTGACAATTTCAAAAAATAGTTAGATTTTAGGTAGATGGTCTTTTGGAACCCGAACCCGTCAAGGGCTAGTTCTTTAAGCCCGGCCCACCCCATATTGATAGCTTTATATAGTGGCTTATCCCCGTAACAATTATTTGCCGACTTCACAACGAAAGAAAATATAATATATATATATATATATATATATATAAGGGGTTTAAACTTCTCATATTACATAAGAAGAATAAGATTCCTACACACACATGAAATAGTGGGACTAACATATATATATAATGAGGATTATATATATATGTGGGTCCCACCATTTTATGTGTATATAACATGAGAAAACACTTCTTCTACAACATGAAAAGTGTTTTTTCTATATATATATATATATATATATATGTATATATATATATATTGTGCGCGCACGCCAAAAAAACATACAAGTTAAGGGTTAGTTTGGAGCTCAATAATGAAGTGGAGTTAATGTACATCCTTAGATTTACATTAAGGGTATAATGGGTTAGACTCTGCTTTTTTCACCCACAGCGAGTGCCTTTCATTTTGTTGAAATTGCATACGTGTCTCATTTAATTCCAAAACATATGCCTTAATTTAATTTTCATCACTGTTAAAATTAATTCATTAAATTTTTTAAATTTTTATTTATAATTATATTGAAAAACTTAAAATTATGAATTTTCTCTTATACTGATCTAATTCTCCAGTAATTCACCAATTTAAAGAACTTTGAATAATTAAGTGAATCCTATTTAAATAAATAATTTTAAAAATACTGTATAAAATAATTATATTGACTAATTTATCTCTTATCATATTAAATTTATATTTTATTAAGTGTTTTTATATACAACTTAAAATAATTTTTTATCCAAATTATGTATTTATTTTTTAAAAAAATACTAAAAATAATTTTTCATCATTAAAAAATTAAAATAGGAATTAAAAAAATTCTACATTAATTTGTCATTGCAATAGGGGGCAGCTATGGCATTTAGTGAAATACTTTGTACATCATTTGCAGCAGGCATTGGAGGGCCTGTGAAAAGTTTTTGTTTGTAAGAGTATGCAGAATATATATTTCTAACAAAAAAATTATAATATTTATTAGAGACACAAATAAAAATTAAATTAATTTCTTGACAATTTTATTAAGGTGTACTTGTTCTGACAAAATGAGTAAAATGAACTTAAATTAAAATGGTTACTCCCTCTATTTTTTATAAGAGCTTGATATATACTAGTATTAAGTGATTTAAAAAATCAGTTAAAAGTAATAAAGATATATAAAATAAACTTTTTTTTTTTAAGTATACTCTTTTTTATAATGGAGTAAGTAAGAAAGAGAAATATAGAAGTAATAAGAGAAAATATGAAAAAGAAAGTAATGTGAGAAAATATGTGGAAAGATAATAGAATTAACTAAGGGAAAGAATGGTAAAAACACATTAAATGTTTAGAGAATCTCAAATAAGATCTTATAAAAAGAGACTAAGTTAATTTAAATTTTAGGCTTTTATAGGAGGGATGGGAAGGAGAGAGTACATTACCAAGAAAAGCTGAGAACTACTTAATGTCTTTGAGATTTACTATCATTTTCAAAATAGCTAAGCACCCTTATTTGAATTTATAAAACCCCAAACAGTTTGTTAATAGCTCTAATATATATATAAAGCATATAATTTGTATATGTATAGATAAAATTGTAAAACTCACGAGTTTAAGTAAACTTGTAATAGTAACATAAACTCATATGTGAACTCAATAGAAAACTCTTACCAATAAATATGTATTAATATTGTTTAATTAATTAATTACAACATAAAAATGAAAAAAATTTGATTCAAATATATTTTAAATTCAAATAATTAAAATTAAATCCATCAACATTTATAATTCATCATAATTAACAAAGAAATTTCTATAAATTTAGTATGATTAAATCAAAAAAGTTAACACAAATTTAAAAGTGAGTTGACACAATTTTTTAAAGCTAGAAACATAATAATTGTAAACTCGGTGTGTAAACTCGTGAGTTTAATTGAGTTAACAACTAATACAAGTTTAAGAGCGATTCGACATGATTTTACAAGTTCAAAATATAAAAATGATAAACTTAGAGAATTAATTTATGAGTCCGATAACAACGTGTGTAGGTTTCAAAGTCTATCAAAAGCCTACATAAATGTAGATTTCAACAGCTCAAAGCCTACTTACGATTTATAATATAAAACTTTTTTAAAGGCCTATATTGCAAGTATACCTTTACAAAAAGAGCAACAACTTCCTTAAGACACGTCCTTATTTTTAAAAAGGAGTTAAAAATGAACGTAGTGACATTTTTGTAAAATAAATGGTGATATTATCAAATTTGGCGTCCGGAAACTTTTTTTTGGTGTCTAAAATAAATTAAGGCGTCCTTGAATAATTGTAGGATGCCTAATTTAATATTTTTCCGCCAAAAATAATAATGTTTTAGCACTTTTGCGCCATTTTCGGAATTATTTTGGCGCTAGGTGAAATTAGGCGTCGATTTATTATCGGGACGCCTAATTTACAAAAATAAATGTTTTTAGATCAGCTTTATTTTATTTGGCGCCATTTCTGAAATTTTTTGGCTCTAGGTGGAAATTAGGGCGTTCGATTTATTATCGGGACGCCTAATTTAATATTTTTTAGAAAAAAAATGTTAATTGTTGGAAAAAAATTTTAATTGGCGTCCTTATAAGTGAATTAGGGCGCCAAAAATAAATTAGGGCGTCCTACTATAGAAACAGGACGCCCTAATTTATTATAAGGCGTCCCGATATTAAATCGGGCGCCCTATATTCCTTTTGACGCCCCGATTCACTTATCGGGACGCCGATAGTCTTATTTTAATTAAGTCTACACCGCGTCTTGTGTCGGCCCACTCAATTACTCTCAACCCTAGCGTATTCACTTTGGATACCTCACGGCCGTCTCCTCCCTCAACCTCTCTTCGCGGCTTCGCACGTTATTCGGTTCTTCTTTTCCGCAACGACGCCATCGTCTCCTCCGTCTCCGACGCCCCCACCGAACATTGTGCGCCGTCGATCTCCTCCGTGTTCTTCTCCTTCTCTCTTTCGCGAAGCTCTGTTTTTTTTGGGAGAAGCTCCTTCACCGTTTTTCCTTCTTGCATCGCCGAGTTCCGCTCCTCATCTTTTGGGTGTTGGTTCTTCTTTCTCCTCGTCATTTGTCCGTCCATTGCCACTTTGAGAGTGATGCACTAAAAATTGTTCTCTCTTCTCCTCCTTCACGCTATGCGTGAATTGGTATGGGGTATGTTTAAAGATCCTCTTATTCCTGTGTATTTAGGGTGCTATCATATTGAATACATGCGGATCGTTATCCTTTTACTCTGTTTAGTCGTTTGTTTGGATTGGGAAATTGTGGTTTCGTTTTAATTGTCGCTTGATTTTTGCTTTAGCTTGTCTCGGTGATTAGATGAAATTTGAATTTCAGTTTAAATGGAACAGCTTAATGAAGTCAGTTGGGGCTTGGGGCTTCAAGAGCAGTTTTTTTGCCTTTAATACATCACTAACAAAGTCTTTGATTTTTTTGTTTTTGTTGTCTGTTTCAATAGCTCAAGTTAGGTTGAAATTCTTATGAGTGTTTTGAGTTATTTTTGGTTTCTTGATGTGGTTGCAAGGTTTAAACCTTACATTTGTGCTCTCTTCGGTTCTTCTTCAAGCTCATTGTTTTTTTCGTAGGGTTCTTTTGTAATTAAAATTAATGGACTTGAAGCTCGTCATGGGATCCGAAAAGGTTAGTTTATAGTTATCATCTTGTTATTGATATTATTTATAGCTATTAAGTTGTTATGCCATGGTCATGATATGCTTATCTCGCTTATCTCGAAAAGGAATTCCTATAAAACCTTACATTTGAGTGCACTCTTCAGTTCTTCTTAATGAATATGGGATTGATTGGTATTGAGTCTCGCTTACATTTGATCCGCTTATCTCGCTTTATATTTGATTGATTGGTATTGAGTCCGTGCTTTGCAAGATTGTTACTTGAACCGGTGGATATTGTTGAAATTAATAACTATGTTATATATTGAAGGCCTTGGAAGATACAAATAATTTGCAAGACGGTTGGAAGAAAGGATTCAACAATATAAAATATGATATATTAGTTGTTTTGGAAAAGGGTTAATTGGTAACACTCGTGAGAACAATTGATCATTTACTAAATTGACTCTCTTTTCAGGATTTATGTTTATAACCAAGAAAATGGAAAGTGTTAGTTTGAAATTTGCATCTAGGATATCCGACCAAGGAGTCCATGTTATGTCTTTGTTTTTTTTAATCTCAATTCTTAAGTAATGCTTTCTCATTGTGTGGTCCATCATTGAGATGAGAGTGGAACCTTAATCTAACCTTTGCTGACCAATCATCCACCCAAAAGTCAATGGACAATCAAACCAAAAGAAACATGTCCTTATCGGTTTAGATTCTTTTTTATGCCTTTTAGAGATGTTATGTAAAGTAGAAAGATACATGCAGAACATAAGTTTTTGGCTTTATTTTGCCTATGTCTATAATATCAGTCTGTTCATTTTGCCTTTCAAAGATATCGATATGTTTCATGTTATTTAATTGCCTTTGAAAAATTTGTTTTGCTATAACAAGAGGTTATGTGATATCTCGAATCCTAAATATTCTGACTCAACATTATATTTTTTTCCGGAAAAAGTGTGAAAAGACTCCATAATAGAACTCAATTACACCACAAGAATTCAATAACCAGCATCATATTTCAGTGACAAGGATGGTTCTTTGAGAAAGATAGAGAGAGTCATTAGATATTGGTTTGGTATATGCCTTTCTATTGAGAAAGTTGACATGTTTGGGGCATAATTACAAAAATGAATGAATGATGTTTTGGTTTCTTAAAGACCCGTATGATTTTTGCTAAGTGTGACAATTACATTTTCGGTGTGAAATATAGCATGCTCGTGTCCCGAAAAGATCGTCCTTGATTTTGCACGATTTGTAGCCTTTATCCTCCCTTTGATTATTCCCATTAATTCTTCCGGAAAAGAAAGAAGATTTTGATTCTAATTAAAAATTGCAGAGTTTAATAAGTTTTTTTACATAACATATTGACCGTATGACTTTAAAAATCTCATTAATCATCAAAAAATTTCTCGGTAATCATCAAACTATTAGTTGACTAATTTAACCAAAACGCCATTTCTTTAACATTGGAATTACACACACACACACATAGTGGTTATCTTTAACATTGGAATTCATCCACTCAAGTGAATGTGAGTTTGTATGTACTTATTACACACACACACACACACACACACACACACATTTCTTTAACATTGGAATTACACACACACACACGCCATTTCTTTAACATTGGAATTACACACACACACATGCCATTTCTTTAGCATTGGAATTACACACACACACACGCGTCATTTCTTTAACATTGGAATTACACACGCACACACACGTCATTTCTTTAACATTAGAATTACACACACACACACACACATAGTTGACTAATTTAACCAAAACGCCATTTTTTGTTTATATGTTTAACTTTGGTTTCCTTTGTTCTTCTCGCAAGTGAATGTGAGTTTGTATGTACTTATTTTTTTACTAGAACCTTTCCTTCTACTCTTAATTCTTCAATTATTTTCTTTGATAGGTTAATACAATCAGTTTTTGCCCAAGATCCAGAATTTAAAGGTAGACAAGTAGTTACTTTCCACAACTAGAGAGACTTCATATTCTTCCCAAGCATCATCGGTATGTATCCACAAGACTTGAATCATTAATCCACATTTATATGTTTATGTTCTTTCTTTCAATATTGTTGTGCTCGGCTTTGCTTTCTTTATGTTTTGTTGGTTTTTGATCTGTACTCGTAATTTTAATTTTTACAATTTCCCATATTGGTAGGGTTCTTTGTATGTTATTTTGATTAGCATAATGCGGAAGAGCATAGTCTATCAATATCAGCCCTTTTTTGCATTTTATAGTGTAGTTACTCAACCCTCTATCAATTCTATTTTGTAATGATGAAATTGATGCATTTAATGGATGATATTGTTCTGAATCACCTTGAATTAAGTTTGAAATTGTTTGTTGTTGAAAATTTGGGATGCATTACTTTTAAGGGGAAATGCCGAATTTTTTTTTAAAAGATAGAGAAAAAAGCATGTCGTTGATGTTTTTCGTTATATAAACTTGAGTGTTGGTGGAAATATCGTAGGTGGTATTAAAATGGGGCATAGTTGGATGAATGCTTTGAGAACTAGTGAAGAATATGAGAATGGGGTGGAAGAGTTTATTGAATTTGCTAGAAGGAATGTGGCTACAAAAAAAGGGATGTATTATTGTCCATGTGTTAATTGCTTAAATGGGGTTCGACGGGATATTCCTACTATAAGGGATCACCTAATTTGTGATGGAATAAACCTTCGATACACAACGTGGATATGGCATGGTGAGGAGGTAATAAGTACCGGTGTGTCGGACGAAAATGAAGTTGAGGAAGATGACGATGGAATGGAGAGAATGATTCATGATGTTGAGGTCGAATCTTTTGCACAACCGCATGAATATGATAGCGTGCGGAGTGATGCGTAGACACCGTTGTTCCCCGGGTGTACTAAGTATACACGGTTGACTCGGGACCTTACATTTGATCAACTTAAAGGCAACTTGTGGGTGGACCGATAGTAGTTTCACGTCCCGCTTCAATTGTTGTGTGATATGTTGCCGACGATAATGTACTTCCAAATCGTATGTATGAGGCCAAGAAAATCTTGTCTTCGATGGGTATGGAGTATAAAAAGATACACAGTTGCCCTAATGACGCATATTGTACAGAAATGAGTATGAAGGCTTGAGTAATTGTCCGAAGTGTAAAACTTCACGATACAAAGTGAAGAAAGGTGGTGGTTCGGAGATGATGAGACAACAAAAAGGCAACCCGTGAAGGCATTGTGGTATCTTCCAATAATACCGCGGTTTAAGCGTCTCTTTACTAGTGAAGCCACGGCGAAGCGATTGAGATGGCATTCGATGAGAGAATATCCGATGGAAAATATCTCCAAGACCCTACCGACTCTCGCAATGGAAGAAAATAGATGAAATGTTCCCTCAATTTGGCAGTGAGCCAAGAAATCTTCGTGCGGGGCTTTGTACAGATGGCTTCAATCCGTATCGGACTCTTAGCAAAGACCCATAGTGCATGGCCGGTTCTCCTTGTAATATACAACTTACCTCCCTGGCTATGTATGAAACACAAGTATGTGATGCTCTCTATGATGATTTCTGGACCAAAACAGCTCGGGAACAATATCGATGTGTACTTGGCGCCCTTGGTTGAGGATTTGAAGAAATTGTGGGAGGAAGGCATAGATGTGTTTGATGCATATAAGAAGGAGTCCTTCAAGATGCGTGCAATGATTTTTACCACGATAAATGACTTTCCCGCATATGGAAATTTGTCGTGGTACGGTGTCAAGGGTCATAAAGCATGTCCAATATGTGAAGAGACACAAACTTCCATCAACTAAAGCACGGAAAAAAACGGTCTATCTCGATCACGGGAGGTTTCTTGATCGGTTCCACCCATATCGTAAGTTAAGAAAGCGTTTCAACGGCTTACTTAGGAGCATAGAACGGCTCCAAAGGCATTAACCGGAGAGGATGTTTATAGTCGGGTGAAACATATCAATGTCATATTGGGTAAGCAAAGCGAAAGATTGTGGGTGAGAAGAATATATGGAAGAAGAGATCAATTTTCTTTGATCTTCCATATTGGCGTAGTCTTGATGTGAGACACAGTCTTGATGTGATGCATGTGGAGAAAAACGTTTGTGATAGTCTTGTCGGTACTCTTTTGCACATACCGGGAAAGACTAAGGATGGAATTAGTGCGAGACTAGACATGGTTTATATGGGAATAAGAGAACGATTACATCCACAAGTAAAAGAAGATGGTAAGAAGGCATATATGGAGCCGCAGCCCATACACTATCAAAAGCCGAGAAAAAAGTTTGTGTGGGTGTTTATATGACATTAAGGTTCCACAAGGATATTCTTCAAATTTGAGAAGGTGTGTTTCAATGGACGATCTGAAGTTAGTGGGGATGAAGTCCCATGATTATCATGTCTTGATGCAACAACTATTGCCCGTATCTATTAGGGGCATTATGAAAGATGAAGTGCGAACCACTATAACAAAATTGTGTATTTTCTTTAATGCTATCTGTAACAAAGTCATTGACATTGAAAAGTTGGATGAATTGGAAAATGAGGGTTATATTATTTTGTCTCAACTAGAGATGCATTTTCCTCCTACATTTTTCGATATAATGGTGCACCGATAGTGCACTTGGTAAGGAGGTCGCTCGGTCCGGTTTACCTAAGGTGGATGTACCCTTTCGAGCGATACATGAAGATCTTAAAAGAGTATTCTAAAAATCCTTATCGCCCGGAAGCCTCAATAGTTGAGAGATATGTAGTTGAAGAGGCTATGGACTTTTGTAAAGATTATCTATCGTGGGACGATGATACGATCTCGCATGACAAGGGGATAACCGAGGGAACTCGAGGAATCAAAGCGAAGAATAAGGGTCGTGAAGAGGTGTTACAAGCACACCTATACATCTTGAATAATATGGAAGAAGTTCAACCATACATTGATGATCACGTAAAGAGTTTGAAGAATAAGAATCCAAGGAAGAATGACATGCAAATAGCTCATGAGCAAAAGAAGACGTTCATAAAGTGGTTTGAGGAGAAGGTATCGCACGAGACCGGAGTGTCGGATACAATCGAGTGGTTGGCCTGGGGGCCTTCTTTTCAGGTCATCACTTGGCAAGGTTATGAAATAAACGGGTATACCTTCTACACAAAAGGCCAAGACGACAGAAGTTCTGTGCAAAATAGTGGGGTGATGGTTGAAGCTGAATCCATGCACTTTCATGAGTACGAAAGACAAAAACCCGGTATTGGCATCAATGGCTTATTATGGAGTTATTGAAGAAATATGGGAGATGAGTTACAACAAGTTCAAAGTTGCTCTATTGAAATGTGAGTGGGTTAGCAATAATGTGTTGTAATAGATCCACAATTTGGAGTTGTCTCGTTGATCTTCACGAGTTGGTCATAGAGATGAGCCATTCATTCTAGCAAGCCATGCGAAACAAGTGTTTTATGTTACAGACCCGCAAATAAAAAAATGTCCATTGTACTTCAAAGTAAAAAAAGAAGTATGGTGAAGAATCCTTCGACCTTGAAGATACACCCCTTTCACAACAAATCCCCTACAACGCGTGATGTGGAATTGGTAGATGATGAAGAAGATGCTGCAAGAAAAGATCATTGTGAAGGAATATGGGAAACCATATAAAGTAAGATCTTAAGTTATGAAATAGTAATATGTCATAACTTAAGATGGTTTAATATTTTAGTTTATTTTATTAACTGTTTACTATTTAATAACCTATCTAACATTGATTTGTCCTTGATGAACAGGAACATGTCTAGCTCTAGCTCTGATTAGTCAGGAGGTGGAGAGGTGGCGAGCCCATTGTGAGAAGGGGTAGAGGTTGCACACAGATGAGTCCGCTAGTGGCCCGTCGTGACAGTAAAAAAAAAGGCTGCATGTGGACTTTGATGACAAGTTGAATCCAATTGGCCCGGAGGAAGACAATTTCATTAGCTATGTAGGCTATTTGGCTTGAAGCAAAGTTCGCATTGTGATCTCGCTTGGAAGTTCGTTCCGGAGAAAACGAAGCAGTTGATTTGGGCACAACTTTTGGTTCGTCACTTTCAATATATTTGCATTTGTATCATTTGGCTTGTTACTTGAAATTTAATTATCTTTCCTTTTACCTTGCAGCAAACGTACGACGTCCCTAACACTAAGGAAATGGAAAAGCATTGGATGGGGAAGTCCGTATACGTTGGAAAGACTTCAAGAATAAGCCGACTAAAAAGTTTGTTCGAGGGCAAAGGAGGAACGAGGATCCATGTCGAAATATCCTTATATTTCTCCGGAGGACTGGAGGAGTTTGTGGCGTCACGGCAAAATCCGAGTTTATAGTAAAATTAAAATTTCTTTCATTTCATATCATTTCTTTTATTTCACAACTTAGTTTTAATTGTTTTTGTGTCATAGGAAATGAGTCAAGCCAATAAAGAGAGACAAGCGGCAAATAAGTATCCGCATTGTATGTCTCGTGGTGGGTAGGAAAGCTGGAACAGAGAGAATGATGGAAGAGCAGTTAGAGAGAATGAAGGAAGCTTCCGAATCCGATCCTTCCACCGTTGTCCAGCCCTCGAACCTCCTCCTCGTCACAAGAAATGGAAAGTCGAGGATGAGGGGCGACACATACATAAATGCGAGATGTTGCCGAGGTTGCCTCCAAGATTGTAAGTAGTTAAATTAGACGTTTTAAATAGCCTCGTTTTTTCATATTATAGGGTTTAGTTGTTATTTATGAAACATCTTATGATACGGGATGCACTTGAGGAGCGAGTTCCCAAGGTTCATTTACGCCTAGGGTTCACGGATGGACATTTTGTCAACGGCGATTGGGAAGCCGATTACCACGACAACATTCGGGAGCCTATGGGAGTTACGCCGCAAAATATTTTGGACGGCGTTCACGGTTCTATGACGATAACAACCCTAGTCCTCAGCTTGTAGCCAAAATTCGGGCGGGACTATTTGATGAAATCATGCAACAAGTACGATCCGAAGTGAAAACCATGATGGATTTGAGGGACAATACGGAACATACAACTCGTGAATCCCCGGCCTTCCCCAGCCCGGTAAAGAGAGTTTTCACCCTCCGGATGTTGATCTCGCGAACCTTCTCACACGCCACTACAGAGGACAACCTTGCACTCTCTATTTGGATGTCCCACACCGGCGTATTGTTGCCGATGCTCTTATTTACACGGATCACACCATCCACCATAATATTGAAATTCCAAAAGACCTACGTAGGGTGACCGTGAAATATGTTCGAGAGGGGGAAGACAAAACAGACATCCCGATTCAAGATGACGAGGTTCGATTTAGGCCGGGCCATAGGATCGTTCATCCTTTGGCCGAATCATCTTATTCAGATGGCGGCGGCGACACCTCCAATGGTAGGAAATACATTACTAGAACTTGCTTTTCATTGGTAACTCACTCATAATATGTTTGTTTATGTTTTCATAGAATGAAGTGGATGAGGGCAAATTTCCACACTTAGCACTGCTGCGATCCATGTACAAGGACATTAGCTATCTCTCCTTCAAGATGCAACCTGGCATTGTTGGCGTAGACAAGACCTATGAGTTTACAGTTGACCAAAAAGATCTTGTCAAATTTTTGCATATGGAGGATTTAGATTTAGTCGTTCTTGAAGCTGCGATAATGTAAGTTTTTTCCCCCTTTGATTATTGCATTGATCTTTTTTGTTTGCTATACTTAACAACGTTTATCATTTTATTTCGATCATAGTGTCCTTTCTGACATATGCGTCCAGAAAGGCCGAAAGGATTTGTATGGATTCTTAAGTCCAATAAACACGCCGCGGCTCGCAGTGTGTTAACCAAAAGGACGCTTTATGTTGGTGCTACAATTGTCCAGCAAGATGATCGTTGTTATCTAGCCCCAATACTTGAAGGGTACGTAATTTAGTTGTCTATTTAAGATTTTTAAGAATAAATTCCTTTCTTATCTTAATTAATATTATAATGTGTTTGTTGTAGTGGTCATTGGACCCCGTGTGTTGTTTGTCCCTCCAAGAACGCATGTTATTGGTTTGATCCCTTAAGAGGTGGCAAGCCGAACGATGAAATCAAATCTATGTTTGCCAAGTAAGTAAATTTTTGTCTAACTCATTGATTCTTCATTTATATGATCTGTTTTCATGTACATTAATTTCCATTTTAATGTAGTGCATTCAGGGCGGCTAGATCGATTCTTTGGAGCACCCGAGAAACGGGGCGGACTGAAGTGGTTTTATCCGAAAGTAAGTAGTTTCAATTCAAGTTATTTCATTGACACAATGGTAGCTTTCGATATGCCTTTATCCGTTTTAACAATTTTCTTTTGATTTATAGTGCCCAAAACAACCAGGGAACTTTGAGTGCGGATACTTCGTTATGTTTTATATGCATACCATCGTTACGGGCGGACGTACTACAGGTTTTCAAAACGTACGTGATCGCTCTGTTTCTCAATTGATAATATTTTTTGTTCTACTTGAGTTAATTATTTTATTCGCTTCATTGGTTTAACTTATACGTTGTTTTCCAATTTATAGCTTTTTGATAGTCGGATCCGTGCTCGGAGGAAGAGATTGATCTGATTCGAGACGCTTTGGCTGCAAATTTTCTTCAACGCATATAGATATGTACATCATGTGTTGCCTTGTTCGCCTTTAATAGTCTTGGTTTTTCGTGGAATTGGTAACTCCATTTGTAAATAGCCCCGAAAATTAAATCATATCAATCATTTAGAGTTTTGTTGTTCTTTGTGATCTTTGTTCGTATTGGAATTGAAACTCGTAGCTGAAAGTTGAATTTTTGGTCGTTTAAGTAATAGTTTGTTGTTGTTGTTGTTGGTCACTTGCTATTGTTCTTTGTTGTTGGTCTTCTTTGGTTGCCAAGTGCTTTTTGGTCTAAACTGATCTATCTTATTGAGTCTTAAAAGTTTTGGTCACTTAGCTTGTGTTGTTTGTTTGTTCTTGTTGTTGGTCTTCTTGTTTGCCAAGTGCCTTGTTCTTGTTGTTGGTCTTGCTAGTTGCCAAGTGCGTTTTGGTCTAAACTGATCTATCTTATTGGGTCTTAAAAGTTTTGGTCACTTAGCTTTCTTGTTGTTTGTTTGTTGTTGTTGTTGGTTTTTGCATCTCATATATATGCATTTTTCTGTTTTGCCAAGTGCCTTGTTCTTGTTGTTGGTCTTCTTTGGTTGCCAAAGTGCCTTGTTTTGTTGTTGGTTTTTGATGTTGTTGTTGTTCTTGTTGTTGGTCTTATTTGCATTGTTCTATTACACAGTTTCGAGTTTTATATCAATGCAAAAGGGGGACATTTTTTTTTAAAAAAATTATAATATAAAGGCGTCCCGATTTCAAATCGGGACGTCAAAGTGTAGAGTCGGGCGCCTTTTTTACCAAAAAGGCATCTGTTTTGATTGTAGGACGCCTAAAAAAGGCGTCCTAAATGAATTGTAGGACGCCCTAAAAAAGGCGTCCTGTTTTTAACATAGGACGCCCTAAAAAAGGCGTCCTATATATATTGTAGGACGCCCTAAAAAAGGCGTCCTATATCTATTGTAGGACGCCCTAAAAAAGGCGTCCTATTTTTAACGTAGGACACCTTATAGACTATTTTTTCAACTACCCCTAGTCAGACGTCCTTCGCAAAAAGGACGGTAATTGCCTCTAATTCAGGACGTTTTTGACGTTTTTTGTAGTAGTGAAAGACCTTTCTGAAGGCTCAGCCACAAACCTAAAAAAAGCCTACATTCAGGATAAACCCAAAATCAAACTTTATACCTCCATTACATACTCAGGCTATTTAACTAAAACTTGATTTGACTTATTATATAAGTTCTGTAGTAAATTATTTTTAAGAGTTTATATTATACTACTAACAAATGCTGATCTAGTTGGTAAAAGGGTTGACTCATAACAGTAAAATTTGTGGGTTCAAATCCCGCCGATTTGAGGACCTTATTAGGGAGCGATTTATAAGTAACTTTTAAACGCTCTTTCGGCTCGAAGGTATGCCTAGGCCCCAAAACGCAACTTACCTAAACTCTTTTATATAAAAAAGTTACACTCATGTGAATTAATATAACAATATGTATTTTTTAAAATTAATTTCATAATAATATATTTTAAATATAAAAATAATATATTTTTTCCATATAATAAAACTTTATTTAAAATCATATTAACATATGTTATAATTATAATATTTTTATTTATTAAAAATTATTATTTTTTATTTCAAACGAATTTTATAATAACATTATTATTTGTAAAAATTAATTTTTTAAAATTTTATTGAATAATAATATTTTTTAATCATAAAATGGTATTTTTATTCAAATTAATTAAATAATAATTTTTTTTATTTAAATTTGTATGAGCATATGCTATAAGGGTAATATGGTTCAAAATTTTGGCTCCCCTCCAAAACCCTTAATTTGGAGGGAAACCAAAATAGAGGTGTTGGAGGAGATGATGAAAACTTTGGGGTTCAATTCCCTCAAAAATTTCAAACTAAATGAGAAGAGAGGCTTGTTTTTCCTTTCCTTTCAATCCACTCACCTCGAACCAACCATGGCCGAACATTACTTTTTATATATATATATAATCAAAAAATGGTGGCAAGTGTGCAACCACTCCAGGTTCTGAGTAGTAAGGACGATTCTCAACTTGATGGCGCTCCATACAAAACGGATTACGAGTGGTTTTATCGCAGCTCGAACCCTAGACCTCTTAAGGGAATCCAGTGCCACATTCCGCTGGACCAATCACATGTTGGTTGGCTGAACATTACCTTTGTTTGCTATGATTCTATGAAGGATATACCATATTGAAATCCGCCAACCCATAGTATTAACCCACTCATATTGGTCTCTGGCCCAAATTTTTGTGGACTCAATTTTGGATGTGTACAATGAAAAGTTAGAGATAGCCAATGAAAGTTGGGCCTATGTAAAAACAAACAGACATTCATGATGAATCCAAATTTGAATTCTTATTGAAAAATTGTCTGCATTTAGTATTAAATATTGGTTAGAATAGAATCGCCTCCTTTAGAAAAATACATGTCATTAGGGGAAAAAGGCCTAAGATTGACGGGTCAACAAAGGACCCTAACCCTCTTAATAAGCCCAAACTTATTTCCAAACTTAAACAAGTTTGGTTCTTAGGCAAAAGGCATAACGTCAAAAAATTTTGGAGAAATAGTGGGGGCTGGAGGTGGGGGTCACTTGTATTTGCCCTTGTGTTTGCGTCAGTCGTATAACAGTGTATGAGTCAATCTTGGGGCAAAAATAAAAAAGAAGGAATGAGTCATTATATTTGTCATAAATGCCATATGAATGATGCATTAATATTTAACTCTATTTTCAATTTCACAATCAAACATTTTCAGCCCTTAATCATCAACATGGCCAAAAAGAAAGCTCTTAATCTTCAACGGAGATTGTCTCAAGTCAATATTCAAAAAGTAAATTATAAAATTTTAACGGTTTAACCTCTAAATTGAGTAGCTGATATACTCAAGCTTTATAATGGGATTTGTTTTAACAATATACTCTTTTGATCTCTTTAGTGGTATTTGTACAGCTAGAGAGCAAGTACAGTCAGAGAGCAAGTTGATTTCTATTAAATCTTCTATAAAGATGGTGTTGAATTACCTTTTAACGCTGATTAGATCACTGAATTTAAAAAATTATATATCAACTTATACGTCAAAATTAGGGATTTAAAATTTGAGTCAAGTTACCTCCATACGCCTTTATTATTAAAATAACAAATTTGAAAACATAGCCCTATTATTTACTCTATCAATTAATTGATTGGAAAGTACTGTACGATCTTGTGCTGTAGCTTATTTCCAAACATTAATTATGCTCAATATTCCTTTTAATACAATATTCGGTTTTATAGGAAACTAGAAGTATATACAATTGAAAGAGGTGAATTCTTGTGTACTACAATGCTTCATGAATATCTTTATATCATATTTTCCCTTTTTATAAAACAAATAATCATGGATTATACAAACACGAGAGGATTCAAAATTTAAACCCGGTTCATAAAATTTTGAATAAAGATATAAATATTGAAAGAAGGTAACAGATCTTCACATATGTAGATGTATTGTCACAATAAATTTCAATTTATTCCAATACATTATTATATAAAATTGAATATTGTATTAAAAAATAGGGAAAAGTATTTCTCAGACACTAGAGATAGAGTTATCTCTCGTGACCCCAAAACTACGTCGTTTTGGATTAATGAAGGGTTTGTTAATAATTTTAGGTGAATTAATGAAGGGTGTTTTGGTAAAATGTATATGATTAAAAAATAAACAAAATTACATAAACATCCTTCATTAATCCAACACGACGTAGTTTTGGGGTCACCGGAGATAATTCTATCTCCACCGACCGGAGAAATCTTTTACCCTAAAAAATATTGGGCATCATTTTTTTTATATTATTTAGATAACATCCACAAACCCGGAATAGAGCTTTTATAGTTTGATAGTATATACTTCATTCATCACCACTTGCATAATTAATGTATAAAAAAAGTAGAGGAACAAATGGTGCTCCATTGTACAATAAGAATTATTTGATAGAGCAAATAACAAGATTATGTTTTCAATTTTGATGTTTTAATATCCAAGGGATATGTAGGTAATTTGAGTCAAATTTTAAATCCCTTAAATTCAGTGACCTAAATTAAAATTTGGGTAATTCAACCGTCTTTATATACGATTTTTCTAATATTTAAAGTGTGATAGTTGTAGAAGTGTGTAGCACACATATTCTTTCAAAAAAAAAACTTATAGTGTTTATTGGAGACACAAATAAAATAATTTAATTTTTAGACAACATTATTATAGTGACTGTTTTTTTTTTCCCTTGACAAAGTCAGTAAAATTAACTTTCATTAAAAAAAAAAAAAAAAAAAAGAACGCATCCTTTTTCCCCCTCTGTTTACATATCCCCTGTTTTTAATACTTCAAAGTTAACACTTACAGGAACACGGGGACTGATGATGCTTATATTAAGGTTCACTAATGTGGAATCTGCCACTCCGATCTGCATCAGATTAAGAATGATCTTGGTATGTCCAGTGGCGGAGCCAGAAATTTTAATAACGGGGGGCGAAAAAATACTACGTATATCATAAATAAAAGTATTTGAAATATAATATAGACCTAGTATACAAAAAATTGTAAGAAATATATGACATAAATTAATATCACTTAACTTGACTCTAAACTTATCTATAATTGAATCCGTGCTAAAATTGAAAACAATTTCTTTGTCAAAGAATCATCAAGAAATTAGTTTTCTATTATATTTCGAAGTGTTATTGACTATCTTTATAGAAGCGAAAAATCTTTCAGTAGTTGCTGTAGAAACTGGAAGAGTAAGTACAAACTTCCTCCTTAATAGAAATCACAAGTTACCCACAGACTATAGTATAAACTAAATAAGAAAGAGTAATTGCAAAAACAAGATAAGGAGACTTAATATGGAGCAAAAAGACTAATCCGAAAAGTGGGTATATGGAGCAAAATGACTAATCCGAAAAGTGGGTCCAGCTACTGTGTTTAAGGATTCCCAGTTTCCTTGGGCATACGAAGCATCAATGAACCTCGCCTCCATATAATTAGAAAAGTCCCCTACTATATATATTTTGGAAAAAAAAATTAGGGGGGGGGGCCACCCCTAGCCCCCTAAATCCGCCACTGGGTATGTCCAATTATCCCATGGTCCCTGGGTAAATAATTAATTAAACAGCCAATAACACATAGTATTAGATTATCCTCTGCTTTTGGCTCTGAGAGCTCTTGAGCTCATAGTATTCAATTAGTTATATCTCTATTCATTTTTATAGGATAAAATTACCTGTTTTATACTCTCTTCAATCTTTTTTTATAAGAGTTTGATAGTTGAATTACGTATTAAACCGTTAAAATTAATTAGAGATAATAAATATATCTGAAATATTTTTTTTAAAGTAAGCCTTTTTGTATAAGGTGCAAGTAAAAAACAAAAATAACCTGAGCAGGGACGGAGGTCATTTGCCCTTTATTTAATTAACTTCCTTAATCTCTCTAAAGACATGAACTGAGTTTTATATTAAGGGCCAGAGATAATATTATATAATCTTGTAATATAATAATATGTAAATATGCCAAATTTTATTTTAATTTGATATAGGTTTTGAGTCTATTTAAAAGCTATAATTAATATATGTGCGAGACTCTAAAGTCTACTGAAAGTCTATATAAAAGTGAACTTTAGATTTAAAGCATATTTATGACATTTTAAGGCCTTTAATATGAAACCTTTTTATAGGTTTACATTGCAATATGCCGTTAAAAAGGCTTTAGACTTTTTAAGGCTTCAGCTCTAAGCATAAAAATAGCATGTATTACATGTTGAGGCTTTATGCCTCCATTACATGGTCATATTTATTTAGCCAAAATGTGATCTAACCTATTTTCAACTTCAGCTTCATATATAATTTCTCCAGTGAATTATTTTTAGGGTTTTTTATTCCATAATTTAAAATTGCAATCATGTGAATTAATGTTTTACAGAACAAAGCAAATCATTTCAGACAAAGGAAATCAAAATACAACTGATCTCTTCAAGTGCTTCCTTCTTTTATTTGCAGCTACAAGCTTACCAAAGCTCAGAGAACTATATACTACTATTACACACAAGCACAATAATAAAACAAAGCAAATCAAACCAACACGAAATTCTCTTCATTCTTTTTTTTCCGGCGGAGGAATAAGTCACATAGAATTAGGAGATGGACTTGGAGGGATAGCCACCTCAGTAACTCCTTCAAGCATCAACACTACACTCTTCATTGATGGACGAAGAAAAGGCTCATCTTGAATACACCATATCCCCACTTTCACCATATTCTCTAGCATCGTTAGGTCCATGTCTTCCCCAAGAACAAGCTTGTTTAACTCTCGCCGAACAAAACATTTGTACACCCAGTTACACAGAACAATTTGATCTGGGTTTGAAGTGTGGGCCACTAAGCTTCTTCTGCAACATACAATCTCCAATAACATAACTCCGTAGCTATAAACATCTGCTTTAACTGTTATTGGAGTGTTCTTGTTCCATTCTGGAGCCAGATAACCCCTTGTCCCTCTGACTTGAGTGAAGGTTCTTGTTTGATCTGGCATTAGAAGTTTTGCCAAACCAAAATCTGATATTTTAGCTGTGAAAAACTCGTCCATCAATATGTTTGAAGGCTTTATGTCACAGTGAATAATGGGAGCCCTGCATTGTTCATGGAGATACAGTAAGCCTCTTGCAATGTCTAGAGCTATTCTTCTTCTCCGATCCCAATCGGGTGACAAGATCTTGTCACCAAAGATAAACTTCTCAAGGGAGCCATTACTCATGAACTCATAAACTAGAAGCCTTTTAGATGCCTCAGCACAATATCCAAGCAAGCGAACCAAGTTTTTGTGGTGGGTTTTCCCAATGGCTTGCATCTCAGCTTGAAATTCTCTCTCTCCGTCTTCAATTAATCTGTGTAGCCTTTTTACTGCTATAATTCTTCTTCCTTTGAGTAAAGTTCCTTTATAAACTGATCCAAACGAACCCTTACCCACCTCTTGTTTGAAACCATTTGTTGCTTTCTTGACTCATTGTATGAAAATACCCTCGAGTAATCCCTTGGCTCAAACCTAAATCTCCCATTTCCAACAACCTCCTGTAACTTAAAACTCCAATCTTGTAAATTAAACGGCTGGAGATTGCGACAGCTGAACACAAAAGAACAGCGAAACCCAAGACAATGAGAATGATCACCTTAATTGCTTTCTTACTGGTAGTCTTGATGGGAGGTGGTTGTTTATCATTGTTGCTTTCCAGGCTATGAAGTCCCACCTTGAAGTATATTGTGAAGGAGGACAAATCTTGTGATTCTCTTGTAACATATCTCAATGGAAGCTTTTGTTTCTTGCAGCGATTATTACCATAAAAGGCTGCCCCACAATAACAATCTTGCAAACAAGAAGCTGGGCATTCCTCCTCTAGAATGTCTTCCTCCGTATAAGGAAGATCACCCATGTTCATACTACTCATGGGAGACATGTAATAAAAGGTTGCATTATCTTCTCCAGCTCTACATTCGACTTCTGAGAAGTTCCTTTTGCATCCAAGATTTGTTTGTCTTGGATCTATAAAATCAGTTCCGGGAAGACAAATGCAATAAGGCTGGTTGTCATTGATGGTACAATAGCTGTTGAATCCACAAAAAGTCTTCACTTTACAAAGATTGTCCAACTCTGGGGTGACCACAACATTTTAACTTGACGTGTCCGATTTACATCTTCATAATGAGCATAGAGTCGAAAAACTCCATCAGAATCAATAGTTGCACGATAAATAGTGTTGTACCCTTTAAAGCTTCTATCACCCTTTTGCCAAATTTTTTTTGAGTTGGAACTACTGGCATTTACAATACATAGATGCGGAGGATCTGTGTTGTTGAGGAAAAGATAATATTTGAAACTAGGGCCATATCCAGTTTGCGAGGCCCAGTAAGCATCCCAAGCTGTGCTACCAGAATATCGTGGATAAAGAACAAGGTTTCCATCTCTGCATCGCTAATTGAAACCTTCCAGAAGATTGGTTGGTGTCTGTTGAACTAGACACCAATTCACTCCCACCAGTTAGAATTTGACCCCCTAATATAGTATCAGTTGGGTGATCGAAAGTCTGCCAAAGGATGTCGGAATTTTTGTTTCGCAGAACAAAATTTCCAGAATCAAGCAAGGAAGCAGAGGAAACAGTTCCATTGTTACAGTGAGAAATAACCTTCTTTTGCCCTGGACCTGTTTGAAGAAGAAGCTCACCTCTCATGGTTAGCACAAGCTTTGCTTTTGAGGATACAGGAGGATCACCACGATATGCAGTCCAAACAATGGTGTTATTATTCTCATTGAACAACAAGATTCCAACTTTGAAGCCATCGCCTTGCTCGTAAAAGCCGAATGTGAATCGACCTGAAGGTGAAAGCCATGAAGTAGGAGGAACAATGGGGGAAAGTGAAGAACCCAGTGGTATGTGTCGTGTGAATACTGCTTCACATAGAAAATATACCAGAAAGAGAAAGTATATGTTTGATGATGCAATGGTAACCATGGCCAGAGCAGAATCGCTAAGGAGAAAAAAGGATTGCTGCAGCTGAAGATCTACGCGTGAAATTGTTGAGATTCCAACTTAAGAATCTCAAAGTCTTCCCCGAAAGTGTTGAGATTCTGCCATTTCCTAACTGTATTGTGGCTTTTTTTTTTTTTTCCTTCTTCCACGTGAAATTCCAACTTAAGAATATCACTACAGAATGAGTTTGTTAATTTGAATTAATTATAGAATGATCGGAGATGATTTTTCTTACTTTAAAATCTGGTATGGTTATTTTTAAACCATTTAAATTTCTGATACTTAAAATAAATTTGAAATAATTATTTTATATATTTGACTTTCAAATTAATACTTAATTAGATTTTAATAAATTCTTTAACAAATTTTATTTCATGCATTAAAAATGCCAACTTCACTACTTTATCTATCCACAAATGTTGTATTTCGTTATTTAATTTTAACTAATCTTATCAAATTGATCGTTCAAAAAAAAAAAAAAAAAAAAGAATCTTATCAAATTGACTTGACGTGGTCAATGTTTGAATCATCCAGGAATGCAATGAAGGTCGTAATTTCCGGGGAACTTTTTTGTTCTTTTTGAATTCATCTTTTTTTTTTTTTTTTGGGAGCAAATTCTAACCAACATCTTATGAATTAAAAAGGGAAAAGTTGCTTTAATTTTGGATATGCACATCCAAAATGCATTATATTGTCAGAATAATGATAAGATTAATTTTTGAAGAATAACTTTTAGAGAAAAGAATGATAAAAGTGATTTTATAGAATATATTCAGATCAGAATAGATTTTATTGGAAAAAAAGTGATTTTGATAAAATGAAAGTGTCTGAATAATTGTTATCATAATCATTTTCTTATGTGCAAATCACCAAAAAGGTCATTAGATAACGATTGCAAAGTATAAAATTCCATTTCAAATATATTTAACATCAAATTTCATAATACAATAATAAAATTTAAATAATTTGAAAAATTAAAGATTATAACATTAGTCAATTTTAATAATAATAAAATACTTCAAAAATTTTGGTTATTAAATTTTTGTAGTCTCGTGACAGATTACAACAGAAGAATCAAAGAGGTTCCACGGTCACTAAATTATGTCATTAGCCTCCTTATTTTATTAATGTAGTTCGATTTATTTTGTGAGTAAAAAAAAAAAAAAAAAAAAAAAAAGTAATTCGCTTTATTTGACTTTTCTTCACTGCTGCGCTAAAAAATTTGGGGCTATTTGTATTTATTTTACAAATACGTCATCACTTCAAACTGCAGCCAAAAAAGGGATCGGTTTCTCTCTTCAGCAGGATCCCTCCCCATCGGATCTGGACCGTCCAAATCCGCATCCAACGGTCAGATTAAAAAAAAAACAAAATTTTTATTTTTTGTCTTTTTCGAAAAAAGACAAAAAACAAAAATTTTGTTTTTTTTTTTAACTGACCGTTGGATGCGGATTTAGACGGTCCAGATCCGCCTGTGAGAGATAGGGAGAGAGGCGGAGGAGGAGAAAATCCTCTCCCCAAAAAAGGGGGGGGGGAGGCGACAATGTAACTCAAGCTTAAAAGGTTGTCATTGCTAAGAGGAAAGAGAAGAGAGGGGACAAAAAGAGAAAGAGGGAAGAGGAAGACGGTGAAAACAGGAAAGAGAAAATGGAGAAAGAGGAAAAACAAAAAGGTCATCCACGTCTTTTGTCAAAAAGAAAAAATAAAAAGGTCATTCACGTCTGACTCGTCCTCATCTATGTTTTTTTTTTTTTTTTTTAAGAAAATTCTAACTAACATCTAGGGTGGAAATAGGCCGGGCCCTATCGTGTGGCCTTTCTATTTGGCCTACTTAGAATGCAGTTAGGCTACCTGGCCTATTTATTAAAAGGTCGGCCAAGGCCTATTAAAAGCCCGAATGTATAAATAGATCGCGCCTATTTTGTTAAGGTCCGGCCTTGTTTAAAAAAAAATTATAATTTTATTTTTATCATATATATAAATACACAATATTTAATTTATATGATTTTTATACTCATATTTTTCATATTCCCGATCTGTCCATTGCTATTTCTCTTTTTTAAGGGAAAAAAATAGATCGCTATTCGACTATTCCTCTCCCTCATTCGGTCTATCATCGTCTCGCTATTCCTCTCGTTCTTTGTTTCGTCTACCGCAACTTGCCACCCAACTCATCTCGGCTCTCGTTCTCCTTCGTGCCTCGCTCATTCATCACAAACTCGCAATCATTTTTTTTTCTTCTTGTTATTGTAATAATCTCTTTTTCCTTCAATTTATCCTTGAATATTTTGTTTCTATAATTTCTCGTAGGGTTTCCGCTAGCCTAATTAGGTTTTCAAAGCAACCATTATTTTGTAATCTCTTGCAACCATTATTAGGTTTGATTTTGCCATTGTTTTGATTCTGTAACAACTCGTAACCATTATTGTTGGAATATCGATCGTTACGTTGTTTTAAAATTTATTGTTGCTAAATGTGTGGATTAGTTGTTTAGTTTTGTTCTTGAGAACCATACGGAATGAGTTGGATCCGACTTTTCCTAAATTTTATTGTCGATTAATGGCCCTAATGATTTTGCAAGTCATCTCAGTGTATAGCAAATGCATTTGAAACATTCCAAAAGCTTACATTCATTTAGGTTTTATTAGGTTTAAAACTTACTTATAGCCTTCAATGCCTGCAATATGAGGCTTTTTTAAAGGCCTACATTGTAAGTAGGCCTATAAAAGGCTTCAGGCTTGCATAGGCCTCACGTAGGCTCAGGCTTAAGCCTAAAAAAAAGTCTACATGTAGGCTCGGGCTTTAGATTCTCATTACGGGCTCGGAGCCTATTTAGTCAAAATCGGCCTGGCCTGGCCTATTTCCATGCCTACTAACATCTTCTTTATTGATTAAAAAGGGAAAAGTTTATTCATTTTGGATATCCACATCCAAGATGCATTATATTGTCGGAAAAATCATGGGATGTCCATTTTTTTAGGAACCACTACTACAAAAATGTGCTTTTAATTTAGACCGCCATAATTAGATAAAATTATAGATGATTAGGTCTAAAAAGTATGACTAGTAACAGTTTCGTAAATATAAAGAAAATTTTATACCTGTTTCTTTAACATGAGGCTGAAAATATATTATTTAGACCTGTTTCCCAAACAACCAGTCTAACAAGTTGAAAAAAAATAAAATAAAATGTCGATTACTTTTTAGACCGACTGTTATTAACAACAGGTTTAAAATATGAAACATTTTAGAAATGTGATTAATAATAATCGATCTAAGAAATAGGAAAAAATAATTAAAAATTTATTACTTTTAAGATTTGGATGTTAATAATTACCGGTCTAAAAGGTGAAATTTTAAGACAGCTAGTTAATAATATCTAGTCCAAAAGATTAGTACCAAAATACAAGTCGATCACCGTATCCTCTCTTCTTCGTGCCAAAACTTGAAATTGCTCTCTTTGAACCTCTCTTCCTATCGCGAAACCTCTCTTTCTCGATGTTGGTCAAAATCCTCTTGTGACAAGTGAACCAGTCGAACAAGTAATAAAGAGTAAGTAGAGCATTATTCCACAGAGACTGTAACACCAATTATACAGCAATATTCAACTGAAAGTTGTGTGTTGGAAATAGTTTTGGTTGTTTTTTAGTATTAATACTAATTAACAGAAATAAAACAAATGATCGGAAGTCGGTTGAGAAAATTAGAGTTAAAATGGGCAGAGCTCATATTGCATCTTAAGTTGCATTAATCCCCCAGTTTGCTTCAAACGCATTGCTACAACCACTACTACAAAACAGGGATATGGAGTCCTATTTTTTGTACTTTTGGCGTCCAATTCGGGGGGACGTCTATCCGGGGGCTATAAAGTAGGGAAAACTTAAGGAGTCCTATTTTAAAATTAGACGCCTAATATAAGGCGTTTAAGTTCGGAATTGGACTCCTTAAGTCATGACTTAAGGAGTCCAATTCCCGAACTTAAACTCCTTAAGTCATGACATTTGCGCTCTTTGATGTCACTTAAGGAGTCTAATTCTAGTAGTTAAACTCCTTAAGTCTCACTTTAGGAGTCCAATTCCAGAATTTAGACTCCTTAAGTCTCACTTTAGGAGTCTAATTCCAGTTGTTAGACTCCGTAAGTCTCACTTTAGGAGTTTAATCCCAGTAGTTAGACTTCGTAAGTCTCACTTTAGTATAACAGAATCAGTAATGAAATTGTGCAAAACATCTCACCATGCAAAGAATCAGGCACTGCTGAAGGTAGCAGGGGAGGACATGCCCTCTTGTTTCTTTGGGTTGGTTGGGGATTTGTAGGAGTGGTGGTATTCACAAGTGGCTCCAGTTACCAAGAAGAAACTCGATCAGGCCGCAAGATTGAAGAGGGTTCGTCCCATTGAACCTGAAAAACAACACAAGCAGTTAAATACAAATAGGTAGAACAAACCAGAACCATTACTGTAGTTAAAGGATAAAGACAGATATCATAGAATATATTCACAATGTGAAAAAAAAGAAAGGACATTGCAGCACAACAGAAATAGTGTATATTAACCTTTAATGAGCGCCACTCAGAATCAGCCCAGACAGGTGAGATATTATCTCCAACCCCAACAATTGTACCACTAAACCTATAACCAAGGTGGAAGAAGGTTAATCAGATGGCACCATAAGCTAATATGCAACTATGAATCAAAAGTAGCCAGGTCATGCACCTTCTTTCAGGAACTTCATCGCCTTCAAACCTCATCTTGAATCTCATCCCAACAGAAAACTTGTGACTCTTAGCTTCAAGATACTTGTTGACACTCACAATGAACTCAGATCGACTTGTTCTAAAGACAAACATGGATAAGTTGGCAGAAAGTTATTACTCGATAAATAAACGAAAAAGAACACATACATGTTGGCCAAAACAAAAAACACTTAACATATCTCAAAACCAAAATATTTCACTTGTGGAAGGAATACATACAAATAAGGACAACGCACACATACTGATAGTACAATCATCATGAACTAGACAAACAAGAGTAAAAAGCAACTGCATAATGTTATGTAGAAAACCTGGGCTTGTAAAATACAGAAAACAGAGTTCCAGTGGCAATTGCATGAGATGCAGTGGCCAAAACACCCAGATGCATACTATGACTTGATATGACAGATGATGGCATGTTATTTTTGCTGTCTCATCGGCCTCCTAACTCCAACACGCTTGCTCCCCATTTTCACCCTCGCAACATTATAGCATCAACCGAATACAAGTACTATCAAATATAAAAAATAAAATGGGGAAAAAATTCAGGTATATTTTCCTTGCCCAAATATGAGTAACTTGTGATATTTACAAACTTACCTTAGGAATATAAAGGCGTTACCAGCCACTAATTTCTTGGAACTGACAAAGACACTCCACCCAGTAGTCAGTAAGTGACGTCGAGGTTGACCTGGAAATTACTAGACCAGTTAGTAGCTTCCTGACTATGAGTATTAAAAAAACAATCATAACAGAAACCCCAAAAAAATAGGTGTACATGCATGTGTGCACTACTGAACCTACAAAAGATAAAAATGCTAGATGGAAGAACATGTAGATCCCAACAGTTTTAGTATCATGGGTAATTGCAACATAAAATTTTGATTGAGTAATTATAACTTTTGCAACTTAAAAACCGATCTATAAGGAGATTACTTTCCTGTAAGAAACCTACTCAAAAGGCACTTCTTATTTCAACAGCAATAACATAAATACATTTTTTCTCCCAAAAAAATCTTAATCTCCACAAGCAGCAAGAAAGCAGGCTGCTCAGCCAGCATCATCTTACAAGTATATATATTTTCATGCATACAAGTATATGTATATACATACATATATATATATAAGCATATTAATATTATGGATATTAATACATATTATAGATATATATATGGAATGCAATCTTCTCAACTAATTGTATTTAGAGATATGTATAGCTTCACACTAAACAACGGCAGATAAATGTACTAAATCTTTATTGAAACTCTTGAGGCTAAAATTTTATTTTTTTTAAATTAAAAAAGTACATGAAATGATATAATACTAGACTGATAAAATGTTACAGAAAGATTAGCCAAGATGCTGACCTCGGAAAATATGTCTAAAATGCCATTCATTTCCAGGCAAATCAGTTGCAACCAATTCTTGCCATGGTGGCTGCTGAGTCATGTCCTGGACAAAGAATGAAAAAATTGAGCAAAGGACAAGCAAAGAAAAATGTAAAATCACAATATTTATAATCAAACAGAGGAGCTAACCAAGGGTGGCAAGCATTCATCCACATGTCTCCGAAGAACAGAAAATCCCCCATGGGTGCTGGTGTCAGATGCAGTGAGCCTCTTACAAAATGAATGGACAATGCATCTTGAAGGTTCTGGCAGAGGATCATCTGGACTACTCAACTCGCTTTGCTAAACCAAAGAATGGAAGGAAAATAAGGCAAGCATTAGGAAAAAGGAAAGAAACAAGCAGGAACCAGATGGGTATGACAAGAAAAATAAAGCACTCACATCGGTTCGGAAGCAAAGTTATCGTGCATATACTTCATCCTGTCTCGGGTTCAGCCTACACCAACAAAATAATCAAAACAACCTATTTACTAAGGATCTTTGTAAAGCTTGATGAATTCCCAAATAAGTGATAGATAAACCCAAAAACACAAGGCAATAGAAGAATCAAAACTAACCCGAAGAAGAACATTGAAACAGCAAGAACAAAAACGATGGAAACAGAAAAAAAAAATGCAAGACAGCACCCAGTAAGACAGCAAAAATACCCAGCAACCCCAACAGGCGACAACACCCAACAACCGACGGAGTGACGGACGATGAAGAAGAAACAAGTGAAGCACCCAATGGCCAAAGGATGTGGTCGATGAAGATTGAAGAAGAACAAGCAACGGCTGACAATGGCGGTCGATGAAGAGCAAATGACGCAACACGAAGAAGAACTAAAGCGAAACGAGAGTGAGAGTGCTGGGAGTCGACGGCAGAGGCAGAGAATATAGAATAGGGTTTGAAACTTTGAATTTTGTTAATTTGGGGAAAGAAAAAAATTGATTTTACCAAAATACTATACCCTATTTACCAGAAGGTCCGATGGTGTGAGAGAGGAGGCAAGGAGGACGATGAGAGAGAGGACAGAGATGGAAGGAGCTACGGTGGAGAGGGGGACGACGGACGGTGGAGTGAGGGAAGAGACAAGGCGGACCACGGTTGAGAAGAAATCCGAGAGATTGAGAATCGATGGATTCGCGGGAGACAACGCGTGCGGGAATGGGTTTTGGGTTTGGGGGAAAGACCTAAGGAGTCTAATATTAGGACTTAGACTCCAAAGGGTTTACCTAAGGAGTCTAATACTTTGGAACTTAGACTCCAAAGGGTTTACCTAAGGAGTCTAATCGGGACTTAGACTCCAAAGAGCGTACTTTTCGCTTTCTTTCGGCGCCGAGCTCACTTTTGGCGTTCTAGTATTAAAATTAGACTTCAAAAGTCACCTCATAATCACAAAAATGCCACCGCGTTATTTTTTACTTCCTTTTTCCATAATAAGACGCCAATTAGGGACGCAAAAGCCATTTTCTGTAGTAGTGAACATTCTACTACACGGCTTTAAGAATGATACTGACAAAAATGCCTTTCGCAACATTATTTAGTTAACTTACCACTAATTTATACAAGAGCATTTGCATCCTGTAAGTACTTCCCTTACTCTACTTCCCCATATTCCTATAGTGATTTTCGAGTTTAAAATGTCAATTCAACCTAGGTGTTTTGGCTATGTGAGGTAAACTAATTCCTATAGCTTACAATTTAGATCGAACCCTACACAAGTTTGCCTATCACACACTACTTAACAGATGTCTGAACTTAGCTCCCTTCTAGTAAACTAAGACCACCGACCTTGCCTATTAGCAGCCAACCAACAGAAAAGACGTTATAACACAGTTAAGCAAACCGAATTTATTCAATTAAAAAAATAGCAAACTGGGTTCATACTACAATTTAAGAATTCATCCTCGCTCAACCAATAGAAGTTTAGTTCATGACTGATGAGGAGAACATAATCCAAATTACAAAGACAATTCATGGAAAATTTAAAGAAGAAAATAAAAACAGAGAGGATCACTGGAATGATTGACGGTGTAGGGAACGTCATGTCACGTGACATCTCTATGTCTTCTACAACTCTGATTAATCCTCTAGTGTAGATCGGTCTTTCTGCAACTCTCTTAAGGAATCCCGATTTCCCAACTCGAGTCAAGTCGTATGGAAATTTGATTGTGTATGCTCGACTCTTTGATTCTCGATGACCTTTTAGGTTTGTCCGTCCTTTCCTTTTATAACCAAGTCCTTCGTGCCATACTTCCAATGAGCTGGGCTTTCCTATCCTGTTAGGCCTGACTCCCAAGATTCGGTTGATTGATCCTCTTTTAGTTTTGCGTGACTCTGTAGATCTTCTATTTGATTCTCTGTGTCTGCTATTTCCGTCCCTGTCAAGTCAACCGCCATCTTAACGTCCAACTCAATTACCTGTATTTAATTCCTGAAATACTCACAAGAAGAGCTCAGCATAATGCAGCGCATAACAATTCATCACTTATGATGCTACAGCAATGTGGTCACGTTATAGTGCTAGTTCAGAGAAAAGGCGCACAGTGCTATAGCATTGTATTAGTTTTGTCATGTGCTTTCATAATGTGACGACATGCATCCTATTCTTATACCTACTTGTGGGAAAGTGCTAGAGATGCAACAATTTACTTCAACTATTCCCTATTTCCAACCGTGCAAGATTTCTAATATATTTCAACAAATCAATCACATTCAAACCCAGTTTCATCATGCAAAACAGTCATAACACATAAGAAATATATGGCATAATTATAACTTATCACTCGCCTACTACCATCAACCTCTATTACTCTCTCATTCCCTCAGGCATTCGCCTCTCCCACCACCTCTCTCAACTTGTCTTCCTGTCATGAAAATGAACGGAGAAACCGAATCTAGTCCTTTTCAAGGCATGCCAGCTACTGGTATGAATCAGAATGAGCCTTGCACATCTCAAAATGAGCCTAGTAACTTGTCTTTACAGCATGGTAGAATAGCCACGCGATTAAAAGAGATTGCCATAAGTCGGAGTACCATGGAAAAGATCACGATTTAGTTTGATAGATATTGAAATCTATTGGACCTAATGCAAGCCATTATAGGAGTTATGTCAGCCTCCTAGCACATGACAAGCCTTACATCTTGATAGATGAGTGGAAAAATGTCGATCAAGAGATAAATGATCATATTTGGGACTCCATCTGCCTGACATACGATGTTCTTGACAGAAAGATGTTGAAAAATAAGACATAGCCATATTGTGTTGAACGCTGGAGGAAGTTTAAGACCAACATATCTAACAATTATGTGCATATCGAGGTTAAAGATGGTCAGCCTCATCCTAATCCTTGCAGCAAGTATACATATATTGATGAAAACACTTGGCAACATTTTTTCCGATGTGGACTACTTTAGAACCAAGTGTTTTTTTCTTTTTTTATTATCTTATTATTTTGATTTCTTATTAACTTATTAATATTAATTAAATAAAAAAATCATTATTATTTAATAATAATAATAATAATAATAATAATAATATAAGCTAAATCTTAATATAAATACTTAATAATATTAACTTAATTACATTTTGTAATATTTTTTCTCTTAGCTTTTGTTTGGCAAGCTACGTAAGTTTTCGATAGGATCTTAAATTTGAATACTAATATTGTCCTAGAAAAATTCAGAATTTATTCGAACATTCAAATATTCTAATAATCTTGATGTATAAGATCGAGATAGGTTTTGCGTGTGAATCCTCTCATTTGTAATTTTTGTTTACACGGTAATGATATTCTTTGTTTCTCTTTTCATCTTCGGATTTCTATCTAATGATCCGGGACGTAATACGGAACGTGATGAATAAAAAATCATATTTTTTATTCTTTTATTTTCTATTTTTTTCTTGCTTGTGCTTGATTTTGAAATATTCTTATTATCCATTTTTTATCTTTCAATTTTAAATTTTATAAATTAGAAATTCTAAATATAAAAATAAATATATTTTACTTATTAAATTCAATATATAAATATATTAAATATATAAATTAGAAATATAAATGAAATTAAAATAAATTAGAAATCAATATTTATATTCTGTTTTCAATATTTCAAAAATAAAAAAGAAGTAAAAAAGTAATTACATTGTTATATTAATTATATTATATTATATTATAATAATAAATATTGTTAATACAAATTTCAAACAAAGAAAAGAAACAAAAGAAAGCTACGTCATTGTCAAAAAAAGCAAAAAAGTCAAACTAACAATCAAACCATATTTTTGCACCTAAAAAATCATTTGGTATTTAGATCTTGTTTTGACTAAACTACATGTGTATTTTTGCATTTTGAAAGTCACGTCATTATTCGAGTCAACAAAAAAAGTCAAACTTAACGGTCAAACAATATTTTTGCACCTAATTTGTTACCACGTAGTCACTTTTACACCTCAAAAAGCACTTGTGCTAGGCACTCATCCGACCAAAGCACATGTATATTTTTGCACCTTAACCCTTAAAATAATTGATATTTAATCATTTAAATTTACTGAAAAATATTTAAATAAAATTTAATTACCTTCATAATCTTTCCAAGTGTTCTCCTTCATTTTGCCAAGCATTTTCTTCTAGGTCTCGCAATAGAAGGGTGATGAGTAATTTTTATGACATGTTTTCTCTATGTGTTTTGAATGTTTTGAATGCTGAATCTGAGCTTTATCGTTTGCTATATGATAGAATATATGAGAATTCATACACATAGGGAAATAAAGGATAGATCTTACAAATTATTGCATTCATATCATTATCCTGCTCATGTACATAAGAAAATGACCATTTTATGGTTTACCCCCGTGAAAGAACATAACAAAGCTGATATAATGCTATAACATAATGCGCTAGGTTATTCTAACATTTCCTCGTGAGTTTTCAAGAAATTAAGACAGATCACCCAGGCCCACGTGAACACGGTGATTGACTCAAGCTGAAGCCAGAGATCGGAGAATCGAAAGAAAGATCTGAAGAATCACGCAATATTTAAGGAAGGATCAATCAACTGAATCTAAGATCTTGGACCCGACAGATTTGGAAGGCCCAACTCACGGACGTTCGGCCAAGGAGACCTAACTATAAGAGAAAAGCGCAGCAAAACCTAAAGTAGTTGAAGTCGTGAGAGTCACTCACACCGAAGGAGCGAAAGAGACTACTAGCCGAGAGGTCAGTAGACCAGATTGAATTCCTCGTTGAAGCAAGATAGAATGTAGAAGATGTAGAGATGTCGCACGACAGGATGCCTCTTACACCGTCAACCTTTCGATGAGCTTCCCTGTTTTCTTTGTTATTTCCCTTTTATAATTCTGCCATGGGCTGTTCTATGCTATTCTGCTTTGTTTGTCCATCATCAGTCATGAACTAAATTCCCTTTGGCTAAGTGATGATGGATTTCTAAGCTGTAGAATGAACTTAGTTTGCTAGTTTTTATTTAAATAAATTCAGTTTGTTTAATAGTGTTTTAATTCATAGCCGATTAGCGGACGCTAAGGGTTATCTCTATGGTCTTGGCTTACCGGATGGGAGTCAAGGTTAGACTTCTGTTAGATAGTGTTTGCTGGGCAGCCCGTGAACGACTCGACCTAAACTGTAGATGCCAGGAATGGATTTACCGCTCATAACTAAAACACCTAGAGCTAATCAGACAAACTGAACTAAAAATCGCCATAGGAATATGGGAGAGTAAAGCGAGGGCTATATTTACGGGATTGCGGAAGCTTCTGTATAGGATAGTGGTAGGTTAATTGAATAACATTGTGAGAAGTGGTTATGCTATAGCATTGTGGACGTTGTGCGGCAGCATAATTGCTATAGCCAATGTTGTCAAAATCGAGTTTCTACGTAGACACGGAAAGGGTCGTAGAAATGACACGAAAACGTAAATTTTTTACTTTCTAATATTTAAGGTCAAAGCTCAAAATTATATATATATATATATATATATTATACACATGGAAAAAAAATCATAAATCGCTACTCAAAATTCAATGAACAACTTCATATTTAAAAGATATAAGTCATATAACTATATAAAACATAAATCCAAAAACGTCAAAAGAATAAACTTTGGGGTGATTTCTTTGCGTAGAATTATCAACTTTTCATTGATCCTATCTGTTTTCCTTCTGTCTTTTATTTAATTGTATTATGTAATTAACTTCTTAAAATGCTAGCGAGAGATTCGTACTAAAAAGGAGATACAACGGAAAAGATAGATAAGAAACAAAATTGCCAGAACATAAAATTCCCATCCTATCTGTTTTTTTAATCCTTATTTCTTTTATTTAAATTTAATTTATCTCTGTATTTAGCTTTTTAAAAGCCAAATGAGAACATATTTGTATCAAAAATGAGATAATAAACCCGACAAAAATGAAAGTATGGAGTAGCAAATTAATAGACTATTTTGGTTTAAGTAGATTAAAGATTATACATATAGATGATTGTATGATTTAAGCAAAGAAAAAACATAAGAAAGTTTTATAATATTTTTATTCGTTATTTTTTGCCAAAAAATGAGAAGGGTCTCTTTCCTTTCGGATCATGTAGAAATGAAAGGGATTGGAGTAGATCTTCAAGACATGTTCATTAGCTTCATCTATTTTTGGCCCCCAAAAAAAAAAAATTTCATCCTCTTTTCTTTTTTCAGAGTAAAAACGATAGAAACCGTACAAACTTACGTTTCTACCATTTTTACGTGTTTACGTCAGCGTTTCTACTAGTTTTTACTTAGGACAGTTTCTACTTGTGTTTCAAGTACGTATGACCCTAGTATGTTTTTGCACTAGTTTTTGACAACAATGTCTATCGCAATGCGTTGTATGCAAACTAAGGGAATGACACAACTTAGGATAAAATCCGAGCTTAGCCTACTTTTAAACTAATAAATTCCTTCAACGTTCGATTACTTGTTTATTTCACATCATTAGAAATAGCCAAATCAACCAAACCAAATATAATTTTCACACAACACACTTGTCATTTGAAACTGACATAATCTCGGTATCGACAGTCTACGTGGGATGATACTCTACTCATTCTTTATTACTTCTTCGACTGGTTTACTTACCATAAGAGAAATCGACCAACAAAGGGGAATGAGATGAAATCCACACCTAGATCGGCCAGAAAGTGGTTGAATGAATGATTGTCGTTCTCAATTGACTGACTACCTTGTGTAACACGGTATCCTGGGTCGAGTAGGTTCGTGTCATTCAAATTCAACCACCTATTGCTTGTTTCTATGATTGTCTCCATGGTTAAATAATGAAAAAAATACTTAGGTTAAGTTTCTTATATCCATTTTGTCACCATATATCATGTTTTTGAGTTATCATCATTTAACTAAAAACCCATATAAAAAAATTTGACATATGATCGTGTGTACACTAATACAAAAAAGTGATTTTACTTTCGTAAGAGACGTCCATTTTTTAAAAAAGGGAAGTAAAAACTAAAGGCGTTGGTATTTTTATATTTATGTGTAAGAATTTTGACATATTACGCATTCCTTTAGCAAAAAGTATGTCAAAGGTTGATTTTTGGCATCCCAAATTTAAATTGGGACACCAAAAGAATCGCTTTTGGCATCCCAAATTTGAATTGGGAGGCCAAAGAGGGTAAAATTTCAGATTACGCCCTCAACCACAACGCACACCGTTCGAAACACAACAAAAAGTGAGAGTGAGAGGTCAAAGAATCGTACACACTCTCTCGCCCCTCTGTTATCTTAGATCCACAATCTCTTTCCTTGCTCCACGGTGGCATTCTCCAAGCACCGGCGGTCTCATTTGATGCTGAAGCTCGAAGCACATTCTCCAAGCTCCAAGTCATTTCCTCTCACGTCTATGTCTATGTCTTCAAGCATGTCCTCGAAGTTCTCCGTCTTGGTCTGGACCACAAAGACGAAGGTCAATCAGTCACCGCAGATTTGCCGCATCACCTTCTGCCAACATCTTTTTCCCCTTCTTCAGATTTGAAAACAAATTTGCTGTTCTGGTTTTTTTTTTTTTTTTTGTGACTATAGATTCAGGCGAGACACAGACCTAGCTGCTCGATCCGAAGGCGCGCCGTTAAGCTTCAACCACTCTGTCATCACTACTGTAGCAGACACAGGTGCCACAAGCTTCTTCTAAAAGACCAAGAGTGATAAAGGCATTGGAAGGGGAGGGAGCTTGGAAGCACGACATATTCTTTGTTTTCATAATCCACTCACTTGATTCCACCAATCTCCAGTCTAATGGTGAAAAAATAATAATTTTTTTTTAAAAAAAATTAGCCACTTACGGCGCCCCAAATAAAATTTTGAGATGCCGTAAGTTGTACTTATAACGTCCCTATTTCAGTTTGGACGTCATACGTACTACGTCCCCCAAATAGGCATCTCATTGTAATGGGATGTAGAATGGGCAAAAAAATGAACGTTAAAGACTTATTTTGTAGTAGTGGTTCTTGAAGAACTTGATGTAATGGATATAAGGAATTTGATGTAGGTATGATCATAAATAATATTATATATTTGAACCATTTAATAAACAATTGATGAACTGATTAATCTTTTTTTGGTGTATAAAACGGATTAAAAGATTACTTCCCAAAACCTCGACTTTGACCTCAATGAGAATGACAGAGGTGATTATATTCTCGATCTATCTCCTCTCCTAGACCTCCCGAATAAAGATATGGATATTTCCGGATGTAAATTTTTATCCATATGTCAAAATACTTGTTTGGATTAGTAGTTGAAGCTACTTTTCCGACGTGATTATAGTATACAAGCCGTGGTGGACCTAGGAATTTTATTGATGGGGGTGAAAAAAAAAAAGCTATATTATAAATAAAAGTACTTGAAATACAATACAGACCTAATATAAAAAAAATTGAAAGCAATCTATTACGTAAATTAAAATTATTTCACTTGACTCTTACTTTATGTGTTTTCATATTGTTAAACTCATCTATAATTAAATCCATACTAAAACTCAAAACAATTTCATTTTCAATGTATGTAATCAAATAATCATAAAAAAATTGGTCTTTTTCAATATATGTAATCAAAGATTCATCAATAAATTGGTCTTCATGACAAAGAGCATGAATTATTAATTTTGTAACCAATATGATTTTAAAAATAATATTAATAACAAAAGTAAACTGATTAAAACTAACTATTAGTCATCATCTATATTTTCATAGTCATATTTTAACAAAACTCAAAACTTACCTAAAATTCTGACCCTAAAATATTCTCTAATCGTATAAAAGTAGTATCATTAAAAAAAATCATATATAATAAATTTTATGAAGGAAATTGAATGAAAATAAATGATTTTAAGTACTTTATTGATTTTCAAAATTTGTAAATAAGTGTTGAAAAAATGGCTAACGAGCAAAGAGCGAAAGGAAGAAGATTAACGCGAATTTGGTGGGGGTGGGATATATTAAAGTTTGGGGATATATTAAATGCCTCTCTTGATATGCATATCAAATTACATCATAAAAAAGGAAACTATATATAATAACATAAGGTGATTTCGGAGAAGATGAGTGTATATCAAATTAAATTATAAAACAAAATAAATAAATAAAAATAGGCATTTAATATGTCCTCAATCTTATAGTTATATATATCAAACAAAATAAACTCAGATAAGTATATATTAAATCACACCATTGTACTCTTCCTTCATGTGGCATGTTGGTTATGACTTGATTCTCACCACCTCACCACCTCACCTATCACAAGTTCAATTCCAAGCATCCACAGATTACCTTTTTTTTTTTTTTTTTTTTTTTTTTTGCAATTATAGGGGGTGGGGGCCACCCCTAGCCCCCCTTGTGTCCACCTATGTATACAAGATAAATATATGTTAGGAATTTTACCTCAACTTATGTAAACATATTTTTTAAATTCTAACTAAGATAGGCCCAAAGCCATCAACGTCTGCTATAAAAAAAAAGGTCATTCATGTCGACTCGTCCCCACTTTGTGTTCCTTTTTTATCTACCATCTTTTTGTTTCGGAAAATTCTAACTAACATCTTCTTTATTAATTAAAAAGGGAAAAGTTTATTCAGTTTCGATATCCACATCCAAAATGCATAATATTGTCGCAAGAATAATGGGATTTCCATTTTTAAAAAAATCGGAATGATGGGATGACACGACGTACTTTTCTTATATTAGAGACTCAAAATGGTCCCATTTTATTTTATTTTAGGTTAAAGTATATCTAACACCCTAAAAATATTTTTACGTAAAAACATTTATAAAAATTAATAAATTATTAATAACCAAAGTCAATCAATCTAGGGTTAAGGACCAAATTTGCCAACAAACAATTAGGCCACGAGCGCTGGGCACAAATAAGTTTTAATGGGACCAAAACAACCAACGGACAATTTTTTTGTTAAATCAAGCACAAAGACCGTCGAGGCAACTACCGTCCGTTGGTTTTGACTTCCACCAAAATGCCACGAGGACAAAATGAATGACCCGAGGAATTGAGGGGGTGCCGAGATTAAGTGGAGAAAGAAGACGCGTTCACAAGGGGGGATTGAAGACTTCATCATCTGGATTCAAGGATCATCTTCGACCCTTCCCTCTCGTTTTCACCTACGCCTTCATCCTCCTCCATCGTGAACGCCACCATCACCCCCATCACTCTCCTTCACGCCGAGCACCAACACCACCGTCGTCTTCTCCACTCTTATCGGAACAAAAATGTGAGTTCAGGAGAGTTTGGGCCTTTGACTGGGAATCTCTCACACTCCATCATCCATTTGCACATCCGGGAGCTTGAAGGATTTTCACACCTTAGCTGCTAACTCAATCTTCACCGTCGACCTCCATCCCGGGCAAAACCCATCATCCTCCATCTTGGTTTCGTTTTTTTAGTCGAAGAATCCCCAAATCATCATCGTCAACGTAGCGTGGGAATTGCGCAAATATGGGTTTCGTTTTAAAATTGGATGGAAAAATACTCCTTTTGAAACCCTAAGCTCAAGAATCAACCCACCGCTACAAGAGAAAAGAGATTCAGCCACAAACTACCATCAAAGATAAAGCCACATTCAATTTTGATTCACCAGCCATGGAGAAAAAAATAAATGGAGATATTGATGAATAAAGATGGAAGATTGTGGGTGACGATGGAAGAGGGGCAGGGGACAGCAACGCATTGGGTGAAATCAAAGAGACGAAATTGTAAGAGCAACGGTGAAACTCAAACTCAGGGTGAACGCCACCGGCGAAGATGGAAGAAGGTTGATTCGTGATCGCCGGCAGTGTTGTGGTGTGAGTTCGCCTCGCTTCTCGCCTCCCCAAAACCGATGGTGGTGGTAATGAAAGAATGAAGGTCACCGTCGACGGTGGAAGAAGATGGTGAAGCGTGAAGGTCCTAGAGATTGAGTTCTCGAGTCTTATGGCCTCTGCTTTCGCGTTCTGTAATTGTTCAACGGAGGAGCTCGCTCAAACCGTGATTTCAGACCTAAAATTATGCTTCAAAATGCTTTAAAGTATTGAAAAAATTGCCTCGACGTGGAAGTCAAAACCAACGTGGCAATCATTTTACACTGAAAAGTTAATTGCCTCCTAACGGTGTTGTGCTGATTTAACAAAAAAAAATTGTTCGTTGGTTGTTTTGGTCCCATTAAAACTTATTTGTACCCGGCTCCTCGACCTAATTGTTTGTTGGCAAATTTGGTCCTTAACCCATCAATCTAAATCAATTTTGTTGCTAACTAACAATAAATAAATTATACCAATATTTAAACCAAAATTAATTAAACAAATAATAAAAATAAAATAAAGACACAAAATAATTGAAATAACGAAATAAAGCAGGACAAAAAAAATTAAAATTCAAAAAATCCGATAATTAAATAAAAACAAATAAAAATTTAATTAAACAAATAACATTTCAATTTAACTAAATAAATATATTCTTAAAAATTAATAAAAATTTAAATAAACCCGTAAACACAAAAAAATAATAATAACATAAACAATAAATAAACAATACAAAAAGCCTTTTATAAATAAATTAAAATTCAAAAATATATAGAAAAATCCTTCAAAAAGAACTTTGAAATTTCCAAAGGACAAAAATGTCTTATGAATATTCATAATATCAGAAAAGTGTGAGAGTCTAATTTTTTTTTCAAAATTAAATGGAAATGACAGAAATTTCCTTCCAAGTTTAAAAATAGAACATAGAAGAAAGAGTGATTTAGCGAGGTAACTTCGCACACACTTGTGCCTCAATATCGTGCTCCCATATTTGATAATGGTTTAAGAAGTTTAGATATTCTTTTAACAAGTTATGAAAATATTTTTACAAATTCAATTCAAAAATCATCACTTACTACAATTGTGAGATATTAATTCTCACTTATAAAGGGTTTCAAAAGTTCAAATAACGTTTTAACATGTACTTATAAGCTTTTCATAAATTCCAATTCAAGAATATATAATCATTTACAATGACAAGGTATCGATTCTTGATTCTAATAATGGTTTAATTCTAGTTCAAAATCACCACTTGCTATTTTTCCCTTAAACTATTTTTTAGGTGTAATTTTGCCCTTCAAGAATATTTTCAGTTGCAATTTTTCCTTCGCCGTCAACTCCCAAAAACTTTGTTAAGGTACATCCAAGATCATAAGGTATTTTTCAATTGCATTTGATATTCTAAAATAATATTTTGGTACAATTTTTCTGCTATAAAGTATTTCTCATAGCTCTTTTTTTTTCTTCCAATTCCAATACCCATATTTAACATTTTCAATAATCATTTCAATTTTTGCAGTCATTAATATTTTAGAAATCAATGTGAATAACGCTAACTCATAGAAATCAATTTGTCTTTCAAATCGCTCTATATCCATTAGGTGTCTAGTGCAATTAATTTATTTGCAATTTCCCAAAAGTCTCGAATTTCCTAATATTGATTTCTAATCTAAATTATTATTATAGTCACGGTATATATTTTTAGCTACGTAGATCAAGATGCTTCAAATAAAAATTCAATACTGGTTAAGTATAGAAATCGCCCTCAGCAAAAGATTCTGAGATAACAGACTTAAAACATGTTTGTTGACGGTGATGGGAAATGCTCAACAAAAGGGTAGGTACAGATTGATTACAACAAGAATGAGGCTGTGAGTATACGCGCGCGCCTGTGGAGAAAAGGAATTGACGCAAGGGAGACTGAGATAAGGGAAACATCGAAAGCAAGAAACAAAGAGAAAGCCAAAAAACAAAAATAATAAAATAATAAAAAAAACAAGGAGGGAAGGACTCGAGAGTAAAGGAAAAAGAAGGAAGAATTACTGTATAATTCCTTATAAATAATCTAATAATGATAATCACTACAAAAAAATTTCAGTATTACCCATGGAAAAATTCGTGGGTAATTTCCCACAGAATTCTGTGGGTAACAATTACCACGGAATTCCGTGGATAATCGATCGCCTACCCACGGAATTAGTTAGTAATTTCCGTCCCAAAAAAAGACATAGCTTTTTTTTTTTTTTTTTTTTTTTTTTTTTTTTTTTGCCACAATGTTTTTGAGATGGAAATTTTCCGTGGGTAATTTTTTCCCACGGAATTTTTCGTGGGTAATACAAAAATTTTTTTGCAGTGAATGTTGTATATTTCTCATTTATTGTGAAACTTTTTAATAGTTAGATGGCTTATATGGGACCATATAGTAGTTGTTCCAAGTAAGAAAGAAGCACTCAACAAAGATGAATGAATGGAATTTAAGGAGAGTAATTTAGGATTTTCACAGTTAAGTTATTAATATGTGTGTGTTTGTGAGAGAGAGATATTTTAATACACTTTAAATGTATTTATTTTAAAATTTATCTCAATAATAAATCATGATTAGACATAGATAATATTTAAATGGCTCAGAATCTAGTATCAATCTTTAACAACCTTAAAAGTTTTCAAGTTATTATTTATCATTTATAGTATTGCTTAATCTACTCCTAAATAATAATAATAATATATATATATATATATATATTTAAAACAATTGATATTTAATTATTTAAATTTAATGAAAAATATTTGATTACAATTTAATTACCTTCAGAACATCTTTCCAAGTGTTCTCCATATATGGTTTTGCCAGCATTTTCCCACTTAGATCAACATTTGCATCCCTACGTCAAAGTCATCCACGTCTGACTCATCCTCGTTTGTGTTCCTTTTTTTATCTAACATTTTTTTTAACCATTAATGACGGATGACCCTGACTTTTCGTATATCAAATACTCAAAGTCGTCTCATTTTATTTTATTTGGGTTAAAGTATATCTAACACCCTAAAAATGTTTTCACAGAAGCATTTATACAAATTAATAATTTATTAATGACTAAAGTCAATCTAAATTAGCTGTTACTAACTAACAATAAATAAATAATCCCAATCTATAAACCAAAATTAATTAAACAAAATACAAAAAATAATTGAAATAACGAAATAAAACAGAATAAAAAATTTAAAATACAAAAAATACGATAATTAAATAAAAATAGATAAACATTTAATTAAACAAATACTATTTTGATTTAAATAAATAAATAAATTTTAAACATTAATAATAATAAAATTAGATAAACCCGTAAACACCCAACAAACAATAATAAAAATAAGGGACAAAAATGTGTTCAAAATATGCATAATACCAGCAAAATGTAAGGGCCTCATTTGTTCTTTTGAAAATTAAATGGAAATGAAAACAAATTTTCCTTTGAGTTTAAAAACGGAATAGAGAAGAAAGAGAAGAAAGTGCGATTTAGCGGTAACTTCCCACACACTTAGGGCCCGTTTGGATGGGTTTAAAAAAAAAAAAACAGCACTTTAGCTTTTTTTGTGACTTTTACTTTTTTAAAGAAATATCATCTAAACATATAAATTAATTAAAAAAAGCTTCTTCTTTTTGCATTAAAAAAGTTCTTTTTTCTCAAAAAATCCCATCCAAACGGGCACTTATGCCCAAATATCATGCTTCCATATTTGATGAGGATTTAACAAGTTTTGATTAGATTTTACAAATTTCAATTCAAAAATCATCACTTACTATAATGTCAAGGTATTGATTCACATTTTTTATAAGAGTCTCATGAGTTTACATAATGTTTTAACATAATTAGGATCGCGTGATGAAGAGAAGAACATTATGGAGTAAGATTAAAAATACATACCTCACTGACTTTCCACGGCTCCAGCTCTGCTTCCTCTTCCCTTGCTTCCCACTTGGAGCCACCTTTCTCTTTCTTATACTTGATTCTTTTCTTTTTACATTGGAGGGGCATTTATGTCATTTCAACTTAATTTTGAAACTGACAAATCATACTTTCACATCTCTCTGTGATATAAATATTTGGAAGATCTTTTTTTTCTTTTAGCATTTTTAAAGTTCTTTGTCAGTGATTTTTCCAAAAAATATAGAAATGAAAATAAAAGTTTCAAATACATTGGTATAAATTGGGGAACAAAATCATGCCTGAAAGCAATTATTTTAATCATCATATTTTATAGTACTTGCAAAATGCAAATTCCACATTTTTCTTTCTTTTTGCTCCGTGGGACTCTCCCACTAGTCACCACCCACTGTCTACGCATCGTCATTAATGGAAGTTTACACGAAGCGGGTGACTTTTAAAAACTTTAATTGCCACTAAATAAGTTTGTCAGGATTAAAGCAAGTCAAAAGTCTTAACTCATTCCCATAGTTTATTTTGGTGTCTTTCCTTTCTTTTTCTTTTCTTTTTTTCCTTTTTTTTTCCTTTTTCTTGTTCCTCTTTTAAAATATTTTACTGAAGATCAATTTTTTCCCTGAGCCAATTTAACTTCCTTCGTTTGTTCGGAGTTCTCTCCATCAATTTTCTCTCCTTCTCGGCCCTTCTCACACCATAACCATACCATATCCATGGCCCTCATAACGCTGTTCTTACTATTTGCAGTTCTATCTGTAAACGAAGTTAGAGCTCAGAAAAATGATTCCAACATCATAACTTTGGGTTCTTCCCTCTCCCCAAAAACGAATTCTTCTTCATGGGTGTCACCTTCTCGTCTTTTTTCCTTTGGCTTTTATCCACATGATAATGGCTTTGCTGTTGGAATATGGTTGATGGGTGAACCCGAAGGAACAACCGTTTGGACAGCTAACTTCACGAATCTATCTACTTCCTCTGATTCAGTCGAATTAACCAAAGGCGGTCAACTTGTGCTTAGAAACGAGAAACAGATGGAAGTAGTAGCAGTCATTGCCAATGCGTCTGAACCTGCAGATTCAGCTTCTATGCTTGATTCTGGAAATTTTGTGCTTTATAGTAAAAACCATAGTGTCATCTGGCAAAGCTTTGATCACCCAACGGACACCATACTAGGAGGTCAGAATTTATCTAGGGGACAACATTTGATCTCTGCAAATGGACAATTTATTCTCAACATGCAGACTGATGGAAAACTTTTTGCCTACCCTGTGAGCCATGAAAGAGAAAGTGACGCTTACTGGGACCCAGATACTTCTCAGGTGGGTGTCTCACAGCTTACTCTTAATCTTACGGGCTTTCTTTGCCTAGGCCGCCGTTATAGTGGGAATCCCATTAACGTTCTTGCCAAAAGTAGCAACCATCTTGGAAGGAACACAAGCTTAATAATCTATCGTGCAACATTGGATTTGGATGGTATTTTTAGATTTTATGTTCACACATTTCAGAAGAATAATAATACTGGCTTCACTAGCAAAATCATTGTGTGGCAGGCTATTTCTGATCAGTGTCAAGTGAATGGCTTTTGTGGCATGAATAGTTATTGCTCCAACGTCTCTGGTAAAGGTAAATGTAAGTGTTATCCTGGATTTAGGCCAATCAATGGGAACAAAAACAAAAACACATTCTTGGTTTGTGAACAGATCATAAAAAATGACTGTAGTACCAGTGGTCCAGGGATGCTATACACTGTTAGTAACCCATTGAAACATATGCAATGGGGCCTTCATCCTTATTTGGTCATACCATTGGAAATGGAAGCTTGTGGCAAGTCTTGCATGGAAGACTGTGATTGTGGGGCAGTGTTACATGAAGATGGTAGCTGCAAAAAGTATAGACTTCCGCTTATGTTTGGCAGAATTAATCAAAATATATCAACCACAGCCCTCTTCAAGTTGCCTTCAGCAAATATCATTCCTACAAAACCAAAGAAGCCAGAGGTTCTTGTTGATGACAAGAAAAATCTGATTCTGACTCTGGTCATCACTCTTGGTTCAATTTCATTCGTTTGCTTAGGCTTTTTGGTATCTATTTTCATCATTTACATGCATAAAGTCTATTCATACAAAAAGCTCTCTGCCAATGGTGAAAATTTGGAGTTTGCTGAGGATTGTAGTTTACGAACATTTGCCTTTAATGAATTGGTGAATGCAACAGGAAACTTCACAGAAGAGACCGGTAGAGGATCTTTTGGAGTGGTTTACAAGGGGACAATTCATGGAAGCAACAAACGGATTGCTGTGAAGAAACTAAACGACGATGTTGTGGATGAAGGAGAGAGAGAATTTCAAGCGAAATCACAAAGCAATCGCTCGAACTCATCATAGAAATCTGGTTCACTCATTGGTTATTGCATTGATGGTTCCGAAAGCTTCTTGTTTATGAATATATGAGCAATGGGTCTCTAGCAGATTTTTTGTTCAAGCACGAGATGCATCTATCTTGGAAAGAGAGTCAAAATTGCATTGGATGTAGCAAGGGGAGTCTTATATCTACGAAGAATGTGAAGTCCGTATTGTCCACTTTTGCAATATCAAGTCTCGTGACATTCTTTTGGATGAAATGTGGACGGCAAAAATATCAGATTTTGGACTTGCAAGACTATCAATACGAGAACTTTCAAAAACCAAAAGCAACAACGAATCATCAAGTGGCTATGTGGCACCAGAATGCCAGAAAGATGCATCAACATCCGTAAAAGTTGACATCTTCAGCTACGGCGTGGTGTTATTGGAGATAATATGTTGCAGAAGGAATATAGACGTAAAAGTGGCTTCAGAAGAGGAAATAATGCTTTCAAGTTGGGTTTATAATTGCTTTGTGAGAGGAGAATTGAACAAATTGGTAGAATTAGATGAAGATGTGGAATGGAGAACATTGGAGAGAATGGTGAAGGTGGCGTTATGGTGTGTCCAAGAGGACTTGTCTCTACGTCCTTCTATGAAGAATGTGATTTTGATGTTGGAAGAAATTTGAAAGATATTACAATTCCTCCATCTCCAATCCCACTTGCTTGATAATCTTCCAAATTATGGTGCTTTTTGCTGAAGTATCAATCTTAGCTACTGCTACTGCGTGTAATTTATCTTTGTTTACAAACAAAATGCGTGTTAGTTTCTTGATGCATCTACTATATTTATGGTAATGTATAAATTATGCGAAGCCAAATTAACGTGGATCTGTGATTTTGTGAAAATTGTGCTTCTATGGGTAAGGTGATTTTGTTTGCTTGTTTGAGTTAAATATCAAATGTTTTGAATTTGAATGATTTAAAATTAATTACATTGTTTGTATCAAAAAAATTAATTAATTAATTACATTGTACAATACTAATGATTAATTTGAAATGTCCCCTACGAGTAATCTTGAATGCATTCATTAATTAATCTAGTTGGAATAAATTTATGTAAAATACTTAAGTTGTTCATTGCAAAAAAGATGTTTCATTAAAGGTCCGAAGAAAAAAAAAAAGCGTTCTATTATTCCAATTAACAAGCACAAAATCCCCGTGCGATGCACGCAAGTGCAACATGATCTCACAACATGAAAGAACATCCCCACCTCCCACTTATCCAAATTATTAAGAAATTGAATAAAACGCAAAGGAAAATAAAGAACATATTTGGATTTCAAATCAACCAACAAAAAATAGTCACCATCCAAAAACACATTATGAGCCACAACCACATCGGTAGTTATACTCTTGTATGTTTAGCAACTTCTGCCTTAGCTCAAAAGCAAAAACAAAAATAAAAACAAAAAAAAAGAAAAAAGAAAAGAAAAAAAAAAGAAAAGAAGAAAAAACAATTACATCAAAATGCTACCCATCATAGTACAAAGAATTCCTATATGTAACATGAACTGACAACATCTCACATATCTTGCTAAACATTTCTAAAGATCTTATCAATTGTGTACTTCCTTAACACCCCCAACACATTCAAAAACATGGCCTCCCTCAAAAACATTCAAGCATGCACTCCCCTGTGAGTTGTATGGGATGCATTTACTTCATTTCATATTTCATTCCTTGTAGTTCTCTTCACCTTCAACAAACATGTGTTTTGAATGACCATAAATATGCAGCTTCGGGCTTTTAAATCATATTTTTGTATGGCTTCATAAAACAAAGTCATACTCTAGTACTTTGTGACCTAACGTAATTTGATATATCATTGGTTATACAAAAAAAAAAACCTGACTTAATTCATCATTGCCAAGTAGTTGATACACATTATTAGCCTTTAATTGAAAATAATTTCCATCAATGCAAGAGGTGGTGTCATGTGAACTTACATCAATATATTTTATTAGTCAAATAGTCGGTTTTTACATACGATTGTTCAACTAAAATTCCTTTGAATATATCAAGCACAACCCCCTTCCAAAAAAAGCCACTGTTGCATTGTTGTGCGAGAGACATGTACTTATTTTCATATTCCATGTTATATATTCACCTTGATCGGCACTCACACAACAAATTTTTTGAATTAAACTAAATTTGCGGCCTAGGATGGTTAGTAGGATGACGTGGGGAAAGTCTTGTTGATTTTAATTAAATGAATTAAATATTAATAAAAGATAAAATCATTATCATTCCAAAAGAAAAAGGAAAAGGCTAATTGGAAAAGACTAATTAATTAAAGGCTAAAGTTATTAACTTTTGTAGAAATTTTGATAACTTGAAATGGATAATGAAAAGTGACAATACATTAGTTCAACTCTAACTTAAATAAAAAATACTTAAATATGTTCTGTCATTATTTAATTTACTCATCCAAAATAGTCAAGTAGAACATAACTATGACTATGAGAAATTTGACTTGTAAACAAAAGAAAAAAAACAAAAACAAAAAGAAATAAATGACCATAATTACTTCATTACTTTCTTGTTTTTATTGTCCAATTCTAATCATTTGTGAATGCTCAAGTTCCTATATACTTGCCAAAAGCTATATTCCTTGAGTCACTATTTACGCAATCTGACTTTCCACCAAAAGCGAATGCATAAAGGAGGGGAAAAAAAAGATTATGCACTCCGTGATTTTTGATCTTTGAAAGCATTGGACTTGAAGTAACCACGGTATGCAGATCCCAAGCTATATCTTAACAAAAGGACACGAACAGTTTAGGCCCTGTACTACACCCATTGATGCATCAACATTTCTATTTCCAATTGGTTGGAGTAGTTCACTTCTTGTGCCAACTCATCCTCTTTGTTGTTTCGCAAAGTATAAAAGAATGAGACCAAGAATACTGTAGTTAAATTAAATTCAATTATCAATCCCCGACTTCCAACGGTGAATGAAAATTTTCTACTTAAATAAATAAAAAACTTTTTTGCCAAATAAAAAAGGAAAAATACTTCTGCAGAATATATTATTGAAATTCTTGTAACAAAACTGATTTGCAAGGTGTTCCGATATGCACATGATGATTTTACTTATGTAAGTAATAGTTTTATTCTTTTGGCAAAAGAAGTAATAGTTTTATTTCATTTCAATAGACTTGAAAACATCACAACAATAAGTAAATAATGATCAAGTATGATGATTAATGCTTATTGTGGGCGTTTATTAACTCCATTAATTACATTTTCAGCATGATCATATGGAAGCATGAGTCACATGGTCATCAATCAAATAGCTTAAATTAATTTTCGTTGTGGTTATACTTTATTATGAATTGGTCTTCTGTTTAGGAATTTGCATTTTTAAATCCCTTTTTAATATTTGACATTCACTACCAACCCATTATTATAGAAACTACAAATAGATTAAAAGCCTCCCTCCATTTATCCATATATATATATATATATATATATATATATATATCATCCACAAAAGTACGCTATAGTCAATTAGCCAAGAAAAAGTGACAGACGAGAGATACACTAGGAAGGTGACTACAATTTGTAACTTGATGAGACAACTTGAAAATTTTAGTTTACTAATGTGTAAATATAATTTACAAAATCCCATTAATGTATAATAGTTAAATAAAATAAAATGATCCCCATATCTACACCCAAATCCTATAAATTATAGGACAAAGTAGGAAATTGGTATAGCCTCTTCACTACTTGGGTGATAAGAAAACGACCTCCATCCTTTAAATACTTAGAGCCCGTTTGGTTCATTTGAAAATTAGAGGAAAGGAATGGAAAATAAGATTTTCCAACCGGCAAACGCGTTTGGTTCGCCATTTTCTCAAGAAAATGATTTTCGGCGGCGGTAGATTTTCCTTTAAATATGGGAAAATGGCTTCCCACCAAATTGGTGGGAACCGATTTTCCGACAAGATCAAAAAATATTAAAGACAAATTTACCCCACTTCAACCAATGAAAACAGCCCAGAATCGTTTGATGCAAGATTAAAAACCCAGAATTATTCCATGAGACAGATTCGGATAACCAAGAAACTTACCCAGAACCTGACGAGAATCCGATGGCCATGACCCAGAATCCGACAAAGCAGAGCGATGCCCAGAATCCGATAGCTCCGGATGCCGATGCGGCTATCGCCAAGCTTCCTCAAAACGTAGAGCGAGTCGGCAACGATGTGGGTGAAGATGGGATTTAATAAGACGAGAGGAAAGAGATGAAGATTCTAGAGAGGAGGATGGACCTCAAAATTTTGGAGAAAGGAAGCTGTGGTATTGGAGTCGATGGACCTCAAAAAAAAAAAAAAAAAAAAAAAAAAAATGCATGCGTCAAGTGCTAAAAAAAAAAATTTGTAAAACTAATACAAGGAGGATAGCCCTGTTCTAGTGTTATTTTAACAGAGCACCCATATGGAAATTAATTAGAAACTTGCGTTGGTGATTAATGAAAGCAAGGAGGAAAGGAACATTTAAACATCACCTTGGTTTCAAAGACGTTGAGCGGCGGATGAATAAAGCGAGCTCCCACTCCCTCACGTGCTCTCTCCTTCTCGGACCTCGGTTTCAAAGACGCCGAGCGAGAGGATGTAAAAAACAAAAGAAATGCTAGTGTAAAACTAGCATACACTTGAGTGTGAAACCTCACACTCAAGTGTACACTTGAGTGTGAGATTTCACACTCAAGTGCCAAAAAAAAAAAAATGCATGCAACGTGCCCCCCAAAAAAAGCATGCGTATGTGAATACCATGTGTGATATTTTCACTCCATTTGTCCAGTGTGTGAGAACAGTGATTTTGTGTGGTTTATAATAATATTTTCTTTTAGGGGCAAAATGATATTTTGTCTTATTTTCCTATCTTATTTTCTTTCAACCAAACAAAAATTTTCCTATCAACCTATTTTCTTTTCCTATGCGAACCAAACACATTGAGGTAAAATATTTTCCTTTCCATTCCATTCTTTTCATTTCCATTCCTTTTCATTCACACATTTTCTTTGATCCAAACGGGCCCTTACAACAATCCTCTACGAACAAAAAGATAGATATTATAGGACAGTAGCCTCCATAGCCATAATGCTGAGAAAGTACACCAAAATGATAGATATTATAGGTCGTGCTGCATTGGACACAAATGAAGGAATAAACATACCCAAACTCGACCGCAAGTCAACCGACTAAATTAGGAGGCACAAGTGCGAATAAACAAACTCACCCGCATGTAATCCGAGATCCATTTGGAACAAAATCACCGGCATACCAACCTTGTCATCAAATCGTACTCTTCTCCATACCTCTCTCGCTCCATATGCTGCACATAATGAGCCTTATTTAGAAAATTTGATGAGAACAGAAACCCATTCATGGTAGTTCATCACAAATTCCCAATAACATCAATTGATTCAAAAACGTATGTTATCATTTAGGAAACAACAGATATTTACCCATTATATTTCACTAAAAATTTGCAATTATATGTAAATAGAAGTTTCAACTTCCTCCTATGAAGATACAAGATCCTGTTTAGATATGGGAAGCCCCAGCAAATTCATTTACAGAAAAGGAAAATAGTAAGGCTCAAAACACAACAAAGCTCTCAAATCTCTTTGCCTATCCAGTTTGATAGAATCAAGCGGCTAGAATATATGTTGCACAATTTGAGCAACAAACACAATATAGTAAATCAATCATAGCAATTTCGAAGAGTCAATCAAATAAATTCTCATGAAAAGTGGCATATTAATATGGAGGTATAAGTTACCTACAAGTTTAGAAGGGATTAAAAAATAAGAAATGCTAGGACTATAAAAAAAAAGCCAAAAATGAACGCATTAGCATCTTCCACAAAAAACCAAATCAACAAATACGCCCATCACGCGGAGCACCAAACCAAAGTCATAAAGACTACCCTTTCCAAAGCGGCTCCAAATCTTTGGTTTATCTGCTCTTGATTTAGGGTCCTAGATCATTCTCCTGGAATTCTGTGGAGTTTAGTAGTCGATAACAGATAATTTGCAAACAAAATAACTAATATTCTTCTCCTAATCTCTTAAAGCATGAGCTCATTAAGACTTTCAAATATTTCAAGATGGAAGCATATCAACAGGATTAATACAATGTAAGATGTATTGTAAGTTGTAACACAACATTTTTTTCACTTTCGATGTTCCTTAGACTCCCCGTATGGCAGAAGAAGACATGGAGAATGATCTATGCAAAATACTCTCCCCACCAGCGATATCAATAAACATCACCAACAGATGGAGGCATGCAGCAACAAAACTATATTGCAAAATGAACAGAAAATCAAATATAATAGATTACACAAATCTCTACTGAATTTGTTAAATTATATAAACCTCATCTGTTTTCAAAATATATACTTTAGACCAATTTAAAAAAAAATTATTAGGGACTTGGACAGACGACTTGGGCCAAATATGATGCTAGCTCATATCTACAATTGTTGTAGGACTAAGAATCATTAGGATACCAATTCATATTAAAAAACTATTTTGGTTCAACCGTGGTCATTTTAAAGTATTACTCTTTGCTTATCAATAATTGAATTGATCTTGAATTTTGTGAAATTTGGTCCTTTTCCTTTAATCCCCTATACATTTTGCAAACTATGAAAATAAAACCTCATAAATCAAGAAACATCAATCCCAACACATGAGAATTCCATCATTACTACTTAAAACGGGGAGGGGTGAAGCCTGCACTAAAAACTCAAAAGTAGAAAATCACCGCATTGACATACTTGAAAATGAAGTATTGTTGATTTCACAGAGCTGGTGTTTTGCCAGAAATCATAATACCTCCCCCCTTATCTGTAGGTTTGCAATCTTGTAGAGAAATCATAATACCTCCCCCTTTATCGACGGATATATGAATCATTTTGTACTTCGGCCATTATCATCTGTGCCATACTCTATTTCATCTCCATGGTTCTGAGCCATGTGTACTTATCCTGTTAATACCTGGTGCATAAAAGGAAAGAGTAAAAGGTCTTAATGTTCACAGCCAATATATTCATCCTTAGTTGGAGTTTATACTTATGGTTACAGAGTAAATATTGATTTGAGGATAGCTGAAAGCTATGAATTGAACTCATTCTGACGGGGAATCTTTGAACCTTGATTGCTGTTGTGTATGAAAAAACATCAGTTTCAATCCATAAATAGTAACTTCCTATTCCAATTGGGGGATAATTGACGGGAGGGAGTAATAATAAAGCATAGGGTAATAGAATTGCTCTTATTTTTTCCTTCTTGCAACTAAGAGAATTGTGTCACATACCATATAATTTTCCAGGTTGCAAATAAACCCGTTAGTATTTTTATTTATTTGCCCAGAAAAGCTTAAGGAAAAGGAAGTAATAGAGTTTCAATAATTAAAAACAAAAACATATACCTCAAAAGCAGCCCCTTGCCCATCCAAATCCTGACCCCTCAAAATCCTGTTTTTTTTTAGTTGTCAAATTTTTAAATACTCTTGACTGATTAAATCTTTATCATTTGCAGCATTTAATTTTTTTATCATACCTAAAGTTCATCGACTGCTCTAATTACATATTAAGAAAGAAGCAAACAAACACAAACCTAAAGTTCATGATTTGAATAACAATTGCCAACCCAAAAGAAAGTTGAACCTATAACAATTATTCTAAGAGTATTTAAAATCCTGAAAGTAAAGAAAGTCATAATGATAGACATGCGTTTTAATTTAAGGTGGTACAGTGTATATATATACACTCACAGAGATGTGAACTCCATGGGAGGCACAAAATTGTTGGAGTTGGGGTTGCTGCCACTGAGGGTGGCATTGTATTTGATTAACTATAGGACAATGCATGCATATTGTCAAGTAAATCTAAATGAATTCAAGGAAGAATGCTTCATGCCTGCTGGTCAGGCCTACGTCACTCAAGGCAAATGAGCTATCATCCATACTGAAAGCCTGTCGGGGGTATGACTTCACCTATTCATCACATATACAAAAGATGATTGTTTGGTTATTTATGCATCTCAAACACAAGCACCTATATGAAATATAATGGACAAATAAATATAATTTCTTCCACATATTCAAATACCCGTTTAATCCAACTATATCACATATAGAAGTAAAAAGAATTGACTTTAAATGCCATTTATACACCTTTTCAGTCATCTTTCCAACAAAGCATGATAATTGTCACTGGAATGACTTTATGATTTGTTTATTAGAAAGGATTAGACCTGGGTAAATTTCTTTATGCATTTGCCTTCTAATATTATGCAAAAAGCCTTCTAAAGATTCATAAGATTTGGATGTGACAAAGAAAATGTGAGGTGGCAAACCTTCTACTACCACAAAACATAACATATAATTTATGCAGGCATTAAATCACAGCAAGAAAACATTTAAAAATAAAAGACAATACGGCAGAGTTAGATAGGTGTTCACATTGACTGATAGGCCCAGAATCCTTGGTGTTTACACTAACATAAAAAAGATCTTTGAAATGCTTTATGACAACCTGCAAAATTTTCAACTCATTCATCAAAATTCATTCCAATTTTAACATACTGCAATGTCATCAAATAATCAATCATAGGACATAGATGTTGTAACCGAAAGAATCAATCAAAGAAAGACAATGTAAAGAATCAATCAAAAGCATTCCAAGTAAGAATCAATCAAAGTACATTTTCCTGCAAATAAATGTACGAGTTCGTAAAACCATTCCAAATTGACCCTGGAGATTTTTTTATGTGGCCTATTTTGCCCACTAGCATCGAAGTAAGCATACCTTCTTTCTCTCCATCCCTTTCTCACTCTTGCAGACCAACTTGCAGCACTACAAATATCCAATATAAACAGGAAATAAATTATACTAATAATAATAAGTAGATAGTTCCTATGGAGCAATGATAACAAAGATATAATGTTGTATATGTCAGTGCAAACAGAAGGAATTGCCTTTTCTATGTTCCAACCAAAATAGGGCATTAATTAAATAATGCAAAATTTATTAAAGCTACATATGGCTAGGAAACTAACCTCACAGCAATTATAGATATATCACCCTGCGCTACTAAGAAGCCTAAACTTGCCTAACAAAAGCCAGTAAAACCCAACAAAACCATAATCTACAAAACCATCCATGAATAATCAAAGCGATAGCAGTAGATGAAGAATAAAACCATCCAGCATGACAAATGAGCCATAATCAGTTTTCTTAAAAGTTAAAACAAACAAACAGAAAAGGATTCTTATCTAGGAATAATAAGGATAATAATGATCTTATATTCTGAAAGAGTGGATCATCTTCTCCAAGTTCACTGGTGCTCACGACAAAACTTGCTCTGTAAGTCTTTGCCACCTTCTCCATCTTCATGAACGACAAGATTATTATTATTATTTTGGTCTAGATCAGAATTAGTTCAACCAACAAAAAGACTGCGGATTCCAATTAATGTGTGAATAGAGGAAAAGATAAGGAGATAAAATCTCAATATCTGGTTCATGCATTTCAACATATAGGTGGGACGCAATTATTGCATATCCATAAATAACAACACTCTTCAGCTTTCAGATCAGTTAATTTTACAGGGTATGGCAGGAAAATGTGGTAATAAAAGCAAATGTTCTTCGAAAAGCCTATATTATATACAATTCAAAAACTTGCTGCAAATGAAAATCAGCTTCAAAATGCTATATCTGGATTAGCAGAGAACTGGTATCAAGTACAAAACAGTCAACTAAGTTCAGCTGAAGAAAGAGAAACTGACCCAATTCCAAGATCAAAAGAAAAATGAGAAGGGGGTAAAATCACCTGCTTCAGAAGATCTAATTGTTTTTGAAGAGGTCTGAAGCCTCCTTTCACACTGATGAAATGCAAATCAAGAGAGGTAGGTCGGCCATATATGAAGTTCTGAGGATGATCCAAGTTGAGCGCTATGTAGAGAGCAAAGCGGAGAGAAACCTGTGTAATAACAGTACAGACTCAAGATGTCTTCTCCATTTTGGCATAGAAATTCTCAGAGATTCCTTCCCATATTCGTTCAAAACTGGGCTTCACTTTCAACCTCTCTTCCCTCCCGATCTTCGACCTCGCATGGATGGCGTGATATTCGGGTTCGCTCAAATGGAAAAAAAAGACGAAAGCATAAATCTTAGAAGAAGGTTTCAATAATTTGAACCTGTGCCAGAGGAAGAAGGAAAGAGAACGGCCATATTTCTGCAAATTTGAAGGCATAGGTGAGAAAGTGAAATAAAAGGACGACAGAGATGATCAGATGAGGAAAAAAAAAGCAGACCACGAAAGCAAATGCTTGATGGAGTGTGATTTATGGAATCACAATCAGTGGAGTTTTAAATTTCAAAATTGAAATTGCAAGCAAAATAAAGGCACTATCCCGCCCAGATGTTGATGTCAGGCACGGAGCCCCAAAACTTGCAATTTTAGCTGGTACTGTTACGGTGAACAGTGATTCGTGAGAGAGCTACAGTAGTCGGCTTACTAGTTGGCTCAGTTTGATTTTCTTATTAAGTTTATATTGATTGTGATGGATAATTTTTAGGGGAAAATACCAAAAAATACCATTTGAATGTAGAAAATTTTAAAAGATCCGATGAAAAAGGGAAAGGATGGAGGAAACTGGGGAAGAGTTTGGATACTTTTACCAAAATACCCCTCACATAGTATAAACCCTTTCCTCCGGCCATTTTCCTTCTCCACCTCCAAAATCCAAATTTTCTCCACCTACGCAGACTTTTGTTGATCATTTCTCTTCCAAAATCCCTCTCATCTGTTGCGTTGCCGCGCCCGCATTCCTCCGTCCTCTCCACTCACGTCGATCTCCTCCTCCTACTCGCTTTTCTGTTATGATCTTCCCTGACTGGCGCTCCTCCATCGAGAAGCCTCTCATCTCGCGGTGACCTTCACCCTAGCTCTTCACCAACATCGTCGCCAGCCTTCTTCCGATAAAACAATGATGAATAATCCCATGGGTGGGTTGATTCCCAAGATGTAATTTACTTGTTTTTTTGGCTACAAAGGCAAGGGGCATTTTGATAAAAGCATCTAAACTTCAAAAACCCTTATTCCTTACCAGTTAACTCTTTTTCCTTTCCCTCTTTTCATCAAACCTTTGGGTTCCTCCAATTTTAAATGGTAATTTTAGGTCTTTTTTCCTAATTCTTAATTTCCTCATGTCTAAGCTTGCGATTGATAATTGTGTTTATGTCAGTTTAAATGGAGGGCCGGGGGGAGAAAACTTGATGAGGAAAAAACTTTCCAAGATCATAGAATGATTAAATTTCTATGATATTGATTTGAACCAAACACAATTTGTTGACCCAAATGTTGTTGTTTTTTTTTAAAAAAAAAAATGGATTTAAAGTGCATATTTTTGCTCCGAGAAGCAACAAGCTCGCTAGCGCGGTTTACTCTCTCTCTCTCTCTCTCTCTCTCTCTCTCTCTCTCTCTCTCTCTCTCTCTCTCTCTCTCTCTCTCTCTCTCTCTCTCTCTCTCTCTCTCTCTCTCTCTCTCTCTCGGAGAATAGGAAGAATAGAAATGGAAAAATATAGAATATTATTGATAATCAGAAATGAATGACATTTGTTTATATAGGTTTGTATTTGTACAAGAGTATTTACAACAAAGTAATTCTACTAGTTCCTAACTAGCTAATTAGTGACAGAAAAGAGTATTTACAACAAAGTAATTCTACTAGTTCCTAGCTAGCTAATTAGTGACAGAAAATAGTTATACTAACTAATATACACTCTATTACCCTCCTCAAGCTGAAGAATGTATACCAACCATTTCTAGCTTGGTAAGCAGTGCACCAAAAGAAGATGGCGGTAAGACCTTAGTAAAGATGTTGGCCAGCTGATCCTCAGATTTGATAGGCAATAAACGGATTAAGTCTTGTTGAACCTTCTCATGAACAATGTGACAATCAATGTTCAAATGCTTTGTTCGCTCATGGAAAGTCATATTAGCTGCAATGTGTCGAGAAAATTGGTTATCACAGTATATGGAAACATGACGAGAAAGAGGAAGAACAAAATCCCGTAATAAATAAGATAACAATTGTAATTCACATGTGGTAGAAGCCAAGGCACGGTACTCAGCCTAAGAAGAAGAGGTAGACACAGTAGGTTGCTTCTTAGAATGCAAAGTAATTAGAGCTTGATCAAGAAAGCCACAAAAACCAGTAATTGAACGACAAGTATCCAAACATCCAGCCCAATCAGAATCACTAAAAGCACTAAGTTTCACAGTAGAGGTGGCTAGAAAGAAAAGACCACGACCAGGAGCCCCTTTAAGATACCGTAAAAACACGGTGAAGAGCTCTCAAATGTATATCTATTGGTGTTGAATAAACGACTTAATTGTTGGACAAAGAAAAAGATAAATCTAGAAGAGTATTAGTAAGATACAAAAGCCAACCAACTAAAGTATAGTATTGAGAACAATCAACCAAAGGAACACTTGAATCCTTAAAAAGCTTAGGATCATGAGCCATAGGAGTTTTAGCAGGTTTAGAATCCAGAAAACTAGAATTAGATAAGAGATCTAAGGTAAATTTCCCTTAACATAAAGAAATACCTAGGAGAGTTACGAGCAATCTCTAAACCAAGAAAATATTGAACATCACCAAGGTTGTTAATCTTAAAACAATCATCAAGAAATGCTTTAATAGAGTCAATAAATACCCAAATCGCATTACCACCAACAATTATATCATCCACATAGACAAGTAAAATAGTAAAGGAAGAGGTGGTATTCTTGAGAAATAGTGAATGATCGATTGAGGCGTGCATAACCGTTAGAAATAAGGGCCTTGGATAGCTTAAAAAGACATTGACGGCTGCATTTAAGATCCTAAAAAAATATTTCATGGTACCGATTGGTACTAAAAAGATATTTAAAGGTTTTTGTTTGCCACTTTGAAAAATACTTTGTGATCTTGAAAAAATATTTCGAGTGGTACTAACTAATACTAAAAACAAATATTTTTTCAAGATCCTAAAAAATATTTGAGTAATCGACTTGTACTAATAATATATTTCAGGGTACTAACTTCTACTGAAAAAAACTTTTTGATCTTCAAAAATTATTTTAGGATTTTGAAAAAATATTCCAGGGTATTGACTGGTACTAAAAACATACTTCAGGGTACTGACTACTACTGAAAAATACTTCATGATCTTGAAAAAATATTTCAGGATACTGACTGGTACTAAAAAGATACTTCAGGATACTGACCCATACTAAAAAAAATCTTGAAAAATTAAAAAAATCTAAACCATTTTTAGATAATTTTGAAATAAAAATTATTACCTTTAGTCCTCAATATATGACCTAGTCAACTTTTTGGGAGATTAAGGAAACTAACTGGAGGTAATAATATTTATTTCAAAATTATCTAAAAATTGTTCAATTTCTTTAATTTTCTTAACTTTAAAAGATATGATTATCTGGCACACTATGAGATGTTAGATTGATGTGATGGCTAGAAATTAAAGCTACTGAGGGACATTAAGAATTTTGCTTTTAAAGAAATCCGGTTCCAACTTTGTGCTTCTGCCAACTGTTTGACGGAACCAGATTCCCTCAAAAGCAAATTTCTCAGCGTCCCCTAGTAGCCTTAATTTCCAGCCGTCAGATCAATCTAACATCCCATAATGTGCCACATAATCATACTTTTTAATTTAAAAATCTTTTTAGTACCGTGAAGAATTTTTCAATACTCAGAAGTACCTTTTTAGTACCAGTCATTACCGTGAAATATTTTTTTTTTAAGATTCTAAACAAATATTTTAGGGCATCGAATGGTACTAAAAAGATATTTCAGGGTAGTGATTTGCTTTTTTAGTACCAATCAAGATCCTAAAGTATGTTTTTAGTACCAATCAACCTATAATATTTTTTCAAGATCATAAAATAATTTTTCAAGACCAATAAGTATTTTTTCGAGTTAATTGGTACCCTGAAGTATCTTTTAGTACCGGTCGGTATCTTAAAATATTTTCTCAAGATCCTAAAAAATATTTTAGGGTCTGATTGGTACTTAAAATATACCCCATGGTACTAACGCTCAAGCATTGAAAAATACTTTCGATCTTGAAAAAATATTCTAAAGTACTTGATTGGTACTAAAAACATACTTTAGAATATTGACTGCTATTGAAAAATACTTTATGATCATGAAAATTATTCTAGGATCTTCAAAAAAATATTCTGGGTGGTAACTGATACTAAAAAAATACTGATCAGTACTAGAAAAAAAATCTTGAGAACTTAAAAAATCGAACCATTTTTAGATAATTTAGAAATTAATATTACTACCTTGAGTCCTAAATATATGACCTAATTGACTTTTTTTTTTTAGAGATTAAGGAAGTTAACTGGAGGTAATAATATTTATTTCAAAATTATCTAAAAATGGTTGAAATTTTTAAATTTTTTAAAATTTAAAAAGCATGAATGTGTGGCACACTATGAGATGTTAAATTGATCTAATGACTGGAAATTACGGCTATTGAGGGACACTGATAATTTTGCTTATGAGGAAATCTAATTCCCAAGTTAGAGAAAATCGAAAAGGATGAAAAGACTTTATCAATTAAGACACGCCTTCACCTTCACTTCTCACCTTCTTTTCATTTTCTCTCTTCATCTTTTTACTCGTCTTCCTCTTTATGGGTTCATCTGGTTGAAGAAAAACAAACAGCAAAGGTACAAGGCTATGGATGAAGAAGGAAAAATAAAAGGAGTGAGCTAGAGAAAGATGGTGGTGGCATAAATTAAAGGACGATTTATATGAGTAATATTTACTTTTTTAACTTTATATTTTGTGCCATTAATCTTCTTCTGGATGAGTTTTTTAGTGTTTTGCTCCTCAAATATGAAATTTGATCAACTCAGTCTTAAAACCGCGAGTTTGACCAAGTTACATTCGAATTTGACCGACTTACCTTATAAAATGAGTTTACAAGTGAGTTGACTCAATTTTCATATCTGAAAAGGTAAATTCGATAAACTCGACTAGTTGACTCATGAGTTTAACATCAGTGAGTAAAACAACATATGAAGCTTTAAATGAATAGACTAAATACCATGTAATTCTATACATAAAATGATGAACTAAGGAACTAAATAATCGAATGATATGGACAAAAAGTATAAAATCAGAGCAATTAATGTGAAGAAGACAAGCGAAAGAGAGAAAATAATCCTATGAATAATGCTTTTATTGAAAGGATAACAAGTTGAGATACAATGAGATCTGAACCTATGTATGCCAGAAAAGAAAATAACAAAGCCAAAAAATGGGTAACACTAACCCACTATGCTGAGATCTCACATAAATTGCTACTCGTACTTAACTGCCGAGAAAATAAATGAGGACTAACTGTCTCTTAAAAAAATAACCTAAATTAAAAAATCAAATAGAGAGAAATACGGATTAGTTTGAAACCCACTCTTCGACATGTTAGATAATATAGTACGACTTGTTGATTTTGTACCTCATTCATGAATTTCCTAAAAGAAAAGCTTGCATCCCAAAGAGCTATATATAGGTCCAATCCAAATATGGTCCAAAAGTTATCCAAAAAAAAAAAAATTGGTCAAAAAGAGTGTGACCCATTTAGTAAATTCAAGATTATGGGCTGGACTTTTAAATTTTTTATTTACTTTTAAATTCAAGATTATGACTAACTGTCTCTTAAAAAATAAACATAAATTAAATCTAAATCTATCAAACCACCCCTCGTTTTTTGGTTCAATTGGTAAAGGAGTCAGACACTCTCACCAAAGGGAGGGGGTTCGATCCTAGAATTGGTTAAGGCGTTAGGGGAGACATCCTAATTTCTAGGTACTTAGGTTAACTCCTAAGAGTGATAGACGGCATTTCGCTGTAACACCCCAATTGCTCGGCCACGAGCAGTGGCATCTTCACCTAATATGTAAAGATGTAATATTTAATGAAAACTGAAACCACTAGCTAGTTTTGGTTCTTGCAAAGAAAGCCCTTCTTTAAAAAGAAATTTCAAAATAATAAATAAATTCAGTTGGGCTTTTCTGAACCATTTAAAAGTTTTGAAAACATTCTATCATGGTTCAAACTTATCATTAAAATTGCATCATACTTAGAACCTTGTCAAAATTCATCAGATTTTTTCCTTATTTCTCCAATTAGTCTAATGCTCTACTAATCGTTCGCCATAACTTGGGCTTGTTACATACATGCCCGCACTCGCAAAGAATCATTAGCAAGATATATATATCTTGCTACTTCTACGTAATCATGTGTATCTAATTAAATATATACATCCCAATAGCCACATATGGCTTCCTCAAAACAATAGCTAAGTTATAAGGAAATAAAATTATTCATATACAAAAGTGAAACTATATGTTTCAATCTGCATCATCAACTCCACCTTCTTCTCAAGACCAATCAATATCTACGCCCCGCCTCCTCCTCTTTGCCTACTAGTCTGTCCATTTCCTGGATTTATGGAAGGCTCTGAGATTCAAATAAATGAATCCCGTAGTAGCAGGTTAATCTCAAATTCTAAAGATATGCAATACATGCAAATTCACCAAACAAAGTAGTCCACACAAAGATATAAAGCATTCAAATTCAAGTTCAAGTTCAAATTCAAACAACAAGTATTACATACCAAGTATAATGCAGCTTGTAATACAAGTGTTGATTCAAATACTTTCAAATACCTTGGCGCAAGGAAATTTCGTTTTGGCAATTCAATACCAAAAATAATGAATGCACTAGGCCCCGCTAGCCACCGGGAAGTTGGCCCCATGGTCGGCCCTTCCGCTCAATCGAGCCACGAGTGGTCTTGGCCTCATACAAAGGACATACAATATGGTATACAAAAACATATACTGCTATGCAAAGAATGTGAGATTATAGTTACTAAATTGGTCTTACCGACAAAACCCCTTCCACCAGATTCTTAACACTACGCTTGTCCTTCAGCACGGGCGATTCTCGTGTCCTATAATTAACATTTATATAGTGATGGGTCATTAACCAATCCAAACATAATTATAAATTCAACTCCTCTAGACCCATCCCAAAAGTACTTGTCTTTTAATATCCTTATGACTAGGGATGTATACTTATTGAGACTTATTTAATTAGGTACTATTCACTATGGATAATTATCATCTCAGCCATTTAACCTTTCATTTTAACCAAAGAAACCTTTGCTTTAAAGGTTTAACACAATTAACAACTTATGTGACTTTTTAAAGAGTTATCAAAATTCAGGCTTCTTTTCTGAGAATTTGGAAAATTCATAACTCAACCAATATTACTCCAAATGGAGTGATTCCAATTTTCTACATAAGCCTTGATAAGTCTATTTTCATAAATTAAAGTCACCAAGTTGATTCATGGCTGAGAAAAATTCCCATAATTCAAAAACATAAACCATGTTCAGAAATTCTTCAGATTTTTTGACCAATCTTGGAGAAACCATAACTCCTTCAATACTTATCGGATTTTGACGAATTACCTATCGAATTAAACCTCTATGTGTCTACTATTTAACTGGAAAATTTCACATTTTAATGATTTTGTTTAATCAGACCGAAGTCCAACGCCATTTTGTTGTTCCTGAAGCTTACCAGAAGTTTTCCAGATTTTTGGCTCATATTCTGAAAATCATAACTGGAGTTGTAGACCTCCGTTTTAGGTGAACCAAATCTTATTTTAAACCTTAAGAAGTGTACTATATCACGTAAAAATTTCAGATCAAAACTCAACCTATAACTTTTGAAAACACCAGGCATAAGAAGCTCTGTTTTCCCAAAAAAATGACAGCTTATCCTTTCCAGTTTCCACGTTTTGGATTTCATTTGAGCTTCCCTAAACCTTTTCACATTAAGACTTAGTACACATATATCAGATAGACATGCACAGTCCTTAACCACGTTTTCAGAGTCAAATAAGATCAAAGCTCGGTTTAAAATCGACATGCAAATACACTAGAAGATAGAACCTTGATGGCAGCAACTTCCACCATAAACTCTTCACTTCCAGCAACTCCATGACTCCAAGAACACCAATAATCAGCTGAAATAAAGTGAGGAATAAGGTTAGGAAGCTCACCTTAGACCAGAAACTGATCTGCATGTAACGATCAGTCACTCTTCCTTGATTTCCCGATGATCTTCTTCCCTTTCGTCTCAGTCTCACACTCTCAGACTCTCTCAGATGCTCCCTCTCTCTTTCACAGATCTCAGACTCGTCTCAGCCTTCCAACTCATTCTCGGTGCTATGCTGAAATGAGGAGCAAAATGAGGGAATAAGACGGACTGGTAGTGTGGGTTGTGGGTGCGTTTCTGCTGAACCGAGAGCATGGAGAATAGAAGAATGAGAGGTAGAGGAGTATGCGCGAATAGTATTTGGTGAAATAAGAAATGTGTTGGACGGATGATTTAATTGGAATAGATGGATAAATGAGTGGCCATGTGTTTAGAAATAGGATGTGTGTGTGCACGTGGCACTTATGCAAAAAGGTGAAAGAAAGATGTGGGTGCTCTTGGTTGGTTCAGCTGTGTGTGTGTATACGTGTGGCTTGGGAGAGGAGAGAGGATGTGGTGTCTTACTTGCAAATAATACCCCTTTTGGTTCCTACTAGGCTCTTGTTTGCAATTTGGTCCCTTACTAATTTAATTGCAAACACCAATTAAGTAATCAAAATTAATCCTCAATTTCATTTAAGGATTTCTTTTCCTCAATTAATTTATTTAGGCTATAAAATATTACCTCCAAAATATTTAGGCCTAAATTTATTTCTAACTATTTTTCCTTAATTTTTTAGGAAATCATGCCTTTAAATTCCAATGTAAAATAACTAAGGCAAATTCCCACAATTCATCTCATCTTATTTTTAATTTCCTAAATCCAAAATTTAGGATGTTACAAACACTCCTCTCTCTTTTTTTTTTTTTTTTTTTTTCAGAAGCTATTATGTATCAAACCTAGGTTTTACAAAAGTTTGCCAAACACCCATTTTTCTACAAAAATCATTTTTACTTCAGTAAATCCAAAAGTTATTTACCTCGTAAATAGTGAAAATCATTTTTCAGTACCAGTTAGTACTCTAAAATATTTCATGATCTTAAAAATTTATTTTAGGATATTGAAAAAATATTTCAGGGTAACGGCGGGTCTTGAAAAAATATTTCGGGTACTAACTTAGTACTAAAAAGATACTTAATAGTGACTGGTACTGAAAAGATACTTCTCTTGGTCTTAAAAATTTATTTTAGGATATTGAAAAAATATTTCAAGGTAACCACGGATCTTGAAAAAATATTTTAGGGTACCGATCGACGGATACTAAAAAGATACTTAATACTTGAATGATCTTGAAAAGATACTTCTCTTGGTCTTAAAAATTTATTTTAGGATATTGAAAAAATATTTCGTGGTAACAACGGATCTTTAAAAAATATTTTAAAATCGAAGGGTACTAAAAAGATATTTAATACTTATTGGTACTGAAAAGATACTTCTCTTGGTCTTAAAAATTTATTTTAGGATCTTGAAAAAATATTTAAGTGTAACCACAAATCTTAAAAAATATTTCAGGGTATTAACGGGTACTAAAAAGATATTTAGAGATACTGAAAAAATATTTCCTGATCTTGAAAAAAGAATTTAGGATATTGAAAAAATATTTTAGGGTAATGACTAATCTTGAAAAAATATTTTAGTGAATAGAAAGATACTAAAAAATATCTTAAGGATATTGACTAATACTGAAAAAATAATGATGATGGCATAGAAGAGAGAAAAAGCAGAAAAAAGTTGCTTTTCACAAAACCTAGGTTTTGGCCTCATGCTTTTTTTGGAAAAAAATAAAAAAAATTAGAGGTATTTGGTAAAGTTATGACAAAACCTAGGTTTTGATGCCTGGTAATGGTGTTTGACAAACTTTTACCAAAAACTAGGTTTTGGGAGAATAGCTTCGGACAATTTTGGAGTATTTGGCAAACTTTTGTCAAAACTTAGGTTTTTAAGTTATCCAAACACTATTTTTAAAATTCAAAAACTATTTTCTAAAAATTATTTTTACCTCGTAAATTGTAAAAATTATTCTCTAAAAGCCATTTTTACCTCGTAAATTGTGAAAATCATTTTCCAAAAGCTACTCTCAAACAGTAATCTCTCAAAACATGACAAACCAATGTTTAAATCCTCATTAAAAGAGATACTCATATTTAATACTCGGTCAATAGTGCCTCGAGCACACGAATGTATCTAGTAGAAAACTATGCCTTGCAAAAAAAAGAAAAAAAAAAAAAAAAAAGTTAGATTTGCAAATGCTAATCTAAACAGGCCTAAAATTATAATTTTTAAACTGATACTTAAAAGTGGGATAGATAAAAGTATATACCACTTATGCCATTTTAGTTGTGTTATTTTAATACTTATGATATACTTCATTTGAGAAAACCAATTGAATATATTAAAAATATACTCGTATAATGTATTTTTTTTTATTAAAAGAAATGTTTACCTAAGTTATGATAACATAGTGTTGATTGATATGAAAGTTAAAATCATAGTGTGATAAGGCGACTATGATGGCAGGATATATTTGCCAAAATATTTGTTCAACATAAGAATTATATTATGGACTATGGTTGAGCATACAAAGGAAAAAAAAATAGTCTTAATGGTAAATTGTACTGCTCAAGATTTTAAATTAGAAATTTTAACCTCTAAATCTTCCGGAGTACAATTTAATAGACAGAGCAATCGGTGGGTTAGGCAACCCAAGACCAAACCCATAGCCCGCCCACTTAATTTTAAATGGGTATGGGTTAGCCCATACCCGTACCTCAACCCATTTAAACCCGTGTAAATGGGCTAGCATATAAATGGGCGAGTTAACCGGGTTTTGGGTAACCCATTTACATTTGGCTTTTTTTTTTTTTCGAAAAAAAACATACATAAGCATTAAGCATTATCTTTAGATTCACTTGAAAGAATCTAGTATTCGACCCAATACTGAAAGCTAATTTTGAAGATACCGTAGATACTAGTATACTGATAAGTGTATATTTTGTGATTAAATAGGTGTATATTTTATGAGAATTAATTGGAATTATTGATATTATATACCTATTTAATTATCTTTTATTGACTTTTCCATCATTGAATCAAACTTAGGATCAAAGAATAAATCGACATAAAATCTACTCATATCCTATTTTTATTGTGCGGGAGATATTTGCTGATTTGGAAAGAAGTAGAAAAAGCAATTAAGAGGATATGCAATCAATCAAACTCGGTGGTCCCACGCAAAGAAAAATAGAAACAAAATCAATTGCGTGATCGATGGAGTAAATTACAAGATATGAGATATCTACGTAATAAGAAAAGGAGAATCAGTGACCCAAGGCCTAAATTATAAATAGGGAGGCAGAGACAAGAAAGAGGAAGAGATCGGGGGAGACGCAGAACGAGAAGGAACGAAGAAGCAGAGGAGCAGAGGCTGAGCGTTTCAGTTCTCTTCATCATCTCCACGGAAAGACGAAAGGACTGTGGAGGCGACGGAGAAATTTTCTTTCTCTCTCTCTTTATTCTTTGAACTCCGAGTTTCATTTTTGTTATGGATTTGAATAAAGCCATGTGTGGCTAGTTGGTTTTGCAATCTAGAGAACCTATGAACTTGTTTGGATTTTAGAGATTATTCCCACAGATTGGTTTTGCTTAATTTTATTCCAGTTTATTTAATCCTGTGTTTATTGCTATTGCTTAGTGAGTGGCCACCATTGAGCATGTTATGGGGATTTAGGGTTGGACTTGAAAGAGGGAATCCTAAATTGACCTTGGGAATAAATAATGTGGAATTAGGTTTAAATTTAACGTGAAGTTAGGTTTTAATCTAATTTGCGTCTAGGATAGACATATACCTAGAAGCTCCGCATAGTCAAATTAGAGTGAGCCCGATTTGAATTGCACCTTAATTAATTTGTGAGACATTGCATAATTATTTGAGGTAGGCCTATAAGTGGACCGACAGGCACTTATAAACATTAATACTCTAGATTAGCTGATTAAGTTAAGTCAAAGTTAATTTGGTGGGAATAAAATCTAAGAATCAAATAAGGGATTAGTGACTCTAGGTTGCTCGTTCATTAGTGTGTGGTTAGTTTGTTTTAATTTTAGTTTTAATTTCTTTTCTCTAAATTAAATTAAATTTGGTTTTCTCAACTTAAACGAAATTGTGAAATTAATGCTCAACCGAAGTTGTGATACTAAGTCCTCGTGGGAACGATACTTTTCTTATCACTTTATTACTTGATACGACCGTATACTTGCGGAGTTTATAGGCTTAAAGTTTTGCCCTATCATATACCCAACAAATCTCGTGCCAACAGATTTAAAACTTAATACTTGGAAGCATTTACTCTCCACCATGCTAAAACATCAAATTTTGGATCACGAAAGCCAACTAATTCAGTTTGAAGATATTCATCCACTTCTAAAATCTTCTCTACATTACATGTAGAGTCAATAGCAACTCACAAGTTCGAATAAACAAAGCCATAGAGAGAGAAAGTGAGCGGGATTGAGAGTTGATAGCCATTATGGTTATGGATTAAAAATGGCTGAATACTCGAATAGGAAGGGATTCAGGGAATGCTTTACACTGAATGCGGAATGGGATGGGTAGTTAATAAAAAAATTACACTAAATAGGCGGGTATGGGTAGCCTATAGGTGTGCTCATAGCCCGCCCATTTAAATCTTAAATGGGCGGGTTCTAACCCAACCCGTTATAAAGTCTTTTTGGACAGGCTCAATATGACCCAATTGCACTGGATTTTGGGCGCGCTCATGGGTTGTGGGTTTCATGCTCAACCCTATAATTTAAAATTAATTCGGGGAAAATATTTCCTATTCGGAATTTCGGTATAGGTTTTCTTTATGGACAATCGTAATTGAGTGACTTCCAACTTGTCAACGCTTTGTGGGAAGACTTGGAAGACTTTGAAGTTAATTATGGCCAAGCATTGAATCTATACATTTTGTTTATTGGCGATCCTCCGGTTCCGAGATTGCTTTGTGTTGTGTCTATGGCTACCACCGCATCAAACATCTACTTTCTTCTATTGGTATCTTTTCTATGCGAAAGATTTGAAACAAGATACGCAAAGCGTGATTATAGAGCTTGGTGCTTCCCTATCTCCAATTGCTCATTCCATCTCATGGCATTCACCTTCAGTCAATTTTCATTCGGCTTTTATCATGAAGGAAATGGGTTCAAAGTTGGAATTTGGCTATTTGATGGGATCAATGAGACAATCGTGTGGACTGCATATCGTGATGATCCTCCTGTATCCTCAAATGCAAAGCTTGCTCTAACCATGAGGGGTGAGCTTCTTCCGCAAACAGTCCGGGGAAAACAAGCTTATTGCTCATAGTAACAATAATGGAATTGTTTCCTCCGCTTCGATGCTTGATTCGGGAAACTTTGTTCGCACGACAACAATTCCAACATCATTTGGCGAGTTTCGATTACCCGATCGATACCATGTTAGGGGGTCAACTTCTACCTCTCGGGAGTCAATTGTTGTCAAGTTCATCGACACCAACCATTCTTCCGGGAAGGTTTCAGCTCTCCATTCGGGATGACGGAAACCTTGCTTTATGTTCACGATATTCCGGTGACACAAGTTGGGATGCCTACTGGGCCTCTCAAACTACGTATGATGACACTATCTCTAAATATCAGTTTTTCCTCGACAACACAGGTCCTATTCCTCTTTGTATCGTAAATATTAGTTCCTACAACAGAAACAAGATCTGGCCAACTTCTGACTATGAATATGAGGATTTTGATAATTTCCCACCTGCCAACTTCAGCATAGGCAAAATCATTTACCGCCTAACTCTCCATTCTAATGGTGTTTTGAAGCTTTATGGTCATTTTGACAATGACAGAGGGAAGCATCAAGTCCAAATGTTAGGGGTGCCATCAATTTTGGACGATCTTTGTAATGTGAAGAGTTTCTGTGGGTTCAACAGCTATTGCACCACCAACGATGACCAACCTTACTGCAATTGTGTTCCAGGAACTGAGTTTATAGATCCGAGTCAAAAAAATCTTGGATGCGAAAGGAGCTTCTCAGAAGCTGAATGTAAAGGTGGGGAAGATAATGTAGGTTTATATTCCATGTCCGCCATGAGTAGGATGGCTTGGGGTGATTCTCCTTACATTGAGGAAGAAATTGAGGAGGAGCAATGCCCATCTTCATGTTTGAAAGATTGTTATTGTGCGGCTGCACTGTATGAAGAAGGACGATGCAAGAAACAAAAGTTTCCATTGCGATATGTCAAAAGACAAACACGATATCTTTCATCCCCCACCATCGTCTACAACAGACGGCCTTCACCGCCTATACCACAATATACTTCAAGGTGGGAAATCAAAGCCTCAAACGCAACTATAAACCTTCCGTCCCTAAACCCATCAAGACTACCAGTAAGAAAGCAATTACGGTGATCACTCTCTCTGTCTTTGGCTTTGCTATTCTTTTGTGTTCAGCTGTTGCAATCTTTATCCGATTTGTATACAAGATTGGAGTTATAAGTTACAAGAGGTTGTTGGAGATTGGAGATTTAGGCTTGAGCGAAGGGATTACCCCGAGGGTATTTTTATACAACGAATGAAGAAAGCAACAAATGGTTTCAAACATGAGGTGGGTAAGGGTTCGTTCGGATCAGTTTGAGAGGAACTTTACCCAAAGGAAGAAAATTGATTGCCGTAAAAAGGCTACAGCATTAATTGAAGAAGGAGAGAGAGAGTTTCAATCAAATGCAAGCCATTGGGAAAACTCACCACGAAACTTAGTTCGCTTGCTCGGGTATTGTCTTTGAGGGATCTAAAAGGCTTCGGTTTATGAGTACATGAGCAATGGCTCCCTTGATAAGCTTATCTTTGGTGACAAGTACTATGCGTCCAGATTGGGATCAAAGAAGAAGAATAGCACTTGAAATTGCAAAAGGTTTGTTGTATCTCGCATGAAGAATGTGGGGCTCCCATTATTCATGTGACATAAAGCCTCAAAACATATTGATGGATGAGTTTTGGACAAAGCAAAAATATCGACTTTGGGTTAGCAAAACTTCTAATGCCAGATCAAACCAGAACCTTTACTCGGGTTAGAGGGACAAGAGGTTATTTGGCTCGAATGGAACAAAACACTCCAATAACATGTGAAAGCAGATGTTTATAGCTACGGTGTTATGCTTTTGGAGATTGTATTTTGCAGAAGAAGCTTAGTGGTCAAACATGTCGAATCCAGAGCAAATTGTTTTGTCTAATTGGGTGTACAAGTGTTTTGTGCGACGAGAGCTAAACAAACTTGTTGTTGGGGAAGATGTGGAGAATACTTTGGTGGAAAATATGGTGAAAGTGGGACTTTGGTGTATTCAAGATGAACCTTTTCTTCGGCCATCAATTAAGAGTGTTGTGTTGATGCTTGAAGGAGTTTCTGAGGTGGCTATTCCTCCTTGTCCATCTCGTGATTCTCTGTGACATTTCTTTCGTGTTGTTTTGGCTTGCTTTGTTTTATTATTGTGTTTGTGTTGTAATATGATTTTCTAAGGTTTGCTTGTAGCGCAAATAAAAGAAGCACTTAGCTTGACATCAGTTGTATGTTTTGATTTCCTTAGTCCATAATGGTATGGTTCTGTAACGCATAATAGACCATGTATACATATAGTTGTTGATATTGTTATATTTCTGGTTATATTTTGGAAAAACATTTTTATATTATATAGTTGTTACTTTTTTGTTTAAAAATTTAGACATGGCTTTAATAACGCTATTGATATTTACCTTGAAAAACGAAATATAATCCACTTCAATCTCTGTTCTCATTTGGTTCTAGTGCATAAAATACCATTTACACTTGTTAAAAAGCCCTTTAACACTGGTTCTTCAACCAATGTAAAAATTCCAAAACGATTTTCCATCCGGTTAAAGTCACAATCTGTGCGGTTATAACGCCACAATTTGTGCATTGATTTTCTTCCATCCTTTTTTTCCTTTTATGATTTTCTTTAAACTTCACATGAGACTCCTTTCTCTTTCGCATGACCCATGTCATTTTTTTCTTCCATCCTTTTTTCCTTTTATGATTTTCTTCTTTGCTTCTTCCTTTCTTTTATCATTTTAATTTCCTGAAAAATAAAGGAAGATATGAGTAGATTTTGTAGCACATAAAATTTTTATTTAAATAATTAAATTTAAGAAGAAAAGTATACGATATAAATTAAATAGGTATAAAATATTTATAAATTTAATTCATTATATCCCAAACTAGATATTCCTATTTCATTATAAAATATGAACTTATCATTAACATTAGTTTTATAAAAACAAATATGATTTATTTATATTTTTTATTTAATATTTTAATAACATTTTTATATAAAATATTTAATTTTAATCATTTAAATTTGATTTCATTTGCTAAGATGAGAAGCAAATATGTACTGGAGGGAGAAAATTAAACTAATAATATGGAGAAAAGTTATCCAGCTCACAACTTTAACACGTTGCAAGGAAGAAAGATGCATCAGCACCTATAAAAGTTGACATCTACGTCTCCATGGCATTACTTAAAAAATGAGTTAAAATTTAACTAAGGGTATTATTGTCATAGTAAATCTATCCTCCTACTCTGTAACAAATATATGTTGTTGGTTTTTCTAAAATATCATATTTTATCATGACTATTCGTAATAGGATCTTCTTAATGTGTACAATCAATAGAGATACTTTGAAAAAATTATAAATTTAGGAGACATGGTAGATTGGGGTCTAAGACTAAATTTAATCTCCAACGAAGCTCTTATGTTAAGGATAAGAGGTAGTATTATTTATTGTAATTAGCCAGATTGAAGAGGTAACTACTCCAAATAAACCATTACAAAAATACTTGAAGTAACAAAATTTTGTAGTGGTTATTAAAACCGCTACACATGTCATTTGTAGCGGTTCTAACTGCTACAATTGTGCCTTTTTAATTGCCACAAAACGTTTCTTTTAGTGCTACCCCTGTGTGTCCTTAATGTGTCATTATTCTAAACTCGCACCCTTATTTTTCAGTTATCTCTCTCTTTATTTGGATGCTTGTTTCCATTAAACTTGCTTTTTTATATTAGATTCCTTAACTTTCTATCTGTTGGTTCAAGGAAATATCATGAAGGATATCTTTCTTTTTCCTCTCCTCCTTGAACCTCATAGGTATTCTTCCTCCTTTCATACTAATTCTGACCCTTAATATTGTAGGAAACTGATCAGAAACGCGGAAGCGTATCGTACCACGCGATGTAGGAAAAGATGAAACCTTTCATCGTTTTGCTTACCCGGATATTGAAGAGCTATCTGAAAGATTCTCCACGAGCAAACCTTGTCTACGAACGGTCCTTGTATACGAACAGTCCTCGTGCGATCTATGATTGATCTTCCGGACTATCTCTCGAGGGGGATGAGATGGTTGTGTGGGCAACCGTTCGGATGATGAACGTCGCCTCTAGGGTTTTTGTTTCTGATGAGAGCCTCCTTACTATTTTTGCGGCCGTATCTTTTCAAGCGACCGAAAGTTAGTTTATATGCTACTACACCCAAGGCCTAACCCTAATCCACATGGGCCTTAGAGTTCTTGGGTTGTAGTCTCAATTAAGCCTTATTGGGCTTAAGTGACCAAAGAGCACATTAACCCAACAATCTCCCACTTGCTCTTTAAGATACTAACTTGAGTTCGTAAACCCAAGACCATATAGCCCATAAGCCATCATCATCGATAACATACCCCATCCCTTGTCTCAAGCTAGCACCGGGGGACCCACCATTTGTCATTCATCAAGGCTCATGATAATCTACGAAGATTATCTAGTTCGGTGCTACTCCACTAAAAGCCCGAACGTGATCTCCAAGAACAATGACACTTATAACAAGAATATGCACCGCCCCTTTATAGAATGTCTATAATTTGATTGACTAGTTTTCGTAACCCAATCAATTATTTATTCCCTTGACTTTGATAGTTTCTCTAATGGATTACATGCATCGGCGGTGTCTTCAATATCCAGTAACTTGAAACATATCAAGGGGACATTTCCTATAAATTCCATGTTGTTTATCTCATAAACACCGATAACCAAATAGTCTCAATCCCAAAATACCGAGTTGTTGGCCGTCATATAGATCAAACCTCACCCGTTGGTAAATCAAAGAATGAAAACTATTCGACTACTGTTTAAAATAAACTCGGGATTAAGAGCAACTACATAACTATAGTTATCTCGAGATTTGATTCCTTATGATTTAAAGAAAGAACAACCTTAATCAAATCTCTCATTGATCCATTCAATGTGAGCATTAACTCACACCAATGTTTTATAATGATTCGGACAAAACCATTTCATAAAACATTGCAGCCTAAATAAAGTGCCCAACTTAATTTAATAGCTGTGAATCATTTCATCAATTGTGAGAACCTATGACCATGTCCTCTATGAAAGTATTCATATGATCATATACTCCACAATTGATCCAGACCTTAGAGTTTGTAAATAGTATGCAAAATAAATGAAAAAGAATACTCCATTTATTAACATTCGAAAAAGAAATGCAATGTCATAATGTCATGCTCAAAAGCACAAAATAACAAAGTAAAATAACAAGCGCCTAAAGCTATAGCAAACTGGAATCCTCCTAAGACCCATAGATGAAACATGCCTCTCGAACACATGCTCGTGCAAACTCTTAGTAAAAGGGTCGCGAGATTCTCGTCTAATGCTATCTTTGCTACCACTTTGTATCTCCTCTTTTAATTATTTCTCGGATCAAGTGGTATTTCCTCTCTATGTGCTTCGTCTCTTATGACACCTTGGTTCCTTGGACTGCGCTACCGCCCCACCGTTGTCACGTAAAGTGTGATAGGACAATTTACACTGGTATCACCCGAAGGTCCGTTAGGAACTTCTTTAACCATGCAGCTTCCTTTGCGGCCTCGGAAGCTGACTACATATCGGCCTCGTGGGCGAGTCGCCACACATGTTTGTTTTACACTTCTCCAACAAATGGCACCGCCATTAAGGGTGTACACATATCCCGAGGTGGATTTTCTTGAGTCAATATCTCCTTGGAAATCCGAGTCCGTATAACCAATGGTTTCAAGACTCCCACTTGAGTAGACCAACATATAATCTCTCGTTCTCCGTAGGTACTTGAGTATGTGTTTAACCGCTACCCGGTGTTGCTCTCCGTGGTCCGATTGGTACCGGCTTACTACTCCCACCGCATAGCAGATATCCGGTCCGTGTACATAGCATAGCATACATGAGACTACCTACTGCTGAAGCATAAGGTATCCTACTCATGCGTTCTCTCGCTCGGGGGGGAGTTTGAGGAGATTGCTTCTCGAGAGAGATGAATCCCATGCCCGAAGGGTATAATTCCCCTCTTTGAATTCTCCATGCTAAACCTGGCAAGTATTTTGTCAATGTATTGAGCCTGGGATAATGCCAAAACCCTGTTCTTCCGGCCTCGCAAGAGTTTAATACCAAGAACATAATTGGCTTCCCCAGGTCCTTCATATCAAAATGTTTGCTCACCAGGTTTTTATGCCCAACAATACCTCTGTATCATTTCCGATAAGGAGTATGTCATCCACATAAAGTACCAGAAAAGATACCGCATTACCTTGGATCCTTTTATACACACACGGCTCATCAGGACTTTTCTCAAAACCATAAGACTCAATGGCTTGATCAAATCTGATGTTCCATGATCGGATGCTTGCTTAAGTCCATAAATGGACCCCGCAACTTGCATACCATTTCTTCTTGCCCTTTGGTCAGTAAACCCTTTTGGTTGCTGCATATAGATTTCCTCTTCCAAATTTCCATTTAGAAAAGCAGTTTTGACATCCATCTCGCCAAATCTCATAATCAAGATTGGTCGCAATTGCTAAGAGAATCCGAATAGACTTGAGCATGGCAACCGGCGAAAAGGTTTCATCATAATCCACTCCTTCTCTTTGGGAGTACCCTTTCGCCACCAATCTAGCTTTGAAGGTTTCAACCTTCCCGTCCGATCTTCTCTTTCTCTTGTAAATCCACTTACACCCAATGGGTCTTACCCCTTTAGGTGCATCTACAAGAGACCAAACCGAGTTGGAATACATAGAATCCATTTCACGATTCATAGCCTCGAGCCATTCCCGAGCATCAACATCTCCTAGTGCTTCGTCATAACTCGTGGGATCACCATCTTCTGCGATGATGTCATCCCGATTTGACTCACCCAACAAGAGATATCTTGCGGGTTTACGAATCAATCTCCCACTACGACTTTGTCGCACTTGATGTCGTGCATCTACGGGGGGTCCACATTGCGTGGGTTGACAACTTCTAGATGAGGACCCTCATTAAGTGGATCAACTAATTCATGATTTTGTTCTTCATTTAGTTGAACATCATGCTGAACTTCGGTTTGTCTCTCGGGTTCCCGTGTATGTTCGATACATTTTCCCTCTTTGAACAACCACAGAACAAAAGCTGGAACCCCTTGAGGTTGTGGTGAAACTTGATCCGAGACTAGCTCATCAAGAATAACCTTACTTCTTGGCTTATGGTTTGTCATATAGTCCTCCTCTAAGAAAGTCGCGTGAGTGCTCACTATGACCTTCTTTTCTTTTGGACTATAAAACAACCAACCTCTCGGTTCCTTTAGGATAGCCTACAAACATGCATACTTCGCACGCGAGTCCATCTTGTCCGGTTTCGTTTCAAGACATGTGCCGGAGCACCCCAAATTCGAATATGATTCATGGTGGGCTTTCACCCTTTCCACAATTCAATTGGTGTCGTTGAAATCGACTTGACGGAGCTAAGTTCAATAGATACATAGTTTGTTTCTAAGGCATATCCCGAATGAATCGAAAGTGATGAATAACCGAGCATAGATCTTGTCATTTCTAAAAGGGTTCTATTTGTCCTTTCAAAGAACTCCATTCTCGGGGTGTCCCCGGAGAAGATAATTGCGAAACTATCCCCTCCTTGGTCGTAAGACCTGAACTCTCAGAGATAGGTATTCACCCCTCGATCGATCGAAGAGTCTTGATTTGAACACCTAGATGCTTTTCTCGCTCGACCTTGAACTCTTGGAATTTTCCAAAAGCTTCGGACTTGTGACGCATCAGTACACATGTCCAAATCTAGAGTAATCATCAAGTAAATGTGATGAAATATCGATACCCGCCTCGGCATGGACATTTATTGGTCCATATACATCGTATGTACCAATTCCCGGTGAAGTGTGGCACGTATTCCTTTGGCCTTGAAAGATCTCTTGGTCATTTTACCCTCTAAACAGGATTCACACACCGGTATCGGCTCAAAGTTCAAGGATTTTAAAATCCCACTTTTGACCAAACCTTGGATCGTTAGAGTTAATATGACCCAATCTCAAATGCCAAAGATAAGTTTCATTGGAAACTTTTCTTTTCTTTGACGAATTGATATGCTCAACATTTTTTAATTCAACATGATTAACTTCACGAGGGTATAGGACTAAGGAAATAAAGGCCATTGAACTTTACACTGAACAAATAAAAGAAGATGAACTTCTTATTGAAACTGAGGAATCAAACTGAACTGTCAAACCATGTTTATCTAAACAACTAACAGAAATTAAATTCCTCTTAAAATCTGGAATAAATAAACAGTCTTCTAAAACCAAAGTTCTATAATTATTAAAAGATAAAACAACTTGTCCCATCGCTAGTGCGAGACACATAATAAGTGCCTGTTCCAAGCTTCAAATCTCGTTGTCCTTTACTCACCGGCAAGCTTTGTTTGAACCACCGCAAAGAGTAGCAAACATGGTTAGTGGCTCCTGAATCAACGATCCATTTGTCATCGTGATTCTCCACTAAACAAGCCTCAATCACATTTAAATCACCCATACCTGGTTTTTTCATTTGTGGGCAATCTTTCTTCCAATGCCCCTTTTGTCCGCACTTGAAGCACTTGCCTTTTGGCCGCTTCATTCTGTTTTTTGGCAACTGAGTACCGCTTTCTTCTTTTTCTTGTTCTTGTTCTTTCCCTTGGGTTTCCCCTTAGGTTTCACAGAACTTTCACTAACAAACAATGCACTTCCTTGCTTGACTAGAGTCGCTCAAGCACTCTCAAGCTCGTGCATTAGTTGAGTGAGGTCAAGATTCATTTTGTTCATATTATAATTCATTTTGAATTGGTTGAAGTATTCAGGTAGTGATTGTAAGAGAAGGTCAACTTTTACTTCTTGTTCAAACTTGATACCATGGTCATCGACCTTCTTGAAGTTTGCTATCATTGTTAGACAATGATCCCGCACACTTCCTCCGCATACATGATTGTCTTGGTGAATTCAGCGCATTTTGCCTAGCGTAACTGCTAGGTGTAGCAAACATGGCATCAAGAGTCCGGAGCATTGTTGCTCCACTCTGAATTATGTTCATTTGCTCCCGAAGGTGACCGGCGAGATCGGCCAAAATGTAGCAATAACCGACACATTCGCCTTCTCTCATCTTTCCTTCTCTGTTGAAAACGAGTCCGAATTGCATCGACGCATCTGCAGTGACATTGGCATAGGGGTAGTGAGAACAAAGTTGAGCTTTTCATATTGAAGAACAATATCTAAATTGGTTCTCCATTGTTTGTAGTTTGTACCATCCATAGGTTTTTGGCTCAAGATTGTAGCTAAAGGATTGAATGAAGACATTTTTCTGAAATTAAGGAAAAAGCACACTAATTACAAACTATAATTAACAACAAACAGATATAGCGCTAGTAGATTCTAATAACTACTATTCGTTTATTGTTTAACAATCCATTAGTTATCTTTACAAGGCTTACGATGGGCAAGATTCTTGTAAAACTAATATTGTTAATTTGGGCCTTGAGTTCCATTGCGAGCCTCGATGGGAGGGTTAACAATTTTACCAAAGTTGAATGTAATTAACCATTGTTTACTTTCAAAATTATCTTTAGTATCCAAGTGTTGCCGACGATGGGCCGTACAAAACTTTACTAAAATTTTGAAAATATTAGGGTTTAATCTAGCGAAATCCGATCATCCTTATCCGATGGGGCTTCAAATGACAACCATTTCACTAATAAACCCACAATGGGGCCCGTAGGTTTTAAAATTAAAAGCTTAATTTAAAACCTTCACCCATTCAATATTTTAAGTTTAGAATTTTTAATTTCCAAGAATTTGTTCATTTTAGAGTATTCTGTGAGATCAACATCTTAATTGAAATCATTAGGTACTTTAAAATCCAGTCATGATTTAGAATGAGCTTCACATGATCATTTTAAATAACCCACAAGATATTCTCAAAAATACAATTCTCTTGGGAAATTTGTTAGATTATTTATCTGGATAACCCAAATAATCTCTCATAATAACTATCACACTAGTCGATTGAAAAACATAATAGTTATCATGCATTTATGACATGTGATTATGCAACAATATGGCATCTTCCTATTCTATATGGCATGTTATTTCAAACATCACGTTAATCGTACATATAATTCATACAATTTAATAAAAGCATTAAATTAAGAAAGCAAATAACTTTAATCCATGGTTTTCCTAAAAAAAAAAAATTTAAAAAAATTTTAAAAATTTTACAACTTTGGAATTTCTCTTTTGTCCCGCCCATAGGATTTATCTAAGCCCCTTCAGGGTATCTATGAGCCCAAAAACCCAATCCTTGGCTAGAAACCCTAGGACACAAAAAGAGGAACCCTAGCCTTCGCCTGCCACGCAAGCAGCCGAAGTCATCTCAGCACGAAACTCCAGGGGAAGCACCGGCACGGAGAGACGATCAAATGGCCGCCGGAAACACCCCAAAAGGGTGGCCCATGCGCCCTCACGCGCCGGCCGTTTGCCGGCGCGTGAAGGCCACGCGCAGCCACTTGTGGCGGCGCGTGGCTGGCCCTTTGCGTTGTTCCGACCGCCAAATTGTTCGTCTTTCCGTCCTCTTTCCATCCATATATGGTTTGCCCAAATCCGAGATCCGAAGTCCACGAAAAGTGTCGTACGGTGTTGTTTGCTCATATTCTTGCGTTTCTTGATCTCCAACTTTTACAGAATTCGAAAAATACATAGAAATTCGAAAGGAAATCATAAAAACAGCAAGGAGGAAACCTAATCATATGGGATTAGCCTCCTTGTTACAAATCAAGAATTACACGAGAGAATCTAACCATGGATTAAAGTATTCATATGATTTATAAACGATAACTACTATGATTCAAATAACAAATATAGAAACAGATGCCATCCTTTCAAAAAATTATTTTCGAAGATAATCACATGAAATTTCAAAACTAGGTTCTTTTCCTCATCGCTATTGGCTCTGATACCAATTGTAGGAAACTGATCAGAAACGCGGAAGCGTATCGTACCACGCGATGTAGGAAAAGATGAAACCTTTCATCGTTTTGCTTACCCGGATATTGAAGAGCTATCTGAAAGATTCTCCACGAGCAAACCTTGTCTACGAGCAGTCCTCGTATACGAACGGTCTCGTGCGATCTATGATTGATCTTCCGGACTATCTCTCGAGGGAGATGAGATGGTTGTGTGGGCAACCGTTCGATGATGAACGTCTCGCTCTAGGGTTTTTGTTTTCGATGAGAGCCTCCTTACTATTTGTGCGGCCGTATCTTTTCAAGCGATCAAAGTTAGTTTATATGCTACTACACCCAAGGCCTAACCCTAATCCACATGGGCCTTAGAGTTCTTGGGTTGTAGTCTCAATTAAGCCTTATTGGGCTTAAGTGACCAAAGAGCACATTAACCCAACAAATATAACACTTCGTTTGAAGTATAATTAATCTTATACTAAAGATCTAGGATTATCTTTTGTTTCTTTCCCTTTAAACTTCACAAATCCTTCGTTTGTTGTTACTCCTTTCTTCCAGGGCAGGACCCATGTCCTTTTTTTCTTCCATTCCTCCTTTTTTTTTTTTGAGATTTTCTTCTTTGCTTCTTCCTTCTTTTATCATTTTACCTACCAAAAAAAGAAAACAAAAAGGAAGATATGAGTAGATTTTGTAGCACATTTAGTTTTTATCCACGTAATTAAATTTTATAAGGAAAGTATAAAAAATGAATTGAGTATAAAATATTTAGAAATTTAACTCAATATATACCAAACTATACGCCTGTTTCATTATAAAATATGCACTTAACATTACCATTAGTTTTATAAAAAAAAATGAATTATTTATATTTTAATAATACTTTTATATAAAATATTAAATATCAATCATTTAAATTTAATTTCGTTGTTTAAATAGGAAGTTAATATGTACTACCTCCGTCCCTAATTATAAACACTTTTACAAGACAATTTATACTACAAAAATATTCCTAAAATTAAGACTATTACTAGATGTAGAAAAGTACATTTTAAAGTGGGTCCAAGAAAAATCCTTACTTTACGGAAGCGTGTTCCAAGTGAAACTGGGGTCCAAAAAAACCTAAAAAGCCAACATTGGATTCCAATTCTACAGCCTCAACGTACCAAACGGGCATGAATATTCAAGCAACTAAGTTTTTCTTTTTCTTTTTTTAATATATGAAAGAGGGCTAAAAAGCCAGTGAAATAATCAACTTACAAAGAAGTGGAAATTAATCTCGCATGCTCCTGAGCCACCCATGTGCCATGTCCTTAAGAAAGAGGGACAACTAGCTAAAATTGTAGTGGCAGAAATACCCATCTTACCTAAGGCGTCAATTGCACGATTAAACTCTCTAGAGATATGACAGAGTAATTTGCCAATCCCTATCTAATATGGAAAATGCATCTAAGGGCCCTTTTTGGAGAAAAAAATCACAAAAAGGATCCCAAGATTCTGAAAATCCCAGAAAGGGCCCTTAGGCCCTTTCTGGAATTTTTAGAATCTGCATTTAGCCCAAATGTGGTTGATATAGTTGTCAACCGGGGCTGATATTATTGTTAATGTGGCTGATTTAGTTGTTAAAATATTGTTGTAAATGCGACTGATTTAGTTATAAACGGGTATTGATTTTGTTGTAAATGTGGCTGATTTAATTGTCAACTCAACTTTTTTGGGATTTTCAGAATTTTAGGGCCCTTTTTGGGATTTTTTCTCCAAAAAGGGCCCCCATATGGTTTTTCCTATCTAATATCTCCTTTGTCCTTGTCACTATCAGGCTCACCAGGGGGACATTAACTTCGGTCAGTAAATGCAAGACTTCCTCAGCATCAGTCTCAACAATAATTTGAGACTGATGCTGAGGAAGTCAAAAGTTGAAAAATTCGGGCTAGGAAAGTTCATATATAACAACACGGCAATTTAAGAAGCGACAATCATGGGCCACAAAACAAAACCTTTGGAATTTTTGTAGCTTCTTTTAGTTCTTTCATTTATTTGTGACCACTAATTTGGTGCTATGAATTTTCAAACTAGACTGACGTGCAATTAAATGTTCAGAATTCGGGGCTATCTTTGTAGCACATCAAAGCTGCGAAAATGAAAACGTTTCTCTATATTATTATTACAATGCCCTAATTAAGTTAGTTGGTTCTCTCTCCCTCCTTGACTCTATGTTGAAATTAAACTTCAAACTTCAAACTTCAAAGAATAATCACCTTTCTTTTTCTGGTAGATGACGCTGTTATTCCCCTAAAATCAAGCCCCAAAAATTTAGTGGCTAGTCAATTCCATTTTAATACTAATATTCTCTTGCAACATATGATCTCATGCATAACTTCCAAACGCTATTATTCCCCTAAAATCAAGCCCCATAAATTTAGTGTCGATATTTTTCTATTTCTCTTTTCTTTTAAAATCCATATTATTAATGGAGAGATAATTTCAATTTTGAATATATTGTATTTTGAAAATCCAAGTATTAATTGTTACGTTAGTGGGGAGGATACTTTAAAAATCAAGCCCCACAAATTTAGTGTCAATACTTTGAGGCTCCCTATAACATAACATTCAGAATCTTAGAAAATCCATATTATTAATTATTGGATTTTCAAAATACAATATATTCAAAATACATATTATTAATATAAATATAAATATATATATATATTAAATTTAGGATGCTTGTTTCTTTTAGTGCTACCCCTGTGTGTCCTTAATGTGTCAATATTCTAAACTCGCACCCTTATTTTTCAGTTATCTCTCTCTTTATTGGATGCTTGTTTCCATTTAACTTGCTTTTTTATATTAGATTCCTTAACTTTCTATCTGTTGGTTCAAGGAAATATGATGAAGGATATCTTTCTTTTTCCTCTCCTCCTTGAACCTCATAGGTATTCTTCCTCCTTTCATACTAATTCTGACCCTTAATATAACACTTCGTTTGAAGTATAATTAATCTTATACTAAAGATCTAGGATTATCTTTTGATTCTTTCCCTTTAAACTTCACAAATCCTTCGTTTGTTGTCACTCCTTTCTTCCAGGGCAGGACCCATGTCATTTTTTTCTTCCATTCTTTTTTTTTTTTTTTTTTTTTTTTGAGATTTTTTCTTCTTTGCTTCTTCCTTCTTTTATCATTTTACCTACAAAAAAAGAAAACAAAAAGGAAGATATGAGTAGATTTTGTAGCACATTTATTTTTTATCCACGTAATTAAATTTTATAAGGAAAGTATATAAAATGAATTAAGTATAAAATATTTAGAAATTTAACTCAATATATACCAAACTATACGCATGTTTCATAATAAAATATGCACTTAACATTACCATTAGTTTTATAAAAAAATATATGAATTATTTATATTTTGATAATACTTTTATGTAAAATATTAAATCTCAATCATTTAAATTTAATTTCATTGTTTAAATGGGAAGTTAATATGTACTACCTCCGGTCTTAATTATATGAACACTTTTTGTAGTACAATTTATACTACAAAAATATTCCTATAATTAGAATTATTACAAGAGGTAGAAAAGTACATTTCAAAGTGGGTCCAAGAAAAGTCCTTACTTTACGGAAGCGTGTTCCAAGTAAAACTGGGGTCCAAAAAACCTAAAAAGCCAACATTGGATTCCAATTCCATTTCCAATTCTACACCCTCAACGTACCAAACGGGGCATGAATATTCAAGCAACTAAGTTTTTCTTTTTCTTTTTCTTTTTTTAATATGAAAGAGGGCTAAAAAGCCAGTGAAATAATCAACTTACAAAGAAGTGGAAATTAATCTCACATACTCCTGAGCCACCCATGTGCCATGTCCTTAAGAAAGAGGGACAACTAGCTAAAATTGTGGTGGCAGAAATACCCATCTTACCTAAGGCGTCAGCAGCACCATTAAACTCTCTAGAGATATGATAGAATGATATGCCAATCCCTATCTAATAGGAAAAATGCATTTAAGGGTCCTTTTTGAAGAAAAAAATCACAAAAAGGGTCCCAAGATTCTGAAAATCCCAGAAAGGGTCCAAAGGCCCTTTCTGGGATTTTTAGAATCTGCATGAGTTCTAAATGTGATTGATATAGTTGTCAACCGGGGCTGATATTGTTGTTAATGTGGCTGATTTAGTTGTTAAAATATTGTTGTAAATGCGACTGATTTAGTTGTAAAGGGTATTGATTTTGTTGTAAATGTAGCTGATTTAGTTGTCAACGCAACTTTTCTGAGATTTTCAGAATCTTGGGGTCCTTTTTAGGATTTTTCTCTAAAAATAGCCCCATATGGATTTTCCCTATCTAATATCTCCTTTGTCCTTGTCACTATCAGGCTCACCAGGGGGACATTGACTTCGGTCAGTAAATGCAAGACTTACTCAGCATCAGTCTCAAATTACAATAATTTGAGACTGATGCTGAGGAAGTCAAAAGTTGAAAAATTCGGGCTAGGAAAGTTCATATATAACAACACGGCAATTTAAGAAGCGACAATCATGGGCCACAAAACAAAACCTTTGGAATTTTTGTAGCTTCTTTTAGTTCTTTCATTTATTTGTGACCATCAATTTGGTGCTATGAATTTTCAAACTAGACTGACGTGCAATTAAATGTTCAGAATTCGGGGCTATCTTTGTAGCACATCAAAGCTGCGAAAATGAAAACGTTTCTCTATATTATTATTACTGACGTGCAATTAAATGTTCAGAATTCGGGGCTATCTTTGTAGCACATCAAAGCTGCGAAAATGAAAACGTTTCTCTATATTATTATTACTTTTCTTGGAAGACTTTGAAGTTATGGTCTCCATATTGCATCAATCCTTGTTGTTAATTAGCGATTCTCCAATTTTAGATTGTTGTGTGTTGCCTGTGGCTACCACTGCATTAAACAGTAGTGGTCAATTTCATCAAGCTTGATGCATCCCTGTCTTGTTCGTTTCATTTCATGCCCTTAACATGAGGTGAATTTCCATTCGGCTTTTATCATAAAGGAAATGGCTTCAAAGTTGAAATTTTGATATTTGATGGGAGCAGGTTGGAACTTCACGTGTAGGGTTTCCTTAGGTATTTTCATCCATGGAAGAAAATCATGATCCAGTTATGAGATGCCAAATTGGCAACTTGTCTCAAAACTCTCGGGGAAGACTTGGAAGACTTTGAGATTATGGCCACCGTGGCAGCAAACCATGTTGTTCATGGGCGATCTTGCAATGTGAGATTTTAGCACCATGGCTACCATTACATCAAACATCTAATTTCTCTTTTTGGTATACCTTTTATTTGAAACAGTATTCACACAACACATCCACATACCACTATAGGCTCAAAACATCCCCCATTAATTGTTCCTTTATAACAGCTTTAAGTTTTGGAGAGAATCATGCTCTAAAAACTAATTGTTGAAGTTGGGAAACCCAAATTATATGAGGCCTCTTTTTTAAGATAATGCACCCGATTTGAGATTTGTTACAATCCACCCCCTCAAGAGCCAACGTCCTAACGGCTCTACACTACAGCACTTCACTTAGCCTCTTGTTCGTCAACCCCTCCAGTTAAAGGTCTCTACAGGTAGCTTTTTTTAGTTAGCTGGTTCAGATGACATCCCAGTAACTCCATACTATGGCACTTTATTTAGTGCTTCACTCAACCATTTGTTAGTCAGCCCCTTCTAGTAAAAGCCCTCAGCAAGTAACCCTCTCTAATTGGTTGTCTCTCAGTAAAGTATTAAATGTTACAGTCCTATCTGAAAATCCAATGGATATATGACATAATATTCAAATAACGTAACAAGCCTCTAATGTTAAGTAAAACAAAATGGGAATAACATAAAATAAAGAAATATAAGTCTTCAAAGAAAGACCGCCAAAAGGGGGGAAATCACAAAAGAAGAATAGAGGATCGGAAGACGAGAATAGTGAATAGAGAGAATTCATAACAACCCGGCACGTCCCTTTCAGTGACTCCGTTATTATTTATCTTATTCTACCTTGTCCATTTAGTCCTTTGAAGTAGTGCTATTTTGGGCTCTCATTGGGCCCCATCCTGGCCCAAATCCTTTGTGATCATGACTTACCCCATTAAAATGGACCTTGTTAAGTACCAAAAACAAAAAAAGAACAGTCCTTGTCCTCAAGATCCAAAGAAAAGTAAGTCAGTTGGAAAGCAGTCAGGTCTTTCTTTGTGGATTGAGTCATACCGATTCTGCATATTAAAACTAAGATGTTTGTTTCCTTATTTTGGAAATATTTTTTTATTTAAAAAAAAAATTATGTGGTAATTTATTCTTAGTTAGGTGTTTTTAAAATAAAAATAGTACTAACTTGTTTTTAAAATCTAAAAAATTAGAACAATTTCTAGATGTTTTCTTGTTCCTATTTCTTATTTTTTGTTTTGGAAAATGGCCACTCACATGTCCCTGCCACTGTGTTGCCGCCACCATATCACTTCAGTAGATGAATGATGACCGTCGCTTACTCCGTTGTTATTTTCCTTTTTTTCTTTTTCCTTATACTCGTTTAGATATTGGAGGATTTTTTGGAAATTTTTTTTCAATGTTTGTGTTTGCTAAGTGAGGCGCTCAATTTCCTTTTTCCGATCTCTCATTTTCTCTCTCTTTTGTTCCATTCTTCTAATCATATAGTCCATTTGATGGTCAAAGTTGTCCTTATATGACTGTTGCTCCTTCACAAGCTCATTCATTTGATTTTGGAGCTCTTGAATTAGCTCACAATTGGAGGGTTTTTGGTTTGGCACACTTAGTTGGGAAGATGGTCCATGAGGTGGCTAAAAGGGTGGGTATAGAGACTCTTGATGTGATGACATGGTTGGAAAGTGGGTTGGAATGAAGGAGGAGGTTCATGAAATGGCATGTGGTTGTATAGCAAAGGATTAGAATAATGCTCATAGTATAGGTTATATGGTGGCAGAGAAGGCTCATGGTATGGTCTATAGGTTAGATGTGATAGGTGATAGGGATGGAAAGAAGGTTGTTAGTAAGGTTTATGGTAGGGGTGGTGGAATAAACCATAACGTTCTTGACCAATTCGACTCTTATCTTGACTTGCCAAATTGGCTTGAAGGAGTTGCAATGTTTGTTGAATGCAATCCATGGTTTGGGAGAGAGCATCTTTCTTTCTGTTCGAATCTCTTATGAAAAGAGCGAGATAGAAAGGGTGAATTTTCTTAACAATCCAAAACCTCATTTTTGATTCTCCATTCAGGCTAAGATGAGGTATAGTTTAGTTAGACCAATCGATATCTTTGAGAGGTCGAATCATCCATCCCAATGTAATTGCCTACAAAAGAGTGCAAATTGAGAGGTAAACATTGATTATTACTAAACCAAGATATAAGAATTCAATACAATAAATTTTCAATGAATTACAAGATCACTACCTAACTATAACCTATAAAAACTAAGAAAAATAATCTAAAAATAAATAAATGCACATGGAAAAGAAAGATAAGTTTCAAAATAACCAAAGATACAATTAACTTGGAGACATGGTGAATTCAAACAAGTGAGCTCAAAATCATATCAAATTTAATGTAAACAATGCCGCATAGAAGTTTCCAAGTCAAGAGAATGCATGAATGGAATCTATCTAAATGCACAAATGCTAAACTATATGCAATGAAAAACCAAAACTTAAAAACTAATAAGCTTCACACGAGAAATCCCTTGTAAAAAATGAATTTGAGGATTAGATTACATAGGGAGCCAATTACTTAGCTCTTTGGCAAGAGTGCCATATGACAGTTGTTTCATCAAACTTGTTAGCATATATAACAAATAAATAGCAGTTGCTATATAGCAACCGTTATGTATGCTAAACTTTTATATAACGGTTATTTTGAAAGCATCATTATGTACATTATAAAGTTTTATAACTGTTGTTTACTTGAAACCATTATTTATTATAACAACATTACGCGCAACATAGCCTCACCACAACTGAATATATCACAAGTATTATAATAGAATTGGTATAATAGATACAAAATAAATCATTGTTCGAAACCATAATGTATGTACGTCAAGTTATAGTACCCACATATATGACAGTTCAGAACGTTATATATGGCAATTAATAACAATCATATATCGTGATTTTCTATAGTAGTGATTATTACTTGCGACTGTTCGCTTGCGGTAAGAAAATGGTGAATATGGGTAGTTTAAGGTGTACAACAGTACCTACAACAATCATGTTTCTTGAGCTGAAATATTTGTTTTTGGGTCAAGGTGTATTCAGCACGCTAAAATATTTTTCATATGCATTCAGTGCCTTAAAGTGTTTTGTGGTGCACCCAGCATCCATAAGTATTTTTTTGGCAGCATCCTTCACCCTAAGATGCTTTTTTTAAAAAAAAACAATTTTGCACTTAACAATTTAGATAATATTGAGTGTTTGATACACTTTAAAAAATATTGTAGGGTGTTGGATGCACCAAATTTTTTTATGATATTAGATGCACTTGAAAAATACTTCACGATGCTGGGTGCGTTATAAAAAATATTTCAGAATGTAAGGTACACCATAAAATATTTAAGGCACTAGATGCACCTAAAAATATATTTCAGGGGTGCTCGATGTACCTTAACCCTTTATTTTTTGCCCAACTAATATCTGAAATATGCAAGAGCAACTGGAAGGCATTTGAGTACATAGGGTGACACATTGACTTGATCAATGTATAAATGAGCGTCATATAACTCCGTCTAGTTTGGTTTGTTTTAAGAGCAGGGTCAACAAATTAAATTTAGGGTTAAATATCATTTTTGTCATAGAAATATTGGCTAAGGAATATTTAGCACCCGAAAGTTTTTTCGGTATCATTTTTGCCCCGGAAGTTTACAAAAAGGAGCAAATATGCCCTGGAAGTTTTTTTTAGGAGCAAATTTGCCTCGAAGTTTTTTTCATGGGCAAATTTTTATAAACTTCTGAGGTAAAAATAATACAAAAAATGATCAATCTAACGGTCAAGATCAATCGATGGGCAAGATTGCTACATTTGTAAACTTCCGGACAAAAATGATACCAAAAAAACTTCCAGTCTTTGGGTGCTCCAAAATAAAAACTTCGTGGCAAAATTAATATTTATCCCTTAAATTTATTTAGGCCGTATTCTCTTTATAGAGTTGCTTTCGTCTAGCAAAACTACTTATAAAGTAATGTTTTTTTATCAATGAGTAATTAGGACTTACTATCACCCATCAGGGGTTCACATTCTAGGCTCATCTTTTATATGCTTATTATGTGCTCATCCCCAAATAAAAGGGGCTTTTTTTATTTTTCATTTATTTTTTTGAGAAAATACTTCATGCACTAAAAATTAATTTATTTAAGATATTGGGTGTTGAAAAAATATAGTAGTGCTATTGGAAAAATATTTCAAGAGATTGTTATTATAGGAAAAATATTTTTGAGCTCAGGACTAGAAATTAATTAATTTGAGATACTGGATAAAATATATATATATATATATATATATATTTTCGGGTGCAGCTCACAATTTAATCTAAATAAACAAAAATACATAAATTTTTTTAAAGAAAATGTCCCCACCCCAATATTAGAGAGATGATCACATAATGAGCATGGGCGGGGTTCCCATTCCATCCTCATCTTCCACCCCTGGGATGGCCCTACTTCAGAAAATTGTGGATGAGAACCAAAAGGATTAGATATTTCAGAGGAATAATCAAACCTTTGAAGTTTCATTACAAATGTGCAATAATCGAGCTTCAAGAAAATCCAACGCAGATTTCTAAATATCTCTTGAAACTCGATTGCATAATTTAGAATCTGCAATAAGCTATAAGAGTTGGTCCTTCTTATCAAATAAATTTCTCAAGTCCCTTTAGGCCATTTTTGTAAACTTTTTGGTTTTCTTAGAAGAATGTTACGCCTCCTGTCCAAAATGTAAAACCTCGTTCATTAGTAAATTTTGGTACTAAATGTAAGAATTTTTTCCATTTTATCTCTTATGATAAAGGCACAAAAATACGAACAAACTTTTATCAAAAGTGCATCTAACACCATATATTTTTTAAATGTGAAAAAATACCCACGAACATTTAAAAGGGGAACAAAAATGTCAGCACCATTAAGTTTAACCTCATATTGTTACATATGGCTGTGCAAAAAGGAATGTGAGCCACATTACAAAAAGTGAGGGTGACCAAGCATTACTTGTGTATTCATAAACCAGAAGCCTTCTAAATCCCTCAGCACAATAGCCCAACAAGTGAACCAAGATTTTGTGGTCGGTTTTCCCAATGGCTTGCATTTCCGCTTGGAATTGTCTCTCTCCTTCAATTAACTTGTGTAGCCTTTTTACGACAATCAATTTTCTTCCTTTATGTAAAGTTCCTCTGTAAACTGATCTGAGTTTGAAACCATTCGTTGCTTTCTTCAGCTCATTTTATGAAAATACTCTCAAAGTAATCCCTTGGCTCATGCCTAAATCTCCCATCTCCAACAACCTCTTGTAACTTATAACTCCAATCTTGTAAATTAAACGGCCAGAGATTCCAATAGCTGAAAACAAAAGAGAACAGAAAGACCAAAGATGACAACAATGATCATCACAACTGCTTTCTTACTGGTAGTCTTTAGCTGTTGAACCCACAAAAACTCTTCACATTACAAAGATTCTCCAACTCTTCCGGTGACCACAACTCTAGAACTTGATGAATCCCATTTGCGTCGTCAAAATGAGCAGAGTCGTAAAACTCCATCAGAATCAATGGTTTCCCGATAAATAGTGTTGTTTCCTTCGAAGATGCTATCACCCACTTGCCAAAGTATTTTTGATTTGCAACTAGTGCCATTTACAATACATAGGGCCGCAGGATTTGTGTTATTTGAAACCTGCGTCAGAATCAGTATCAGAGGTCCAGTAAGCATCTCAACTTGTGTGATCAGAATATCGTGGATACAGAACAAGGTTTCGCCCATCAACTTGCATGGAGAGTTGAAACCTTCCAGAAGATTGGCTTGTTTCTGATGAACTAGACATCAATTTAGTCCCACCTGGTAGAATTTGACCCCCTAACATAGTATCAGTTAAGTGATCAAAACTCTGCCAAAGGATGTCGAAATTTTTGTTTTATAGAACAAAGTTTCCAGAATCAAGCATGGAAGCAGAGGAGATTGTTACTATGAGCAATGACCTTCTTTTGCCATGGACCTGTTTGCAGAAGAAGCTCACCATTTATGGTAAGAACAAGCCCTGCATCTGAGGAGACGGGAGGGTCATCGCGATTTGCGGTCCACACGATTGTTTTCTTAATCCTATCGAACAACCGAATTCCAAGTTTGGATAAGCCATTGCCTTTCTGGTAAAAGCCAAATGCAAATCGACCTGACGGTGAAGGCCATGAAGTGGGAGGAACAGTGGGGAAGTGAAGAGACAAGGGGTATGTGCTGTGTAGATACTGTTTCACATACAAAATATGCCAAAAAGAGAAAGTAGACGTTTGATGCAATGGTAGCCATGGCCACGAAAAACTCACAGAAATGCAGAATCGCCAATGTACATAAAGGATTGCCGCAATGGAAGAGCTACTCGTGAAATTGCAGAATCCCAAAGTCTTCGTGTAACAAGTCTCCCCTGAAAGTGTTGAGAAGTTTGCCAATATGTCATTTCCGAACCATATGATGGCTTTCTTGAGTTCTTCAATGGAAGATAATGACGTGGAGGAAAGCCTACACGTCAAAATTCCAAATTATGAATATTATTTGTTTGATTTTTTTTAAAATTTAAATTAGTTATTTTTTACCTGAATTTAGAATTTTCGATTACAATTATCAAATGACGAGAGATGATTTTTAAAAAAATAAATTTACATTTTTTTATTGTAATTTTCAACCCATTTAAATTTCTGATACTTCAAATAATTTGAAATAATTATTCTATGTATCTGACTTCCAAATTAATATTTATGAATATTTTAAATACGTACTAAAATTTTGAATAAATTTATTTCATGCATTATAAAATTTTGAAATAATTATTCTATATCAATAATTGTTGTATTTCGTTATTCAATTTTAACTAATTTTACCAAATTGAATTGGTCAATGCATGTTTGAACATCATTGAGTGAATGCAATGGAAGTAGTAATTTCTGGAGTTAACTTTTGGTTTTCTTTACCATCTAATTTCTTCGTTGTGAACTGGAAAGGGAAAAAATTGCTTTCATAGTTCATACTGGATACAGACATCCAAAATGCATTATATAAATTGTCTGAACACTTATGGTATGACCCTGACTCTTCTTATCGAAGTACTTTCTATTTTATTTTAAAAAAAAAAAATTAAATTCTCGCTACAATATAATGCGACATGTCTGTGTGAACTGTGAAACACAATAAGGGGTAAATTAGGTGAATAACATTTTTTGACAAATAAATTTAGTATGATAAAATAATAAATTCTGGTGTCTGGATAGTTTTTGAGTGTTGGTGCGTTTAGTACTTTAGTATAACTCTTACACTTTTTTTTTTTTTTTTTTTTTTTGATACAACTCTCTTACACTTTTAAGTCTGTTTAAAAACTCAAAAAAAATCCATATACTCCCTTTAGTTTTTAATATAAGACCTATTTACCTAATTTAATTAGATTAAAAAATTATAGTTAAGTTAGTTAATATGACATGTATTTTTAATTATGTAATTTTTCTTCCAAAGAGTTTCTCTTCCATCCTGAGAGTGTGAGTGCTACTGAGGATGTCCTCTTTCCTATATTACACTGGTACAAACGAGATTTTTAACGTTTGTTTTTAGCATCATTAGACTTTCAGGAAAATGTCTATATGAGTAACGTTGAAAGTTTTAAAATAGACATTTGTTTTTTAACAGACGTTGTAACTTACAAGGTCCGTTTTTTAAAAACAGACATTGAAAGTCTTTTAAAATATATATATATATATATATATATGTAATTTATATTTTCTAGGGAAAATTAAAATAAAGGATCTAGAGAAAATAATATTTATTATAAAGGACCATAGAAATTGTAATTTCTTAGAATGACCGAATATCATAGTATAAATTTAAAAGTACTAAATTACCCTTAATTAAACCTCAAATATTATCTACCTCTTGTATTTATAATTAAAATTAAAACTAAAACTATCAATCATGCTATGATTATATCTTTCTTTTTCAATATATTATTTAATTAACAACTGCTAAAATCATATTTTTCTTAATTTTTTTCACCAATTTATATAATCAAGTTGCCGATTTATATTATCATGTTGATATCAATTAAGCTCTTTTTATAAAAATAAAAGCTAAACTTATTTCATATTTTTCAAGATATAATAGGTTAATTATATTTTTAATTTTATTAACATTACATGAATTTGTTAACCCACATAAATTGCTTCTAAAACAAAAATAAATCATACAAACTTTCTTGATTTAAAATATATGATAAATTATAAAAGACCTTCAATTTTATTAAAATTATAATTTTTACAAATTGAAGAATGCGTAGTTTTTTTTCATAGGTATATATTCAAATTGTGAAAAATGAAAAATTGAGACAACTGTTGTTTAATTTAATGAACCTTAGAATTTTAGTACTTTTAAATTTATATTTTTATATTTAGTTCTTCTAAATAATTACAATTTTTATGGTCCCTCTTCATAAACATATTTTCTTCTAGGTTCTTCATTCTAATTTTCCCTATTTTCTACCCATAGTTTCTGTACAAAACAGAACACAACCAATTCCCAGAAAATAAGTTTGTACACAAAACAGAACTCTGCTAAGCAATTATATACATCCAACACTTCATAAATATAATCAAGTGTTCCAAAACTAAACATGTATCAACTTACACAAATATAATCAAGTATCCAAAACTTTTCTAAACAACTACACTATGTAAAACAAAAAACAAAAACAAAAAAAAAAACAAAAGAAAAAACATTTTATCTCTACACATCATCTAAGTGTTGTAGAAGATGTCTTAATAAAAGGTCACAGATCAAATTAATAATTACAACTGTTATATTTTTGTTTTTATAAGTTCTACCTCTCAACACATGATGATGCATATATTTAACCATTATATTTTAATGTTATATATTCTTGTGTGACTTAGTCTCGACATATATGATGGTTATTTCCTGTAACCATTATTTATTAAATGTTATATATACATGCAAGATTATTTACATAGTAGTGGTTACAGAACAACCCAAATCATTTTGGACAAAGGAAATGACAAAGGAAATCAAAATACAACTGATCTCATCAAGTGCTTCGTCCTTTTATTTGCAACTACAAGTAGACCAAGGCTTAGATAACTATACATTACACAAACACAATAATAAAAACAAAGAAAATCAACACAACACGAGAGTCTTTCTGCTTTGTTTTTTTTTTTTTTTTTTCCGGCAGAGAATATATCAAGTATAATTAGGAGATGGAGGAGGAGGAATAGCCACCTCAGTAACTCCTTCAAGCATCAACACAACACTCTTCATTGATGGCCGAAGAAAAGGTTCATCTTGAATGCACCATAGTCCCACTTTCACCATATTCTCCAGCAATGTGTTATCCACTTCTTCCCTAACAACAAGCTTACTTAGCTCTCGCCGAACAAAACACTTATACACCCAATTAGACAAAACAGTTTGCTCTGGATTCGATATGTCAATCACTAAGCTTCTTCTGCAAAATGCAATCTCCAAAAGCATTTTTCCATAGCTATAAACATCTGCTTTCACTGTTATTGGAGTGTCGTCCTTGTTCCACTCTGGTGCTGTATAACCTCTTGTCCCTCTAGCTTCTGTGAAGGTTCTTGTTTGATCTGGCATTAGTTGCTTTGCTAAGCCAAAGTCTGATATTTTAGCCGTCCAAAACTCATCCATCAATATGTTATGAGGCTTTATGTCACAGTGAATGATGGGAGCCCTCAATTGTTCATGGAGATACAGTAACCCTCTTGCAATGTCAAGTGCTATCCTCCTTCTCTGTTCCCAATTTGGATGCAGAGAACTGTCTCCAAAGATAAACTTGTCAAAGGAGCCATTACTCATGAACTCATAAACCAGAAGCCTTTTAGATCCCTCAGCACAATATCCCAGCAAGCGAACCAAGTTTTTGTGGTGGGTTTTACCAATGGCTCGCATTTCAGCTTGAAAGTCTCTCTCTTCTTCAATTAATCTGTGTAGCCTTTTTACGGCAATCAATTTTCTTCCCTTGAGTAAAGTTCCTTTGTAAACCGATCCAAAGGAACCTTTACCCAGCTCTTGTTTGAAACCATTCGTTGCTTTCTTCAGCTCATTGTATGAAAATACCCTCAGAGTAACCCCTTCGCTCAAGCCTAAATCTTCCATCTTGTAGTTTAAAGCCCCAATCTTGTATATAAATCGGCTAGAGATTGCAACAGATGAACACAAAAGAATAGCAAAACCTAAGACGATGAGAATGATCACCGTAATTGCTTTCTTGCTTGTAGTCTTGATGGGTTTCGGCATGGAAGGTGTACCATTTTTGCTTTTGATGAGTTCTTGAATTCCCACCTTGAAGAATACTATTGTATTGGATGACGCTGGTGTTTCTTTTCTAACATATCTTAATGGAAGCTTTTGTTTGTTGCAGCGATTATTTTCATAAAGGGCAGCCCCACAGTAACAATCTTGCAAACAAGAAGATGCGCATTCCTCCTCCTCAACGTCTTCCACTGTATAAGAAGGATCACCCATGAGCATACTACTCATGTTGTACATGAAATAAAAAGTTGCATTATCTCTCCCTCCTTTACATTCAGCTTCTGAGAAGTTCCTTTTGCATCCAAGATTTGTTTGAGTCGGATCTATAAACTCAGTTCCAGGAATACAATTGCAGTAAGGCTGGTTGCCCACGATGGTGCAGTAGCTGTTGACGCCACAAATACTCTTCACACTACAAAGATTGTCCGACCTTGACGATGATGACCACAACATACCGACTTGGTTGTCCCCACTTGCGTAGAGTCGTAAAACTCCATCAAAATCAATAATTGCACGATAAATAGTGTTGTTCCCTGTGAAGCTGCTATCACCCTTTTGCCAAAGTATTTCTGAGTTGGAACTAGTAGCATTTACAATACATAGAGGCCAGCGACCTGTGTTGTTGAGGAAAAGATGATATTTGAAACTAGTGCCATAGTCAGTGTCCGAGGCCCAGTAAGGTTCCCAACTTGTGTGCTCATTAGAATCTCGTGGATACAGAACAAGGTTTCCATCATCCTGCATCGAGAGCAGAAACCTTCCATAAGATTGGTCGGTGTCTGATGTACTAGACACCAACTGACTCCCAGAAGGTAGAATTTGACCCCCTAAAATAGTATCGGTTGGGTGATTAAAACTCTGCCAAAGGAACTCGGAGACTCTGTTTTTCAGAACAAAGTTTCCAGTATTAAGCATGGAAGCAGAGAGAACAGTTCCCTTGTTACTATGAGCGATAACCTTCTTTTGCCCTGGACCTGTTTGCAGAAGTAGCTCACCATCTCTATTTAGAACAATCTCTGCATTTGAGGATACAGGAGGATCATCACGATATGCTGTCCAGACAATTTTATTACTGACCCCATCAAATAGCCAAATTCCAACTTTGAAGCCATTGCCTTGTTTGTAAAAGCCAAATGCGAATCGACCTGAAGGTGAAGGCCATGGAGTGTTAGAACCAGTGGGGGAAATTGAAGAGTCGAGTGGTATGTTTAGTGTGAATACCCTTTCGCATAGAAAATATACCAAAAAGAGAGGGTATATGTTTGATGCAATGGTAGCCATGGCCACTAAAATATCACAGAATTGCAGAATCCCAGATGATCATAAAGGATTTCTGAAATAATGGAAGATGAAACAAACGAAAAAAACAAAAAAAGATTGGTGCAATAGTGGAAATCTTCGCAGTCTTCCGTGAAAGTGTTGAGAAGTTGCCAATCTCTGTCGTTTCTTAAATGTATCTCGACTTTTCCTCTGTGCAAGATGAATACTATCTATTTTTAAGTCAAACTTAACAAAAAAATTTGTTCCTTTTACAAGTCTATTTTGACTAAATAAAGGATGAAAGAGATTGGCTAGCCATGTTAGAAAGAGAAAAAGATGAGAGAAATTTGACAATAAATTTTAGAAGTTATCCATTCATAAATGAGGGTAAAGTTAGAAATTTACTCTATAATCATTGAGATACCTACCTTTCTTTATGAGATTTGGTCAAAATGGACTTATAAATAGGACCAAAGTGATAAGGTGGGGTTAGCTTTCACATTTCATAAAGTAGACAGCCTCACCTAATTTTAAAAAATCAATAATTACGATTAGCACAGGTTCACCAAATAATGCATGAAGCAAGTCAATGCCCTACTAGTCAAAGTCTTCACTCGTTCCCATAGTACTACATCTTTGCTCACTAATTATAAGACATAATTGACTTTGTTTGAAGAGATTAAGGAAGCTAAATAAGTTACTTAATCATTTTATATGTTATGTATTTTTAGATTATATATTAGTTTATTAGTCAAACTAATTACTTTAAAGAAAAAGATAAAAATAAAAATACTCTGAAGTAATTTAATTAGCTTCCTTAATTTCTCCAAAAAAAGTTAACTATGTCTTATAATTAAGATGGAAAGAATAGTAAAATAAAATAGAAACCAGCCTCGCGAGTAAAAAAAAAAAAAATAGAAAGCCTCGCTTAATTTCCTTGTAATGCGCTAGGAGAGTTCATATATAACACGGGAATTTCATAACAAAGAAAGCCTCACGTAATTTCCTGTTTTTTTTTAATATTTTACTGAAATTAAGTTTTTCCATAGAGCAAATTTAATTTCCATCATTTCTTCTGAGTTGTGTCCCTGTTTTCTCAACCTCTCCGTCCCCCCACGCACCATACCCATATCCATGGCCTCCATAACTCTGTTCTTACTATTTGCAGTTCTATCTGCAAACCAAGTTAGCGCTCAAAAGAATGATTCCAACATCATAAATTTAGGTTCTTACATCTCCCCAAAAACGAATTCTACTTCATGGGTGTCACCGTCGGGTCTTTTTTCCTTCGGCTTTTATCCCCAAGATAATGGCTTAGCCGTTGGAATACGGCTAATGGATGAACATGAAGGAACAACCGTTTGGACACCTAAATTGAACAATCTATCTGCTTCCTCTGATTCAGTAATCCAATTAACCAAAGACGGTCAGCTTCTGCTTAGAAACGAGAAACAGATGGAAGTAGCCATTACTAATGCGTCTGAGCCTGCAGCTTCGGCATCTATGCTTGATTCTGGGAATTTTGTGCTTTATAGTCAAAACCATAGTGTCATCTGGCAAAGCTTTGATTACCCCACGGACACCATATTAGGAGGTCAGAATTTATCTTGGGGAAAAAATCTGACCTCTGCAAATGGATATTTTATTCTCATAATGCAGACTGATGGAAACCTTGTTGCCTACCCTGTGAAAAATAAAACGGGAGAAAATGATGCTTACTGGTCATCAATGACTGATCAATCACAGGCCATTCAGCTTACTCTTGATCTTACAGGCTTTCTTTGCCTACTCGATAATGATGAGAATGCCACTAAGGTTCTGGCCAATAGTAGCAACTATCTCGAAAGGAACACAAGCTTAATCTATCGAGCAACAATGGATTTTGGTGGCATTTTTAGATTGTATGTTCACAAATTTGAGACAAATACTACTAGCTTCAATGTTCAGTCTGTGTGGCAATCTAATTCGAATCAATGTGAAGTCCGGGGATTTTGTGGTTTCAACAGTTATTGCTCCATGAATGATGGCGAAGCTATTTGTGAGTGTTATCCTGGATTCAAGCCCATAAATGGGAATCAAAGCATGTTCTTGGACTGCGACCAGGGGCACACAGATGACTGTAAAACCAGTGCAAATCCAAAGATGTTATACGATATTGCTCCCTTACAACATGTGCAATGGAGACTTCTTCCTTATTCGGCTACTTTCAATATTTCATTGGAAATGGAAGCTTGTGGGAAGTCTTGCCTGGAAGACTGTAACTGTGGAGCGGCATTACATGAAGATGGCAGCTGCGAGAAGTATAGGCTTCCACTTAGATATGGCAGAATTAATCATAATGTCTCAACCACTGCCCTCTTCAAGTTGCCTTCAAATCCAAAGAAGCCAGAAGTTCTTGTTGATGACAAGAAAAATCTGATTTTTACTCTGGCCATCACTCTAGGTTCGATTTCATTCATTTCCTTAGTCTTTGCAATATCTATTTTCTTCATCTACAAGCATAAAGTCTATTCATACACGAAGCTCTCTGCCATTAGCAAAAATTTGGGGTTCGCTGAGGATTCTTTACGAACATTTACCTTTGATGAATTGGTAAGTTCAACGGGAAACTTCACAGAAGAGCTTGGTAGAGGATCTCTCGGAGTGGTTTACAAGGGGACACTTCAAGAAAATAATAGAAGGGTTGCTGTGAAGAAACTTGATAATGATGCTGTTGATGAAGGAGAAAGAGAATTTCGAGCTGAAATCACCACAATCGCTCGAACTCATCACAGAAATTTGGTTCAGCTCATTGGTTATTGTACCGATGGTTCAAGAAAGCTTCTTGTTTATGAATATATGAGCAATGGGACTCTAGCAGATTTTTTGTTCAGAGCTGAGATACGTCTATCTTGGAGACAAAGGGTTAAAATTGCATTGGATGTAGCAAGGGGAGTCTTATATCTACACCAAGAATGTGAAGTCTGTATTATCCACTGCAATATCAAGCCTCGTAACATTCTCTTGGATGAAATGTGGACAGCAAAAATATCTGATTTTGGACTTGCGAGACTATCAATACTAGAACATTCAAGAATCGGAACTAGCAATGAATTAACAAGTGGTTATGTGGCACCTGAACAGCAAAAAAATGGATCGACATCAATAAAAGTTGACATCTACAGCTATCGAGTGGTGCTGCTGGAGCTAATATGTTGCAGAAGGAATATAGATGTGAATGTGGCTTCAGAAGAGGAAATAATGCTTTCAAGTTGGGTGTATAATTGCTTTGTGAGAGGAGAATTGTATAAATTGGTACAATTTGTTGAAGATGTGGAATGGAGGACATTGGAGAGAATGGTGAAGGTGGCATTATGGTGTGGCCAAGAGAACATGTCTCAACGTCCTTCAATGAAGAATGTGACTTTGATGTTGGAAGGGTTGAAGGATATTCCAATTCCTCCATCTCCAATCCCACTTGCTTGATAATCATCAAAATTATGGAGGCTTTTTGCATAATTATATACTTGTATTAATTATCAATCTATATGTAATTGCGCATTCACATTCAAGTTTGTATTTACTTATCAGTTATCTGTCCTAGCTGCTGCTACTGCGTGCAATTTTATATTCTACGATGTCTTATCCTTGTATATCCACAAATGCAAGTTAGTTTTCTGATGCATCTGCTATATTTTATGCTAAAATCTACATTTAATTAACTTGTCTTTGTGAAAAGTAGGCTTCTGGGCTCTCTGATTTGTTTGCTTGTTTAACTATTTTAAAAATTAAATGTATTGGATCATTAATAAATGACCTTGGTAAGAAAAGTTAGGGTTATATACCGTGATTGTTACTTCAATATTAATAACAGATTGCCAAGACAAATAATTTTTTTCTTTTGTTGATTAGCGATTCTCCAATCCTGATATACTGTTGTGTTTGTGCATCAAACATCTACTTTCTTCTATTGGTATCTTCTCTATGGGGAAGATTTGCAACAGTACACGCAAAGCAAATCATAAAGCCTGGTGGTCCCCTATCTCCAATGGCTCCTCCCACTTATTGGCCTTCACCTCCAGGTCAATTTTCATTCGGCTTTTATGATCAAGGAAAGGGCTTCAAAGTTGGAATGAGCAAAACAAAAATGGTGACTAATATCTTAATTTTCTAAAATAGGTTCAAGAAAAGTAACAATATGGAGAAAAGTTTTCAAGTTCACTGTTATGAATATTATTTATACCTAGATGTCTACTAACTCATATCTTAGCCAGTTTTCATAAATACGTGTTGGAAAACTAAAAACTTAATTAATATACTATTAGAGATTTCTCTGTATTTGATGCTTCATACTTTTAATAAAATCATTAAATATGCACCCCTTTTGTATTATTTATAAGTCACTTTTTAGCTTGATCGTACATACCAAGGAGAGATAGTTAGCTCAATAATTATAAGGTAAATTTTCAACTTTGTCGGGTTTATGAATTTGTATCTTTCAACTTTTTTTTCTCTCTCTATTTTCATTAGTACAATTAATATAGGCAAAATAGTTACAATTTCATTTAATACCCTGAAAAGAGACTAATGAATAGGACCAAATTTTTTGGTCAAAATGGACTTCTAAATAGGACTGCAATAGTAGAGTCAGAGTTTCAGGAATGACATACATAACAATTTCTTAACGTTTTTATACTCTAATTGTTATATATTAGGTTTATTATTTAATGATTGTTTGTGAAAACCGTTAAATATAGATTAAACAACCATCAAACATATATACTTAACGGCTGGCCAATTTCATTTTTAGCTGATTTATTGACCAATAGAGATTTTAATGTCTTGGCCAATTTCATCACTTTGCCTTAAATGCATATCTTTGATGATTTCAGCTTTATTCATCTACGCGTTTTGCTTTAATTGTTTTTTCGTTTTTCATTCTGTTCGCATTGACTTTTGTTCATCTTCCAAATTAAAATTACCTGAAATTCACTTTTGTGCAAACTTTATGAAGTTCCTCAACTTCTTCAACTGGAAGACCGTGACTACTTAAGAATTTGCAACAACAGAAAAACAACTCTAAATTAAGATTTAAATACTGATACATAACATTTAGAGGTAAGTAATTAATAAACAAATCTGAGACGTTGCACAATATAAATATAAATTAAAGAAGCTTATTATGGAACACTTCAAGTATTAAATAGCAAATATATATAAATTTCTTAATTTAATACTTATATTGTTAGACAAATATATGGATCAGTATTGCTCGATCAGTTGATAGTGGAGGACAGTAGAGAGCAATAATAATATATATCCGTGGACTTGGCATTATGATTATTCTTTAGTCATTGAATGTACGGCCACGAGTATATAAGAATGTACACACTATTAGAATATACTCTTTGGATCTCTTTTGTGGTATTTGTAGAGTCACAGAGCAACTTGGTCGCCATAAAGTATTGTGTATTTTATATATTTGTGTGCTCACAATATTGACATGATTAACTTGAGGGGGAAAATTTTTTTTTTTTAAAAAAATGATAGACTCAGATTGTATTTCCCAAAAGCATCCTCATGCACCAAAGGAAAAAATAAATAAAAAAACCAATAACAGATTAGTAGAGCCGTCAAAAAGAGCTGAACTCATCCCCAGCCCTTCTAAGCCCTCATAAATCAAGGGCCAAGCTTACATTTATAGGGCATAAAGGGAATTTGGGTTTAAAATGGCTAGCTGCCTTTTAGGGCTAAGGGTTAACCCGTTTACCCGTTTGGTAACCCTTTTGAAAAGTTATTTTGCGCAAGCCGAGACAAAACTTCTCTCACAACTTACCTCGTAAATCCCAAAAGCTATTCTCCAAAAGGGGTTCTCAAACGGGCACAAGTCATCATAATTTTTTTCAATAAAATATTTTTTATTGATGCAGGATTATATATTTTAATTATTTTATTATTAATGTCTACCGATGACTTAATTATCATTATTATTGACATTATGTGGTTTAAAAATTTAGGAATTTGGAAAGAAGTGATGGGATAAAAATATCTGGAGATCATTTAAGCTTAACTAGTAAAAACAGGGGAAATTGATTATGGATTCCTGAAAAGTCTACAGTAAATAAACATATTGAAGTTTTGCTTCTCATCATTTTCTATCTATCCCCTCCCACTATTTGATTCGGATTTTATAATGTATACAAGTTAATTCTTATATAAATATTGTGTGGTAATTACCAATCAAAATAGTTTTTTAGTTTCTTGAACAAGATTTTCCTTTCGTTTTTTGGTGTATTATTTGTCTTATTTTTAGTTTTGTAGTTCCTTTAAAATTAGGGCAATAGTTTACGAAGATTGATGTTGCTGACAATTATTTGATGTAATTTAGTTTTATAAGTTTGAACACTTTATTTTTGCTATTATTTATCATTTGAACTAGAAACTTTATAAAATTTATTTTCTTATTTTCTGATATTTTAAAATAAAAAATGAAATTTTAAAAAGGAACTTAAAGCCAGGGGCTGGCTCTCGACCTTCATGTTCAAGGGTCGAATTTCAAAAAATAGTTAGATTTTAGATAGATGGTCTTTTTGAACCCGAACCCGTCAAGGGCTAGACCTTTAAGCCCGGCCCAACCCTTATTGACAATTTTATATAGTGGCTTATCCATGTAACAATTCTTTTGCTGAACTGATAAGTATATATTTTACGATTAAATAGATGTATTTTTTATGAGAATTATTTGGATTTATTAATATTATATGCCTATTTAATTATCTTTTATAAACTTTTCCATCATTGAATCAAACTTAGTATCAAAGAATAAATTGACATACAATCTACTCATATCCTATTTTTATTATGCAAGAGATATTAGATGAAATAGAAGAGACAAAAAGCATACGAGCTTGCAACCATAAATTAAATAAAAGGAATAAAGATGTGGACCCCACATACTAAAAAGAAAACTTGAATCCTAAGCTTGGTGATTAATTAAGAGGAGGATCACGGAGGAGCGGATCGAGAGACGCAGAATGAGAAGGAACGAAGAAGCAGAGGAGTAGCGGTTGAGCGTTTCGGTTCTCTTCATCATCTCCCCGGAAGGACTGTGGAGGCGGTAGAGAAACTTTGTTTCTTCTTCTTCTCTTTATTCTGGAATCTGAATTTCTTGCTTTTGTTATGGATTTTATTATAGCCATGTGTGGCTAAATTTTCTTTTTAACCTAGAGAACCTATGAACTTGTTTGGGTTTTAGAGATTATTCCCACGGAGTTAGTTTTGCTTAATTTTATATCGTTTATTTAATCCCGTGCTTATTGCTCTTGCTTATTGGTGGCCACCATTGAGCATGTTTTGGGGATTTAGGGTTGAACTTGGAAGAGGGAATCCTAAATTGACATTGGGATTAAATAATGTAGAATTAGGTTTAAATTTAATGGGGAATTAGGTTTTAATCTAATTTGCGTCTAGGATAGGAATATACCTAGAAGCTCAGCATAGTCAAATTAGAGTGAGCCCGATTTAAAACGCATCTTATTTAGTTGTGTGAGGCATCGCATAATTAATCAAGGTAGGTATATAAGTGGACCGGAAGGCATTTATAGACATTAATACTCTAAATTAGCTTATTAAGTTAAGTCAAAGTTAATTTAGTGGAGATAATATCTAAGAATCAAATAAGGGATTAGTGGCTCTAGGTTGCTCATTTGATTATTTTTTGTAGTTAGTTTATTTTGATTTTAGTTTTCTCTTAAGTAAATTTAATTTGGTTTGCTTAACTTAAACAAAAGTGTAAAATTAATGCTTAACTGAAGTTATGGGCACTAAGTCCTCGTGAGAACGATATCTTACTTACTCTTTATTACTTGATACAGCCCATGCACTTGCGGAGTTTTTAAATAATAATAATAATAATATTGAAGGGCCTAAGGGGCTGGCCCGTAACCCTCTAGGACCTAACTTCACTTCTCACCTCCAATTTCCAAGCCCAGCTCTTAAAGCGTCAGGGCTTAAATGGGCCGACCTGATGGACCGGCCCGTTTTCCCGGCTCTACGCACACGATATATATATATATATATATATATATATATATATTTACCAAGGTTTTTAAAACCGGACCAGTCATTTAACCGGTCGGGGTACTGGCTCAAAGGTCAGTGGGTCAGATTGGAGTCAAACTGGAGCTAATCCGGACCAAAGCGGTGAGAGAAGAAAAATTTTAAGGTTATAAATATAAAATTATAAATAAAATTAAAAAAATTAATCCGGTTAATACCCACTTCTTATCTATAGTACAACATTATTTACAATTAGTTAGTAGGACTAAAACTAAATACCCTTTCGGTTCAGTTCGTATGATTTTTCCTTCTTTTTTATTGGATTTTAACCAATACAATAGTCTCAAAAGTCACAACCGAGGCACTACAGGGAGTCTTGGTTCATTATTAATTAGTATAGCTTCCATCTCTCTCTATCTCTCGTGTCCCTGCCCCACATCACAATCAGTCACAACATTAAATGTTAGTCGAGCTTCTCCGAGACAAGCAAAAGAAAGAAAAGACAAGTAGGGGCTTTGGCAGGATAATGGGTCTCAAATCTCAATGGACTGCTGAGGGTTGTTTGGTTTCTCTGAGATCGGGTACTCTAGTTAAGCTGTTGGGTCATGACGATGCAAGTGTGAGTTCTTGTTCTTGTCTCCATGGATCCTTGCCCTTTCGTGCGACTCACCGTCGCTTGCCTTCGTTCATCCTTCTTCTTCTCCCTATTTTTGTTGTTCTTCCTTGTTCTTCTTCTATCATTCCCCTCATTCCTCCGACCAAACTTCCCGATTCCCGAGTCCTCCAACTCGGTGACCCCTTTCAACTCGGCCGGTTTAGGCCGAGTTTATCTGGGTTGACTTGGATCACTGAGTTAACCCATTTCCCTCCTAAACCGGACCGGTTTTCCGGCTGGTTCGCCGGTTTTCAGTCCGGTCTGGGTTCAAAATTATGGTGCTTTTTGTTGAAGTATCAATCTTAGCTACTTCTACTGCGTGTAATTTTGTGTCCTATCCTTGTATATGCACAAATGCAAGTTAGTTTCTTGATGCATCTACTATATTTATGGTAATGTATAAATTATGTGAAGCCAAATTCTCGTGACTTTGTGATTTTGTGAAAAGTGTGCTTCTATGGGCAAGGTGATTTGTTTGCTTGTTTGAGTTATCAAATGGTTTGAATTTGAATGATTTAAAATTAATTAAATTGTACAATACTAATAATTAATTTGAAATGTCCCCTATGAGTAATCTTAAATGCATTCATTAATTAATCTAGTTGGAATAAATTTATGTAAAATACTTTAGTTGTTCATTGCATATAAGATGTTTCATTGAAGTCCGAAAAAAAAAGATGTTTCATTATTCCAATTAATTGTCACGGATAATTTTTAGGAAAAAGACCAAAAAAGGCCATTTGAACTTGAAAACCCCCAAAAGATTTAATGGAAAAGGGAAAAGATAGAGAGAAGATTGAAAAGGTTCTTTTTTAGATTTGTTATGGTTGTTTATTATGAAATGTTATTTTTGTTGTTCATACTTTAAGGTGAGACATAACCGTTATGTTTGTGTTTTTGCCGATTTAACAAGGTTGGAAAACAAATCGTTTATACATGTTATATGACGGTTGTTTCAAAAGAACCGTGAATCGTTGTCACTAAATAAATTATACTTATTAACTATAACCGTTATTTTTATGTTTTCAAGAATTCTACCACATAATATATGACGTATATAATTACTAGTTACTTTTAAGTGTTATATATATCCTTTCGTGACTTTTACCTCGACATATATGACGTTTATTAGCTATAACTATTATGTATTAAGTGTTATAATGCATAGATTAATTCCATTTTGATTTCCCTAGTCCATAATGGTATGCTTTTGTAATACATAAAATACCACCAATTCAAAATATAAGACACAGTTGAATTTTTTGTAAAAGTTAAGAAAGCTAATTAAATTATTTTAAAATAATTATATTTATTGTTTTTCTCCAAACCATTTTGTCTAATTCATATTATCTAATAGTGCACAACATATGATACGATTAAGTAACTTAATATTTAAAAAAAAAAGTTAAATAGGCCTTGTATTTAGGACCATAGGAAGTAACATGCTACATGTGTATATATTTGTTAATATTGGTATATTTCTTGTTGTAATTTTACTTTTTTAAAAGCATTTTTTATATATTGACATGCATGGCTAAAATTATAACGCTATTGATATTTTTCTTGAAAAACAAAAGATAACTCCCCTTCAGTCCCTCTTCTCATTTGGATTTGGAACAAGTTCATAAAATACCTTTTAGACATGTTTAAAATGTCCAAAACGATTTTCTACACCGGTTACAAAGTCATAATCGGTGCAGTTACAATGCTTCAACTGGGGCATTGGTTATTGTCACAACGAGTATACATTTTTTTCCCCAACTCCTGGTTGAGGCTTGAAATTAACAAATATAGTATACAATATATTTACAGCATAAAAAACCCACAATTAAACCACAAGCTAGGTAATTAGATTACAAGTCATAAGTGCACAATTAGATTCAAATTTCCTCAACTAATAAACAATTTTAAATTAATAAAATATGTAATTTACAAATCTAATCCTTGCTTATGGAACAAAAGCATAAACAATATACAATTTAAATGTACTTACTATTGCCGTAGTAGCAAGTTTCTCAACAAATGCAACCGTCAATAAGTCATCAATGTCGAACACCCGCAAGTTAAAATCCAAATAAAGCATTAACACTAACGGAAAATAATTTGGTGGTCCTTATAAATTTTTCCAGTTTTGAATCAAGTCCTTAGCTTGTTTGTGTTCCCCTTTTTGTATTAGATCCTTTAACTTTCTGCCATTAGATATGCTGGCTCTGATAATTCATCCACATCTTGGTTAACCAGCTAGCTTATAATTGCGTCTTTTGAATTATCTGAGAGCTTCTATTTATAATATATAGGATATGATAATTTCTGATCTTTCTAAAATATGGAAAATATAATGCTTTATGTACTTTTATTAGATTTGACATAGTATCTAATTCTATTCCCACACCCCCCCCCCCCCCCCCAAATTTTTTCCCCTTCTACTCTTCTTCTTGAATCTCAAAGGCATTCTTCATCCTTTTATAATACAAAATCCTACCCTTAATATTCTGTTTGTCGCAATTTACACTATAAACGAGATCTTATATTAAAAGATTGAAGACAATTTTCTTTTCCTTTAAACTTCATAGATTGCTCCTTTCTTCGCAGGACCCGTGTCATTTTTTTATTCCATTCTTTTTATTTTATTTTTTGATTTTCTTATTTGCTTCTTCCTTTCCTTTATTATTTTTCCTGTATATGCCAAACTATATACTTATTTAATTATAAAATACATACTTACCATTATCATTAGTTTTATAAAAATAAATATGACTTGTTTATATTTTGTTATTCATTATTTTAATAATATTTTTGCAGAAAATATTAATTCTTAATCATTTAAATTTGATGTCTTTGTTAGATGAGAAGTAAATATGTACTACATGGAGAAAAGTCCATTTCAAGAAAGAGTCCAAAACAAAGTAATAATGTGGAGAAAAGTTATCATATGTTTACAACTGTAACGGGTTGCAAGGAAGAAATTAAAGAAGCATCAGCATCCCTAAAAGTTGACATCGACATCTTCTTGGCATTCCTTCAAAAATAAGTAAAATTTAAATGAAGGTATTATTATCATTGTAAATATTATGCATTTTCAGTCCTCCCTTTTTTCTCCTCTCTATTCAAATACAAGGAGGGATAATATTACCTCTTTACTTTTCTCCCCTTCCATTTTCTCCTCCCCTAAATTGGACCGCACACATGAAATTAGTAACTTTTAGTGCATTTCGTTCGTTTACTTTTTCCAATTACTTTGGTACTAAGAACTTTGGGAAGTCGAATGATAATTGAATATTCAAGAAACTGAGTTTTGAATATAACCTTTCCTCAATGACAACACAAGAGACAAAAGTTGGACCACATTTCAGGCTAAGAAAGTTCATATATAACACGGCAATTTAAGAAGTAACAAGCCATGGAACACAAAAGCTTTGGAATTTTTGTAGCATCTATTGGTTCTTTCATTTATTTGTGACCATTAATTTGGTGCAACGAATTTTCAAACTAGACATACAATTGAATGTTCAACAGTGGGGGTTATCTTTGTGGCACATCAAAGCTGCAAAAATGACAACTTTTCTCTATATTACTATTTCTTTTCTTGGACTACTTTGAAATCGACGCCGAGAGTTGCACCTTTAGCACAAAATGAAAGAAAAAGACTTTAAAGTTGGAAATCCGCTATTTGATGTAGTAGTTTGAAATTTCACATGTAGGGTTTCCTTGGACCACTTCGAAATCAATGCACAGAGTTGTATCTTCAGCGCAAAATGAAAGAAAATGGCTTCAAAGTTGGAAATTCGATATTTGATGGGAGCAGTTTGGAATTTCGCATGTAGGGTTTCCTTGGACCACTTTGAAATTGACACTGAGAGTTGTAGCTTTAGCGTAAAATGAAAGAAAATAGCTTCAATGTTGGAAATCCGCTATTTGACGATATCAGTTTGGAATTTGACGTGAAGTGTTTCCTTGGACCACTTTGAAATATACGCTAAGAGATGTAGCTTTAGCGCAAAATGAAAGAAAATGGCTTCAAAGTTGGAAATTTGTTATTTGACGATATTAGTTTGGAATTTCACCTGTCTGGTTTCCTTGGACCACTTTGAAATCGACGTCGAGAGTTGTAGCTCTAGTGCAAAATGAAAGAAAATGGCTTCGAAGTTGGAAATTCGCTATATGATGGGGTCAGTTTGGAATTTCATGTGTAGGGTTTCCTTGGACCACCTTGAAATCGACGTCGAGTGTTGTAGCTTTAGCGCAAAATGAATGAAAATGGCTTCAAAGTTTGAATTTTGCCATTTAAAGTGAGCAGTTTGGAATTTCACACAGAGGGTTTCCTTGGACTACTTTGAAATTGAAGGCTAGAGTTGCAACTTTAGCTCAAAATCAAAGAAACTAGCTCCAAAGTTTGAAATCCGCTATTTGATAAGACCAGTTTGGAACTTCACGTGTAGGGTTTCCTTTGACAACCTCAAAATTGACGCCTAGAATTGTAGCTTTAGCGCAAAATGAAAGAAAATGGCTTCAAAGTTGGAAATCCCCTTATTGATGGGAGTAGTTTAGAATTTAATGTTCAGGGTTTCCTTGGACCACTTTGAAATAGACGTCGAGATTATTGGTTTAGCGCACATTGAAAGCAAATGGCTTCAAAGTTGGAAATCTACTATTTGATGGATTCAATTTGGAATTTCACCTATAGTGTTTCCATGGACCACTTTGAAATTGACGCCGAGAGTTGTAGCATTAGAGCATAAAGAAAGAAAAGGGCTTCAAAATTGGAAATATGTTATTTTATGGGAGCAGTTTGGAATTTCAAGTGTAGGGTTTCCTTAGACGACCTTAAAATTGACGTCGAGAAAGATAGCTTTAGCGTAAAAAGAAAGAAAATGGCTTCAAAGTTGGAAATCCGCTAATTGATGGGAGTAGTTTGCAATTTAATGTGCACGGTTTCCTTAGACCACTATGAAATAGACGCTGAGATTGTAGTTTTAGCACAAATTGAAGGAAAATGGCTTCAAATTTGGAAATCCGCTATTTGATGAACGCAGTTTGGAATGTAGGGTTTCCTTGGACCACTTTGAAATCTACGCTGAAAGTTGTAGCATTAGTTCTTAAGAAAGAAAATGGCTTCTGTAATACCCCTACGGCCTCGCCTTTTCGGTTGGCGGGTAGTGTGGGCCCTTACCTTGAAAACCATTTTTACCGTCTTTTTCTTTATAAAATTTAATCCCAGGTTATTAATGTCGTGTATCAGAGTATAAGCAGCAGAGCACATACTCGTTTGGACAAAACATACTGATAAACTAGAGTGCAGTAAGTATAGGTTTATCCCGAGGTTTTAGTATACAGTCACCCCGAATAAAGTACTGTTGGTCAAAATAAAGTTATACAGTCATCCAAGCCACCCAAATTATACATCACAACAAGGTTCCATATAAAATTCACCCACAGCTCAATCTGCTCCGCACGCTTACCTTTGTCACCGGCACCAACCGTAAGCACTCCTGTTTCCTTGCAAAGTCTCGGGATTCACATTTGAATCCCGAGTAACCGTTAATCTCATATAACATGTGTAAGCAATGTATGTATGTCACCATAATCATGAAAAATATAAATCATACAACATTCAGTATCAAACGCGCAATAACACAAATAAACATACCATATGTAGAGTGTTAATTGCGGAAGGACTACATGTCCTAGAAACAAACGCAGGACTGCTCAAATAAAGCAAGACCCGGATCCACGGCGCCAGGAAAAAAACAAGGTAGTCGGGCTCTGAACCCAGACCACACCGAATGCACATACAAACGCATGTCCCACACGAGACACGGGTCCACAATTATGGAGAATAAATACAGACATACAAGTACACAAGGCACATGAAGATTAAGGTTACTACCTTTTGGTTGAACACTCTCAATAATAATTTCCTTCTCGGTGCACAACTTCTCAAATTGCCCTAAATAGTAAAAATATAAATATAGTTAATTTCCCTCTTAAAATATTTCATGTTTATGTAAAATAATCCCCTTTTAAGAGTCCATATTTATTAAATTCCTTTTCTTGTTAAGGAATTAAACATGGGCTTAAATTCTTTCCATTTTCGCCCAAAAATTTGGAATTTGCAGAAACTAAGGCCCAACTTCAAAAATGCATAACTAAATCCAGAAAAATCCTTTTGGGTTGATTCCAAAGCCCAATTAACCCTTAATATGCCTAGTTTCAGCCAAAAATATTAGTTTGGGCCAGAGACACTCCAAAAACCGTTTATAGACCCAAACAGATCTGCTGTTCGAATTTTAAGTCCAGAAACAGAGACTGTTTTTGAAAAATACGTTTCTCCCAATCCAGAACTCATAAAATTACAAATAATATACCAAAATAATCCTTGTGATGTCTACTTTAATTATGGAAAATTTCATAATTTCTAGACATCATTCGCTTGACCAAAAACTGTGTACAGTTCGACTGCCTTCCAAAACGTTAAAACTGACAGTTTTGGTAACTTGTACAATTTATTCTTTTTAATTCTAAAAATCATTCCCAACCTTATTCTTACTCCATTTTCTTGGTAACCACTTTGGTAACCTTAAAATCATCAAAATCCTTATGGTTTCACCACTTCTTAATTAAACCAAAATAATACATAGAAAATGATAAACAACATTTTGAAACCAACTTCACAAAATGACATAAGACAAGTTGAAACCTTTACTTACTTGTCTTACTCCTTTGGACTTTAGCAACTTCCTCCTTATTGCCTCTTAAAACGCCTGGCCTTCGCTCTTAAATAGCATAAGAGAATGTCTCACACTTACAACTCACTCTTTCTTTCTTTTATTTCCCTTACCGTCGGAGGTGTATAAATGAGAAGCATATACTTGCATATATTTATCTAATGTGAGTGCGCCTTTTCAATGTCCATTCCGGATGATTGAGGAGCATGAGCTGTCCTTAGTGTGATTGTGTCATCATTTTTTTTAATACCACATGCTTCACGTATACCTTCCATTTTTCCCCCTTCCTTTGACCAAATAAGATTTGATGACTAAAGTTTTCTACCTAATGGACATGTGGTGTGTGATAACAAGGCAAAGGGATAAGGTGGTGCGTGAGTCATCTTTTTTTTTATTCACGGAGAGATCGTGCATTCAATTATAAATATGAAATGAAGGAACTGGACATCCGTATGGTTGAGAGAAGAAGATTAAAATATTGAGTAGGTATTTGTTTAGCAATTATGGTGAGACCAGTGGAGTGTTTTAATGGATATAATAAAGAAGTAAATAGTCTCATTCATTGAAATATGAAAGAAAGGATAATATGTGTGAATCCACTAAGAGTCACACGTAGGGAATATTTGGGAAGATATAATATGAGTGCTTTGTCCATTATTAAAATAATAGAAAGATCACAATGTGAAACTTTGGGTCTCATGCGTATACGGAAGTAAAGATATGCAAGGTTTGATTATAATAATTATAAGTTGAAGTCCAAATGAAAGTAAGTGGGTATTATTTTATCATATAGAGAAAACCCACTTGTCTCACAATAATGGAATGAAAAAGAAGGTCATCAAAAATGACGGATGTTACAGCTTCAACGTTGAAAATTTGTTATTTGATGGGAGCAAATTGGAATTTCACACGTAGGATTTCCTTGGATTACTTTGAAATCGACGTAGAGAGTTGTAACTTTGGTGCAAAATGAAAGAAAATGGCTTCAAAGTTGGAAATTTACTATTTGATGGGAGCGGTTTGGAATTTCACCTGTAAGGTTTCCTTGGACCACTTTGGAATCGATATTGAGAGTTGTAGCTTTAGTGCAAAACGAAAGAAAATTGCTTTAAAGTTGGAAATTTACTATATGATGGGATCAGTTTGGAATTTGACGAGTAGGGTTTCCATGGACCACTTTGAAATTGGCGCTGAGAGTTGTAGCATTAGTGCATAAAGAAAGAAAATGGCTTTAAAGTTGGAAATTCGTTATATGATGGGAGTAGTTTGGAATTTCAAGTGTAGGGTTTCCTTAGACGACTTGGAAATTGACGTTGAGAATGATAGCTTTAGCGCAAAATGAAAGAAAATGGCTTCAAAGTTGGAAATCAGCTAATTGATGGGAGTAGTTTGGAATTTAATGTGTATGGTTTCCTTGGACCACTATGAAATAGACGTTGAGATTGTAGTTTTAGCGAAAACCGAAAGAAAATGGGTTCAACGTTGGAAATCTGCTATTTGATGGGTGCGTTTGGAATTGCACATGTAAGGTTTCCTTGGACCACTTTGAAATTTATGCTAAGAGTTGTAGCATTAGCGCATAAGAAAGAAAATGGCCTCAAAGTTGGAAATCCATTATTTGATAGAAGCATATTAGAATTTCACATGTAGGGTTTCCCTAGATCACTTTGACATTGATGTCGAGAGTTGTAACTTTTGCGCAAAATGAAAGAAAATGGCTTCAAAGTTGTAAATGCTCTATTTTATGGGAGCAGTTTGGAATTTCAAATGTAAGGTTTCCTTGGACCACTTTAAAATCGATATTGAGAGTTGTAGCCTTAGCACGAATTGAATGAAAATGGCTTCAAAGTTGGAAAACCGTTATTTGATGGGAGGAGTTTGGAAATTCAAGTGCAGGTTTCCTTGGACCACTTGGCAATCACTTCGAGAAATAGCGCAAAATGAAAGAAAATGGCTTCAAAGTTGGAAATTCGCTATATGATGGGATCATTTTGGAGTTTGACATGTAGGGTTTCCTTGGACCACTTTGAAATCTTCACCGAGAGTTGTAGCTTTAGCGCAAAATGAAAGAAAATGGTTTCAAAGTTGGAAATTCACTATTTTATGTGAGCAGTTTGGAATTTCACATCGAGGGTTTCCTTGGACTACTTTGAAATTGGCACTGAGAGTTGTAGATGTAGCTTAAAATGAAGGAAATGGGCTTCAAAATTTGAAATCCACTATTTGATGGTACCAGTTTGGAACTTCACGTTTAGGGTTTCCCTTAACAACCTCAAAATTCACGCCTAAAGTTGTAGCTTTAGCGTAAAAAATAAATAAATAAATAAAATGGCTTCAAAATTGGAAAATCCGCTAATTGATGGGAGAAGTTTAGAATTTAATGTCTAGGGTTTCCTTGGACTACTTTAAAATAGATGTCCATATTATAGCTTTTGCACAAACTAAAAGAAAATTGCTTTGAAGTTGGAAATATGCTATTTGATGGGTGCAGTTTGGAATTTAATGTGTAGGGTTACTTGGACTACATTTAGGCCATGTTTGGTACAAGGAAGATTTGAGGAAGGGAAGATTAGGAGGGAACTTTATTAATGTGAGTTGTTTGGTATACTAGGGAATGGAACTAAGTTGAAGGAAAATGAAATGTTTGGTATGAACAATTAGGTGGTGGTTAAGTGAGAAGATTAGGTGAAATTCCCACAATGCCCCTAAAATAAAAAAAGAATAGTGATTTATTTAGTTATACCAATCCGACATTAATTAACCTTAAAACGAAATCGTGTGATGAAATTTCCACGAGGACTAGCTTATAGAGGTAACATGGACGACGAACGTGGAAGGAATTTCAGGTAGGAGGAAAGTATGAAGCCGGCTGCAAAAATGAATATGATGATGACCATGGAAGATGATAACCGAACATTGAACCCATGTGAAGCTTTGATAGCGAGGCAAGAAAATTTGAAAATACTGACTAGTAAACCCCTGATATGTGTGAAGTCGATGAACTAAAAGGAGTTTGTTGAAGGATTTTGTTGCTAAGGTAAAATAGAGGTGACTATGAGAAATAAGGAAAATAAGTAATTGCTTGATGTAATAAATAAGTTAGAATAATGAAGTCGCCACATTAATAATGAAAGTGACCTTAGTTAAAATAGGCACAAGAAAAAAAAAATCTGCGTTGTGAGGATGAAGAAGAACACATTCACCGGTTTACAATATGCATATGAGCATCTTTGTTTCACAAAAGAGTAGTACAACTAAACCAATATGATTCACAGAAATAAATAGAAATAATGCAATTTTACCTTTTCAACTGCTACATAAGAAGGAAAGCAATAAGAAAAATGCTTTTGGCTTTTTCAAATGCTATATAAAAATGAACAGAAACTTGGACATCAGAGCAGTAGAATGCACAGCACATAAATGAACATAAATGATATGATGTCCTTTGTATGTGAAAGGAAAAAAGAATGAAGGAAATTGGCCTTCTCAAATGCATTAAAAAAAAAAGGTACATAAACTTGGACATGAGAACAAAGATAAGGTAGCAAACATAAAGTAACCCAAATTATAGCATGTTCACTGACGGGTGAAAGGTAATAAAAGAAAGGCATTTGGCCTTCTCAAATGCTGCATAAAAAATGAACACAAACTTGGACATGAGAGGAGCATCAGAATGATCTTTGTGGGGCATGAATGAAAATTGTCCTCCTCATGGTTAGGACATTAACAACTATTTCAAGTGTAAAAACCGTAATCGGGCACTATGCCTTATACACACAAAGAAGAGCCTAATCGACAATAATACAAGTAATGTAACTTTTTTGCATCGCAATTATAGGAAACCGAGAATCAGTATTACATGACCATTGAAGACATTAAAACAATGTTGAAACAAGTTTGCAGACACAAACATTCAGGACACAGATCAATGAACACATTATAGCATAAATTCCCTGAACCTCAAGTCAATAAGAGGCAACAGAAACATCAATAATGGCAACATCAGTTTAATAAGTGAACCAAAGCTAAATAGTCAAACTACAAAAAACCAATTAAGTTTACGTTCGAATCATACAGCCCCGTTCAAACATGTGACAAAAGGTAAACCAGTACATAAACAGTTAATCAGACAATTAAAACAACAATGGACAATACAAAAACTAACCTTAGTGATTTACAAAAACCATAAGCAAATATGTAAACTAGCCCAATTTTCTTCTACTTGTTGGCTGGGGAGCCCGTATGAGCGAAGCACCTAGGTGATGATATTGTTAAACTAGGGAGGTTCACAAGTATGAATAAGGGGGAACCAGACGTTGCAGATGGATTAAGCAAGGGTATGCCAGCTGAGAAGATAAGGGGAAAATTCTCAGCTGTAAGCACAAACCTAAAATCGCTTAGGGGAATCAATCTCAAAGGAACAACGCCTGATACTGTCCTCAATGTCGCAAGAGGAGAGTTCACAGGTTCAGGGAGAGGCATAATCGATAGTAGGATGATTATATCCAAATCCTCATCAGTATCCTCAGGATGCACTCCTTCTTCATGTGTTGTCCCTTCACCCACTTCAGCAGCAATAGCATGTTCAGCCTACCCTCCCTGTGCTGCTGTGGTGCCTCGATACACATGCTCCCCACCACCTTCCTCATTCTCCCCCACTTCTTTAGCTATAGTTTCATCAGCCAATGCCTCAACAACCTCATCATCATCCACTTCTTCTTCAACTGAGGTTCCAATAGGCACATTATCAGTAGTACCATCCTCTGCCTCCCCTACATTTTCAGGAACAATGGCCTCACCCACAAACTCATCTGTTTCAACCTCCACCTCCACTGTATCTTCAGCCACGGAGGCCTCACCCAGAGGATCACGGTTTCAACCTCGGCCTTGCCTACTTCTTCAGCCGCGATGGCCTCACCCAAAGGCTCAACAGTTTCAATCTCAGGGTCCCCTTGTACTTCACCTGAGTTCCCAACAGCCACATCATCAGCAGTAGCATGGCTAATGTCATATGGTTCTTCATCTCTTGTGCCTTCATCCACCTCCTTTGCATTATCGTCATCACTTATCGGGGAGTGGTATGATGATGTTGGTGATTCCCTTGCACTGTGTGGAGTATTGCATTGTTGGTCATGGCTGGTTAGTATGGTTCCATTGTGCTCAACAAAGACAGATATTGTAGGGGAGTAGTAGGAGCCTATAGGTGGTGCAAGGACCGTGTCACAACTTTCTCACTTCTTTATGCACTATGGTCTGATATGTTGAGAGGGGAGTTAGGCTCAACTGTTGGTTTCGTGAAGAACCAGCTTCCATATCTTTATGTGACTTGAGAAATGCAAACTCCTTAAATTCTGTAGCATACAAGTGAATGAAGTGTCGAAGGTCATTGAAGTCAAGCGCAATTGAACGCATTCATGACTCCATGTCGAAGAGTTGAGTAGTTCATGTTTAAAGATGTCCAGTTTTTCATCCACAATTTTGGCAAACATTGCACCCACTTCTACGACTCCTTCTTCAAATGATGGCATTGTTGTACTTGGTCTAGCTGGAGTTGCTTCTTTCATATGCCTCGCCTTCTCCACATGTTCCCCCTTATTGGATGATCTATTTGACGCCTCTTTCAAGATAAAAGGGATTTGCATCCGGTGCAATGCATCTTCATCAAACTCTGGAGTCCACATTGAGGGTTCACCTTTATGAAGATACCAAATCTTGTGCTTCTGTAATATGAGAGACATAAGGAAAAGGTATGTCGTTGCAAATTCTTCTTCCCAAGTGTTGCAACCTTGAGCATTGTGTCAATGATCCTCTTCCCCAAACTAAATGGCTTCTTCTTGATCAAACAGGTGAGGATTTATTTGTCCTTAATGCTCATGGTTGTAAAGTGCTTCCACTTATCCACAAAGTTCCTGCTGTAGAAGTAGTGGAGGACCCTATACTTATGAGGCAGCTGCTTTTGTTTGTATAGAGGAGTGTCATCCTCAGTTGTCCCTCCCTCCAGCATAATTTTGTCCATTTCGTCTCCACTAAATGTTATGTCCTTCGACTGAGCAGCTTTAACCTCTAACTAACTAAGCAGTTTCTTCTCATTAAGCTCAATTATTTTCCCCCTAACACAAGTCACGCCAGTCCTAGACACCTTCAGCTTTGAGTAAAACACCTTCGCAATTGACTCACAGTAAGGCAAACCCAACTCAAGCAGACCTAAGAATGGAGTCTAGGCCAAATGAAAAATTACTTTCAAACGAGTCCTTCTAATCCTACTCATTTTGCACAGACTACGGCCTACTAACCTCATGTCGTAGTCTTCAAGTTTGGACTGGGTGAAGTCTGCCTCTGAATCAAGGATGACATTTCCCCTCTGTTGCACTTTCAGTTTCTTATACAACTTACCTCACCTCATCGACACCCTTCTTCGCAATGGTGTCTTCCCATTTCGGGGTCATCCCCACTTGAACTCTAACCGACAACCTTTTTGCCCTTCCTTTTTTTGTACAGACGACGGTTCTGACCCTAACTGAGTGTTATTGTGATCAGGTGCCTTCCTTTTATAAGACACCAAAGATGATTTTACTTGCAAAATATATATTGAATTTGATATTCTAGAAGTACCTTATATTTATGATAATATTTAGTTATCATGTTAATATTGTATTCATTATCATTTTACTCGTAAAAATTAGTTCTTTCATGTACATAAAGGTGAAACGAAGATATGGTGTCATAGTTCATTGAAAATAATATACATATCATTTTGTTCATAACAAGTTTATATCTTATTTTCAAAAAAAATAAGAAAACGACATGATATAGTGATATTTTAACATATCTAGAAGATATGTTAAAAGAATACATTTAAGCATAATATTTAGTGACAATGTAGCATTCATACTTTGAAGGCTAAGAGGAAGATATGTTCGAAAAGACATTGGAAATGATGTTGTTATTAGGGAGAGTAAAATTGATATTGTAATCCGGGGAAAAAAGAACATGATGTACTCTCTTTCCTAATCAAGGTTTTGCCCTAGATGGTTTTCTTGGTAAGGTTTTTAATGAGGTATCTTTAATATATATTGTGTTCTTTTTTCTTTGGCTAGGTTTTTATCTCAACGGGTTTTTCATAGTTAAAGTTTTTAATGAAGCACATTCATAATGGACATCTGAGCTAGGGGAGTGTTATGAATATTAATTATATATAAATGTCCATTGACTCATATCCTAATTAGTATTCATAATTACATGTTGGGAAACTAAAAGCCTAATTAATAGTGACTCTTGGTGTTGACTCTTGAAGGCCTATAAATGGTAACCGTAACATTGTGATGTACAAGAAATACAAGCTACTAGAAAAAAGCCTAATTGCGACGGAAAATCTTCTGTCACAAATTTTAGGTTATTTGTGACGGAATAGTAAATTCTGTCGCAATTTGCGATGGAACTGCTTATTCCGTCTCAAAATGTGGGCTATTTGCGACGGAACTCCCTGTTCCGTCACAAAAGCACCATCAGTGCCCACCGATAATTTGCGACGGAACTCCTTGTTCCGTCACAAAGTTGCGATGGAATTTCCTGTTCTGTCGCAAAAGCACCAAAGTTTGCGACGGAACTCTTCAATTAAATTCCCCCTTCCTTTCTCATGCACGGTGTTTCTCTCCTCTGCACGAGAATCCGCCTTCACCGTCGTCCGACCATTGTCGCGAGCCTCAACTGCCATCCAACCTCGTCTTCCTGCGCCATAAGCCGTAGTCCGCCGTCCTTTGTCTTCTTTCTCCACCGCAAACCGTTCTTCAACGTGTAAGATTTATTTTTTGAGTTCTTAGATATTTATGAAACTGTTATTGATATGATAAATTGTAGACATAGTTATTGTGATTGCTTTGGCCTGAGTTATTTGGATTCTAACATTGCTACTTAACAACGTTTGGTTGGAAATTAATAATAGGCCAAAAAAACGAAGAAAGAAAGGGAAAGAACAAGAAATAATTATATCTTTTTACTAAAACAATATGCCATTTTCAAAAATTAACAAGACACTTTTAGTTTCTTTCATATTGTATGAATTAACATGTTATGATTTACTTCCAAAGTTATTTTGGTATTGTATGATTTTCTTTCATATGGTGAACAACATGTTCGAGAGAATGGAGAGTATATTTTTAAATATATGGTATTTATTAAGGTTTAAAATAGAAATGATAATAATTGTCATGATATTGTATTAATTAGTAATGATAAGAACACTTTTGTGAGGTAGTAGTATTTAAGAATCTAAAACAATATTTGGTATAATATTTAAGAATATAAGAATCAATTGTAGTTTATATAGTATTATCTATATTTTATTAAATTTTCATTAAAATAAATATTTATTTTCATATTTTTATATGTTGTGATTTGTAATTCCCATTTATATGTTTGGGTAGTGGATTCGTGATTGATCTATTTAAAACAATTGGCATTGCAAAATTAGTTTACTATACATAATTATATAAATAAAATACATATAAATCAGGCATTGAAATAATAATAATAATGGAAATATTTGTGCATATAATTCAATCAGAAGATTATAAATTAATCAAAAATATTGGTACCCCCTTGCTACTTGGTTAATTAAGATTTGTGTTGAGGCTTGATTATATCCTATTTTGCTCATTTGCTACAGTTGGATTTTGTGTGGATTGTTCTCTTCGCATCGTTCGACCCTTGTTTTTTTTTTTTCTCGCAATCGGTTATCGAAATTGAGGTAGCAAACTACAACCCTAATGTAATTGTGTGTTTGCGTTGTAATGAAATAATAGTATATATGTTTTCCAAAAAATTTGTCATATGTCTCTATTTTCACCTGTACTTTATCATTCTTTTTTTGGCCTGTCAACATGCATGTCGCCATCTCTAGTGTATTATTCTTATTCTCTGGTTGCTTACTGAGATCTGTTCTTTGTTCACTGCATGTGTTTGTTTGCCACTTTCTTGATTAAGTGGCAATTGGTTGGTATAAGCGGCCAGTTGTATTTGCCACTTAGGTTAATGGTTGAATTAGTTAGTCTTACTGTATTATGTCCCAAAAGTCTTTGTGTAAGGTTGGGTTGGAGAAGTATGAAAGGCGATTGTGATAGGAGTTGGATGTACAATCATCTAACTTAGAAAAAACAACGTACTCGAGTATTCTTAGAGGGTTTGAAAGAGTTCATCCAATTTGCTTTGGCACACACACCTAATTCAAGTACCTCGATCAGTTGTCCGTGTATGAAATGTAGGTGTTTGCAATTGCAAGATCCGAGCATGGTTAGAATCCATTTGTGTAAAAAAGGATTCATGATGAATTATGAATGTTGGGAATTTCATAGGGAAGTCCGACGTATTAATCGAGTGGTTATTACGGAGACAGTACTTATCGAGACAACCTTAATCAATATGAACAGTTAGTTATGGATGCCGCGGGACCATTGATTGGCCAATACTTTGATCCCGTTACTCATGTTGAACCGTCCTACATGGGAGAGAAGACCAGTGCACATACTCAACCATCATACATAGGAGATAGAGCTGGGAATTAGGGCCGGCCCGGCCCGACAAGGCCTGGCCTTACAGGGCCTGGGCCCTACAGGGCCCGATATAATGAAAACATCTCGTGTTTCAAAGCCCGGCCGATAGTCCAGGGTTGGGCCGGCCCCCTAGGGCTCGAAAATTACTATTCCAAATTTTAATATTTTTTTCTGGGTTTTTTTCAAAGAAATATAATTAGTAAATTGCAACCATTAAAGTTCTAATATATCAAATAAATATTATCAACATTAATATCTAAACAATACAAATCATCCAACAAAAAAACACATTCATTAATTCGTAATAAAAAACAAACCATTGTCCACAATTGCCTGACATAAAACGTAAGAAGCATTAAACTAAATAACATTAAAGAACTAGATTGTCACCTTCTTCATCACTATCATCAATTTCACTATCATTGTCAATTGTCACCTTCTTCATCACTATCATCAATTTCATAGATATGATTGTGCTTCACTTTGAGTAGAAGGTTGTGCTTCACTCTTTGACTAAATTTTTTTTCCAAAAATGAAAATGCTACGGTAACAGGGCCTAATGGGCTGGCCCGATTAAGCCCAAGGCCCTGCAGGGCCAATTTCAAATTTGAGGCCTATTTTTCAAGTCCGAGCCCTACAGGGCCAGGGCTTAAACGGGCTGGCCCGACGGGCCCGGCCCGATTTCCCGGCTCTAATGGGAGATGATCCTAATCCGGAAGCCGATAGGTTCTATTAAATACTTCAAGATGTGCAACGTCCTTTATGGAAAGGTTGTGAGCACATTGAAAATAGTGAATTTGCATCGCTATCGGCTACCGTAGCAACACTAAGCTTGAAGACTGAACACCATATAAGTAAGAAGAACTATAATGAAATGGTATAGATCATGAATAAGGTTGTTCCCAATGACAATAACTTGCCGAAAGATTTTTACCAAGCAAAGAAAAAGGTGAAAGAGCTTGGTCTCAGATGTGAAAAAATCCATTGCTAACCCAGAAGATGTATGCTCTATTACAAAGATGATGCAGAGCTTAACTACTTGTAAATTCTGTAAACATGATAGGTACAAAGTTGAGGAATGGAAGGAAAATGACCTTTCAAGCATTAAGCAAGATGTGGTACTTTCCTCTCGTGCCTGACTTCAGAGATTGTATTCATCACAAAAAAAACAGCTCACATGAGATGGCACCGGAGCATCGCAGTGATGAAAAATTTGTGATGCATCCATCCGATCCCGAAGCTTGGCTGAAATTTGACGAGGCAAATCCTTTGTTTGCAGACGATCCCCGTAGTGTCCGTCTTGGTTTATGTTTGGATGGGTTCGCTCCTTTCAACCAGATGAGCAGGAATTATTCCTCTTGGCCTGTGATTGTGACTCAAGACAACCTCCCAACTTCCATGTGGATGAGAAGAGAGTTTTTGTTCCTTAACGTGTTAATCCCCGGGCCATCCAACCCAAAAAAAGAAAATAAATATATACCTCAGGCCTTTGATAGATGAGTTGAAGATGTTGTGGAGTGAAAGGGTTCTTCTTATGATGTATCAATGAGCCAGAATTTCACCATGCGGGCAGTCTTAATATGGACGATAAATGATTTCCCTACATAATGGGATGTTGAATGGCTGGAAAACGTCGGGGAAGCTTGCATGTCCAGTATGTCTCGAACAGAACGTGGGTTTTAGCTTGCAATATAGTCACAAGGTCTATTGGTTTGATAGGCATCGGCGATTCTTGCCTATCGATCATCCGGTTAGGAATAATAAAAAAGACTTCAAGCAAAATGTGGTTGAACGGTTAGATAAACCTCGTCGTTTAAGTGGCCAAGAAATATGCTTAGGAATAATAAAAAAGACTTTAAGCAAAATGTGGTTGAACGGTTAGATAAACCTCGTCGTTTAAGTAGCCAAGAAATATGGGAGAGGGTGAAGCACATTCGAAGTGTTGAAGAGGGTTCCAACGAACCTGAGGGATATGGCGTTCAACATTACTGGAACAAAAGTAGGATCTTTTGGGAGCTACCATATTGGAAACATCAATTGTTAAGACACAACCTCGATGTCATGCATATTGAGAGGAATGTGTTTTGCAATATTCTGTACACCGTAATGGACACCAAGGGTAAGACGAAGGATACAACCAACGCAAGACGTGACATAGAAAGATTTGCGTAAGGCCGCTTTGCATTTGGTGGAGAATGTCACGAGCCAAACTTCCAAACCTAGAGCGCTGTACACATTGAATAAAGAGCAAAATTTACAATTGTTGCGATAGGTTAAAGGTGTGAAACTCTTAGACGGTTATGTATGAAACTTCTCGAGATGTGTCGACATGAATAAGACGAAGTTATTTGGGATGAAGAGTCATGATTGTCATGTTTTTTTTCCAAAGATTGTTGCCATGGGCCTGCAAAGCACTACTAAAGTGTAACACCCCAAATTCCATACTCCAAATCATGTCGGTTGACACTTAGTTTTAGAAAAATCGACAGAGTTTGAGGTGCTACAGCTTAGCTTAATGCGGAAGGAGAGCATGCATTTACAAGTGAAAACTGAAAGGTAGTTAAGTAACTTGAGTGCTTGTGCGTTTTCAGATGTGCTAGTCATTTAAGAGACTTGAATGCAGTCCTATTTATACTCAGAGATCATTAAATGACCGTTGCTATCCCAATAAATCCGTTGGAGAAGTTCAGCCAAGATTAGCAAATGGTTTAGGCATCTTATCTCTCCAATCTTCACTTAATCCAGCTGGCTAGATGATCAGAGTTGACTCTCGTGAATTTGTCCGTTGGAATAGCAAAGCTTGCTTGTTGTAGAAATCATTCTTTAATGCTTTGCAACCGTGTGCGTGTGGATTAGGCAAAAGTATGCAAGTTTCTCGGTTTCAAAGATTTAATGTTCGACATCACCTTTTGCTTTTGCTTTTAACCTTCAATAATCATTCTTTAAGCAGTCTAAACTCACTAAACAGATGGTTAAACATAGCAGGGAATAGTAGAGAATAATCCTGGAAGATATTATGATCAAAGACTAAGGATTCACAAATTCGTCTGATTTGATTTTCAAACTTAGCGCTCAATACTCGAGTGTGTTCATCAACACTCGAGTGTGTCACTTGTGCACTTAAGTCAATACTTGAGTATTCATTCTCGATACTTGAGTATTCTTCTTCCAGAGGAATCATCGAAGTTTTGACTTTGGACCTTATCATTGAAGTACGGTCAATACTCGAGTGTCCAAGTAAATACTCGAGTTTTGAACTTTTGGTATGAAAATAAGTTTAAGTTCAAAACCTCAATACTTGAGTATTGACTCCAATACTTGAGTGTTCAGATCATTGACAAAGAGCAAAGCTCTCGGTATGCCCAACACTCGAGTTTCCAACTCAATACTCGAGTATTCATTTATTTTGAAAACTTTGTGAAGTCTTTCCCAAGTCAATACTTGAGTTTTGAAATGAATACTTGAGTGTTCAAATTGTTGTCAAAGATGAAAGCTCTCTCAGTAACTCCAATACTCGAGTTTTCAAATCAATACTCGAGTGTGCATTTGATTTAGAAAAGCTTAGTGAAATCTTTGCCAAGTCAACACTCGAGTATTGAATTGAATACTTGAGTATTCAAAGTATATGTATAAAGCTTGTAGATTTTAAATGGTCCAATACTCGAGTGTGCAAAAACAATACTTGAATATTCTAGGTGCTTGAAAACTTTGATAAATTGATGACAATGCAATACTTGAGTTTTCAAATGAATACTTGAGTATTCATAAACACATGTCAAATATGAAAGCTTTGTGAAAGACCAATACTCGAGTGTGTAAAACCAAAACTCGAGTGTCCATAAGATGAGCAACTTGATATCTCTCTCGTATGGTTAATACTTGAGTATTCAACGGAATACTCGAGTTTGACTCGTGGTTGAAAAACTTGGAGTGCTCTTTGTAAGTCCAATACTCGAGTGTTTTGTCCAACACTTGAGTATTGTTTTGTGTAATGATTTTAGAGCAACTCTCTGTCACGTCAATACTCGAGTTTCTAAACCGATACTCGAGTGTGGCTTTGACAGTAAGTTTTCCAACTTGCCAAAGACCAATTTAAATGAATGTTTACAATTGTCAATTATCATCAAAACACATAGAGAACTAACAATTCCCAAACTCTCATCTTTAATCCTACCCATTGGATGATCTTTTTAATCAATGGCTCATGGAACTTGGTCTTCTTTGAAGACTCAATTTGTGAAGAAAAAGGTTCCCGTTGGTTGATTTAATTGAAGCTGGAATATCACCTAGAGGGGGTGAATAGGTGATTATGAAAATTCTTTCGCTAATTGCTCAAGAACACTTAAAACAGAGATAGAGAGAAGAGCAATGAACACAAGAGGTTATACTGGTTCGGTCCAATTCTTGACCTACGTCCAGTCCCCATAAACACTCTGGGATTTCACTATCTCAATCCTTGATTACACACTCTGTAACTCTCAAGCAATCCTCTCACTAGGACTTACCCCTCTTTACAAGTTGTAACCAAATAACTCGACACAATTACACACTCGTAAACGAAGGATGATCCTTTTACTCTGACTCACTCCCCCTTACAAGTTGTAATTGTACACCCACACTCAAGATACCTCTATCTTGAGATTTGAATGAATTGTAACACAAATGATAAGACTCTCTCACGAGTTGATAAATGATAAACACTGAAGCTCAATGATATCCTAAGATATATACAGAATAGAGATTGAACACTTTGTATTCTTTGTCTGTGTATGTGATGGTTCTTGTAGATGAACTCTCTTCTTCGTGAATTTATAATAGTTGGAGAAATAGCCGTTGGTAGGATTTGAATTCGTCCATTTGATTTTGACCGTTGGTAGCATTTAACCATTCACGCTAATCTCGCCTTAATTGGATTTAATGACTTGATTCTCGCTTGTCTCTCGTTCCTCAAAGTTCCCTCGATTGAAGATCTAACCGTTGCTGATTTATCTGAAAATCACTCAACATTATGATCAATATTCTTACAATAAATGTTGTATAATGTTTACAAGATCATTTGGAATTAATCCGGATTCTCTTGATAAGAGCCTGATATTTCAGATACGGTGAATCTCAACAATCTCGTCCTTGACTCGAGGCACACAAACAAATAACTCGAGTTGCTTTGATTAATTAGATTCAAAATGATATTTCCAGGATGCATCTTAACTTGAGGCACAAGGTTCCCTGACTCGAGGTGATCGATTAATTGAATTCAAAAGGCTGTTTATAGAGATGTTTTTGACTCGAGGCACCGAAACCGCTAACTCGAGTTTTTCGATGAATATAGAAGACTTCGTTTAAATCAGGAACACAGAGACTCGAGTTATGCTTCGTCCCAACTCGAGGTAGGGACTCGACTTGAGGTGAGATATGTGGAGACTCGAGGTGAAGAATGAATATTGTTTTGAAATTCAAAGGACATAGACTCGAGGTGCAGAGACTATGACTCGAGGTGACGATGACTCGAGGCTATATTGTGGATGACTTGAGGTGAAGTGTGAGTTTGGAAGAGACAGACTCGAGGCTGCAATGTTGACTCGAGTTAAAAACTGCTTTCCATTGTTCAATCTTTCGGGTTAGCCATTTGACTCGAGGTGGAACTTCTGACTCGAGGTAAAAAGTGATCTCCATTGTTCAAACTCTCTGTCTGCTCCAAAAACTCGAGGTAGACTCTTTAACTCGAGGTAAAAAGTGTTCTCTAAAGTGAGATATAGAAGAAACCCGAGGCTATGCTGAATTCTTTCCAGAAATTCTTGTGTCAACTTTAGAGGGCCATATCTCCCTGGTCTGAACTCCTTTTTGGTTGATTCAACTCTTGATGGAAAGCTCTGTGTGTCTACTTTCCAATGGAACTGATTTTAGCTCAATTGGATTTGTAGTTTGTGAGATACACTCAAAACATTGAAGCTTGGTTCTGACTGTGATGGTGATGTTTGTGGCAACTTGTAAAATTCATATCTCCTTGATATGAACTCATTTTGGCTTCCATTATATATCAAAATGACGTGTTGGATGTCTAGTTTCATATGCCACTGGTTTCGTGTCAATCCGATTCCTGGTTTGAGAGATATCATCAAATTACCGAAGGTCGCCCGAGCTGAACGTGGAACAAAGTGCACCAGAGTTGTTGTAAGTGACTGAAACTCGAGGTACATGAAGCCTGCCTCGAGGTAATCATCCCAGAAAGCCAAAACTCGAGGTAAACAGGTCCTGACTCGAGGTAAACATCCAGAGACCAAAAACTCGAGGCAAATAGGTCCTGACTCGAGGTAAAACATGTCTGGGAGCGAAAATCACTTGGAAATCACCCAAACTCAAGGTAGGGATGTTCTTGACTCGAGGTAACTCATTCCAGAAGACCAAAACACTGTAGCAACCCATTATAACTCAAGTCTAAACATCCTGGCTCGAGTTACTTCATCCAAAACTTGATTTTGCTTATTTTAACTCCGATTTGAGTCGTTCCAACTTCTATATCATCGTGGGGATTTCTAGAATCAATCTAAGAGCTTGTATGATGATTTTCTCATTCCATTGAGCAAGTTCTTCCTTTTTCAATCTCATTTCTTGAATATTCTTCATTATTAAACTTCACATCTACATTAAATATAAGAATTAGTCAAAGTAAAACATGAATGTAGTATTCAAGCTTTTTGCTCTGGATAATGGCATCTATAAAAGACATCATCAAAAATAATCATAACCAACATTAATTACATGAGATTTAGGCTTAATTTCCTTTGATTTTTCTCATTGGTTGATTTAAATTAATATTGAATTAAATCAAACAATCTCTCTCTCTCTCTCTCTCTCTCTCTCTCTCAAACCGTCCCCTCCTCCTTCTTTCTCTCTTTTATCCTCTTCCAACTCCATTAAATGATCCCATGTGATCCCATTAATTGTCTCTTCCAATTTGTTCCCTCACCCATGTGCCTTTATCCCATGTGGTTGATTAGCTTAATTATAATAACATTTCTTCCTTCTTTTCATCCAAGCCAAACCGTGTCCTCTCCTCTCTTTCCTTCATCACTACAAAAAAACTTGAAATTACCCACGGAATCTGAGATGGAATTATTTCCGTCGGTAATTAGAGATGGATTAATGACGGAATTCCATGGAAAATATTACAATATTTTTTTTTAAAAAAAAAAACAATATATTACCCATGGAATTTCCGTGCATAATTTGACGGTTTCCATTACCCACGGAATTCCGTGGCTAATTCCGTGGGTGATTTTACATGTTTTGAAAAAAATTGATGGAACTAGTAGTTGCTGTATGGTTTGAACACGGACGGGAGAAGATACAAAGTCGCCTAACCAACTGAACTAGGAGATTTGCTTTTGTGTTTTGCGAAATTTATTTATTTTATATTAAGAAGTTGCAATCCCTAAATACAATTTGAGCGCCTTGTTTTCATTTTTGATCCGGCGCCTCTTCCGTTTAGTCCCTGTGCGAATTTTCTTCCCTTTCCCTCCATGCGAAACCTCAGCCCTAAATCATCTCCCTTCACCTCTCTCAAGTTCAACAAGCCCTAAATCTCCGTTGTCTAGTGCGAGCAAGAAGTGCAAGCCGTTGATCCTGACAAAGCAAAACCAAGTCTCTCTTCGTTGCTAGGCAACAAATTAACTTTCCCTCCTCTGTGAAAAATTCCATCCTCAACTCTCCTCTCAGTCTCTAAGTCTCAGCTTCACTCTTCTCTGCTTTACCATTTGACCCACCCTACATCCACCCTCCGAAGCTCGCGACTGCATGAGCATTCGATGGCTAGATATTGGGGGTTTCCTAAGCAATATTTTCTCTGAAACGGTGCTTAATCGCTTCCATTGTTAGGTAATGCTTGTTTTTCTTCTTTGATTTCCCGCTTCTTGTTTTCATTTTGTGATTCATCGATTCTAAGGATCTTGTTCTTTTCTGCGGATTTGGATTCTCGAGAGGGATTGTAGTCGGGTCCATGAATTAACACATTAGAATGATATGAGATGTTCGAAATTTTTTTTAGGCATGTGTTGGTCGATTTCCTTGATGGCAAGTGAACCAGTCGAACAAGTAATAAAGTGTAAGTAGAGTATCGTCCCACAGAGACTGAGATACCAAAGAGTGACGCGCGATTGCTATGATAGTTGTGCACGCGAAAGTAAATATATTGGGATGAGAGGTTGTTGTGATTATGCTACTAGCAAAAGTAAACAGAATGACTTTGAACGTGAGAAGATATCAGTAGGAGGTTAGGCTGGACTCAGAATCACTTAAGTGCATCAATCCCCCAGTTTCTCTACCCAATGCTATAGCATCTATCTTAGCCTGACCGCAATTGCTACAACATAGCTACTACTTACAAAGTTATTTGGTTAACCCACCTCTATAGTCTACCGAAGCTTCCGCATTCGATACTTATGATGCAAACTATACTCCTTCCATATTCCTATAGCAACTTTCTAGTCAGAGGATCTGTGCTACACTCAGGGTGTTATGGTTATGAGAGGTAGACTCATTCCTGAAGCCTACAATAATAGGTCAAGCCGTGCACGGGCTGCCTAGCAAACACTGTTTCTCAGAGCTCTAACCCCAACTCCTTGCCAGTAAGCTGAGGCCACAAATCTAGCCCTTAACTTCCGTTAACCGACTAGTAATTAAAACACTGATAAGCAAACCAAATTTATTGAATTAAGAACTTGCAATTGGGTTCATTCAACAACTTAAAGACTCATCCTCGTCCAGCCATATGAAAATCAGTTCATGACTGACGAGGGACACACAAAACAGACACTAACAGAATGACCCATGATCGAGAAAACAAAGATAAAAAGGGAAACAGAAAGCTTTGACGGAATTTCCAACGGCGTGGTCGAGGTCCTGTCACGTCACCACTCCACGTCTTCTTCGTTTCGTCGTACTGCAGGGAAGGATGCTGGGTTGTCCTAGAAGTCTCGTGCTCTTGTGAAATCTCTCACTCTTCTCTTGAGTCTGCCGAAAGATAGAATCTTGTTCTAGGGCTCTCCGACTCTCCTAGGGTTGGCTCCGTTGTTTCCTTTTGTAATCAGACTTTTCTTGCATTGTAAGTTACAGCGAGCTAGGCCTTTCCTAATCCGTCGGGAATTATTGTATCTCTAGATCCGAGTAGATTGCTTCTGTTGATTCTGCGGGATTCTCCAAATCTGTTAGTTCCGATCCTCCGCATCTTCTATTCCGTTATATTAGCAACCTAACTGTTAGAAGCGCCCTTTTCTTTTATTCACGAAATCATCCGGGTAAAACGGTCGGAAAACATACCGCATAGCATTGCGTCTTTTACTTTGCTATAGCATTCGTGATGTCTTGTATTGGACTTCGACATTGTCGAATGCTATAGCATCGTATCAGCTTCTATTTATACGTTCTTCTTTAAAAACCCTGCAATTTGTTTCATTCTTAACACATGCAAATGATTTCTACTCTTCAGTCCCTATGTCATGAATGTATGCCTTTTTATTTAGATTATCTATAGTTACACTTGTATTTAACATTTAATTCAGTCAATAAGTATAGGGAAAACATGGTACGATTTGTGCTCATCAGCATGTCAGAATTAACTATTTCAGATTTTTTTTTTTTGGGTGGGGGGTTGAGTGAGCGGTTAATTTGCATGGACCACCAAATTAAAATGAAGTAAATGAGTTAAATTGTCGAACTTACAATTAGTCAAGAGTTGTCACATTAAGTTCACTTAACCCATTTTCAAAGCTTACTTACTAATAATAGAAACTAGTGTTTCTTAGCGTTTATCAATTTGTTGGCCCCTGTTTTTCATTAATACACATATCGCTATAGTACTAATCCATTAAATATGGAAAGGCAAGTTGTGTCAAGACTAATAGACGTGTAATAAAATAATTGACCCTTATTTTTCATTACACAAGTTGCACTTGAAAATGCTTCCATTAAATATATATATATGGGCAGGCTGGTTGTCCTAAGATGAATAAACGTCTTATAATTGGTTCCACACGAGTGGGAAATGAACACCCAGGATGTTGGGAAGATATAGTAAATCAAAAATAGAGGGCAAGTGGACCTTTGTGTGCTTTTCTAGCCGTAAAGCACAAACCATCGGATTTAATATTTAAAACTCTGTCGCCATCAAAGAAACATATAATAAACAGTTTGTTCATTAATTTATTCATCGTTGTTTTAGGTAAAGTTGTTTTGAATTTGTTCCCATATTGTTATTATATATATGTACATATACACTGCTCTTCATATGCATAGTTGTTGGATATTCTGAATCATACACAAGCTTGTCCCCCGCGTAAAGAGAAATTTAGTTTTATTATTACCCTATTTGAAAATGTAGTGTTGTGTCTTCTTTTCCTTCTTGTCATGTATTCTTGTATATGGTTTGGAAAATTGTTGCCTTTCTCCTAATTGGTGTTTGATCTTGTTGTCCCAAGTTTGGACACTGAATAGAAGTAGATTTTTAGTTGGAACATATGAATTTTGGAAATTTGTCATAAGAAGGACTGAAATTTTTGGAGTTTGCCTAATATGAAATGCACACTACGTGTTTGATAAAATGTTTGAAAGGAGAATTTCATGCTAAATTTTGTTATTGAATGGAATATTGGGACTTTGTGAAACTACTTTGATGCTTGAATGAGTTACTTTCTAAACTCAGAGCCCTTTTTTCTGGAGATCCTGGTACCACAATGAAGTTAATTAATATTCTCTCTACTCACCCATTACATTATTTCATTCCCTTGTCATTTCCTGCAAAGTTTTGAAAATAGTGTTTTATAAGAACATCTTAAACATAACAAGTTGGCATCCGTTGCTGACATTGATTTATTGCTAATGGCTTTCGAAATTTCACGTAAACTTGTGGATATTACTTCGAGTTCTTCTTGTGTATGTTCCTTCCTTGTTTCTAATGCCGGTGGAAAAGCATAACAAGTTGTTATGTTCGTGAATGATAGGATGCTAATGGATTTTGAACTGTTACTTGGGTGGAGGAAAATGTTTTTCGTGAATGAGGGATTCGGTTTTATTTTTCATTAAGTGTTTTGCAGCTTTTCATTCTACTATCGTTGCGAATCTTTTTGAAGGCGGTTGCAGTAAAATTAATGGAATATTTTTACCTTAGCTGTTTGATGTTAATGATTGAAAGAAAGAAGATAATTTGTATTGTGGGATTTAGATAGTTCTTTGAATTAACTCAGTAAACATCTAAAGGTTAATATTCTATTGTCTTTATTTAGCTAAATAAAGGTTAACATGTAACTTATGTATTTCGTTTGCAGGATGAATTTCGAGACGAAAGGAATCTATCAATTCGAGGAGGTATCATGTCTAATCAAGATGAATTTAATTTGTGGTTAGAGGTTCTTGGTGGTAAGAACAAGAAGGGGCGAATCTATAGGTTGGGGTCTGAAGATAAACATATTGGTTCTTCTTCCACACCTCCTTCTGTGAACTCTACGGTGGATCCAGAAATACAAACAGAGATGACTCAAATGAAAGAAGTTGTTGCAAGCTTGAAATCACAGAACGAAATGATTATGTCAGCATTGCAAGCACTTGGGATTCACTTACCTAATCTCTCTAACCCGTCAATGATGAGGCTCCCCTCAAAACAATGAAAATGATAGTTGAATATTTTTATTGCTTTTGTAAAAACTAACTTGGTGATTGATTGAATCTATTTGCCCTTGTAGCGACTTTAAATTGTGACATTTATATGAATATGTGCTTTGAACTTGTTCAGCTTTCTATCTATATGATTATTTTCTTGTTTCAGTGCATTTTAATTATTATAAAAAAACGGCCTAAACAAATGTTCAAAAAAATAATTAAAAAAAGTAGAAGTGAACGTACATGAGAAAATTTGCTCAAATTACTCATGGAATTATGTCTCTTATTACCCACAGAATTCCATCCCTAATTACCCAGGAATTCCGTCGCCAATTACCCACGGAAATTACCTATGAAATTCTGTCTCTGATTACCCACGGAATTCCATCTCTGATTACCCACGGAAATTACCCATGGAATTTCGTCACGATTACTCACGGAATTTTCCGTGGGGTAATTCCAACGGAATGGTTTTGCTAATCCGTCGGTAATTTCTTCGACGTAATTTTTTTCCGTCGGTAAATTGATTAGCCACGCCATTTTTTCCGACGCCTTTTGTTCCGTCGGAAAAATTTTACCCACGAAATTCCGTGGCTAATATGGTTTTTTTTTTTTTTGTAGTGCATCTTATTCCATTTTGCATTAATTATCTTATCCTATCTCATTTAATCCCCATGTGCTTTCATTAATTATAATATCTTGAATTAAATAAAATAAACTCCCTTTTCCAAAATCTCATCAACCATTGGATCCAATTGTGTTTGTTTAGATTTAATTCCTACCATTAATTCATGGCTTAATTCTCCCATTGGTCTATTTAATTTTATGAGGATTAAGCTCATTTCTTTGATTCCTCATTGGCTAATCAATATACAAAAGGATTATGGTTAATTAATTAGGACCATTGGATTGAATTAAGTGTGCAACAATCTTAACCATTGATCTTGGTTGCAATTGTTGACTTTTCAAAGTTGATTAACTCTTAATCCAATGCTTATATGCCTTTTAATTGCATTTGTTATTGGTTATTTGATTTATTAACTCATCATGAAAATTACTGCTTAATTAGACAAGCTTAATTCTTCATTTTTATTGGCTTAATTATTTTCAAATATAATTAGCCCTTATTTGATTATCTTAATTTGCCTCTAATCATCTTGAAGAATTATGCAACTAATCTCAATTAGTGCAAGCTTAATTTGCTCATTTATTGTTGCTAATTTCCATTAACCCACTTAAGTGTTTTTCATCATATTTTCTTGTCTTATGATCATTGAAAATAGCTATTATTTTATGTGATTTAATATCACATTGAATAGCCCCTAATATGTAGTCTCATAATTAACCATTGATTAATTAATTCAAAAGTGGAATTTGGATGAAAATATAATCAATAGATTATAATTCTTTGAGACACATATTCACCGTTGTATTTTTCTAATTATTTGCTAAAATACAATATTTATATAGTTATGAAAATTAGGGTATTACATGAAGCATATATGGACTATTCTAACAGAATTTTTTCGTGTTCTTTAGAGAAATTTGTGCTTTTGAGCTTAATGTTGATAAGTTAAGGCAGCTGGAGGAAAGTGTGCCAATAATGCTATGCAAGTTAGGGATGGTGTTTCCTCCTAGCTTGTTTGATTTTTATTTTATTTTTGTTACGATCACTTCTCTAATTCGGTCCGATCCACAAATCCTTTGATGTCAAATTCCAATGTTGATCAATTCATGAAGGCCAAGTTTCCTAATTGGTTACGATCCTACTTTGTGCAAAACAAATCAGCTCCCAGGATGTTGCGTGGAGTTTATCTTACGGATCCAGTCAGAATTTGTTACCGGATCAAAAAATATGTAAACAATGGGTATCGGTTTACAACTTTTGAAGCGAACGAAAATATGGAAAGTTGCAATTACGGTGCATAAATGACTTTCATAGCCACAACTTAAGGCATCTAATTATAGTTTGACTTACGACGTCTAATTACTAAAATTAGACATTTGTAAGTCCACTTTTTTATAAAACAAAAAAAAAAAAGAAAAAAAAACCCAAATCTATGCGCCATCATAGGTCGGGATTCAAAACCATAAAAAATATAGAAAACGCTACTACGAAGTAAAGGAAAATCAAAAGGTAGGCGCAGTATTTAAGTGTTGGTTCTCTAAAAGATTTTGATGATTGCCAACAATTGTGAACAAAGAATGAGTATTTGCTCTCGAAGTTGGAAAATCGTGAGTGAGAGCAAACCTCGAGGTTTTCCCGAAACCTCGAGGTTTGGCCTTACAAAGGAAGCATCGAGGTTCTATGTTTTAACTTGCAAAAACTTGGTTTCACAAATTTATGTGAAACCTTGAGGTTTATTAAGAAACCTTGAGGTTTTGAACTTCCAGAGAAAACTCGGTTTCACACCAAATTGTGAAACCTCGAGGTTTACAACAAAACCTCGAGATTATGTCTTGGCGCCAAACTGAAAATTTGAAATTAAATGTCAAACCTCGAGTATTGACGAAACCTCCAGGTTTTTCGGCTTCCGAAGAGCTAATGGTTTTCAATATGATAGAAAACCTCGAGGTTTCCATAGAAACCTCCAGGTTTGTGTTTTGGCTCAAAACAAAGAACTTTGAAGTTTAGGCAAAACCTCGAGTATTGCTACAAAACTCGAGGTTTGTGAGTTCCAGAGAGCAAATGAACTTTCACTCATGCTAAAACCTCCGGGTTTCTTGAGAAACCTCCAGGTTTGCTTCCATCATGTTTCGTCGGGTTTCACTTACAATGTGAAACCCGGAGGTTTCGAGAAAACCTCGAGGTTTCGAGAAAACCTCGAGGTTTGGAGTAAGCCCGAGAAACCTTTGTTTGTTGCATCACAAGAAACCTCCAGGTTTTATTATAAACCTCCAGGTTTAAGGTTTTGGTCTTAAATCGTTTTCAACCTTAAGTGACCAAACCTCCAGGTTTCGGACGCGTTGCACGAAAATCGAATGTGTCGATTTTGTCTTGTGCCTTCGTGTTTGATCTCAATGCTTTCCATGATTAATCTCTATTGGTTCTAGATATGTTTAACCATCTTTTTTAGTGAGTTTCGTAAAGATTAAGGAAAGTTTCTTGAAGGTTTAAAGCAAAAGCAAAAGTGATGTCGAACATTAAATGCTCAACCCGAAACTTGCATCCTTTTGGTTAATCCATCTGCACACGGTTGCAAAGCATTAAAGAATTATTTCTACAACAAGCAACATCTTCTCCAACAGATTAATTTGCGAGAGAGTCAACTCTGACCATCTAGCCACTGGATTAAGTGAGTTTTAGAAAGAGAAGAAGACCTAAGCAGCTCACAACTTCTCGAGATCATTTTCAACGGTCTTATTATCAATGCAACGGTATATTAATGCTATCCGGCTATAAATAGAGTTTATTCAATTCTTCTCAACAACTACTACATCTGAAAACGAACAAGCATTCAAGTTCTTCAACTACCTTTGTTTTCACTTGTATTTTGTCTTTTGACATTATAAGCTTCAAGTGTTTATTATTATCCACTCTTAGAGAAAGTTTTTATCTAAATCATTTATTGAAAAGAATCACAAGTCAAGGGGACTTGGTGATTTGTGAGTTCATTGATTACAACTTGTAAGGGGAGTGAGTTCTAGAGAGAGAACTACTCTTTGAGTACAGAGTGTGTAATCTTTGTGATAGTGAAAAATCCCAGAGAGTCTGGGGACTGGATGTAGGTCAAGTTGTTAAGACCGAACCAGTATAAATCTCTGTGTTCAGCTGTTCTTCCCTTTACTCTGTTCATCTCTGTTTTTGTTGTCTAAAAACAGAGCAAGTTACAAAAGTTTTTAAAATACCCAATTCACCCCCCCTCCTTGGGTATATAGCTCCACTTTCAAGAAGGAAATGCTAGAATCAAACCTATTATAGATCTAAACATAGGTTTCATTATAGCATTTCAACAATAAGTTACCCAAGTTATCAAACACAGGCACAATAGAAATAGATTTTGCACACTTATGCCACTTATAATTCGAGCACACAAACTGGCTGGACATAATAAGCAGGGGAAAAATGAATCCAATACCGCAAATCATAAGTGAGACAGTTTTCAATATTAAAAGGAAAATAGCAACATGATTATAGATAAACATGCCCAACTTAGATGCATACATGAAGTATAAATAGTGTGTGCAGATAATATAAATCTCAAGTCATAGAAATCGGGCTGACATTTCCCTGTTACTGTAAATCCACAAGACCATATGCATCCTAACTTTGGTTCTTGTGAATAGCTTTCCCTATTTTTTTTACAATAATCATTGACTGAGACAAATAGGTCCAGACAATAATGTAGTTCTGCTTAATGTTGTGAACTTGGACATCTTTCTTCCTCCTACTCCTCCATATCCAAGGATACCCAAGTTAAACATCAAAGCTTGTCAAATAATGGGAAGATTCTTACAACTGTCAGTTCATCGTTTTGTTTTTGTTTTTTTTGGTTTACAATGGCAAGCCTCAGGCTTGTAGATTACAAAAGTGTATGCTAATCAGACAAAGTAGCATCAGTCTATGGTCGGTTAATCTAGTTAGCCAAATTTCAGGTGGGGCTATGAGTATGATATATGGTGGTGTACCAGGTTGCACTTTGTAAAACAAACCATTTGTAGGCTGAAGCAATTCATAAATAATAGCTATTGGCCAAACCTCCAAACAAAATGTAGTTTGCAGTTTCTCTTTATTCATGAAAATAGAGATAAAGATTATTGGCTCCAATAAACAACATTATGAGGCCAAGCCAACACTGAATTTATAATTTCAAATCAAGTAAAATTTTTGCGTCAAGACAACCAGATCTGAAATAAATTCTTTTCAATAACTTCAATGCTTAAACAAAAGAAAACCTCAAACAGAAGATCTATATCCTCGAACAAAAGAAATCAACATTAGTGCACAGATCATCAGATGTTAATGCTAACATGTCTTAATTGTGATGAGGCCATTTTATGAGAAAATTGATTATCCGTTTGAAGGGAGAGAAAAGTTGGGAAGAAATAAAATAGAAAGAAGAGAAAAGTGAAGAGATAATGTTATCACTCCTTGTGTTTGAATGGACAAGAGAAAGTAAAGAGCAAAGGAAATAGGCAAATGTTAACATCTATAGAAAAGTGGATATTAATAATCTTAATACAGTATAACATACACACACCTGTTCGAAATTTTTTCTACGACCAAGGTCATAACGCCATTTTGGAGTTGTTTTCTTCTCATATGCCTGGTAAAAAAACAGGGAAGAAAATCCAAACAAAACCAAGTCACAAAAACTAACCAAATTATTCCCACTTTAAGGAGTAGCATAAAAAAGTAAATCATATTTTTAATGTTGCAAGATTTCCGAAATCAAAAAAAAAAAAAAAAAAAAGCGTAATCATTTGAAGTTTTAGATTTCCATCTAATGCATCATGAAACATTCATAAATTTAAATGAATCTAAAAGGTGTGATCAATCAAACCCAATTTGTAAACACCACTGACCACTATATGTTTAGCTTCTCTTGATAACCATATTTCAAACTACCATAACTATAATAATTACTTTTAGAGAAAGGCAATAGAAAGCTTAAAGCATCTCCAACCAAAGTAAACAGTCAAAAGAAAGCAGATAAAAATCAGAAGTTTGTTTTAGGTAGATATAGGACCAAAAGAAACAAATGCATATAAAAATTTACCTCAATAGTGGTTGTATTAGCAGCCACCAAAGATATGTGCATAACAAGAAATTCAAAAACGCTCAATGCAAATGCTAGGTTCAAAACTGTACATAAGTCAACAATGTCATAGATATATTCACAGTAGAAACTAACAATTGAATCAAGCAGTGTTTCAAAACCCCACCAAAAGCAAGAAAAGTCGTCGCAAGTGTGCTTGGAGTTCCAGGAATTTCTGCATCACTAAAGAATGAAACAAAGTTCGGCAACAATGATACCGTCACAACAGTTGTCTCAAGAAATGTGTAGAACTGCACAAAAATTAAATAGAATAATGTCACCGCAGAAAGGATTTTTCTGTAGGCAGCCACACATAAAGGAAACAAATACACAAACATTTCATGCATAGCAACAGAGTAAAATATGCAGGCTCATTAAATTTCATTTACATTTATTATATGTCTTTGGTTAGTGATTAAGCTTCTGACAGCCAATAATATTATTATACATTACAGATATAATCAAATTGTGCTTTCAGAACCTAGATAGGGAAAAAACAGTTTTCCATTCACAGTCTTAAGGTTATAGGAGGCATATCATCCCTTTTTGCACATAAAAAAGAAAAAGGAAACCATAAAAGATTTTAATCTGCAGACTAGGAGATTGAAAATATAAAACTGCAACTTATGGTTACGCACAAAATCTAATGGCATAACTACCTAAGCTCATGAAAATCAGTAAGTGCATTCCAAGTTACCCACTCTTTATTGTCATAAATAAATTTCACTTTCTTCTTAAGAACCAGAAGTATTATGATCAATGCCTCAGTCTTACAGAGAGTTGAAGACACAATATGATCAATGCAGGTAAGAAGTCATAGTTACTCATTTGAATTGACATAAAATACGAAATTTAGGGTGCCATACCAGGAAAATGAGAAAATGCTTGTAATTTAGGGTGCAGTAATTTTGCAAACCTTTCCTTCATCATATCAATTTATGCTTCAACCAAAAAAAAAAAAAAAAAAAAAAAAAACAGAAAACAGTAATTACACAACTAATAGACGCGCATAATTAAAAACTAAAACATTTTCAAATTGTTGTTTTAGCAAGAAGACTGTATGAAACTAGAAAAAGTACTAACCCGACATTTTTGAACCGATTCTGCTAAATTTTGAGCTGTCCTCATGGGAAATGGGTTGATTTTCCTTGTCATCATCAGATTTACTGCACTTCGAAATTGTAGCCTTGCGAATGGGCCATCATCAGATTTAGCATCGAGCGGTGAAGGATTCATCTCGAGATTAAAGAGAAAACAGGAAGCCTTTTTTTTTTTTTTTGCGTACTTTGTATGAGCCATCTGGTTGGGCTTGGCCAAGCCTCTTGATTTCTTGTTTGAGTCGCTCAACCTCTTCCGCTACGTTCATGGTTTCAACAGTTTCAAGGTCTTCTTGGGGCACCAAAATGAAAAGATTTTTTTTCCCACCTCGCTCAACCTCTTTCTTTACGGCTCTCTAGCTTTCGCTCTCAGGCTCGCTCAAAATTTGTGAGTATGTTCAAAATAATTAAATAACAAAATTTAAAACTCGTTAGCTGTATTTGTTTGCATACGAAGCGAAGCGGCCGAGGTGGTGGGATTTAAATTACTTTATTGACCTAAGAGAAATTGCACCTGAGAGACGAGATCGTCAGCTAAGGCCAAGCGGGTTTTGGAGAAATTCCACTTGTAAGACGTTCCCTCCAGGACGGGGGAGGGACGAACAGCAGCGGTGGGAGACGGAACGACTACCGAGGACCGACGGACTGCAAGAGGAGGAACGATGGCAACAGGGAGGGAGTAGGAGCTCAGCGGCGGTGGATTTCGGGAAGCAAGGTGGAGACGCGCCAACAACGGTGGGAGAAAGAGGGACAAACGCGAGGTATTTTGCGAGGAAGGGCGCCAGAGAAAAGCTAGAGTTAATTGGGGTGACGATGAATGAAGACTGCTGAGAAAAGGCAGAGTTAACTAGGGCGCGTTCGGCGTCTAACAACTTAGACACCAAAAATCCAATTTATGGAGTCAAATTATTAACTTAGATGTCAAAAGTGTTAATTTTTATTATTTTAGACACTTTTGGCGTCTAAATAATTAAATTAGACGCTAAAACATTAATTTTTGACGTCTAATTTATAACTTAGACGCCAAAAGTGTTTCTTTTAGCACCAAGTTTTAACTTTGGGTCCACTTTTGGCTTCCTTCTTTTTTTTTTTGGCACTAGAGCTAAACTTTTGGCATCTAAATAAAAAAGTTAGACGCTAAAAGTCAACTGATAATTACAAAAATACCACTACCTTCTTTCTTACTTCCATTTTTTAAAATATGACGCCAATTAAGGAAGTAAAAGCTATTTTCTATAGTAGTGTCCGTCACCTCCGACCTTCATTTCACCTTCGCCTTCTTCTTCTTTTTCTCTAGCGGCTCGAAACAAGCTAGAGAGATCCAGAGATCCCGAACTTCAGAGGTGTTGAGTACATCGTGAAGAATTTGAAGAAAAGCTCGATTAGAGCTAAAGAAAGAATAAGAACCATCAATTTTAGGGCACCTATCCTGCTATCCATCACCTTCGACCTTCTTCTTCCTTTCGACCTTCTTGTGCATCACGAAACTTCGTTGACGCGCCGGTGACTTGAAAAAAGCTTCGAGAGATCGCGTCACGGGCTTGTTTTCGAGGTCACCGAGATTGAATCTTGGAGAGGATGGAGAGAAATAGAGAATTCTTAAAACTCTAAAATCATTTGAATTTTGGAATTGCCGATCGGGGAAGCGAGGGCATATATTATGAATATATATTGCCCTCAACGCCAATAACATCGTTTTAAGTTTAAGGTAGATTTTTTCCCTTAAGGCTAATATGTATATTAACAAATTTATATCCAGGTAGGACTAGACTTAGTAGTCCTTGATCCTAACCTGAAACCCGGTCTTACCCGGACACGGGAACCCGATCTTGCCTAAAACTGTTCAGTTTTTTTACCTTTTTTGAAAATTTGGACCAAGGTTGGATCGGGTTGCACTAGGGTTTACGAGTTTTATGTACAGCCCTAACATTATTAACTTTCTCCACAAAGCATTATTATTACTCATTGGGTAGAATGGTAGATTTTGTATTTATCGAATGTCCGAAAAATAAACTATACTCTTTACTATTATAATTAACTAATTTGGACAAGGAACGACCGACAGAGAGAGAAAGTAGAGAGAAGGGGTCCGCTTGTTCTCTCCTCTCTGCTTCGCGATTTCTCTTCTTCCTCTTCTCGCCAGCAACATGTTTTACCACATGCTACCGGCGGGCACCCGTCTTTACTACTACTGCGGCAAGTGGTTGTTCGGATCTCAGATCTTCGATGTGTGGCCTTCTCCCTCTGGGTTGCGGATGTGGTTTAGCGTCCCTGTGGCGATCCTTTCCCTCTTCTTCTTCAGATTGGATATGTGGATGTTTTTGTTTCTTTTTTTTGTAGTATGGGGCTTTGTGGTGGTGTTCTTGTCTCAGGAAATAAACAAATCTGTTAGATCTGCGTTCAAATCCTCTTAGTTGGATGGCTGTTTGAACGTTATTAGATCTGATTATTACTTAGTAGCTCGGATCTGCGTTCTTGAAGGAAGATTTAAAGAGGTGTTGTATGGTGTGTGGTCGAGGTCACGGATCCGCTTGATCGTGGAGCGAAGTGTTCTTCGGGACATCAAGGGTCTTCTTTCTCCGAGGTTGGGTTTTACGTGGTCCTTATCCCAATATGAGGTACCTATTTAGCCGATCTAATTGCGGCTATTGCTTATAAGATTGTGTGTGCCGTTCGGGTAGGTTTCACAACCAACACTTTCTTGTGCGTTCCTTCTAACCTTGGACATCGAGGAGACCTGGTTTTGTCTATGATTCTACTTCTACTCTTGTATTTGTAATGTACGGTGCTTGGCTATTGTGGTTTTTCTGCTATTTTGTTGTATTTGTTTTGGAGTGGTTTGTGTGTATCCTGATGTATTGTTTGGTTTGCACTATTAATATATATAAATATCTTTTGAAAAAAAAAAACTAATTTGAAACTAATGGCTGCAAAATCTAAATAGGGCCTAAATACTTAGGTCCTTTGCGACTTGTGTCGCCTACGCACTTGATCCCATTTTTTTTTTTTAAAAAAAAACAATTCAACACTATCGGGTAGTAAAAAGATAATTCAGAATACTGAAACAATCTTCATCATCTTGAAAAATTATTTTAGGGTACTGATTGGTACTAAAAAGATATCTCAAGATACTGAAAAAATAATTTATGATGTTAAAAAAATTATTTTAGAATCTTAACAAAATAATTTAGGTACTTACTCCTACTAAAAATATGCTTTAGGATATTTCTTCAAGATTCTAAAATAATTTTTTAAGATCATCAATTATTTTTCCGATCTTAGTCATTATCATGATAATACCAGTCAGTATCCTAAAATAATTTTTCACAATCATAAACTATTTTTTCAAGATCCCAAAATAATTTTTCAAGATCATGAATTATTTTTCGTATTAGTTAGTATCTTGAAGTGTCATTTTAATACCAAATATCAATACCCTCAAATTTTTTTCAATACCTGAAATATTTTTTCACAATCCTAAAATAACTTTTCAAGATTATAAAAAATTGTTTCAAGTATCCTAAATTATTTTTTTACTACTCGATAAAGTGCCTAAATTTTTATTTTTATTTTAAAAAAAGGATCGTGTGCGAAACTACACGTAAACGTAAATGACGTAGTTTCATGCAGCCGGACCTAAGCCAGTCCCTATTTGAATGACGGGACGTGCATTTTGCTTGTTGGAATAGAAGCATGTGGGGGCTAGGGTAGTTGAATGAGAAAAAGGGGTAATTTAGTAAATATGAATACTTACGGGGATATGTTTGTCTATCTCAAACTGGCAATAAACCTTTCACCAAACAAAAAACATTTCAAGAACCCAATTTTATCAACCTTTCCTATTGCTTCTTGGCCCATTCCCTCCTACCAACCAAGTAGAGCCTAAGTTTTTTTTTTTTTTTTTTTTTTTTTTTTTTTTTTTTTTTTGGAGATAACACAAGTAAAAGTGCCTCTTTTAGTTTTTTTTTTTTTTTAAAAAAAATGATGTCATCTCTCAAAAATATTTAATAAATAATTTAATATCAATAAGTTCTAGTGACAATTAAGAAACATGAAATATTAAAATATAGTGTAATGAATGATAAAAAATCACTTGTTATTAGAATTTATCAATAATCAAGTTCTTTCTCTGGGACCGTAACTCACAGTCAAAATGAATAGGAAAAATGATTTTTTATGCTAAAATATATTTGAAAAAAATATCCTCTTATCAAATTCAAATTTTCCTAAAATATTCTCCGGCCAAGTTCGAACTTATCGCATAAATTTCAATTTAATAATATTATCTTGTATTATAAAAAAAAAAATTTATGAGAGGTAAATTTACCTAAAAGTGTCATTGTTCATGTGGAAACTTGAGATCCCACCAATTTTAGTAGGATCTTATCTTCCCATAGATAAGAGAAGATTGGTAAGTCCGGAACTTGGGTTCTCGAGAAAATTTGTCAAAAAGGCATACCAAATAAGGAAACTAACTAATCTTCCTTTCCCTTCCCACGAACTCGTGTACCAAAGGGCCCTTAGGCTAATCCCCTGTTAATATATGACAAGCAATATGTTAATTTGCTTTCCAATAGTTTAACCCGGTTTGACCAATAATCCTTTTAAACTAGTGTTTCAACCAAGGGAAAAAACCGAACCGGCCGATCTGACCTAAAAACTGGTGAACCGGGCACAAATCTAGTTTGGTTTGCTTAATGGACCGGGGAAAAAATAACCCGAAACAGACCGTTAAAAACTAGAGTAACCAGGATAAACCGTCGGGTGAAGTGGGTTACTCGGGTTAAATTTTTCGATGATTAAGCGAGATCCATCTCGGTGAAGAATGAAGGATCGTGGTGGGTTTCAAAGAGAAAAATAAAGAAAACTTGGGACAAGGACGATTTGGGGATTTGAGATTTGAGAAGAAAAGAAGAAAGGAAAGAAAAAACCGAGATTAAGGTCTCGTGAAAATTCCTGTCCGTGAGTGATGGTGGCCGATCACGAGTTGGTGTGTCTAGCTAGGGTTGTGTTTGAGTAAGTGAAGTGGACTTGGACCCTCACCTTCTAACAAAAAACAAAAAATTATGAGTGCTTTCAAGGCCTGATATTTTCAAAAAAAATAAATAAATGAGAAAATTTTACATATTTTTGCAAAAAAATTTTAAGAAATTAAATCAAAATTAAATTGAGTTAAAATAAATAAATCATATTTTTATATATACAATGATATGATCTTAAATAAATCAAATTAATTAAAACTATTATAGTCAAATATAAATATTTTTAATATCAATTAAATTATATTATTTTAATAATGATCGGCTTGATCCTGAATTGACCCCTATTAACCTAACCATTTATTAACCCTTCAATCAATACATCGCCCAGTTGACCGGTCCAGTTTTTTATTTTTAGCTGATTTATTGACCAATCGAGATTATAATGTCAATTTTTTGTTTTTGCTTCATTGCGAGATTTTAATGGCAATTTCATCACTTTGCCTTAAATGCATATCTTTGATGATTTCAGCTTTTATTGACATTATTTTGTTCGTTTTGCTTTAATTGTTTATTCGTTTTCGTTTTGTTAAATTTGACTTTTGTTCTTGTTTTCAAATTAAAATTCCCCGAAATTCATTTTTGTGCAAACTTTATGAAGTTCCTTAACTTCTTCAACTGGAAGACCGTGACTACTTAAGAATTTGCAAAAACAGAAAAACAACTCTAAATTAAGATTTAAATACTGATACATAAAATTTAGATGTAATTAATTCATAAACAAATCTGAGACCTTGCACAATATAAATATAAATATAAATTAAAGAAGTTTATTATGGAACACATCAAGTATTAAATAGACAAATATATATAAATTTTAATAATTTAATATTTATATTGTTAGACAAATATATGGATCAGGATCGATCGATCAGTTGATGGTTGACGACAGTAGAGAGCAATAATAGTCTATATCCGTGGACTTGGCATTATGATTATTCTTTATTTCTTTGAATGTACACACTATTAGAATATACTCTTTGGATCTCTTTAGTGTTATTTGTAGAGTCACAGAGCAACTTGGTCGCCATAAAGTAGTGTGTATTTTATATATTTGTGTGCTCTCACAATATTGACATTATTTAAATTAAGGGGGAAAATAATTTATAAAAAAATGATAGACTCAGATTGTATTTCCCAAAAGCATCCTCTTGCAAAAACACAAAAAAAAAAAAAAAAAAAACAAAACAATAATAGAGTAGTAGAGACGTCAAAACAGGCTGAATTTATTGAGTCGGCTCTTGTAAGTCCTCGTAAGTCAAGGGCCAAGCATACATTTATAGGGTATAAAGGGAAATTGGGTTTAAAATGGCTAGCCGCAAATAATACGGCTGCCTTTTAGGATTGTGGGTCAACGTGTTTAAGTATTAAATATTTTTTTCAATAAATATTATTTATTGAAGTAGGATTATATATTTTAATTATTTTATTATTAATGTCTACCTGATGATGACTTAATTATCATTATTATTTTGGTTCAAAAATTTGGGAATTTGGAAAGAAGAGAGGGAAGAAAAATATCTGGAGATCATTTAAGCTGAACTAGTAGAAAAAGGGGAAATTGATTATGAATTCCTGAAAAGTCTACAGTAAACAAACATATTGAAATTTTGCTTCTTATCATTTTCTATCTATCCCCTCCCACTATTTGATTCGGATTTTATAATGTATAAAAGTTAATTCTTATTTAAATATTGTGTGGTAATTACTAATCAAAATGGTTTTTTGGTTTCTTGAACAAGATTTTCCTCCCGTTTTTTGGTGTATTATTTGTCTTATTTTTTGTTTTATAGTTCCTTTAAAATTAGGGCAATAGTTTACGAACATTAGTGTTGTTGACTATTATTTGATGTAATTTAGTTTTATAAGTTTGAACACTTTATTTTTGCTATTATTTATCATTTGAACTAGAAAATTTATAAAATTTATTTTCTTATTTTTTGATATTTTAAAATAAAAATGAGATTTTAAAAAGAAACTTAAAAGCTCAGGGGCTGACTCTAAGCCTTCATGTTCAAAATTTCAAAAAATAGTCAGCTTTTAGATAGGTGGTCTTTTTGTATCCGAACCCATCAAGGGCTAGTCCTTTAAACCCAGCCCAACCCTTATTGACAGCTTCATATATAGTGGCTTATCTATGTAACAATTTTTTGCTGACATTCACAATGAGAGAACACGCACACTCACACGCACACGGACGCATACACGCACGCACGCGCATATACTTTTTTTTTTTTTTTTTTTTTTTGGTGCGCATACACCCAAAAAAAAAAAAAAAAAAAAAAAAAAAAAAAAATACAAGTTAAGGGTTAGTTTGGAGCTCAATAATAAAGTGGAGTTAATGTACATCCCTAGATTTACATTACGGGTATAATAGGTTAGAGTCTTCTTTTTTCACCCACTGTGAGTGCCTTTCATTTTGTTAAAATTGCATACGCCTCTCATTTAATTTCAAAACTTATACTTTAATTTAATTTTCATCACTGTTAAAATTAATTCATTAAATATTTTCAATATTTAAATTTTTTATTTATAATTATATTGAAAAACTTAAAATTATGAATTTTCTCTTATATTGATCTAATTCTCTAGTAATTTCCCCAATTTAAAGAAATTTGAATAATTAAGTGAATCCTATTTAAATAAATAATTTTAGAAAGACTGTATAAAATAATTATATTGACTAATTTATCTCTTAGCATATTAAATTTATATTTTATTAAGTGTTCTTATATACACCTTAAGATATTGTTTTATCCAACTTATGTATTTACTTAAAAAATACTAAAAAATAAATTTTCATCATTAAAAAAATAAAATAGGAACAAAAAAAATCTACATTAATTTGTCATCACAATAGGGGGCAGCTATGGGATTCAGTCAAATACCTTGTACATCATTTGTAGAAGGCATTAGAGGGCCTGTGAAAAGTTTTTGTTTGTAAAAGTGTGCAGAATATATATTTCTAACAAAAAAATTGTAATATTTATTAGAGACAGAAATAAAAATTAAATTAATTTTTTGACAATTTTATTAAGGTGTACTTGTTTCTGACAATATGAGTAAATTGAACTTATATTGACAAAGTATTTAAAATGGTTAATCTCTCTATTCATGTTAATACGATGAAATTATCTGCTCTAAATTCTCTACCCAATCTTTTTTATAAGAGCTTGATAGTAACAATTATGTGATTTAAAAAAATCAGTTAAAAATAATAAATATATCTAAAATTTGTTTTTTTTAAAGTATACTCGTATTTATAATAGAGTAAGTAAGAAAGAGAAATAGAGTAGTAATAAGAGAAAATATAAAAGAGAATGTAATGTGAGAAAAATAGAAAGATAATAGAATTAACTAAGGGAAAGAATGGTGAAAACACATTAAAAATAATCTCAAATAAGATCTTATAAAAAGAGACTAAAGTTAATTTAAAATTTAGGCTTTTATAAAAGGGATGGGAAGGAGAGAGTACATTACCAAGAAAATTAAGCTGAGAACTACTTAATGTCTTTGAGGTTTACTATCATTTTCAAAAATAGCTAGGCTCCCTTATTTGAATTTATAAAACTCTAAAAGGTTTGTTAACAGCTCTAATATAAAGTTTTGGATAAAGTTGTAAAATTCACGGGTTTAAGTAAACTTATGATAGTGACATAAACTCATATGTGAACTCAATAGTAAACTCATACTAATAAATATCTATTAATAGTGTATAATTAAATAATTACAATATAAAAATGACAACAATATGATTCAAATATATTTTAAATCCAAATAATTAAAATTAAATCCATTAACATTTATAATTTATTATAATTAACAAAGAAATTTTTATAAAATTCAAGTATAATCAAATCAAAAAAGTTAACACAAATTTAAGAGTGAGTAGATACAATTTTTTTAAAGCTAGAAACATAAAAATTATAAACTCGGTGTGTAAAGTTTAATTGAGTTTACAACTAATACAAGTTTAAAAGTGATTCATCAACATGATTTTACAAGTTCGAAGCTTAAAAACGATAAACTTGGAAAATTAATTCGTGAGTTTGTTAACAATATGTGTAGGTTTTGAAGTCTATCAATAGCCTACATAAATATAGATTTCAATAAACTCAAAGCCTTTGGTCAAAAATAAAAAATAAACTCAAAGCCTACTTACGACTTATAATATAAAGGATTTTTAAAGACCTATATTTCAAGTATGCATTTACAAAGGCCTAAAAAAAGCGTACATCCAAGACAAACCCAAACTCAAACTTTATACCTCCATTACATACTTAGGCTATTTAGTTGAAACTTGATCTGATTTATTTCCACCCTTAGTTCTCCATATATAAGTTCTGTAGTAAATTATTTTAAGAGTTTATATTATAGTACTAACAAATGTTGATCTAGTTGATAAGAGGGTTGACTCATAATAGTAAAGTTTGTGAGTTCAAATCCTACCGATTTGAGAACCTTATTGGTTGGAGATCTGTAAATAACCTTTAAGCGCTCTTTGAACTCAAAGGTATGCCAGGCCCCCAAAACACAACTCACCTAAACTTTTTTATAAAAAAAAGTTATACTTATGTGAATTAATATAACAATATGTATTTTTTTTAAAAAATAAAAATAATATATTTCTCCTTATAATAATACTTTTATTTAAAATCATATTAACACATGTTATAATTATAATATTTTTTATTTATTAAAAACTTCTTTTTTTTTTCAAACGAATTTTATAATAATATTTTTATTTATAAAAATACAATTTTTTAAATTTTATTTTATAATAATATTTTTAATCATAAAATGTTATTTTTATTCAAATTAATTAAATAATAATATTTTTATTCAAATTTTTTATTTTTGTTTTTAAATTTTTATGAGCATATGCTATAATTATGATAATGTTTTATTCATAAATTTATCATTTTTATATTAAATTATTTTTAATAATATATTTTTACTTAATAATAATAATATTTTTATTTTTCATAGTATTTTTCATCATGGGGCATTATTGGGATCATATATGATATATGTTATAAAGATAACATGGTCTAAAACTTTGGCTCGCCTCCAAAACCTTTAATTTGGAGGGAAATCAAAATAGGGTATTGGAGGGGAGATGATAAAGACTTTGGGGTCCATTTCCTTCCAAAATTTCAAATCAAATGAGAAAAGGGGCTTATTTTTCCTTCACTTTTAATCTCCTCACCTCCAACCAAACAGGGCCGAACATTACCTTTATTTGTTATGATTCTATAAAGGATATATCATATTGAAATCCACCAACCCATAGTATTAACCCACTGATATTGAACTCTGGCCCAAATTTTTGTGTAAATTTTTTATTTGAAATGAAACAAGCATGATTTGGTGTGTACAATGAAAAGTTAGAGATAATCAACGAAAGTGGGGCCTATGAAAAACAAACACATTCATGACGAAAAATGCCTGCATTTAGTATATTAAATATTGGTTAGAATATAATTGTCACCATTAGTAAAATACATGTGATTTGAGAGAGAGAGAGAGAAGCCTAAGATTGACGGGTCGGTCAAAAGAGGACTCTAAGCCTCTTAATAAGCACAAACTTAAATAAGTTTGATTCTTAGGCAAAAGCCATAACGTGAAATTTTTTTGGAGAAATAATGGGGCTGAAGGTGGGGAACCCTTGTATTTGCTCAGTGGTATAACAGTGTATGAGTCAATCTTGGGGCAAAAATAAAAAAGAAGGGGCGAGTCATTATATTTTTCATAAATGCCATATGAATGATCCATTAATATTTAACTTTATTTTCAATTTCATAAATGCCAAATGAATGATGCATTAATATTTAACTTTATCTTCAATTTCAAAATCAAACATTTTCAGCCCTTAATCATCAACATGGCAAAAAAGAAAGCTCTTAATCTTCAATGGACATTGTCTCAAGTCAATATTCAAAAAGTAAATTATAAAATTCTAACGGTCTAACCTCTAAATTGAGTAGCTGATGCACTCAAGCTCTTTATAATGGGATTTATTTTAACAATATACTCTTTTGATCTCTTTAGTGGTATTTGTATAGTCAGAGAGCAAGTTGATTGCCATTAAGTTTTTTTTTTTTTTGAAAAATCTTATTTAAAGACGGTTCAATTACCTAAATTTTAATTTAAATAACTGAATTTAATAAATTATAAATCAGGTTATACGTCATAATTAGGGATTTAAAATTTGGATTAAATTACCTCCATATCCCTTTGTTTTTAAAATAGAAAATTTGAAAATATAACCCTATTATTTACTCTATCAATTAATTCATTGGGAAGTACTGCACCATCTTGTGCTCTAGCTTATTTCCAAACATTAATTATGCTCAATATTCTTTTTTAATATAATGTTTGGTTTTATAGGAAACTAGGAGTATATACAATTGAAAGAGGTGAATTCCTATGTACTACAACGCCTCGTGAATATCTTTATATCGGATTTTCCCTTTTTATAAAACAAATAATCACGGATTATACACACACAGAGGATTTAAAATTTAAGCCTAGGTCATAAAATTTGACCTCCATATCCCTTTGTTATCAAAATAGCAAATTTGAAAACAAAACCCTATTATTTACTCTATAAATTAATTCATTGGGAAGTACTGTACGATCTTGTGCTCTAACTTATTTCGAAATGTTAATTATGCTCAATATTCTTTTTTACTACAATATTTAGTTTTATAGGAAACTAGGAGTATATACAATTGAAAGAGGTGAATTCCTGTATACTAAAATGCTTTATGAATATCTTTATATCAGATTTTCCCTTTTTATAAAACAAATAATCATGGATTATACACACACAGAGGATTCAAAATTTAAATCCGGGTCATAAAATTTTAAATAAAAATATAAATATTGAAAGATGGTAATAGATCTCTGCATATGTAGATGTATTGTTATAATAAATTTCAATTTATTCTAATACATTATTATAAAAAATTGAATATTGCATTAAAAATAAATTGGGCATTTTTTTTTTTTTTGAGATAACATTCCCAAACCCATAACAGATCTTTCATAATTTAATAGTGTATATTTCATTCATCACCATTTGTATAATTAATGTTTAAAAAGAAGTAAAGGAACAAATGGGAGCAGCTTTAGTCAGATGCTCACTACGGTCCGCTACTCTCCTATACCTGAAACGATGCCGTTTTGGGTAGAAAACAATGACCAAGTTCCCTTTTTTTCTTTGAATTTTTTTAGGGCACTGAATAGTACTAAAAAGATACTTTAGGATACTGATTAGTAATCAGTACTGAAAAAAATATTTCATGATATTTGAACATTTATTTTAAGATCTTAAAAAAAAATTTCAAGATCTTGACCCAGTATTAAAAAGATATTTCAATATACAAAAAAAAAAAAAAATACCTCATGATCTTGAAAAATTATTTTAGGATCTTAATTTTTTTTTGAAGTTTATTTTTAGTATCAATCACTCCCTAGAATATTTTTTCAAGATCTTAAAATAATTTTTCAAGATTATGGGTATTTTTTCAATATGATTCAGTATCCTAAAATAAATTTTTAGTACCAGTCAGTAGCTTCAAATATTTTTTTCAAGATCATAAAATAATTTTTTAAGATCATGAAAGATTTTTTTCAATATTAGTCAGTATCATGAAGTATTTTTTAGTACATTCAAGTGTCCTAAAAAATACTTTTTGGGGGGGAAAAAAAAAGAACTCGGTCATTGTTTTCTACCCAAAATGGCGTCTTTTCAGGTATGGAGGGCAGTGGAGCGTAGTCAGCATTGAACCAAAGCTGCTCCTAGGAACAAATGGTGCTCTGTTGTAAGGCCTGTAATATCAAACCCTTTTAAAAGTTTATATTGTGAAGCCTTTAAAGCCCAGCTCTAAACCTTAAAAAAAAAAAAACAAATATTACATGTTCAGGCTTTATGCTTCAACGTTTACTTCACATATCATTTTTCCAGGGAATTATTTTGAGAAATGACAGTTAGGTTTCAAGAACTATAAAAAATAGTAAAAAAGTCATATAAAAAAGTCCCTCCCTATTTTTTTTTTTTTTTTTTTTTGATATTATTTGTATTGACAACGGGAAGTGATATGTTCACAACAAAATTTAAAAATCTAGTCATTCACATTGAGAAAAAGCTATATTCACAACAATATTTAAACACTTGGATTTTGTTTCAAACTCAAGTTTCTAAGTGTACCGCGGTCATTCACAACAGAAAAATGCTAAATTCACAACAGGAAGTGCTATATTCACAACAAAATTTAAAATCTGGCTATTCACAACAGAAAAAGCTATATTAACAACATGAAGTGCTATATTTACAACAAAATTTAAAAACTTGGATTTTGTTTTAATACAAATAATATCAAATATGTGAATTTTTGTTGGGATTTTTTTACTATTTTTTATGGTCCTTGGAGTTTTTATTCCATAATTTAAAGTTGCAATCATTTGAATTAATGTTTTACAGAACAGCGCAAATCATTTCAGACGAAAGGAATCAAAATACAACAACTGATCTCATCAAGTGCTTCCTTCTTTAGCAACAAGCTGACCAAAGCTTAGAGAACTATATACTACTATTACACAGACACAGTAATAAAACAAGCAAATCAAACCAACACGAAATTCTTTATTCATTTTTTCTGGCAGAGGAATAAATCACGTAGAATTAGTAGATGGACAAGGAGGGATAGCCACCTCAGTAACTCCTTCAAGCATCAACACTACACTCTTCATTGATGGACGAAGAAAAGGCTCATCTTGAATACACCATATCACCACTTTCACCATATTCTCTAGCATCGTTAGGTCCACGTCTTCCCCAGGAACAAGCTTGTTTAACTCTCGCCGAACAAAACACTTGTACACCCAATTAGACAAAACAATTTGCTCTGGATTTGATACATTAACCACTAAGCTTCTTCTGCAAAATACAATCTCCAATAACATAACTCCATAGCTATAAATATCTGCTTTCACTGTTATTGGAGTGTTCTTGTTCCATTCTGGAGCCAAATAACCTCTTGTCCCTCTAACTTGAGTGAAGGTTCTTGTTTGATCTGGCATGAGAAGTTTTGCTAAACCAAAATCTGATATTTTAGCTGTAAAAAACTCGTCCATCAATATGTTTGAAGGCTTTATGTCACGGTGAATAATGGGAGCCCCGCATTGTTCATGGAGATACTGATAAGCCTCTTGCAATGTCTAGTGCTATTCTTCTTCTCTCGATCCCAATCGGACGAACGATCTTGTCACCAAAGATAAGCTTCTCAAGGGAGCCATTACTCATGAATTCATAAACTAGAAGCCTTTTAGATCCCTCAAAGACAATATCCAAGCAAGCGAACTAAGTTTTTGTGGTGGGTTTTCCCAATGGCTTGCATCTCAGCTTGAAATTCTCTCTCCCCTTCTTCAATTAATCTGTGTAGCCTTTTTACTGCAATGAGTCTTCTTCCCTTGAGTAAAGTTCCTTTGTAAACTGATCCAAACGAACCCTTACCCACCTCTTGTTTGAAACCATTTGTTGCTTTCTTCAGCTCATTGTATGAAAACACCCTCAGAGTAATCCCTTGGCTCAAACCTAAATCTCCCATCTCCAACAACCTCCTGTAACTTAAAACTCCAATCTTGTAAATTAAACGGCCGGAGATTGCGACAGCTGAACACAAAAGAACAGCAAAACCCAAGACAACGAGAATGATCCCCTCAATTGCTTTCTTACTGGTAGTCTTGATGGGAGGTGGTTGGTTATCATTGTTGCTTTCCAGGCTATGATGTCCCACCCTGAAGTATACTGTGAAGGAGGACAAATTTTGTAATTCTCTTGTAACATATCTCAATGGAAGCTTTTGTTTCTTGCAGCGATTATTACCATAAAAGGCAGCCCCACAGTAACAATCTTGCAAACAAGAAGCTGGGCATTCCTCCTCTAGAATGTCTTCCTCTGTATAAGGAAGATCATCCATGAACATACTACTCATGGGAGACATGTAATAAGAGGCTGCATTATCTTCTCCACCTCTACATTCAACTTCTGAGAAGTTCCTTTTGCATCCAAGATTTGTTTGTCTTGGATCTATAAAATCAGTTCCGGGAAGACAAATGCAAGAAGGCTGGTTGTCATTGATGGTACAATAGCTGTTGAATCCACAAAAAGCCTTCACTTTACAAAGATTGTCCAACGGTGACCACAACATTTTAACTTGACGTGTCCGATTTAAATCTTCATAATGAGCATAGAGTCGAAAAACTCCAACAGAATCAATAGTTGCACGATAAATAGTGTTGTTTCCTTCGAAGCTGCTATCATCATCCACTTGCTTAAGTATTTCTGAGTTGGAACTACTGGCATTTACAATACATAGATGCTGAGGACCTGTGTTGTTGAGGAAAACATAATATTTGGAATTAAGGCCATAATCAGTTTGCGAGGCCCAGTAAGCATCCCAAGGGCCATAATCAGAATATCGTGGATACAGAACAAGGTTTCCATCACTCTGCATCGCTAATTGAAACCTTCCAGAAGATTGGTTGGTGTCTGATGAACTAGACACCAATTCACTCCCACTAGTTAGAATTTGACCCCCTAATATTGTATCAGTTGGGTGATCGAAAGTCTGCCAAAGGGTATTGGAATTTTTGTTTTGCAGAACAAAATTTCCAGAATCATGCATGGAAGCAGAGGAAACAGTTCCTTTGTTACTGTGAGAAATAACCTTCTTTTGCCCTGGACCTGTTTGAAGAAGAAGCTCACCTCTCATGGTTAGAACAAGCTTTGCTTCTGAGGATACAGGGGGATCATCACGATATGCAGTCCAAACAATGGTTTTATCATTCTTATTGAACAACAAGATTCCAAGTTTGAAGCCATCGCCTTGCTCGTAAAAGCCGAATGCGAATCGACCTGAAGGTGAAGGCCATAAAGTGGGAGGAATGGGAGGAACAGTGGGAGAAAGTGAAGAGCCCAGTGGTATGTTTTGTGTGAATACTGTTTCACATAGAAAATATACCAAAAAGAGAAAGTATATGTTTGATGATGCAATGGTAGCCATGGCCAGAGCAGAATCGCTAATGAGCAAAAGGATTGCTTTAGCTGAAGACCTACACGTGAAATTGCAGAATCTCAAAGTCTTCCCCGAAAGTGTTGAGATTCTGCCATTTCCTGACTGTATCGTGGCTTTTTCTTGATTTCTTCCACATGAAATTCCAACCTAACAATATTATTTGTATGAGTTTGTTAACTGGAATTAATTATAGAATGATCAGAGATTATTTTTCTTAATTTAAAATCTGGTATGGTAATTTTTAAACCATTTAAATTTATAATACTTAAAATAACTTTGAAATAATTATTTTACATATTTGACTTCCAAATTAATACTTAATTATATTTTAATTAATTCTTGGGTAAATTTTTTAAGGAACAATTTTATCCTGAAAGTTTATAAAATATAGCATTTTTGCTCCTCCATTAATTTTGACCTTAAGTTTAACTGATATACACACATGTCATGCCACCTCATCAATCAAAATAAGGTTAAGTATCATTTTTGTCCAAAAATTTTGTTGCTGACGAGCAATGGGTATTTGAATTTTTTTTTAAGAGCAATTTTACCCTATCATCCCCCATTATAAACTTTGACTGTTAAATCAGCCAAACAACACACATGTTATGCCGTCTTATCATCCACATAAATAGACTCAACAAGATCGATTGAAGGATGTAGGAAATCTCGTCTTCTTTAAGTTGTTGAAGGACGCAGAGCTAGGAAAAGGGTACTGAGGAATTTGTGAAGCTGAATAGGTCAAAGGGGATGAAAGGTCTGTCATAAAGCCCAGAGGAAGCATAACGTATGATATAAGCAAAAGAAACACAAAACAAGATATAATTTGTCCAAAAATTAGTTCAGTAAGACAAAGAAATAGTGATAATATTTACCTTTGTACAGATTGATCTAAGTCACTCTCCCCTAAATCCCTAGAATTACTATGTTTTATAAACTTCCAGGGAAAAATTGTTTCTAAAAAAACTTCTGAATACCCACTACTCCTCAGCGAAAATTGTCAAGGCAAAAAAGGCACCTATCACTATTTTTATTGATGAGGTGACAATCATTGGTGTCACATGTGCATATTAGTTAGATTTAATGGTCCTGCTCTACTGTCTCAGATGAATTCTCCCCAGAAATTAATAGAGAGGCAAATTTATTATGTTTTATCAACTTCTGAGACAATTTTATCAAAAAGAAAAATTCCGGGTATCTAATGCTCTTCAGCTAAAACTTCTAAAGTAAAAGTGATACTTATCAAATAAATTAAAACACAAAAATATATGAAAAAAATCATTCAAAAACAACTTGAAAAATTATAAAGTATAAATAGGGGTTTTGAATATTTATAATAATAGAGAAGCGTAAGCGCTTGATTTATTTTTTTTAAAATCAAATGGAAATCACACAGATTTCCTTCTGAGTTTAAAAATAAAATAGACTTCGAACGCATTTGTGCCCCAATTTCATGCTCCCGTGCTTGATGAGGATTTAACAAATTTAAATAATGTTTTAACAGGTTTTTTTTTTTTTTTGCTCAAGAATGTTTTAACAGGTTATGAGTATATATTTACTAATTCCAATTTAAAAATACCACTTGTTACTGGTTTCCTCGGATTGGACTAAACTATCACTCAGGTTCTATTTATAAGCCCAGTTTGACTAAAAATTTGGTTCTATTTATAAGTCCAGTTTCAAGTAATAAATAAGATTGTGACAATTTTACCCATATTAATTGCACCCATGAGGATGGAGAGAGAAGAAACAGTTGAAAAATAGCCAATCATAAATGAGGGCAAAATTGAAAATTTATGCCATAATCATTGTGTCAACTAACTTTCTTTGGTAGGTGAGATTTGGTCAAACTGGACTTATAAATAGGACCAGAGTGGTATGAATCAATGGCTCAGACCTCTAGATCTGGTTGATCTTTTTTTTTCTTTTTTTTTTTTTAATGAAAAGTCGCCACTAGTGGATGCAAAAAGTAAATGAAAGTTATTATTATTCTGTCTAGTCCTTATTATAAGGTATTAATTAACTTTTCTCATAAATCAATTAAAATAGTTAAAGTCAAAAAAATTGTCCTATAATCTAAGGACTTTCTAATACTACCCCTACTAATTTACTAATGACACTAAACTCTAATGTCATATTAATTATTACTCTCACCCACTATCTTTATTAATTATGAGTATATATGAAAAAAAATAATAAATGCCATCGAAAATAAGTAAATATATTATAAAAAGAACCAAATAAATTTATTAATTGATCTTATAATAAACTGAGAACTTCCAGTCATACAGAACCTGCAGTCATGTGCAGGAAATGACATCGAAATTTATGCGAAATTTTTATTCTTCAAACGAATGTCGACATTGACGTCCCGGCAGAAGGACACCAATGGACGGTCTCGATCTGTCTCCTCATCCAGACCTACCGAATAAATATATGGATATTTGGCGGATCAAAATTTGCATCCATGCGTCAAAGTCATCCACGTCTGTGTTCCTTTTTTATCTAACATTTTTTTGAACCTTTAATGATGAGATGACCCTGACTTTTCTTATATCAAAGACTCAAAGTCGTCCCATTTTATTTTAGGGTAAAGGAACAATTTTACATATAAATTTTACTTTAGAAAGCATTTCAGCACCACGAACTTTTTGGGAGCAAAAAGTAGACATGTGGTTACATTTTGGGAGCAAAAATACCACTGGCCGTTAGTTGACCATTAACTTAGATGGAGTGAGCGATGCTTAGCGGTGAAATTACCCTTTTGCCATTAGCTTTAAATAATAATAATAAAAAAAAAACTTCGGCCGACCGCCCACCGCCGGCCGATCACCACCGCTGGCGACCGGCCGCCCCACCGGCCACTGGCCGTCGGCGACCATTGGCGGCCACCACCACCGGCCACCGGCGGCTGCGCCCGGTAGATGGTGTTGGTGGTCGGCCATCGGTGGTGGGGCCCATCGGCCGGGGGTATTTAATTTTTTTTTAAATAAATTATTTAAAACTAAGGGCAAAAGGGTAATTTCACCCGCATTCTGTTCACTCCATCCAAGTTGATGGTTAACTAACGGCCCCAGTATTTTTGCTTCCCGAAATGTAACCACGTGTGTCTTTTGCTTCCGAAAAAGTCGTGGTGGTCGCTCCCCGAAGAAAGTTCATATGAAAATTGCTCCTTTACCCTTTATTTTATTTGGGATCTAACACCCTAAAAATGTTTTCACAGAAGCATTTATACAAATTAATAAATTATTAATGACAAAATTCAATCTAAATTAGCTGCTACTAAATAACAATAAATAATTAAACAAGACAGAATAAAAAAAAAAAAACCGATAATTAAATAAAAAAATAAATTTAAATTTAATTAAAAATAATATTTTTATTTCAATAAATAAAAAATTAAGCATTTATAAAAAAAAATTTTAAATAAGTTCGTAAACACACAACAAAAATAATAAAAATAACATAAAAAAATACAAAAAAATAAATAAACAATACTAAAACCACAAAAGAGCCTTTCATAAATAAATTTAAAATATATGGAAGAGTCCTTCAAGAAGAACCTTAAAAATGCTAAAAAAAACAAAAAGATATTCTAAATATTCATAATACCAGAAAAGTATAAGGGTTTGCTTTGTCCTTTTTAAAATTAAATGAAAATGACAAAAGTTTCCCTTCAAGTTTAAAAACAAAATAGAGAAGAAAGCGCTACTTAGCGGATAACTTTGCACACACTTGTGCCCCAACATCATGCTCTCACGATTAATAAGATTTTAACAAGTCTAGATAAGTGTTTGACAAGTTTTAATTAGATTTTCACAAACTTCAAGTCAAAAATCATCACTTGCTAAGATGATAAGGTATTAATTCACACTTTTGATAAAGATTTCACAAATTTAGGTAATATTTTAATAAGTTATGACAAGATTTTCATAAATTCTAATTCAAAAATCATCATATATGTTACAGTGACAATGTATTAATTCCTACTTATAATATAGTCTCACAAGTTCAAAGAACATTTTAAGAAATTCTATTAAGCTTTTCACAAAATCTAATTTAAAAATCACTACTTACTATAATGACATAATATTAATTCTCACTTTCAACAATAATTTAATTATAATTCAAAATTACCACTTGCTATAATCATCAATGTATCAATTCAAGAACTTTTTATATTTCATTAGTTCCCAAAAATAAAAATAGAAGCCGATTTCACTATTTCACAAATTCGCATTAGGTTTCATAATTTGAGAGTAACTATCATCTACAAAATCCACCCTATGTTCGTTGTTCACCCTCAAAGTTCAAACTCACATCATGATCGAATGCCTCCTTCAACCTCTTACCACCTTCACTCATCAACGTTCACATCTCTAAGCTAGAAACCCAGCTATCCAACAATTACACCCACCAAAACAAAGACCAACAAAGTTATACTCATTCTGATCCTAATTATAAGACTTACTTAATTTTTTTTGAGAAATTAATGAAGCTATTTAAATAACTTTAGAGTATTTTTATTTTTATTTTTTTCTTCAAACTAATTAGTTTAACTAATAAACTAATATATAATCTAAAGATATATAACATATGATATGATTAAGTAACTTATTTAACTTATTTAATTTTTCCAAAAGACCGGAAATAGTAATTAGGATCATGTGAAGAAGAGAACATTATGGAGTGAAACATAGATGCCTCAGGCTCTTGCTCTATTTCCTCTTCCCCTCCTTTTCACTTCGTGCCACCTTTCTCTTTCTTACTTGATTCTTTTCTTTTTATATCTAAGGGGCATTTATGTCATTTCAATTTAATTTTGAAAATTACAAATCATGCTTTCACATGTTTTTGTATTATAAATACTTTGAATACTTTTTTTTTCTTTTTAGCATTTTAAAAGTTCTATTTGCAGGGATTTTTCCAAAAGATATTGAAATTAAAATTGAAGTTTTGAATACAATGGTATAAATTGGTCAACAAAATCTCGTCTAAAATCAATTATTTATTGGGGTTTAAACTTCTCCGTGTGGTATGAAAAAAAAAAAATTCTCATATACATATAAACTAGTGGAACCCATATCTTTTTTTTTTTTTTCTAAAAAAAAAAAACTCAAACATAAAAATTGAAGCATCTATAATATAAAGATATATTCTTTCTATAACATTTGAGGTATATTTTCTTTATTTTAAGTCATACAGAACCTGCAGTCATGTGCAGGAAATGACATCGAAATTTATGCGAAATTTTTATTCTTCAAACGAATGTCGACATTGACGTCCCGGCAGAAGGACACCAATGGACGGTCTCGATCTGTCTCCTCATCCAGACCTACCGAATAAATATATGGATATTTGGCGGATCAAAATTTGCATCCATGCGTCAAAGTCATCCACGTCTGTGTTCCTTTTTTATCTAACATTTTTTTTGAACCTTTAATGATGAGATGACCCTGACTTTTCGTATATCAAAGACTCAAAGTCGTCCCATTTTATTTTAGGGTAAAGGAATAATTTTACATATAAATTTTACTTTAGAAAGCGCTCAGCACCACGAACTTTTTTTTGGAGCAAAAGTAGACATGTGGTTACATTTTGGGAGCAAAAATACCACGGGCCGTTAGTTGACCATTAACTTAGATGGAGTGAGCGAACTTAGCGGGTGAAATTACCTTTTGCCATTAGCTTTAAATAATAATAATAAAAAAAAAACTTGGCCGGCCAGCCCACCATGCCGTGATCCACCATTGGCAGCGGACCGTCGCCCCACCGCCTGGCCGTCAGCGACCATGGCGGCCACCACCACCGGCCACCGGCGGCTGCGCCGGTAGATGGTGTTGGTGGTCGGCCATCGGTGGTGGGGCCCATCGGCCGGGGGTATTTAATTTTTTTTTAAATAAATTATTTAAAACTAAGGGCAAAAGGGTAATTTCACCCGCATTACTGTTCACTCCATCCAAGTTGATGGTTAACTAACGGCCCGTGGTATTTTTGCTCCTGAAATGTAACCACGTGTGTACTTTTGCTCCAGAAAAAAGTTCGTGGTGCTGAGCGCTCCCTGAAGCAAAGTTCATATGAAAATTGCTCCTTTACCCTTTATTTTATTTGGGATCTAACACCCTAAAAATGTTTTCACAGAAGCATTTATACAAATTAATAAATTATTAATGACAAAATTCAATCTAAATTAGCTGCTACTAAATAACAATAAATAATTAAACAAGACAGAATAAAAAAAAAAACCGATAATTAAATAAAAAAATAAATTTAAATTTAATTAAAAATAATATTTTTATTTCAATAAATAAAAAATTAAGCATTTATAATAAAAAAATTTTAAATAAGTTCGTAAACACACAACAAAAATAATAAAAATAACATAAAAAAATACAAAAAAATAAATAAACAATACTAAAACCACAAAAGAGCCTTTCATAAATAAATTTAAAATATATGGAAGAGTCCTTCAAGAAGAACCTTAAAAATGCTAAAAAAAACAAAAAGATATTCTAAATATTCATAATACCAGAAAAGTATAAGGGTTTGCTTTGTCCTTTTTAAAATTAAATGAAAATGACAAAAGTTTCCCTTCAAGTTTAAAAACAAAATAGAGAAGAAAGCGCTACTTAGCGGATAACTTTGCACACACTTGTGCCCCAACATCATGCTCTCACGATTAATAAGATTTTAACAAGTCTAGATAAGTGTTTGACAAGTTTTAATTAGATTTTCACAAACTTCAAGTCAAAAATCATCACTTGCTAAGATGATAAGGTATTAATTCACACTTTTGATAAAGATTTCACAAATTTAGGTAATATTTTAATAAGTTATGACAAGATTTTCATAAATTCTAATTCAAAAATCATCATATATGTTACAGTGACAATGTATTAATTCCTACTTATAATATAGTCTCACAAGTTCAAAGAACATTTTAAGAAATTCTATTAAGCTTTTCACAAAATCTAATTTAAAAATCACTACTTACTATAATGACATAATATTAATTCTCACTTTCAACAATAATTTAATTATAATTCAAAATTACCACTTGCTATAATCATCAATGTATCAATTCAAGAACTTTTTATATTTCATTAGTTCCCAAAAATAAAAATAGAAGCCGATTTCACTATTTCACAAATTCGCATTAGGTTTCATAATTTGAGATTAACTATCATCTACAAAATCCACCCTATGTTCGTTGTTCACCCTCAAAGTTCAAACTCACATCATGATCGAATGCCTCCTTCAACCTCTTACCACCTTCACTCATCAACGTTCACCTCTCTAAGCTAGAAACCCAGCTATCCAACAATTACACCCACCAAAACAAAGACCAACAAAGTTATACTCATTCTGATCCTAATTATAAGACTTACTTAATTTTTTTTGAGAAATTAATGAAGCTATTTAAATAACTTTAGAGTATTTTTATTTTTATTTTTTTCTTCAAACTAATTAGTTTAACTAATAAACTAATATATAATCTAAAGATATATAACATATGATATGATTAAGTAACTTATTTAACTTATTTAATTTTTCCAAAAGACCGGAAATAGTAATTAGGATCATGTGAAGAAGAGAACATTATGGAGTGAAACATAGATGCCTCAGGCTCTTGCTCTATTTCCTCTTCCCCTCCTTTTCACTTCGTGCCACCTTTCTCTTTCTTACTTGATTCTTTTCTTTTTATATCTAAGGGGCATTTATGTCATTTCAATTTAATTTTGAAAATTACAAATCATGCTTTCACATGTTTTTGTATTATAAATACTTTGAATACTTTTTTTTTTCTTTTTAGCATTTTAAAAGTTCTATTTGCAGGGATTTTTCCAAAAGATATTGAAATTAAAATTGAAGTTTTGAATACAATGGTATAAATTGGTCAACAAAATCTCGTCTAAAATCAATTATTTATTGGGGTTTAAACTTCTCATGTGGTATGAAAAAAAAAAAAATTCCCATATACATATAAACTAGTGGAACCCATATCTTTTTTTTTTCTAAAAAAAAAAACTCAAACATAAAAATTGAAGCATCTATAATATAAAGATATATTCTTTCTATAACATGACAGGTATATTTTCTTTATTTTAATCACCATACTTTACAGTACTCGCAAAATGCAAATTCCACATGTTTCTTTCTTTTTGCTCTGTGGGACTCTGACTCTCCCCACCGCCCACTGTCCACTGTCTTCACATCGTCCTTAATGGAAATTTACACGCACATGGGTGACTTTAAAATCTTTAATTGCCATTAAAAAAGTTTGTCAGGGCTGAAACGCGACATCGTCCTTAAAGGAAATTTACACGACTTTAATTGCCATTAAATAAGTTTGTCCGCCTGAAGTGCGATCAATGATGGACAAGATGTTATTGAGGTAAGAGGATGAGAGGGTTGGGAGGAGTCTCCTTTATTCATTTGGTTTAAATATTTAGATGGAAGGAAAAATCAAAATTTTGGGTTAAATTTCTTTCAATCCCTTTATTTTAAACAGAAATCTTTTCTCCTCCCTTTCTCTTTTCTCTGTAACAAACCACGCAGGTCAAAAGTCTTAACTCATTCCCACAGTTTCCTAGTTTATTTTGGTGTTTTTCCAATTTTTTTTTTCTCCTGTTCCTTTTAAAACATTTTACTGAAAATCAATTTTTTCCCAGAGCCAATTTAACTTCCTTCGTTTCTTCGAAGTTCTCTCCATCAATTTTCTCTCTCTCCTCGTCCCTTCTCGGCTTCTCGTTACCATACCATATCCATGGCCCTCATAACTCTGTTCTTATTATTTGCAGTTCTATCTGTAAACGAAGTTAGAGCTCAAAAAAATGATTCCAACATCATAATTTTGGGTTCTTCTCTCTCCCCAAAAACGAATTCTTCTTCATGGGTGTCACCTTCTCGTCTTTTTTCCTTTGGCTTTTATCCACATGATAATGGCTTTGCTGTTGGAATATGGTTGATGGGTGAACCTGAAGGAACAACCGTTTGGACAGCTAACTTCACGAATCTATCTACTTCCTCTGATTCAGTCGAATTAACCAAAGATGGTCAACTTGTGCTTAGAAACGAGAAACAGATGGAAGTAGTAGCAGTCATTGCCAATGCGTCTGAACCTGCAAGTTCAGCTTCTATGCTTGATTCTGGAAATTTTGTGCTTTATAGTAAAAACCATAGTGTCATCTGGCAAAGCTTTGATCACCCCACGGACACCATGCTAGGAGGTCAGAATTTATCTCTGGGACAACATTTGATCTCCGCAAATGGACATTTTATTCTCAAGATGCAGACTGATGGAAAACTTTTTGCCTATCCTGTGAACCATGAAAGAGACAGTGACGTTTACTGGGACCCAAATACTTCTCAGTTACATGATGATCCACAGCTTACTCTTAATCTTACGGGCTTTCTTTGCCTAGGCAATTACGGAGGGAATCCCAGTAACGTTCTTGCGAAAAGTAGCAACCATCTTGGAAGGAACACAAGCTTAATAATCTATCGCGCAACATTGGATTTGGATGGTATTTTTAGATTGTATGTTCACACATTTGAGAAGAATAATAATACTGGCTTCACCAGCCAAATTATTGTGTGGCAGGCTATTTCTGATCAGTGTCAAGTGAATGGCTTTTGTGGCATGAATAGTTATTGCTCCAACGTCTCTGGTAAAGGTGAATGTAAGTGTTATCCTGGATTTAGGCCAATCAAAGGGAGCAAAAACAAAAAAATATTCTTGGTTTGTGAACAGATCATAAAAAGTGACTGTATCACCAGTGATCCAGGGATGCTATACAATGCTAGTAACCTATTGCAACACATGCAGTGGGGCCTTGATTCTTATTTGGTCATACGATTGGAAATGGAAGCTTGTGGCAAGTCTTGCATGGAAGACTGTGATTGTGGGGCAGTGTTACATGGAGATGGTCGCTGCAAAAAGTATAGGCTTCCGCTTATGTTTGGCAGAATTAATCAAAATATATCAACCACAGCCCTCTTTAAGTTGCCTTCAGAAAATATCAGTCCCCCAAAACCAAAGAAGCCAGAGGTTCTTGTTGATGACAAGAAAAATCTGATTCTGACTCTGGTCATCACTCTTGGTTCAATTTCATTCGTTTGCTTATGCTTTTTAGTATCCATTTTCATTATCTACATGCGTAGAGTCTATTCATACAAAAAGCTCTCTGCCAATAGTGAAAATTTGGGGTTCGCTGAGGATTGTAGTTTACGAACATTTGCCTTTAATGAATTGGTGAATGCAACAGGAAACTTCACAGAAGAGATCGGCAGAGGATCTTTTGGAGTGGTTTACAAGGGGACAATTTGTGGAAGCCACAAACGTATTGCTGTGAAGAAACTAAACGACGATGTTGTGGATGAAGGAGAGAGAGAATTTCAAGCAGAAATCACAGCAATCGCTCGAACTCATCATAGAAATTTGGTTCAGCTCATTGGTTATTGCATTGATGGTTCCAGAAAGCTTCTTGTTTATGAATGTATGAGCAATGGGTCTCTGGCAGATCTTTTGTTCAAGCCTGAGATGCATCTATCTTGGAAACAGAGAGTCAAAATTGCATTGGATGTAGCAAGGGGAGTCTTGTATCTACATGAAGAATGTGAAGTCTGTATTGTCCACTGCAATATCAAGTCTCGTGATATTCTTTTGGATGAAATGTGGACGGCAAAAATATCAGATTTTGGACTTGCAAGACTATCAATACGAGAACTTTCAAAAACCAAAAGTAACAACGAATCATCAAGTGGCTATGTGGCACCGGAACGCGTAAAGATGCATCAACATCCGTAAAAGTTGACATCTTGACTACGGCGTGGTGTTATTGGAGATAATATGTTGCGAAGGAATATAGACGTAAAAGTGGCTTCAGAAGAGGAAATAATGCTTTCAAGTTGGGTTTATAATTGCTTTGTGAGAGGAGAATTGAACAAATTGGTAGAATTAGATGAAGATGTGGAATGGAGGACATTGGAGAGAATGGTGAAGGTGGCGTTATGGTGTGTCCAAGAGGACTTGTCTCTACGTCCTTCCATGAAGAATGTGATATTGATGTTGGAAGGGCTGAAAGATATTCCAATCCCTCCATCTCCATTCCCACTTGCTTGATAATCTTCAAAATTATGGCGCTTTTTGCTGAAGTATCAATCTTAGCTACTGCTACTATGCGTGTAATTTTATGTATCCTATCCTTGTGTACGCACAAAATGCGAGTTAGTTTCTTGATGCATCTACTATATTTATGGTAATGTATAAATTATGTGAAGCCAAATTCTGTGACTTAGCTTTGTGATTTGTGAAAAGTGTACTTCTATGGGTAAGGTGATTTTGTTTGCTTGTTTGAGTTAATTATCAAATGTTTTGAATTTGGATGATTTAAAATTAATTACATTGTTTGTATCAAAAAATAATAATAATTACATTGTACAATACTAATGATTAATTTGAAATGTCCCCTCTGAGTAATCTTGAATGCATTCATTAATTAATCTAGTTGGAATAAATTTATGAAAAATACTTGAGTTGCTCATTGCAAAAAAGATGTTTCATTAAAGGTCCGAAGAAGAATATTACCAAAAAAAAAAAAAGGTCCGAAGAAGGAAAAAAAGACGTTCTATTATTCCAATTAATTGTGATGGATAATTTTTAGGGGAAAATACCAAAAAAAAAAATACCATTTGAATGTAGAAAATTTTAAAAGATCCGATGAAAAAGGGAAAGGAGGGAGGAAACGGGGAAGAGTTTGGATACTTTTACCAAAATACCCCTCACATAGTATAAACCCTTTTCTCCGGCCATTTTCCTTCTCCACCTCCAAAATCCATTTTCCTTCTCCACCTCCAAAATCCAAATTTTCTCCGCCTACGCAGCTTTTGTTGATCATCTCTCCTCCAAAATCCCTCTCATCCGTTGCTCACTGTCGCCCCCAGATTCCCCCGCCATCCTCTCCACTCACGTCGATCTCCTCCTCCTGCTCGCTTTGCTGTTATGATCTTCCCTGACTGGCGTTCCTCCATTGAGAAGCCCCTCATCTGGCGGTGACCTTCAGCCCTAGCTCTTCACCAACATTGTCAGCTGCTTCCTCCAAGAAAACAATTATGAATAATCCCATGGGCCGGGTTGATTCCCAAGATGTAATTTACTTGTTTTTTGGCTAGAAAGGCAAGGGGCATTTTGGTACAAGCATCTAAACTTCAAAAACCCATATTCCTTTCCGATTAACTCTTTTTACTTTCCCTTTTTTCATCAGACCTTTTGGGTCCTCCAATTTTAAATGGTAATTTTTGGTCTTTTTTTCTAATTCTTAATTTCCTCATGTCTAAGCTTGCGATTGATAATTCATAACTGTGTTTATGTCAATTTAAATGGGGGGTTGGGAGAGTAAACTTGATGGGGAAAAAAATTCCAAGATCAAAGAATGATTAAATTGCTAAGATATTCAGATTTGAACCAAACATAATTTGTTGACCCAATTTTTTTTTAATTGGATTTAAAGTGCATAATTTTGGTCCAGAATCTCTAGAAAAGAAACAAGCATGCTAGCGCGTGCGGGCGTGCGTGCGTGTGTGTGCTGCACGTGTGTGTGCGCTCTAGTAAACAATAAGTTGTTCTATTGATTTTAATTTGCTTACATATAAAGTATAGGAAAATAAACCAGGTAGTTATCCCCGGAAAAATTGTAAAGAAAGCAAACAAGGGGCTTTAGTACCCTGATAAAAAAAACAAACAAAATCGGCATCTCGACCCTTCAACTAGGTGGAGCCTCAGCCTCCGTTCGTACCTCTCCTTCAGTGGAGATAGCGGCATTGATCTCTTCACCTCCGTCCCTGTCTTGTTCAAGCGGGATCAATCTCCCGTTTTCTACATAAGCCTTATAGTTCATCCCGGAGGTGTTCAACTCGATGCTGGGGTTTAGAAGCCGGATCTGCTCTAAGGCGTTGTCAAAAGATTCTGCAGCATCTCCGACACATTCCAAGACATTGGCTTGGATAGTGCGGAGCTCGTCCTCGGTGGTTCTCAAGTAGGCTTCAAGTTGCTCATGTACGGCCTGAAGACGTTGCACGAATTGCACGTCATTTTCATGAACCTCCCAAAGACGATGAAGCTTCGAGTTCGTGGCCAGCTCTTTCTCTGCTTTGGATAGACCTGTCTTGATCATCAACAGCTCCTCTTTCATCTTGTCCTTCTCCGCCTTGGACTCTTGCATCTCCTCCTGAGCTTTGCCTTGTTCCTCACGAGCCATGTCCCTCTCCTCCTTGACCTTTTGCAGCTTAGAATCAATTTTGGCATATTTGTTCTTCAACGTAGCCATGGTCTGGAGTAATGACAAGGCCTTTAAGGAAGCTAGCTCGATCTGCACGATCTCATTCTTTTTGGCGTCAGTCAAAAGGGTTGGCTTTAAAAAGGATTTGGAGGACATATAGCGTAGTGGATGCCTTTTGTCACCCCGGTATCCTAAAGTATCCCCTTTGCAAACCAGTCGTGGGAGGAGAAGGAAGATCCTCAAAAACTAGAGGAGAAGTCTCAGAAGCCGGAGGAGGAGAGGTCCGTTAGACTTACGAAGCAGGAGTGCAAACGGCAGAAGTGGAGGAGCTTTTTGCTCCTTAAGCTGAGAGACCTTTAGTGCCTTTTGATTTGTTTAAGTATGAACGATACCACTTGGGCCTCTGGGGTTAGAAAACCCATTTTGGGGAGAGTGATAGGAGGAAGAAGAAAACAAGTGATGGTCCTGAGTCCAATACAGGGGGAGCCTCCCCTCCATGTCCCCGGACCCAAGGGTTTTAAGGAACCAAGGTTGCCGTCTGAGCACGACAGCAACCTTGGAGAAGCCAGTTCTGAAGTTTTTAAATGACTCAGTGAAAATGTTGAAGAGTTTACGGTCGGGGGCACCCCGGAGCGAAATCCAACCTTTTCTTTTTGAGGGGTTCCTCCCGGCACAGGCTTGATGGATGATGAAAAAATAAAAGAAAATTGGGATGGTATAGACTAGGTCATTGAACCTACAAAAATGCTCAAATGCAATAGTGAAAGCCCAACCATTGGGATAAAGCTGGGAAGGGGCAAGATGTAGATGATTTAGGAGTTCGATTTGGAACTCGGTAAATAGAAATTGAATACTGAGCCAAGAAATCAAATCTTGGTAGAAGAAGAAGAAATATGGATCATCATCCCTTTCCCGGTGGGAGCAAAGAAATTAATAATCCAAGGGCAGACGACTAGTGTAATTATCTCCATCGTGAACAGGGAGCTTGGCAAGTTCGGCCGTAGTCAGTGTGGACTTAGTATTCAGCACCTCATCGATGACCCATGGACCCTTGTCCAAAACGGCTCTAGCAAGATTTGTGGATCTTGACTCACCAGACATCGATCTATCAGTATGGCGCAAGGAAGGTGAACTCATCCTATACCTATAATAAAAATTAGAATTCAGAAACAGGAGGAATACCTGAATCATGGGAGCTATCATGTAAAGAAGAAAAAGCTGGAAAACTAGGAGACTCTTCTACAACGAAACGATCCTCGGTACCAGAGATTGAGATGATGTTGGAGGTTAATTTGTGTTGGCAAAAGGCCAAAATCGACTCGGCTTCCGAGCCACGACCGCTATTGACAAGATCAATTCTCAAATAGAAACACTTATCGCACGGATGGAAGACGTTCTTGGATGGGATCCCGATCTAGCTTGTTGTATACCTTTTGGCTGGAAAATGTGAGAAGCCGAGATAGATGAGCTATGATCCTGGATATAAATTTTAGGTGGACAAATAAGGGATCCGGGTCAATAACGTTTGAGTCACGACGCTCATGCGGTTGTGTTCAGGCTCCCTTTCTAGTTCCATTACCCGGGGTTGGCAAAGCAATGCCTCTTGCTTTTCTTCCTCAGTACGGGGAATTCTCCAGAGCTAGTACCGTGCTCTAGAAGGAAATTTTTGAAGTACCTCATATTCCTCTTCTGGAATTGCTTTACCATTGAATTTCCTAGAAAAAGAACCAAGATTCAAAGATTATTGGGATGGATTAGTTCAGTTGTTTCAGCCTCTTGGACTCAGAGAGGAATTACCTAAGAGGTCATCACAGCCTCCCAATACAAGCGTGTTTGGTTAAAAGGGGGGGGGGGAAAGGAATGAGCATGACACTGGAAGGTTCAATACAAGAACTAAAGAGGCAAAGGGTTTTAAAGCCCAAACACTTACCCAAAAACCCTAAATGCCTACCTAAAAAACCAAAAAATAAGGTTTCAGCAAGCGCAGTCGAAGAAGCAAGAATAAAACTAGGTGAAGTAAAGCGGAAACAAAAGAAGAGAAGGGAGCAATGTGAGTACCTGATCTTAGGAAGGTCGGAGGAAATTAAGAAGTGCAAACAAGAGTATCGAGATAAGAGGGCTTTGTGGAAGCAAGAGTTTTCTGGGAAGACGAAGAAGGCATCAAGTGAGAAGTGGTGAGAAGAGGTGGAAATTGTGAATATATAAACATTACAAATTTGAAAAATAGGGGTAGTGAAGACAATTCCCATTGAAAAGTAGATTCCCCCAAAAAGTGCAATGATGGCTGATATGAAAGATGTGGGCATTAAATGGGCACGAATATCAAAGACAGCAGAAGCGACCACTACGCGAGAAATGGTGGTTTTACGCCATGACGATAGCAAACATACAACTATTAAGTTGTCAGTGGTATAGGCAAATGGAATTAGTTCGTATGCTATTAGCTTTTCATGATATCCCGGATTGGGACAGCCCATGGCGGAAAGGTGCAAACTCGTCAATTCGGATGAAGGTTACAAAAGAAATCTCAACCATCATGAAAAGAAAGAAATCCCGACCATCATGAAAATCAAGTGAGTTTTCGAAGCAAACTAACCTGAAATACATATCGGGGGCAATTCGTGACAAATCTGAATTCCACACGGAACTCGGCATGAAGTCAAGCGAGTCAGCCATGGCGGCCAAATCTATTTTCCGCATTTAAGTCGGGATGCGGATAAACTTACGACTTAACAAATATAGAAAGGAGCAGTTTCAAGCAAACCAACCTAGACCACGAGTCTTGGGGCAGTTCACAACTTCAACACAAATGAATCTAAAGATCACCAGAGCTTGGACGAAAGTTCAAATGATGCGAAAATAAGATCCGTCTCTACTTGGGAATCCAGTTAAATCCGCATTCAAGGCTAAATAATCAATGCACCCCGACAGCCCAGAGACCTAAACTACCAGGCTGGGGGGCAACTGTTATGGACTCATATAAGAGGCCCATTCATCACAAGGCCTAACAAGGGCAAAGCACACCAGGATCTGCTAATAATGAAGGAGGATCCTAATCAGCCTATAATTAAGGCCATAATCAAGGAATAGCCCTAATTAGGGATGGCAACTGCAGGTGAGGTGGCTGAAGAATGGACCAGGCGGCGCACAAAGCCTAAGGACCCAAACCCTAAAGGTTATCTCTATAAATAGGAGGTTAACCTAAAAGGTGCACATTTTCTATTCATCCTATTTACTATTTAGCCTCATTATGCACACACCCCACCCTTTTGATTAAACGCCATATATGTGCACAGTGATTCACCATTCTCCTTGGTATCTACCTTATAGATATCCTGGAGCAATCATAATCCCTTTGGTATCTTCCTTATAGATATCTTGGGGCTTTCCACTGATCCAATATCAATATACTAGCCCTTCGGCTAGACATCTGTGTTCTTATACAGAACACCCGTGAAATTCCAACTTAAGAATATTATTTGTATGAGTTAATTTGAATTAATTATAGAATGATTAGAGATGATTTTCTTAATTTAAAATCTGGTATGGTAATTTTTAAGCCATTTAAATTTCGATACTTAAAATAAATTTGAAATAATTATTTTATATATTTGACTTCCAAATTAATACTTCAATATATTTTAATTAATTCTTGGGTTAAGTATCATTTTTGCTCTAGAAGTTGTCGCTAAGGAGCAGTGGGTATTCGAGAAGTATTTTTAGGAGCAATTTTCAGAAAACAATACATAATTTAAATATAAATAAATACAATAAATATATATATATATATATATATACTCATACCTTTAATTGAGATATAAACATGTAATAAGCACATAAAGTCTAAACACTTAACGTGGACTCTCTGACAATACTATCCAAACTTTGGAATACAAGTCCTTTAGAAACATGTAGGAACAAGAGTTCTCAATTTTGAATTTTTAAGAGTAAAGCTTATCCAAAAATAGTCCTTGGACATTGACAGGATGACCAAATTAAGTGTCCCTAATAAATGAGAGAACGTGATGCAACTGTATATTTCCAAAGCTACATATGTGAACCAATTTGTTCATGTCTTGTCAATTCTTAATTTTTTTTTTCTTATATGAACTTTTTTTTAGCTTTGGCCCAAAAATATATTAACTTTCTAATAATAACCTCACTCAGTCTTACAAATTAAATTAGGGGGCTTTTTCATTTGATAAAATTTGAAAAATTAATTTTACTATTCTTACATACAAACTATGGTTTTAAAATGCTTAAAATATTTGTTGAAAAAATAGTTTAAAAAAATTTCACTAAAGACTGTTAGAGTTTCATATTCTGAATGAAATATTGAGAAAAATAATACCCCAAACTTGGGTCGTTAATCGAGTCAACGGGTCAACATGGGTCCATGGAAATTAATAACTTGGAGAAAAAGCGGGCATTAGGTGTGAATGACAGCTTGGGTCCATTTCTTTTATCCCTTGTCACTTCATAAATTGCTAATAGGTTGTCAAATTAGGTATGGCGAAGAAAAGACCATCTTCAAAGACGGCATGCGCAGCATAAGTGAAGCTGCTTGTTCGAATTGAAAGTATGTGGTCCAATCTTTTATAAGAAAATTTCAGTCAAGCCCTTTATAGAAAATTAATTTCAATCAACTCTTAAAACTTTCTGAAACTTTACTACACCCCATGAATTAATTTTTGTGGGTTACAAGACAATGATGCTTTCCTTTTATTTTTTTTATTTTTTTCAGAAGAAGAGCATTTATAAGAAAAATAAAAAGATTTACAAGAAAAATAAAGGGATTCGAAAGAATCTAAGGAATTAAGAATATTTTGTCATTTAGAAGACAAAGATGAAAATTCATAAGATAAATATGTGCATTTACATAAAAAAAGAAAATAAAGATATTTATATGACAAATAAATGGATTCAAAAGAATTTTGCGGAGTTAAAAATATTTTAGTCATTTACAAGACTAATATAAAAATTTATAAGATAAATATGGGTATTTACTAGAAAATACGATAATTTATAAGACAAATAAAGTAAGGCATCATTGCTTTTTCACCTATAAAAAATTATTTCATTTTAATCGTGGGATACAGTGAAATTTCAGAAAGTTTTGGAAATCCATTGAAATCCATTTGCGACAAAAGGGCTAATTGAAAATTTCCCTCCTTTTATTATTTCTTGTCACTTCATTAATTTCCGACTAATATTAACTTTCTCCTCAAAACATTACTTATGAGCTCGTTTGGGATAGTGTGACATAATTAAGTAACTTATTTGCAATCTGACTTTTGCATAAGTATGATAGGATAAAAGTCAGATTATAAATGTGATTTGTGTTTGGAATGACAGTGGGAGAAGCGTCGTTTTTTTTAAATAGGCTCTTGTTTGGATGATTATTTAAAAAAGTCAGTTGAGATGGAAAATGATTAAAAATGACATGAATCTTATTAAATAATACACACACACATATTAGTTATATATATTGTGATAATTGAAGATAAATTTAGATTTAGATTTGAAAAAAAAATTAATTATTATTAAAAAATTTAAAAACTCTAAAGTACATAATTAAATATATTCTAATGAATAAATTAAAATGATTACAAATGTATATTTAATAATACATTTCTTATTGGATTACCTATCTTTAACATTTTTTCTCATGAAGATGAAAAACATTACCCCAGAAGTTGAAAAAAGTGACTTCTATCAGAAGCCACTATTTTAAATAAGCCTATATGAGACAACCACTACCCCAAACAAAGTCAAAATTTGAAAGTATATAGTTGGTCTACACTAGATAGAGCGAGAATCGGGCCGGCCCGGCCCGACGGGGCCTGGGATAAGGAAAACGTTTGTTTTTCAAAGCCCTACCCGATAGTACCAAGGCCGGGCCGGCCCTACGGGGCCTGGAAATTACTATTTTAAATTTTAATTATTTTTCTTCGGTTTTTTCGAGAGAAATATAATTAGTAAATTGCAACCATCAAAGTTCTAATATATTAAATAAATATTATCAACATTAATATCTAAACAATACAAATCATCCAATAAATAAACATATTCATTAATTCGTAACAAAAAACAAACCATTGTCCACGAGTTGAAGTAGAGACTTGCAAATTAATCTTTGTGAATTTTTACTTTCCCTATAGCTTTTATTAATAAATTAACTATGGAATCCAAGTATTTATTATCATGTCATTCCAAGTCATATTGTTTAGTTTTAGTACAACATGTGTGCTTTATGTAGTTTCAAATAAATATCTTCCAAGTTCCGTTTATTTGTTCATACATAGATAAAGGCCAAGTAAAAAAAAGAAAAAAGAATGCTATAGTGAAACGGGCCGGCCCTACAGGGCCAAATTCAAAATTTTGGCTGATTTTTTAAGCCCGAGCCCTACAAGGCCGTGGCTTAAACGGGCTCGGCCCGATTTCGGCTCTAACACTAGATCAAGCACCTGGGTGGATAGGGAGTATATTTTAATAATTACTAAAAATCTAAGTTTTATAGAAGGGAAAAAGACGGAAAAAAATTTAAAAATAGGAAAAGACAAAATGGTATTTCGAATATTCATAATAGCCGAAAAGTGTTAGGCTTGATTTGTCCTTTTTATAACTAAAAATCTGACATTTCATTATGTTTTAACAACTTTTGTTTAGATTTGTTACTTGGTAAAGAAAGTTGTCAAAACCTAATGAAATATCATAAATAATTCTTTAATAAAACTTGTGAAAAATCGATAGTTTAGATTTGTTACTTGATAAACGAAAGTTGTCAAAACCTAATGAAATATCGTGAATCAATCAATCATAACTTTATATTAGAAATCTATAATACCTGCTTAGTAACTCATTTAACTCACAAATAGGTTGAATAATCACAACATCGAAATTGTCAATATGTTAATATTGGTGTTTGACTATAAGGAAGAAAGCAAATTGAATTTGAAATTATATGTTAAATCATACATTATAATTATATTAATAATTAATTATATTGATATAGTCCAAGCATACCAAAGAGTTTCATATTACATGATTGTAGGGATCTCCATAACTAGGTTATTAGTGCAATAAATTATATTATAATTATAATTATATCAATAATTATATTAATATGGTCCAAGCATACTAAGGAGCTTCATATTCCATGATTGTAGGACATCCATAACTAGGTTATTAGTACAATAAATTATATAAAAAGTTAATGTGATTAAATTTAGGTTAAACAGTTTACTTAATAGTTGACGAGGCGGATAATCACACTATCAAAATTGTCTATGCCCAATTATTGGTATTTGAATATAAGGAATGAAGTAAATAGAATTTGAAATTAGATGTTTAATCAGGAATTATAATTATCTAATTGTGATCCAAGTATGCCAATAAACTTCACTTTTCATTCTTGTAGGGATCTCCATAAATTATATTAATAATTAGGCTATTAGTACAACAATTTTAAAAATTATGTTCTAATGATAATGATTTGATTTTCAAATAATGTTTTGGTATGTCTCACCTTGAGTAACATTTCCTCATGCAATGCACGGGGAGATATAACTTGTTCTTTGAAAAAAAGTTGTGAATGACACGATAATGCATGTGAATTTTTACTTGGTGAACAAAAATTGATAAAAACTAACAAAATTTGGTGAATTCCTTAATAGAACTTATGAAAAACCGATAGTGTAAATTTGTTATTTAGTAAACAAAAGTTATTAAAACTTAATGAAATGTCCTAAATTCCTTAACAAAACTTGTGAAAAATCTAATAGTGTAAATTTGTTATTTGGTAAATAAAAAGTTGTTAAAACCGAATTGAAATGTCGTGAATTCTTTAACAAAAGTTGTGAATGACCGATAGTGTGAATTTTTTAATTGATGAATGAAAGTTATTAAAACCGAATGAAATGTGGTGAATCAACTTTATTCTTGAAAAATTGTAACACCCGATTCCATAAAAAACACGTTGGATCCATCCGTCATTAAACACATCGTCTTAATCAATATTTCATAATATTTCCAAATTCTATTTAGTTATATTTTTCATATTTGATTTGTTAATGAATTATATTTGGAAATTATTTGATAATTTTTAAAGAGATAGGTTATTCGCCTACCCTTATTTTACCCGCGAGTTGATGTCGCTGCCTCAACAACGGAGTCCGTTGCTGCTGCGCCTTCTGCAACTCTTTTTCGTCAATGACTCAGATCTGTGCCTCTGCACTCTGGCTCTAATTGTTCCCACTTCTTCCATCTCATGCGTGCCGTCCTGTTTCTGATCTCTCAGGTCATTTTAAATGCTTCGTGGGCTGTGTATGTTGGGGGTTTTTTTTTTTTTTTTTCTCATTTTCATTCAAACCCCAACTAATTTATCCATTAGATGCCCTTTTCATCAAATATAATATATTATACAGTAACACAAGAATATGATAACAATTTTTCAACATAAATAAATAAGGATAATAAGATCAATAGCAATTGTGATCCACAAGAACATAGGACAGAAGATTCGAACAGAGGGGCATGATATATAAATACTCCAGACTTGCATAAAATGATCTTCAAAAGAATGCAGAACATCAAAACACCCACCCAATGTAGCAAAAGATAGTTCGGTTGCTCCAACGTTTTGATTGCGTACAAATGAATTAATCAAGAAAGTTTATTTTTGTACTTCTCTACTTTTTGCAAGGGACGAGTTCGTACATACCAACGGAGGAGAGGGGGGGGGGTGGGAGAGAGGAAGGGGTAAAAGGGTTTATTTTATCCCTCAAATCTCCACATTTGGATGAAATTATAATCTAACAAGTATTGAGAGGGGTAGGCAAAGGAAGACAAAATAAGGGTAGACAAAATAATATATCCCATTTTTAAATTCCCTAATTTTATTTATTTTATAACTTCCTCCATTTGACCCAAAATTGTTTTTCTAAAAATTGCAATATTGGTGCAAAAATTATCTCTCTATCAATGGCATTACATCTCCATAAATAATTAGGATTCTGTCCTTCCATCCTATAAATTATGTCCTAATTATAATTATTTGATTTGGAAATAGTAATTCCTTTTTCTCCCCAATAGCTTATATTTCTGCTCTTGACAATCATCAGACATTTTCTAACCATGATGATTCCTAATACATAATTATAACATTCCACATTTCTAGCAGAAAAATTAGGAGAGTAGTAAGGACAATTATCAAACTTTTAATGATATTTAATGGATGGATTGTTATAAATTTGCAGAGACATTTTAGAAATTCATCAAACTTTTAATAATAATTAATGGATTGATAGAAATCTGGAGAGATTTTCAATACTGTATTTAATGATATTTAGTTTATTAATTACAATATGTAATATAGACAGAAATTGCATTTCCAAAACACTTTCAATGTCATTAAATATCATTATTCTCTTATTTTCTTTATTTATACTCCCTCTGGTCTTTTTTTTAAGAGCCCCAAATTTGAATTGCCTTGGTCTTTTTTATAAAAACTTGACAAGAGTTGTCTAAACATTTAATGATTTTTTTTTTTTCATTTTTACCCCTAATTAATTACATATATTTCATTAATGAAGAGGTTGGTAATACATATAGTTACTCTATTTCTCTCTGTTACAGTAGTGATGGTGATAGTAAGTTCCCTTCTAATTTTCAGGCATTATTTTACTTTGTTGAGGTCCAACGACATGTATCATTGTGTCAGACTCAATGTGGTTCATGATGTCTTGGTCGTTCGCCCATATCCTTATTAAATCCTTTGGGCTTTGAGTGGTAGAAAATAGTGGAGAAAAATATCATTCTGTGAAGATTTCATGCTTGGTTAAAATGGAGACGGCAAACTAGTTAATGGAAAAGCGCCGGTGAAGAAGAGGAACTGATCGGATAGTGGTTTTAGGTAATCTTCTTCTTTGGCACTTCGATTAGTATAGTACTTAGCAGTTGCTCAACCTAAAGGTGAAGAATATATAAGCTCAAAGGCTACTCATCATGTGGCATTTATCTATTTTCATGTGTGTATATAAATAAAAGATTTAGTTATTTTAATTAAACAGTATTGAAAAAACACTTTATAGTTGAAAATGAGTTCATTGCGTTAGCAGATAGCAGAAGCATGCAAGCCTGTGGTGAAGAGCATTGGAATGTGGTTGTCGATGAGAGTACACAATTACCTAATGGGGTTGGTTATATTTGCACCAGTTGCAATGCTCACTTGGTTCCCATTTGTCTCAGGCTTTTGTACAACTGAGCCTTCAGTAGAGGGCTTCAGATATAACAAATTCTTCAAACTAGCAATAATAAGTAACACGAAACTAAATTAGACGAATTGAAGATGGGAGTAAGACGTTATGCAAGATGATTTTAGAAATATGGATAGGCTGTAGTTGTAAAATGTCTAGTTATTTTTAAATTTTATAAGATATTAAATATTAATAGTTCAATTTTTAATCGAAAGGTGAAGATAGAATGAGGAGAAGAAGATAAGAGTATCCAAATCTATATTAAAACCAAGTTTTGGAGCTTTTTTTCTCAGGTAGCGTCCAATTTTATATTTAATTTGTCCAAAGTTAAGATATGTGCTCCCATTTGTTCCTTAGTATAAGATCTATTTTATAAGTTTTTTTTTTTTAAAAAAAAGATTTGACGCCACATGTTGATTATCTTCTCAACATACTTTCATTAATCATGCCACCTAAATTTTGTTCTTATACGCCCAATTCGAATAGGAAGCATTATCATATATACTATTATCACAATTGTGGAAAAACACTTCTGGTTCAATGCATGGGGAGATATAGCTTGTTCTTTAATAAAACTTTTGAAAACCCTGATACTATAGATTTGTTTCTTGATAAATGATATTATTAAAACTTAATGAAATGTTGTGAATTCCTTAACAAATCTTGTTACTTTGGCAATAATTATTCCTGTAAGAGTTTGCATCTACTGGCAACTGGCTAGTCCATGGTAAACGAAAGTTATTAAAACCTAATGAAATATTGTGAATTCATTAACAAATCTTATTACTTTGCCAATAACTATTCCCGCTAGAGTTCGGCATCGACGACTATCCGGCCAACCACCGGAGCTTTGGTATCAACATGTGTATCGCAACGGCCATTGGCTGTCTGTGGGGGTTGGGTTACTTTTTTAGAAAAAAAATATATATGGGCATTTGTTTTATTTCCTTTTAATTTCAAAAAAGACAAATTAGGCCTAACACTTTGATTGTATTATAAATATTTGAAATAGCATTTTGTCCTTTACTATTTTTAAAGTTCTTCTCATGTCATTTTCCCTTTTTTGAAACCAACATGGTTTATTTATACTTTTATATTTATTATTTAATTTTCATATTAATTTAATAAAGTAATTAAGTTTTAATGGTTCAAATTTAATTTAGTTGTTAAGATGAGAAGTGACGATGGAGTGGAAAAAGAAACATATGGACCCATTTAGTTCAATCCTATTGAATATCTGTGATGATAATCCCCATCACATTGTCACAGGTGGCTTGTTTGGTTGGGTACTTGGGTCTATTGATGGTAATACTTATTACAATGGTTAAAAACATGCTGCACAATTTTTGGTACTATCTATTCACTAAATCGTTATGAATACTCATTGCATGCCTGCAACTCATTATGAAATGACCTCAATAACACATTCATATATCAAGTGAAAAAGATAAGAATCATATCTATAACAATATGTCATATTTTAGGGTGGTTGAGCACATTTGAGAGTTGGATTACATAAGATTTCAGGTTTCGGTTTTTCGAGTGTAAGTGGGTTGACAATAATAATGCTTTGAAAGTGGATGAGTTAGCTAAGGTTGATACAACTGAATTTGAGCAAGCAAAAGTATAAAGAAAAGCCTTTCATTTTGACTTCTCAAACTAAATAAGTGTTTTATGTTCTTGATCTACTAATAAAGAATGATCTATTATTTTGTTATCAAACAAAATAAATGAGGATGCAAGAGTGAATTCATTGAGGATGATCCTTTACAAGGGTCGTCACATGAAACACAATTGAATGAGGACGATGCTTTGTATGTTAGGCATGATCACAATGAAGGAATTTGAATATCAAAGAGGGTGAAGTTGCTTCCCAAATTAAAGAAAACAATTGTTACTAAAAAGAGTATTAAAATGATTTAAGAGTAGGAAAAGGAAAGGAGCACTTGATCATATGTATCTTCCCTTACCGTTGATGTATTATTCATAATTGTATAGATAGAATTCGATGATTTATTTTAATTTATTGGCACTTATTTGACGAAATTGGTTATTTTGTTTACTTGGATAAATCCAACTATAACTGGATCTTTTTGGTTTTTATATATATATATATATATATATATATATTGTTTCTGTAGGTCATTTTGCATGGGACTAATCGAAAGGGAGTCCCTCAATTTTTTCATAAAAATTTGTCATAAATACTTAACAGTTATTCGTCAATAACCATCAAATATTATATATATATAAGAGTTTTTCTAAACAACTGTCAAATAAATTTTTTTTTTCTGGTGACAAATACTTTACCATTCAATATTTTAACATTAAGTATTGTACAAAATATTTCACAATAATTATTAAAGGAACTGTTAGATATAGGTCATTATATTTAACAATCATTGTCTGACAACCATTAAATATAAGGTCCTATAAATAATGATTGTATTTGAAAAAACCGTAAAATATATGTCTAATATTTTACGTTTAGAAAAAAAAAAAAAAAAAATATATATATATATATATATATCGGTAAAAATAAGTGTTAAATATGGACAAATATTTAGTAGTGTTCTTAAATAAGAAAAAAGAAAGACATGAAGCCGGTGAAAATGCTAAAAGTCAAAGTATTCACTCGTTCCCATTGTTTGGTGTTTACTTTGATGCCTTTCCGTTTTTTTGTTTTTGTTTTGCTTTTCTTTTTCCATTTTTTTCTTTAATTTGGTGTTCTGTTCTTCAATCTTCTCTCCCTCATCGTCTCTTCTCGCACCATACCATATCCATGGCCACCATAACTCTGTTCTTACTATTGGCAGTTCTATCTGCAAACGAAGCCAGGTCTCAAAAAAATGATTCCAACATCATAGTTTTGGGTTCTTCTCTCTTCCCAAAGACGAATCCTACTTCATGGGTGTCACCTTCGGGTCTTTTTTCCTTCGGCTTTTATCCACAAGATGATGGCTTTGCTGTTGGGATACGGCTAAAGGGTGAACATGAAGGAACAATCATTTGGACACCTAACTTGAACACTGCTTCCTCTGATTCAGTAATCGAATTAACCAAAGATGATAAACTTGTGCTTAGAAACGAGCCGAAACAGATGGAAGTAGTCATTGCTAATGCGTCTGAGCGTGCAGACTCAGCATCTATGCTTGATTCTGGGAATTTTGTGCTTTATAGTAAAAACTATAGCGTCATTTGGAAAAGCTTTGATTACCCCACGAATACCATATTAGGAGGTCAGAATTTATCTTCAGAACAAGAGCTGATCTCTGCAAATAGACGTTTTATTCTCCAAATGCAGACGGATGGAAATCTTGTTGCCTACCCTATGAACTATGAAAAAGGAAATGATGCTATTTGGGCCTCAAATACTATTCAATCACAGGTCTTACAACTTACCCTTAATCTTACAGGCTTTCTTTGTCTAGGCAATCATGGAAATACCATAAAGGTTCTTGCCAATAGTAGCAACCTGCTTGGAAGGAACACAAGCTTAATAATTTATCGTGCAACATTGGATTTGGATGGTATTCTTAGATTGTATGTTCACAGATACGAGAAGAATACTATCTTCAATGTTCAACCTGTGTGGCAATCTATGTCTAATCAATGTGAAGTCAAGGGCTTTCGTGGTTTCAACAGTTATTGCTACATGAATGGCAGCGAGGCTGTTTGTGAGTGTTATCCTGGATTCATGCCCATAAATGGGAATAAAAGCATCATGTTCTTGGAGTGCGAACAGAGAAAAGACGACTGTAAAACTAGTGAAGATCCAAAGGTGTTGTACGATGTTGTTCGCTTACAACGTATGCAATGGAGCCTTATTCCTTATATGGTCATACCAATGGAAATGGAAGCTTGTGGTGAGTCTTGCAGAGATGACTGCGATTGTGGGGCGGTGTTACATGAAGATGGTAGGTGCAAGAAATATAGTCTTCCGATTAGATTTGGCAGATTTAATCATACTGTATCAACCACTGCCCTCTTCAAGTTGCCTACAAAAAATGTCATTCCTTCAAAACCAAACAAGCCAGAGGTTATTGTCGATCACAAGAAAAAACTGATTCTGACTCTGGTCATCACTCTAGGTTCAATTTCATTTGTTTTCTTAGTCTTTGCAATATCTGTTTTCCTCCTCCACATGCATAAAGTCTATTCATACACAAAGCTCTCAGCCAGTGGCGAAAATTTGGGGTTCGCTGAGGATTGTAGTTTACGAACATTTGACTTTGACGAACTGGTGAATGCAACAGGAAACTTCACAGAAGAGATAGGTAGAGGATCTTTTGGAGTGGTTTACAAGGGGACACTTCGAGGAAATAATAGAAGGATAGTTGTGAAGAAACTAGACGAGGATGTTGTTGACAAAGGAGAAAGAGAATTTCAAGATGAGATCATTGCAATTGCTCGAACTCATCATATAAATCTGGTTCAGCTCATTGGTTATTGTATTGATGGTTTAAGAAAGCTTATTGTTTATGAATATATGAGCAATGGGTCTCTAGCATATTTTTTGTTCAAAGCTGAGATGCATCTATCTTGGAAACGAGAGAGTCAAAATTGCTTTGGATGTGGCAAAAGGAGTCCTGTATCTACACGAAGAGTGTGAAGTTTGTATTGTCCATTGCAATATCAAGCCTCATAACATTCTCTTGGATGAAGTGTGGACAGCAAAAATATCTGATTTTGGACTTGTGAGACTATCAACGCCAGAACCTTCTAGAGCCAGGAGAATCAATGAATTAGCAAGTGGCTATGTGGCACCTGAACGGCAGAGAAATGCAATGGCATCTGTTAAAGTTGACATCTACAGCTATGGAGTGGTGTTGTTGGAGATAATATGTTGCAGAAGGAATATAGATGTGAACGTTTCCTCGGAAGAGGAAATAATGCTTTCAAGTTGGGTGTATAATTGCTTTGTGAGAGGAGAATTGAAGAACCTTGTAGTGGATGAAGATGTGGAATGGAGGACATTGGAAAGAATGGTGAAGGTGGCGTTATGGTGCGTCCAAGATGACTTGTCTTTGTGTCCTTCAATGAAGAATGTGATACTGATGTTGGAAGGGTTAAAAGATATCCCGATTCCTCCATGTCCAATCCCACTTGCTTGATAATCTTCACAATTGTGGAGCTTTTTTCATAAGTATCCGTACATATGTAATTGCATCCACATTCAAGATTGTATCCACTTATATAGCTCCAGCTACTGCCTGCAATTTTATATGTCTTATTCTTGTATATCCACAAATGCAAGTTAGTCTCTTGATGCATCTACTGTATTTTATGCTAATATATAAATTATGTGAAACCAAATTATGTGACTTGACTTTCTGGATTGTGCTTTTTGGTTGTAGAGTACAATGGCATCGTGGGGCCTATATAATGAACCTCACTTGGTGAGGTAAGGCTTTTATTGTTTTTGTTGTATAATTAACAATAATAATGGCTAATCTGAAATGTTTTTTTTTTTTTTTTTTTTTTTTTTTTTTTTTTCTTTCGGGTAATGCTCGAATGATTCATTAATCTAGTTGGAATCAATTTATGTAAAAGATGTAGGGTGTGTTTGGATCATCGTTTTGCCTGGCAAAACATGTGATCATGACCATAAACATGTGATCAAGTATGGTGGGGCCAAATTCTCTTGTTTGGATTGGCGGCAAGGTAATTGGGCTTTTGCTTGAAAGGCTAGATCAAAGCATAGATTGAAATATGTAGCTTTTAGAATTATTGCGTTTTTAATTGTGGAGGGAGGAGATTAAATCCAACTAAATACTAGTGGAAAAAAAGGCTTTAAGACCGCCTCATTTAGACCGGAGTAATGACGCACCGGTCTTAATAGTATATTTGGTGGCGAGTTTTGTAAATATAAAGAACTTCTCGGACCACATCCTAATGAGCATCGGTCTTAATAGTATGGCCAGGTGGCAGTTTTGTAAATATAAAGAACTTCTTGGACCGCATCCTTTATCAATGAGTCTTAAATATATTATTTAGACCGCTTAACAAAACAAACGGTCTTAAAAATGTTATTGAAAAAAAGCGAAAGTTCAAATTTCTTTATAGAGAAATCTCGAACGGGGGTGACTTATATTTTACGCGGTCCAAAATAATGAGGAAAAAATTAAATAAACGTTTAAGACCGGATATATATAACAGGCGGTCTTAAATATTATACTTTTTAGACCGGACATAAATTGTGACCAGTACTAAATAGTTTATTACTTGTAAGTTCGGAGTTTAATAAACGACAGTCTTAAAACTTAACATTTAAGAACGTCTTTTTAGTTCATCCGGTCTTAAAAATAAAGCGCCAAATATATTCTTCTTCGCGCGAAACATTCCTTACGACTTACGTTGTCCTACGAACTCGAAACCCCTCTTCTTGTTGTGAAACCACTCTTCCTTGTGCATTACCTCTCTTCCTCACCCACGCGAAACGTTACCTTACGACTTACTTGTCCCTTTGAACTCTGAAACCCCTCTTCTTGTTGTGAAACCACTCTTCCTGTTGCATTCCCTCTCTTCCTCGCCCACGTACCATTAGCCTCTGTTACGCTCTCATTTGCTCAGGCATTCCTCTCTTCCTGTCTCAAAAATGAACGGTGAAAATGATTTCATTCGTGTTCCGGGAACGCCAGTTACTGGTGTGAGTCAGAACGAACCCTCTTCATCTGACAATGTGCCTTGTAACCGCCCAGCACGCCATGGTAGAAGAGGCACAAGAATGATGGATGTAACCCTAAGTCGGACTTACGGGTCAAAGTTTGGAGATTTAGTTTGATGAAAAGTTGCGACCTTTCGGTCCTAATAAAAGCAAATATACTAGTTTTGTCGGTTGTCTTGCACTTTGACAAGGTTAGCATCTTGACCGATGAGTGGAAAAATGTGGACTTTGGCAAAGTAAAGCAACCTATTTGGGACACTATCCGAAACTTACATATAATGTCCCTTACTACGAGAAGTTGAAAGACAAGACATTGTCTTATTGTGCTTGATCGGTGGAGGAAGTTTAAGACCTCTCTTGCTAACAAGTATATTTTTGTCGAGGTTCGGCGACCAAAATCCTTGGGACAAGTACACATTTATTGATGAACAAACTTGGCAACAATTTGTTCATTTGTGGACCTCTGAAGCTCTGGTGAGTTTATATTTAGTTTTTTTGCCCTTTTGTTCGCTTATTAACTTTGTCTTTGATATGTGAATTTTATTGTGTTCATCTAATCTGTTAGTTAAATTGTTTGGTATGTGAATAGAAGTATACATTTCCGCCTTTGTCTATGCAAGTCGATATGTAAACCCTTATAAGGTAAAATACTAAGAAGGTAATTAGGGAAATAATAATGGCATAAGAGTCAAGCCATTATTATAGTCTTAGTTACATTATAGTAGGTAGTGGTTAGACATTATTCTTTGTTAGTTGTTACTATCTAATGAGGACCGCTGATCCCACCTTTGGATGCCTTAAAAAGGATCAAGTTTGTATTATTACGTAAGCATAATTCTCTTTTGTTTCTTAACCTATCTATCTAGCAGTACAAGACATAGCTCCAATTTCTTCTACAATTCTACATCTTCCTTTTATAAAATGTTGAAACTTGATGAAGTGAATTTGACTAGTGTTTGAGGTTCATATCAAGCGAAGTTCTCTAATTTACTGTTAGTGAGATGGCTGGAATTCATAATTAATAGTTGTTTTCAATCCGATTCACGGAAAGAAGGGAACGAGCATAGGAGATAGGGAGAAAGAATGATTGCCCGCATAGGGCTTCTCGTGGCGGATATGAAAAGGCTGAAGAAGAATTGATGGCGGCCAAGCGGAAGAGATTGGATGATGAAGCAGAATCCAATCCTTCTGCAGTACATGATCCACCATCTCCAATACGTCGCGAGGAGTTGTAGTTGCACATTCGGAAAAAGTCAAGCGGCGCTTACACGAGTGAACAAACCCGTGTAGTTGCTGAAAGAATTGTAAGTATCGTTATTGTTATTTTTCAGTTACTAAACATGTTTCATTACTAAGCTTCTCGTTATACGTATCTTACGGGAAGATCTTAAAAAGAAAGAAACGAGAGGGATCTTTTGTGTCGGACGGGAGGAGTGATGTTCGGCCGTTGCGACCGAAAAACCGGATCATGGTGGGCGTGTAAGGGGGATTGGAGGACGGGTAGGCTGAAGGAATACTTTGGTAAATCCAAACGCCATAGACAAAGTATGGTTACCCGGAGGAGATGGAGCAGACGGTGGCCAAATTAAGTGAGGATGCGGCGGCTAAAGAAGCAAGGTATCAATCCGAGATGAGCCGGATGAGGGAGGAATTGAATCGGATGAGCCGAGATGAGGGAGGAATTGAATCGGTGAAGCTTCTTTTGAGCAATCGTCCGAGAGACCGGTGTTCCCTTCACACATTCACTCCGCACTGTGCGGTATAGCACTAGAGGAGCTGCATTGTTGGACGTCGAGCAACCTTGTGACCTATATGTGGAGGATCGTGATAGTCCGCATGATTAGTTGCAAAAGGGAATGTCCACAACATATTGGGATCAACTGTACACCACCAACAATTGGCTGATGATGAAGTCAGAGTGTCAGTTGAAAAGGTGATCATTGATGTACCTCTCCCTCTCCCAACTGATCAGCTGAAGCTTGTGAGTGATGTCAAGGGAACCTTCATCTCTTGGCCAGTGAAGCTTGTACATATCTCTACTCCTCCTCAAGTTCCACCCCCTCCTCCTCAAATTCCACCCTCCTCCTCAATTTCCACCCCCTCGTCAAGCTCCATCCCCTCCTCAAGCTCTATCCCCTCGCTAAGTTGGAGCCTGAGAAAAAATATCCGATCTGGTGAAGAGTGGATATTTTAAAGATAAATCGTGGCCTGTCAATGATGTATTAGGCATCCCTCATCCTCTTCCCGTTCAAGTTGACACCGTTGATGTTGAGTCCCTGCTACTTCCTCGACAGGAGCTTACTGATGCAATTGTTCAAATTTTTATGAAGTAAGTATCTTCTGTCTATGAGTACATAATTTAAATGCATCGTTTAGACACACATACATATATACTAATTCCCCGATCGATGTCATTATTGTAGGTTATTGCATCAAGAATTGGTTCAAAAGGGCGGGGAGCAACGATTTTGGATTCTTGTGCCCTGTTTATTCAAGTCAAACATCCATGCAGGAGAGACAGGTGTACATATCAAAGAGGGTGTGTGAAGTGATAAGAAAGGTGTACTTGTTTCCATTCTTCCACAAGTACATATCACAAATCTTGTCTGCAATTCACTTAATTCTGCTACATATATCACTGAGTATACTTTCTTTGCTTTGTGAATTTTCAGCCGCCATCGGGCGATTGGTCCTCATGTGCATGGAGGAGCATAAAGTTATCTTCTTATGCTCCACTCACGAGAGAGACATTGCCTTCGTTGATGGCGAGACCATCAACGAGTAAGCATGTCATTTTGATTCTCTTGTCCGAAATCTCTGCTTTGTGAATTTTCGGTGAACATTATTGATAAATTTGTGATTTTGATGATAGTGCCATGAAAACCTTCCAAACCGAGGTAAAGAAAAGGCGTCGGGCCAAAGACCCCATCCGGGACACACCGAGGTTGGTACAATATTTGTGCACGGCACACCTTTGCCTTGTGAACTTGGTCATTAAGCTATATATGCTCTTATATATATTTCTTGTTCTTTTTAGACCCGTCGGCAACCATCGGGGTCCAACTTATGTAGCCAGTACGTCATGAAACACATGTATGATATTATCACGGGAGGAAGGACTAAATTAACCGTAAAGGTAAATGTATTTGATGTTACATATTATGGACGCAATTTAATTCAGTGTGTGGCTTAATGTTACATATGAAATATGCACGCAAGTTAATTCGGTTTACGTCTACGATGTTACGGATGTTTGACTACCTTGATCCCTTTTACGATGATGAACTGGAGCACATACGTAATTTGTTTTGTGAGTATCTGTATGACCTGATCTTAAAGTCAGGACAATAATTAATGTCCTAAATTCATTTGTAAATATATCCTGTACAACAATAATATTCTGTAACTTTGTTTATTTTTCCAAACAATATTCATTTGTAAATATACATAGGCAATGTAAAATTCAATAAATAAATTTGTTTAATTTTTCGAACAATTTTCTTGTGTCCATTTTGGGTTTCGAATGTATTGTATGGTGGATAAAGCTATTTAGTGCTTGAAATTTGAGAAAGATCTCGAGTTTAGGACCGTATATTAATTAAAAGTCTGGTCTTAAAAGTCCGCATAATAAACATCCGATCCTAAAAGTGTTCGTTTTAAAAAATATGACATTTTTAGGACCGTATATTAATTAAAAGTGCGATCTTAAAAGTCCACATAATAAACATCCAGTCCTAAAAGTGTTTGTTTTAAAAAATATGACATTTTTAGGACCGTATATTAATTAAAAGTGCGATCTTAAAAGTCCACATAATAAACATCCGGTCCTAAAAGTGTTCGTTTTAAAAAATATGAGACTTTTAGGACCGTATATTATTTTATTGTCCGCTCCTAAAAGTCCTCTTATTTTAATTTTAGAAGTTGGCTTAACCTTTAGGACCATGTAATTGTTAAATGTCTGGTCTTAATAGTCTTCATTTAAATAGAAATGTTCACTCGCTTTTCGAGACAAATCATTATGGTTCGAGACAAGCGAGGTTCGGCGTTGCTCAAGCTAGGTCCTTCATTGTAGTCGATGTTACCTCTCCTGATCTTGAGCAGCATTATCGGTTTCCCTTTTCTTTGTCTCTTTTCTTTTTGTCGGAAAAAGAAGGAAGATATTGAACAGGTATTTTGTTTCAAATCAGGGGAGGTAAAACCGACGACAACGACGGTCCAACCTTGAGAAGAATTGTCACTGTGTTTGTTTTTATTCAAATAAGATAAAAGATGTTTTTTGTTTTTTGTATGTTCTTAACGTATTCTCGCGAATTTCTATTGTTGATTTACACGAGGACAATGTTTTGTTTGTTTCCTTTTTGTCGGAAAATGAAAGACGATAATGAAAAGGACAAGGCGATCGAATATGGAAACCAAAGCGACAAAAAAAGCGGTGTTTTAGGACCCTCGATTTACTAAGTGTGCGGTCCTAAAAGTCTTCGTTCGAATTATTCATCTAGTTTTTTGAGTCCGCCATTATCCATCTTTCATAGTTGCCTTGTTTATTGCTTTCCAGGTTCGAGATAATGGATAAACTAACGAATTGAAGTACTAAACTCGTACGAGAACAAAAAGAGTGCATAATATTTTATATAATAATTTTTATTGCTGCCTTATGGGGCAGCGATTACAAAAAAAAAAAAGCAACAACAAAAAACAACTAATCCTCTTCATAGACGGAGAGGAGGGGAGCCGGAGTCGTCGGAGTCGGAGTCGGAGTCGTCTTGACCTTATCGTACTCCACATCATTGGCGTGAAGTACCATATTGACAGAGATTTGCCGTAATCTCCCAAAATAACCAGATTAGAAAAGGATTTGCAGTATAATGTAACCTGGGTCGTTTCCCAACGAATTCGCGATCGGTTCAATTCGAAAACAATAAAACAAGTAAAAAATTGGGGGTTTTGATTCAAAGAGAATAAAAATGAAATAACATAACAGAACGAAGTAAACACAGATTAAACAGATAAAGAAGATTAACCCAGGATTTGAATTCCACCACTTCCCTTCCTCGGACGAAAACAGATTATAACCGAACTCGTGATCGACTGGGCAAACCGAAATCTCGCATTTGCCCGAAATTCCCTCAACTGAACAATCGTCCAGAATTTATTCGAATCAGTGGCGTATCTGCATACGATCGTACAATGATACTTTAACCTAGTTCGAACTACGTCCTTGGGAAATGTCGATCGGGCGTTAAATCTAACACCCAATCCGAAAGTAAATCGAATCGAAATTACAAAACAAACGAATTTGTTACCGTTAAGAACGAGTCCTCTGGATAGTGGAATCCTCAATCCATGGGTCAATCACGGTAGCTTAGCTAGTCATGATTATGCGAACGAAAATCGAACGTCAAATGAAGAAGTTCATCATGAACACGAAGAACACGATGAACGAGGAAGAACAGAGATGAGAGAAAATAAAACTTCGTATTTGATTCAAAACTATCTAAAAACGTGAATGAGAATGTGTTTGTGGCTGCTGCCTCACTTAACCTAAAATGGCAAAACGAAATGGGGCTCCAATCCACAAGTCGGGCCCGAACGAAAATAAAATAAAATGGGCTTTAATTACAAAATTCGAGCCCAAAAATACATATGACTTCGACTCCAAAATCAACCGCCCTCTTGTCCGAATTTTCTCTTCATGTCTTCATAACAATTGTAGCTCTCTGAATCATCTGAAATATGAGACAAAAATGAGGCAAATCCGATGTCTGGTTCAAGAGTTATGGTAAAAATGGTGAAGCAATGTAAAACTGGAATTTATTATTAAATAATGGCTAAAATATAATAAAAGGCCCAAGGCCCAAATAAGTATAAAAGCCATTATTTATTAGCTAAAGAGTCCTAAATTATAAATCAAGAGACAAAAAGTAGTGTATGAAATATTCAATTATCACATATTCAGCTTGTTGTTCACGGTATGAACAAGCTGAGCCAATTGGCCCAAGCGTCGATCCATGTGATCGATGCGGGCCACTAACGATCGCACCAAGCGCTTCACGGTCGGAATTGGAGGAGGGAATGGCGGAGGGGGCTGAGGTTGAAGGGGAGGAGGAGGAAACGGAGGACCCGGGGGAGCAACCATTACGGTGGAGGCTAGGCGGTGGAGGAGCCGTGTAGAAGTGATGGAGAAGAATGTGAAGAAAGTACGGTAACAACGGGTTTAAATAGAGAACCCATCCGAACAATGTGAAACGCCGAAACTTTAATGAGGAGACGCATAGTTCATCGAATACGAGGAGACGCCTAGTTGGGAAGTTTATCGGAAGGCGAAGAGACTCGAATCATTCATTTGAACGAGTGTAAGGATACGACTACGCCATCTAAATTTGAAAAGAATGAATTTTAGTATCGGGTAAATGATGAAAGGTCGGTCTTAAAAGTAATAGAATTGAATATTTTAAAAATAAATATACTTTTAGGACCGTACATATTATAAAAGGTCGGCCTTAAAAGTAATAGAATTGATTTTAAAAATAAATAGACTTTTAGGATAGGACATATTATAAAAGGTCGGTCTTAAAATAAAAATTAAATAATAGAATTTTATAGTGTACCTATAAATCCCGCTCTTAAAAGTTTCTCTGCCTTTATTAACTCCTCATACCTCTCTGTCCTTAACTCCTTATTAATTCCTCATCACTACCTCGTAACTCCAAACTACGTACGTGGCTATCTGAGAACAGCTATATGCCTTTATTAATTAACTCCTCATACCTCTCTACCCCAACTACTCAAACCATGGTTAGATACAAGAGAACCGCTCGTAGGGGTGCTCTTACTCGTGATGCTCGTGCCTTCTGTCGATCGTTATACGGTGCGCCTCCTCCATCGAGAGTCCGTCCTATTCTTTGCGAGAAGAGTCTCGGGTCGTTGGACCCATTGTTATTTCTTCAGATGATGAAGAGGTTCCCGCTCCCCCTCCCCAACCTCTTGGCCCTACCGCGACTACTACTGACCCCCTCCTCTTTCCTCTAATGAAGCATTGTGTCCGATGAGAGTAAGACGAAACTTGCGATCTACGGCGGGAAATTAATGTTTGTTCATGCCGAAATTACCAAGGCTTTGGAGGATAATAAGCTTTAGGATGTTTAGTCAAATTCTTGTTTTTGATAATTTTTTGCTTGTTTTTCTCTCTTAATTTTCTTGTGTACGTGCATATTCTCCAGTTATGTATGGAAGTAGTAAAACTAAGCTTGTGTCTTTCTAATATTCGTATTCTCTAGTTTTCCTTTAATTTAATTTATTTTATTAACTCAGTTTCTGCTGAGCTCGCCAAATGCAAACCTCTTTTTTTTTTTTTTTTTTTTTTGGTTAATTAATAAACGAAATACTTTTAGGACCGTAGTTCTTATAACCCTTGGTCTTAAAATTAAATGAAATGCGAAAGTTAGGACTAGGAGTATTCTTAACCGCCTGGTCTTAAAAATTAGTTAATAAATGTATGACTTTTTTAGGACGGACGCTTTATAAATCTCCGGCCTTAAAATTAAGCGAATACTAAAATTTAGGACTGCGGTATTGTTAACCTCCGATCTTAAAAATTTATTAATAGAATTATATCTTTAGGACCGTATCTTGTATAATTAACCGGTCTTATTAAAATCTAAAATATAAAGACATGTCTATGTCGCGGGAAAAATTAAATTTCCCTCTCGAACTTCTCTTGTCGCGCCGAAAGTGATTACACAGTTACGTCTCCATTGTGTGTTGCGTCGTCGCGTTTCGCATTCCTCTCTCGAGATTAACTCTGGTTCCTTAGCTAAACGTCTATAGACCAAGCGTACGAGGTGTTTCGGTTATATAACTTTATGATTTTCCTCTAATGGTTCGGGGTTTTCATGGGTTGAACGAAATCGATGAAATGTTATTGTGGGTTTCTCTGTTGTTAATGAATATTGTATTTTGAAGATTATATTTGCATTTTAGACCTACCCAACTGACCAAGAAATGTTTTTAGGTTACTCTTGTCGTTGCAACATCAACGTTTGTGGCGGGAGAAGAAAGACTCAAGCAAACGCATTTGAATTTATATGGTACGGGTGAGTCCACAAGACCTTCATGCGATGCATTTAATTTCCTCGTCATGTATTTATTTTGCTTCTTGGATTCACTGTGATACATTTATGACCAAAAGTGATTCTTCGTTATGCATTTAATAGGCAAGTTTCTCCGTAAAACCAAAAAAAAAGGACATGCATAACCGACATTGAGCATAAATATGCATTTGGGTTGGCTTATTTTATATGCAAGTCTCTGCCTTTTTTCGGATTATGTATATGTTAAATCTTTCCGTCTATAGGAATACTACTATGGACCACAGTTGGATAAATGCTTTACGGACGAGTGTTGAATATTAGAATGGGGTGAGGGACTTTATTGTAATTTGCTAAACAAAATGCTCATGATGATAGTGGGAAGTTTTATTGCCCTTGTGTAAAATGTCTGAATGAGAGGCGACTAAGTGTTGAAGTTATACACACACATTTAATTTGTGAAGGATTTTGTAAGACTTATACGGTATGGGTATGGCATGGTGAAAAAATACCAAGTGGGTCTCAACATGGGGAAGTGGCCTTTGATGATAATGACACGGATATGGATGATCGCATAGAGGACATTATCCGTGATGTAGGAGAAGAGGCTTTTCATCAATCACATGCATATGGTAATATGTGCGGTGATGCGAGACCCCCTATACTTGTGGGTGTAAAAAATATCAATTGTTAAACGCGTATTGAAATTGGTAAGCTTGAAGGCACGTCATGGATGGAGAGACAAGAGTTTTTCTGAAATGCTTGAGACTTTAAGGACATGCTTCCGGATGATAATGTGTTGCCGCATCGATACTATGATGCTAAGAAAATACTTTGTCCACTCGGGGATGGAGTAGAAAAAGATCCATGCATGCCCGAATGATTGCGTGTTGTATAGAAAAGAGTTTGAAGAGAAGCGTAATTGTCCGATATGTGAAACCCCAAGGTACAAGTCAAATAAGGGGCCTACAAAAGTGTTGTGGTATCTTCCAATCATACCAAAGTTCAAGCGGTTGTTTGCGAATGAAAATGATGCAAAAAATTTGAGGTGGCATGCAGATGAGAGGATTTCTGATGGAAAGCTTCGACATCCAGCCAATTCTTCTTAATGGAAGAAAATCGATCAATTATTTCCGATGTTCGGCGAAGAACCTAGGAACCTTAGGCTTGCCCTTAGCACGGATGACATGAATCCATATGGAAGCCTTAGCAAGATACATAGTTTATGGCCTGTACTACGATTATTTACAACTTATCTCCAATGTTATGCATGAAACGAAAGTACATCATCTTGTCTATGTTGATTTCGAGACCGAAACAATCCGAAAATGACATTGATGTTTACCTTCAGCCCTTGATCGAAGACTTGAAGGAGTTGTGGGCATAAGGTGTTGATGTTTTTGACTCTTTCAAGAAGGAGGTGTTTAAAATGTAAGCCATGATATTTTGTACTATAAACGACTTCCCAGCATATGGGAACTTGTCAGGGTATAGTGTAAAAGGCCATAAAACATGTCCGGTTTGTGAAGAAGGCACACGCTACCATCAACTTCAACATGGAAGAAAGACTATTTATCTTGGACATAGGAGATTTCTTAGAGGGGGCCACCTATATCGTCGATTAAAGAAAGCATTTTTTGGTGGCCAAGAGTATAAAGATGCTCCGGTGGCATTGACTAGGGAGCAAGTTTATGAAAAGGTGAAAAATATCAATGTCGTCTTCTGCAGTAAGACCGCAAAGAGTAGAAAAGAATCAAATATATGGAAAAAGAGATCTGTATTCTTCGATCTTCTATATTGGCGCAATCTTGATGTGATACACAGTATTGATGTCATGCATGTGGAGAAAAACGTATGTGATAGTATTGTCGGCACGCTTCTCAACATACAAGGTAGTTCCAAGGATGGTGTGAAGACAAGATTGGATCGATAGCAATGGGAATACGCGAAGAGTTACATCCAAGGCTAGATGGGAAGAGAACTTATTGTCCCCGGCTTCTCATACTTTGTCTAAGGATGAGAAATGAAGTTTTTGTGAGTGTTTACATGGCACAAAAGTTCCCACGGGGTATTCTTCAAATTTGAAGAGGCTTGTATCGATGAAGGACTTGAAATTAGTAGGCCAAAAGTCTTATGATTGTTATGTCTTGATGCAACAGCTACTCCCAATAGCTATTCGAGGCATCACCGAATATGATCTTCGGGTCGTTTTGACTAGACTTTGTGTCTTCTTCAATGCACTTTGTAGTAAAGTTTTTTAGATTGAAAAGTTGGATGAATTGGAGAATGAAGGATATCTTATCTTGTGCCACCTTGAGAAGCTTTTTGTTTCTACATTTTTTGACATCATGGTTCATCTAATTGTTCATCTAGTGAGGGAGATAAAGATGTGCGGCCCTATCCATGTACGGTGGATGTACCCAATTGAAAGATCTATGAAATTCCTAAAAGGGTACGTGAAGAACGATACCGGCCGAAACATCGATTGTTCGAAATATGTTTGAAGAAGCCATAGAATTTTGTCAAAATTATTTGGCCAAAGTAAGACATATTTTGCTTCCAAAACGTCAGCATGCTGAAGGGGGTAGACGAGGGGCTTCCGTAAAGAGTGTGGATCCTGATGAATTGTCACAAGTCCACTTATACATCTTGAATAATGTTGATGAAGTTCAAGCCAACATAGCTGAACATAAAGAAGCTATAAGGAAAGAAAATCATCGAATGGTTTGAACAAAGGTTGATTAGGGAGCATAGAACTTTTGCAAACCTGGTTCAAACAAAAGGTCGAGGGAGAGGAATGTGTTTTTGATACAATGAAATGGTTAGCACATGGTCCTGAGGTCGATGTCATAAGTTGGAATTCGTATGTGATCAATGGTTATACATTTTACGCGAAGTCCCTAGATGATAGGAGCACAGTTCAGAACAGTGGTGTTATGTTAGAGGCTGAATCTATGCACTTCGCCAGTTCGAAAGACAAGAGCCCTTTATTGGCGTCATGCCATATTATGGGGTTATTGAAGAGATTTGGGAGGTGGACTATGTGAAAATTAGATTTCCCATTTTCAAATGCAAGTGGGTCAATGTCAATAATGGTGTTCGGATCGATCGGCTAGGATTTACATTAGTCGATGTCCATGGTAAAAGTTTTGGAGATGGACCTTTTATTATGGCGAACCAGGCAAAACAAGTGTTCTATATCACCGATCAAGAAAATAAAATGTGGTCCGTAGCTCTCCAAGGAAAGAGGGTCATTGATATTGATGAGGAAATGAATTCGAATTATGATATTCCTGAGAGTACTCCTTTTTCAAGGGGTCTACCGCACATAAACGAAGAAGATGAAGCGGATAATGAACCCGGCATAAGAAGTGACCATTAAGAAGGGATATGGGAAGATATCACTTTATAAAAGAGTCAATTCATAAGGTAATATTCATATGCAGATTTCTTTGAAAACTTTAAGGTTTTAACTATATTATATTCCTTCTATATTCATAAACAATGTCACTGACTATGAAGTTTGTTCTTGTTTTATTTTTTTTGGCAGGATCCGATCCAAAGGGGCATGTTATAAAAGAGGATGTTACTTTGTCGGGTGGGAATCAGATGAAGGCATAGTGAATATTATTTTGGGCATGTGTGTTGTATTTGTAACTTATTGTATTTGTAAGTAAGTTATCTTATTGTATGAATTAATTTGGGTGTTGTAGTCATAGTATAATCATTAATTAAGAGGCCAAATAACTCATGGTGAATAATATTTGTATTCTTTTTCCAATTCAATTTATTCAAATAATTGTTCATAGCTTACGCCTTAAAGTATCGACTTTTATGTCTTTGGATTGGGTGGTGGATTTGTGTGTATAATACAATCGGGAAGAACGAACGGGGAAAAATTCAGGAAAATTTACATTGTAAATAAATGCGTCGAAGGATGTATTTATATGTCCGGGGTCTTAAAGGTCGAAGCGCCGGTCTTAAAAGTCGGTCTTTTTAAGACCTAAATTTATACATGCGGTCTAAAATAAAATTTTTAAGACCGCATTTATTTATCATCCAGTCTTGAAAGTCAATCTTTTAAGACCGTGTATAATTAGTCAGGTCTTAGAAGCCGCTAAGTTTAAGACCGTATTTATTTTTGTCCGGTCTTAAAATTCTATCTTTTAAGAGCGGCCTAATTATTAGCCGGTCTTAAAAGTTGAGTTTTAGGACCGAACAAAAAGTATTTCAGGTTTATTTTAGTACGACTTTTAAGACCCAATGTTTTAAATGTCCGGTCTAAAATATTTTCTTTAAGACCGGTCTTAAATGTAGACTTTTAATACCGGCTGGAACAAGACCGGTCGCGGGTCATTTATAACAGAAAAAACTATATTGACAACAGGAAGTGCTATATTGACTTGAGTTTCAAAATGGCTCCAGGTTTTTATATTTTGTTGTCAATATAGCACTTTCTGTTGTCAATATAGTTTTTTCTGTTGTAAATGACCTCTTTACGCTTAGGGACCTGAATTTGAAATAAAATTCAGGTTTTTAAATTTTGTTGTGAATATAGCAATTTCTGTTGTGAATCTAGCTTTTTCTATTGTGAATGACTTCTGTATGCTTAAGGACTTGAGTTTGAAACAAAATCCAGGTTTTTAGATTTTGTTGTGAATATAGCACTTCCTGTTGTAAATCTAGCTTTTTCTGTTTGAATGACCTTTGTATGCTTAGGGACTTGAATTTGAAATAAAATCCAGTTTTTAAATTTTGTTATGAATATAGTATTTCTTGTTGTGAATCTAGCTTTTTCTGTTGTAAATGGCCAGGTTTTAGAATTTTGTTGTCAATATAGCACTTCCTGTTGTCAATATAACTAATATAAAAAAAAGTCTCTAGGGACTTTTCTGATATGTGATTTTGGATTGAGACTTTTTTGATATTTTTTTTGTTCCATGAGACCTGAGTGATATTTTCCCAAAGATATATGTCCCACCTTGTTTTATTAAATAAATTTATAAAAGGTTTCTTGTTTCTACTTTTACTACAAAAATATTTTTATGTCACACTTACATAAATGTGAGTGGATCCTACTCTCTCTTCTCTTTACAATGGGACAAAAAAGTTTTCGGTAAAAATAGAAACATGAAACCCATAAATAAATTACCATAAAACCTAATAAAATATTCACAAAAGTCAATCAAACATAAAGCACACTATACAATTTGATTTTTTTTTTTTTTTTATCTATCTTAAGTTTGCAAAAGTATTTAAAAAAAAAAGTCACTTCGCCACTAAATCCAAACATACAATTAATGTGTTGATGGCAAATGAGTCATTATTTTCTTCTCATTGTGATATGTACTTAATTTAAATTAAAAATTTTAATCTCTAAATATTTCAAAATATTTTTTTAATTTAAAATTCTTTCATGTACTTTATAAGAAATTCACAACTCATTTTAGTAGAAAGTCACTTATTAGATTTTAAAATTCTAAGATCTTTTTTCTGATATTTTCCCAATATTTTTTGTTGGGAATTTCATGTAGAGATTTTCTTTAGTCATTTTCTTCTATGGGCAATCATAAGTGATAGAGACCGGCAACTTGTGGGAAGACTTTGAAGTTTTAGCCTTCATTTCATCAATCCTTTTTGTTTATCGGCAATTCTCTAATTCATTGCCTATGGCTATCACTGCATCAAACGTCTACTTTCTTCTATTGCTATTATCTTTTCAATGCGGAAGATTTGAAACAAAGCAAACCATAAAGCTTGGTGCTTCCCTATCTCCCATCGTTCGTCCTACTTCATGGCCTTCACCTTCAGGTCGATTTGCATTTGGGTTTTACAAGCAAGGAAATGGCTTCAAAGTTGGAATCTTATTGGTCGATGGGATTAAGGAAACAATCGTGTGGACCGCAAACCGTGATGACCCACCTGTCTACTCAAATGCGAGGCTTGTTCTAACCATGAGAGGTGAGCTTCTTCTGCAAACAGGTATAGAACAAAACAAGGTTATTGCTCATAGTAAAAATAATGGAATTGTTTCTTCTGCTTCCATGCTTGATTGTGGAAACTTTGTTCTGCAAAATAAAAATTCCGACATCATTTGGCAGAGTTTCGATCACCCAACTGATACTATATTAGGGGGTTAAATTCTACCTTCTGGAGGTCAATTGGTGTCTAGTTCATCAGACACCAACAAATCTTCTGGAAGGTTTCAACTCTCGATGCAGGCCGATGGAAACCTTGTTTTGTTTCCACGATATTCTGATGGCACAAGCTGGGATGTTTACTGGGCCTCTAGTAAATATCAATATACTGGTTTCAAATATTATCTTTTCCTCAACAGGACAGATCCTCTGCCTCTATATATTGTAAATGCTTCCCACTCAGTAATACTTTGGAGGATGGATAATATCGGCTCCTTCAAAAGGAACAACACTATTTATCGTGCAACCATTGATTCTGATGGAGTTTTACAACTCTATGCTCATTTTGACGACACAAATCGGAAACATCAAGTTGTAATGTTGTGGTCGCCATCAAAGTTGGACAATCTTTGTAAAGTGAAGACTTTTTGCGGGTTCAACAGCTATTGTACCATCAATGACAACCAGCCTTATTGCAATTGCCTTCCCGGAACTGATTATATAGACCCAAATCATAAGAATCTTGGATGCAAGAGGAACTTCTCGGAAGCTGAATGTGAAGGTGGAAAAGATAATGCTACATTTTATTACATGTGCCCCATGCGTAATATGAACATAGATGATCTTCCTTATACGGTGGAAGAAATTCTGAAGGAAGAATGCTCTTCATCTTGTTTGCAAGATTGCTACTGTGGGGCTGCCTTCTATGACAATCGGTGCAAGAAACTAAAGCTTCCATTCAGATTTGTTAGAAGAGAAACACCAGGGTCCTTCTACACAATATACTTCAAGGTGGGCAATGTAAGCCTCAAAAGCAACAATACGCCTTCCATCAAGAAAACTAGTGAGAAAGCAATCCTGCTTATCATTCTTGTCATCTTAGGTTTTGCTATTTTTTTGTGTTCAGCTGTTGCAATCTCTAGCCGATTTATATACAATGTTGGAGTTTTAAGTTACAAGAGGTTGTTGGAGATTGGAGATTTGGGCTTGAACGATGGGATTACTCTGAGAGTATTTTCATACAATGAGTTGAAAAAAGCAACGAATGGTTTCAAACAAGAGTTGGGTAAGGGTCCTTCGGATCAGTTTATAGGGGAAGTTTACAGAAAGGGAGAAGACCTATTGCAGTAAAAAGACTACACAAGTTAGTTGAAGAAGGGGAGAGAGAATTTCAAGCTGAAATGCAAGCCATTGGGAAAACCCACCACAAAAACTTGGTTCACTTGCTGGGATATTGTGCTGAGGGATCTAAAAGGCTTCTGGTTTATGAGTACATGAGTTATGGCTCCCTTGATAAGCTTATCTTTGGTGATAGTACCATTCGTCCAGATTGGGATCAGAGAAGAATAATAGCACTGGACATTGCAAAAGGGTTACTATATCTTCATGAGGAATGTGGGGCACCCATCATTCACTGTGACATAAAGCCTCAAAATATATTGAAGAATGATTTTTGGACGGCTAAAATATCAGACTTTGGGTTAGCAAAACTTCTAATGCCAGATCAAACAAGAACCTTCACTCAAGTTAGAGGGACAAGAGGTTATTTGGCACCAGAGTGGAACAAGAATTCTCTAATAACAGTGAAAGCAGATGTTTATAGCTACGGAGTAATGCTTCTGGAGATTGCATTTTGCAGAAGAAACTTAGTGGTTAACATTTCGAATCCAGAGCAAATTGTTCTGTGTAATTGGGTATACAAGTGTTTTGTAAGACGAGAGCTAAACAAGCTTGTTGTTGGAGAAGAAGTGGACCAGACATTGGTGGAGAATATGGTAAAAGTGGGGATATGGTGTATTCAAGATGAACCTTTTCTTCGGCCATCAATGAAAAGTGTGGTATTGATGCTTGAAGGAGTTACGGAGGTTGCTATTCCTCCTTGTCCATCTTCTGATACTATGTGACATTTCTCTGAAGAAAAATGAAAAATAAAAAAGAGTGCATTTGGTGTTGTTTTGATTTGCTTTTTTCTCCCCCAACGATTTGCCTTTTCTAATTATTGTGTCTGTGTAATAATCTTCAAAGCTTTGATCTGCTTGTAGCTGCAAATTAATAAAAGAAGGAAGCACTTGGGATTGTATTTTGATTTTCTTTTGTGGAAAATGGTATGCTATTGCTGGGCAAAATAATCCTATTATTGAAGACAATTTTATTTGAGGCAAAATCGCATCTTGTAATTCACCCATATACTTGATCTTATAATTCACCCATATCTTGGATAACCATTCAACTTACAATTGGATGCCTTTTGAATGATCCCAGAGCTTCTATTTGTAATATTTAGCTTAAGATAACTCCTTGGTTTTCTAAAATATGAAAAATATTATGTTATAATCTTCTATTAGATTTGACAAATCTAATTCTATTTTTTCTCTCCTCCTCTCCTTGAATCTCACAGGTATTCTTCCCTTCTGACATTTTTTTTCTTTTCCCTTTTTAAACTTCACAGATCCGCCCATGCTCATGGGGCCAATATGAGTAGATTTTGTACCATATTTTCAAAACGAAATTTTTTCATGTTGACAACTTCAACGCGTTGCAAGGATGATAAATCCCAATTCTCACCATTTAATTGTCACTGTAGTTTGAAAATTCATGGAACCAAATTAATTGTCACAAATAAATGAAAGAACTAACAGAAGCTACAAATTCCAAGGGTTTGGGGTCCATGGATTGTCACTTCAAAAAGGATTTTTTTTATTATTGTTTGATATTTTTATTCTTTCTTTTATGGGGTCCTACTTATAGGAATACTTTTATAATACAATTTGTACTACAAAAGTGTTCCTATAATTAGGACCGGATGGGGTAATAGGGATTTTCTCCTTTGATACTTAAATAACAAAGGACTTTTGTCTTTATCAAGAAATGTGCTTTCCGCAATTCAAATTTTTATTCTTCTTCTCATGGGGCGAGCCTCAACTAGTAGCTTGTTAGTGATTTATCACTTCTTAAATTGCCGTGTAACATATGAACTTTCATAGCCTATCATAGAATTACAAATGAAATTAGGTGAGGATTTCTATTTTATGAAATTTGAATGTTACCTCAGGAGCTTATTACTACAAAAGACAACTAATTAGCAACGGAATTCCATCACTAAATTGAATTAGCAGCATTCTGTTGCTAATTGATTATTGACAGTCTATTTGTTGACGGAATCGTACAATTACGTTGCTATATGAATGACTAAATATGAAACTGCTAGCTGTAAAATCTAAGTTGTGGCCTAACTTTGGGTCCTTAGTCGAGTCAATGGGTCAACATGCCCCCATGGAAATTAATAATATGGAGAAAAAGAGAGCCATCTTTGAATGACAGAACGTGAAGCGGCTTATTGGAATAGAAGTTTGTGGATCAATTCTCTTTAATTGTTACTTGTCCCCTCATAAATTGCCGGCTTATATGTTCCCTATTAAATTTCTTTTCAAAACATTATTATTGATAATTACTAGAAATTAGATGGATATGTAGAATGGTAGATTTTGAATGTCATATATTATACTCACATCTCCTTTTTATATGAATGTTTGACACGGTGATATCAATTTGTAAAGGAAATTGTAAAGAATATTTGATAAGTATATGAATATTTTGCTAGTGATTCAAGGTATTGAAATGATATATAGTATTTGGAATTTTGGATGGTGTGAAGAGAAATTAAATTATTTTATAATTTTTTATTCTTCATCAGTCTAAGCCCCGAGTTGACTCTGATCTAACCCACTGACACTTGACTCAATACCCTAACCGATTCGGCAGCCAATCTAGATTTAATAACCTTGCTTATAAATAGTATCATATGAGTATTAAATTGCCGTTCATAGCATTACTAATGAAATTAATTAGTTAAGGATCGGATTTATGACGAGGACAAAAGTTAATTGGGGCCATTGTTGTCAAACTCACGAGTCAACTCACCAAATTTGATGGTTTTACATTTTTAGCTAATGAAATCGAATTAACTCGCTTATAGAATCGTTCTATACATGCACTCGGTCAAACTCGGTGAACTCGCCATCTTTAAATCGAGTTGAGCGAGTCAGAGATATGTCAAGTAGAAGTCCAAGATCTGGGTAGTAAAAGACTAAAAATCTTCAAGTTTACAAAAGCTAGTATAAAGTTAAAAAACAAAAATACATAACTTATACAACTTGCCCTATTTTAAGCTTGTAGACCTTGTGCCGCCGCCCCATTGTCCTTCTTTCCTAAGTTTGCAACTTTTGTTTTTCATTCTTCACTTAACGTTGTGCCTTTGCTTGTTCTTGTTTTAGAAGGTGGTGGAAAGAAGATGAAGAACAAGAAGAGAGAACGGAGGTAGAAGAGAGAGAGAGATGGTTTCAATTTTGAAATATGACAGATGAATGTGTAATTTCACTAATTTGTTTCTTGTGATATGTGAGAAGTGTGGTCAGTGGTGTGTTCACTTTTCTCGTGATATCTGAGAACTGAGGAGTGTGCATTGTGCCTTTTTTCTCATGATATGTGAAGATGTGCCTTCACGTGATTGTAGACTTGTAGTCTTTAGTAGAGCCGAGAAATCAAGCCGAGCCCGTCGGGTCAGCCCTTTTAAGCCCTGAAGGGTCAAACTTAAAAATTAGAGGAGTTAAATGAAATTGGCCCTGTAATACTAGCCCTGCAAGGCCTCGAGCTTAAAAGGGCCGGCGGGTAGGCCCCGTTAATTTGTTTTTTAATTTAATAAAGAATTAGAAGAGATGTCCCCCATCCGAATGTTTATTGAAAATGAAAGTTAGCTTGCTCCTTATATTGGTAACCTTCTTATCACAAGTCATAGGGTCAATCTTATCATAGAAATATTGTATAATAGTTTAAATTTAAAACTTAGGTATGCTTCTTAGGTTTTACGTAAGTTATTTGTGGACAATAGTTTGTTTTTTATTATGAATTAGTAAATGTGTTGTTTTGATATTAATGTTGACAACATTTATTTGATAAATTAAAACTTTAATTGTTGTAATTTATTAATTATATTTATTTGAAAAGATGGAGGAAAAATAGTTAAAATTTGGAATAGTAACTTCCAGGCCTTATAGGGCCGACCTTGGCGCAAGTGCTATTGGACCGGACTTTAAAAAAAAACGAGATGTTTTTCTTACCCCGAGCCTTGTAAGGCTAGCCTTGTTAGACCCTAGCCCTTCAACGGCTGGCCCTGTTAGGCCCTAACCCTTCAAGGGCCAGTCCAGTATTCCCAACTTTAATCATTAGCCTATAAGCTCCCTTCTTTTCCATTTTTTTTAATTAAACATTGTTCTTGGTTTTTCGTCCTTTCCTTCAGAGCTACTTTTTGACTTGGCTAAAGAAGACTCTTTCAAGATTGTGAAGCAAAGGACCAAATCAGATGCTGAACGTACGGTAAGTTATTTCGTCCTTTTCTTCATCTTTTGAATATTGTGAAGCTTTTTTTTTTTTACCTTGAGATATTAGATGTCTTTTTTGGTGGCCTCTTTTTTTTTTTTTTTTAATTTAAGGATTTCTTTTTTACTTGTCTATTAATTAGATAATATATTAAATTGAAGATGTCTTCAAGCACAAAGGAAAACACTAGAAAAAAGTTATTACTGCAAGAAAAAACTATCCAGGTAATAGATCTGATATAGGATAGAAACATGGGATGGGTGTTAATGGGAGTGGAAAAAAGTGAAGTGTAATTATTGTGGAAAAATTGTTAAGGGGGGTATTTATAGTTTCAAAAATCATGATCTAGCATGTACTAAAATAGATATTGAAGCTTGTGACAATATTCCTGAAGAAGTAAAGACCACAATATTGCAGCTTGTTTATGATGCAAAATGTGCTTCATCTAAAAGGAAAAAACAATGGGTTGATATCAGTGATGAAGATGATCAAAGTGCACATGCACAAGTTGAGTCTCAAAATTCAGAGAAAGGGCTGATGAATTTCTTGAAAAATAGGGAAAAAAAAAAAGCAAAGGGGTAGGCAACACACAATCAACCATTAATCATATGTTTAAGAGAAACTTAAGGGAAGAGGCTTGTCAACAAGTAGCTCGATTTTTTTATACAAGTGATGTACGTTTTAATTGTATAAAAAATCCTGAATTTTCAAATATGTATGAAGTTATAAGAAGATTTGGTCAAGGATTTTAACCTCCTTCTTATCATGAGATAAGAGAAAAATATTTAAACTTGGAATTAAAAAATACACAGGTCTTACTTGAGAACTTTAAGAGTGAATGAACAACAACAGGTTGTTTCATAATGTCTGATAGGTGGACTGATAAAAAAAGACGTTCAATTTGCAATTTTCTAGTGAATAGTCCCAAAGGGATAGCATTTATTATTATTATTATTCGTTGATACTTATGAAACTTTTAAGACGGCTAATAAAGTATTTGAGATACTTGATGAGGTTCTGAAAAAAGTGGGTGAAAAAAATGTGGTGCAAATAGTAACTGACAATGTTGTAAATTATAAACTAGTTGGACAAAAATTAATGAAAAAGAAAATATGTTGCATAAAGAAACCATTAGCAGGGGTAGAAAAATCACAACATATATTTATATAAGATCAATGCTCATTAGCCTTTTGAGAAAATACACAAATGGAAAAGATTTAATGAGGCCTACTGCAACTCGATTTGCCACTACATATTTGACTCTGTCATGTCTTAATGAGCACAGAGTACCACTGGTAAATTTGTTTAATTTTCAAGATTGGAAGGATATAGCAAATTTTCATCTACCAAAGATGAAAAATAAGTAGCAAAAAGTGTTATGGATAATAATTTGTTGAAGAATATTGTGATATGTTCTAAAGGTGCTGCTCCTCTTATTAAAGTTTTTCACTTTGTAGATTCATGAGAGAAGCCAGCTATGGGATTCATATATAAAACCATGGAAAGTGCAAAGGAAAAGATCAAACAAAATTTTAATAGTGTTAAAAAAAGGCAAGTATTAAATTAAATTTTTGTACTTAATTTTTATATTCATGTTTTTTTTAATATGATAGCATTATGGGATATATGAATGTGTATTGAAAATAAAGATCTTCACAAATGTCTAATGATAATTATGATAAGGCATATGATTTTGTGGTGGATATAATAATTTTGTATATATTATTAGTCCGGCAAGATATGAAAGAAAAATTATGCGTCTATTAGATATTGTTATATATAGCCTATGCATATGACTCACTAAATAATAGAGTTTACATAAGAGTCCTTAAAGGATCCAAAATACCACAAGCATGTCCAAAGATGATTTTACTTGCAAAATATATATTGAATTTGATATTCTAGAAGTACCTTGTATTTATGAAAATATTTAGATATCATGTTAATATTATATTCATTATCATTTTATTGGTAAAAATTAGTTCTTGCATGTACATGAAGGTGAAACTAAGATATATGGTGTTATAGTTCATTGAAAATAAGACACATATCGTTTTGTCCATAACAAGTTTATATCTTATTTTCACAGAAAAATAAGAAAACGACATGATATAGTGATATTTTAACATATTTAGAAGATACGTTAAAAGAATACATTTCAACAGAATATTTGATGATAATGTATCATTCATGCTTTGGAGACATTGGAAAGGATGTTGCTATTAGGGAGAGTAAAACTCAAGGGAATAAAGACCATGATTGTTAGATACGATTAGTTTTGATGATGTCTTATATAGATGCCATTAGTAAGAGTAAAAAGCTTGTATAATATATTTATCTTCTACATTGACTAACTACTATATTTAATGTGGATTAGTTCAAATTGAATCATAGAGATTAATCAAGAAGAAGAGGAGATATTGAAGAAGGTATAACTTGCTAAGAATGATGAGTCCAAGTTGAATGACAAAGAATGATCAAGAGAAGAGAAGAAATAAAGAGTTGGATTATGAAGAATAATCAAGATGGGAGATTAAAGAAGGAAAAACTTGTTGAATGGAATGAGAATATAATTATTCAAGTTCTTATATTGATGCTAGAAGGCTCCAAGATCATACGGAAGTTCGAATGGATCAATTCAGAATTAAAACAAGCAAAAATGAGGTTCTGTATGAGAAAACTCGAGTTAAGGACTAAAACCTCGAGTTTTGAGTGTCTTCAGCATCTCTGGCGTCTCTGGACTAGGAAAACTCGAGTTTACAAGTGAAAACTTGAGTTTGCAAGTGAAACCTCGAGTTTACAAGCAAAACCTCGAGTTTTCAGCACTGATCAGTAACTCTGGTCTACTCTGTTTCACGTTCAACTTGGGCGAGGTCTGGTAATTCGATGATATCTCCCAAACCAGAGATTGGATTGAGGTGAAACTAGTGGCATATGAAAATAGACTCCCAATGCGTCATTTTGATATAAAATTCAAGCTCAAAGGAGTTCAAATCAAGGAGCTATGAATTGTGGAAGTTGACAATGAAATCAATGCCACACAGCAAACCAAGCTTCGATTTTTTGAGTATAACTCACAAAATATAAATCAGATTGAGCTGAAATTGGTAGTATATGAAAGTAGACTCATAGAGCTTTCCATCGAGAGTTGAATCGACCAAAACGGAGTTCAGACCAAGGAGATATGTCCCTCGAAAGTTGACAGTCAGTTCAGAACGTTGCAAAAACGCTGGTGGTATATGAAAGTAGACTTATAGAGCTTTCCATCGAGAGTTGAATGGACCAAAATGGAGTTCAGACCAAGGAGTTATGTCCCTCGAAAGTTGACAGTCAGTTTCAGAATGTTGCAAAAACGCTGGTCAAGAACAGTCTTCATTCATCGGATCATAACAAACATAATACAATGAGTTTGGAGCTGATTCTTCTTGCATTGGATTCTTACCTCGAGCTTGGACATGTAAACTTGAGTTTGAGATTGGCCAAGAATTTTCCAAGTTTTCTGAACTGAGCAAAACTGCCGGTTTTCAGAGAAAACTCAAGGTTTCATCACACAGAGACTTCTCAGTATTTTCTGGAAAACGCAAAACTCGAGGTTTTTGGTAAAACCTCGAGGTTTGGCCTTACAGAGAGTCTCCTAAGTTTTGAACACTTGAAAACCTCCGGTTTTTTGTCTCGAAACCTCCAATTTTTAGTTTAACATGAAAATTCCAAGTTTTCACATTTAAGTGAAAACTCAAGGTTTGAACAGAAACCTCGAGTTTTGGCTTGACAGAGAGATTTCAAGTTTTAGCCAGTTTTTCAAAACCTCCGTTTTAGTTTTGCCCAGTTTTCTCAAAGTTTTTCACAATCAAATGAAAACTCGAGGTTTGAGTATAAACCTCGAGGTTTGTCTAGACAGAGAACATTTGTGTTTTCTCAGGTTTGAAAACCTCCAGTTTAACTTCAAAACCTCCAGTTTTCTATTTCGGCACAAAATCTCAAAGTTTTCACATTTAAGTGAAAACTCGAGGTTTGGTGAGAAACCTCGAGGTTTTGCCAACTCGAGAGCACTGCAATTTTTAATGTGTTGAAAACCTCCAGTTTTGGATGAAAACCTCCGGTTCGACGTTTTGGACTTAAATCGAATTTACATGCTAAAGTCCAAACCTTGAGGTTTGAGAACAAACCTCAAGGTTTCATCGCAGATGCGTAAATTCAAATTTGATGAATTTGTAAAACCTTCTTGTTTGATCTTAATACTTCCTATCATTATTCTCTAATGTTCCTAGATATGTTTAACCACTTTGTTAGTGAGTTTCAGATGATCAACGGTTGTTAAACTGAAGATCAAAGGGAAAGTAAATGCTGATGTCATAGCAGGTTCAAAAAATGAAGTTCTAACGGCTAGTTCCATCTGAGTCAAACGGTCATATATTGATCTCTACCTATAAAAGAGGACAGATTCAAGCAGAAAAATACAAAGACACAAGCTTACATCTTCAACATGCTAATACTCTGATCTTCACATCATTTACTCTCTGTTTTTCATGTTAAGATAGCTTATCATAGAGAGTGAAGTGATTTGTATTGTTCTTCGTGTTTATTCATTCACTTCGAGAGAGAAGATTTATTGTAATCATCCTATCCTTCTATTCGAGAGTTACTCAAGATTGGGTGATCTTGAGTAGGAAACCCATTGTATTGATTACGACTTGTAAGAGGAGTAAGTTCTAGTGAGAGAATTACTTGATACGAGTGTGTAATCAAGTGGGTGTATTGATTACGGTTTGTAAGGGGAGTGAATCCTAGTGAGAGGATTACTCCAAGTACGTAACGTGTAATCAAGTTAAAAGAAGATAGTGGATTGAAAATCTCAAGTGGAGCTTGAGGACTAGACGTAGGTCAAGGATTAGACCGAACCAGGATAAATCTTAGTTTGCATATTCTCTTCCCTTATCTCTTATGTTTCCAGCATATATGTTTGAATGACTATCTATTGCTTTATAACTCTTTATTGTCATACAAACTGATTTTACTGAGTTGCAAAAAGATTTTCAAAGTTCCTAAATTTTTATACTTCACCCAATTCACCCCCCTCTTGGGTTCAGCCGGTTCTTACAATGATGTACTCTCTTTCCTAACCAACGTTGTGCCCTACATGGTTTTCTTGGTAAGGTTTATAATGATGTATCTTCAATATGTATTGTGTACTTTTTTTTTGGGCTAAGTTTTTGTCTTACTGGAATTTTTTTTTTTTGTTAAAGTTTTTAATGAGGCACATTTATAATAGACATCTAAAGAGGAGTGTTATGAATATTAATTATATGTAGATGTCTATTGACTCATATCCTAATTAGTATTCATAATCACATGTTAAGAAACTAAAAGCCTAATTAATAGTGACTCATTGGGTTGACTCTTGAAGGCCTATAAATAGTGACCGTATACTAAACATTGTGATGTACAAGAAATACAAGTCAATAAAATTTGCTCCACATTTGTTCTCTAAAATTTTCTCTCTGTGGTCCTGCTCCTCTCTATCTCTTATCCCAATTAAATCTCTTCTATTTTAATATTATTCACAACTTTAACGCGTTGTAAGGATGACAATCCCAATTTTCAACATTCAATTTCCAATCTAGTTTGAAAATTCATAGCACCAAATTAATGGTCACAAATTAATGAAAGAACTAACAGATGCTACAAATTCTAAAGGTTTGGGGTCCATGGCTTGTCACTTCCTAAATTGCCCTGGTATACGAACTCTCCTAACCTATCATAGCATTACGAATGAAATTAGGTGAGGCTTTAATGTTTATGTTTTTGCTGTATAAATTTTTTTCCTATCACACTCACTTAAAGTGAGTGAATCTTATTATAAAAATAAGAAAGAGAAAATCTTAATAAGATCCACTCATTTTTATGTAAGTGTACCAGAAAAATATTTTTAAATTAGAAACATTAAAAACATTAATGAAATTTGAAAGCTAATCCATACATAGTACTTCTGATATATGAATCACTGAATATGAAACTGTTGGCTGTACAAGTTAAATTGTGGGCCAACTTTTGTCATTATTCGAGTCAACAGGTCAACATGGTTCCATGGAAAATAATAATATGGAGAAAAAGGAAGCCATCATATTTAAATGACATAAAGTGAATCTTGTCGTTGGAATAAAAGCATGTGAACCAATTCCTTTTTTTAACTTGTCTCTTCATAAATTACCGTCTTATATTTTTCATATTAACTTTCTCCTCAAAACATTATTATTACTAATTGGGCAGGATGGTAGATTTTGAATGACATGTATTATACTGAATGTCTGAAAAATAAATTATACTCTTTACTATTTAAAAATATAATTAACTAATTTTAAACTCATGGCTGCAAAATCTAAATAGGGGCCTATTTGAATGACAGAACGTGCAGAGCTGCTTGCTCGAATAGAAGCATGTGGGGGCCAAGGTAGTTTGAATGAGAAAAAGGGGCAATTTAGTAAATTTTTTTTTTTTAATAATACAATTTAGTAAAAATAAATACATACAGGGATATGTTTGTCTATCTCAAAATGCTAAACCCATGTACCAAACGGGTAAGAACCCTTGTCACCAAACAAAAAACATTTGAAGAACCCAATTCTATCAACCCGTCTTATTCCTTCTTGGCCCATTCCCTCCTACCAACCAAGCGAGCCTAAGGACCCGTTTGATACGCTGAAAGTAGGTGGAAGGAAAGGGAAGATTACATATCTTCCATCACAAAACGCGTTTGGTAGCGGCATATTCTCGGAAACCATCTTCCAGCAACGCTTAATCTTCCCTTAAACGTAGGAACCTCCATTCCATCCGAAAATGGAGGGAAAGTTCAAATCTTCCCGGGAGACTAAAAAATTGGGAAATGCCCTATAAAAAATCACATCTCTTGCGCTACTGCAGTTCTTCTTCTTCCTGCTTCTTCTTCATCAGATATAGCAGACTAAGATCGGCAATTTCATGGCCGCTTGCTTCGATGCTTCAGCTCTCTGAAATTTTGCTGACCCTCTTGCTCCGATCGTGTCTCCGATGTGCCCAGTTGCAAAACCCAACCCAAAACCCAAAACACCCACCACAAAGTTCTTGAGAAAATCAACGAGAATGACCGCGAAGAGGAAGTGGAACAACATGAGCAAGAACAAGAAGACGATGTGTGGGTCTGTGTTGTGGTTTTTTTACTTGTCTTGCATTTATATTACTTTTGTTTCTGTCAAAAAAGCCTACTTCTGTTTCTGTCATTTTGCTGTTCTTCGAATGTTCTGATATAAAACCTGCACAATTTTTCGTTCGAACCGCGTTGTCCCTTTAGTGCTTTACGTTCGAACCGACGCCTTGCGTTCGAACGGTCTAAGGGCATTGTGGGAATTTTACCTAATCTTCCCACTTAACAAACACCCAATTCTTCATACCAAACATATCATCTTCCCTCAACTAACTTCCTTTCCCTAGTGTACCAAACGGCTCACATTTTTAAACTTCCCTCATAATCTTCCATTCCTTTCCTTTCCATTCCATTCCTTTCCTTTCCTTTCCCAAACCTTCTCTGTAACAAACGGGGCCTAAGCGTTTTTGTTTTCTTGGAGATAACACAAGTAAAAGTTCCCCTTTTAGTCCTTTTTAAAAACAACAAATATGACGTCATCTCCCGAAATATTTAATAAGGAATTTAATTATCAATAAATTCCCATGCAATATTAAAATACAGTGTAAATGATAAAACCTCACTTGTTATTAGAATTTATCAGTAATCAAGTTCCTTCTCTGGGACCGCAACACATTGTCGAGTTAGGCTAAACCCCAGTTAATTTGCTTACCAATAGTTTAACATCTCACTAGTACAAAAAAAAAAAAAAACTTTTAAGACCGGATAAAAAACACCGTAAGATCGGATGGAACCGGTCCGTTCGAGCGGTATTAAAAATATGGTCCCAAATGTCCGGTCTTAAAAGTATTTCAGAATAAAAAAAAAAACCAAATGAAACAATTGGTTCCAAATCACCAGATCTGGCAACATTTTGAATGTCCCTACGTCATCAGAGACAAAGAACCAAGAGAAGATTGGAAGCAACAACAACAAGAAAAACAAAAAAGATGATTACAAAGTCCAGAAATAAGAAAAAATAACAAGAAACAAAAATCATGCACTATGGAAATCAAATTTAAATCAATATAAAATCAGAGGTGAAATTGAAATCCAGATCTACAAAAAAATCACAAGCTTAAAGCAACTAAATCTGAGCAAAATCCTCTTGTCGATGCTAGCAAAACTTTAAGCAACCAAAATCGAAGTCCAGATCTGAGCAGGAGCAGCCAAGGTAGGAATAAACGGACTTACGCAAGAAGAGATCCGGGTTTGATTTTAAGCTGGATCGTGTGAAGGAGGCGTGGGAGGAGTCATAGATCGAAGAGGAAGGAGCCGCCGTTGTCCAGAATCCTCGAAGTAGTACGCTTTCACCGTTGCGAGGATTAGAGTTGACGCCATCGCAAAACCCTCGAAACATCTCACCGCCAACGTTGCTAAGGATTTGATTGTGTGGTTCTTGGAATGACTTACGAAGATTGCGAGTAGGTTAGAGGAAGAGGAGGACATTCTTGCCGAGGATTTGATTCGTGAGGCTCTTGGGACACTCGTTGAATCTATAACTAAGTAAGAGTTATATCACCAAGAAGACAAAAAGACTCTCGGACTTAACGGGTTTAGCAAATTTAGCTTTTTTTTTTTTTTTTGTTAACACTTTTAAGACCTCTTTTGAAAAAAAATAAGACCTATTTTTTTGAAACAACCGGTCTTAAAAGTATACTTTTAAGACCTATTTTTTGAAACAACCGATCTTAAAAGTGTTCTATATATTTACGAAATTTCCATAGGTCATACTTTTTTTTTAAAAACACTTTTAAAACCTTTTTTTTTTTTTTTTTTTTTTTTGAAACAATCGGTCTTAAAAGTATACTTTTAAGACCTATTTTTTGAAACAACCGGTCTTAAAAGTGTTCTATATTTTTACAAAATTTCCACCGTCATTTTTTTTTTTTTTTACACTTTTAAGACCGTTTGTTTGAAACAACCGGTCTTAAAAGTGTACTTTTAAGACCTATTTTTTGGAACAACCGATCTTAAAAGTGTTCTATATATTTACGAAATTGCCACCAGTCATACTTTTTTTTTAACACTTTTAAGACTTGTTGTTTGAAACAACCAGTCTTAAAAGTATACTTTTAAGACCGGATCCTTTATAAACCGGTCTTAAAAATGTTCTATATATTTACGAAATTGCCACCGGTCATACTTTTAAGATTGGATCCTTTATAATCCGGTCTTAAAAGTATTCTATATATTTACGAAATTGTCACCGGTCATACTTTTAACACCGGATTCTTTATAATGCGGTTCAAAAAGTTCATTATATTTACGAAACTGCCACCGGTCATACTTTTTAGACTGGATCCTCTATAATCCGCTCTAAATGAGGCGGTCTTAAAGCCCTTTTTTACACTAGTGTCTGTTTGACCAATGATCCTTTTAAACTACTATTTCAACTAATGAACGAAAAACCAAACCGGCTGGTCTGTCCTAAAAATCGGTGAACGGGCACCCGGTATAGTCCGGTTTTCTTCTTTGGACCGAGGGGAAAAAATAACCCGAAATAGACCGTCATGAACTGGAGTAACCCAGATAAACCGCTGGGTGAAGTGGGTTGCCTAGGTTAAATTTTTCAAATGATTAAGCAGATCCATCTCGGTGAAGAATGGAGGATTGTGATGGGTTTCAAAGAGAAAAATAAAGAAAACTTGGGACTAGGATGATTGGGCGATTTGAGATTTGAGAAGAAAAGAAGAAAGGAAGGCCACAAAACTGAGATTTGAGGTCTGTGAAAATTCCTCTTTGTGAGTGATGGTGGCCGATAACAGAGTCGATGTCGGCTAACTAGGGTTATGTTAGAGTAAGGGTGTGCATGGCAACCATTCTGTTCCCTACCACCGTTTTTGAGATGAAACAGTTTTTTCTGATTCTGTGCCTTGGAAGAGTTCTGAGAATCAAAATTACGTTTGTTAACTCCTTTTATTTTTACTCTGAAAATCAGAATTACGTTTGTTAACACTTTTTTTGTTTTTTGTTTTTTTTAACTCCGAGAATTTTCTTGAGATTCTTATGCCCCCTCGCCTATTCGTCATCTTCGAGGGTTCACGATCTGGCCCCTAGTGTTCAAATGGTTAGGGTTTAGTATCGTTCTTCACCGCCCTTGCGGCTCACTCTTTGATTTAGCCTGCTTAGTTCAATTTCGATTCTTGTAGAAAGTTTAGAGATGTGATGAAGAAAAATACCAATGATTGCTTGGTTGTTCTCGTGATCATCAGGCAATATGATTCTTTACATATGGTTCATATTCACTAAGCATCGATCTGATTATTCCATTTTTTTTATAAACGAAGGACCTATGGAGGAAGCGCTATGATTCAGTGTGCTTTTATCCAAGTTTGCCTACGGAAATAGCATCGAAGTCTGATCGCTCACCATTTGCCTGATTGTTAATATAATGTTCTTATTTGATTTTCGAACATTTCTACGAAAATTTTCATTGTTCTTGATAGAAAAACACGAAATACTCTTGCAGTGAGGCCACTCTAACTATTGATTTCAAAACCCTTCGTAGATCTATCAGCTAAATCGAAAGATGCCCAGAATGTTTTGATTTTTGCCGAAGGAGGAGGAAAACACTAGTATCACCATCAGCGAGGGCGAGCACGATGACAGCGAGAGGAGGGAGAGCGGTGAGGGGTTGGTATGTGAGTGAAGAAGAAGAAGAAGACGAAGATGAAGATGATCTAATGGAAGTGGGAAAATGATTCTTATTTTGTGCCTTGAAATAAAGAAGTAGATATTTTCTGCTTCTTTTTTTTATTCCCTAATACAAAAAATAAACCGGTTCATCCCGGGAACAAAAAAAAAATGGATTTACCAAATACAATTCTCATCCATTTTTATTTTAGGGAACAGAAATTTAAAAAAAAAAATCATTTTGGTAGCGTTACCATGCACACCCTAAGTGAAGTGGACTTGGACCCTCACCTTCTAACACAACAAAATATTATGACTGCTTTCAAGGTCTGATATTTTCAAAAAATAAATAAATGAGAAAATTTCGTTTAAATATTTAAAAAATTGCAAAAATAAATTGAGTTAAAAAAAATAAATCGCATTATATATATACACATAATCATATGTGATCTTTTGCCCAACTAATGTCATATGATCTTAAATAAATCAAATTAATTAAAACTATTAAGGTCAAATATAAATATTTTTAATATCAAATAAATTAAATTATTTTAATTATGACCGATCTTGAATTGACCCTAGTCTAACCTATTAACCCTTAAATCACTATATCGATCAGTTGACCAATCCAATTTTTTATTTTTAGCTTCAACTGATTTATTGACCAATCTAGATTTTAATATCTTGGCCAATTTCATTTTTTTGGTCGAAAGCTTGGCCAATTTCATGACTTTGCCTTAAATGCATATCTTTGATGCTTTCAGCTTTTATTCCTGTACGCGTTTTTCTTTCTCTCTGTCTCACATTATTTTGTTCTTTTGCTGTAATTGTTTATTCGTTTTTTATTTTGTTCACATTGACTTTTGTTCATGTTTTCAAATTAAAATTCCCGAAATTCACTTTTGTGCAAACTTTATGAAGTTCCTTAACTTCTTCAACTGGAAGACCGTGACTACTTAAGAAGTTGCAAAAAAAACAAAAACAAAAAAATCCTCTAAATTAAGATTTAAATACTGATACATAACATTTAGATGTAATTAATTCATAATCAAATCTGAGACCTTGCACAATATAAATATAAATATAAATTAAAGAAGTTTATTATGGAACACATCAAGTATTAAATAGGAAATATAATTTCTTAATTTAATATTTATATTGTTAGACAAATATATGGATCAGGATTGATCGATCAGTTGATGGTTGACAACTGTAGAGAGCAATAATAATACATATCCGTGGACTTGGCATTATGATTATTCTTTAGAGAAAATCCATATGAGGGCCCGTTTAAGTAAAAAAATCTCAAAAAAATCCCAAACATTGTTCAAATGGTAGAAAAGGCCCCAAGGCCCTGATGGGTATGAAGTTAAAAAACGAAAGGACATTAATACCCCTGGATTAAAAAAGGGGTTAAGGTGCAATATTACCAACGAACTATTGGTGCAGGTGCAGCCAACACAATAAACTATTTTTTAGACTAGAAATACCAATCAACTCTTTAAAATGTAAAATGGGCACAATGACGTTAGTTTCAGATTTAACGCCGTCTCCCTCTCTCATTCATTCCCTCTCCCTCTCATTCAGTCACGCTTCTTCTTCATCTTCTCACTTTCTGAAAAAAAATCCCGACTACATAGCAAAATTCCAACACCATTTGAGACAATTTTGCTGCTATCAATCATTTTCTTCTGAAAATGACCACCACGTACTCTATTTTCTGCGAGTTAGTTGAGGCCCACCCCAAAACAAAGAAACCATACTCATCACAAACCACTCAACAGACCCCGCAGCTGATATCAACTCTTGGGAAGTACCATCACCATAGATCAATTAACAAAACACACAGGTATATGATCTTTATTGAACCCAATCGATACGCGTGCACCTTCCACCACTTCCTTGCAGTACCACCCTCTATCCTTCAACCCATCCTTCTCTACGACACAAACCAGCATCTTCCTACAACCTAACCTTCCAAAATTCGGATCCTTCGCAGGGTTCAACATCGGGTCGTCGGATCCTTCCGTGGTCGGGCACACAAAATGCCACAGATGTATTGAAGCAGGGGTCTCAAGAAAAAGAAGTAAAGCTCGCCATTACATGGAAGAAAGAAACTAGAATTTCAAAATTTGGCTTTGTACCTAAAAAACCTTGCTAATGATTCTGAAAGTCCGCAACAAAACAAATGTAGCTTCAAAGAGACTTTGATCGGAGACTCGGGGTGACGTCACCAGAAACAAAGGCAACAGTCGGGCTAGACTTCTCTGGGAATGTTCAACGGTGAAGGGTGTAGATAAAACCCCTTATTGGCTATCACTCTTATAGTCGTACAATGTCATTGAGCAAAAAATTGGGGGAACAATGAAGTTCTTGGAGGCACATGTGGTTTTTTTTATTTCTTGTTTTTTTCCTTCTCCGGTTGAAAATCAAATCCTCTGAGAGTTTGAATGGTTGTCTTCTTTCAACAGCAGAGCATCCAGCACCGCTTGATTGTCTACTGGTGGTGATGTTGGATTCGGTGCTGTGACTACTATCGGAAGAAGATGATGAAGAGGACGAGGTGAAAGAGGATGAAGAAGACATGTGAAAGGATGAGAGAGGGAGAGGGAATGGATAGCGTTAAATCTGAAACTAACGTCATTGTGCCCATTTCACATTTTAAAGAGTTGATTGGTATTTCTGGTCCAAAAAATAGTTTATTGTGTTGGCTGCACCTGGACCAATAGTTCGTTGGTAATATTGTACCTTAACCCTTAAAAAAGTAAAAGGGAAGTCTGGATTAAAAAAGTAAACCGATATCTGTTTTGGCGCTCAAACGAAAATACGAGGAAGAAAGAAAAGAGCGAAACGAACGTAGAATGCTAGGGAGAGAATGCAAGGCACACAGTTTTTCTTGAACCTTTATATTTGCTCAACTCGGTGAGGGAGAGAACGTTTATATTCCCAATCATCCACTACGTTATAGGTTGGACTCAGTCGGTTTAAATTTGCTGTTCCTGAACATTTTTTTTTTCAAGATAAGAAGGTTGGGTAGCTGAAAGGTTGGAGCTTGGCCAAAAATTTATATTATTAGCAGCTAGGAAATAGATAAGAAATACTAATATTTTGCTAAAGATATCATTATCACCATTCTCGTTGGTCTTTAATCATTGGAGGGTATGGTGGAAAAAATGTTGCTCTATTTTTTAGCATGAAAACAGAGGGAAAGGAGTGTTTTTAAGTGGGAATGAGTGAATGGGATGAAGCTACATTTGGTTCAAAAACGCTGAAATGAGATAATTGTTAATACATACTGTTTTAGTTGTTAATATGACTAATATAGTTGTTAATACGAGCTGAATGTCAAAACGCTGTAGGTTGCTCTGTTTTTGGGCATGGAAATAAAGGGAGATTTGTTTGTTAGGGGGAATGACTGAATGTGAAAACACTGAAATGAGATTGTTGTTAATACCTACAGTTTTAGTTGTTAATGTGACTGTTCAAGTTGTTAATACTAATTTTATGTTACAGATCATAATTAAAGATGAGTACTACTTCAGGGAAGAACCTATTATGTTTCTTCCATGTGGGGGGTAACTTTGTACATGGGGGAGGACAAAAAAGTGATTATGTTGGTGGAATGGTAAGAACAAGATGCTTCAAGGAAGGAACAATATATGAAGAGTTGCGAAGAATCATAACGTCTTTAATTGGGAAAGAAAATACTGAAATTTGCGTGAAGTTCAAACTTAGCATGGATACATTTACATTTGTTGATCTTGTAGATGATGAAAGGGTAGAACATTTAATAAGGTATAATGAAGAATATTGTCATGTGTACATTGAAGAAAATGGGAATAATGACAATAGACCACAACGAATGAATGTTCAAATGGAAGAAGAAGAAGTGTAAGTCTTGTTGTGTTAAGAAATGTAATTTGTTCGTATATAAATTGTCATTACTTGGTTCTCATTACTTAATGGTAATGTGTATACATTTGTAGATGATTGCTTTACACTTTCAGCACAAGAGAAAATTTATGCACATAGCATGCAGCCAGTTGCAACACATGATTGTCCACATGTTAATGTGCTGACGGTGACACAAATGCTAACAGAGACTTTCTTGGAGCCTCCAATTACTACAAGGCCAACAGTTAGACTGAAAAGAAAAAGACGGGAATCTCAGTTCTAAAACAAGAAGGTTTATCGTTGTGGTAGATGCCATGAGCCGAGACACTCCGTCAAGACTTGCAAGAATCCAAATCCAAGCTAATCATTGATGGTGCCTTGGGTGTTTCTTTTTTGGGTATTGTGTCTCATTCTCTTTTATTGTATATGGCTTTAGATAGAAATCCACACCATATTATTTTTGGAAATGGTGTGTGATGTTGTCATTATGAATTTGTAGATGCATTTGGTGTTGTAAATGAAGGTTGGATATTGTTGACACATTTGTATCCAAGTCTCATTTATATAGATGCATTTGTTGTTAGCGCCCTCTGTCATTGTTGTTAGTGGGTACTGACATTGTTGTTAATAAAGACTGATATTGTTGTTACTAGGGACTAATATTGTTGTTATTAGAGACTGATATTGTTGTTAATAAGGACTGATATTGTTGTTAGTGCCTCCTATTATTGTTAGCCCCCCTGTTATTATTGTTAGCCGGCTGGTTCGCTTACTGGATCGAGAAAACATAACCCGGAACATACCGTTATGAACCGAAGTAACCTGTTGTTAACCCAGATATACCGGCGGGTGAAGAGGGTTGCCTGGGTTAAATCTTTTAGATGATTAAGCAGATCCATCCGGGTGAAGAATGGAGGACTGTGGCGGGTTTCAAAGAGAAAAATAAAGAAAACTTGGGACTAGGACGATTTGGGGATTTGAGATTTGAGAAGAAAAGAAGAAAGGAAAGCAACAAAACTAAGATTTGAGGTCTGTGAAACTATGTCTTGTACAGATTCAAACCGAAAAAGAAAGCCTACGGCGTTGGGTAGGAAGCATTGTGTGCGGCTGCAAGGAATTACTGAATCAGATTAAGGAGTGTCAGCTTGCTAAGCTTGTGTTAGAGTAAGTGAAGTGGACTAGGACCCTCACCTTCTAACAAAACACAAAAAATTATTATTGCTTTCAAGACTGATATGTCAAAAAATAAATAAATGAGAAATTTTCTTTTAAATATTTAAAAAATTGCAAAAATTAAATTGAATTAAAAAAAATCAATCATATTATAATTAAAACTATTTTATGGGAGCAGTTTGGAATTTCAAATGTAAGGTTTCCTTGGACCACTTTGAAATCGATATTGAGAGTTGGAGCCTTAGCACAAATTGAATGAAAATGGCTTCAAAGTTGGAAAACCGTTATTTGATGGGAGGAGTTTGGAAATTCAAGTGCAGGTTTCCTTGGACCAGGACCACTTGGCAATCACTTCGAGAAATAGCGCAAAATGAAAGAAAATGGCTTCAAAGTTGGAATTTAATGTGCGGGGTTTCCTTGGACCACTTTGAAATAGACGTCGAGATTATTGCTTTAGCGCACATTGAAAGCAAATGGCTTCATGTTAGTTCTCAATATGTTTTGATGATTTACAACAAATGTAAAACATGTTTTGAAGTTTGCAAAGTTGTTTTAAAAACACTCGAAAGTTGCAAACCGCAGTTTGCATCCGCAAACTCGAGTATTGGACAGCCTAATACCGCAGTTTGCCTTTGCAAACTCGAGTATTGGATGCCTAATACCGCAGCTTTTTGCTTGGTAAACTCGAGTATAGGCCATACGTAAAGAAACCAAGTTTTCAGCCAAAGTCCATACCGCAGCTTTGCTTGGCAAACTCGAGTATGGGACAGCCTAATACCGCAGCTTGCTTGGCAAACTCGAGTATAGGCCAAACGAGTATAAAGTAAAGAAACCAAGTTTTCAACCAAAGTCGATATCGTAGTTTGCATAGGCAAACTCGAGTATTGAATGGTCAATACCGCAGTTTGCATGGGTAAACTCGAGTATCGAACTTCTTGTGAATCAAAGGATTTTTCCAACTTAGTCAATACCGCAGTTTGCATTTGCAAACTCGAGTATTGGACAGCCTAATACCGCAGTTTTGCTTGGCAAACTCGAGTATTGGACTTCCGTAAGCAAAACAAGTTTTTCAAACAAAGTCAAAACCGCGGTTTCCAAAACAAACTCGAGTATTGACCTTCCAGAGAAAAGGATTTTTTCAAGATAAATCAATACCGCAGCTTGCATTGGCAAACTCGAGTATTGAATGGTCAATACCGCAGCTTGTGTTGCTAAACTCGAGTATTGGACTTCCGAGAGCAAATGGATTTTTCAAGTTAAACCCATACGCAGTTTGCATAGGCAAACTCGAGTATAGGTCTTGACCTTTAAATACAAGACACGATGACTTGCCTCGAAAAGTGGAAACTCGAGTATCCAATTGGATATCGCAGTTTGGTCACTTGTGAACAAGTGCCATACTCGAGTTTACAAGAACAAACCGCAAGATGCAACGCAAAAACTACATTTTGAATTATACGAATTCTTGAATCACTCTTGTTTGTTCCAAATGCTTTCATGAATCTTTCACTTATGCTCCCGTGATATGTTTAACAAGTTTATTTAGTGGAATTCAGTTAGCACAGATGAAAGTTAATGAAGATCAAGAGAAAAAGCATAAAGTGGTCGAGCATTTATTGCACTTCGTAAAATTAACATCCTTTTGGTTAATCCATCCGAGCACGAACTCTCAACGTTCAAAAACACTTTCTTCATCAAGAAAACTCTTCTCCAACGGCAAATCCTCGAGTTCCACATCGACCATATCAACATCCGGATTAGTTGGAGCTTAGAGAGAGAAGATGACCGACTTAATGCTAATCACCTACAACGGTTGGATTCATCATTCAACGGTCATTTAATGTTCTCTACCTATAAATAGAGTTCATTAACTTCTTCTCAAGCCGATACACCTACCGAGAGCGAAAATTTACTAAGTCATTTATTGTGTTCAATTTTCACTTGTATTGTATCAATCGATACTTGCACTTCAGTTGTTCATTTTATCTCGCTCCGTAAGAGAGTTATATCTCAGTAAATCATTTATTGATTGAGATAACCACAAGTCGGGGACTTGGTGGTTGGGTGTATTGATTACAACTTGTAAGGGGGAGTGAGTTCTAGAGAGAGAACTACTCTTGAGTACAGAGTGTGTAATCGTTTGTGAGTATAGTGGATTGAAAATCCCAAGTGTGGCTTGGGACTGGATGTAGGTCAAAGATAAGATCGAACCAGGATAATTTCCATTGAGCAAGCTTTCCTTCCCTTCCTCCTCCGTCTATCTCTCGGTTTCATTATTTCAAAACAGCATATTTCTAAAAGTTTTTAAAATACCCAATTCACCCCCTCTTGGGTATATAGCTCCATTTACATTTGGTATCGAGCAAGGTCTTCTCTTAAGAGCTTAACAACTCGAGAAGGATCATTATGGAAGGTATCTTACCCGATGGAGCATCTATCAACACCACCCGGCTTCAATGGAGAGCACTACTCCTTCTCGGGAAGGCCAAATTCAAAGTGTTTGTTATGGCAACCGAGTATGGTCTTGAGAGTATTTGAAAGAGGAGATTATGAGCCATCAACCGTGGAAGATGGAGTCGAGTTCCCAAGCTAGAAGAGGAATATGATGAGAACGACGTAAGAAACGTCACCCTCAACAAAGAAGGCGGTTCTCGCTTCTCCAAAGTGCACCGAGTCAACAAGAATACTTTCGTATTTGCACCTTATCATCCGCTAAGGCCATGTGGGATGCTCGGAGATAGCTCATGAAGGAACAAATGGAGTAAAGCAAAACAGAGTCAATACTCTTATGACCGAGTATGATCTTCTCGCGAATGAAGCATGGCGAATCCATTGGTGAGTTCCAACGAGGTTCACTCATCTCATCAATCAACTTGTCCTTGGGAAAAGAATATGACCAACCACCCAAGTAAGGAAGATCTTGAATGTCCTTAACAAGGAATGGGAAGCAAAGGTCACAAAGCCTATTGAAGAGGCTCGAGGAGAGTCAATGACGCGCAGCCGCTCTATTCGGCAGCCTCTCCGAGTATGAGGCTAAACTCAAATTCAAGAAGGGACTTGATGAAGTTCATGGCAAAAACAAGGGAATTGCCCTCAAGTCTACAAGAGAAGTTAAAGATTCAGATGAGGAAAATGAAAATGTAGACGAAGATGAGGAAATAGGCATGATGGTTCGTAGATTCAAGAAATTCTACAAGAAGGACCAAGGCTTCAAGAAATTTCACAAGGGTAGCTCCAGCTATGAGGCAAAGAAGCCTACCATCCGCTACGAATGTCAAAAGCCTGGTCACATCAAGTCCGAATGCCCACAACTGAACAACAAAGACAAAGAAAAGAAGAAGTTCAAGAAATACAAGAAGAAAGCTTATGTCTCCGGATTTGGGGTGACACTCATCCGATGAAGATGATGAGGATGAGGAAGAAAAAGCAAATATATGCCTAGTTGCTGAAGAAGAAGAGCAACGTGCTAAACTTGAAGAGGTATATGATTGCAAACCTCCTTATGATGATCTGTTTGATGAATATATGATCGTGCAATTTGAATTTGAAAAACTTGCTGAAAAATATTTCAAACCGAAAAACCGAAATCTTACTCTTGAATCTCAAGTTGAAATGTTGTCCTCTTCGTAAAATACTATTTGTAAAGATTGTCCCGATCTCAAGAAAAAGAATTCATATCTTACAAAGGCACTTGAGAAATTCACTAGAGGAAGTGAAATGCTCAATGTCATTTTGAAACAACAACATTTTATAAATGATAGATCGTGCATTGGTTACGCATGACATCAAACTTTGATAAGAAGAAAGGCAAGAAGAAGAGTGGTCGAAAAAACATACATGAACTATTTTACAAAATCAGTTCACTCTTCAAATCCCTTTGCACATTGCAATTACCGTAATAAGAAGGGTCATTCTACTTCATCTTGCTTTCATAAAAGGGAAAGAAAAATTAAACCAAAAGAGGAAATTATCAATGGGTACCGAAAGGAACTTATGTTCCTAAGGTCAAAACTAACTCCAAAGGACCCAAGAAAAGATGGGTACCTAAGGCTTGATCCCTTGAAAATTGCAGGTTTGTCTTAGAGCATCAAGACCCAACAAGTGGTACATTGATAGTGGGTGCTCAAGACACATGACGGAGATGAATCCAAATTTCTTTCAATCAAACCAAAGGATGGTGGTAGAGTCACATTCGGAGGAGACCAATCAGAAAAATTGCCGGAATTGGTGAGATAGGAAACAATGAAGGTCCTCTCATCAAAGATGTCTACCTAGTAGAAGGATTGTGTCACAACCTCCTAAGTGTGAGCCAAAGCACCGACAAGGGTAACCTAGTTATCTTTGATTCAAATGAATGCTTGATTGTTAGAAAAGATTTAGTCCCCATTGATGATTTGAAAACTAAAGCCTTATTTAGAGCACCTAGAGATGGAAATTGTTACACTCTTAACCTCTCTAGCAATGCTTCAGTTTCTGAAAATTGTTTTGTTAGTAACTTGAATGAGAGTTGGCTATGGCATAAGCGATTAGCTCATGTTAATATGTTTCAACTTGACAAGTTGCTGAAAAAGGATTTGGTCATTGGTATTCCTAAATTGAATTTCAAAAATGACATAGTCTCTGTGATGCTTGTCAAAAAGGAAAACAAACCAAATCTTCTTTTAAAGCAAAAAATGAGATTTCAACTAGTAGACCTCTTCAATTACTTCATATGGATCTAGTTGGACCAAAGCCTAGAGTAAAAAGTCTTGGTGGAAATCTTTACACCTTGGTCATAGTTGATGATTACTCTAGATTTGCTTGGACGATATTTTTGTCATCTAAAGATGAAACATTTGATCAGTTTGTTACCTTTGCCAAAAAGGTCCGAACGAGAAAGGCTTTGCAATTTCGTGTATAAGAACCGATCATGGTGGCGAATTTGAAAACAACGCTTCGCCGAGTTCTCGTGACAATGTGGGGATTGATCACAACTTCTCGCTCCAAGGACTCCTCAACAAAACGGTGTGGTTGAGAGGAAGAATAGGTCCTCACCGAGATGGCAAGGGCAATGTTAAATGAAAACAACACTTCTCAAGTGTTTTGGGCTGATGCGATGAGTACGGCTTGCTACATCTCCAACCGAGCCTATTTGAGGAAGAAACGAACAAGACCCCATATGAACTCTACAAGGAAAGGAAGCCAAATCTCAGCCACCTACATGTCTTTGGATGCAAGTGCTATGTGCACAACAATGGTAAAGAGAATCTTGGTAAATTCGATTCCAAAGCCGATATAGGTATCTTCATTGGTTATTCAAATAGGAGTAGAGCTTATAGAGTCTTTAATACTCGCACACGTATTGTTGAAGAGTCAATACATGTTGTTTTCTCGTGAATCCAAATCGATAAAGCCTTGGACAATGAAGAAGAAAATGTTTTCAAGAATCAATTCTTTTCGAAAACTACTCCCGCTTCTATTGAAAATCCCGAAAATGTTTTTGAGGCCGATCCCCAAAACTCTATTGAAAATCCCGATCGACTCAACCTAGAGCTTGGAAATTTATTAGAAATCATCCTTTAGACCAAGTTATAGGTGATATTCATCGTGGAGTAAGAACCAGAAATAGTACTTTGAATGAAGTAACTTTTTCTCGCATTTATATCTCATATAGAACCCTCTAAGATTGATGAAGCCCTTTCGGATAATGATTGGGTGATAGCAATGCAAGAGGAGTTACATCAATTTGACAGAAATCATGTTTGGGATTTGGTACCTAGGCCCAAAGATCATCCGGCCATTGGCACCAAATGGGTATTCAAGAACAAACGTGATGAGTCTCGCAATCATTGTCCGCAACAAGGCAAGATTGGTTGCCAAAGGCTATAATCAAGAAGAAGGAATTGATTATGAAGAAACTTATGCTCCAAAGGGCAAGATTGGAAGCCATAAGAGTACTTCTAGCCTTTGCATGTGTAAAAGGTTTTAAACTATATCAAATGGATGTGAAAAGTGCTTTTCTCGAATGGTTTTATACAAGAGGAAGTTTATGTGGAACAACCTCCGGTTTTGAAAATGAACATTGTCCAGATCATGTGTATCGCCTCAAGAAGGCTCTATATGGCTCGAAACAAGCTCCTAGAGCTTGGTATGAGCGATTAAGCAAATTCCTTCTAGATCAAGGCTTTGTTAGAGGAAAAGCAGACACAACTCTTTTCATAAAGAGTAATAAGCTAAATGAAATTTTAATGGTTCAAATATATGTGGATGATATTATATTTGGTGCTTCTAATGATGCTTTGTGTGAAGAGTTTTCAAAGACTATGCAGGAGAGTTTGAGATGTCCATGATGGGAGAGCTCAACTACTTTCTTGGACTGCAAATCAAGCAAAGAAAAGATGGGATATTTATTTCCCAAACCAAATATCTCGAATGATTTGTCAAGAAATTTGGGATGGACCAAAGGCAATGGTGCCGACACTCCTATGAGCTCAACCGCTTCACTAGATGCGATGAGGAGGGCAAAGATTTCAACATCACAAAGTATAGAGGAATGATTGGATCACTTCTCTATCTTACAAACGAGTCGCCCGACATCCAATTCAAGTTGTTGGGATGTGTGCAAGGTTCCAATCCGCTCCAAAAGAGTCCCATGCCGAACAAGTAAAGAGGATATTCGATATCTCTGACACAAAGACTTGGACCGTGGTTTCCCAAAGGTCAACCGGAACACTTGGTGGCATACTCGATTCGGATCATGCCGGCTACAAGACAGATAGAAAGAGCACAAGTGGCCAATGCGAATTCTTTGGCAACTCACTTGTCTCTTGGTTCAAGAAGAAGCAAACATCTCGTGGCCGTGTCCTCTACCGAAGCCGAATATGTGGTCGCCTCAAGTTGTTGTGCTCAAGTGCTATGGTTGAAACAACAACTTGCCGACTTGGGAGTTCACTTGAAGGAAATCCCAATTTTGTGTGACAACACAAGCACAATAAGCTTGGCCAAGAATCCGGTGCAACATACAAGAACCAAGCATATTGATGTGAGGCATCACTTCATTCGGGATCATGTCCGTAAAAGAGATGTCAAAGTGATGTTCATCCCAACTCATCTTCAACTTGCCGACATCTTCACAAAGCCTCTAGCCAAAGAACCTTTCAACTTCATAAGAAGAGAATTGGGAATGGTAAATCCCAATGAATTGTAAGAATTTCTCATTCAATCTAATGTTAGTTATGTTTTTGATGATTAATCTTTACTAACTTGAGCATCGGAGCGTTTAGATATGTCTCTTGCAGGATATTTCAATGCTTCGTAAGTTCCATACCGCAAAGATAGGATGGGTTACTCGAGTTTAGGACCGCATTAAGCCAAACCCGACCTTCATCAATAGCTTGACTCGAGTATGGGAACCAAAACTGCAGTTTAGGACCGCACAAACCGCAGTTTGTAAGTGCAAGTATGCTAAACTCGAGTAAGGAAAAGCTAAACTCGAGTATGTTCATCGTGGGTTCAAAAATTCACGCTACATTTTTGAAGTCCAGGTTAGTATACTTTCACCTTTACCGTTAAAGATGTAAATGAAAGTTTTCTAAACTCGAGTAAGGAGAAGCTAAACTCGAGTATGTCACCGTGAATTCCAAACGTTACACCATTTTAAATCAACGATGTGGCATACTTCCATTTGTACTCGAGTTTATTAGTGAAGTTTACTAAACTTCAATTTGTACTCGAGTTTGTTAGTGACAGCTTTCCTAAACTTCCATTTGTACTCGAGTTTGTTAGTGAAAGTTTGCTAGACTCAAGTAAGAAATAGATAAACTCGAGTAAGGAGGTCTCGTCTATATATATATGTGAACAAGGGTGTTCTTCCAAACTCGCGTCTTCACTCCAAAGAAACCCTAGAGTTTCAACTTTCTCTCTTCTTCTCCTTCGAATCCGTCACAATCCCTCATCAACCCCTTCAAATCCTCACCAAATTTCATCTAATTCTTCTTATCTTCTCTCCTTCGAAACCCTAAGCGATCGATGTCTAAGGAAGTCTCACAATCCTCTCAACCGATTCCTCCACGAGCTCCAAGGAGCAAATCGATTCCACGTAAGTTGCGAGAGGCATTGATACAAGAATCCCCGGAGTGGGTGTTGTGATTAAGGATAATCCATCCTCGAATCCCAAGAGATGTGATTCGACTTCAAAGGGTCCGTAACCTTCTTCACCCACAAAACGGAAGAGAACGGCCGAGTCGAGCCAAGCAAAAGGGAAAAGAACCGTTGTTCACCGCAAAACAAGGTCCAAGAATGCCACCCCCGCTTCTCGGCTCTCGCTCCCACGCCGAGGTTACCGGCTCTTCGATTATGAGACCGAAGAAGATGAGCACGAAGGAGTCTCCCCATTCATCGATAATGCAATAGAGGAGATTAAGCTTCACAAGACTCCGCTCCCGGATTCAAAGTCACCCCGGTTCCTCTTCCTCCCGGTCTCAATGCCAAATTCAAGGACCAAGATTCATCTCGTGGCTTCGTGCGGTTGTCTCGCTTGACTTGGAGCAACTTTATCGCGATCGCAATGTGGATCTCACACCATGGTTTGGGCCTTATCGTCATTCATCTCCATCGAAGCCGCTTACTACCCGGAGTTGGTCAAGATGTTCTATTTCAATATGGCAACCAACAACCTATTGGACTCAAGGCTATACTACCGAGGAGAGGATCACCACGTGTGTTAGAGGGGTCCAATTCACCTTGTCTCGCGCTATTATCAACAAGATCCTAAAGGTTGATCATCCTCCACCGCCCACACCACAATACACCAATGCCGAGGTGTATAGGACTTTAATGCGTTCACAGACGTGCCGGCCGATCGCCTTGCTCATTTGTCTATCAAGCCCTCGACATGCCCGCACCGCACCGAGTGATTTGGTACATCTACACTCGGAACTTTGTGCGTAAAGGAGGGAGCTATACTCACTTTGCTCGGAAAGATTATCGATTCTTCACGCCTTCATCCGTAAGAATCCTCTCAACATTGGGCAATGGATCTTCAAAGAAATCAGCGCCTTCAAGTTTACATCCCGAAAGGGATCATACATGCCCTTTGCCTCACTGGTGTCCCTCATTATGTTCTACTACAAGATATGGTATGTGGGACCACCTGAGCAGATGAAGTTCATTCCATCCTTCGGCAAGACTCGCTTGAACTTTATGAAGATCACATTCGAGCCGGAAGGATCAAAGCCGCCAAGGGCTCCTCCGAGGTCACAAGCCCGTGATCACGCCTTATGCGCACGAGGCTCGCCACATCCTCCTCCATCATTGGACCTCGAAGAACGGTTGAGAGAGATGATCGATGCTGCCCTCTCATCTCATAGACCGATTATGAAAGCCGAGTTGGACATGCCGCGAGCCGAGTTCAAGATGGGTCTCATGGATGTGAAGACCGACTTGGAGAAGCCGAAGGATGCCACCGACCGAAGCGTAGCGAGATTTTTGATCGTGGGATTGATCTAGACTCCCGGTTATCCATGACATATGAGCTTGCTTCGTAAGCCCTAATAAGATTGATCGTCCGATTGACCATTTTGGTCTTGGTGCTTCTTCGTCCTCCACATTTGGTTTCACGACCGGTCCATCCTCATCCTCTCCTATACCCGAGACCCAGCCACCGAGATACACATATCCCCACCTTCCTCACCTCCCTTCTCATTTCCTAGTCCACCTCACACCTTTTCCCCAGCCTCCACTTCCACTCCTACCCCTGTTATCCCATCATCTCCTATCACTCCTTCCACAGAGCTTCTCCCTGACCGCCCTCCATCTCCATCTACCCCGTCTCATCGAGAAATTCCCCACACCTTCTCCTTATCATGACCCTACCTTCGATCCATCCACCGCCATGGTCCTCTCGGACCCCTCCTTTTGTTATCCTTGATCCCGAGTATGTTGATGAAGACAAAGGGGGAGAAGGAGAGAAAGATGTAGATGTTTAGGGTCTATAGGTTCTAGGTAGTTTGTTGTTCTAGATGTTTTGTTTTTATCTTTTGTACTTTGCTATTATCAGAATGATATCAGTAGTATCAGCAGCTATCAGAGTATCTATCTTATCTGATATTGTTCATTGTTTGCTTCATTGAGTATAGTTCAACTTGTTTACGTTTTTGAATTCCACTTCGCCGCTATTCTCTCGAACCTCAAATGTTGAAATGCCAAATTAGATGGTTTTCTCGATAACTCAAACCTTGAACTTTGAAAACTTCATCTCAAAACAAACTACATCTTTCAAATTCTTTTGCAAAATAATTTACAAGTGTTGTCATCATCAAAAAGGGGAGAATGTTAGTTCTCAATATGTTTTGATGATTTACAACAAATGTAAAACATGTTTTGAAGTTTGCAAAGTTGTTTTAAAAACACTCGAAAGTTGCAAACCGCAGCTTGCATCCGCAAACTCGAGTATTGGACAGCCTAATACCGCAGTTTGCCTTTGCAAACTCGAGTATTGGACAATAACTCGCATCTTGCTTGCTTGGCAAACTCGAGTATAGGCCATACGTAAAGAAACCAAGTTTTCAGCCAAAGTCCATACCGCAGTTTGCTTGGCAAACTCGAGTATGGGACAGCCTAATACCGCAGCTTTGCTTTGGCAAACTCGAGTATAGGCCATACGTAAAGAAACCAAGTTTTCAACCAAAGTCGATATCGCAGTTTGCATAGGCAAACTCGAGTATTGAATGGTCAATACCGCAGCTTGCATGGGTAAACTCGAGTATCGAACTTCTTGTGAATCAAAGGATTTTTCCAACTTAGTCAATACGCAGTTTGCATTTGCAAACTCGAGTATTGGACAGCTAATACGCAGTTTGCTTGGCAAACTCGAGTATTGGACTTCCGTAAGCAAAACAAGTTTTTCAAACAAAGTCAAAACCGCGGTTTCCAAAACAAACTCGAGTATTGACCTTCCGAGAGAAAAGGATTTTTTCAAGATAAATCAATACGCAGTTTGCATTGGCAAACTCGAGTATTGAATGGTCAATACCGCAGTTTGTGTTGCTAAACTCGAGTATTGGACTTCCGAGAGCAAATGGATTTTTCAAGTTAAACCCATACCGCAGTTTGCATAGGCAAACTCGAGTATAGGTCTTGACCTTTAAATACAAGACACGATGACTTGCCTCTCGAAAAGTGGAAACTCGAGTATCCAATTGGATATCGCAGTTTGGTCACTTGTGAACAAAGGCCATACTCGAGTTTACAAGAACAAACCGCAAGATGCAACGCAAAAACTACATTTTGAATTATACGAATTCTTGAATCACTCTTGTTTGTTCCAAATGCTTTCATGAATCTTTCACTTATGCTCCCGCATATGTTTAACAAGTTTATTTAGTGGAATTCAGTTAGCACAGATGAAAGTTAATGAAGATCAAGAGAAAAAGCATAAAGTGGTCGAGCATTTATTGCACTTCGTAAAATTAACATCCTTTTGGTTAATCCATCTCGAGCACGAACTCTCAACGTTCAAAAACACTTTCTTCATCAAGAAAACTCTTCTCCAACGGGCAAATCCTCGAGTTCCACATCGACCATATCAACATCTCGGATTAGTTGGAGCTTAGAGAGAGAAGATGACCAGACTTAATGCTAATCACCTACAACGGTTGGATTCATCATTCAACGGTCATTTAATGTTCTCTACCTATAAATAGAGTTCATTAACTTCTTCTCAAGCCGATACACCTACCGAGAGCGAAAATTTACTAAGTCATTTATTGTGTTCAGCTTTCACTTGTATTGTATCAATCGATACTTGCACTTCAGTTGTTCATTTTATCTCGCTCCGTAAGAGAGTTATATCTCGTAAATCATTTATTGATTGAGATAACCACAAGTCGTGGGACTTGGTGGTTGGGTGTATTGATTACAACTTGTAAGGGGGAGTGAGTTCTAGAGAGAGAACTACTCTTGAGTACAGAGTGTGTAATCGTTTGTGAGTATAGTGGATTGAAAATCCCAAGTGTGGCTTGGGGACGGATGTAGGTCAAAGATAAGACGAACCAGGATAATTTCCATTGAGCAAGCTTTCCTTCCCTTCCTCCTCTCGTTTCATTATTTCTATCTCTCGGTTTCATTATTTCAAAACAGAGCATATTTCTAAAAGTTTTTAAAATACCCAATTCACCCCCTCTTGGGTATATAGCTCCATTTACAAAAGAAAACTGCTTCAAAGTTGGAAATATGCTATTTGATGGGTGCAGTTTGGAATTTAATGTGTAGGGTTACTTTGACTACATTTAGGCCATGTTTGGTACAAGGAAGATTTGAGGAAGGGAAGGAAAGGAAAGGAAAGGAAGGGAAGATTAGGAGGGAACTTTATTAATGTGAGTTGTTTGGTATACTAGGGAATGGAACTAAGTTGAAGGAAAATGAAATGTTTGGTATGAACAATTAGGTGGTGGTTAAGTGAGAAGATTAGGTGAAATTCCCACGAACGTGGAAGGAATTTCAAGTAGGAGGAAAGTATGAAGCCAGCTGCAAAAATGAATATGATGATGAACGGGGAAGATGATAACCGAACATTGAACCCATGTGAAGCTTTGATAGCGAGGCAAGACAATTTGAAAATACTGACTAGTAAACCCCTGATATGTGTGAAGTCGATGAACTAAAAGGAGTTTGTTGAAGGATTTTGTTGCTAAGGTAAAATAGAGGTGACTATGAGAAATGAGGAAAATAAGTAATTGCTTGATGTAATAAATAAGTTAGAATAATGAAGCTGCCACATTAATAATGAAAGTGACCTTAGTTAAAATAGGCACAAGAAAAAAAAATCTGCAGTTGTGAGGATGAAGAAGAACACATTCACTGGTTTACAATATGCATATGAGCATCTTTGTTTCACAAAAGAGTAGTACAATTGAACCAATATGATTCACGAAATAAATAGAAATAATGCAATTTTACTTTTCAACTGCTACATAAGAAGGAAAGCAATAAGAAAAATGCTTTTGGCTTTTTCAAATGCTATATAAAAATGAACAGAAACTTGGACATCAGAGCAGTAGAATGCATAGGCACATAAATGAACATAAATGATATGATGTCCACTGTATGTGAAAGGAAAAAAGAATGAAGGAAATTGGCCTTCTCAAATGCATAAAAAAAAGTACATAAATTTGGACATGAGAACAGCATAAGGTAGCAAACATAAAGTAACCCAAATTATAGCATGTTCACCGACGGGTGAAAGGTAATAAAAAGAAAGGCATTTGGCCTTCTCAAATGCTGCATAAAAAATGAACACAAACTTCGACATGAGAGGAGCATCGAATGATCTTTGTGGGGCATGAATGAAAATTGTCCTCCTCATGGTTAGGACACTAACAACTATTTCAAGTGTAAAAAAGCGTAATTGGGCACTATGCCTTATACACACAAAGAAGAGCCTAATATGACAATAATACAAGTAATGTAACTTTTTGCATCTGCGGTTATAGGGAAAGCGAGAATCGTATTACATGACCATTGAAGACATTAAAACAATGTTGAAACAAGTTTGGACACAAACATTCAGGACATAGATCAATGAACACATTATAGCATAAATTCCCTGAACCTCAAGTCAATATGAGGCAACAGAAACATCAATAATGGCAACATCAGTTTAATAAGTGAACCAAAGCTAAATAGTCAAACTGCAAAAAATCAATGAAGTTTACGTTCGAATCATACAGCCCCGTTCAAACATGTGACAAAAGGTAAACCAGTACATAAACAGTTAATCAGACAATTAAAACAACAATGGACAATACAAAAACTACCCTTAGTGATTTATAAAAACCAAAAACCATAAGCAAATATGTAAACTGGCCCAAATTTTTCTTCTACTTGTTGGCTGGGGACCCCGTATGAGCATAGTGCCTAGGTGATGATATTGTTAAACTAGGGAGGTTCACAAGTATGAATAAGGGGGAACCAGACGTTGCAGATGGATTAAGCAAGGGTATGTCAACTGAGAAGATAAGGGGAAAATTCTCAGCTGTAAGCACAAACCTAAAATCGCTTGGGGGAATGAATCTCAAAGGAACAACGCCGTCTTTGTCCTCAATGTTGCAAGAGGAGAGTTCACGGAGTTCGGGGAGAGGCATAATCGATAGTAGGGTGATTATATCCAAATCCTCATTAGTATCCTCAGGATGTACTCCTTCTTCATGTGTTGTCCTTTCACCCACTTCAGCAGCAATAGCATGCTCAGCCTACCCTCCCTGTGCTGCTGTGGTGCCTCGATACACATGCTCCCCACCACCTTCCTCATTCTCCCCCGCTTCTTTAGCTATAGTTTCGTCAGCCATTGCCTCAACAACGTCATCATCATCCACTTCTTCTTCAACTGAGGTTCCAATAGGCACATTATCAGTAGTACCATCCTCTGCCTCCCCTACATTTTCAGGAACAATGACCTCACCCACAAACTCATCTGTTCAACCTCCACCTCCACTGTATCTTCAGCCACAGAGGCCTCACCCAGAGGATCAACAATTTCAACCTCAGCCTTGCCTACTTCTTCAGCCGCAGTGACCTCACCCAAAGGCTCAACAGTTTCAATCTCAGGCTCCCCTTGTACTTCACCTGAGTTCCCAACAGCCACATCATCAGTAGTAGCATGGATGATGTCATATGGTTCTTCATCTCTTGTGCCTTCATCCACCTCCTTTGCATTATCGTCATCACTTCTCGGGGAGTGGTATGATGATGTTGGTGATTCCCTTGCACTGTGTGGAGCATTGCATTGTTGGTCATGGCTGGTTAGTATGGTTCCATTGTGCTCAACAAAGACAGATATTGTAGGGGAGTGGTAGGAGCCTATAGGTGGTGCAAGGACCGTGTCACTGACTTTCTCACTTCTTTATGCACTATGGTCCGATATGTTGAGAGGGGAGTTAGGCTGTTGTTGGCTTCGTGAAGAACCAGCTTCCATATCTTTATGTGACTTGAAAAATGCAAACTCCTTAAATTCTGTAGCATACAAGTGAATGAAGTGTCGAAGGTCATTGAAGTCAAGTGCAATTGAATGCATTCATGACTCCATGTCAGTAAGAGTTGACAGTAGTTCATGTTTAAAGATGTCCAGTTTTTCATCCACAATTTTGGCAAACATTGCCCCCACTTCTACGACTCCTTCTTCAAATGATGGCATTGTTGTACTTAGTCTAGCTGGAGTTGCTTCTTTCTTATGCCTCGCCTTCTCCACATGTTCCCCCTTATTGGATGATCTATTTGAGGCCTCTTTCAAGACAAAAGGGATTTGCATCCGGTGCAATGCATCTTCATCAAACTCTGGAGTCCACATTGAGGGTTCACCTTTATGAAGATACCAAATCTTGTGCTTCTGTAATATGAGAGACATAAGGAAAAGGTATGTCAGTTGCAAATTCTTCTTCCCAAGTGTTGCAACCTTGAGCATTGTGTCAATGATCCTCTTCCCCAAACTAAATGGCTTCTTCTTGATCAAACGGTGAGGATTTATCTCGTCCTCAATGCTCATGGTTGTAAAGTGCTTCCTCTTATCCACAAAGTTCGTTGTAGAAGTAGTGGAGGACCCTATACGTATGAGGCATTTGCTTGGGTCTATATAGAGGAGTGTCATCCTCAGTTGTCCCTCCCTCAACTTTAGCTTTGAGTAAAACACCTTCACAATTGACTCACAGTAAGGCAAACCCAACTCAAGCAGACCTAAGAATGGAGTCTAGGCCAAATGAAAAATTACTTTCAAACGAGTCCTTCCTAGTCCTACTCATTTTGCACAGACTACGGCTTACTAACCTCATGTCGTAGTCTTCAAGTTTGGACTGGGTGAAGTCTGCCTCTGAATCAGGGATGACATTTCCCCTCTGTTGCACTTTCAGTGTCTTATACAACTTACCTCACCTCATCGACAGACCCTTCTTCGCAATGGTGTCATCCCATTCTTGGTCATCCCCACTTGAACTCTAACCGACAACCTTTTTGCCCTTCCTTTTTTGAACTCCTCGGCTTTCTCTTTTTTTGTATAGACGACGGTTCGACTCTAATCGAGTGTTATTGTGATCAGGTGCCTTCCTTTTATAAGACACCAAAGATGATTTTACTTGCAAAATATATATTGAATTTGATATTCTAGAAGTACCTTATATTTATGATAATATTTAGTTATCATGTTAATATTGTATTCATTATCATTTTACTCGTAAAAATTAGTTCTTTCATGTACATAAAGGTGAAACGAAGATATGGTGTCATAGTTCATTGAAAATAATATACATATCGTTTTGTTCATAACAAGTTTATATCTTATTTTCAAAAAACAAAAAACAAAACGACATGATATAGTGATATTTTAACATATCTAGAAGATATGTTAAAAGAATACATTTAAGCATAATATTTAGTGACAATGTAGCATTCATACTTTGAAGGCTAAGAGGAAGATATGTTCGAAAAGACATAGGAAATGATGTTGTTATTAGGGAAAGTAAAATTGATATTGTAATCCGGGGAAAAAAGAACATGATGTACTCTCTTTCCTAATCAAGGTTTTGCCCTAGATGGTTTTCTTGGTAAGGTTTTTAACGAGGTATCTTTAATATATATTGTGTTCTTTTTTCTTTGGCTAGGTTTTTATCTCAATAGGTTTTTCATAGTTAAAGTTTTTAATGAAGCACATTCATAATGGACATCTAAGCTAGGGAGTGTTATGAATATTAATTATATATAAATGTCCATTGACTCATCCTAATTAGTATTCATAATTACATGTTGGGAAACTAAAAGCCTAATTAATAGTGACTCTTGGTGTTGACTCTTGAAGGCCTATACACTACAAAAAAACGGGTCATTAGTTGCGGTTAAAATCGCGCATTTGTAGCGGTTTTGGCCGCGACAAATAACATTTGTCACGGTTACAAAAACCGCTACAAAATCGACCGAAACAAAGAGATTTGTAGCGGTTAACAAAAACCGCTACTACAACAACATAAACCGCTATCAGAATCGTTGCGGTTTTAGTCGACCGCCACTATATCAGGCCAAACTGAGAGCTTATTTGCACAATAGTCGCGGTACAAAAACCGCGACAAAATGAATAAATTTTGTCGCGGTTATGTATCCGTTACTAAATATTACAAAATATCTGGCAAAAAGTTTACCCCCAAAATATTTGTAGCGGTCAGAAACCGCTACAAATAATTCCGGCCATATTTTTTTAAAAAAGTTTTATTTTTATATTTGTAGCGGTTAACAAACCGCTACAACAATTGACGTTATTTGTTTGAAAACATGTTCGGACGGAGCGTCGGTATTTTGTTATTTTGTAGCGGTTATATAACCGCTACAAATGAATGAAATTGAAAAAAAATATTTAACCATTCTTATTAATCATTTATATTTTTATTAAAAATAAATGGTATTAATATATGATATTCGATTGTATAAGATTACTACAGATATGTAAAACAAAAAAAATATATGAGTATAATAAGAAATATTTATGAGTTCATTAACATAAAACGAATTATAGAAAAAAAAGTGGGAAAGTAGATCGAAGAATAAGTATGTGAAAGTATGAAAAAGTTAAAAATCTGACAAAACCCACTCGTAAAATAAGAAAAGTTAATATCAACCAGATAGAAAAAAAACAAATATTTCGATAATCACTAGATTTTATCAAGTGAGTGACATTTACCTCATTCAAACACCTCTCGTTGAGAAAACGCCAAAGTATGAGAGAAAACGGGAGAAAACGCGTGCGAGAAAAAGAGCTGAAGCATATTGATATGGTTTGGTGGGGTATTTATTTTGATGTCGGTAGCATCAATTTGTAGCGGTTAAGGTTTCGGTTTCTGGTAGCGGTTTAGTTTAGTCGCGGTTTTTTTTTGTTTTTTGTAGCGGTGACATTTTGCAACGGTTTTTTTGTTATTAGTGGCGGTTATTAACCGCTACAAAGTTTTTTTTTTGGGGTTTTTTTTTTTAAAAACAAAAGGAAAATGAAGAGTAGTGATAATTTTTCTTCTCAATCTTCGTCAGCATCCCTACAAAGAAAGTTTTTATAAAAAGTTACGTGTGAGTTGGATATGGAATAAGACATATATAAAACTTTTGTGAAATGCTATTTTTAAATTTCATAATGCGTATATTAAAAAACGTACCGAACTATAGGTAAAGTGTCATCGCCGTCTGGGAAAAAGTTTTCGAAACAAGCAGGCTGGAGCGGCTCACAATCGTACGCGACGTTCTCACCATCGCCCATGTCGTAAAGGTCCCGAGGCTTTAAATGAACCACCATATTCCAATCCCTGTGCCTCTCATCGACGACATAATAAACCTGATAAGCCTCTGAGGCAAGAATATACGGCTTGTCATCATCAGACTGACCAGTGTGAATAGGCTGGGAGAAATTCACTGATGTGATGCCTAAGTCGTCAGTCGTGAGTCCCCGGACGTTGTCGTATTCGCCCACAAACACTTGAACAGCGTCATAGAGAAAAGGCCTTGGTAAGTTATCCTGACCACATCAATTAGTTTTCCATAATACGGGACGTCACCGAACTGCATGTTCCCGTCACTGCTGCTCGCATAACTCCTCGTCCCAAACGTGCCATATACACCCGAGTTTTGGGTCAGCAATCCCTGATCTCGTGAAACCGTGCAAAACTTGAAGCCATTGATATTGTATGCCGTAAATCTTTGGGCATTGTCAAGCGGGCCGATTGCGAGAGCTCGAATCTTTCTTGAGTGAGGGTTGTGGTCATTTATTATTCTCCTCCTAAACCAACCCTGGAATTCTCTGTGGACCTTTCTATCAATTTCGGATGATGTCTGTGTATGGATCCTTAGCTGACGCTTCACATGACTCCTGAATTCCCTGCAATTAAACATGCGATGACGAGCAAGAAATGTGCCTATAAAATGTTAGGAAACATATAGGATAACATATATATATATATATATATCTGTGTCCAATCCTTACTGAAGGTACAGTTCAACTTTAGTGCAATTAATCAAGACATGTCTATGTGCTTGAAACTTCTCAAGTGCCGTCAGTTTGAAGTTCTCACTTCCGCCAACTGGTTTACCAATACGAGGGATTGCTCTGGCTCAGGACAATCGTGTACACGAGGTGGTCGGTTGAATGACGTCTCAATGTCATCAAAGTACCGGAACAAAAATACAAGACCTCATCCCCAAGATAACCTCTCGCTATTGAACCTTCGAGGCTACGCCTTATTCCTCACGTAAGATTTTAGTTTCCCAAGAAACCTATAAAGTAATGAGGAAAGATGTCGATACATCAATGGTTAAACATGCGACTAGGAAGTAATATAATGCTGAAGTAATTAATTTTAAAAGAGTACCTCTCAATAGGATACATCCATCGGTAGTGAACTGGGCCAGAAAGCTTTGTGTCGTGAACAAGGTGTACTGTTAGGTGAACCATGACCGTGAAAAATGAAGGAGGAAAGATCATCTCCAAATGGCACAGCGTAAGAATGATTTGCTGTTGCTCCTCCACGATCAACACCTTGGAACACAACTTCCGAAAGAAAGTACAAAGCTCGACCAAAACGATCGACACATCGAGAGGCGAGTGTATTTTTTATGGCCAATGGAAGTAATCGCTGCATAAGCACATGTGAGTCATGACTCTTTGACCCAAGAACCTTTCGAGCCGTACGTCCACACATCGTGAAATGTTGCTTGAATAACCGTCGGGAACTTTTATTTTCTTCAAAGTGGCGAGGAAGATTTCCTTATTCGGTTTTGTCGGTGAATTTTGCCGGTTGAAATTTGCAATGCTCATCCGCCACGCGTCCGCACGAACCCCCATCTCCTGTAAATCTTTCCTCGCTTGTAGATGATCTTTTGACTTGCCTGGTTCGTTCATAATCGTGTGCAACACATTGTCGCACACATTCTTTTCAATGTGCATGACATCCAGATTGTGTCGGAGCAAATTATCTTTCCAATACGGAAGAGCGAAGAATACGCTTATCTTCCGCCATTGTTGGGTCGCGGAACCGAAGCCCCCGTTCGCCTTTGTCCCCCGCCTTTGCTAGATCGTCTTTTTCCCATACTTAAAATCAACATCCACAATCTGCTTCTATGATCTCTCGCACCGGATAATATGCGAGGAGGTCCTCTTTTTCCCGTTGCCCATTGAAACGATTGCATTGCAACCTAAACTGTGCGTACAATCGAGAAACCTCCGATGACCCATGAAGCACCACTTACGATAGGGGGAAGGCGCACCGAGTTAGAGTCAAAATTGCAAGCCGGACACGCAAGGCCGGTATGCACATTCCACCCGGATAATGTTCCCGTCCCTAGGGAAGTCACCGATAGTCCACATCAACGCCGCACGCAAGTTGAACAGTGTCTTCGTGCGCGTCATACGTCTCCACGCCTACATTCCACAACTCCACCAACTCATTGATCAGCGGTTGTAGATACACATTGATGTCATTTCCCAGTGCCTTTTTGCTTGGAATGATCATAGACATAATGAAGGAGATTTGTTTCATCCACATCCACGGGGGCAAGTTGTAAGGTATCAAAACAACTGGCCATATACTATAGCTTGTGCTAAGATTCCCAAACGAATTAAAACCGTCGGTCGCCAAAGCAAGACGAACATTTCTAGGGTCCGCCACGAAATCAGAAAAGTCCGAGTCGAACGCTTTCCACACTTCAGCATCCCGTGGATGTCTGAGTTTACCATCTTCATTCTTGTCAGCTTTATGCCACCTCATATGCTCAGCTGTCTTAGACAACATAAACAATCTTTGTAAGCGAGGTTTTAAAGGAAAGTACCTTAGAATCTTTGCGGGTTTCTTCTTCGCTTTTTCCCTTCGAATGTCCTAAACCTCGAACCGTGACACTTCTTACAAGTCTCCTCCGAGCGTCCTCCCCCAATAAAGCATGCGTCGTTGGGGCGGTGCATCGATTTTTTCGTAGTCCAATCCTAATCGTTGATTATCTTCTTGGCCTCGTAGAAGGTTGTGGGAATGTCCGTCGGGGAAAGCATCTCGTAGTAATTCCAAAGCAACATCGACATCGCCTTATTAGTGATCCCACACATGCACTTGTTATGGTACAATTTGATCGAAAGGATAATTTTGAGTATTTCGACAACCTTGATACAAAGGACGATCGCTCTCATCCATGAGGCTGAAAAATTCCCGAGCCGCTTCATTCTCAGAAAACCGGTTCATGACCGCCGCACTCGTGAAGTTGTCGTCTTGAACACCAAAAGCATCGCGAAAAGCATCATTAACCGGATCATCTTGAGGTAGCAGTTGATTTCCTACTTGTGAGGTTTGAGGAAGATGATCCCCATATCTCATACCATGTTCCTCACCATGAACACCCTAGAATGTATATGCTTCTGGGAAAGGCTTAATAAGAAGATGTTCCATAGCACCTTCTCGTGTTTGCCACTTCTTAAACTTGCATCTACAACAAGGACACACGATCTTGCCATTAACGCTAGCGTGAGAGAGAAGGCGAAATCTAAGAACTTATTTAATCCCGCTAAATATCTTCGGAGAACTGCGCGGCATCTTGATCCATGATTTATCCATCTGTAGTAAAGAAAGCAAATAAAGTATATTAATGTAGAGACAATGTTTAATTACTTTCATCCCATAACTTGAGATCCTAAATGCAACGGGGAATATTTGTAGCGGTTAAAAACCGTGACATCAACCGTGACAATTTTTCAGCTCAAATTTTGTCGCGATTAATAAACCGTTACAAATTTGAATTGAAAAATCGAGCCATAAATTAGTTGCGGTTCATAAACCGCTACAGAAACCGCTACAAAATGATGACCGTTGGAACTTTAGGAGCTTATTTTGTAATTTGAAGTTCAAATTTGTAGCGGGTAAATATATTAACCGCGACAAATATATTTTGTAGCGGTTTTAGGATTTAACCGCTACAAAATTTATTAACGTTTGTTTTTTATTCTGGGTGAATATTAAGATATCTTTTTGATTAAAAATTATAAACTCCGTTTATTCTTTGATAAAATTTAAATTTAAAAAACCTTTTGACTTAAAAAAAAGATAAGAAATATTTAAATTTAAAAAAATTGTCAACAAACATCCGACAAGTACAAACCGAATTATCGAAAAAAAACGAAAAAAAAAAAACTAATAACTATCAGGGGCCCGATGATCAGGTCCTGTCTCAGTGGGGTCTCTCTCAGGGACGGTGTGGGCTCGACCAGACGTAACAACCCCCTCATCTTGATCAGCACCAACATCTGGACGGGGAGGGGGGGAGGCGGTGGAGGCGTGGGGGAATCCTCGAAGATGAACGAAGGGGGAGGCTCAGGAGATGGAAACCGTCTGTTCGGTAGCAACTCTGACAAGGCCCGGCAAGTGACTTCAGCTAGTCCCTCCGATTAGCGAACCAACCGCCGAGACCCTCCCGCATGCGCCTAGTCCTAGCCTCATTTCTCGGCCCTCTCTCGCAAAGAACCCGCTCGGTAACCTTCCCGTCAAGCTGCTCGGCAACCTGCTCGGCAATCATGGCATCAACCGCCTCTGGTGGTGGTCTGCTCGAGCCGGCGCTCCCAGCAGAGGAGGAGTCCTTGTGGTACACCATGCTAGGCCTGGCGCCTAGCCCAAAGCCCCTAACACGGCCAGGATGCTCGCTTCCGGGCCCACGCAGCTTTCAATGTGGCCGTAGGATCACGTAACCCTATGACTCCGAGGTCTGCGACCGACGTATCTCTTCCGGCTCGCTCAATCCCCCGCGCATATATTTCATAAAACATTAATCAATCAATTTAATTAAATTTTAATATACAACATTAACTATTTAATTATTTTTTTGTAACTTACTATTATCTCCTCTCGTCGCCTCGAGATCGGCGTCCCATCACGGTGTCTATGTGTGCGTTTCACAACCGCCCATAGTCCGCCCGACCACCCTCCTGTCGAGCCTTCTCTTGCTGAAAGAGTTAAAAGAGTATAAACTTTGTTATTTCCAAAACAAAACAATAATCAATTAAACATAAAATGAATTTAACTTTTAACATACCATCTCACTGTAGGTCACAGCAAACGTCTTGGATCCACCCGTGTGATTGATCCTTTGAGCCGCCCGGATCTGGTGTTCCTCGGGATAGAGCCCGCAAAATAAATGAGTAATTATACAATACCCTCATAGAAAAAAAAAATGGAACTACGATTAATTAAAAAACGTACACTGTGCCTCTCGCACTCTTCCTATATTGGACAAAAAAGCGCCAAAGATGATTTGGGTCCACGCCGTCCGGGACGTTCTCCATCAATTGTAGAGGCATAGTCGAATCTCCATTCTCGCCGGGTGTAGAGACGACCCCTCCGACTCTTCCACGCTTCTCCCATTTTCAACTTTACATACCTCTTTGCGTTGGCTCGCAATTTAAACTTATTCTATAGCATAAAATAATTAGTAATTAAGTAATAATTAATTAAGAAACAAATAACTAAATTAACCACAATTTACCTCGCACAACGTCCTCAAACGCCTTGTCCTTGGTCTCCTTCGGGATCTTTTTCCAACTGGAAAAAGATCGGGAACCATACCCAATTCCGCCAAATTGTGATGTATCGGTTCAACAGTGACCACCACTACCGATCGGCCGGTTCGTGTCTGTGTTCCAAGGGACTATCACGCGGTAGCCGTTCTCCTGACTGAGGGTGTGGAGATCCAGCGTCCCGCTACCGATGTTCCCATATTCATCTGCACGGTTATAAAACAAAATTGTTGTATTGTACTTACATAAATTTTCACACGACCAGGAATTTAAATTTTATTTTTTGCCAATAAACTACTTATACTTACCTTCGATATCCACCGTAAATCCGGTGGAACGAGAAGACGACGGCCGGGGTACCCTTGTTCCCGCTCGTTGTCCTCGTCGAGAAACCGCTCCGCCTCCGCTACGGGAATCTCAATCTCGATCTCGTCATCATCACCATTGAGGATGTCCTCAAGTGACAGACTTACACCTCGTTGTCCACCTACGGTCTCTTGTAGGGTCTCGGGGTTTGGGATTGGCTCATTTTCAAAGAGCCCATCAAACTCATTCCCAACCCGAGGGGCCGTGGGTGGACATTTATCTGAGGGGGCTGAAGGGGGATATTTATCTGAGGGGGCTGAAGGGGGACATTTATCCGAGGGGGGCCGAAGGGGGATATTTATCCGAGGGGGTGAAGGGTGACATTTATCTGAGGGGGCTGAACGGAGATATTTAAAGGCCCATGCCCTCTCCTACGGCCTCCTCTACCGCTACTACCCCCGATAGGCCTTTTCGGGGTTCAACTACTTTCTCTTTTCCCTTATCGTGAGAAACCATGATGTGAAAAGTAAAAGTACAAGGGTGAAAAGTGAAAAGGTGAACAGTAGCGCGTGAATTTCGAAAGTGAATATAAAAACCGCTGCCTTTAGTAACGGTTAAACCAAGTAACCATTACAAAATTAATCATTTTGTAGTGGTTTAACGAAGACCGCTACCCCAACCGCGACAATTTTTTCACTTTTGTCGCGGTTATGTGTAACCGCTACAAACTGAAACGACCATTCAACTTCTGTAACGGTTCTTGAGGTAAACCGGTACAAAATAATTAATTTGTAACGGTGATTTTGTAACCGCTACTAATTTAATAATTTTTTTTAAAAAAAATCCAAACTAATTAGTTTAGTGATAAACTAATTAGATTGGAATTTTTCCTTATTCCAAAAAACATTCTCAATTGTTTTCTTTAAATCGGGAATAATAGGTTTATTGAAATTTCCCTAAAAGAGTCAATCCTAATTAATTTAGGAATAATAAGTTTACTGAAGATTCGGATTCATTATAGCCACCGATGTTCCAAGAAAAACTCATTGACTCATTTTGATCAAAGATATTTTAACAGAAACAAAGGTGGCTATAATGGATCCAATCTCCGAGTGGCATGTTGGACATATTTATAGGAGTAGAAGTCTTCGAGTCAATAGAATATCTGAAACTGGATTGTCATCGAAGGAACCTTCTCGGCTTGAACGATGAGAAGACAGACAAATATCGCAACACTCATCTCCCAAGATCGGTGTTGCGAGATATATGCCCGTCTTCGTTTTTGAGAACAAAGCCAAGAATGCTCTTTCGCCGACAAAGCCGATTTAGAATATTTTTGAACATTATAATTGTTGTACGGATGCATTTGGTTATTTATAGAATAAAAGTTGTAGCGGTTATCGCGAGAACCGCTACCAAATTTGAAGGTTTGACGCGATTAACATGTCACTTTCTTCTAACCGTGACAAAGGTGTGTCGTTCCGTGATTTGGTAGCGGTTATTTTGACATAACCGCTACGAAATAACCGCAAATGCACTTCGCGCCATAACGCGCCAAGGTCGGCGCCATATTTGTAGCGGTTTGGTTTTGTGAACCGTGACAAAAAGCGAAGCAAAATGGTCAGCATTTTGGCGGCAATGCTTCCGTTGCTAATTTGTGGCGGTTTGGGTTTAAACCACTACTAATTTGTTATTTGGTAGCGGTTTTTCTTGACCGCTACAAGCTCACCGCGACAAACGTTACGTTTTTTTGTAGTGTATAAATGGTAACCGTATACTAAACATTGTGATGTACAAGAAATACAAGCTACTAGAAAAAAGCCTAATTGCGACGGAAAATCTTCTGTCACAAATTTTAGGCTATTTGTGACGAAATAGTAAATTCGTCGCAATTTAGAGCATTTTGGGATGGAAAATTCATTTTCGTCGCAAAATGGACTGAAAAACCACATTTTGCGACGAGCTTTTTATTCCGTATCAAATTTTGGGTTATTTGCGACGGAACTCCCTGTTCCGTCACAAAAGGACCATCAGTGCCCACCGATAATTTGCGACGGAACTCCTTGTTCCGTCACAAAGTTGCAATGGAATTCCCTGTTTTGTCGCAAAAGCACCAAAGTTTGCGACGGAACAAAGAGTTCCGTCGCAAACTTCAATTAAATTCCCCCTTCCTTTCTCATTCATTCACGACACAACTTGGCCTAGCGTTTCGTCCTCTCGCACGACAACCCGCCTTCACCGCCGTCCGACCACCGTCGCGAGCCTCAATTGCCATCCAACCTCGTCTTCCGCGCGCCGTAAGCCGTAGTCCGTCCTTTGTCTTCTTTCTCCACCGCAAACCGTTCTTCAACGTGTAAGATTTATTTTTTGAGTTCTTAGATCTTTATGAAACTATTGTTGATATGATAAATTGTAGACATAGTTATTGTGATTGCTTTGGCCTGAGTTATTTGGATTCTAACATTGCTACTTAACAACGTTTGGTTGGAAATTAATTAATAGGCCAAAAAAACGAAGAAAGAAAGGGAAAGATCAAGAAATAATGATATCTTTTTATTAAAACAATATGCCATTTTCAAAAATTAACATGATACCTTTAGTTTCTTTCATATTGTATGAGTTTCTTTCATATTGTATGAATTAACATGTTATGATTTACTTCCAAAGTTGTTTTGGTATTGTATGATTTTCTTTCATATGGTGAACAACATGTTAAGAGAATGGAGAGTATATTTTTAAATATATGGTATTTATTAAGGTTTAAAATAGAAATGATAATAATTGCCATGATATTGTATTAAGGGTCAAGGTGCAGATTTGCCAAACAACTATTACCCAAGGAGCGTCGGGGCCAAATAACTATCGGGGACCAAAATTGCCAATCAACAATTAAAAAGTGGAAAAAAACACAATTTGGAGCAGATTCGCCAATGAACTATTACCCCGTCATTTATCTTGGTGTCTCCGTCTTCCATTGATCGTCATAGTGTCGATGACGTCGGCATTTCCAAAGTTTCTATTATTGCTGGGTGTTCCAGTTACCCTCTTGAACTCATCCAGTAGTCCACAACGTTCGACTCGCACACACCTTACACCCTGGTTCCATCCCTCCGATGCCACAAGCAGCAGCCACGCTTGCCGCCGCGAATGCATGTTCCCATGGGTCCCATCTCGTTGGTGTTTTCCTTTTTCAACAAGAAGGCTTAACCGCTCTTTTCTCCGGCGTTTTTGCCATCGTCCTACGCCAGTGTCTCACATTTTAACTTAATTGTGATAGTTGTTTTTTTTCTAATAGTTATTTGGTGTTTTTTTTCCACTTTTAATAGTTATTTGGTTTTTTTTTTTTTTCACTTTTTAATTGTTGATTGGCAATTTTGGTCTCTTCAATAGTTATTTGGCCCAGACGCTCTTTGGGTAATAGTTGTTTGGCAAATTTGCACCTTCACCCTTGTATTAATTAGTAATGATAAGAACACTTTTGTGAGGTAGTAGTATTTAAGAATCTAAAACAATATTTGGTATAATATTTAAGAATATAAGAATCAATTGTAGTTTATATAGTATTATCTATATTTATTAAATTTTCATTAAAATAAATATTTATTTTCATATTTTTATATGTTGTGATTTGTAATTCCCATTTATATGCTTGGGTAGTGGATTCGTGATTGATCTATTTAAAACAATTGGCATTGCAAAATTAGTTTACTATACATAATTATATAAATAAAATACATATAAATCAGAACGAAATAATAATAATAATGGAAATATTTGTGCATATAATTCAATCGAGAAGATTATAAATTAATCAAAAATATTGGTACCCCCTTGCTACTTGGTTAATTAAGATTTGTGTTGAGGCTTGATTATATCCTATTTTGCTCATTTGCTACAGTTGGATTTTGTGTGGATTGTTCTCTTCTGCATCGTTCGACCCTTTGTATTTTTTTCCTGCAATCGGTTGCTGAAATTGAGGTAGCAAACTACAACCCTGATGTAATTGTGTGTTTGCGTTGTAATGAAATAATAGTATATGCGTTGTAATGAAATAATAGTATATATGTTTTCCAAAAAAATTGTCATATGTCTCTATTTTCACCTGTACTTTATCATTCTTTTTTGGCTGTCAACATGCATGTCCCCATCTCTAGTGTATTATTCTTATTCTCTGGTTGCTTACTGAGATCTGTTCTTTGTTCACTGCATGTGTTTGTTTGCCTCTTTCTAGATTAAGTGGGAATTGGTTAGTATAAGCGGCCAGTTGTGTTTGCCACTTAGGTTAATTGTTGAATTAGTTAGTCTTACTGTATTATGTTCCAAAACTCTTTGTGTAAGGTTGGGTTGGGGAAGTATGAAAGGCGATTGTGATAGGAGTTGGATGTACAATCGTCTAACTTAGAAAAAACAACGTACTCGAGTATTCTTAGAGGGTTTGAAAGAGTTCATCCAATTTGCTTTGGCGCACACAACTAATTCAAGTACCTCGATCAGTTGTCCGTGTATGAAATGTAGGTGTTTGCAATTGCAAGATCCGAGCATGGTTAGAATCCATTTGTGTAAAAAAGGATTCATGACGAATTATGAATGTTGGGAATTTCATGGGGAAGTCCGACAGACACTGAATGGTTATTACGAAGACAGTACTTATCGAGACAACCTTAATCAATATGAATAGTTAGTTATGGATGCCCCGGGACCATTGATTGGCCAATACTTTGATCCCGTTACTCATGTTGAACCGTCATACATGGGAGAGAAGACCGGTGCACATACTCAACCATCATACATGGGAGATAGAGCTGGGAATTAGGGCCGCCCCGGCCCGACAAGGCCTGGCCCTACAGGGCCTGAGATAAGGAAAACATCTGTTTTTCAAAGCCTGGCCTGATAGTACCAAGGCGGGCAGCCCTACGGGGCCGAAAATTACTATTCCAAATTTTAATATTTTTTTTCTGGGTTTTTTCAAAGAAATATAATTAGTAAATTGCAACCATTAAAGTTCTAATCTATCAAATAAATATTATCAACATTAATATTTAAACAATACAAATCATCCAACAAAAAAACACATTCATTAATTCGTAATAAAAAACAAACCATTGTCCACAATTGCCTCACATAAAACGTAAGAAGCATTAAACTAAACAACATTAAAGAACTCACATAAAATATAAAAGCATACCACTATCATTGTCAATTGTCACCTTCTTCATCACTATCATCAATTTCATAGATATTTGATTGTGCTACACTTTGAGCAGAAGGTTGTGCTTCACTCTTTGACTAATTTTTTTTTTTCAAAAATGAAAATGCTACAGTAATAGGGCCTAACGGGCCGGCCCGATTAAGCCCGAGGCCCTGCAGGGCCAATTTCAAATTTAAGGCCTATTTTTCAAGCCCAAGCCCTACAGGGCCAGGGCTTAAACGGGCTGGCCCGACGGGCCCGGCCCGATTTCCCGGCTCTAATGGGAGATGATCCTAATCCGGAAACCGATAGGTTCTATTAAATACTTCAAGATGTGCAACGTGCTTTAAGGAAAGGTTGTGAGCACATTGAAAATAGTGAATTTGCATCGCTATCGTCTACCATAGCAACACTAAGCTTGAAGACTGAACACCATATGAGTGAGAATAATTACAATGAAATGGTGTAGATCATGAATAAGGTTGTTCCCAATGACAATAATGTGCCGAAAGATTTTTACCAAGCAAAGAAAAAGGTGAAAGAGCTTGGTCTCAGATGTGAAAAAATCCATTGCTAACCCAGAAGATGTATGCTCTATTACAAGGATGATGCAGAGCGAACTACTTGTAAATTCTGTAAAGAGGAATGGAAGGAAAATGACCTTTCAAGCATTAAGCAAGATATGGTACTTTCCTTTCATGCCCAGACTTCAGAGATTGTATTCATCACAATAAACAGCTGCTCACATGAGATGGCACCGGGAGCATCGCAGGGATGAAAAATTTGTGATGCATCCATCCGATCCCGAAGCTTGGCTGAAATTTGACGAGGCAAATCCTTTGTTTGCATACGATCCCCATAGTGTCCGTCTTGGTTTATGTTCGGATGGGTTCGCTCCTTTCAACCAAATGAGCAGGAATTATTCCTCTTGGCCTGTGATTATGACTCAAGACAACCTCCCAACTTCCATGTGCATGAGAAGAGAGTTTTTGTTCCTCAACATGTTAATCCCTGGGCCATCCAACCCAAAAAAAGAAAATAAATATATACCTCAGGCCTTTGATAGATGAGTTGAAGATGTTGTGGAGTGAAAGGGTTCTTACTTATGATGTATCAATGAGCCAGAATTTCACCATGCGGGCTGTCTTAATGTGGACGATAAATGATTTCCCTACATAATGGGTTGTTGAATGGCTGGAGAACGTCGGGGAAGCTTGCATGTCCAGTATGTCTCGAACAGAACGTTGGTTTCAGCTTGCAATACAGTCACAAGGTCTGTTGGTTTGATAGGCATCGGCGATTCTTGCCTATCGATCATCCGGTTAGGAATAATAAAAAAGACTTCAAGAAAAATGTGGTTGAACGGTTAGATAAACCTCGTCGTTTAAGTGGCCAAGAAATATGCTTAGGAATAATAAAAAAGACTTCAAGCAAAATGTGGTTGAACGGTTAGATAAACCTCACCGTTTAAGTAGCCAAGAAATATGGGAGAGGGTGAAGCACATTTGAAGTGTTGAAGAGGCTTCCAACGAACCTGAGGGATATGGCGTTCAACATTATTGGAACAAAAGTAGGATCTTTTGGGAGCTACCATATTGGAAAGATCAATTGTTAAGACACAACCTCGATGTCATGCATATTGAGAGGAATGTGTTTTGCAATATTCTGTACACCGTAATGGACACCAAGGGTAAGACGAAGCATACAGTCAACGCAAGACGTGACATAGAACAGATTTGCAGAAGGCCTGCTTTGCATTTGGTGGAGAATGTCACGAGCCAAACTTCCAAACCTAAAGCGCTGCACACATTGAATAAAGAGCAAAATTTAGAATTGTTGCGATAGGTTAAAGGTGTGAAACTCTTAGACGGTTATGTATCAAACTTCTCGAGATGTGTCGACATGAATAAGGCGAAGTTATTTGGGATGAAGAGTCATGATTGTCATGTTTTTTTTTCAAAGATTGTTGCCGTGGGCCTGCAAAGCACTACCAAAGTGTAACACCCCAAATTCCATACTCCAAATCATGTCGGTTGACACTTAGTTTTAGAAAAATCGACAGAGTTTGAGGTGCTACAGCTTAGCTTAATGCGGAAGGAGAGTATGCACTTACGTTTGGACAGTGAGTGACTAATATAAAATGCCCAGACATATGCTGATGTTCCGACATAAGCTGATATATTAAAAATTTCCCGAAGGAATATTCGTGTGATACAACAATACAGAGCTTGTATAATTACAATTCTTACATGGTAACTATACAACCTTAAACCAAGTCTTAACTAGACTTGGGGCAATAAACCTAACTCAGTTAATCAAACAATTTAGCTAGGCCGGTGTCTAATAGAAGTCTCCCCGAATTCACGGTGACCTATTGACTGAACCACACAGACGAATCATTTCTAGACACCAAATGGTTTGAAGTAACCTTATTAGATTCATGTCAGAAGGTAGGCTCTGTTAAACTTCTTCCGGCATTTTCTTTGACCGGTGCCTCTTCACGGCTCGTCCATGGTGCCTCTTCAGAACTCCATCTACCGGTGCCTTCTCTGTTCCAGGTTCCTTTCCTGAACTTTAGTCAAATATGAGGTCCAATACCCATCGGACCTCAGGTAACAGTTAACCTCATGTAAAAATTATAAACAATATATATGACAGATATTCATTACATTTCAGCATCAACCAATACATAGCACACAGCAGATATAAGGTTACAACAATACATAAGCACACAGCAGATGTAATGTTAACACAACAACAGTACATAGCACACAGCACATGTAAAGTTATTCATGTTTGCACTAACCAGTGCCACGATGGCCTATCGTGTACTCAGCGCTAGGAAAAAAATCTCACGGCATTATCAAGACTATAACTCGTATATAGCTAAATGTATAAACAGTGACTTAAGACAGAGTCTAAACCACGGTGCATGACCCAAGACCAAGTCTTGTCCATGACTTAATGAAGTCATCTATCACATATAAGCATACAAGACACATCAGAGTTAAAGTTACAGTACGCGAACGTACATTTCTTCTGCGTAGTTAGCAATATGCCCGACCTTTGAATCCGGCCCCGGACTTCCCGGATATCCTAACATAGCACCATATCACTTAGAATAATATCCTAAGATATATTTCCACCTCTATTTACCTCTCTACCCTTGGTGGATTTGTTATTTACAATTTTTCCCTTACATTTATTTAAAAACGTAGTACTGGATTTTCTAGACAGATTTTTCGGTAACTTTGAAAAATCATAATTAATTTTAGAAAAATCGAAACGAGGTTCCGTAAAATTCCTCATGACCCTTGACATGTATATTTTCAAGGAAAGATATTCCAGGAACCTAGAACATCAAGAATCATTCCCAGTTTTAATCCCAGAAAAATGGCTTAACTTCAAAAATTCATATATCCTTGATCGGAGATCAAAACGTTACATATTTTATATATTTGGAAAGCCCTACATGTCTAATTTATTCATGTAAAATTTCATGATTTCTGGGCTTCATCTTATACATAAAATAATAGCATGAATTTTTTGGCTGCACAAAGCTTAAATACCGAAAATCCTACAATTTTCACAACATTGATCCATTGCTTCCCAAAAATTATTCACTACTATGTTTTTACCTCATTAGGAATTTTTCAATGCAAGGAGGCCTAAAAACAAGTATAGGAATTTATTCTCTAATTTTCTAGATCAAACTAGCATTTATACTAAGAACTATAAAAACTAAAGACTAGAACTTAAGAACTATAAAACCTTACCTCTTGAAGAACCTTGCTATTCCTTCTTCCTTCTTGCTTCACTCTTCTCTTAAACTCACCTATTTGGTTTGAGTTTGGTGTGAAGAATTCAAGAGGAGAAGCCTCCCATTTATAGGAAACTTCAATGGCAACTATGGTAATTCCCAAACTCTCATCTTTAATCCTACCCATTGGATGATCTTTTTTAATCAATGGCTCATGGAACTTTGTCTTCTTTGAAGACTCAATTTGTGAAGAAAAAGGTTCTCATTGGTTGATTTAATTACATAAAGATTTAGGCTTAATTTTCTTTGATTTTTCTCATTGGTTGATTTAAATTGATATTGAATTAAATCTCTCTCTCTCTCTCTCTCTCTCTCTCTCTCTCTCTCTCTCAAATCGTCCCCTCCTCCTTCCTTCTCTCCTTTATCCTCTTCCAACTCCATTAAATGATCCCATGTGATCCCATTAATTGTTTCTTCCAATTTGTTCCCTCACCCATGTGCCTTTATCCCATGTGTACTACTACAAAAAAGGGGCTACTACTTCCCTAAAAGACATTCTTATTTAAAAAAAGGAAGTAAAAAGTGAATGTAATGGCATTCTTGTAATTATTTACTTGAATTATGAGTATTTGACGTTCCAAAATATATTTTAGGATGCCTAAAATTAATTAAGGCGTCCTAAAATACTTTCAAGACGCCTAAAATTAATAGCCTAACGCCGAAAATTAATTGTTTAGCGCCAAAAATTAATTGTTTAGCGCCATTTTGAGAATTTTTTAGGATTTTTAGCGTCCTAAATAAAGTCTAGGGCGCCTAAAATGTAATATTATGGAATTTAGGCATCCTAAAGAACTTTCAGGATGTCTAAGAAATAATTTTTTTGGTGCCGACTATATTTTTTAAAAATATTTTTATTTTTTTGGCGTTTTGAATAAAGCCGAGGATGTCATAATAGAATTTTTTGATGCCCTGAGATATTTTTCAGGACGCCAAAATGCCCTAAAATCCAATCCCGGCCCAAGACTTCTCACATTGAAGGTGAATCCGCGTCTTCTTCAGTTGATCTCAAGACTCTCACACCCTGTCGATCTCAAACCCTAAATCCTTCCACTCCCAGTCGATCTCAAACCCCAAATCCTCCCACTTCCAGTGACTCGAACCCTAAATCCTTCCACTCCCAGTCGATCTCAAACCCCAAATCCTCTCACTTCCAATCGCTCGAACTCCAAATTCTCCCAGACGCTCTCACACTTCAGTCAGTTGACTTCCCGAAATCCTCCATCACTTGTGCGTGGTAATGTGAAAGAAGAGAATGCAAAGTTTACACTGACTTCTTTTATTTTTCCCCCTCTTGGAGATGCTTTAGCCATTGACGGAGCCCAAGATGGAGAAGGCGAAGAAATTTCTGCAAATCACCCCTGTAGAATCGCAATCTCTGTCACAACACCTTCCTCCTCTCACACTTGACTCAAATTTCTGTTTCTACAAGCAATTTATCCTCAGAGGCATCCACGTGGATCAAATCGAACCCGGTCTCGTCGTTTGTACCTTCAAAGGCCCTCCTCGCTTCACTGTAACATGCCTTGTCCTTCAATTGTTCCTTTATTGATTTCATTTTTGTTATCTTTATCTTTTGATTTACTATTCTACCATTTGATAATGCATTTTTCGCATTTGTAATTTCTGCCGCTTTACTCTATGGAAAATTATCTCATTTGATTGTTAAACTTAGGGTTAAGTGGTTTTAGTTCCCATTATGAGTGTTTAGGCTTGAATTTTTGTTCTTTAGTGATTAACTACTACTTTTTGGATATGCGATAGCTCGTGTTGTTCTCATAATCCTTAGAATTTGAAAATCATTCGAACAATTTCATAATCGTTAATGAATATTGGTTTGTGTACAAGTCTCTTATGGGGACGAGAGGTTTATTGCTTTTTGCAATTTTTATTTTATTTCATTTTTTGGTTCACTGAAATTATTTTATGAGGATCTTTGAGAATGTCAAACATATTGGCTTTGCTTCTCCAGGACAGAACTGGGAAGTTGGCTAGGGGTTCAATAGCCAACCTTGTAGATGAACTGGGAGGTGCTGTAGCCCATATAGAAGGTTTCCCCATGAATGTTTCAGTTGACATGTCCATTTCGTTTCTTCAACTGCTCATGTTAATGTAAGTAATTTGCTATAGACTTGCTTTTGATATGTGTTCCTTTCAATTTTATGTTAGGTTTTACTCTCTCTGTTATAGTCTGCTTTTGGAGTTATAGTTTATCCATTTGTTATTACTTCATTTGTTAGGTGAAGCTGCAAAAACACAATACTAAAGCACATGGGATTCAATATAGGAGTGGTTTGCATTGCACAACTAGAATACTGAAGACTGAGGGAGTATGTTTCTTGATTTACAAGAGCTTATATGCTGCATTTACACTTCTAAGTATTGCAACTTTTCGACTATAGCACAATTTGCTTATTTGTGTATTATTTTGGAAATATACTTTGTTGCTTTTCATACTCAAAATAGTTCCAACTTCAACTCTGTTATCATATTGTCGCTGAACGTTTCGACCTATATAACTTAGCATTTTTTTCTTCATTTAATTATAAGAGTATAAGTAATATATTTGTATTTGGTGTTGTGTATTTTTTTGATTTAACTGTGGACTAGACTTGATTCAGGTTCTTATATTCTTGATATCAGTTTTTGCTATCAAAATAGGACGTGTATAATTTTTCAATAATGATATGATGAGTGCGTGACTTGCTTGATTTAAATGGAAAGTCTTTTTTTTGGAATACCTCTGTTTCCAAATGTGTCTCATTGATATTTGTACAGATTTAGATTTTGATTCATCTTGTTTTAAATTCATTTAAAATGGAGTTAGGAGGCAATCTGTGAGTTTCTGTTCATATGGATTTCCATTATATTTGATAGAAATCATAGTCTGTGTAGTGTTTTGTCTTGGCTTGCCAAAACATCTGATCCTTGTAATTTTCAGGTCACAATTATATTGGATTTGAGCACCTGCTCCTGGGTCTCCTTTGTGAGGGTGAAGTTATGGCTGCACGTGTTCTTGAGAACCCGGGTGGTGATCCTACTAACATCCACACGTAGGTCGGTACCAACTCTTCATTTATTCTTCTTTTTAACCAGTTGGGTAAATTTTACACAAATCCTTAAGTTATTTGAGTTTTTGTGCCAATCATCTAAATTTCCTCTTGCTAACCCAGGTTATTTGCATGGTTGGTGAGAATGCGAGACAGGTCAAGCATCGTTTGTTGGCCCAGGAAGCGTAGCAACAAGATGCCAACTCGGAGGAGTATGGTACCAATTTGACCAAGTTAGCGAAGAGGTATTTGATAGTTCCTAGTTTCTTTCACGGTGGATTCTATATGACACTTAACTATGCAAAATCACTAATAATTTTTGTTGGCCCCTTTCAGGGAAAATTGGACCCAGTTGTGATCAAAAAATCTGTCACAGTTGCTGGAGTTAACTTTTGAATATTTAATTGCTAAAGCAAACTCAAATCTTTCATCCCACTGAGAATGATGCAAATAAATTCTTTGGGAAAAGTTTTCGGGGTTCTTTGGGTAAAGGATTTTATGGAGTGTCTCGTAGTATTCCAAGATTTAATCTTCATTATGTTGTTAGTTCTTTATAGCAGTTTCTAATTAATTCATTGACCCTGTTCTTGCTTAACCTAACTTTACATAATTTGTATTCATATTTGTGCCATGCACTTTCTCTGTCTATTTTCTTTTCAGTTATAAAAGCTTTCACCGTTTAAATTTATTACTTTGGTATCATCATGTGGCTGCAACATCCCATGGCTAAGTTTGAGATTGAAGTTTGAAATCAAATTTTGATTCCTTCTTTGTTTGCTTAAGGGAGTCGGGGTAGATGGGAACTCGATTTAAGTGATGAAATTGGCAAGCTCGAGTGCAAAAGAGCGCTGCTTTGGTTTAAGGTAATTTATTTACAAAAAAGTCCTTATGGTTTTAGGGATAGCCGAGGCTGTTAAGGGAAATATAAATGCATTAGAATTATTTTAAATGGATTATGTCATTTCTTATATAATCAGCATTGGCCCTATTCTATTAAGGCACATTGATGCCAAGGTGTATTTGTCTCTCGCATAGTTTACCTTTGGCTATGTATCGATTTATGGTTTAAACAGGTGCTTGATATGCATGCCTATGAGGCACGATAAAGTAAATATGCTTTGAAGGGTCGTAGACATTTCTATTTCATGACCTTGAATAGTAGTGAGGTATGAATTTAACCTATGTTGCTTAATTCAATTTCAATGGAATGAATTTTGTTGCTTTTTTATCTGGCTTGAGTAGTTTCTATGGCTAGAAACATATATTTGTTGGTTTTTCATAAATATGATATTTTTAGTCAATATGTGAGTTTTTCACTTCTGCTTTTTGTTTACATTTATAAATTTTCAGATGATTGATGCAAGTGCAAAAGGAAATCTAGGGTATTTCATTAATCATAGTTGTGATCCTAATTGTTGTACAGAAAAGGTGAATACATTAGCTGCATAAAATGTGTGGTGTTTTCACTAGAAGCTACCCATAAGTAAATTTTCTTTTGTATCATTTGTATGGGACAACTTTTGTCAATATGCGTATGAATTTTTTTTTATATATACAATGTGTGTATGAGTTATTTTCGTGCATGTGATTGATATATTATTGAGCATGGTTGTTTGATCCATTGTGATGCTTTATGATAATTTTAATTTAAATCCAGTAAGGAAGTACACTTTTCCAGAATGTAGCCCTTTATGCCATTTTTTATGTATCAGCTGCTCGATCTGAAAATCCAGAAGCATTAATGTGCCCTTTAAAGATGCAGATTCTTGTTTAAACATTTTAAAGCAAAAATATTTTTTTTCAAGATGCCTTATAAGGCATCCCCCGATTGTTATTCAGGACGCCTTATGTAAGTTTCAGGCGTCCTGAATTTTATGTAGGACGCCAAAAGTGTGATTTTCTTAACTTCCCCGTAGAGATGTCCTTCTAAAAAGGAAGTTAATTGGGTCTTATTTAGGACTTTTTGGGTTTTTTGTAGTAGTGGTGGTTGATTAGCTTAATTAAAATAACATTTCTTCCTTCTTTTCATCCAAGCCAAACCGTGCCCTCTCCTCTATTTCCTTCATCACTAAAAAAAACTTGAAATTACCCACGGAATCGAGATGGAATTATTTCCGTTGGTAATTAGAGATGGATTACCGACAGAAATATTACAATATTTTTTAAAATATATATATATATATTACCCACGGAATTTCCGTCGGTAATTTGACGGTTTCCATTACCCAAGGAATTCTGTGGCTAATTCCGTGGGTGATTTTACATGTTTTGAAAAAAATTGATGGAACTAGTAGTTGTTGTATGGTTCGAACACGGGACGGGGGAGAAGATACAAAGTCGCCTAACCAACTGAACTAGGAGATTTGCTTTTGTTTTCTGCGAAATTTATTTATTTTATATTAAGAAGTTGCAATCCCTAAATCCTTAAATACAATTTGAGCGCCTTGTTTTCATTTTCGATTCAACGCCTCTTCCGTTTAGTCCTGTGCGAATTTTCTTCCCTTTCCTCCATGCGAAACCTCAGCCCTAAATCATCTCCCTTCACCTCTCTCAAGTTCAACAAGCCCTAAATCTCGTTGTCTAGTGCGAGCAAGAAGTGCAAGCCGTTGATCGACAAAGCAAAACCAAGTCTCTCTTCGTTGTTGGGCAACAAATTAACTTTCCCTCCCTCGTGAAAAATTCCATCCTCGGCTCTCCTCTCGTCTTTAAGTCTTAGCTTCACTCTTCTCTACTTCACCATTTGACCCACCCTACATCCACCCTCCGAAGCTCGCGACTCATGATGCACCGATGGCTACATATTGGGGGTTTCCTAAGCGATTTTTTCTCCGAAACGGTGCTTAATCACTTCCATTGTTAGATAATGCTTGTTTTTCTTCTTTGATTTACCGCTTCTTGTTTTCATTTTGTGATTCATCGATTCGAGGATCTTGTTCTTTTTCGTGGATTTGGATTCTCGAGAGGGATTGATCAAGTCCATGAATTAACACATTAGAATGATATGAGATGTTTGAACTTTTTTTAGGCATGTCGAATTAACGCTCGAGAATTTTTTTAAATTTTTTTGGGGGGGGGGGGTTGAGTAAGCTAGTTAATCTGCATGGACCACCAAATTAAAATGAAGTAAATGAGTTAAATCGTCGAACTTACAATTAGTCAAGAGTTGGCACATTAAGCCCATTTAACCCATTTTCAGAGCTTACTTACTAATAATAGTAACTAGTGTTTCTTAGCGTTTATCAATTTCTTGGCCCCTGTTTTTCATTAATACACATATCACGCTATACTACTAATCCATTAAATATGGAAAGGCAAGTTGTGTCAAGACTAATAGACGTGTAATGAAATAATTGACCCTTATTTTTCATTACACAAGTTGCACTTGGAAATGCTTCCATTAAATATATATATATATGGGCAGGCTGGTTGTCCTAAGATGCATAAACGTCTTATAATTGGTTCCACACAAGTGGGAAATGAACACCTAGGATGTTGGGAAGGTATAGTAAATCAAAAATAGAGGGCAAGTGGACCTTTGTGTGCTTTTCTAGCCATAAAGCACAAACCATCTATCAATTATGAGGGAGGTATCATGTCTAATCAAGATGAATTTAATTTGGGGAAAATCCTTTTCAAGGCCCATATTACCAAAAGAATATCGAAAAAGGCCCTAACATTGAAAATACCCAAAAAGGCCCAAGGATTCGACAATTCGGGAAAAGGCCCTTGAATTTACGAAGTTGTTAATGGGGCGATCAAGTTGTTAGCGGGGGCTGATTTAGTTGTTAGATGGGCTAATTTAGTTGTTAAAATTTTTTATTTTTAACAACTAAATCAGCCAATCTAACAACTAAATCAGCCCCCGCTAACAACTGATCGCCCCATTAACAACTCACCTTGGGCCTTTTTAGGAATTTTCTTAATCTTGGGGCCTTTTTGGGAATTTTCAGGATCTTAGGGCCTTTTTGGGTATTTTCAGAATGTTAGGGCCTTTTTCAGTATTCTTTTGGTAATATGGGCCTTGAAAAGGATTTTTCCTTTAATTTGTGGTTAGAGGTTTGGTGGTAAGAACAAGAAGGGGCGAATCTATGGGTTGGGATCGAAGATGAACATATTGGTTCTTCTTCCACACCTCCTTCATCAACTCTACGATGGATCCGAAATACAAACGGAGATGACTCAAATGAAAGAAGAAGTTGCAAGCTTGAAATCACATAATGAAATGATTATGTCAAGACCTTTTGCAAGCACTTGGGATTCACTTACCTAATCTCTAACCTAACCCGCCAATGATGAGGCTCCCCTCAAAACAATGAAAATGATAGTTGAATATTTTTATTGCTTTTGTAAAAACTAACTTGGTGATTTGATTGTATCTATTTGCCCTTGTATTGACTTTAAATTGTGACATTTATATGAATATGTGCTTTGAACTTGTTCATCTTTCTATCTATATGATTATTTTCTTGTTTCGAGTGCATTTTAATTATTATAAAAAAAATGGCCTAAAAAAATGTTCAGCAAAAAAATAATAAAAAAAAGTAGATGTGAACGTACATGAGAAAATTTGCTCAAATTACCCATGGAATTTTGTCCCGATTACCCACGGAATTCCATCCCTAAATTACCTACGAATTCCGTCGTCAATTACCCATGGAAATTACCCACGAATTCCGTCTCTCGATTACCCACGGAATTTTCCATGGGTAATTACCAACGGAATGGGTTGCTAATCGGTAAATTGATTTTCCGTCATAAATTTTTCCACGACATTTTTTCCGTTGGAAACCTTTTGTTCCGTTGGAAAAATTTTACCACGGAAATTCGTGGGTAAATTCCGTGGCTAATATGGGTTTTTTTTTAGTGCATCTTATTCCATTTTGCATTAATTATCTTATCCTATCTCATTTAATCCCCATGTGCTTTCATTAATTATAATATCTTGAATTAAATAAAATAAACTCCCTTTTCCAAAATCCCATCAACCATTGGATCCAATTGTGTTTGTTTAGATTTAATCCTTACCATTAATCCATGGCTTAACTCTCTCATTGGTCTATTTAATTTTATGAGGATTAAGCTCATTTCTTTGATTCCTCATTGGTTAATCAATCTACAAGAGGATTATGGTTAATTAATTAGGACCATTGGATTGAATTAAGAGGACCATTGATTGAATTAAGTGTGCAACAATCTTAACCATTGATCTTGGTTGCACTTGTTGACTTTTCAAAGTTGATTAACTCTTAATCCAATACTTATATGCCTTTTAATTGCATTTGTCATTGGTTATTTGATTTATTAACTCATCATGAAAATTAGTGCTTAATTAGACAAGCTTAATTCTTCACTTTTATTGGCTTAATTATTTTCAAATATAATTAGCACTCATTTGATGATCCTAATTTGCCTCTAATCATCTTGAAGAATTATGCAACTAATCTCAATTAGTGCAAGCTTAATTTGCTCATTTATTGTTGCTAATTTCCATTAACCCACTTAAGTGTTTTTCATCATATTTTCTTGCCTTATGATCATTGAAAATAGCTATTATTTTATGTGATTTAATATCACATTGCATAGCTCCTAATATGTAGTCTCATAATTAACCATTGGTTAATTAATTCCAAAGTGGAATTTGGATGAAAATATAATCAATAGATTATAATTCTTTGAAACACATTTTCATCTTTGTATTTTGCTAATTATTTGCTAAAATACAATATTTATATGAGTTATGAAAATTAGGGTATTACACGAAGCATATATGGACTATTCTAACAGAATTTTCCGTATTCTTTAGAGAAATTTGTGCTTTTGTGCTTAATGTTGATAAGTTACGGCAGCTGGAGGAAAGTGTGCCAATAATGCTATGCAAGTTAGATATGGTGTTTCCTCCTAGCTTGTTTGATTTTTTTTTTTTTTGTTACAGTCACTTCTCTAATTCAGTCCGATCCACAAATCCTTTGATGTCGGATTCCAATGTTGATCAATTTACGAAGGCCAAGTTTCCTAATTGGTTACAATCCTACTTCGTGAAAAACAAACCAGCTCCCCAGGATGTTGCGTGGAGTTTATCTTACGGATCTGCAACAGCTGTTACCCGGATCAAAAACTATGTAATCAATGGGTATCAGTTTGCAACTTTTGAAGCGAACGAAAATATGGAAAGTTGCAATTACGGTGCATAAATGACTTTCATAGCCACAACTTAAGGCGTCTAATCATAGTTTGACTTACGGCGTCTAATTACTAAAATTAGACGCCGTAAGTCCACTTTTTTTATAAAACAAAACAAAAGGAAAAAAAACCCAAATCTGAGCGCCATCACAGGTCAGGATTCAAAACCATAAAAAATATAGAAAACGCTTAAAAACTACAGTAAAGGAAAATCAAAAGGTAGGCGCAGAGACAGAAGGAAATGCTAGAATCAAACCTATTATAGATCTAAACATAGGTTTCATTATAGCATTTCAACAATAAGTTACTCAAGTTATCAAACACAGGCACAATAGAAATAGATTTTGCACACTATGCCACTTATAATTCAAGCACACAAACTGGCTGGGCATAATAAGCAGGGGAAAATGAATCCAATACCGCAAATCACAAGTGAGGCAGTTTTCAATATTAAAAGGAAAATAGCAACATCATTATAGATAAACATGCCCAACTTAGATGCATACTTGAAGTATAAATAGTGTGTGCAAATAATATAAATCCCAAGTCATAGAAATCGGACGACATTTCCCTGTTACTGTAAATCCACAAGAGCATATGCATCCTTACTTTGGTTCTTGTGAATAGCTTTCCCTATTTTTGTTTACAATAATCATTGACTGAGACAAATAGGTCCAGACAATAATGTAGTTCTGCTTAATGTTGTGAACTTGGACATCTTTCTTCCTCCTCCTCCTCCATATCCAAGGATACCCAAGTTAAACATCAAAGCTTGTCAAATAATGGGAAGATTCTTACAACTGTCAGTTCATCGTTTTGTTTTTTTTGGTTTACAATGGCAAGCCTCAGGCTTGTAGATTACAAAAGTGTCTGCTAATCAGACAAAGTAGCATCAGTCTATGGTATATTACCACAATTGTCGGTTAATCTAGTTAGCCAAATTTCAGGTGGGGCTATGAGTATGATATATGGTGGTGTACCAGGTTGCACTTTGTAAAACAAACCATTTGTAGGTTGAAGCAATTCATAAATAATAGCTATTGGCCAAACCTCCAAACAAAATGTAGTTTGCAGTTTCTCTTTATTCATGAAAATAGAGCTAAAGATTATTGGCTCCAATAAACAACATTATGAGGCCAAGCCAACACTGAATTTATAAATTCAAATCAAGTAAAATTTTTGCGTCAAGACAACCAGATCTGAAATAAATTCTTTTCAATAACTTCAATGCTTAAACAAAAGAAAACCTCAAACAGAAGATCTATATCCTCGAACAAAAGAAATCAACATAGTGCACAGATCATCAGATGTTAATGCTAACATGTCTTAATTGTGATGAGGCCATTTTATGAGAAAATTGATGATCCGTTTGAAGGGAGAGAAAAGTTGGGAAGAAATAAAATAGAAAGAAGAGAAAAGTGAAGAGATAATGTTATCACTCCTTGTGTTTGAATGGACAAGAGAAAGTAAAGAGCAAAGGAAATAGGAAAATGTTAACATCTATAGAAAAGTGGATATTAATAATCTTAGTACAGTATAACATACACACACCTGTTCGAAATTTTTTCTACGACCAAGGTCATAACGCCATTTTGGAATTGTTTTCTTCTCATATGCCTGGTAAAAAACAGGGAAGAAAATCCAAACAAAACCAAGTCACAAAAACTAACCAAATTATTCCCACTTTAAGGAGTAGCATAAAAAAGTAAATCATATTTTTAATGTTGCAAGATTTCCGAAACCAAAAAAAAAAAAAAAAAAAGCGTAATCATTTGAAGTTTTAGATTTCCATCTAATGCATCATGAAACATTTATAAATTTAAATGAACCTAAAAGGTGTGATCAATCAAACCCAATTTGTAAACACCACTGACCACTATACGTTTAGCTTCTCTTGATAACGATATTTCAAACTACCATAACTATAATAATTACTTTCAGAGAAAGGCAATAGAAAGCTTAAAGCATCTCCAACCAAAGTAAACAGTCAAAATAAAGCAGATAAAAATCAAAAGTTTGTTTTAAGTAGATATAGGACCAAAAGAAACAAATGCATATAAAAATTTACCTCAATAGTGGTTGTATTAGCAGCCACCAAAGATATGTGCATAACAAGAAATCCAAAAACGCTCAATGCAAATGCCAGGTTCAAAACTGTACATAAGTCAACAATGTCATAGATATATTCACAGTAGAAACTAACAATTGAATCAAGCAGTGTTTCAAAACCCCACCAAAAGCAAGAAAAGTCGTCGCAAGTGTGCTTGGCGTTCCAGGAATTTCTGCATCACTAAAGAATGAAACAACAATTGAATCAAGCAGTGTTTCAAAACCCCACCAAAAGCAAGAAAAGTCGTCGCAAGTGTGCCTGGCATTCCAGGAATTTCTGCATCACTAAAGAATGAAACAAAGTTCGGCAACAATGATACCGTCACAACAGTTGTCTCAAGAAATGTGTAGAACTGCACAAAAATTAAATAGAATAATGTCACCGCTGAAAGGATTTTTCTGTAGGCAGCCACACATAAAGGAAACAAATACACAAACATTTCATGCATAGCAAGAGAGTAAAATATGCAGGCTCATTAAATTTCATTTACATTTATTATATGTCTTTGGTTAGTGATTAAGCTTCTGACAGCCAATAATATTATTATACATTAAAGATATAATCAAATTGTGCTTTCAGAACCTAGACAGGGAAAAAACAGTTTTCCATTCACAGTCTTAAGGTTATAGGAGGCATATCATCCCTTTCTGCACATAAAAAAGAAAAAGGAAACCATAAAAGATTTTAATCTGCAGACTAGGAGATTGAAAATATAAAACTGCAACTTATGGTTGCGCACAAAATCTAATGGCATAACTACCTAAGCTCATGCAAATCAGTAAGTGCATTCCAAGTTACCCACTCTTTATTGTCATAAATAAATTTCACTTTCTTCTTAAGAACCAGAAGTATTATGATCAATGCCTCAATCTTACAGAGAGTTGAAGACACAATAAATATGATCAATGCAGGTAAGAAGTCATAGTTACTCATTTGAATTGACATAAAATACGAAATTTAGGGTGCCATACCAGGAAAATGAGAAAATGCTTGTAATTTAGGGTGCAGTAAGTTTGCAAACCTTTCCTTCATCATATCAATTTATGCTTCAACCAAAAAAAAAAAAAAACCATAAAACAGTAATTACACAACTAATAGACGCGCATAATTAAAAACTAAAACATTTTCAAATTGTTGTTTTAGCAAGAACACAGCTGTATGAAACTAAAAAAGTACTAACCCGACATTTTTGAACCGATTCTGCTAAATTTTGAGCTGTCCTCATGGGAAATAGGTTGATTTTCCTTTTCATCATCAGATTTACTGCACTTGGAAATTGTAGCCTTGCGAATGGGCCATCATCAGATTTAGCATCGAGCAGTGAAGGATTCATCTCGAGATTAAAGAGAAAACAGGAAGCCTTTTTTTTTTTTTTTTTTTTGCGTACCTTGTATGAGCCATCTGGTTGGGCTTGGCCAAGCCTCTTGATTTCTTGTTTGAGTCGCTCAACCTCTTCCTCTACGTTCATGGTTTCAACAGTTTCAAGGTCTTCTTGGGGCACCAAAATGAAAAGATTTTTTTTCCCACCTCGCTCAACCTCTTTCTTTACGGCTCTCTAGCTTTTGCTCTCAGGCTCGCTCAAAATTTGTGAGTATGTCCAAAATAATTAAATCACAAAATTTAAAACTCGTTAGCTGTATTTGTTTGCATACGAAGCGAAGCGGCCGAGGTGGTGGGATTTAAATTACTTTATTGACCTAAGAGAAATTGCACCTGAGAGACGAGATCGTCAGCTAAGGCCAAGCGGGTTTTGGAGAAATTCCACTTGTAAGACCTTCCCTCCAGGATGGGGAGGGACGAACAGCAGCGGTGGGAGACGGAACGACTACCGAGGACCGACGGACTGCAAGAGGAGGAACGATGGCAACAGGGAGGGAGTAGGAGCTCAGCGGCGGTGGATTTCGGGAAGCAAGGTGGAGGCGCGCCAACAACGGTGGGGAGAGAAAGGGACAAACGCGAGGTATTTCGCGAGGAAGGGCGTCGGAGAAAAGCTAGAGTTAATTGGGCGTGACGATGAATGAAGATTGCTGAGAAAAGGCAGAGTTAACCTGGGAGCGTTTGGCGTCTAACAACTTATCTTAGACACCAAAAATCCAATTTATGGAGTCTAATTATTAACTTAGATGTCAAAAGTGTTAATTTTTATTATTTTGGACACTTTTGGCGTCTAAATAATTAAATTAGACGCTAAAACATTAAGTTTTGATATCTAATTTATAACTTAGACGCCAAAAGTGTTTTTTTTGGCAGCAAGTTTTAACTTTGGGTCTACTTTTGGCTTCTTCTTTTTTTGCACTAGAGCTAAACTTTTGGCATCTAAGTAAAAAGGTTAGACGCCAAAAGTCAACTGATAATTACAAAAATACCACCACCTTCTTTTTTACTTCCATTTTTTAAAATATGACGCCAATTAAGGAAGTAAAAGCTATTTTCTATAGTAGTGTCCGTCACCTCCGACCTTCGTTTCACCTTCGCCTTCTTCTTCTTTTCTCTCCAGCGGCCTGAAACAAGCTAGAGAGATCTAGAGATCCCGAACTTCAGAGGTGTTGAGTACGTCGTGAAGAATTTGAAGAAAAGCTCGATTAGAGTTAGAGAAAGAATCAGAACCATCAATTTTAGGGCACCTATCCTACTATCCATCACCTTCGACCTTCTTCTTCCTTTCAAACCTTCATTGTGCATCACCGGAAACTTCAGTGACGCGTCAGTGACTTGAAAAAAGCTTCAGAGATCGCGTCACAGGCTTGTTTCCAGAGGTCACTGAGATTGAATCTTGGAGAGGATGGAGAGAAATAGAGAATTCTTAAAACCCTAAAATCATTTGAATTTTGGAATTGCTGAATCGGGGGAAGCAGGGCATATATTATGAATATATATTGCCCTCAACGCCAATAACATCGTTTTAAGTTTAGGGTAGATTTTTTTCCCTTAAGGTTAATATATATATATATATATATATTAACAAATTTATATCCAGGTAGGACTAGGTATTCTAACCCGAAACCCGGTCTTACCCGGACTCCGGGTCTAACCCGATCTTGCCTAAATCCGTTCAGGTTTTTTCCCTTTTTAATTTGGACCAAGGTTGGGACTGGGTTGGGCCGGGTTTACAAGTTTTATGTACAGCCCTAACATTATTAACTTTCTCCACAAAGCATTATTATTACTCATTGGGTAGAATGGTAGATTTTGTATTATACTGAATGTCTGAAAAATAAACTCTACTCTTTACTATTATAATTAACTAATTTGGACAAGGAGCGATTGACAGAGAGAGAAAGTAGAGAGAAGGGGTCCGCTTGTTCTCTCCTCTCGCTTCGCAATTTCTCTTCTTCCTCTTCTTGGCGGCATGTTTTACCACATGCTTACCGCGGCACCCGTCTTTGCCACTACTGCGGCAGAGTGGTTGTTCGGATCTCAGATCTTCGATCTGTGACCTTCTTCCTCTGGGTTGCGGATGTGGGTTAGCATCCCTGTGGTGATCCTTTCCCTCTTCTTCTTCAGATCGGATCTGTGGAGGTGAGAGTTTTATGTTTTTCTGTGTTTTTGTTTCTTTTTTTGTAGTATGGGGCTTTGTGGTGGTGTTCTTGTCTCAGGAAATAAACAGATCTGTTAGATCTGCGTTCAAATCCTCTTAGTTGGATGGCTGTTTGAACGTTATTAGATTCGATTATTACTTAGTAGCTCGGATCTACGTTCTTGGAGGAAGATTTAAAGAGGTGTTGTATGGTGTGTGGTCGAGGTCACTGGATCTGCTTGATCTGTGGAGTAGAAATGTTCTTCAGGACATCAAGGGTCTTCTTTCTTCTGAGGTTGGGTTTTCTGTGGTCCTTACCCCTAATATGGGGTACCTATTTAGCTGATCTAATTGCAATTATTGCTTATAAGATTGTGTACCCGTTCGGGTGAGTTTCACAACCAACACTTTCTTACGTGTTCCTTCTAACCTTGGACATCGAGGAGACTGGTTTTGTCTATGATTCTACTTCTACTCTTGTATTTGTAATGTACGGTGCTTGGCTATTGTGGTTTTTCTACTATTTTGTTGTATTTGTTTTGGAGTGGTTTGTGTGTATCCTGATGTATTGTATCGGTTTGCACTATTAATATATATAAATATCTTTTGAGCAAAAAAAATTAACTAATTTGAAACTAATGGCTGCAAAATCTAAATAGGGGCCTAAATACTTAGGTCCTTTGCAGACTTGTGTCAGCTACGCACTTGATCCCATTTAAAAAACAAAAAACAAAAAAAACAATTCAGCACTATCGGGTAGTAAAAAGATAATTTAGAATACTGAAACAATCTTCATCATCTTGAAAAATTATTTTAGAGTACCGATTGGTACTAAAAAGATATCTCAAGACACGAAAAAATAATTTATGATCTTAAAAAAAATTATTTTAGAATCTTAACAAAATAATTTAGGTACTTTCGCTACTAAAAATATGCTTTAGGATATTTTTTCACGATTCTAAAATAATTTTTTAAGATCATCAATTATTTTTCCAGTACCCGCCATTATCATGATAATACTAGTCGACTACCACGAAATACTTTGTCACAATCATAAACTATTTTTTCAAGATCCCAAAATAATTTTTCAAGATCATGAATTATTTTTCAGTATTATTTAATATCTTGAAGTGTCCTTTTAATACCGTCAATACCCTCAAATATTTTTTTCAATACCCGAAATATTTTTTCACAATCCTAAAATAACTTTTCAAGATCATGAAGAATTGTTGTAGTATCCTAAATTATTTTTTTACTACTCGACAATGCCTAAATTTTTTTTTTTTTTTTTAAAAAGGATCAGGTGTGTGAAACTACACGTAAACGTAAATGACGTAGTTTCATGCAGCGGACCTAAGCCAGTCCCTATTTGAATGACAGACATGCAGAGTCGCTTGCTCGGAATAGAAGCATGTGGGGGCTAGGGTAGTTGAATGAGAAAAAGGGGCAATTTAGTAAATATGAATACTTACAGGGATATGTTTGTCTATCTCAAACGGCAATAAACCTTTCACCAAACAAAAAGCATTTCAAGAACCCAATTTTATTAACCTTTCCTATTGCTTCTTGGCCCATTCCCTCGCTACCAACCAAGCAGAGCCTAAGAGCCTAAGTTTTTTTTTTTTTTTTTTTTTTTTTGGGAGATAACACAAGTAAAAGTGCCTCTTTTAGTCTTTTTTTAAAAAAAAAACAAATATGATGTCATCTCTCAAAAATATTTAATAAATAATTTAATTATCAATAAGTTCTAGTGACAATTAAGAAACATGAAATATTAAAATATAGTGTAATAAATGATAAAAAATCACTTGTTATTAGAATTTATCAATAATCAAGTTCTTTCCGGGACCGTAACTCACAGTGAAAATGAATAGGAAAAATGATTTTTTATGCTAAAATATATATTTTAAAAATATCCTCTTATCAAATTCAAATTTTCCTAAAATATTCTTCGGCCAAGTTCGAACTTATCGCATAAGTTCAAATTTATCACATAAATTTCAATTTAATAATATTATCTTGTATTATAAAAAAAATTATGAGAGGTAAATTTATCTAAAAGTGTCATTATTCATGTGAAACTTGAGATCCCACCAATTTTGGTAGGATCTTATCTTCCCATAGATAAGGAAAGATTAGTAGGCCCGGGAACTTGGGTTCTCGGGAAAAATTGTCAAAAAGGCATACCAAATAAAGAAACTAACTAATCTTCCCTTCTTTTCCCACTGAACTTGCGTACCAAAGGGCCCTTAGGCTAATCCCCAGTTAATATATGACAAGAAATATGTTAATTTGCTTTCCAATAGTTTAACCCGGTTTGGCCAATAATCCTTTTAAACTAGTGTTTCAACTAAGGGAAAAAACCAAACCGCCGATCTCGACCTAAAAACCGGTGAACCGGCACAAATCTAGTTTGGTTTGCTTATCGGACTGGGAAAAAATAACCCAAATGCACCGTTATAAACTGGAGTAACCGTGGATAAACCGTCGGGTGAAGTGGGTTGCCCGGGGTTAAATTTTTCGATGATTAAGCGAGATCCATCTCGGTGAAGAATGGAGGACTGTGGTGGGTTTCAAAGAGAAAATAAAGAAAACTTTGGACAAGGACGATTTGGGGATTTGAGATTTGAGAAGAAAAGAAGAAAGGAAAGCAACAAAACTGAGATTAGAGGTTTGTGAAAATTCCTGTCCGTGAGTGATGGTGGCCGATAACAGAGTTGGTGTCAGCTAGCTAGGGTTGTGTTAGAGGGAAGCACATAAGGTGCTTCTTCCCCAGGTGCTTTTACATGCTTGTCCCTCTAATTAGAGGGATAAGCAATTTTTATTATTATATATATTCTATATATTTAGATTAAATTATATGTTATTTTTTGAAAAAAAAATTGGCAAAGTATCTCAAATTAATTAGTTTTTGGATACTGGTGTTGCGCAGACATATTTCTGAATGCGAACCTGAAACTAATTAATTTGAGATCGAGTGTAATTTTTTTTTTCAGAAAGTTAAAGTATATAATTTAATTTAAATATATAGAATATATAAAAAAAATTGAAAAAATTGCTTGTCCCTCTAATTAGAGGGACAAAGACGTAGTAAGAAGACATAAAGGAGTAAAGACTAATGTGAACCCTGTGTTAGAGTAAGTGAAGTGGACTTGGACCCTCACCTTCTAACACAAAACAAAATATTCTGACTGCTTTCAAGGCCTGATATTTTCAAAAAAATAAATAAATGAGAAAATTTCGTTTACATATTTTAAAAATTGCAATAATTAAATTGAGTTAAAAAAATTAAATCATGTTATATATATGCACATGATCATACGTGATCCTTTGACCAACTAATATAATATTATTCTGATCCTAATTATAAGAACATTTTTGTAGACAAAAAGTGTTCTTATAATTAAGACCTAGGAATATGATCTTAAATAAATCAAATTAATTAAAACTATTATAGTCAAATATAAATATTTTTAATATCAAATAAATTAAATTATTTTAATTATGACCGGCTTGATCCCAAATTGAGCCTAGTCTAACCTATTAACCCTTACATCACTACATCGATCAGTTGACCAGTCCAATTTTTTGTTTTTAGCTTCATTGACCAATCTAGATTTTAATGGCTTCGCCAATTTCATTTTTTTGGTCGAAAGCTTGGCCAATTTCATCACTTTGCCATAAATGCATATCTTTGATGCTTTCAGCTTTATTATTCCTCTACGCGTTTTTCTTTCTCTCTGTCTGACATTATTTTGTTCTTTTGCTTTAATTGTTTATTCGTTTTTCATTTTGTTCACATTTTGTTCTTGTTTTCAAATTAAAATTCCCGGAAATTCACTTTTGTGCACACTTTATGAAGTTCCTTAACTTCTTCAACTGGAAGACCGTGACTACTTAAGAATTTGCAAAAACAAAAACAAAACAAACTCCTCTAAATTAATATTTAAATACTGATACATAACAGTTAGATGTAATTAATTCATAAACAAATCTGAGACCTTGCACAATATAAATATAAATATAAATTAAAGAAGTTTATTATGGAACACATCAAGTATTAAATAGGATATATATATATATATATATATAAATTTAATAGTTTAATATTTATATTGCTAGACAAATATATGGATCAGGATCCATCGATCAGTTGATGGTTGACGACAGTAGAGAGCAATAATAATACATATCCGTGGACTTGGAATTATGATTATTCTTTATTCATTGAATGTACACACTATTAGAATATACTCTTTGGATCTCTTTAGCGGTATTTGTAGAGCAGAGAGCAACTTGGTCGCCATAAAGTATTGTGTATTTTATATATTTGTGTGCTCTCACAATATTGGCATGATTTAAATTGAGGGGAATTTTTTTTTTTTTTTTTTTGGAAAAAGAAGATAGACTCAGATTGTATTTCCCAAAAGCATCCTCGTGCAATAAATAAATAAATAATCCAATAATAGAATAGTAGAACCGTCAAAACGGGTTGAACTCATTGAGCAAGCGTAAGCCCTTATAAATCAAGGGTTGGGCTTACATTTATGGGGTATAAAGGGAAATTGGGTTTAAAATGGCTAGCCGCAAAAAAAATAAAAATAAAAATAAATAAATAAATAAAATAAAGGTTGCCTTTTAGGCTGAGGGTTAACCTATTTAAGTCATCAATATTTTTTCAATAAAATATTATTTGTAATACCCAAAATTCTCATTTATCTTGAATACAATATTTTGATAGTTAAACCCTATTTAAAATAGGTGAATTTGTGGTCTCAAATTTTGAGATGTGTTTATTCTATTTTCTAGGTAATTTTTCCTTAGGATTAGAATACCCAATGATTTAATAAGCATAATAAAATACCATAAAATACAAATAGATATCATATTGAGCTATGGTTCATGTGGAATTTAAAAGAGCAAGAAAGTATTATAAAAATACCTAAATAAATTTAGTGAAATCAATTATAATTAAATCAACTAAGTCTTCATGAAAGTAAATAAATTTCACAAGGCTTCATAATTAATCAAGTGACCTTAAACACCAATTATTATAATTTATTAAGAGACTAAATTTTCCAATACCCTATATTTAATACTTAACTCATATTTAAATCATAAAAGACCATGAAGAATTATCGAAACACTTGAAACAATTAAGGGGCAATTACCAACAATTAAAGAGCAATTAAAATTTCACTAATGGAATATTTAGGTAATTCTTTACAATTAATGTTAAATAGTCACCAATTAAAGATGTATTAGGATAATTAAAGGTCAAGGACCAATAAGGGGTTAGGATTAGCATAAAGATGAATACTAATGATCATAATTAAATTAGTAACCAATCAAATAAATTTAATAACACCTTAGGATTAATGACCAAAGATTAAGCTAATTAAAGACTAAACCCTAAGAGCATTTTGCTTAATTGCTAACCAATCACCAAAGTCATCTAGTTACAAATATACTTAGAGTAACTAGGAAATTAGAACACCAAGTTGGGAAATGCATGAAGGTGGAGAGGCCACCAATGCAAGCTTGGAGAGTGCATGAAGGAGAAAAGAGCCACCAAAGCACTCTTGGGGCCAAAAGCTTTACACATGGGGACAATTTTGACACCAAGGCAAGAGGCTTTGGTGAAAAATCAAAGGAGGAAGAATGGGGGGGAGGTAGGCCACGTTTTTTGGCTCAGCTGGAGGGAGAAATCAGATTCAAACCCGTGGCCAAAAATGAGAGATGTGTAAGTTAGAGAATTACAAGATTGCCATAGCCTTTTGCTATAAATAGAGGGCTTGAGTCTTCATATTATCCACACCAAAGCAAGCAAAGAAATCTGAAATAGAGAGTTGAGAGTAAGAGTGAGGAGCTTCTTGAAGGAGTAGCAAAGTTCTTGGTAAGTTCTCTAGCTCTAGCTTTAAGTTCTTTAAGTTCTAGTTCTTAAATTCTTAGATAGAAGTAGCTTAGATCTTAAAAATGCTAGGATAATTTTATTTACATGTTTTTATAGTCAAAATTAGCTTTATTTCGAAAAAATGATGAGGGAGGTCATATAGCAAAATTTCGGAAGAAAATCATCAAAGTAACGAAATTTGCGAAATTTCATCGGTTTCGGAATCTCTGGAGGCAGTGATAAAAACGCCAGAATTTCATATTGAAAATATGGTCACAAAATTCTGATAAAATTCATGGTTAAAATAGACATATAGGGATTTTTAAATATGTCAAGAACATGTCAAAATGATTTCTGTACAGAGAGATAAAAATCCTCAAAGTTAGGCTACGAATTTCTGGAAAAATGCTGGGCAGAGGTTCAAAACTTAAAACCTGGGAGTGATTTGTGTAATCTGGGAAAAGGTGATTATTTTTACTTGACAATATACATCCTAAGGATTCCATGGAATTTTACGGATCCTCGTTTCGATGTTCCTAGAATTATTTATGAATTTTCAAAGATCGATTAAAATCTGATCAGAATTGCTGGGCCTGCGTTTTTAGTAAATTGAAGGAGATAAGTGAAAAATCAACCTACCAAGGGAAAAAGGGTCTCTAGTGACTAGGATACCCTCTAGAATATTATTGTTGAGTTAATAAATGCGGTATTACCATTATAGGACAAACGTGATCACAAAGATGTACGCCAACGCACCGACATCAACGACTAAGGTACGGACGCGTACTGTAACACTAACTCTGATATTTATCGTATATCTATATGTGTGATAGTTGTACTCCTAGACTGAAATTCTGTTTTTTAAAAGTATTGATCATACATATACAGCTGTACACAGGTTATGGTGTTGATAACGCCGTTGAGTTTTCCTAGCGCTGAGGACACGACCGTACATCGTGGCACTGGTGAATAGTGCAGACTGTAATAACATTCATATGCGGTGGCTATGTTGTTATTGCTTTTTATATGTGAATATAGCTGTGATGTCATGAGATAAGCGCCATACATAACTGTACATGAATATGAGGTTAACCGTTACCCGAGGTTCGATGGGTATTGAACCTCGGCTCTCACCTTAGCTTTCAGGTTCGAGTGAACAGGGCGAGGACAAGAGGTAAGCGGCCGATGTAGGAGATGGCGGAGGAAGCCTTTTTGATTTGTACTAAACAATGATAACATTTGAAAGATTTTGTACCTTTGTTAACAGCCAACTCTTACACTACGGTGGATGTTTATCAGTTACTTTTCTAAATACTATTTACTTCCGATGCTCTACTCTGATCAAATATTTCTGAAAACGCTTCCAAAAATTAGGATGTGACATTATTTATTGATGCAAGATCATATATTTTAATCATTTTATTATTAATGTCTACCTGATGACTTAATTATCATTATTATTGACATTATGTGGTTCAAAAATTTGGGATTTGGAAAGAAGAGAGGGAAGAAAAATATCTGGAGATCATTTAAGCTTTAACAAGTAAAAAAAGGGGAAATTGATTATGAATTCCTGAAAAGTCTACAGTAAACAAACATATTGAAGTTTTGCTTCTTATCATTTTCTCTCTATCCCCTCCCACTATTTGATTCGGATTTTATAACGTATGCAAGTTAATTCTTATATAAATATTGTGTGGTAATTACTAATCAAAATACTCCTCCGGTCCTAATTATAAAACATATTTAACCACTTTGAGGAGATTAAGGAAATGAGTTAAATTAGTTAATTTTACTCATTTTTCTAAAATGCCCTTATATAAATTTAAATATTTATAATCACTTTAATTTTCTCTTTCTTATTAAGATGCATGCAAAAGTCCATTTTAATTACCCATTTTCTTAATCTTTATATCATTTCAATCATTCCATGCTTGCCCCTTGGACTTTCATCTATGCAAATTAAATATGACACTACTGATGAAAATTGTAGGCACCATTTTCCTTTTTACAATTGGAGGGCTCGATTTAGAAATCTAGCTACATCACACGAATCTTTCACTCATGGGTATATATGGTGTTATTATATTAAAGTCAAATTACGGGCAGAGCTGAACAGGAAGGAATAGAAGAGAGAAATATAATATAATTAATGCATGTGTACGTGTCTGATCTTTTGAATTATAAATGAATAGGAATGTTTAATTCAGTTACCAAAATGAGACATGGCCAGTCTGCACCCAGCACAGACGCTCTGAGACATACATAGGTAATTAATCAAGTATCGCCCAACGATATGATGCCCCACAGATGTGCAAACTTTATTACTTAGACAAATAATACACCAAAAAACGAAAGGAAAATCTTGTTCAAGAAACTAAAAATTAGGGCAATAGTTTACGAAGATTGATGTTGTTGACAATTATTTGATGTAATTTAGTTTTATAAGTTTGAACACTTTATTTTTGCTATTATTTATCATTTGAACTAGAAACTTTATAAAATTTATTTTCTTATTTTTTGATATTTTAAAATAAAAAATGAAATTTCAAAAAGGAACTTAAAGCGCAGGGTCTGGCTCTCAGCCTTCATGTTCAAGGGTTGAATTTCAAAAAATAGTTAAATTTTAGGTAGATGGTCTTTTGGAACCCGAACCCGTCAAGGGCTAGTTCTTTAAGCCCGGCCCAGCCCATATTGATAGCTTTATATAGTGGCTTATCCCTGTAATAATTCTTTGCTGACTTCACAACGAAAGTATATATATATATGGGGAAATCGGACGTCCTGTCACAGGATATATGGTTGTGTCCAGTGAATAGCGTACGACATCGTTTAATTTAGTGAGAAGCCCGTTAGACACTGTAGCGCACTCAAATAATTTATTCTCTGTTTTTGGCATTCAAACCAGAGCACGCATGCAGAACCACACCTCGACTTCTTAAGCTTTCAAGCACCAAAACAAACATGCAGAACCCATGAAAGCTAGATGGAAATAGGTTTAAAACTCACCTTGATCAGTTATGGTTTGTATGCATCAGTCCGAACCTTCTGTCCTTCCTCTGACTTTTCAACACCCTCTAACTTCACCTTCAGAACTCAGCTCATGCTCTCGCTAAAACTCAGCATTTTGTGTTCTCTGTCTCGGCTTGCTCCCCTCTCTCACGTTGTCAAACTTTCATCCTCTCTCTCTCAGCGTTTTACTCAGAACTGAAATGAATAAAATGAAAGGTCTTGCTGCTTCAATCTTTGTTAGCTTTGTCTTTGTTAGCTTCAGTCTTGCTGCGATGTATGGCATTGTTGTGGCTGCCCTTGGGATGCTGAGCACCATTGCCACTGGGCTGGCTATTGATGCTTATGGGCCCATCAGTGACAATGCCGGAGGTATTGCAGAGATGGCAGGCATGAGACATCGCATCCATGAGAGAACTGATGCCCTTGATGCTACTGGGAACACAACTGCTGCCATTGGAAAGGGCTTTGCATCGGATCTGCTGCGCTAGTGTCTTTAGCACTCTTTGGTGCCTTTGTGAGCCGAGCTGCAATCTCAACTGTAGATGTCTTGATCCTAAGGTCTTCATTGGGTGTTGAAACTCTCTCAGGCGTTCTTTGTTAGAATTTCAAACTCATTTTTCTGTCCTCTTCATCGACAGGCTAGAGGTTTGTAGAAGTGTCTAGCTAATATTTTAATCATGTGAAGATTTATTCCAAAGTCAAGAATGGCAGTAGAAATAGAAATATGAAATGAATATTAAATTATAATAAAAGAGAAGAAGAATCACGTAGCAATATGTGAAAGAAAAGTTAACATGTGTGGCTATAATGGAAGAGTGTGGAAGCTACGTAGAAAGCAATGGTCCTGCACAAAGAAGTCAAAAAGGGTGGCTATTAAATGAGATATGTACCCAATAGCATCCTCACCCCTTGGCAGCAGCGCTTTAATTCTGAGAACTTCAGATTTGTTACATAAACTCTTGCTTTTACCTTCATATTGACGAAATGAATGGTTTCACAAGCAAAAGTGGAATCATAAAATAACAAACCCGGCTATACTTGATAATATTACTAGATGATAAGGAGTCTTCGAGTGACGACGCTGGTTTGGAAGCTACAAACGCTGGGGTAATAAACTTTCACCCACACCTTTCATTTTATTCATTTCAGTTCTGAGTAAAACGCTGAGAGAGAGAGGATGAAAGTTTGACAACGTGAGAGAGGGGAGCAAGCCGAGACAGAGAACACAACGTGAGAGAAGGTTCGGACTGATGCATACAAACCATAACTGATCAAGGTGAGTTTTAAACCTATTTCCATCTAGCTTTCATGGGTTCTGCATGTTTGTTTTGGTGCTTGAAAGCTTAAGAAGTCGAGGTGTGGTTCTGCATGCGTGCTCTGGTTTGAATGCCGAAAACAGAGAATAAATTATTTGAGTGCGCTACAGTGTCTAACGGGCTTCTCACTAAATTAAACGATGTCGTACGCTATTCACTGGACACAACCATATATCCTGTGACAGGACGTCCGATTTCCCCTATATATATATATATATATATGGGGTTTATATGTATATGGGGTTTAAACTTACCGTGTTATATAAGAAGAATAAGATTCCTACACATACATTGAAATAGTGACCAACATATATATATAATGAGACTTATATATATATATATATATATGTGTGGGTCACATCATTTTATGTGTGTGTGTAAGAATAGAAAACACTTCTTCTACAACACGGAAGTGTTTTTTCCTCTATATATATATATATATATTGTGCGCGCACGCCAAAAAAGCATACAAGTTAAGGGTTAGTTTGGAGCTCAATAATGAAGTGGAGTTAATGTACATCCTTAGATTTACATTAAGGGTATAATGGGTTAGACTCTGCTTTTTTCACCCACAGCGAGTGCCTTTCATTTTGTTGAAATTGCATACGTCTCTCATTTAATTTCAAAACATATGCCTTAATTTAATTTTCATCACTGTTAAAATTAATTCATTAAATATTTTTTATTTATAATTATATTGAAAAACTTAAAATTATGAATTTTCTCTTATACTGATCTAATTCTCCAGTAATTTCACCAATTTAAAGAACTTTGAATAATTAAGTGAATCCTATTTAAATAAATAATTTTAAAAATACTGTATAAAATAATTATATTGACTAATTTATCTCTTATCATATTAAATTTATATTTTATTAAGTGTTTTTATATACAACTTAAAATATTTGTTTATCCAAATTATGTATTTATTTTTTAAAAAATACTAAAAATAATTTTTCATCATTAAAAAATTAAAATAGGAATTAAAAAAATCTACATTAATTTGTCATTGCAATAGGGGGCAGCTATGGCATTTAGTAGCTGATGTACTCAAGCTTTATAATGGGATTTATTTAAACAATATACTCTTTTGATCTCTTCAGTGGTATTTGTACAGTCAGAGAGCAAGTTGATCGCCATTAAGTATTGTATATTTTAAAAAAAAAATCTTATATAAAGACGATTGAATTATCTAAATTCTAAATGAGGTATTTTCCACCAAAAAAAAAAAAAAAAAAGAATTGTGAATTGCTCATCAAGTCTCATCATTTCCTTATCAAATTTTGGTAACAAACCTAATTTGAGATTTTACAATTTCAAAATTCTTTTTTTGTCATTTTTCCTTTATTTAAATTTCTTAATCTCTCTATAAAAATGAACAGTTTTATATTAAGGACTAGAAGTAGTATTATATAATTTTGTAATATAATAATATGTAAATACATCAAATTTTATTTTAATTTGATATAAGCTTTAAGTCTATTTAAATGCTACAATTTATATATGTGTAAACATTAAAGTCTTTATAAACATAGATTTTAGAATTAAAGCCTACTTATGACTTTTTAGCCTGTAATATCAAACCCTTTTAAAAGTTTATATTGCAAGTATGCCTTTAAAAGGTTCAACTTTAAGCCTAAAAAAAGCATGTATTACATGTTCAAGCTTTACGTTTCAACTTTTACTTCATATATAATGTCTCAGGGAATTATTTTTAGGAGTTTTTATTCCATAATTTAAAGTTGCAATCATGTGAAATAATGTCTTACAGAACAGCGCAAATCATTTCAGACGAAGGGAATCAAAATACAATTGATCTCATCTTCCTTCTTTTATTTGCAGCTACAAGCTGACCAAAGCTTAGAGAACTATATACTTCTATTACACATTACGAGTAATAAAACAAGCAAATCAAACCGACCCAAAATTCTTTATTCTTTTCTTCTAGCAGAGGAATAAATCACGTAGAATTAGTAGATGGACAAGGAGGGATAGTCACCTCAGTAACTCCTTCAAGCATCAACACTACACTCTTCATTGATGGACGAAGAAAAGGCTCATCTTGACTACACCATATCCCCACTTTCACCATATTCTCTAGCATCGTTAGGTCCACGCTTCCCCAAGAACAAGCTTGTTTAACTCTCGCCGAACAAAACATTGTACACCCAATTAGACAGAACAATTTGCTCTGGATTTGAAATGTTAACCACTAAGCTTCTTCTGCAAAATACAATCTCCAATAACATAACTCCGTAGCTATAAACATCTGTTTTTACTGTTATTGGAGTGTTCTTGTTCCATTCTGGAGCGAGATAACCTCTTGTCCCCCTAACTTGAGTGAAGGTTCTTGTTTGATCTGGCATTAGAAGTTTTGCTAAACCAAAATCTGATATTTTTGCTGTAAAAAAATCGTCCATCAATATGTTTGAAGGCTTTATGTCACAGTGAATAATGGGAGCCCTGCATTGTTCATAGAGATACAATAAGCCTCTTGCAATGTCTAGTGCTATTCTTCTTCTCTGATCCCAATCAGGACGAACACTACTGTCACCAAAGATAAACTTCTCAAGGGGTCATGAACTCATAAACTAGAAGCCTTTTAGATCCCTCAGCACAATATCCAAGCAAGCAAACTAAGTTTTTGTGGTGGGTTTTCCCAATGGCTTGCATCTCGCCTTGAAATTCTCTCTCATTCTTCAATGAATCTGTGTAGCCTTTTTACCGCAATAAGTTTTCTTCCTTTGAGTAAAGCTCCTTTATAAACCGATCCAAACGAACCCTTACCCACCTCTTGTTTGAAACCATTTGTTGCTTTCTTCAGCTCATTGTATGAAAATACCCTCGAGTAATCTCTTGGCTCAAACCTAAATCTCCTATCTCCAACAACCTCCCGTAACTTAAAACTCCAATCTTGTAAATTAAACGGCCGGAGATTGCGATAGCTGAACACAAAAGAACAGCAAAACCCAAGACGATGAGAATGATTACCTTAATTGCTTTCTTACTGGTAGTCTTGATGGGAGGTGGTTGGTTATCATTGCTGCTTTCCAGGCTATGAAGTCCCACCTTGAAGTATATTGTGAAGGAGAACGAATCTCGTGATTCTCTTGTAACATATCTTAATGGAAGCTTTTGTTTCTTGCAGCGATTATCTTCATAAAAGGCAGCCCCACAGTAACAATCTTGCAAAGCTGAGCATTCCTTCTCTTGAATGTCTTCCTCTGTATAAGGAAGATCATCCATGTTCATACTACTCATGGGAGACATGTAATAAAAGGCTGCATTATCTTCTCCACCTCTACATTCAACTTCTGAGAAGTTCCTTTTGCATCCAAGATTTGTTTGTCTTGGATCTATAAGATCAGTTCCGGGAAGACAAATGCAATAAGGCTGGTTGTAATTGATGGTACAATAGCTGTTGAATCCACAAAAAGTCTTCACTTTACAAAGATTGTCCAAATCTGACGGTGACCACAACATTTTAACTTGACGTGTCCGATTTAAATCTTCATAATGAGCATAGAGTCGAAAAACTCCATCAGAATCAATAGTTGCACGATAAATAGCGTTGTTTCCTTCGAAGCAGCTGCTATCAATATCATCCACTTGCTTAAGTATTTCTGAGTTGGAACTACTGGCATTTACAATACATAGATGCTGAGGACCTGTGTTGTTGAGGAAAAGATAATATTTGGAACAAAGGCCATAACCAGTTTGCGAGGCCCAGTGAGCATCCCAAGGGCCATACTCAGAATATCGTGGATACAGAACAAGGTTTCCATCACTCTGCATCGCTAATTGAAACCTTCCAGAAGATTGGTTGGTGTCTGATGAACTAGACACCAATTCACTCCCACTAGTTAGAATTTGACCCCCTAATATTGTATCAGTTGGGTGATCGTAAGTCTGCCAAAGGATGTCGGAATTTTTGTTTTGCAGAACAAAATTTCCAGAATCAAGCATGGAAGCAGAGGAAACAGTTCCATTGTTACCGTGAGAAATAACCTTCTTTTGCCCTGGACCTATTTGAAGAAGAAGCTCACCTCTCATGGTTAGAACAAGCTTTGCTTTTGAGGATACAGGAGGATCACCACGATATGCAGTCCAAACAATGGTTTTATCATTCTTATTGAACAACAAGATTCCAACTTTGAAGCCATCGCCTTGCTCGTAAAAGCCGAATGCGAATCGACCTGAAGGTGAAAGCCATAAAGTGGGAGGAATGGGAGGAACAGTGGGGGAAAGTGAAGAGCCCAGTGGTATGTGTTGTGTGAATACTGTTTCACATAGAAAATATACCAAAAAGAGAAAGTATATGTTTGATGATGCAATGGTAGCCATGGCCAGAGCAGAATCGCAAATGAGCAAAAAGAATTGCAAAGCTGAAGACCTACACGTGAAATTGCAGAATCTCAAAGTCTTCCCCGAAAGTGTTGAGATTCTGCCATTTCCTGACTGTATCGTGGCTTTTTCTTGATTTCTTCCACGTAAAATTCCAACTTAGGAATGTTATTTGTATGAGTTTGTTAATGGGGAAAATCTTATATAAAGCTACTTGAAATAGGAAAATTTTAAATTAGATTGGTAAATTTAAAAAATCCTTAATTGAGTTATTAACCCAATTTAAAATTTTAAAATGTTCGTAAAACTACTTTAATGTCCTCTCATTTCTTCTCTCCTCTTTTTATTGTTCTATAGCTTTATTACTTTAAATATCAACACTAACATATAATAAAATAAAATATGATTTATTAAATCAAAGGAATTTTTTTTTTAAATATTCTAAAAGGGCCATCAAGAATAATTCAATTTGAAAAAGAAAAAAGAAAAAGAAGTAGCGTGACACATGTCATGACAGTATCATTGATATCAATTAGATGATTTAATTGAAAAATCAATTAATTAATACTAATGATACAAAATAAAAATAAATAAATAAATAAATGTGAGTTTCTTTAAAAAAAAAAAAAAAATTAATTATTTTTATTAGTTGACACAAAACAAAAAAACGGAATGCATAACACATACCAATTCAGTTTGCAAAAATCAACTAAAATAAAGGTCACTTTTACCAACATTAATCTAAAAACAAACTCTGAAAAATTTTCCCTAACACATAAATGTGTTTTTTTAAAAAAAAATAATTTAGTTAAGATTTCAATGTTTTATCTTTTTCATTCTTTAATACAAATCATTAATATTAATTATTTTTTTCTAATCAAAGGCCTGTAAATTTGATATACTTCTAAGGATATTATTTATGGCTAGAAGATGGGATCTGAAACTTCAATTTATTTCGAGGGACTGGAATGCAGTGGCTGACGCGTTGGCAAAACGGCCTTTCTTCCTCTGCTTTTCTGGATTGGTGTGCTGATTCTTTACGGATTTAGTCTTGAATGATGGGATTTATTCCATGTTTGCTTTTAACTTCCTAGTTTTTCGCTTGTATTAAAAAAAAAAAAAAAAAGATTAAAAGATATTAAATATACTAAAAATTTCTTAAAATGCTTTGCATATTGAAATATAGAACTTTGGGGAAAAAATTTATCTATGAAACAAATATAGTAAAATTTATACCTACTATATTTATTAAAAAATTATATTGACATATATAAACTTTTTCTTTAAAAAAATTTCATTCGTGAGAATAAAATGTATTCCTTGTTGTACATTTTTCTCTTACTATTATCGTTAATATATTTAAACTATAGATGAATCATGTTTTGTTTTATTTTATATATATATATATATATATATTGAAAAAAATATAAATTACAAAGTAAATGAAACTCTTTAATGAGAGGAGAGGTCAATAAAGTCATTTTACCCATATTTTGAAATCTTAAATTGGGTTAATGGCTCAATTAGGGATTTGTTGAGTTTACCAACTTGATCTAGAAATTTCTTATTTTAAGTGTTTTTATATGGGATTTTCCTTGTTAATTTGAATTAACTAAAGACTAATCAGAGATTATTTTTCTTAATTTAAAATCTGGTATGGTTATTTTTAAACCATATAAATTTCTGATACTTAAAATAAATTTGAAATAATTATTTTATATATTTGACTTCCAAATTAATACTTAATTAGATTTTAATTAATTCTTTAACAAATTTTATTTCATGCATTAAAAATGCCAACTTCATTACTTTATCTATCCACAAATGTTGTATTTCGTTATTTAATTTTAACTAACCTTATCAAATTGATTGTTCAAAACGGAAAAAGAAAAAAAAATCTTATCAAATTTACTTGACTTGGTCAATGTCTGAATCATCCAGGGATGCAATGAAGGTCGTAATTTCCGGGTTAACTTTTGTGTTCTGTTTTTAATCCCCCTTTTTGAACAATCAATTTCTCTAACCATATGTTGCTTTCATTTTGGATATGCACATCCAAAATGCATTATATTGTCGGAATAATAATGAGATTAACTTTTGGAGAATAATTCTTAGAAGGAAAAAATAATAAAAGTGATTTTATAGAATATATCCAAATTAGAATAGATTCTATAAAAAAAATGATTTTAACAAAATAAAAGTGTTTGGATAATTGTTATCATAATCACCTTTTTACGTGCAAATCACCAAAAAGGACATTAGATAAAAATTGCATATAAGTATAAAATTCCATTTCAAATATATTTGTTAGGAAATAAATCACTGTAAATATATTATAATTAGCATCGAAAAATAAGTATATGATAGAGTTTTATATCAACTTATATAAACGTATATTTTTTAACATTAACATAAACAGGCCTTAAAGTCATCCACGTCTTCTGCCAAAAAAAAAGAATTCAGTCACGTCTGACTTGTCCCCGTCTGTGTTCCTTTTTTATCTAACATCTTTTTTTTTTTTTTTTTTTTTTTTTTTCCATAGAAAATTCTAACTAACATCTTATTTATTAATTAGAAAGGGAAAAGTTTATACATTTTGGATATCCACATCCAAAATGCATTATATTGTCGGAACACTTATGGGATGCCCATTTTTATTTTTATTCATCAAGAATGATGGGATGACCCTGACTTTTCTTATATCAAAGACTCAAAGTCGTCCCATTTTATTTTATTTTCCGTTAAGGTGTATCTAACACCCTAAAAAAATTTCATAGAAGTATTTTTAAAAATTAATAACTTATTAATGACCAAAGTCAGTGGATCTAAATTAGCTGTTACTAACTAACAATAAATTAATTATACCACTATTTAGACCAAAATTAATTAAAAAATAATAAAAATAAAATAAAGACACAAAATAATTGAAAAAAAGGCAAAAAAAAAACATGGTAATAAAAGTTTGAAATTCAAAAAATCCGATAATTAAATTAAAACCATAAATAAGAATTTAGTTAAACAAATAATATTTTAATTAACTAACTAAATAAATTATTAAACATTAATAAAAATAATTTAAATAAACCCGTAAACACAAAACAAAAAATAATAAAAATATAAAAACAATACTGAAAACCACAAAAAGCCTTTTATGAAAAAATTAAAATATAAAAAAATGAAAAATCCTTCAAAAAGAACTTTAAAATGTTATAGGACAAAAATGTGATCTAAATATTCATAATATTAGATAAGCAATATCTTTTTCAAAATTAAATGGAAATAAAAACCACAAAAGAGCCTTTTATGAAAAAATTAAAATATAAAAATATATGAAAAATCCTTCAAAAAGAAAAAGATGTTATAGGACAAAAAATGAATATTCAAATATTAGATAATGAAAATTTATCTTTTTCAAAATTTCTTTTATGAAAAAATTAAAATATAAAAATATATGAAAAATCCTTCAAAAAAGAACTTTAAAGATGTTATAGGACAAAAATGTGATATGAATATTCATAATATTAGATAAGCGTGAGAGCCTGATTTATCTTTTTAAAAATTAAATGGAAATGACAGAAATTTCCTTATGAGTTTAAAAATAAAATAGAGAAGAAAGCACAATTTAACGGGTAAATTCGCACACACTTATGCCCTAATATCATGCTCCCATATTTGACAAGGGTTTAATAAGTTATTATAATATTTTCACAAATTTCAATTCAAAAATCACCACTTGCTACAATGGTAAGGTATTAATTCCTACTTATATAATAATGGTTTCACAAGTCCAAATAATGTTTTAATAAGTTCTTATAACCTTTTCAAAATTCCAATTCATGAATCACCACTTACCAAAATGACAATGTATTCATTCTCACTTCTAATAATGGATTAATTCTAATTCAAAATCACCACTTGCTATTGTTCCCTTAAACTATTTTTTAGGTGTTATTTTGCCCTTAGAGAATTTTTTCAGTTGCAATTTTGCCCCCGCCATTAACTTCCAAAAACTTCATTAAGGTGCATCCAAGATCATAAGGTATTTTTCAATGGCAATTGGTATCTAAAGGACTTTTTTGGTTTAATTTTTCGCCTAAAGTACTCTCTCTCTCTCTCTCTCTCTCTCTCTCTCCAATTCCAATACCCATCTTTAACATTTTCAATAATCATTTTCAATTTTTTTCAGCCATAAATATTTTAGAAATCAATTGAATAAAGCTAACTCATAGAAATCAATTTCTCTTTCTAATCGCTCTATATCCATTAGGTGTCTAGTGCAATTAATTTATTTTCAATTTCCCAAAAGTCTCGAATTTTCATATATTGATTTCTAATCTAAATTAATATTAAACACACACACATATATTTTTAGCTACGGTAGATCAAGATGCTTTAAATAAAAACTCAATACTAGCTGAGTATAGAAATCACCCACAGCAAAAGGTTCTAAGATAACAGACTTGAAACATGTTTGTTAACAGTGATGGGAAATGCTTGACAAAAGAGTCAAAGGCGCGCTGGGGGAGGCTTTTAACTTCTGGGTACCTAGGTAAACATTTGAGGGTAATATATGACTCATCTTGCCCAATATTAGTAATAGAAGAATGAAGATTTCACTCGCTTCTTGGATCGTTAGTGAGCCCAACCCTTTTCCTAAAATTTTTATATATACGAAAAAAAGAAAAGAAAAAGGAGAGAGATAGGCACAGATTGATTACAACAAGAATGACGTTGTGTGTATACGCGCGTGCCTATGGAGAAAAGGAATTGACGCAAGGGAGACTGAGATAAGGGGAAGATCAAAAGCAAGAAAGAAAGAGAATAAAGAGAAAAAGAGAAAGCCAAAAAAAAGAAAAAAAAAGGAGGGAAGGACTCGAGAGTAAAGAAAAAAGAAGGAAGAATTACTGTATAATCCCACATAAATATTCTAATAATAAATCCTTACAATAGGTGAACATCATATAATGATATTGTTGTATATTTCTCACTTATTGTGAGACTTTTAAATAGTTAGATGGCTTATATGGGACTATATATAGTTGTTGTTCCAGATAAGAAAGAAGCACACAACAAAGATGAATGAATGGAATTTAAGGAGAATAATATAGGATTTTCACAGTTAAATTATTAATATGTGTATGAGATATATATATATATATATATATATATTAATACACTTAAAATATATTTATTTTAAAATTTATCTCAAGATTAAATCATGGTTAGACATAGATAATATTTAAATGGCTCCATAATCTAGTATCAACCTTTAAAAACCATAAAATCTTTGAAGTTATTATTTATCAATTATAATATTTCTTAATCTACTCATAAATAATAATAATAATATATATTCAAAATAATTGATATTTAATCATTTAAATTTAATGAAAAATATTTAAATAAAAATTAATTACCTTCACAACATCTTTCCAATTGTTCTCCTTATGGCCGAGTACGGAACCCATAACTCATGAGCCCACCCACAACCCAAGGTAATTGGGTCATTTTGAACTCGTTTAAAAAGACTCATAATGGGGGCAGTTAGAACGCACCCATTTAAGACTTAAATGGGCGGGTTATGGGCACACCTACGAGCGCCCAAACCCACCTATGTAGTGTTTGTTTTTATTAATTACTCATCTCATTCTGCAGTTTGGTATAACGTAAAGGCGTTCCTTGACTCCCTATCCTAGATAAATTTACCTTATGATGGTACTTGTCTAAATTTGTATGAATTGTGATTATTAAACTTTGAAGATTCGGATTTCAGAATTTATAATGATGAATTTGGATGGATGTTTAATACTTATGAAGATTTTTTTTAAAAAAAATTAAATATGTCAAATATAAATGGGTAACCCAAAAGGAGCTGCTCATTTATCTACTAACCCGTTTACATGGGGTTAAATGGGTTAAGATATGGTTAGTTCAATGGGTGGGCTATGGGTTTGGCATCGGGCTACCCAACCCGCCCATTACTTTGCCCTAATTCTCCTTGGTTTTGCTAGCATTTTCTTCTAGGTCTCGAAATGGAAGGGGAACGAAATGAAATCCCCACTTAGATTGGCCAGAAAGTGGATGAACTAATAATTGTCGTTCTCAACCGACTTCTACGTGTGTTCATTACATGACACTATGACACAGTATCCTGGGTCGAATAGGTTCGTGTCATTCAAATTTAGCCCCCTATTGCTTGTGTTTCTATGATCGTCTCCACAGTTAAATAATGGAAAAATACTTAGGGTTAAATTTGTTATATCCATTTTTCGAGTTCTCTAATCACATATGACCATATATCATCTTTTTTGAGTTATCATCATTTAACTATAAACCCATATTAAAAAATATGACATGATCGTGTGTGCACTACTAAAAAAAAAAAGTGATTTTATTTTCCTAAGAGATGTCCCTTTTTTAAAAAGGGAAGTAAAAGGTAAAGACAAGTGACATTTTTGTAATCATATATGAGAATTTTGACATATTAAACGTTCCTTTTTGTAATTATATATGAGAATTTTGACATATTAAACATTCCTTTAGCAAAAAGGGCGTCAAAAGTTTATTTTTGGCGTCTTGGGACGCCAAAAGCGATACTTTTGGTGTCCCAATTTAATTTTGGGAAGCCGAAAGCACCACTTTTGGCTTCCTAATTTAATTTTGGGACACCAAAAGCACCATGTTTGGCGTCCCAAATTTGAATTGGGACGCCAAAGAGGGTAAAATTTCAGATCATACCCTTTGTTTAGAAAAAATTCAGATCCACACTATTAAAAATTTCAGATCACGCCCTCAGACACAGCGCACGCCTGTTCGAAACGGAGCAAAAAGTGAGAACGAGAGATCAAAAAACCATACACTCTCTCTCGCCCCCTCTGTTATCTTAGATCCACAATCTCTTCCGTTGCTCCACGGTGGCATTCTCCAAGAACCGGCGGTCTCATTTGATGCCAAAGCTCGAAGTGGGTTGTCCAAGCTTGAATCATTCCCTGTCACGTCTGTGTCTATGTCTTTGAGCGTGTCCTCGAATTTCTCCATCTTGGTTTGGACCACAAAGACGAAGGTCAATCAGTCGCTGCAGATCTGCCACATCGCCTTCCGCCAACATCTTTTTCCCTTTCTTCAAATCTAAAAACAAATCTTCAGTTTTTTTTTTTTTTTTGGTGACTGCAGAATCAGGTGAGACCTAGACCTAGCTGCTCGATCCAGAAGGTGCACCGTTGAGCTTCAATCACTCCGTCATCACCACTACAGCAGACACTAGCACCACAAGCTTCTTCTAAAAGACTAAGAGTGATAGAGGCGCCGGAAGAGGAGGGAGCTTGGAAGCAGGACGTATTCTTTGTTTTCATAATCCACTTGCTTGATTCCACCGATCTCCAGTCTAACAACGAAAAAAAAAAATTTGTTTTTAAAATTAGCCACTTACGACATCCCAAGTAAAATTTTAAGGCGCCGTAGTTGTACTTATGGCAATCCCTATTTCAGTTTGGGACGCCGTAAATACTATGTCCCCCAGATAGGCGTCCTCCTTTAATGGGACATAGAATGGGCCAAAAAAAGACGTTAAAGACTTATTTTGTAGTAGTGGTGCTTGAAGAACTTGGTGTAATGGATATAATGAATTTGATGTAGAATATGATCCTAAATAATATTATATATTTGAACCATTTAATAAATAATCGATGAACTTATTAATTTGTAGACTAGTGGTTTTACCTTGACTTATGTAAACATACGTCTTTTGAAAAAAAAAAAAAAAAAAAAAAAAAAAAAGGTTATTCACGTCTGACTCATCCCCGTCTGTGTTCCTTTTTTATTTACTCCCTCCGGTCTTAATTATAAGACCTACTTGATTTTTTTGGAAATATTAAGGAAGCTAATTAAATTATTTTAGAGTATTTTTATTTTTAACTTTTTCTTCAAACTAATTAATTTAACTCATAAATGAATATATAATTTAAAGATACACAACATATGAAATGATTAAGTAACTTATTTAGCCTCCTTAATCTCTTTAAAAAAAGTCAACTAGGTCTTATAATTAGGATCGGAGCTTGTACTCCCTCCGGTCCTAATTATAGGAACACTTTTGTAGTGCAAATTGCACTAGAAAAGTGTTCCTATAATTAGGACCAGAGATAGTACCACCTTTTTGTTTCTAGAAAATTCTAATTAACATCTTCTTTATTAATTAAAAAGGGAAAAGTTTATTCAGTTTGGATATCCACAACCAAAATGCATTATGTTGTCGTAAGAATAATGGGATTTCCAATTTTATTTTATTTTATTTTATCAGGAATGATGGGATGACACTGACTTTTCTCATATCAAAGACTCAAAATGGTCCCATTTTATTTTATTTAGGTTAACACCCTAAAAATACTTTCACATAAGTATTTATAAAAATTAATAAATTATTAATGACCAAAGTCAATCGTCTAAATTAGCTGTTTCTAACAAACAATAAAAAAATAATACCAATATTTAAGCCAAAGTTAGTTAAACAAATAATAAAAATAAAATAAAGACACAAAATAATTGAAATAACGAAATAAAACAGGATAAAAAAATTTAAAATTCAAACAATCCGATAATTAAATAACAATATAAATAAAGATTTAATTAAACAAATAATATTTCACTTTAACTAAATAAATATATTCTTAAAAATTAATAAAAAATTTAAATAAACCCGTAAACACAAAACAAACAATAAATAAACAATACTAAAAGCCTTTTATAAATAAATTAAAATTCAAAAATATATAGAAAAATCCTTCAAAAAGAACTTTGAAATTTCCAAAGGACAAAAATGTCTTATGAATATTCATAATATCAGAGAAGCGTGAGAGTCTATTTTTTTTTCAAAATTAAATGGAAATGACAAAAATTTCCTTCCGAGTTTAAAAATAGAATAGAGAAGAAAGAGTGATTTAGCAGGTAACTTCGCACACACTTGTGCCTCAATACCGTGCTCCCATATTTGATAATGGTCTAAGAAGTTTAGACAATCTTTTAACAAGTTATGAAAATATTTTTACAAATTCAATTCAAAAATCATCACTTGCTACAATTGTGAGATATTAATTCTCACTTATAAAGGGTTTCACAAGTTCAAATAACTTTTTAACATGTACTTATAAGCTTTTCATAAATTCCAATTCAAGAATAATCATTTACAATAACAAGGTATTGATTCTCAATTCTAATAATGGTTTAATTCTAGTTCAAAATCACCACTTGCTATTTTTCCCTTAAACTATTTTTTAGGTGTAATTTTGCCCTTCAATAATATTTTCAGTTGCAATTTTTCCTTCGCCGTTAACTCCCAAAAAGTTTGTTAAGGTACATCCAAGATCATAAGGTATTTTTCAATTGCATTTAATATTCTAAAATAATATTTTGGTACAATTTTTCTGCTATAAAGTATTTTTCATAGCTCTTTTTTTCTTTTCTTCCAATTCCAATACCCATATTTAACATTTTCAATAATCATTTCAATTTTTTCAGTCATAAATATTTTAGAAATCAATGTGAATAACGCTAACTCATAGAAATCAATTTGTCTTTCAAATCGCTCTATATCCATTAGGTGTCTAGTGCAATTAATTTATTTGCAATTTCCCAGAAGTCTCGAATTTCCTAATATTGATTTCTAATCTAAATTATTATTATAGTCACGGTATATATTTTTAGCTACGTAGATCAAGATGCTTCAAATAAAAATTCAATACTAGTTAAGTATAGAAATCACCCTCAGCAAAAGATTCTGATATAACAGACTTAAAACATGTTTGTTGACGGTGATGGGAAATGCTCAACAAAAGAGATAGGCACAGATTGATTAAAACAGGAATGAGGCTGTGCATGTACGCGCGCGCCTGTGGAGAAAAGGAATTGACGCAAGGGAGACTGGGAGACTGAGATGAGGGGAATTGAAGATCGGAAGCAATTAAGAAAGAGAATAAAGAGAAAAAGAGAAAGCCAAAAAAAAAAAACACATAAATAATCTAATAATAAATTCTTACAATAAGTGAACATCATATAATAGTTAGATGGCTTATATGGGACTATATAGTAGTTTTTCCAATAAGAAAGGAGCACAACAAAGATGACTAAATGGAATTTAAGGAGAGTAATTTAGGATTTTCACAGTTAAGATTAATATTTGTGTGTTTGTGAGAGAGATTTTAATACACTTTTAATGTATTTATTCTAAAATTTACCTCAATATTAAATCATGATTAGACATAGATTATATTTAAATGGCTCCATAATCTAGTATCAATCTTCAAGTTATTTTATGTCAATTATAGTATTGCTTAATCTACTCCTAAATACACTACTACAAAAATTGGATATCACTACCCCAAAAAACGTCCTTATTTAAAAAAAGGAAGTAAAAAATGAAGGCGGTGACATTTTTGTACATAAATGGAAGGAAAATGATCATTCAAAGCATCCGAATTAAAGTTCGGGACTTGTAAAATTGATTTTTGGCGTTCTAATATATTTTCAGGACGCTTTAAGTAGTTTCGCGCGAGAATTTTTGGTTTAGCGGCATGATATTTAATGTGTTTTGGAGTGAAAATCATTTTTATCGTCCTGAAATACGTTTCAAGACGCCTAATAGCCATATGAAATTTTTATGTTTGGCGCCCGGGGATTTTTTTGTTTGGCTCCAAATTTCATTGGCGACTGAATTGAATTCGTGTCGCCCAAATTGGACTCAATTTGGCGCGCCATTGGATTTTTTTGGAATAAAATTTACTTGTTTGGCACCTTGGGTGGATTTTTTTTATAATTTTTTTAACAAAGTGGCGACTGAAAGAAAATAAGGTTGCCACTTGTAGAATTTAGGCGACTGAATTAAATTCGGTCGCCCAAATTGCATTTTTTGGAATAAAATATATTTGTTTGGCACCGTGTGTGTGTTTTTTTTTTTAATTTATTTAATATTGGGGAATTTAGGCGACTTGAAATTTATTCGGTCGCCCAAATTGCATTTTTTGAATAAAATGTAATTGTTTAACACCATGTGTGGATTTTTTTTTTTTTTTTTTTTTGGCTTTTTTTGGGAATTCAGTCGCCACTTTTAGAATTGAGGCGACTGAAATCGATTTCGCCCAAATTCAAATATAGCGCGGAATAAAATTCAAGTCGCCTATATTTTAATTTGGGCGACTGAATCGATTTGGTCGCCTCAATTGTAAAAGTAGCGACGAATTTGATTCAGTCGCTTAAAATCCTCTCCTCACAATCGTGTGTGGTTTTTTTTTTTAATTTATTTAATATTGGGGAATTTAGGCGACTTGAAATTTATTTCGGTCGCCCAAATTGCATTTTTTTGAATAAAATGTAATTGTTTGACACCATGCGTGAGTTTTTTTTTTTTTTTTGGCTTTTTTTTTTTTTTTAACGGGCGACTGAATTCAATTCGGTCGCCACTTTTAGAATTGAGGCGACCTAAAATCAATTCAGGTCGCCCAAATTCAAATATAGGCGACCTGAATTTTATTCAAGTCGCCTATATTTTAATTTGAGCGACGACGAATCAATTTCGTGTCGCCTAAATTGTAAAAAAGTAGCGACTCGAATTTGATTCAGTCACTTAAAATCCTCTTATTTTACAAACCCTCGCGATCGTCTATATCCCTTTTATTTTCAAAGTGCCTCTCTTCTTCCGTCGTTGCCGTCAAAAACCCTTTTCCTTTCTACCCTATTTCCCTCATCTTCCCTTATCGCCGCCAACCCTATCGACTCAAAAACCGTCGTCTCCTTCGTCGTTGTCTCTCGTCGGCTTTGGTTAGTTAGTCATCTTGAAGGTCGGCGCTTCTTCTTCTCTGTTTTTTGTTGCTTCCCTCATCTTCCCTCATCGCCGGCGAACCCTATCGACTCAGGCGTCAGTCCGTCGTCTCCTTCGTCGTTGTCTCTCGTCGGCTTTGGTTCGCAGTTAGTCGTCTTGAAGGTCGGCGCTTCTTCTTCTCTGTTTTTTGTTGCTTTTATTGTTGGGTGAGCTTTGTTCTTCTTGTTGTTGTCTTTCGATTTGTCTCTCGTCCATGCTTTGTTGCTGAGATTGAAGTTAGGGATTCAGCCACCCTTTTTCTTGATTCTCCATCCTCTTCTTGTTGCAAGTGGTAGGCTCGATCCCCTTCTTACTTCAGTGTGTTGGTTTAGAATGTTTGTTTATTGAAGATTGAAATTTTTAGATTTAGAAAACTTATTGGCAAAGGATGATTAATATTAACAGTGCTAAAAATTTGATTTTGTTGTTGTTGGAAACCTTAAGAAACTATATTTATGTTTGAGTATACATTATTGATTGGTAGTCATGAATGGGGGGTGTTTGTTGTATGGACTAATCTTTAGTTACCCCAAGTTGATTGAGAATGCTTTGATCTAATGTGTCCATCATAACTTGAGCAAGTTGTTTATCTTTGTGCTTAAACTTTAGTGAGTGCATAGGAATTGGAATTATTGGATGTTAAAGCTCAATTGGGCTTTACGCATACAATATTTGGTTGGACGTTCTCTATATCTGTCTTATTATGCAAAGAAAGATTTGAGATGAATTAGGAAGTGGAACTATATGCAATTCATTCAACTTTGCTTTGATTTAGTTTGAGCCCTTTGAACTATTATTTTCCGCGAGTATATAACCTTAAATATCATGAGATATTGTGTCGTGGTGATTGAATCACATGTTCACATGTTTTTGGAGTGTGGTTCATTTGATATTATTAGGTGAGTTTAAAAGTAAATGAAATTAAATTCATTAATTGATAATGACCGGGCATCATCAATTACATCCGAGAAATTAAAGGATTGAATCCATTATAATGCAGATATAGACGAGAAGAGATTAAAGGATAGTCATCTTCGTCTTTTTTGACTACCTGTTGAGAAATCTTGGTCAAAGGTTTGAAGCAAACGGTTGCGCCCCCAAATTAGGTCGGGTTGCTTTCATTTTATGCACACACACACATATTGTCCTTATATGATGCATTCTTCTTTGAGAGAGAACAACACTTTTGTGTTATGGCTTCATGGATTACCATTATTGGTTTAAGTGTATTTAATCCAGTCCGTGATTTTTTTGTTTGTCTTTCCTTTATTATTAGCCATATGAACTACGTGAATTTGATTAAAAAAGTGATGACTTCATGGTTTACCATTTCCATTACCATTGAAGTATATGTCGGTAGGAATAATTCCAATGTTTCGTTAGTTGATGAAATTGTTGGATTTAATAGTTGATATTGTTCGAATTGTTTTAGTTAGTAAGTTTTGTTGAATTAAGCTGAAATTGGTTGTTATTGAAATTTTGGGATGTCTTACTTTTAAGGGGAAATCTGTCCGAAATTTTCTTAAAAGAAAGCATGTCGTTATTGAAATTGTTATGAACTTGACTATTGTTGGAAATGTCTTAGGTGATAAGAAAATGGGTCATAGTTGGATGAATGCTTTGAGAACTAGTGAAGAATATGAGAATGGGGTGGAAGAGTTTATTGAATTTGCTAGAAGGAATGTGGCTACAAAAAATGGGATGTACTATTGTCCATGTGTTAATTGTTTAAATGGGGTTCGAAGGGATATTGCTGATATAAGGGACCACCTAATTTGTGATGGAATAAACCTTCGATACACAACGTGGATATGGCATTGTGAGGAGGTAACTCCCAATGCATCCTACAAAAATGAAGTTGAGGTAGATGATGATGGAATGGAGAGAATAATTCATGATGTTGAGGTCGAATCCTTTGCACAACCGCATGAATATGATAGCGTGCGGAGTGATGCGAGAGACACCTTTGTTCCCTGGGTGTACTAAGTATACACGGTTGACGAGGACCTTACATTTGGTCAACTTAAAGGCAACATGTGGGTGGATCGATAGCGGTTTCACGTCGTTGCTTGAATTGTTGTGTGATATGTTGCCGAGATAATAATGTACTTCCAAATCGTATGTATGAGGCCAAGAAAATCTTAGCTACGATGGGTATGGAGTATAAAAAGATACACAGTTGCCCTAATGACGCATATTGTACAGAAATGAGTATGAAGGCCTTAGTAATTGTCCGAAGTGTAAAACTTCACGATACAAAGTGAAGAAAGGTGGTGGTTCTCGGAGATCACACAAAAAAAAGGCAACCTTTGAAGGCCTTGTGGTATCTTCCCATAATTCCTCGGTTTAAGCGTCTGTTTACTAGTGAAGCAACAAAGCAAAGAAGTTGAGATGGCATTCGATGAGAGAATATCCGATGGAAAATATCTACGGCACCCGTCGACTCTCTCCAATGGAAGAAAATAGACGAAATGTTCCCGCAATTTGGCATTGTGCCAAGAAACCTTCTACTGGGGCTTTGTACAGATGGCTTCAATCCGTATCGAACTCTTAGCAAGTACCCATAGTGCATGGCCGGTTCTCCTTGTAATATACAACTTACCTCCCCGGCTATGTATGAAACGCAAGTATGTGATGCTTTCTATGATGATTTCGGACCAAAACAAACTGGTAACAATATCGATGTGTACTTGGCGCCTTTGGTTGAGGATTTGAAGAAGTTGTGGGAGGAAGGCATAGATGTGTTTGATGCATATAAGAAGGAGTCCTTCAAGTTGCGTGCAATGATTTTTACCACGATCAACGACTTTCCCGCATACGGAAATTTGTCCGGGTACAAAGTGTGAAGGGGCATAAAGCATGTCCAATATGTGAAGCCGACACAAACTTCCAGCAATTAAAGCATGGAAAAAAACGGTCTACCTCGGTCACGGGAGGTTTCTTGATCGGTTCCACCCATATCGTAAGTTAAGAAAGCGTTTTAACGGCTTACCGGAGCATAGAACGGCTCCAAAGGCATTAACTTAGGAGAGGAAGTCTATAGTCGGGTGATGCATATCAATGTCACATTGGGTAAGTTTAAAAGGATTGCGGGTGAGAAGAATATATGGAAGAAGAGATCAATTTTCTTTGATCTTCCATATTGGCGTAGTCTTGATGTGAGACACGGTCTTGATGTGATGCATGTGGAAAAAAATGTTTGCGATAGCCTTGTCAGTACTCTTTTGCACATACCAGGGAAGACTAAGGATGGAATTAGTGCGAGACTAGACCTGGTTGATATGGGAATAAGAGAACGGTTACATCCACGAGTAATGGATGATGGTAAGAGGGCATACATGGAGCCGCAGCTCATACACTATCAAAAGCGGAGAAAAAAGTTTGTGTGGGTGTCTATATGACATTAAGGTTCCACAAGGATATTCTTCAAATTTGAGAAGGTGTGTTTCAATGGACGATTTGAAGTTAGTGGGAATGAAGTCTCATGATTATCATGTGTTGATGCAACAACTATTATCGTAGCTATTAGGGGCATTATGAAAGATGAAGTGCGGACCACTATAACAAAATTGTGTATTTTCTTTAATGCTATATGTAACAAAGTCATTGACATTGAAAAGTTGGATGAATTGGAAAATGAGGGTTATATTATTTTGTCCCAACTAGAGATGCATTTTCCTCCCGCATTTTTCGATATAATGGTGCACCCGATAGCGCACTTGGTAAGGGAGGTAAGGCTCGCGGTCCAGTTTACCTAAGGTGGATGTACCCTTTCGAGCGATACATGAAGATCTTAAAAGGGTATTCTAAAAATCCTTATCGACCAGGAAGCCTCAATCGTTGAGAGATATGTAGTGGAAGAGGCTATGGAGTTTTGTAAAGATTATCTATCGTGGTCGACGTTACAATCTCAAAGCATGATAAGGGGATAAGTGAGGGAACTCGAGGAATCAAACCGAAGAATATGCTTCGTGCCGAGGTGTTGCAAGCACACCCGTACATCTTGAATAATACGGAAGAAGTTCAACCATACATTGATGAACACGAAAGAGTTTGAAGAATATGAATCCAAGGAAGAATGACATGGAGATAGCTAATGAGCAAAAGAAGACATTTATAAAGTGGTTCCAGGAGAAGGTATTGCACGAGACCGGTGTGTCGGCTACAATCGAGTGGTTAGCCCGGGGGCCTTCTTATCAGGTCATCACTTGGACAGTTATGATATCAACGGATATTCTTTCTACACAAAAGACCAAGATGACGAAGTTCTCGTGCAAAACGGTGGGGTGATGGTTGAAGCTGAATCCATGCACTTTTCGAGTTCGAAAGACAAAAACCCGGTGTTAGCATCTATGGCCTATTATGGAGTTATTGAAGAAATATGGGAGATGAGCTACACCAAGTTCAAAGTTGCTTTATTTAAATGTAAGTGGGTTAACAATAATGCTGTTGTAATAGATCCTAAATTTGGATTTGTCTCTGTTGATCTTCAAAGACTTGGTCATAGAGACGAGCCATTCATTCTAGCAAGCCAGGCGAAACAAGTGTTTTATGTTACAGACCCTGCAAATAACAAAATGTCCATTGTACTTCAAAGTAAAAAACAGACGTATGGTGAAGAATCCTTGAACCTGGACGATACACTCCCTTTCACAACAAATCCACCTACAACACGTGAAGTAGAATTGGTAGATGATGAAGAATATGCTCCAAGGAAGGATCATTCGAAGGAATATGGGAAACCATATAAAGTAAGATCTTAAGTTATGAAAAAGTCCTATGTTATTTTTGTACGGGTTTAACATGTTAGTTCATTTTATTCATTTGTTTATTATTTAATAATAACCCTATCTAACATTATTCATTTGTCTTTGATGAACAGGAATATGTCTAGCTCTGACGAGTCATCGGGTGATGGTGGGAATGATGTACCGGTGGTGAGAAGGGGTAGAGGTAGCACACATATGGGTGCGTTAATTGCACGTCGTGGCGGTCAGAAAAAGAGGCTGCATGTGGAGTTCGATGCCAATATGAATCCAATTGGTCCAGAGGAAGACAATTTCATTAGCTACGTAGGCTATCTGGCTCAAAGCAAAGTTCGCATTGTATTCTCTCATTGGAAGTTGGTTCCTCCTAAAACGAAGGAGTTGATCTCGGGCACAACTTTTGGTATCTCACTTTCGATATCTTATGCATTTGTATCTTTAGTTTTATCACTTGATTTCTTTCATATCTTCTCTTTTACCTTGCAAAGAAACGTATGATGTGCCTAACAATAAGGCCATGAACAAGCATTGGATGGGCGAGGTTCGTATACGTTGGAAAGACTTTAAGAACAAGCTCACTAGAAAGTATATTCGAGGGGCAAAGAGGGACAAGGACCCATGTCGGGACTATGATTACATTAGTCCGCAGGACCGGAGGGAGTTTGTGGCGTCACGCGTAATCCCGAATTTCTTGTAAAATTTCTTTCATATCTTATCTTTTAGTTGAATCTATTTGACATCGAAGGCTCAGTTTTATTTGTTTTCGTGTCAGAAAAAAAGTCAGGCCAATAGAGAGAGGCAAGCGAGAAATAAGTATCCGCATTGCATGTCTAGGGGTGGCTATAAGAAGCTTGAACGGAGGCTGATGGAAGAAGAGTTGTAGAAAATGAAGGAAGCTGCTCAATCCGATCCTTCCACTGTTATCCAGGCCCTTGAGCGTCCTCCTCGCCACAAAAAATGGATAGCTGCGAGGATGAAGGGCGAGAAATACATAAATGAAGATGTGGCTGAGGTTGCTTCAAAGATTGTAAGTAGTTAAATTAGAAGTATTAAATAGCTTCAGTTGTTTCATATTTTTAGAGTTTAATTAGTTAATATTTATGAAAAATCCTATGATACAGGATGTGCTTGAGTAAAGAAAGCGGCCAAGGTTCATTCACGCCGGGTACACGGATGGACATTTTGTCCACGGCGATTGGGAAGCCTGATTACCTTGATGTTGTTCGTGGGGAGCCGAGGGGAGTTAGTGTCGCGAAATACTTTGGACGGCGTTCGAGTTGTTCGCATGACGATGACAACCCTAGTCCTCGCCTTGTAGCCAAAATTCGAGCGTCCCTCGTAGATGAGGTTATGGCACAACTACGGGGTGAAATGAGGGAGATGATACAAGGGAAGGTAAATACGCAACCTTCAAACCAGGAATCCCCGGCCTTCCCAAGCAGCAAGGAAAGTTTTCACGCTCCAGATGTACCTATTGGCGAACCTTCTCATCACTCTCCAGATGTACTTATTGACGAGCCTGGCGAGCCTTCTCACACTCCACAGGGGGGACAACCCTGCCGCCTATATTTGGATGACCCACACCGGCGTATTGTTGCAGATGGTCTTGTTTACCCGAGAACAAACCACACACCACAATATGCAAATTCCACAAGACCAACGTAGGGTGACTCGACAAGTGTGCGAGAGGGGAAGAAAAGACGAGCCATCCCGATTGTTGATGAGGAGGTTCCCACGCTAGACGCCGCCACCACATCGTTCATCCTTTGGCCGCATCATCTTATTGAGGTGGGGACGACACCTCCAATGGTAGGAAATACATTATCGATTGACGATGAGTAGGGTTTAGGATTGATTTTCATTGCTAACCCACTCATAATTTGTTTATTATGTTTTCATAGCATGAACAAGTCATGCGATTTCCATACTTATCACAAATGCGAGAGCTCTACCAGGACATCGTCTCTATCGGCTTGCAGATGATGCCTCCGGCATTGTCGGTGCAGACAAGACATATCCGATATCAATTGACGGGAAAGATTTGTGAGTTTATGCATATGGACTGTTTAGATATACAAAGTGGCTTCAACTTGCAATCTTGTAAGTTTTTTTTTTTTTACCCTTTAATTATGTCAATACTCTTTTTTTGTTTAATATATTCAACAACACTTATCATTTTATTTCGATCGTAGTGTATCCGCCACGACATCTCGCAAAAAGGGAGACCTATTGGATTCGTATGGATTCTTATGTCCTGGATCCACGGCTTCGGCTCGCAATATCTTAGCCGGGAGGGCCATTTATGTTGGTTTAACAATGGGCGACATAAAATCGTCTTGTTATCTAGCGCCAATACATGAAGGGTGCGTATTTTTTTTGTCTATATAAGATTTTTAAGGAAAAAATGCTTTTTTTATCTTAGTTTAATATTAATATGTATATGTTGTAGTGCTCATTGGACCCTATGCGTTGTTTGTCCCGCCAAGAACGCATGTTATTAGTTCGATTCCATAGGTGGCGAGCCAACCGAGGATATCAAAAACATGTTTGCCGAGTAAGTAAATTTTTGTCTAAATCATCGATTCTTTTTTTAAATGAATTGTTTTCATGTCTGTTAATTTCCATTTTAATGATAGTGGTCTTAGGACATATAGACAGATTCTTGCCGGAGCACGAGAGCAAGGTGGACCGAAGTGGTTTTATCCGAAGGTAAGTAGTTTCAATTCAAGTTTTTTTCGAGACACGGTAGCTTTTCGTTTAACAATTTGTTTTTTATTTATAGTGCCATCACCAACCAGGGAACACCGAGTGCGGATACTACGTTATCAATTGGATGCAATCTATCGTTTCGGCCGGACGTACTACCGGCTTGCAAAATGTACGTAATGCTTCGTGATCCTCAAATGATGATATTTTTTGTTGTGGTACTTCAGTTGTTAATTATACCTTGTTTTCCAATTTACGGTTTTTCGTGCGAGGATCCGTACTCACGGGATGACATCGATTCGATTCGAGACATGATGGCTAGATATCTTCTTGAACATGGCTCAATGTGAATATATAGGCAAGTCATTACTTGTTAGGGTGATTGTCATTGTGAAACTTATTAAGTCTGTCTTGACATCGGTTTTATGTAAATTATTGGTGCTGCTCTTGAATTTGCCACTTTAATTCTTGTGAATATGAGGTTAGATCACTTGTTTAATTTCGGAAATAGATCACCGTCATATGAGGTTTGATTTTGCCATTATACCTTACGCATTTAATTTTCCAATAACCAAGACTTGAGAATTTTGTTGAATCATACCATCATAACCGATTTGCTTGAAAGTTTTATGTGTGCTTCTTGCTTGGGAGGTGTTTGATTTGCTTGTGTGGTACCTTGTGATTATTACTAGGTGGCTCTCATTCACTTTAGCATTAGAGTTGAGCTAAATTCGTATCTTTGAAACCTTGAAATTTCGTTAAGCTTTGTGTTCAAAAGTCATTCGCTATATATATTTGCCTCTTGTGCCAATTGAAGGGAATGTTGATGCTATCTAATTGCCGCATTAAATTGTGAAAAGCTGTTGTGAAATTTTGGAGATTAATTGCCTCCAAATGTGAGAAAAATTTGTTGTCATAGTGGTGCTTTGTTTGTTGTTTTGGTCTAGTTTTAGTAACCTAAATCTAGGTCATACCTTCTTTCTTTTCTCGTTGTTGAATTTGCTTTGAAAGTTTCGATCGCTACATTCATTATCAGTGACTTTCCCGAACTTGTCTTCTTAGGCTCGCAGTTGAAGCTAAGTTGTGTTGATATTCTTGCATCCTCATGGTTATGTTGGAAGCTAAGTTGTGAATTTGATTGATTTTGTTGAACTGATCGAACATCTATATCATTCTCTTGTATGATCTTGTATGTGTAGCCAAAAGTTTTGTTGAAGTCACTCTTTACAATTTACTTATTGAACATTGTTATTTCACCTTCTTTTCGCACATAAATTCATAGTCAAAATATATCTAATGCGCTTAATTATTTTGTGAAGTATTTGCAAAGCAAATTGGCCAAACAAAAAGCAAGCAAATTTTTTTTAAAAAAAAAAATACTTTAAGGCGACACGAAAATCAATTCGGGCGTCTTTGGATCATTAGAGACGACCGGAATTGATAATCAGGTCGCCTAAAATGGAATATGGCGACACGAAAATAGCTCGAGGTCGCCTCATATGGGGCGACTCCGAACCCATTTCAGTCGCATCATATTAGGCGACATCATAAATGGGTTCAGTCCCATCATATTAGGTGACTGAAAAAGAGTTAGTCGCCTCATAGCCCCATATGACGCGACCTAAAATGGGTTCAGGTCGCCCCATATGCGGCGACCAGAGCTATTTTCAGGTTGCCTCATATGCCATTTTAGGCGACCTGAACCATTTTCAGGTCGCCTCATATGGGGCGACCAGAACTATTTTCAGGTCGCCTCATATACACCAAACAACTTCACTCTCCCGACGTCCCTTAGAATAAGGACGTTAATTGGGTCTTTTTTAGGTCGTCTTTTAGGTATTTTGTAGTAGTGATAATAATATATATATTTAAAATAATTGATATTTAATGATTAAAATCAATTACCTTCACAACATCTTTCCAAGTGTTCTTCATATATGGTTTTGCCAGCATTTTCTTCTAGGTCTCGAAATGGAAGCTAAGGGGAACCAAATGAAATTCCCACTTAGATCGGCCAGAAAGTGGCTGAACGAATGATTGTCGTTCTCAACCGACTACCTTGTGTTTTCATTTCACGAGACTACGTACGACACAGTTTCCTGGTTCGATTGATGAACTTATTAATCTTTTATGGTAAAAAAAACTGATGAAAATATTACTTACCGGCCAAGAACCTCGACATTGACCTCCCGGCAGGAGGACACAAGTGTATGGTCTCGATCCGTCTCCTCATTCAGACCTCCCGAATAAAGATATTGATATTTGCCGGATCAAAATTTGCATCCCTACGTCAAAGTCATCCACGTCTGACTCATCCTCGTCTGTGTTATTAATGGCTAAAGTCAATCTAAACTAGCTGTTACTAACTAACAATAAATAAATAATCCCAATCTATCAACCAAAACTAATTAAACAAAATACAAAAAATAATTGAAATAACGAAACTAAACAGGAAAAAAAATTAAAATAAAAAATAGATAAACATTTAATTAAACAAATACTATTTTAATTTAACTAAATAAATAAATTTTTAAACATTATATTAATAACAAAAATTTAAATAAACCCGTAAACACAAAACAAACAATAATGAAAATAAAATTAAAAAAAAAAAAAACAATACTAAAAACCACAAAAGAGCCTTTTTTATAAATAATTTATAAAAAAACTATGGAAATATCCTTCACAAGGACTTTAAAAATGCTAAAGGACAAAAATTTGTTCAGAATATTTATGGTACAAGAAAAGTGTAGGGTCTGATTTATTCTTTACAAAATTAAATGGAAATGAAAAAAATTTCCCTTTGAGTTTAAAAACAGAAGAGAGAAGAAAGTGTGATTTAGCAGGCAACTTCGTACACACTTATGCCCAAATATCGTGCTCCCATATTTGATAAGGGTTTAACAAGTTTAGATAAAATTTTAACAAGTTTTGATTGGATTTTCACAAATTTCAATTCAAAAATCATCACTCACTATATAATGGCAAGGCAAGGTATTGATTTACACTTTTGATAAGAGTTTCACAAGCTTACATAATGTTTTAACAAGTTATGGTAAGATTCTTACAAATTCTAATTCAAAAATAACCACTTGTTACATTAACAATGTATTAATTCCCATTTATAATAAGGGGATCACAAGTTCAAATAACGTTTTAACAAGTATTGATAAGCATTTCACAAATTCCAATTCAAGAAATACCACTACAATGACAATTTAATTGATTCACACTTTTAATAATGATTTAATTCTAATTCAAAACCACCACTTGCTACAATCAACAGTATATGAATTCAAGAACTTTTATGTTTCATTAGTTCCCAAAAACAAAAATAAAAGCTGACTTCACTATTTCACAAATTCCCATTAAGGTTTTTCAACTTGAGATTAATTATTACTCCCTTCGGTCCTAATTATAGGAACACTTTTGTAGTGTAAATTACACTACAAAAGTGTTCCTATAAATAGGAACGGAGGTAATACCAAAATACATACCTCACTGACTTTCCACGGCTCCAGTTCTGCTTCCTCTTCCCTTGTTTCCCACTTCGCGCCACCTCTCTCTTTCTTATACTTGATTCTTTTCTTTTTATATCCGAGGGGCATTTAACACAATTTCCTTTTGATTTTAAGAGGGTTTAGGAGCAAAAATACACATGTGCTTTATCTTCGGGAGTGCACAGCACCATATACTTTTTTTAGGAGCAAAAATACACGTGGTTACATTTTAGGAGCAAAAGTCAGACCACCGTTAAAATCTAGCCTATTGTAAATATGGCTTTTCGTCGTTGTAAATGGCCAGATTTTAAATTTTGTTGTAAATACATCACTTCTTGTTGTAAATCTAGTCTTTTTCTGTACTAAATGACCTTTTTATGTTCAAAATCTAGATGTTTAAATGTTATTGTAAATATGACATTTTCTGTTGTAAATATGGCTAGATTTTAAATTTTGTTGTAAATATAGCACTTCTGTTGAAACTTTAAAGTTATTATTTATCAATTATAATATTTTTTAATCTACTCATAAATAATAATAATATATATTTAAAATAATTGATATTTAATCATTTAAATTTAATGAAAAATGTTTAAATAAAAATTAATTACCTTCACAACATCTTTCTAATTGTTCTCCTTAGGGCTGAGTACGAAACACAACTTTTTTTTTATAAAAAAAAGGTCATACTCATGTGAATTAATATAATAATATGTATTTTGTTTTAAATTAATTTCATAATAATATATTTTTAACATAAAAATAATATATTTTTCATTTTATATTAACATATTTTATAATTATATTATATTTTATTTATTAAAAATTATTTTTTATTTCGAATGAATTTTATAATAATATTTTTATTTTTAAAAATAAATTTTTTAAAATTTTATTTCATAATAATATTTTTTCAATCATAAAAATGTATTTTTATTCAAATTAATAAATAATAATATTTTTTATTTAAATTTGTATCAGTATATGTTATAATTATGATGCTTTTTTATTCATAAATTTATAATTTTTATATTAAATTATTTTTTAATAATATATTTTTATTTAATAATAAATATTTTAATAATATTTTTATTTTTCATAGTATTTTTCATCATGAGGCATTATTGGGATCATATAAGTTATATGGGGTAATAATATGGTCCGAATTTTTACCCCCCCCCCCCCCCCCAAAAAAAAAAAAAAAACTGTTAATTTGGTGAGAAATCAAAATAGGGGTGTTGGAGGAGAAATGATGAAAACTTTAGAGTTCCTTTGCCTCCAAAATTTCAAACTAAATGAAGAGAATGGCTCATTTTGCCTTCTCTTTCAATCCTCTCCCCTCCAATCAAACTAGCCTAACGGGACCTTTGTTTGCTATGATTCTATGTAGGATAGACCATATCGAAATCTGCCAACCCATAGTATTAACCCACTGACAGTGGACTCTGGCCCAAATTTTTGTGTACTTAATTTTGGATTTGAAATTAAACAAGCATGATTTGGCGTGTGCAATGAAAAGTTAGAGATAGTCAATGAATGTTGGCTCCTATAAAAAACAAACAGACATTCATGATGAATCTAAATTTGAATTCTTATTGAAAAAATGTCTACATTTAGTGCTACATCTAGTCGTACTTATAAGAACATTTTTATAGTACAATTTATACTATAAAAATATTCCTATAATTAGAGCCGGATGGAGTATTAAATATTGGTTAGAATAGAAGCGCCTCCTTGAGAAAAATACACATGATTAGGGGAAAAAAGGCCTAAGATTGACGGGTCAAAAGAGGACCCTAAACCTCTTAACAAGCCCAAAATTAAATAAGTTTGATTCTTAGGCAAAAGCCATAACGTCAAATTTTTTTGGGGAAATAATGGGGCTGGAGGTGGAGGACACTTGTATTTGCCATACGAATGATGCATTAATATTTAACTCTATTTTCAATTTCACAATCAAACATTTTCAGCCCTTAATCATGAGCATGGCCAAAAAGAAAGCTCTTAATCTTCAACGGACATTGTCTCAAGTCAATATTCAAAAAGTAAATTATAAAATTTTAACGGTTTAACCTCTAAATTGAGTAGCCGATATACTCAAGCTAATGGGATTTGTTTTAACAATATACTCTTTTGATCTCTTTACTGGTATTTGTACAATCAGAGAGCAAGTTGATTGCTATTAAATCTTCTATAAAGACAGTTGAATTACCTAAATTCTAATTTAGATCATTCCATTTAAAAAATTCTATATCAAGTTATACATCATAATTAGGGATTTAAAATTTGGACCAAATTACCTCCATATCCCTTTATTATTAAAATAGCAAATTTGAAAACATAACCCTATTATTCACTCTATCAATTAATTCATTGGGAAGTACTGTACGATCTTGTGCTCTAGCTTATTTCCAAATATTAATTATGCTCAATATTCTTTTTAATACAATATTCAGTTTTATAGGAAAGTAGGCGTATATACAATTTTTTTTTTTTTGGCCAAAGGCGTATATACAATTGAAAGAGGTGAATTCTTGTGTACTACAATGCTTCATGAATATCTTTATATCATATTTTCCCTTTTTATAAAACAAATAATCATGGATTATATACATAGAGAAGATTCAAAATTTAAACCCGGTTCATAAAATTTTGAATAAAGATATAAATATTGAAAGAAGGTAATAGATCTCCATATATGTAGATGTATTGTCACAATAAATTTCAATTTATTCCAATACATTATTATATAAAATTGAATATTGTATTAAAAAATACTGGGCATCATTTTTTTTCTTCTTTTTATTGAGATAACATCCACAAACCCGTAATAGAGCTTTTATAGTTTGATAGTATATACTTCATTCATCACCACTTGCATAATTAATGTATAAAAAAAGTAGAGGAACAAATGGTGCTCCATTGTACAATAAGAATTATTTGATAGAGCAAATAACAAGATTATGTTTTCAATTTTGATGTTTTAATATCCAAGAGATATGTAGGTAATTTGAATCAAATTTTAAATCCCTTAAATTCAGTGACTCAAATTAAAATTTAGGTAATTCAACCGTTTTTATATACAATTTTTCTAATATTTTATATATCTGTGTGTGTGCTCTCACAATATTGATATGATTTAAATTGTGGGGAAAATAATTAAAAAAAATTGATAGAATCATATTGCATTTTCAAGAAGCATCCTCTTGCAAAGTAAACCAATAATTGAGTGGCTTATCCTTGTGACGATTCCTTGCCGACTTCACAATGAAAGAAGGAATACATGAAAAAGGCAAAGACACACACACATATTGTTTTGTACAACATTTGTAGAACGGTACGGTTTTTTAATCCTGTGAAGGTTTTTTGTTTTTTAAAGTGTGATAGTTGTAGAAGTGTGTAGAGCACATATTCTTTTAAAAAAAAAAAAAAAAACTTATAGTGTTTATTGGAGACACAAATAAAATAATTTAATTTTTAGACAGCATTATTATAGTGACTGTTTTTTTTTTCCCCCGACAAAGTCAGTAAAATTAACTTTCATTGAAAAAAAAAAAAAAAAAAAAAAACTCATCTTTTTCCCCCTCTGTTTCCGTATCCCCTGTTTTTAATACTTCAAAGTTAACACTTTCAGGAACACGGGGACTGATGATGCTTATATTAAGGTTCACTAATGTGGAATCTGCCACTCCGATCTGCATCAGATTAAGAATGATCTTGGCATGTCCAATTATCCCATGGTCCCTGGGTAAATAATTAATTAAACAGCCAATAACACATAGTATTTGATTATCCTCTGCTTTTGGCTCTGAGAGCTCTTGAGCTCATAGTATTCAATTAGTTACATCTCTATTCATTTTTATAGGATAAAATTACCTGTTTTATACTCTCTTCGATCTTTTTTATAAGAGTTTGATAGTTGAATTATTAACAGAAACCAGTTAAAATTAATTAGAGATAATAAATATATCTGAAATATTTTTTTTAAAGTAAGCCTTTTTGTATAAGGTGCAAGTAAAAAACAAAAATAACCTGAGATCTCATGAGCTCATAGTATTAAATTAGTTACCCCTCTATTCATTTTTATAGGATAAAATAACCTGCTTTATACTCTTTTCAATCATTTTTATAAAAGCTTGGTATTTGAATTACACACGATTTAATAAATCAGTTAAAATTAATTTAAAATAATAAATATATTTAAAATAATTTTTTTAAGTATGCCTCTATTTATATGGGGAAAGTAAAAAAAAAAAAAATAAGGACAAAAATAGTAACAATGCATTAAATAATACAAGCCAAAATACAAGGTAATTAAACTTAAGTCTCGTTTGATACACGGAATCGGTGGGGGAAGGGAAAGAAATATTAGTAAGTTCCTCTATTTGGTATGCATTTTGGACAAATTTTCCCAAGAACTTAAGTTCCGGATCCACCTCGGGCCCACCAATCTTCCCTCATATATGGGAAGGTCAGAGCCCACCAAAATTGATGGGATCTCAAGTTCCCATGTCATCACTAATGCAAAAAGGGCTTTTAAGACCGGACAAATGAGGGGTCGTAAGACCGGATATGCGGACCGGTCTTGTTCACCCAGTATTAAAAGTTTACCATTTAAGACCGGACTCGAACCGTCTTAAAGAAACTCTTTTAAGACCGGACATTTAAAAACTTGGGTTTTAAAAAGTTGTACTAAATGAAGCCGAAATATTTTTTTCGGTCCTAAAGCTCGACTTTTAATACGGTCAAAAATAGGCCGCTCTTAAAAGATCGTAATTATAAGACCGGATAAGACATATACGGTCTTAAAAGACTGACTTTCAAGAGTGGATGATAAATGCATCCGGTCTTAAAGATTTTTATTTAAGACCGGACTTCTAAATATACCGGTCTTAAAAGACCACCTTTTAAGACCGGGTTTAATATCAAAACTCAAAAGTCGTCGACCTTTAAGACCGGTCATATAATTACATCCGGTCTTAACAAGTGAACATTTAAGACCGGCTTATTATTTCAGTCTAAATTTTCCCGAATTTTTCCCCGTGTTCTTCCCGATTATATATATATATATATATATATACAAAAATCCACCACCCAATCTAGCACATAAAAGTCGATACTTTAAGCTACAAGCTATGAACAATTATTTGAATAAATTGAATTGGAAAAAGAATACAAATATTATTCACCATGAGCTATTTGGCCTCTTAATTAATGATTACTATGACTACAACACCTAAATTAATTCATACAATAAGATAACTTACTTACAAATACAATAAGTAAACATACATGCGCCCAAAATAATATTCACCATGCCTTCATCTGATTCCCCCACCCAACAACGTAACATCCTCTTATATAACATGCCCCTTTGGATCGGATCCGCCACAAAAATAAAACAAGAACAAAATTCATAGTCAGTGACATTAACTATGAACATAGATAGAAGGAATATAGTATATATAGTTAAAGCCTTAAAGTCTTCAAAGAAATCTGCATATGAATATTACCTTATGAATTGACTCTTTTATAAAGTGATATCTTCCCATATCCCTTCTTGATGATCACTTCTTATGCAGGGTTTATTATCCGCTTCATCTTCTTCGTTCATGTCCGGTAGGCCCCTTGAAAAAGGAGTACTCTCGTGAATACCATAATTTGAATTCATTTCCTCATCAATATCAATGACCCTCTTTCCTTGGAGAGCTACTGAGACTACATTTATTTTCTTGATCGGTGATATAGAACACTTGTTTTGCACGGTCCGCCATAATAAAAGGTTCATCTCCAAAACTTCGCCATTGACATCAACTAATGTAAATCCTAGCCGATCGATCCGAACACCATTATTGACATTAACCCACTTGCATTTGAAAATGGGAAATCTAATTTTCACATAGTCCACCTCCCAAATCTCTTCAATAACCCCATAATATGGCATGACCGCCAATAAAGGGCTCTTGTCTTTCGAACCTGGAGAAGTGCATAGATTCGGCCCTCTAACATAACACCACCTTGTTCTAGGCGTGCTCGTATCATCTAGGGACTTTGTGTAAAATGTATAACCATTGATCACATACGAATTCCAACTTATGACATCAACCTCAGGACCACCTACTAACCATTTGATTGTATCAGAAACACATTCCTCTCCTCGACCTTTTGTTTGAACCGGTTTGCAAAAGTTTGTTATGCTCCCTAATCAACCTTTGTTCAGTCATTCGATGATTTTCTTTCCTTACAGCTGCTTTATGTGAAGCTATGCTGGCTTGAACTTCATCGACGTTATTCAAGATGTATAAGTGGACTTGTGATAATTCATCAGGATCCACACTCTTTACGGAAGCCCCTTGTCTACCCCGATCAGCATGCTGACGTTTTGGAAGCCCAATAAGTCTTACTTTGGCCAAATAATTTTGACAAAATTCCATGGCTTCTTCAGAAACATATTTCTAAACAATCGATGCTTCTGGCCGGTATGCGTTCTTCACGTACCCTTTTAGGAATTTCATAGATCTTTCAATTGGGTACATCCACCGTAAATGGATAGGGCCGCACATCTTTATCTCCCTCACTAGATGAACAATTAGATGAACCATGATGTCAAAAAATGTAGGAACAAAAAGCTTCTCAAGGTGGCACATGACAATATAACTCAACGAAAGGAAATTTTGTCATTGCTAAGAGGAAAGAGAAGAAAGGGGAGATAGGGACAAAAAGAGAAAGAGGGATTAGGAAGATGGTGAAAACAGGAAAGAGAAAATGGAGAAAGAGGAAAAACAAAAGGGAAAATCCTTTTCAAGGCCCATATTATCAAAAGAATACCGAAAAAGGTCCTAACATTCTAAAAATACCCAAAAAGGCCCAAGGATTCTGACTCGTCTAAAAATACCCAAAAAGACCCATATTTTCGAATCTTAGGGCCTTTTTGGGTATTTTCAGAATGTTAGGGCCTTTTTCGGTATTCTTTTGGTAATATGGGCCTTGAAAAGGATTTTCCCACAACAAAAAGGTCATCCACGTCTTTTGTCAAAAAGAAAAAAATAAAAAGGTCATTCACGTCGACTCGTCCTCATCGTGTACCTTTTTTTTTTTTTTTTTAGAAAATTCTAACTAACATCTTCTTTATTGATTAAAAAGGGAAAAGTTTATTCATTTTCGATATCCACATCCAAGATGCATTATATTGTTGGAAAAATCATGGGATGTCCATTTTTTTAGGAACCACTACTACAAAAATGTGCTTTTAGACCGCCATAATTAGATAAAATTATAGATGATTAGGTCTAAAAAGTATAACTAGTAACAGTTTCATAAATATAATAAAAATTTTATACTGTTTCTTTAACATCAATTTTGAAAATATATTATTTAGACTGTTTCCCAAACAATTTGGTCTAACAAGTTGAAAAAAAAATAAAATAAAATGTCGATTACTTTTTAGATCTATTTGTTATTAACAATAGGTTTAAAATATGAAACATTTTAGAAATGTAATTAATAATAATCGATCTAAGAAATAGGAAAAAATAATTAAAAATTTATTACTTTTAAGACTGGATGTTAATAATTACCGGTCTAAAAGGTGAAATTTTAAGACCGCTAGTTAATAATATCTAGTCCAAAAGATTAGTACCAAAATACAAGTCGATCACCGTATCCTCTCCTTCGTGCCAAAACTTGAAATTGCTCTCTTTGAACCTCTCTTCCTATCACGAAACCTCTCTTTCTCGATGTTGGTCAAAATCCTCTTGTGGTAAGTGAACCAGTCGAACAAGTAATAAAGAGTAAGTAGAGTATTATTCCACAGAGACTGTAACACCAATTATGTAGCAATATTCAACTGAAAGTTGTGTGTTGGAAATAGTTTTGGTTGTTTTTTAGTATTAATACTAATTAATAGAAATAAAACAAATGATCGGAAGTTGGTTGAGAAAATTAGAGTTAAAATGGGCAGAGCTCATATTGCATCTTAAGTTGCATTAATCCCCCAGTTTGCTTCAAACGCATTGTTACAACATTCTACTACACAGCTTCCGCAATGATACAACAAAATGCCTTTCGCAACATTATTCAGTTAACTTACCACTAATTTATACAAGAGCATTTGCATCCTGTAAGTACTTCCCTTACTCTACTTCCCTATATTCCTATAGCGATTTTCGAGTTTAAAATGTCAATTCAACCTAGGTGTTTTGGCTATGTGAGGTAAACTGATTCCTATAGCTTACAATTTAGATCAAACCCTACACAAGTTTGCCTATCACACACTACTTAACAGATGTCCAAACTTAGCTCCCTTCCAGTAAACTAAGACCACCGACCTTGCCTATTAGCAGCCAACCAACAGAGAAGACGTTATAACACAGTTAAGCAAACTGAATTTATTCAATTAAAAACTAGGAAACTGGGTTCATACTACAATTTAAGAATTCATCCTCGCTCAACCAATAGAAGTTTAGTTCATGACTGATGAGGAGAACATAATCCAAATTACGAGACAATTCATGGAAAATTTAAAGAAGAAAATTAAAACGAGAGAGGATCGGAATGATTGACGGTGTAGGAATGTCATGTCACGTGACATCTCTATGTCTTCTACAACTCGATTAATCTTCTAGTGTAGATCGGTCTTTTTGCAACTCTCTTAAGGAATCCAGATTTCTCAACTCGAGTCAAGTCGTATGGAAATTTTACTGTGTATGCTCGACTCTTTGATTCTCGATGACCTTTTAGGTTTGTCCGTCCTTTCCTTTTATAACCAAGTCCTTCGTGCCGTACGTCCAATGAGCTGGGCTTTCCTATTCTGTTAGGCCTGACTCCCAAGATTCTGTTGATTGATCCTCTTTTAGTTTCGCGTGACTCTGTAGATCTTCTATTTGATTCTCTGTGTCTGTTATTTTCGTCCCGTCAAGTCAACCGCCATCTTAACGTCCAACTCAATTACCTCGTATTTAATTCCGAAATACTCACAAGAAGAGCTCAGCATAACGCAGCGCATAACAATTCATCACTTATGATGCTACAGCAATATGGTCACGCTATAGTGCTAGTTCAGAGAAAAGGCACACAGTGCTATAGCATTGTATTAGTTTTGTCATGTGCCTTCATAATGTGACGACATGCATCCTATTCTTATACCTACTTGTGGGAAAGTGCTAGAGATGCAACAATTTACTTCAACTATTCCCTATTTCCAACCGTGCAAGATTTCTAATATATTTCAACAAATCAATCACATTCAAACCCAGTTTCATCATGCAAAACGGTCATAACACATAAGAAATATATGGCATAATTATAACTTATCACTCGCCTACTACCATCAACCTCGTTACTCTCTCATTCCCTCGGCATTCGCCTCTGCCACCACCTCTCTCAACTTGTCTTCCTGTCATGAAAATGAACGGAGAAACCAAATCTAGTCCTTTTCAAGGCATGCCAGCTACTGGTGTGAATCAGAGTGAGCCTTGCACATCTCAAAATGAGCCTAGTAACTTGTCTTTACAGCATGGTAGAATAGCCACGCGATTAAAAGAGATTGCCATAAGTCGGAGTACCATGGAAAAGATCGTGATTTAGTTTGATAGATATTTGAAATCTATTGGACCTAATGCAAGACATTATAGGAGTTATGTCAGCCTCCTAGCACGTGACAAGCCTTACATCTTGATAGATGAGTGATAAAATGTCGATCAAGAGATAAATGATCATATTTGGGACTCCATCTGCCTGACATACGATGTTCTTGACAGAAAGACGTTGAAAAATAAGACATAGCCATATTGTGTTGAATGCTGGAGGAAGTTTAAGACAACCTATCTAACAATTATGTGCATATCGAGGTTAAGGATGGTCAGCCTCATCCTAATCCTTGCAGCAAGTATACATATATTGATGAAAACACTTGGCAACATTTTTTTTCCTGATGTGGACTACTTTAGAACCAAGTGTTTTTTTTTCATTTGTTATTATCTTATTATTTTGATTTCTTATTAACTTATTAATATTAATTAAATAAAAAAATCATTATTATTTATTAATAATAATAATAATAATAATAATAATATAAGCTAAATCTTAATACAAATACTTAATAATATTAACTTAATTACATTTTGTAATCTTTTTTCTCTTAGCTTTTGTTTGGCAAGCTCTTGTAAGTTTTCGATAGGATCTTAAATTTGAATACTAATACTTGTCCTAGAAAAATTCAGAATTTATTCGAATAGTCAAACATTCTAATAATCTTGATGTATAAGATCATAGGTTTTGCAAAGTGTGAATCCTCTCATTTGTAATTTTTGTTTACACGGTAATGATATTCTTTGTTTCTCTTTTCATCTTCGGATTTCTATCTAATGATCCAGGACGTAATACGGAACGTGATGAATAAAAAATCATATTTTTATTCCTTTATTTTCTATTTTTTTCTTGCTTGTGCTTTATTTTGAAATATTCTTATTATCCATTTTTTATCTTTCAATTTTAAATTTTATAAATTAGAAATTCTAAATATAAAAATAAATATATTTTATTTATTAAATTCAATATATAAATATATTAAATATATAAATTAGAAATATAAATGAAATTAAAATAAATTAGAAATCAATATTTATATTCTGTTTTCAATATTTCAAAAATGAAAAAGAAGTAAAAAAGTAATTACATTATTATATTAATTATATTATATTATATTATAATAATAAATATTGTTAATACAAAATTCAAACAAAGAAAAGAAACAAAAGAAAGCTACGTCATTGTCCAATCAAGAAAAAAGTTAAACTAACGGTCAAACCGTATTTTTGCACCTAAAAATCATTTGGTATTCAAGATCTTGTTTTGACTAAACTACATGTGTATTTTTGTATTTTTTGAAAGTCACGTCATTATTCGTCAAGAAAAAAGTCAAACTTAACGGTCAAACAATATTTTTGCACCTAATTTGTTACCACGTAGTCACTTTTACACCTCAAAAAGCACTTGCAGCTAGGCACTCATCTGACCAAAGCACATGTATATTTTTGCACCTTAACCCTTAAAATAATTGATATTTAATCATTTAAATTTAATGAAAAATATTTAAATAAAATTTAATTATCTTCATAATCTTTCCAAGTGTTCTCCTTCATTTTGCCAGCATTTTCTTCTAGGTCTCGAAATAGAAGGGTGATGAGTAATATTTATGCCATGTTTTCTCTATGTGTTTTGAATGTTTTGAATGCTGAATCTGAGCTTTATCATTTGCTATATGATAGAATATCGAGAATTCATACACATAGGGAAATAAAGGATAGATTTTACAAATTATTGCATTCATATCATTATCCCGCTCATGTACATAAGAAAAGAACCATTTTATGGTTTACCCCCGTGAAAGCACATAACAAAGATGATATAATGCTATAACATAATGCGCTAGGTTATTCTAACATTTCCTCGTGAGTTTTCAGGAAATTAAGACAAATCACCCAGGCCCACATGAACACGGTGATTGACTCAAGCCGAAGCCAGAAGATCGGAGAATCGAAAGAAAGATCAGAAGAATCACACAATATTTAAGGAAGGATCAATCAACTGAATCTAAGATCTTGGACCCGACAGATTTGGAAGGCCCAACTCACTGGACGTTCGGCCAAGGAGACCTAACTATAAGAGGAAAGCGCAGCAAAACCTAAAGTAGTTGAAGTCGTGAGAGTCACTCACACCGAAGGAGCGAAATAGACTACTAGCCGAGAGGTCAGTAGACCAGATTGAATTCCTCGTTGAAGCAAGATAGAATGTAGAAGATGTAGAGATGTCGCACGACAGGATGCCTCTTACACCGTCAACCTTTCAATGAGCTTCCCTGTTTTCTTTGTTATTTCCCTTTTATAATTCTGCCATGGGTTGTTCTATGCTATTCTGCTTTGTTTGTCCATTATCAGTCATGAACTAAATTCCCTTTGGCTAAGTGAGGATGGATTTCTAAGTTTGTAGAATGAACTTAGTTTGTTAGTTTTTATTTAAATAAATTCAGTTTGTTTAATAGTGTTTTAATTCATAGCCGATTAGCGGACGCTAAGGGTTATCTCTATGGTCTTGGCTTAGGATGGGAGTCAAGGTTAGACTTCTATTAGATAGTATTTGTCGGGCGAGCCGAGTGAACGACTCGACCTAAACTGTTGATGCCAGGAATGGATTTACCACTCATAACTAAAACACCTAGAGCTAATCAGATAGACTGAACTAAAAATCGCTATAGGAATATGGGAGAGTAAAGGGAGGGCTATATTTACGGGATTGCGGAAGCTTCTGTATAGGATAGTGGTAGGTTAATTGAATAACATTGTGAGAAGTGGTTATGCTATAGCATTGTGGATGTTGTGCAGCATAATTGCTATAGCCAATGTTGTCAAAATCGAGTTTCTACGTAGACACGGAAAGGGGTGGTAGAAACGTAAATCATATAAATGACAAGAAACGTAAATTTTTTACTTTCTACTATTTAAGGTCAAAGCTCAAAATTATATATATATATATATATATATTATACACATGGAAAAAAATCATAAATCACTACTCAAAATTCAATGAACAACTTCATATTTAAAAGATATAAGTCATATAACTATATAAAACGTAACTCCAAAAACATCAAAAGAATAAACTTTGGGGGTGATTTCTTTGCGTAGAATTATCAACTTTTCATGGATCCTATCTTTTTTCCTTCTTTCTTTTTATTTAATTGTATTATGTAATTAACTTCTTAAAATGCTAGCGAGAGATTCGTACTAAAAGGAGATACAACGGAAAAGATAGATAAGAAACAAAATTGCCGAACATAAAATTCCCATCTCTCTGTTTTTTTTAATCCTTATTTCTTTTATTTAAATTTAATTTATCTCTCGTATTTAGCTTTTTAAAAGCCAAATGAGAACAGATTTGTATCAAAAATGAGATAATAAACCCGACAAAAAGGAAAGTATGGAGTAGCAAATTAATAGACTATTTTGATTTAAGTAGATTAAAGATTATACATATAGATGATTGTACGATTTAAGCAAAGAAAAAACATAAGAAAGTTTTATAATATTTTTATTCGTTCTTTTTTGCCAAAAAATGAGAAGGGTCTCTTTCCTATTCTGGATCATGTAGAAATGAAAGGTATTGGAGTAGATCTTCAAGACATGTTCATTAGCTTCATTCATTTTTGGCCAAAAAAAAAATTTTCATCCTCTTTTCTTTTTTTAAAGTAAAAACGGTAGAAACTATACAAACTTACGTTTCTACCATTTTTACGTGTTTACGCGGCATTTCTACTAGTTTTTACTTAGGACAGTTTCTACTTGTGTTTCAGTATGTATGACCCTAGTACATTTTTGCACTAGTTTTTGACAACAATGTCTATCACAATGCGTTGTATGCAAACTAAGGGAATGACACAACTTAGGATGAAATCCGAGCTCAGCCTACTTTTAAATTAATATATTCCTTCAACGTTCGATTACTTGTTTATTTCACATCATTAGAAATAGCCAAAACAACCAAACCAAATATAATTTTCACAAAACACACTTGTCATTTGAAACTGACATAATTCTCGGTATCGATAGTCTCTGTGGGATGATACTCTACTCATTCTTTATTACTTCTTTGACTGGTTTACTTACCATAAGAGAAATCGACCAACAAAGGGGAATGAGATGAAATCCACACCTAGATCGGCCAGAAAGTGGTTGAATGAATGATTGTCGTTCTCAATTGATTGATCGCCTTGTGTAACACGGTATCCGGGTCGAGTAGGTTTGTGTCATTCAAATTCAACCACCTATTGCTTGTGTTTCTATGATCATCTCCATAGTTAAATAATGAAAAAAAAAATACTTAGGTTAAGTTTCTTATATCCATTTTGTCACCATATATCATGGTTTTGAGTTATCATCATTTAACTAAAAACCCATATAAAAAAATTTGACATATGATCGTGTGTACACTAATACAAAAAAAGTGATTTTATTTCCGTAAGAGACGTCCATTTTTTTAAAAAAGGGAAGTAAAAACTAAAGGCGTTGGTGTTTTTATATTTATCTCGTAAGAATTTTGACATATTAGGCATTCCTTTAGCAAAAAGGATGTCAAAGGTTGATTTTTGGCATCCCAAATTTAAATTGGGACACCAAAAGAATCGCTTTTGGCATCCCAATTTAATTAGTGCTTTTGGCATCCCAAATTTGAATTGGGAGGCCAAAGAGGGTAAAATTTGAGATTGCGCCCTCAACCACAACGCACACCTGTTCGAAACACAACAAAAAGTGAGAGTGAGAGATCAAAGAATCGTACACACTCTCTCGCCCCTCTGTTATCTTAGATCCACAATATCTTTCCTTGCTCCATGGTGGCATTCTCCAAGCACTAGCGGTCTCATTTGATGCTGAAGCTCGAAGCACGTTCTCCAAGCTCCAAGTCATTTCCTCTCACTTCTATGTCTATGTCTTCAAGCATGTCCTCGAAGTTCTCCGTCTTGGTCTGGACCACAAAGACGAAGGTCAATCAGTCACCGCAGATCTGCCGCATCACCTTCCGCCAACATCTTTTTCCCCTTCTTCAGATCTGAAAACAAATTTGTTGTTTTGATTTTTTTTTTTGTGACTATAGATTCAGGCGAGACCCAGACCTAGCTACTCGATCCAAAGGCACGCCGTCAAGCTTCAACCACTATGTCATCACTACTGTAGCAACACAGGTGCCACAAGCTTCTTCTAAAAGACCAAGAGTGATAGAGGCATTGGAAGGGGAGGGAGCTTGGAAGCACGACATATTCTTTGTTTTCATAATCCACTCACTTGATTCCACCGATCTCCAATCTAATGGTGAGAAAATAATAATTTTTTTATAAAAAAAAATTAGCCACTTACGGCGCCCCAAATAAAATTTTGAGACGCCGTAAGTTGTGTAAATGGAGCTATATACCCAAGAGGGGGTGAATTGGGTATTTTAAAAACTTTTACGAAAGTGCTCTGTTTTGACCAAGTAAAAACAGATTATAACGAGAGGAGGAAGGGAAGGAAAGCTTGCACAAGAGAAATTATCCTGGTTCGGTCTTATCCTTGACCTACATCCGGTCCCCAAAAGCCACACTTGGGATTTTCAATCCACTATACTCACAAACCGATTACAAACTACGTACTCAAGAGTAGTTCTCTCTCTAGAACTCACTCCCCCTTACAAGTTGCAATCAATACACCCAACCACCAAGTCCCCAGACTTGTGGTTATCTCAATCAATAAATGATTTACAAATAGAACTCTCTCACAGAGCAGATAAAATGAACACTGAAGTACAAGTATCAGATTGATACAATACAGATGAAAGCTGAACACAATAAATGACAATCAATGAATTTTCGCTCTCAGTAGGTGTATCAGCTTGAGAAGAAGTTAATGCACTCTATTTATAGGTAGAGAACATTAAATGACCGTTGCTTGATGAATCCAACCGTTGTAGGTGATTAGCTTAAGGTCTGGTCATCTTCTCTCTCTAAACTTCTGCTAATCCAGGTGTTAATTTGATCTGGTGTGATTCTCTGAGAATTTTCCCGTTGGAGATTACCTTGCTTGTTGTAGTAAGCATTCTTTAACGTTCGAAGGCGTGCTCGGATGGATTAGCCGAAAGTAGGTTGTTTTGCGAGGTGCATTAAATGCACCGAACACTTTTTGCTTTATGGCTTTGACCTTCAATAATCTTCATCTCGATCTTAATGGAATTCACTCAACAAACTTGTTAAACATAGCTAGGAATGTGATTGAATGAATTATGGAAGCAATGAGATCAAACAACAATGATTTGCAAATTCGTATAATTCAAAATCAGTTTTTAGCGTTGTAAACTGCAGTATGTTCATGTAAACTCGAGTATGGAACTGTTCACAAGTGTCCAAACTGCAATATCCAATTGGATACTCGAGTTTGCACCTTTCAGAGGCAAACCATCGTGTCTTGTATTTGAAAGACAAAACCTATACTCGAGTTTGCCTATGCAAACTGCAGTATTGTTTTAACTTAAAAAATCCTTTTGCTCTCTGTAAGTCCAATACTCGAGTTTGGCTACGCAAACTGCAGTATTGACTTAACTTGAAAAAATCCTTTTGCTCGTAAGTCCAATACTCGAGTTTGGCTACGCAAACTGCGTATTGACTTAACGTGAAAAATCCTTTTACTCTCTGAAGTCCAATACTCGAGTTTGGCTACGCAAAGCTGCAGTATTGACTTAGCTTGAAAAATCCTTTAGCTCTCCGGAAGTTCAATACTCGAGTTTGACTATGCAAAATGCAGTATTGACTATTCAATACTCGAGTTTGGCTATGCAAACTGCAGTATTGATTTAACTTGAAAAGCTTTAGCTCTCTGGAAGTTCAATACTCGAGTTCAACTATGCAAACTGCAGTATTGACTGTTCAATACTCGAGTTTGCAAACCTATACTGCGGTTTGCAACTATCAGAATGTTTTTAAACAACTTTGCAAACTTCAAAACATGTTTTACATTTGTTGTTAATCATTAAAACATATTGAGAACTAACATTCTCCCCTTTTTGATGATGACAACACTTGTAAACTATTTTTGCAAAGAATTTGAAAGATGTAATTTGTTTTGAAATGAAGTTTTCAAAGTTCAAAAATGGAGTTATCAGAAAACCATCCAATTTTGCATTTCAACACTTAAAGTTCAGAGAATGGCAGCGAAGTGGAATTCAAAAGAATAGACAAGCTGAACTATATTCATTTTAGCATTCTTCATATAATCAAGAACAATATCAGAAAGGATAGACACTCTGATAACTACTGATATTACTCTGATAATCAAAAACAAGTTCAGAAACATAAAAAAAAAAAATAGCTACACAGTGAAGTACAAATGACAAAAGCAAACTACCTAGAACAACAAACTACCTAGAACCAATAGAACCCTATACATCTACATCTTTCTCTTCTTCTCCCCCTTTGTCATTATCAACATACTCGGGATCAAGGACAACAAAAGGAGGGGAATAGAGGACCATGGCGGTGGATGGATCAAAGGTAGGGTCATGGTGAGCTGCATAAGGAGAAGGTGTGGGGAATTTCTCAGTAGATGGGGTAGATGGAGATGGAAATGTGTCAGGTAGAACCTTTGTGGTGGGAGTGATAGGAGAAGATGGAATTACAGGGGTAGGAGTGGAAGTGGTGTGAGGTGGACTGGGAAAGGAGAAGGTAGGTGAGGAGGGTGGGGAAATGTGAGTCTCTCGGGTGGCCGGGTCTCTCGGGAAGGGAGAAGATGAGGATGGACCGGTAGTGAACCCAAACGTGGATGATGAAGAAGCACCAACTCCAAAATGGTCAATCAGACGATCAATCTTATCCCGGGCTTCTGATGCAAGCTCATATGTCATGGATAGCCGGGAGTCTAGATCAATGCCCACGATCAAAAATCTCGCTCGCTTCGGTCGTGGCATCCTTCTTCACTTGCCCAAGTCGGCCTTCACATCCATGAGACCCATCTTGAACTCTGCGCAAAGATGTCCAACTCGGCCTTCATAATCGTCTATGAGATGAGAGGGCAGCATCGATCATCTCTCTCAACCGTTCTTCGAGTTCCAATGATGGAGGAGGATGCGGCGAGCCTCGTGCGCATATGGCGTGATGCATGGGCTTGTGACCTCGGAGGAGCCCTCGACCGGCCTGATCCTTCCGGCTCGAATGAAATCTTCATAAAGTTCAATTGAGTCTTGCCGAAGGATGGGATGAACTTCATCTGCTCATGTGGTCCCACATACCATATTTTGTGATTGAACATAATGAGAGACGCCAGTGAGGCAAATGGCATATATGATCCCTTTCGGGATGAAAACTTGAATGCGCCGATTTCTTTGAAGAGCCACGCCCAATGTTGAGGGGATGCTTCTTGATGAATGCCGTGAAGAATCTATAATCCTTCGTGCAAAGTGAGTATAGCTCCTCCTTTCTCGCACAAAATTGCGAGTGTAGATATACCAAATTACTCGGTGCGGGGATGGCATGTCTGCGGGCTTGATAGACGGATGAGCAATCGATCATCCGGTACGTCGAGTACACATTAGAGTCCTATACACCTCAGCATTGGTGTATTGTGGTGTGGACGCCACTGGAGGATGAGTAACCTTGAGGATCTTGTTGATGATGGCGGCAGACAAAGTGAATTGGACCCCCCTAACACATGTGGTGATCCTCTCCTCAATCGCACTGCCTTCTATGTCCAAGAGGTGATTGGTCGCCATATTGAAGTAGAACATCTTGACCAACTCTGGGTAGTAAGCGGCATCGATGGAGACGAATGACTGATAGGGCCCGAACCATGGTGAGAGATCCACATTGCACTCTCGATGAATTTGCTCCAGTCAACCGAAACAACCGCGAAGCCACGAGTCGAATGCGGGTCCTTGAACTTGGCATTGAGACCGGGAGGAAGTGGAACCGGGGTGACTTTGAATCCCGTAGGCGCAGTCTTGTGAAGTTTAATCTCCTCCACTGCATTGTCGATGAATGGTGAGACTCCTTCGTGCTCATTTTCCTCAGTCTCAGAATCTGTCAAGGAGCCAGTAACCTCTACAGTGGAGAGAGAGCCAGAAGCAGGGGTGGGTCTCTTGGTCCTTGTTTTCCTGTGAACAACGGTCCTCTTGCCCTTTGCCTTGCTTTGCTCAGCCGTCTTCTGCTTCTTGGTGGCCGATAAAGATACCGGGTCCTTTGATGATGAATCCCTCTTCTTGGGGTTCGAAGGTGGCTTATCTGGAATCGTAATACCAACACCAGGGATTCTTGTATCAATCTCTGTTTGTAACTTCTTGGGAATCGACTTCATCCTTGGTGCTCGGGAATTTGAGAAGAGGCCGGTTGATCGGCGAGATTGATCTTTCGACATCCTGAGGTTAGGGTTCCGTCGAGAGAGAGATTAGGAAGAGATTGAGGGTGGTTTGATGAGGATTTATGGGAAGTTAAGAAGGGATTGTGACGATTTCAAGGAGAGAAGAAGAGAGAAAGTCGTAACTCTAGGGTTTCTTTGGAGTAAGGACGCGAGTTTGGAAGAACACGACTATTCAGTATATATATAGACAGACCCCTATACTCGAGTTTAGCTATTTCTTACTCGAGTTTAGTAAACTTTTACTTACAAACTCGAGTAAAGGTGGAAGTTTTGAGTCCACGATGACCATACTCGAGTTTAGCTTTTCCTTACTCGAGTTTAGCATACTTTCACTTACAAACTGCGGTATGCCTATTGCAAGATTTCAGGTTTGGCCTCTGTCGGGTCTTAAACTCGAGTAAGCCATTCTATCTTTGCGAGTATGCAACTTCGAAACATCAAAATACCCCGCAAAAGTATGACTAAACACTCCGATGCCAAAGTTAGTTAAAGATTAATCATCAAAAGCATAACTAACATTAAATTGAGGGAAAATGCTTACAATTCATTGGGATTTACCATTCCCAATTCTCTCCTTATGAATGTGAATTGTTCCTTGGCTAGAGGCTTTGTGAAGATGTCGGCAAGTTGAAGATGAGTTGGGATGAACATTACTTTGACGTCTCTTTTCGGACATGATCGAATGAAGTGATGCCTCACATCAATATGCTTGGTTCTTGTATGTTGCCTTGGATTCTTGGCCAAGCTTATTGTGCTTGTGTTGTCACATAAAATTGGGATTTCCTTCAAGTGAACTCCCAAGTCAGCAAGTTGTTGCTTCAACCATAGCACTTGAGCACAACAACTTGAAGCAGCCACATATTTAGCTTCGGTAGAGGACACGACCACAGATGTTTGCTTCTTGCTGAACCAAGAGACAAGTGAGTTGCCAAAGAATTTGCATTGGCCACTTGTGCTCTTTCTATCTGTCTTGTAGCCGGCATGATCCGAATCGAGTATGCCACCAAGTGTTCGGTTGACCTTTGGGAAACCATAGTCCAAGAGTCTTCGTGTCGAGAGATATCTGAATATTCTCTTCACATGTTCAAGCATGGGACTCTTTTGGAGCGGATTGGAACCTTGCACACATCCCAATTTGAATTGGATGTCCGGGCGACTCATTTGTGAGATAGAGTAGTGATCCAATCATTCCTCTATACTTTGTGATGTTGAAATCTTTGCCCTTCTCATCAGCATCCAATGAAGCGGTTGAGCTCATAGGAGTGTCGGCTCCATTGCATTGGTCCATCCCAAATTTCTTGACAAATCATTCAGATATTTGATTTGGGAAATAAATATTCCATCTTTTCTTTGCTTGATTTGCAATCCAAGAAAGTAGTTGAGCTCTCCCATCATGGACATCTCAAACTCTCCCCGCATAGTCTTTGAAAATTCTTCACACAAGGCATCATTAGAAGCACCAAATATAATATCATCCACATATATTTGAACCATTAAAATTTCATTAAGCTTATTACTCTTTATGAAGAGAGTTGTATCTCGCTTTTCCTCTAACAAAACCTTGATCAAGAAGGAATTTGCTTAATCGCTCATACCAAGCTCTAGGAGCTTGTTTCGAGCCATATAGAGCCTTCTTGAGACGATACACATGATCTGGACAATGTTCATTTTCAAAACCGGGAGGTTGTTCTACATAAACTTCCTCTTGTATAAAACCATTGAGAGAAAAGCACTTTTCACATCCATTTGATATAGTTTAAAACCTTTTACACATGCAAAGGCTAGAAGTACTCTTATGGCTTCCAATCTTGCCACTTTGGAGCATAAGTTTCTTCATAATCAATTCCTTCTTCTTGATTATAGCCTTTGGCAACCAATCTTGCCTTGTTGCGGACAATGATTGCAGACTCATCACGTTTGTTCTTGAATACCCATTTGGTGCCAATGACTGGATGGTCTTTGGGCCTAGGTACCAAATCCCAAACTTAATTTCTATCAAATTGATGTAACTCCTCTTGCATTGCTATAACCCAATCATTATCCGAAAGGGCTTCATCAATCTTAGAGGGTTCTATATGAGATATAAATGCAGAGAAGGTTACTTCATTCAAAGTACTATTTCTGGTTCTTACACCCTGATTAATATCACCTATAACTTGGTCTAAAGGATGATTTCTAATAAATTTCCAACCTCTAGGTTGACTCGATCAGGATTTTCAATATTGTTTTGGGGATCGGCCTCAAAAACATTTTCAGGATTTTCAATAGAAGCGGGAGTAGTTTTCGAAAAGAATTGATTTTTGAAAACATTTTCTTCTTCATTGTCCAAGGCTCTATCATATTTGGATTCACAGAAAACAACATGTATTGACTCTTCAACAATACGAGTGCGAGTATTAAAGACTCTATAAGCTCTACTCCTATTTGAATAACCAATGAAGATACCTATATCAGCTTTGGAATCGAATTTACCAAGATTCTCTTTACCATTATTGTGCACATAGCACTTGCATCCAAAGACGTGTAGGTGGCTGAGATTTGGTTTCCTTCCCTTGTAGAGTTCATATGGGGTCTTGTTCAACTTCTTCCTCAAATAGGCTCGGTTGGAGATGTAGCAAGCCGTACTCATCGCGTCAGCCCAAAACACTTGAGAAGTGTTGTTCTCATTTAACATTGCTCTTGCCATCTCAGTGAGGACTCTATTCTTCCTTTCAACAACACCGTTTTGTTGTGGAGTCCTTGGAGCTGAGAAATTGTGGTCAATCCCCACATTGTCACAGAACTCAGCGAAGGCGTTGTTTTCAAATTCGCCACCATGATCGGTCCTTATACCTGAAATTGCAAAACCTTTCTCGTTCGGACCTTTTTGGCAAAGGTAACAAACTGATCAAACGTTTCATCTTTAGATGATAAAAATATTGTCCAAGTAAATCTAGAGTAATCATCAACTATGACCAAAGTGTAAAGGTTTCCACCAAGACTTTTTACTCTAGCTGGTCCAACTAGATCCATATGAAGTAATTGAAGAGGTCTACTAGTTGAGATCTCATTTTTTGCTTTAAAAGAAGATTTGGTTTGTTTTCCTTTTTGACAAGCATCACGAGACTATATCATTTTTGAAATTCAATTTAGGAATACCAATGACCAAATCCTTTTCAGCAACTTGTCAAGTTGAAACATATTAACATGAGCTAATCGTTTATGCCATAGCCAACTCTCATTCAAGTTACTAACAAAACAATTTTCAGAAACTGAAGCATTGCTAGAGAGGTTAAGAGTATAACAATTTCCATCTCTAGGTGCTCTAAATAAGGCTTTAGTTTTCAAATCATCAATGGAGACTAAATCCTTTCTAACAATCAAGCATTCATTTGAATCAAAGATAACTAGGTTACCCTTGTCGGTGCTTTGGCTCACACTTAGGAGGTTGTGACACAATCCTTCTACTAGGTAGACATCTTTGATGAGAGGACCTTCATTGTTTCCTATCTCACCAATCCCAGCAATTTTTCTGATTGGTCTCCTCCAAATGTGACTCTACCCCCATCCTTTGGTTTGATTGAAAGGAATTTGGATTCATCTCCGAGTCATGTGTCTTGAGCACCCACTATCAATGTACCACTTGTTGGGTCTTGATGCTCTAAGACAAAACCTGCAATTCACAACGGATCAAGCCTTAGGTACCCATCTTTTCTTGGGTCCTTTGGAGTTAGTTTTGACCTTAGGAACATAAGTTCCTTTCGGTACCCATTGATAATTTCCCACGAGGCTTAATTTTTCTTTCATTTCTATGAAAGCAAGATGAAGTAGAATGACCCTTCTTATTGCAATAATTACAATGTGCAAAGGGATTTGAAGAATGAAATGATTTTGTGAAATAGTTCATGTACGTTTTTTGACCACTCTTCTTCTTGCCTTTCTTTTTATCAAAATCCGGTCTGTAGCTAATGCGATCTATCATTTATAAATCGTTGTTGTTTCAAAATCACATCAAGCATTTCACTTCCCTTAGTGAATTTTTCGAGTGCCTTTGTAAGATGTAAGTTCTTTTTCTTCAAATCAGGACATTCTTCACAAGCAGGATTTTCTAAAGAAGAGAGTTTTTCAATTTGCAATTCAAGAGTAATATTTCTGTTTTTCAATTTGAAATATTTTTCAGCAAGTTTTTCAAATTCAAATTGCACAGCCATATACTCATCAAATAGATCATCATAAGGAGGTTTGCAATCATATACCTCTTCAAGTTTAGTACGTTGCTCTTCTTCTTCAGCAACTAGGCATATATTTGCTTTTTCTTCCTCATCCTCATCATCTTCATCGATGAACTATCACCCCAGATCTGGGAGACATAAGCTTTCTTCTTGTATTTTGAACTTCTTCTTTTCTTTGTCTTTGTTGTTCGGTGAGGGCATTCGGACTTGATGTGGCCAGGCTTTTGACATTCGTAGCGAGATGATTGGCTTCTTTGCCTCATAGCATTGGAGCTACCCTTGTGAAACTTCTTAAAGCCTTGGTCCTTCTTGTAGAACTTCTTGAATCTTCGGACCAAGCATGCCAATTTCTTCATCTTCGTCTTCATTCTCATTTTCCTCATCTGAATCTTTAACTTCTCTTGTAGCCTTGAGGGCAATTCCTTTGTTCTTGCCATGAACTTCATCAAGTCCCTTCTTGAATTTGAGGCTACTCAGAGAGACTACCGAATAGAGCAGCTACTGACGTCATTGACTCTCCTCGAGCCTCTTCAATAGCTGTGACCTTTGCTTCCCATTCCTTGTTAAGAATATTCAAGATCTTCCTTACTTGGACTGGTTGGTCATATTCTTTTCCCAAGGCGTGGCAAGTTGATTGATGAGATGGGTGACCTCAGTGGAACTCACCAATGGATTCGCCATGCTTCATTCGTAGAAGATCATATTCGAGTCATAAGAGTATTGACTCTGTTTTGCTTTACTCCATTTGTTCCTTCATGAGCTATCTCGAGCATCCCACATGGCCTTAGCGAGATGATAAGGTGCAAATACGAAAGTATTCTTGTTGACTCGGTGCACTTTGGAGAAGCGAGAACCGCCTTCTTTGTTGAGGGTGACGTTTCTTCTATCATTGTCATCATATTCTTCTTCTAGCTTAGGAACTCTAACTCCATCTTCAACGGTTGATGGAACATAGTTTCCTCTTTCAAATACTCTCCAAAGACCATACTCTGTTGCCATGACAAAGACTTTGAACTTTGCTTTCCAGAAGGAGTAATGCTCTCCATTGAAACCGGGTGGCCTGTTGATAGAAGCTCCATCGGGTAAGATACCTTCCATATTGATCCTTCTCGAGATGTTAGGCTCTTTTGAGAAGACCTTGCTCGATACCAAATGTAAATGGAGCTATATACCCAAGAGGGGGGTGAATTGGGTATTTTAAAAACTTTTCGAAAGTGCTGTTTTGACCAAGTAAAAACAGATTATAACAGAAGGAGGAAGGGAAGGAAAGCTTGCACAAGAGAAATTATCCTGGTTCGGTCTTATCCTTGACCTACATCCAGGTCCCAAGCCATACTTGGGATTTTCAATCCACTATACTCACAAACCGATTACAAACTACGTACTCAAGAGTAGTTCTCTCTCTAGAACTCACTCCCCCTTACAAGTTGCAATCAATACACCCAACCACCAAGTCCCACGACTTGTGGTTATCTCAATCAATAAATGATTTACGAGATAGAACTCTCTCACGGAAGCGAGATAAAATGAACACTGAAGTACAATTATCGATTGATACAATACGAGATGAAAGTGAACACAATAAATGACAATAAATGAATTTTCGCTCTCGGTAGGTGTATCGGCTTGAGAAGAAGTTAATGCACTCTATTTATAGGTAGAGAACATTAAATGACCGTTGCTTGATGAATCCAACCGTTGTAGGTGATTAGCTTAAGGTGCGGTCATCTTTCTCTCTAAACTTCGCTAACCCAGGTGTTAATTTGATCTGGTGTGATTCTCGAGAATTTGCCCGTTGGAGATTACCTTGCTTGTTGTAGTAAGCATTCTTTAACGTTCGAAGGCGTGCTCGGATGGATTAGCGAAAGTAGGTTGTTTTGCGAGAGGTGCATTAAATGCACCGAACACTTTTGCTTTATGGCTTTGACCTTCAATAATCTTCATCGATCTTAATGGAATTCACTCAACAAACTTGTTAAACATAGCTAGGAATGTGATTGAATGAATTATGGAAGCAATGAGATCAAACAACAATGATTTGCAAATTCGTATAATTCAAAATCAGTTTTTAGCGTTGTAAAGCTGCGGTATGTTCATGTAAACTCGAGTATGGAACTGTTCACAAGTGTCCAAACTGCAGTATCCAATTGGATACTCGAGTTTGCACCTTTCAGAGGCAAACCATCGTGTCTTGCATTTGAAAGACAAAACCTATACTCGAGTTTGCCTATGCAAACTGCGGTATTGTTTTAACTTAAAAAATCCTTTTGCTCTACGCTGTAAGTCCAATACTCGAGTTTGGCTACGCAAAGCTGCGTATTGACTTAACTTGAAAAATCCTTTTGCTCTCGTAAGTCCAATACTCGAGTTTGGCTACGCAAGCTGCGGTATTGACTTAACTTGAAAAATCCTTTTGCTCTCGTAAGTCCAATACTCGAGTTTGGCTACGCAAGCTGCGGTATTGACTTAGCTTGAAAAATCCTTTTGCTCTCTGTAAGTCCAATACTCGAGTTTGGCTACGCAAACTGCTAAAGTATTGACTTAACTTGAAAAATCCTTTTGCTCTCTCGTAAGTCCAATACTCGAGTTTGGCTACGCAAACTGCGGTATTGACTTAGCTTGAAAAATCCTTTTGCTCTCCGTAAGTCCAATACTCGAGTTTGGCTACGCATGGCGCAAGTATTGACTTAACGTGAAAAATCCTTTTGCTCTCTCGGAAGTCCAATACTCGAGTTTGGCTAAGCAACCTGCAGTATTGACTTAGCTTGAAAAATCCTTTAGCTCTACGGAAGTCCAATACTCGAGTTTGACTAGGCAAACTGCGGTATTGACTATTCAATACTCGAGTTTGGCTATGCAACTGCGGTATTGATTTAACTTGAAAAGCTTTAGCTCTGCGGAAGTTCAATACTCGAGTTTAACTATGCAAAGCGGTATTATTTGTTCAATACTCGAGTTTGGCTATGTAAAGCTGCGGTATTGATTTAACTTGAAAAGCTTTAGCTCTCGGAAGTTCAATACTCGAGTTTGACTATGCAAACCGCGGTATTGGATTTGTTCAATACTCGAGTTTGAAAACCTATCTTTGCGGTTTGCAACTATCGAATGTTTTTAAACAACTTTGCAAACTTCAAAACATGTTTTACATTTGTTGTTAATCATTAAAACATATTGAGAACTAACAAGTTGTACTTATAACGTCCCTATTTCAGTTTGGACGTCATAAGTACTACGTCCCCCAAATAGGCATCTCATTGTAATGGGATGTAGGATGGGCAAAAAAACGAACGTTAAAGACTTATTTTGTAGTACTGGTTCTTGAAGAACTTGATGTAATGGATATAAGGAATTTGATGTAGGTATGATCATAAATAATATTATATATTTGAACCATTTAATAAACAATTGATGAACTTATTAATCTTTTTTTGGTGTAAAATGGATTAAAAGATTACTTCCCAAAAACCTTGACTTTGACCTCCCGTGAGAATGATGAAGTGATTATATTCTCGATCTATCTCCTCTCCTAGACCTCCGAATAAAGATATGGATATTTCCGGATGTAAATTTTTATCCATATGTCAAAATACTTGTTTGGATTAGTAGTTGAAGCTACTTTTCCGACGTGATTATAGTATACAAGCCGTGGCGGACCTAGGAATTTTATTGATGGGGCGAAAAATAAAAAAATGTTATATTATAAATAAAAGTACTTGAAATACAATACAGACCTAATATAAAAAAAATTGAAAAAAATCTATTACAGAAATTAAAATTACTTCACTTGACTCTTACTTTACGTGTTTTCATATTGTTAAACTCATCTATAATTAAATCCATGCTAAAACTCAAAACAATTTCATTTTCAATGTATGTAATCAAAGAATCATAAAAAAATTGGTCTTTTTCAATATATGTAATCAAAGATTCATCAATAAATTGGTCTTCATGACAAAGAGCATGAATTATTAATTTTATAACCAATATGATTTTAAAAATAATATTAATAACAAAAGTAAACTGATTAAAACTAACTATTAGTCATCATCTATATTCTCATAGCCATATTTTAACAAAACTCAAAACTTACCTAAAATTCGACCCTAAAATATTCTCTAATCGGTATAAAAGTATTATCATTAAAAAAATATAATCATATATAATAAATTTTATGAAGGAAATTGAATGAAAATAAATGATTTTAAGTACTTAATTGATTTTCAAAATTTGTAAATAAGTTGTTGAAAAAATGGCGAACGAGCAGAGAACGAAAGGAAGAAGATTAACGCGAATTCGGTGGGGCTGGGATATATTAAAGTTTGGGGATATATTAAATGCCTCTCTTGATATGCATATCAAATTACATCATAAAAAAGGAAACTATATATAATAACATAAGGTGATTTCGGAGAAGATGAGTGCATATCAAATTAAATTATAAAACAAAATAAATAAATAAAAAATAGGCATTTAATATATCCTCAATCTTATAGTTAAATATATCAAACAAAATATATATTAAATCACACCATTGTACTCTTCCTTCATGTGGCATGCTGGTTAGAACTTGATTCTTTCACCTCACCTATCACAAGTTCAATTCCAGACATCCACGTTAGGAGTTTTACCTCAACTTATGTAAACATATTTTTTAAATACTAACTAAGATAGCCCCAAAGCCATCGACGTTTGCTGTCAAAAAAAAAAGGTCATTCATGTCCGACTCGTCCTCGCCTGTGTTCCTTTTTTATCTACCATCTTTTTTGTTTCTGGAAAATTCTAACTAACATCTTTATTAATTAAAAAGGGAAAAGTTTATTCAGTTTGGATATCCACATCCAAAATGCATAATATTGTCGCAAGAATAATGGGATTTCCATTTTTTTTTAATCAGGAATGATGGGATGACACTGACAGACTTTTCTCATATCAGAGACTCAAAATGGTCCCATTTTATTTTATTTTAGGTTAAAGTATATCTAACACCCTAAAAATATTTTCACAGAAGCATTTATAAAAATTAATAAATTATTAATGACCAAAGTCAATCAATCTAAATCAGCTGTTGCTAACTAAGAATAAATAAATTATACCAATATTTAAACCAAAATTAATTAAAAAAATAAAAATAAAATAAAGACACAAAATAATTGAAATAACGAAATAAAACAGGATAAAAAAATTTAAAATTCAAAGAAATCTGATAATTAAATAAAAAAATAAACAAAGATTTAATTAAACAAATAATATTTCAATTTAACTAAATAAATATATTCTTAAAAATTAATAAAAAATTTAAATAAACCCGTAAACACAAAACAAACAATAATAAAAATAACATAAACAATACTAAAAGCCTTTTATAAATAAATTAAAATTCAAAAATATAGAAAAATCCTTCAAAAAGAACTTTGAAATTTCCAAAGGACAAAAATGTCTTATGAATATTCATAATATGAGAGAAGTGTGAGTCTAATTTTTTTTTTTCAAAATTAAATGGAAATGACAGAAATTTCCTTCCGAGTTTAAAAATAGAATAGAGAAGAAAGAGCGATTTAGCAGGTAACTTCGCACACACTTGTGCCTCAATATCGTGCTCCCATATTTGATAATGGTTTAAGAAGTTTAGATAATCTTTTAACGAGTTATGAAAATATTTTCACAAATTCAATTCAAAAATCACCACTTACTACAATGGTGAGATATTAATTCTCACTTATAAAGGGTTTCACAAGTTCAAATAGCGTTTTAACATGTACTTATAAGCTTTTCATATATTTCAATTCAAGAATAATCATTTACAATGACAAGGTATTGATTCTTGATTCTAATAATGGTTTAATTCTAGTTCAAAATCACCACTTGCTATTTTTCCCTTAAACTATTTTTTAGGTGTAATTTTGCCCTTCAAGAATATTTTCAGTTGCAATTTTTCCAACGCCGTTAACTCCCAAAAACTTTGTTAAGGTACATCCAAGATCATATGGTATTTTTCAATTGCATTTGATATTCTAAAATAATATTTTGGTACAATTTTTCTGCTATAAAGTATTTTTCATAGCTCTTTTTTCTTTTCTTCCGATTCCAATACCCATATGTAACATTTTCAATAATCATTTCAATTTTTTCAGTCAGAAATATTTTAGAAATCAATGTGAATAACGCTAACTCATAGAAATCAATTTGTCTTTCAAATCGCTCTATATCCATTAGGTGTCTAGTGCAATTAATTTATTTGCAATTTCCCAGAAGTCTCGAATTTGCTAATATTGATTTCTAATCTAAATTATTATTATAGTCACGGTATATATTTTTAGCTACGTTGATCAAGATGGTTCAAATAAAAATTCAATACTAGTTAAGTATAGAAATCACCCTCAGCAAAACAGACTTAAAACATGTTTGTTGACGGTGATGGGAAATGCTCAACAAAAGGGTAGGTACAGATTGATTACAACAAGAATGAGGCTGTGAGTATACGCCCGCGCCTGTGGAGAAAAGGAATTGACGCAAGGGAGACTGAGATAAGCGAAACATCGAAAGCAAGAAACAAAGAGAAAAAGAGAAAGCCAAAAAACAAAAATAATTAAAAAATAATTTAAAAAAAGGAGGGAAGGACTCGAGAGTAAAGAAAAAGAAGGAAGAATTACTCTATAATTCCTTATAAATAATCTAATAATGATAATCACTACAAAAAAAAATTCGTATTACCTACGAAAAAATTCCGAGAGTAATTTCCCACGGAATTATGTGGGTAACAATTACCCACGGAATTCCGTTGGTAATTTCCGTCCCAAAAAAGATATAGCTTTTTTTTTTTAACACAATGTTTTTTGAGATGGAAATTTTCCGTGGGAAATTTAATTACCCCGCGAATTCCGTGGGTAACTAACACTTCATGTCAGTTGCCCACAGAATTCGTGGCTAATTTTTTCCCACGGAATTCGTGGGAAATTACCTAGGGAATTTTTTCGTGGGTAATACGTGTATATTTCTTACTTATTGTGAAACTTTTTAATAGTTAGATGGCTTATATGGGACCATATAGTAGTTGTTCCGAGTAAGAAAGAAGCACTCAACAAAGATGAATGAATGGAATTTAAGGAGAGTAATTTAGGATTTTCACAGTTAAGTTCTTAATATGTGTGTGTGTTTGAGAGAGAGATATTTTAATACACTTTAAATGTATTTATTTTAAAATTTATCTCAATAATAAATCATGATTAGACATAGATAATATTTAAATGGCTCCAAATCTAGTATCAATCTTTAACAACCTTAAAAATTTTCAAGTTATTATTTATCATTTATAGTATTGCTTAATCTACTCCTAAATAATAATAATAATAATATATATATATTTAAAACAATTGATATTTAATTATTTAAATTTAATGAAAATTATTTGATTACAATTTAATTACCTTCAGAACATATTTCCAAGTGTTCTCCATATATGGTTTTGCCAGCATTTTCCCACTTAGATCAACATTTGCATCCCTACGTCAAAGTCATCCACGTCTGACTCATCCTCGTTTGTGTTCCTTTTTTTATCTAACATTTTTTTAACCATTAATGATGGGATGACCCTGACTTTTCTTATATCAAAGACTCAAAGTCGTCTCATTTTATTTTATTTGGGTTAAAGTGTGTCTAACACCCTAAAAATGTTTTCACAGAAGCATTTATAAAATTAATATTTTATTAATTACTAGAGTCAATCTAAATTAGCTGTTACTAACTAACAATAAATAAATAATCCCAATCTATAAACCAAAATTAATTAAACAAAATACAAAAAATAATTGAAATAACGAAACAAAACAGAATAAAAAATTTAAAATACAAAAAATATGATAATTAAATAAAAAAAATAGATAAACATTTAATTAAAAAAATACTATTTTGATTTAAATAAATAAATAAATTTTTAAACATTAATAAAAAAAATTAGATAAACCCCTAAACACCCAACAAACAATAATAAAAATAAAGGACAAAAATGTGTTCAAAATATGCATAATACCAGCAAAATGTAAGGGCCTGATTTGTTCTTTTGTAAATTAAATGGAAATGAAAACAAATTTTCCTTTGAGTTTAAAAACGGAATAGAGAAGAAAGTGCGATTTAGCGGGTAACTTGGCACACTCTTATACCCAAATATCATGCTTCCATATTTGATAAGGGTTTAATAAGTTTTGATTAACTTTTACAAACTTCAATTCAAAAATCATCACTTAATATAATGTCAAGGTATTGATTCACATTTTTTATAAGAGTCTCATAAGTTTACATAATGTTTTAACATAATTAGGATCGCATGATGAAGAGAAGAACATTATGGAGTAAAATTAAAAATACATACCTCACTGACTTTCCACGGCTCCAGCTCTGCTTCCTCTTCCCTTGCTTCCCACTTGGAGGCACCTTTCTCTTTCTTGTACTTGATTCTTTTCTTTTTACATTGGAGGGGCTTTTATGTCATTTCAACTTAATTTTGAAACTGACAAATCATACTTTCACATCTCTCTGGGATATAAATATTTGGAAGATATTTTTTTTTCTTTTAGCATTTTTAAAGTTCTTTGTCAGTGATTTTTCCAAAAAATATTGAAATGAAAATAGAAGTTTCAAATACATTGGTATAAATTGGGGAACAAAATCATGCCTAAAAGCAATTATTTTAATCATCATATTTTATAGTACTTGCAAAATGCAAATTCTGTTATAAATATTCTAATATTGGTGTGAATGTTTATAACCTTTTCAGAAAGAGTCTTTCGGGATTTCTACACTTAAAGCAATGTAACCTATGACATGAATGACTTAGTGGGAGTTTTATATGATTAATGTAAATAACTTACAAAACTTTATAATATATCATTATGTAGATTTACTCTTTTGTATGTAATTCTTGTAATAGTGTTAAGGATTCATTGCCTATATATATTAGGCATGCATCAAAGGTTGGAAGAAGATAATAGAAAGAAGAATCACTCTCTCCTTGCTCTCCATTTCTCTCTTACACTTCTTCATCTCCCTCATCTTAATCTCTCTTGTATTTTACTTAGTTTCATAACACACATTTTTCTTTCTTTTTGCTCCGTGGGACTCTCCCACTAGTCACCACCCACGGTTTACGCATCGTCATTAATGGAAGTTTACACGAAGCGGGTGACTTTTAAAAACTTTAATTGCCACTAAATAAGTTTGTCAGGATTAAAGCAAGTCAAAAGTCTTAACTCATTCCCATAGTTTATTTTGGTGTCTTTCCTTTTTTCTTTTTTTCTTCTTTTTCTTGTTCCTTTTAAAATATTTTACTGAAGATCAATTTTTTCCCTGAGCCAATTTAACTTCCTTCGTTTGTTCGGAGTTCTCTCCATCAAATTTCTCTCCCTCTCGGCCCTTCTCACACCATACCATATCCATGGCCCTCATAACGCTGTTCTTACTATTTGCAGTTCTATCTGTAAACGAAGTTAGAGCTCAGAAAAATGATTCCAACATCATAACTTTGGGTTCTTCCCTCTCCCCAAAAACGAATTCTTCTTCATGGGTGTCACCTTCTCGTCTTTTTTCCTTTGGCTTTTATCCACATGATAATGGCTTTGCTGTTGGAATATGGTTGATGGGTGAACCCGAAGGAACAACCGTTTGGACAGCTAACTACACGAATCTATCTACTTCCTCTGATTCAGTCGAATTAACCAAAGACGGTAAACTTGTGCTTAGAAACGAGAAACAGATGGAAGTAGTAGCAGTCATTGCCAATGCGTCTGAACCTGCAGATTCAGCTTCTATGCTTGATTCTGGAAATTTTGTGCTTTATAATAAAAACCATAGTGTCATCTGGCAAAGCTTTGATCACCCAACGGACACCATACTAGGAGGTCAGAATTTATCTCGGGGACAACATTTGATCTCTGCAAATGGACAATTTATTCTCAACATGCAGACTGATGGAAAACTTTTTGCCTACCCTGTGAGCAATGAAAGAGAAAGTGACGCTTACTGGGACCCAAATACTTCTCAGGTGGGTGTCTCACAGCTTACTCTTAATCTTACGGGCTTTCTTTGCCTAGGCCGCCGTTATAGTGGGAATCCCATTAACGTTCTTGCCAAAAGTAGCAACCATCTTGGAAGGAACACAAGCTTAATAATCTATCGTGCAACATTGGATTTGGATGGTATTTTTAGATTTTATGTTCACACATTTCAGAAGAATAATAATACTGGCTTCACTAGCCAAATCATTGTGTGGCAGGCTATTTCTGATCAGTGTCAAGTGAATGGCTTTTGTGGCATGAATAGTTATTGCTCCAACGTCTCTGGTAAAGGTAAATGTAAGTGTTATCCTGGATTTAGGCCAATCAATGGGAACAAAAACAAAAACACATTCTTGGTTTGTGAACAGATCATAAAAAATGACTGTATTACGAGTGGTCCAGGGATGCTATACACTGTTAGTAACCCATTGAAACATATGCAATGGGGCCTTCATCCTTATTTGGTCATACCATTGGAAATGGAAGCTTGTGGCAAGTCTTGCATGGAAGACTGTGATTGTGGGGCAGTGTTACATGAAGATGGTAGCTGCAAAAAGTATAGACTTCCGCTTATGTTTGGTAGAATTAATCAAAATATATCAACCACAGCCCTCTTCAAGTTGCCTTCAGCAAATATCATTCCTTCAAAACCAAAGAAGCCAGAGGTTCTTGTTGATGACAAGAAAAATCTGATTCTGACTCTGGTCATCACTCTTGGTTCAATTTCATTCGTTTGCTTAGGCTTTTTGGTATATATTTTCATCATTTACATGCATAAAGTCTATTCATACAAAAAAGCTCTTTGCCAAGAGTGAAAATTTGGGGTTCGCTGAGGATTGTAGTTTACGAACATTTGCCTTTAATGAATTGGTGAATGCAACAAGAAACTTCACGAAGAGACCGATAGAGGATCTTTTGGAGTGGTTTACAAGGGGACAATTCATGGAAGCAACAAACGGATTGCTGTGAAGAAACTCAACGACGATGTTGTGGATGAAGGAGAAAGAGAATTTCAAGCAGAAATCAGAGCAATCGCTCGAACTCATCATAGAAATCTGGTTAAGCTCATTGGTTATTGCATTGATGGTTCCAGAAAGCTTCTTGTTTATGAATATATGAGCAATGGGTCTCTAGCAGATTTTTTGTTCAAGCCTGAGATGCATCTATCTTGGAAACAGAGAGTCAAAATTGCATTGGACGTAGCAAGGGGAGTCTTATATATCTACACAAAGAAAGTGAAGTCTGCATTGTCCACTGCAATATCAAGTCTCGTGACATTCTTTTGGATGAAATGTGGACGGCAAAAATATCAGATTTTGGACTTGCGAGACTATCAATACGAGAATTATCAAAAAACCAAAAGTAACAACGAATCATCAAGTGGCTATGTGGCACCGGGAACGCGAAAGATGCATCAACATCCGTAAAAGTTGACATCTTGACTATGGCGTGGTGTTATTGGAGATAATATATTGCAGAAGGAATATTGACGTAAAAGTGGCTTCAGAAGAGGAAATAATGCTTTCAAGTTGGGTTTATAATTGCTTTGTGAGAGAAGAATTGAACAAATTGGTAGAATTAGATGAAGATGTGGAATGGAGGACATTGGAGAGAATGGTGAAAGTGGCGTTATGGTGTGTCCAAGAGGACTTGTCTCTACGTCCTTCCATGAAGAATGTGATATTGATGTTGGAAGGGCTGAAAGATATTCCAATCCTCCATCTCCATTCCCACTTGCTTGATAATCTTCAAAATTATGGTGCTTCTTGCTGAAGTATCAATTTTAGCTACTGCTACTATGCGTTTAATTTTATGTACCCTATCCTTGAGTAGGCACAAAATGCGAGTTAGCTTCTTGATGCATCTACTATATTTATGGTAATGTATAGATTATGTGAAGCCAAATTCTATGACTTTGTGATTTTGTGAAAAGTGTGCTTCTATGGGCAAGGTGATTTGTTTGCTTGTTTGAGTTATCAAATGCATATGGTTTGAATTTGAATGATTTAAAAATAATTACATTGTACAATACTAATAATTAATTTGAAATGTCCCCCCTTGAGTAATCTTGAATGCATTCATTAATTAATCTAGTTGGAATAAATCTATGTAAAATACTAAAGGTCGAAGAAAAAAAGGCGTTTCATTATTCCAATTAATTGTGATAGATAATTTTTAGGGAAAATACTAAAAAATATAATTTAAACTTAGAAAACATCAAAAAATATGATGAAAAAGGGAAAGAATAGAGGAGATTGAGGAGGAGGTTGGTTTTTGAAGTTTTGATACTTTTACCAAAATACCCCTCACAAATAGCATAAACCCTTTTCACCGGCCATTTTCCTTCTCAACCTCCAAAATCCAAATTTTCTCCGTGTATGCAGCTTTTGTTGATCATCTCTCCTCCAAAATTTCTCTCGCTCGGTGGTCAGTGCTCGCTGTCGCACCCAGATTCCCCCGCCGTCCTCTCCTCCTCCTGCTCGCTATGCCGTTATGCTCTTCCCCGCGGCTCCTCCCATCGAAGCTTCTCATCTGGCTTGGTGACATTCACCCCTAGCTCTTCACCAACATCGTCATTTGCTTCCTCCAAGAAAACAATAATGAATAATCCCACAGTGGGTTGATTCCCAAGATGTAATTTACTTGTATTTTTTGGCCGAAGAGTTTGAAGGGCATTTTGATAAAACCATCTTAACTTCAAAAACTCATATTCCTCTCCTAATTAACTCTATTTTCTTTTCCTTTCTTTTCATCAGACCTTTTGAGGTCCTGCAAGGTTAAATGTTAATTTTTGGTCTTTTTTTCTAATTATTAATTTCCTCATGTCGAAGCTTCCGATTGATAATTGTGTTTATGCGCCACTTCAAATGGAGGGTGGGGAGAAAAACTAGATGGGAAAAATACAAGATCATAGGATGATTAAATTGGTATGACATTCAGATTTTTTTTTTTTTTTTTTTTTTTGCCCAAAACAAGTCAATTTTATTAATAACAAATCAAATATTACAATCACTAATAGCCAAAGGCCAAGAAACACTCAAAAAATCCTAACATTTCATCCTATCACAAACTTACCAGCTATTCCTATAAATCTGTATGAACAAATAACCAACTGAGGGAATCTACCACCTATATCAGCAAAAAAACAGCAAACCTATAAACTGAAACTGAAGCAAACTGTATTAATAAAAGAATCTATCAGCTATAGCAAATCACATCAGCTTACTCAACCAATACCCTCACGATCACGACTGCTGTGCATATCAGACCTGCTCTTTCTGGACATCACCGAGTCATGGAGTAAGGACTTGCTTAAAGAGGATGGGGCATGGTTCAGCCAAGATGGCTGATGCATCCTCTTTGCGGCATCTGCTGCAAGTTTGTCGGCGGACTTGGTTTCCTGTCTTGACACCAGGGACAGAAACATCAAACATGGACTCAAGTAACCCAAAAACTTCCCGTAATGCAGATTAGTGCACTTCCGGTCACAACCGGCGATTGACACGTTAGAACCAATTTATATAACACTTCACAACTGTTTCAAAAACCACCACGAGTCATGAAATTTTCCTCGACACAATGAGCCTCCCTAAGGGCCAAACATTCAGCCATAAAACCAGAAGAAGCTACCACAGACTTCCCCATCCCACCAACAAACTCCCCTTTCGCATTCCCGCACACCACTCCAATCGGCTTCTTCCACAAAGACCCTTAAATGATCCATCAAAATTAGTTTTGACAGTACCATTAGCAGGTGACACCCAGTGGGCTGCTCTCACCACCTCCTTCATATATACTTTCCTGTTTAAACCACCCCTATGGGCTTTTGAATGCCAGAATTCATCCACTCCGAGTCGTTACAAGCTTAACCACCTCCTTTGCATCTGGTCTCTCCTCCCTAAAAACCCAGTTACAACGTTTTTTCCATATCCACCAACACATTGTGGCAAACACATGATTTTCCATATTCATCCAAACCAGCCTTTCCATGCAATAAATCACACAATGACCACTCCTCACACATCTTCATAGACCACTTACTAAACCTGATCCCTAAAGGGCATCCAAACCAACGAGTTTTTTTAAATTTTATTAACATTAAATGAATTTTTTAACTCACATAAATTTCTTCTAAAATAAAAATAAATTATATTTTTTTTTTGTTTAACATATATAATAAACTATAAAACACCTTGAGTTTTATTTAAATCATATAATTATATTTTTAATTAAAACTTTTGTTTATTTTAGCAAATTATAATTTTGACAAAATTGAAAAATGAGTAATTTTGATCCATAGATATCTATACAAGTAGTTTTGAATAATGACAATTGAGAAAAAAATTATTTAATTTAGTAAAATTTAGAATTTTTTAATTTATTTGTTGGAGTAATAGTTTGTTGTGTTGGATGCACCTAGATAATCTGGCGTTAACTTTTTGCTAACTTGGCGTTGTCTTTGTGCTCTCCTTTTTTAAAAGTTTCTTTGTGTTGACGCTCATTTTTAAAAGTTTCTTGGTATTTTTGGTCTACTTAATAGTTAATTGTGTTGGACACTCGAGCCAATAGTTTGTTGTGTTGGACACACCTTAACCCTTTTTTTTTAATAACTTATCTCCTCTTTTAGATTAAAAAATGAATAGTTGATATTTAATATTATTAAAACTATTATTATTATAATATTTATAAATTTAAATTTATCTCAGTATTGCAGTTATTAGTTGGGTAGATTAAACTTTAATGGTTTAAATTTATTTATTTATATTTATAATAATAAATTTGTAAAATATTAAATATAAACCATTTATATTTTTAATTTGAGAGTGGATATAAGATTTTGAGAAGAAAATAAGATAACCAAAACCCAAATTTTTCATAGGAATAAATTTTCACCTATGTAAAGGAAAATTTGGAAAATAAGTTTGCCCTCAAATTTATTCCTGTTCATCTCCATTACCATATAATAATAATAATAATAATAATAATAATAATAATAATAATAATAATAATAATAATAATAATAATTATTATTATTATTATTATTATTATTAAATCATACCAAGTGAGATTTATGACTACGGGTAATAACTAAAATTATTATTATTAAATTTCTTCAGGATACAAATTGTCTTTATTATTTTGAATAATAATGAAATTATATCCAATACTTACTTTGATATATTTCACTATTATTTTGAATAATAATTAAATTATCTTTAATACTTACTTTGCTATATTTCACGAACAATTATAAGGAAAAATCACTGTTAATTAGATCGTAAGCAAGAGAATAACAACCACCAAAAAGTCGTATAAAATCTTCAAATACTTGTGAAATGTCTAGGGATATTTCTTAAGTGATTGCCTTTAACTATAATCATAAAATTATAAAGAAAAAAAAAACCTATAATCATAAATAATTATTTTGATATTTTTATTATTAGCCAAAAAAACTAATTATTTTATTATTATTTAAATAAAATTAACATCATTTATTCTTAAATTTTTTTTTTCTATTACATCACCATTTTCATTCTCTCTAACATAAATTTTTTTATCAAACCATTTCTGTTATATATATAATGCGTACTAAACATGTTAACTATCAGAATTTTCCATTACATATTCCCTTCTTTTTATCCCAATTAATTCTTCCTATCAAACAATTCCACATTCGTTTTCTTCCGCGGAGAAAAGTCAAGATACATATAAGAAATGGCAGAGATTGGCAACTTCTCAACACTTTCATGGAAGACTGCAAAGACTTCGACCATTGCACCAACATTTTCTTTGTTCATCTTCCAATATTTCAACAATCTTTTTTGTTCATATAGGATTCTGCAATTCTGTGAGATTGAGTGGCCATGGCGCCTACCCTTGCATCAATCACATGCTTTCTCTTTTTTGTATATTTTCTATGTGAAACAGGATTCACAGAAGAAATACAACTTGGCTCTTCAATTTCCCCCACCGATCCTACCACTTCATGGCCTTCACCTTCAGGTCGATTCGCATTCGGCTTTTACGAGCTAGGCGATGGCTTCAAAGTTGGAATCTGGCTGTCCGATGGGATTAATAAAACAATCGTCTGGACTGCGAATCGCAATGACCCTCCTGTCTCCTCAAAGTCGAGGCTTAATCTAACCAGAAACGGTGAGCTTCTTCTGCAAACAGGACCAGGGAAAAACAAGGTAATTGCTGATGGTAACAATGGAACTGTTTTCTATGCTTCCATGCTTGATTCTGGAAACCTTGTTCTGCAAAACGAAACTTTGGGCTTCCTTTGGCAGAGTTTCGATTACCCAACTGATACTTTGCCAGGGGGCCAAATTCTACTTGGTGGGAGTGAATTGGTGTCTAGTTCATCAGACACCAACCAATCTCCTGGAAGGTTTCAACTCTCGATGCAGGTTGATGGAAACCTTGTTCTGTATCCACGATATTCTGATGCTCGCACAGGGTGGGATGCTTACTGGGCCTCTAACAGTAATGATGACACTAGTTTCAAATATTATCTTTTCCTCAACAACACAGATCCTCAGCCTCTATGTATTGTAAATGCCAGTAGTTCCAACTCACTAATACTTACGCGAGTGGATAATAGCAGTTTCGAAGGAAACAACACTATTTATCGCGTAACTATTGATCCTGACGGAGTTCTACGACTCTATGCTCATTTTGATGACGCAAATCGGGAACATCAAGTCAAAGAGTTATGGTCACCGACGGAGTTGAAAAATCAATGCAAAGTGAAGAGTTTCTGTGGGTTAAACAGCTATTGCACCTTCCTTGACAACCAGCCTTCTTGCAATTGCCTTCCCGGAACAGATTTTTTAGATCTAAGTCAAACAAATCTTGGGTGCGAAAGGAACTTCTCAGAAGCAGAATGTAAAGGAGGGAAAGATAACACAACTTTCTATCGCATGATCCGTATGCCTAGTATGAAAATGGATGATCCTTATGTAGAGGAATACAACCTTCTGGAGAAGGAATGCCTATCTTCTTGTTTGCAAGATTGTTACTGTGGGGCTGTCTTTTATGAAGATATATAACCTGTGCAGAAAACAAAAGCTGCCATTAAGATATGTTACAAGAGTCACACAAGAAGGGTCCGAGTCCTACACAATGTACTTCAAGGTGGGAATTCAAAGCCTCAAAAGCAACACTGTTATCGATAACCAACCAACTCCCATCATCACTACCAGTAAGAAAGCAATTGTTCAGATCATTGTTGTCATCTTTGGTTTTGCTATTCTTTTGTGTTCAGCTGTTACAATCTCTACCCGATTTATATACAAGATTAGAGTTTTAAGTTACAAGAGGCTGTTGGAGATTGGAGATTTGGGTTTGAATGAGGGGGTTGTTACTCTAAGGTTATTTTCATACAATGAGCTGAAGAAAGTAACAGATGGTTTCAAACAAGAGGTGGGTAAGGGTTCCTTCGGATCAGTTTACAAAGGAACTTTACACAAGGGAAGCATATTCACTACTACAAAAAACGCTTTTAACATCCTAAATTTGGGCCAATTAACGTCCTTTTTTCTTAGAACGTTTATCTGGGAGACGTTATACTTACGGCATCCTTAAAAAAAGGGATGTTGTAAGTGATATTTATGGCGTCCTAAATTTTAATTTAGGACGCCGTATGTACCATTTAGGGCGCCCTAAATAAAAAATAAGGACGCCGTAAGTGGGACTTACGACGCCTCAAATTCAAATTTAGGACTCCTAAGTGGGACTTAAATTTAGGACGCCGTAAGTGCCTAATTTAAAAAATATATATATATTCCTGTTTTCTTACATCTCTCATATGGGTAATAACTAACAGCACTAGATCTAATGCATCTGAAACCTCATATATTTATCTTAAAGAATGAAAAAAAGTATTCGCATACATATTCTCCAATATGGTTCCTATTTAAGTTTCCAACTTGTATGAAAAAAAGTTCACTTACAAAGTTAAGCAATCGCATTAAGTTGGGGCGATTTCGGGCAGCAATAACATGCGTCCGGCAAACTTGGAAAGGACTAACACCCTTTGATAAGCCAAAGCAAGATGTTGACCATGTTTTTCAACTTTTCAAATTCGTGGGCACAAAACCTATCAAGTGAAAATGTCAATAAGAAACAGTACAAACATATCCAAAATCCAACCATGAGCTTATGACGTATAACGGGAATCAACCAAATGAAGGTCATCTCGGTTCCTACGTTATGCGAGATGCATCATCCCCAAATATGCTCACATGGGAAAGGCTCAACAATGGAACATATAGAAAAGCCGAGAGAACCGATATTCTAATTGCAAAGGGAAAGCAATAAAGAAATAAGTAGCATGGATAACAATAGGATAATGACGAAAGCCTGTATACATGGGTGAAGAAAAAATAAAGCTAATGAATGAAGCAGAAGGAAAAATGTCAACATACTCGCACAATTTTGCTGTGCTACTATAAATTTGCTTCGCTTGATTCATCTCATTGTATTTAGCATTATCATTTTTCCCAGATTCCAATAGGAGGAATTCTTTAACATCAGTCTAACTATATGAACATGGATTACCAAGTTAATAATTCTTATATAACACTTTTCACAGGAAACTAATTGAATGCATGAAAATTAATCAAATCCACAATCATGTAAAACAAAGGTAGGGATAGGTGGTGTACCATATAAGCTCATACAAAGGAGCAATTCAAACGCAATAAGTAACAGTATATCTGTTCAAATTAGCAATCTCTTAATCCCAATAGAGTACATAAACTAAGGGGGCAAGGGAGAAATGAAAGGAAAATCATCCTTCAAGTTAAAGCAAATAAACACCCGATAAGTGATAACACCAGTATCATTTTATCTTTGATTAAAATAAATAAGTCACTTTTATTAAAACCAAGAGCAACATGGATTTAGGACATAAAGAGATCAGTCATCTAGTAGGAATTAACCAAGACATTTTCAGTTTGCAACAACAAAGGTATGGATGTTAATTACAAGCTGCAAGTCATGGAGAGGCTGAATCAATAGATAGAAATGCAAATGGTACACCATTACCGTACAATGATTGATTTGATTAGAAACGAAAAAACTGAATCAACTAAACTTTTAGTATAACAAATAGTTGAATCAAGTCAATTCATTTCGGTTAGTTCAGTGGATTGGTATGATTGGAAAACACTAAAAAAACTGAATCAACTAAATATAACAGAATATATAATCGAACCGAAAGAATGCTACGAAAGCAAAAGTAAAGCGCACCGTAGCTCCTCACTATCGAAATCCCTAGTCCTGCTGAACCCCTGCAAAAGCTTACCAGGAACAAAAACCAGTTGAGTTACATAAAGCCATGTATTGTTTAGTTGTGCTTTATTAATAGCAAATCTAGTAAATCTACACCAATCACTGCAAAGTTCATAAAAATGTCAAACAGCAACATCAGCAAATCAAATAAAAATCATACACAAATAAAAAAAAGAAAAAGAAAAGATGCAGGCAATAGTACACCATTATGCAAAATACCAAGTATTTTGGAAGTCTACATTTATAATGTTGATATCATGTCAATGTAAAATACCCAGAGATCAAAACTCCATAATCCAAGGTGTACAACGCATATTATCAATTATTATTCCAACCACTGGGATCTTAATTTTAAGGAGATCAATATTGGGATAATTGCAATTGGAGTAGTATCTCGAATGAGGTTTGGAGATGCCAACATGCCAAATGACCATCCTAAAGTTAATGTAGTATTAGAATTAGGCTAATGTATGGAAACAGTGTATGAATAAGAAAAACTAGCAAAGTAAGAGAAAGAAAATAGCATTAATTTTTTTTGTTAAGAACTTATCTTCCATCTCTTTGCAAACAAGATACTCTCTAACCTATTAAAAAGTTTTGTCGGCATTGCCATAAAACACCAAATACTTGATAAACATTCTAGTATAGATGCATTTTAAGTTGTGAATAATTATACTTAGCTTTTAGAAAGAATGGAATACAATGGTTCCATAAATTTTTATTTCATTAATCTGCCCTTAAGAACTACTATACTATCTATATATTGCTACTTAGTTTTTGTTTTTGCCAAAGCCATGTAATCTAGTTTCATATCACGTTGAATTGAATCCTAAATTTTAGGCAAAAATGTTTATTTCTCAAATTATGAATAATTGTAGTGGTGAAATTTTCATCGTGGTCCAATACATATCCCTTGCTAGTTTAATTCCGCCTATAACAATTAACAAGCGAGAGAGATAGAACTTAAAGCAACACCTCGAGAAAGCCGGCTCAGCGGGTAGAATCGCGGCGATCTTTGGAAGTGAGCCTAGCATTAGCAATGGCGGTATGAAGAGGCATCATAGACTCAACACTTCCCAGTACAGACAAAATCCTTCAACAACCATAATTCAAAATGAAATAAAATAAACCTTAACGCAAAAGTTGAATCTGAGGCGTTATGTACCTGGAAGTTCGAGAGATGATCACTGACGAAGGCAAAGAGAAGAAAGCCGGCAGGGATGCAACACCTTTCTGGTTTCTAGGGCAAGAAGGATGGGGAAAGGGAAGAACGATTTTTCTGAGTTTCCACAGAGAAGGGAGAAGAACAACAAACCGAAGCAAGAAGGAAGGCCGAATGGAAGGGAAGGAGGGCATCGGTGCGACGGTGGGAGAGGGAGGGGGAATGCCAGCAATTTCGACCGAGAAGGAGGGCGGACTGAAGTGTGAGTGAACGCCAGGGAATGAGTTGGGGATAAGTGTGAGAGAACATAAGAGGCAAGTGATAATATCGGGCCATTTTGGCGTCTTGATTTAAATGGTAGGGCGTTAAAAAATTATCTAGCGCCAAACAATTTATCAAAATGCTTAAAAAATTATTAAATTTCATTTTGACGTCCTTATTTATATTTTAAGACGTCAAAAAAAATTTTACCGCCAAAAAATTTCTAAAAATGCGCTAAAAATTAATTTTAAATGTATTTTAGGACATCTAAATTATATTTAGGCATCCTAAAACGCCTAAATGTCAAAATTTTACCAAATAATTATGAAAATGTCACCGCCTATACTTTTTACTTCATTTTTTAAAATAAGGACGTCTTTTAGGGAAGTAATATACACTTTTTGTAGTAGTGATTGATTGCCGTCAAAAGGCTACAAAAGTTAGCTGAAGAAGGGGAGAGAGAATTTCAAGCTGAAATGCAAGCCATTGGTAAAACAAACCACAAAAACTTAGTTCGCTTGTCGGGATATTGTGCCGAGGGATTTAAAAGGCTTCCGGTTTATGAGTACATGAGTAGTGGCTCCCTTGAGAAGCTTATCTTTGGCGATAGTACCATACGTCCGCATTGGGATCAGAGAAGAAGAATAGCACTGGAAATTGCAAGAGGTTATCAGATCGCATGAAGAATGTGGGGCTCCCATCATTCACTGTGACATAAAGCCTCAAAACATATTGATGGATGAGTTTTGGACGGCTAAAATTTCAGACTTTGGCTTAGCGAAACTTCTAATGCCAGATCAAACAAGAACCTTTACTCAGGTTAGAGGGACAAGAGGTTATTTGGCTCCAGAATGGAACAAGAACACTCCAATATCAGTGAAAGCAGATGTTTATAGCTATGGAATAATGCTTCTGGAGATTGCATTTTGCAGAAGAAACTTAGTGGTAAACTCTTCGAATCCAGAGCAAATTGTTCTATGTAATTGGGTGTACAAGTGTTTTGTTCAGCGAGAGCTAAACAAGCTTGTTCTTGGGGAAGAGGTGGACCTGACGTTGCTAGAGAACCTGGTGAAAGTGGGCATATGGTGTATTCAAGATGAACCTTTTCTTCGGCCATCAATGAAGAGTGTGGTGTTGATGCTTGAAGGAGTTTGGAGGTGGCTATTCCTCCTTGTCCATCTTCTAATTCTATGTGACATTTCTCTATGGAAAAATTTAAAAATAAAAGTGAGTGAATTTCGTGTTGTTTTAATTTGCTTTTTTTTTTTTTTTTTTGCCAACGGTTTGCTTTGTTTTTTTTATTGTGTCTGTGTAATATGATTTTCAAAGCTATGGTCTGCTTGTAGCTGCAAATAAAAGATGGAAGCACTTGAGATTGTATTTTAATTTCCTTTGTCGAAAATGGTATGCTATTGCTAGGCACAAACATGATATTATTATTATTGAAGACAATTTTATTCGAGGCAATATTAGCCACTAAATATAGATACATCCTTTAATGAGGATTTGTATCTTTGTTCATCATGTGTTGTGAGAGATTAACCCTTGTAACATGTAGGTGTCTAAAAATTTAGAGATAGATGACTAAAATAACAAACAAGAGTTCAAATCTAAATAAAGCAAACTAATTTGGTGGTCCTCAAAATTTCCCTCAATTTTAAAAAAGCCCCTTGAGTTTTTATTCTCATTTTATTAGACCCTTTAAATTCATATCATTAGATCTATTGGATTTTATAATTCACCCACATCTTGGATAATCAGCCAACTCACAACTGGATGGATGCCTTTTGAATGATCCGAGAGCTTCTATTTATAATATTCTCTCCGGTCCTAATTATAGGATCATCACATTTTGGAGTTTGCTTTGGTCCTAATTATAGGACAACATTCTTATTTTTATTAATTTCTTCCTAAAATACCCCTATTGATATAAATGAAGGATTATGTGAAATTAATAAGGTAATTGATGTGAAAAGTTTATTTAAGGACATTATTTAAAAAAATGAGTAAAATTAACTAATTCTAAAATATGAAAAATCTTATGTTATAAACTTTTATTAGATATGACATATCTAATTCTAACTTTTATTAAATATGAAAAATCTTATGTGAATCTCACAGGTATTCTTCCCTTCTATTTTTTTTCCTGTTTCCCTTTTAAAATTCACAGATCCGTCCGTCAGTAAAGAATGTTGTGTTGATGCTTGAAGGAGTTACTGAGGTGTCTATTCCTCCTTCTCCATCTACTGATTTTATTTGACAATCACTTTGCTGGAAAACAAAAACGATCCAACAATTAAGATCTTGCAATTCCATGTTGCTTTAGTTTGATCTGTTTATATTTTTGGGTTTCTCTATAATTTTATCTTTTAACGATTTGATTAGACTAAGAAATTTACTTAAATTAGTTAATATGACATGTTTGTTTTAAATCACCTTAATCATCTTCTTTAATTCTCTTTATCTCTCTTTTACTAGATTATTGTTGAGGTAGATTAATAAGCATAATTTTAGAAAAAAATTGATAAATATAAAAAATATATATTATATTTATTAGGATCAAAATCTACCCTTAATTAAGTTCTTTAAGGACCCGAGGGAATATTGCTGTTTACGATTGCCAATTTTCGCCAACCACCATCATTATACAGAGAATATAACACATATATGAAGAGTAATGCTTTTACGTGTTGCCATCCACAGCCACTCCCAAGTAACCATTAATATTTTGATGCTTTAAACTTTCTAAGCGAATTGAGCATTATTAATATAATATTTTGGTTAGATTTTCTACAGCGTGGTTGCGAGCAAATTTGTGAAACTGACAAACAACTATTCTCTTAATTTTATTAATTATTAACTCCGTTGACGGATTGACTTAAGGACATGTTCCCAGGCCCAAGTTTAAGATAGAATTGACCCAATATCCCCAAAGAATATGAAAGTCTTCTACTTATTTTTTATTTAAAAAATAAACTTCTAGTTAATTAATAGGTTTTCCAACTTCATGCAAGAATTACTTCTGTCCTAACGGTCTCTCTCCTAATGTTTCTGTGACTTTTGTTTCAAAATTGTAACATATACATTTTTGCATCTAAAAAAAATATTTGGTGTTGACCGTTCTTGAGGATAAAGTACATATGCATTTTTGCACCTTTACCCATTTACTTATGGGTTTATGCTCAAGAAAATTGTATTTAATTTATATTCTTTATTTAGAAAATATCCTAATTTTTATAGATGGACACCAAATTTTGAGACGTCATGATACCAATTAAATTGTGTTGCACTGTAGAGAGAGATTAATTTGATAAATAAAATTAAACTAATGACTTTGATAAGAAAAGTCGGGGTTATACCGTGACTGTTACTTACAATATTCATAAGGTAAAATTTAGATAACGACCACTATAACAAATTAATTCCTATTGACTCCTGAAAAAAATTATGAAATTTCATTACAGTCTGGAAGACCTATAGTGAAATTAATTTATGAAGAGAAAAGACAAAAATAACCCTTGTCCATCTCCTGATTCTACATGAAATTTCTGCGGAAACATTTTTTTTATTATTATTAAAAAAGAGTGAATTTCATGTTGTTTTGATTTTCTTTGTTTTAGGGTTGTGTTTGTGTAATATGATTTTCGAAGCTTTGTTCTGCTTGTAGATGAAAATAAAAGAAGGAAGCACTTGAGATCATAGTAGTTAAAAACTCGTTTTATGACTGCGATTTTACGTTTTTACGATTTTTTTTTTTTTTTTTTCATTAAAACGATTTTACTAATTTTCCAAACGCTTTTAAGTTTTTATGATCTTTTTACGATTTTACTACGTTACAATTTTACGTTTTATGATTTTTCATTCTCCTTTCGTTTTCAAGTAAAATCTACGTTTTCACTATCATGCTTGAGATCAATTGTATTTTCATTTCTTTCCAAAATGGTATGCAGTTCTATAAAACACTCACACAGACACATATATAGTTGTTAATATTGTTATATGTCTCATGTTAGTTTAGAAAAACATTTTTTATATATATATATTCTTAACTTTTGTCGAAAAATTTAGACATGATGGCTGAAATAACGCAATTGATGGGGCCAGAGAGAGTGGCACAATTGGTGGGGTTAATGTCACAATTGGTGTTTGTATTTTCCCTAACCCCTGTTTACACTTGACATTATATATTCAGCACATATAACAAACAATTAAACCACAAACAAGGTAATTAAATTACAAGTGACAAGTGTACAATTAAATTAAAATTTACTAAACTAAGAAACAATTTTAATTAATAATTTTCTTATTTTACAAATATAATCCTTGTTTATGACACAAAAACATAAATAATTACCATTTACATGAACTTATATTTTGAATGGTCTCAGAGCTTCTATTTATAATATTTAGCATATAAGATAATTCATTATCTTTCTAAAATATGAAAAATACTAGTATGTTATAAATTTTTATTAGATTTGACATTTCTATCTATTTTTTTCTTTTCTTTCTTTCCACCTTTTCATTCTGTCTCAGTTTACAGATCCGTCCCTTCTTGTTACCCCTTTCTCGGCGTTTTGGTTAAGACCAAGTGTTACCCCTTTCTTCCATCGCAGGACCCATGTCATTTTTTTCTTCCATTCTTTTTTTTTTTTTTTTTTTAATGATTTTCTTATTTGCTTGTTCCTTTTTTTTATCATATTTCCTCCAAAAGAATGGAATATTTGAGTATATTTTGCAGCACATTTACTTTTTATCGAGATAATTAAATTTAGGATGAAAAATATATAACATAAAATAAATAGGTATAAAATATCAACAAATTCAATTCAATATAACCCTAACTATACATATAATTAATCATAATAATATGAACTTATCATTAACATTAATTTTTTAAAAAAATATATGATATATGATATATTTATATATTTTATTTAATATTTTAATGATAGTTTTATATAAAATAATAGATCTTAATCATTTAAATTTGATGTCATTGTTAAGATGGGAAGTAAATATATATATATATATATATTATAAGAAAAGTCATACTTCATATTTACCTAATTAATTTGATTAGTTTAAAGAAATTAGTTAATAAGATATGTTTTTTTTTTTTTAAAAAAAACCTAATAATCTTTCTTAATTCCTTCAATCTATCCCTTAGTTGATTATTGATAAGTATATATTTTATAATTAAATAGGGGTATATTTTATGATATAATGAACTGAATTTATTAATATTTTATATTTACTTAATTATCTTTTATATATTTATCTATCTTCTAATTAAATATAATTAAATATAGGACAAAAGAATATTATGACAGAAAATCTATTCATATCCTATCTTATTGTAGAAGATATTATATCCATAAAATAATTAAAAAGATAATTATATGCGGACCTCGCATGCCGAAATGATAAAAGAATTATATATGATATATTATGGATAGCACAAAAGGACCCCACGCACTGCAATATGGAGGATATTCAATGGAGTCAAAGATATATATATATATATATATATATATTTGATATAAAAAGATATAGATTTTTTTTTTTGATATAAAAATCTTAGGAAAGGGGTTGGGCTCACCACGAGTTTAAGGGAAGGGTGCTTCAAGCCCAATCACAGAGGGATACATCTTAGGAGTACACATGCCTCCACTTTCACCTGTGTTTCCACTGTTTCATAGACCCCTAGGATACCTCCCTCAGCATCTTGACCAACTCTACGATCGAACCCTCTCCCTTTGGGTGAGGAAGTCCGACCTCTTTACCAATTGGACCCAAAAACGAGGGGTAAAAGATATATATATTTGAATCAATTTGAATCAGGTGTGGTTTGATGACGTGGGCTCATATGGATAAAAAGAGAAAAAGCATTAACGTACGCGGCCCAACACACACAAAAAGCGGACCCAAGCCTGAAGGATTAATGGCGGAGAAAACCCTACAATGTACTCCCTCCAGTCCTAATTATAAGACCTAGTTGACTTTTTTTAGAAAAATTAAGGAAGCTGATTAAATTACTTTAGAGTATTTTTATTTTTATTTTTCTTCAAACTAATTAGCTTAACTAATAAACTAATATATAATCCAAGGATACACAACATATGAAATGATTAAGTAACTTATTTAGCTTCCTTAGTCTCTCCAAAGAAAGTCAACTACGTCTTATAATTAGGACCTTATCTATTAAAAGCCTAGGAGGCATGAGACGCAGAAGAAACTGAACGGCCAAATACCAATTTGAGAGACAGAGCGAATGCGCAGATGCACAAAGACTTAGACGATGCGAAGGAGAGGTTTGGAGGAGGCACAGAGGACATGTCTACATTAGTTGGGCTATCTCTCATATATGTTCTTCCTCTTTCCTTATCTTTGAATCTGAATTTCTTAATTTTGTTATTGATTTGGTTTTAGCTATGTGTGGTTAAATTGTCTTTTCAACCTAGAGAACCTATGAACTTGTTTGGATTTTAGATATTATTCCCACGGATTAGTTTTGCTTAATTATATTTCAGTTTATTTAATCTTGTATTTATTGTTATTGATTAGTAATTGGCCACTATTAAGCATGTTTTAGGGATTTATGGTTGAACTTAGAAAAGGGAATCTTAAATTGACCTTGAGATTAAATAATGTGGAATTAGGTTTTACTCTAATTTGCATCTAGGATGATATACCTAGAAGCTCCGCATAATCAAATTAGCGTGAGCTCGATCTAAAATGCATCTTATTTAGTTGTATGAAACATTGCATAATTAATTAAGATAGGTATATAAATGAACTGGAAGGCATTTATAGACATTAATACTCTAGATTAAGTTAAGTTAAAATTAATTTTAGTAGGGATAAAATCTAAAAAATAAACAAGGGATTAGTGACTCTAGGTTGCTCATTTGGTTATTGTGGTAGTTTAATTATTTTAATTTTAATTTCTTTTCTCTTAATTAAATTCAATTTGTCTTGCTCAACTTAAATGAAAGTATACCATTAATGTTTAACTGAAGTTGTAGGTACTAAGTCCTCGTAGGAACGATACTTTTCTTATCACTTTATTACTTGATACAACCCATATAATTGCAGAGTTTATAGGCTATAAAGTTTTGCCCTATCAATTATTATTGAGGAAACATTAATAGTTTTAGTTTTGGAAAAGATTGATAAATATAGGAAATATGTATACCTTTAAGATCAAGATCAACTCTTTAATTAAGTTCTACACTAAGGAGTAATATGGAGAAAAGTTTTCATGTTCACAAGCTTAACGCGTTGCAAGGATGAATTCAAAGTACCAATTTACACCATTCGGTTGTGACTCTAGACATTAGTTTGAAAATTGAAAGCACCAAATTAATGGTCACAAGTTTGTTTGAATGAAGTGAAAATTAGGGGGAAAAGAACATTAGGAGGGAAAACTCTCAAAAATAGTAAATTGTTTTTAACATTTTGGTATTTTTCCCCCCTAATATTCCCTCCCTTTTTATTTTCTCCTCACTTTTCTCTCCATCGAAATATACCCTAAGGGCTTGTTTGGTATGAGGGAAGAGGGAAAAGTGAGTGGAAGAAAAAAAAGTTGGAGTCGGATTTAAAAAGAAGGGTTAAAGGCCTAATTTGCTACGGAAGTTTTGCTAAGGAGCGCCCAAAGACTCGGAAGTTTTTTGGTATCAAATTTGCCCCAAAAGTATGAAAAAGGTAGCAAATTTTCCCCTCCGTTAAATTTGACCGTTAAGTTTAATTGAATACAGACGTGACATGCCACTTCATCAATCAAAAGTATCATTTTTGCCCTGGAAGTTTTCATTGAGGATCAATTTTGCCCTGGAAGTTTTCACTAAGGAGCTATTTTGCCCCGGAAGTTTACAAAACGTAGCAATTTTGCACTTTTGTCCCCCAATATTAAATTTGACTATTAAATCAGTCAAAGGCCACACATGTCATGCCTTGAAAAGATCGAACTTGGAGTCAGAGAAGGAGATCCTTGAGATGTTGAGCTCAAGGCGGCCAGAGTTTGTGAAGCCGAACTGGTCATAGGGACTGAAAGGTCTGTCGCAAAACCCAGAGGAAACATCACTTATGATATAAGCAAATGAAACGCAAAACGAGAAATAAATTGTTCCAAAAATTGCTTCAGTAAAACAAATCAATAGTGATAATATTTATGTTTGTATAGACTGATCATTTGCTTAGATCATAAGTGATGCTTCCTGTGACTAGTTCGGCTTCACAAATTCTGACCGCCTTGAGCTTAACATCTCAAGGATCTCCTTCTCTGACTCCAAGTTCGACATTTTCAAGGCATGACATGTGTGGTCTTTGACTGATTTAATAGTCAAATTTAATATGTGGGAAAGAAGGGCAAAATTAATACATTTTGTAAACTTCCGGGGCAAAATTGCTCCTTAGTGAAAACTTCCGGGCCAAACTTGCTCTCAGTGAAAACTTTCGGGGCAAAAATGATACTTAACTCTTATTGAGTTGATGAGGTGGCATGCCACGTGTACACTCATTCAAACTTAACGGAGGGGCAAATTTGCTACCTTTTTTATACTTCCGGGGCAAATTTGATATCAAAAAAACTTCCGGGTACTGGGCACTCCCTTAGCAAAACTTCCGTGGCAAATTAGGCCTTTAACCCTTAAAAGAATTAGAGAATTGGGGTTAAAAGTTCTTAACTGATTTCTCTTACTCTTTAATCTTATATCTTCTCTTTATTAAGATTTTGTAAACCCACATCTCCAATGTTTTTAAAATCCAACTCAGAAAATTTTCCCTCCCTTTCCCTTCCTTCCAAGTCCTTCCTACCAAACCGGCCGTAAAGGTAGTATAAGCTAAGTCTTGTTAGAATATAATTAGCATTTCCACGTAACGACATTATTCTCCATACTCATTCTTATGTATATTTTGGTGTACACGTGTCATTAGATCATAGGGTTTGTTATGATTGGTATCTGTAAATATTCTCTGTGTATCTTCCAGAATATTGTATTGCATCCATTATAAATAGATATCGAGCCAGAGGAATTCTCTTGCGCTCTCAGTCATATCTTTACATTTGCACTATTGTTTATCTTGGTATCAGAACAATTACCATGTCTAGTGCGTCCGACTCTCCTTCTTCTGTTGCCTTTGGCAATGCCAGCAATACTCGTTCATACACCTTAATTAGTTCATCCAGTCTTGCGATCTTTTTGGCCTGGGAGTCTATAGTCCTTCCTCTCATTGAGGGAAACAACCTCAAAGGCCACATCAATGGTTCGATCCGAGCTCCACCAAAGATTCCTCCTGGCGACACTGGAAACGGGGTAAGTTCAGTGTATAAAGAATGGTTCTTTGTCGATCGTCTCTTAGTCGGATGGCTATGAAACACGATGACCCAAGACGTAAGAGCTCAACTCCTTCACTGTCAAACAGAGAGAGAACTCTGTATTGGTGCGTTAGAGCTCACGTGTGCATCCACGAAGGCACGCGTCATGGTAGTCAAGAACGACTAGCATAATACTCTCAAAAACTCCCTGAAAATGGAGGAGTACCTGAACAAAATGAAGAGCTTGTCTGACGAGCTTGCTCGAGGATCACCAGTGGCAACCGACAACCTTATCCTCCATACTCCGAATGGATTATGTGCTAATTACAATGCGATTGTAGTCAAGTTAGTTGATAAACCCGATATGACCTGTGTTGAGGCACAAGCAGCTCTACTGTCGTTTGATACAAGACTCAGTCAACTAACCCACTTTGCTACCTTGAGATTCAACCTACCGCCAATATGGCTCAACAGATCGAACCATCTATTGATGCAAGAGCAAACCGTCCATAGCGAAACAACTCCAATAATAGCTACAGTCCTCGAAATCCCAAAAACGGGGAGGACGTTTCGTGGTAGCGACCACCGTGGAGGTCGACCATTTTGTATTCACTGTCAACGACCGGATCACACCATCGCTTCTTGCTACTACTGCGATGATCAAGCTGGGTATAATCACTCTAATTTCTCTTCTCCAGCCTATTATGCTAACTCATATTCTATTTCAAATCCTTCATGGCCACATGGATAGTAGGGCCAACTATCATGTAACCCCATAACCCGGATCAGCATGAAGAGGTCATTCCAACTGGTAAGTCTCATTTGACTACATGCACTGGCACACAAAGCTTGATCCTAGATATCGGCTCTTCTACTATACCTTGCAACAATTCTGAACTAATCCTCTGTGATATGCTTTATGTCCCTTCGGCAACTAAGAACTTGATGATTGTCAACAAGCTAATTCATGAAAATTCTGTGTATGTGAAATTTACTGACAAGGGCTGTGATGTGAAGGACCCAGCGACATATCGAATGCTTCTCTAGGGAACACCAAAGGCAGGAATGTACCATATGAAAGGAAGAAGAATTGATATGGAACCCAAAGCACTAATGGCAAGTCATGATGACAAGGCTCAAAGTGATTTTCACAAATGGCATCACATTTTAGGGCACCCTAGTACTAGAATCCTGAAGCAAATTCTGATTAAATGTAATAAGAAATTTCCCACTGATGTTATTAATGATTATTATGTATGGGAAACGTGTCAATTAGGCAAGTCCAAGTTTCTGCCATTTCCTGTCTCTATTTCACATCCACTGCTCCCCTTGAATTAATCCATATAGACCTATGGGGTCCTTCACCTACATTATCTATTGGTGGCCATCGCTTTTACATTCATTTCATTGAGGATTTTAGTTGCTTTACATGGTTTTACCCGCTAAAGCATAAAGGTGAGGTAGTAATAGCTTTTCAACATTTCAAGGCTCTTGTGGAAAATCAATTCGAGTTAAGAGTTAAAGCAATACAATGTGACAATGGTACTGAATATAAGCCGATTGAATCCATTGCACAAAATGCTGGCATCAACTTTGCCTCACGTGTCGCAGAGTGAAAACACCGCCATGTCATTGAAATGGGTTTAACTCTGCTTGCCCACTTTGGAATGCCACTCAAATACTAGGTCGATGCTTTGCAACAATCAATTTTTCTGATTAACCAATTACCAACACCAATCTTAAATGGAGATTCGCCCCTGTTTCGCCTAAAAAGAGTAGAACCACAATACAGTGTTCTTCAACCTTTTGGTTGTGCGTGCTATCCATGTCTAAAGCCCTATAATGCACATAAATTTTAGTTCCACAGTGAGAAATGCGTTTATCTTGGACCAGCGTCACATAAAAAAGGTTATTGGTGCTTGAAGGAAAATGGTAAATCATTATTTCTCGTCATGTTGTCTTTGACCCCAATCATTTTCCTTTTAGGTCGGGATTCATGGTGTCATTTGTAGCTATTAGAACTCGTGAGCATTCAAACTCTGTTCCTCTTATCATTCAAACAAGTCAGACTAATGACGATGTGGACCAAGTCAATGTTACTGGTGAGGTAACTAGCCCACAAGAGCTACAGTGTGTTTTGTCTTGCCCAGAAAATGAGCTTACCGGTGATCCGAGTTCTGCTAGTTCGCTTGAATCTAGCCCACCTAAGTCCAGTCCACTAGCCTCGATTAATGCCTCTAGTCCTCCACTTGACAGGCCCATTAACCAACATTCAATGACCACTCGGGCCAAAGATGGGATAATAAGGCACAAGTATCCATTTATTGGGTTCACTTATGCCATCGTCAAGCACAGCTCAGAACCCACTACAACCCAAGACGTACTCTCTTCCTCAGCGTAGCAAGTTGTGATGTCGTATGAAGTTTAGGCACTGCTTCGAAACCAGACTTGGAAGCTGGTACCTTATGAAAATCAGAAGCTCATCGACAATAAATAGGTGTTCAAGACAAAATTTTGAGCCGATGGATCAATTTTGAAGCACAAAGCAAGGTTGGTTGCAAAGGGATTTCAACAAACTCCCGGAGTCGACTTCAAAGAAACGTTTAGTCTTATCGTCAGAGCCACTTCGATTTAAGTAATTCTCACCATCGCCGTCACATTCAAATAGGAGATTCGACAATTAGACGTCAACAACACGTTTTTGAATGGGTTCCTACAAGAAGAGGTATATATGCCCCAACTTGAGGGTTTTGTTGATCAAGGTATCTGAATCAAGTTTGCAAGCTGATTAAATCTATCTATGGCTTGCATCAAGCGCCAAGAGCGTGGTTTGACAGGTTACGTTTTACCTTAATTGACTTGGGTTTTAAAAATCTGAGAAGCGACATATCTTTGTTTATGCTTCAGACTCGTGGCTTAACTGTTTTCATTCTTATTTACGTGGATGACATATTAGTGACTGGCAATGACTCTGTATTTGTGCATAATTTTGTCAAAAAGTTGAATCAAACTTTCTCGCTAAAGGATTTGGGGCCACTGTATTAGTTTCTGGGATTGAAAGTATATAGAGATAGCACAGGACTCTATCTGAATCAGGCTAAGTATGTAGTGGATTTGCTAGATAAATTTGGCATGAGTGACTGTGTACCAGTTACCACTCCAATGGTAACTGGTCGCATGATATCTGTTGTTGATGGTGAACTTCGAGTAATCCCTACAGTATAGAAAGGCCATAGGATCCTTACAATAGCTGACTACAACTCGTCCAGATATCTCTTTTGCTATAAACAAGCTTTGTCAATTTTTAGCTTAACCTAGAACCCTTCATTTTTAGGCAGTAAAGAGAATCTTTCGGTATCTCAAGGGTACATATAATCTAGGGCTGTGTATTAAGCCTTTTAGCAATCTACAACTCATTGCATATATAGATGCTGACTGGGCCTGCGATTTGGATGATCAATGATCAATCGCTGGTATATGTGTATTCTTGGGGAACAATTTAGTTTCTTGGTCTTCGAGAAAACAAAAGGTTGTGTCTAGGTCCAGTACCAAGTCTGAATATCAGTCGCTCTCTGATGGTTCTACAGAAATCAAGTGGTTGGTTTCCTTACTAGCTGAGATAGGTCTGTTCATTAAAAAACCCTATGTTATGTGGTGCGATAACTTCAGTGCAAAGTCCTTGGCTGCAAATCCAATACAACATGCTAGGAGCAAGCACATTGAAGTTGATGTGCATTTTATTCGAAGGACTGATTGACATAAGATACATTGCTTCATCTATGTATATTGCTGATTGCTTTACTAAGCCACTATCACAGTCTCAATTTGAATTCTTTCGAGACAAACTCGGGCTATTAGTCACACCCTCTCGTTTGAGGGGGAATGTTAGAATATAATTAGCATTTCCATGTAACGGCATTATTCTCCGTACTCATTCTTCTATATATTTTGGTGTACACGTGTCATTAGATCATAGGGTTTGTTATGATTGGTATCAGTAAATATTCTCTGTGTATCTTCCAGAATATTGTATTGCATCCATTATAAATAGATATCGAGCCAGAGGAATTCTCTTGCGCTCTCAGTCATATCTTTACGTTTGCACTATTGTTTATCTGTCGTCACTCAATACTTATCCCCCCAGCCCCAAGGAAAAACGTGGTTTTCTTTTCTGATTCTATAACTTTGCTTTGTGTTCCACAGAAACACGCGTCAATTCATGAAGCAAGTCAAGTCTTCACTCGCTAGCATAATTACGCTGGTGTCTCTCTTTCAACTTCCAGCTGAAAGCAAATATATTTCCTTCGTTTCTTCTGAGTTTTGATCCATCTATTTTCCCTTCCTTCCACATATCCCACATGGCAACCTCCATAGCTCTGTTCTTGCTCTTTGCAGTGCTATTTTCAAACCAAGTTATAGCTGAAAAGAATCATCCTACCAATATCATTCGTTTGGGCTCTTGGCTCTCCCCAGAATCAAATTCTACTTTATGGGCGTCAACCTCTGGTCATTTTGCCTTCGGCTTTTATCCACAAGGTAAAGGCTTTGCTGTTGGGATATGGCTGGGGCATGAGCCCGACAATACAATTGTATGGACGGCTTATCGCAACAGTCCACCAGTATCATCTGAATCTGTGATCGAGTTAACCAAAGACGGCCTAGTTCTGCTTCCTAACGAGACAGGCAAAAGAAAACTCATCACTAATACGTCACTTGAAGTGCCTGCAGATTCTGCATCTATGCTTGATTCAGGTAATTTCGTGATTTATGATAAAAATCTTAGTGTAATCTGGCAAAGCTTCGATCTCCCAACTGACACCATATTAGGAGGTCAAACTTTATCTTCTGAACAAAATCTGGTCTCTGCTTTGTCTGAATCCGACCGCTCGAGTGGAAACTTGATTCTCACCATGCAGAATGATGGGAATCTTGTGGCCTACCCTGTGAACAACCGAAGGATAGATGATGCTTACTATGCTACAAAGACTTTTGGCTATTCCTCGCTTACTCTTAATCTTACAGGCTTTCTTTGCATTGTTGATGAAAATAATTTTACCTTACGGGTTCTAGGCCATAGCAACATTCTTGGGCACAACACAAGCTTAGTCTATCGTGCGACATTTGATGTGGATGGGATATTTAGATTGTATGTGCACAGATTTGAGGGGAATACCAAGTCAACTGTTCATATTGTGTGGCATAGTCTTTCTGATCAATGTGATGTCAGGGGTTTTTGTGGCTACAACAGTTATTGCTCTTCCGTCGCTGGCAAAGGTGTATGCCATTGTTATCCTGGATTCACGCCCATCAATGGAAGTGAAAGCATGTTTTTGAACTGCGAACGAACCAGCCAAGATGACTGTAAAACCAGTGAATATTCAGGGATGCTCTACAATCTTGATCCTTTGCAAGGTTTACAGTTGAAGAACATTGTTCCTTATTGGGTTGAACGCATGAAGATGGAAGCTTGTAGGCAGTCTTGCCAGGAGGACTGTAACTGTGGAGCAGTGTTTTATGAAAGAGATAACTGCAATAAGTATAAGCTTCCAATTAGATTTGGTAGAATTAAGCAAAATTCATCCACCATGGTCTTCATCAAGTCAACCCCAGGAAAAGTCATTATTTCAAATCCAGAAAAGCCAGCGATTCATGTAGATGAGAAGAAAGATCTTATTTTCACTTTGGTCTTCATTCTGGGTTCGATTTCATTCCTTTGCTTAGCCTTTGCAACCTCCATCATCTTCATCTACATGCGTAAAGTCCATTCATACGCAAAGCTCTCTACCAGTAGTGAAAGTTTAGGGTTCGCTGAGGATTGTAGTGTACGAACGTTTGCCTATGATGAATTGGTGAATGCAACAGGAAACTTCACAGAAGAGATCGGTAGAGGATCTTTTGGAGTAGTTTACAAAGGGACAATTCAAGGAAATAACAGAAGGATTGCTGTGAAGAAACTAAACAATGTTGTTGGGGAAGGAGAAAGGGAATTTCGAGCTGAAATTACTGCAATTGCTCAAACTCATCATATGAATCTAGTTCAACTCATTGGTTATTGCATTGATGGATCCAGAAAGCTTCTTGTGTATGAATATATGAGCAACGGGTCCCTAGCAGATTTTTTGTTCAAAGCTGAGATGCATTTATCTTGGAAACAAAGAGTTAAAATTGCATTGGATGTAGCAAGGGGAGTCTTATATCTTCACGTAGAATGTGAAGTGTGTATTGTCCACTGCAATATCAAGCCTCACAACATTCTGTTGGATGAAACGTGGACAGCAAAAATCTCTGATTTTGGACTTGCGAGACTATCAATACAAGAACATTCAAGAATCGGAACTAGAAACGAATTAGCAAGTGGCTATGTGGCACCTGAACGGCTGAAAGATGCATCAACATCCACAAAAGTTGATGTCTACAGCTATGGCGTGGTGCTCTTGGAGATAATATGTTGCAGAAGGAATATAGATGTGAAAGTGGCTTCAGAAGAGGAAATAATGCTTTCAAGTTGGGTTTATAATTGCTTTGTGAGAGAGGAATTGAATAAATTGGTAGTGGATGAAGATGTGGAATGGAGGATCTTGGAGAGAATGGTGAAGGTGGCGCTATGGTGTGTCCAAGAGGACTTGTCTCTACGTCCTTCCATGAAGGATGTGATATTGATGTTGGAAGGGCTGAAGGATATTCCAATTCCTGCATCTCCAATCCCACTTGCTTGATGATCTCCAAAATTATGATGCTTTTTGCATAAGCATCAATCCATATGTAATTGTGCATATTCATTTAAGTTTGTATTTACTTAACTATTTTAGCTAGCTACTTCTACTGCATGTTAAATTTCCAGCCGTAGTATCAACTATGTAATATTACCTTCTATTCTAAATATAAAATAGAGTTTGTAGTGTAATTTATAATATAAATTATATCTTATATTTAAAACCTAGGGAAAGTATATTTTATTATGCTACCATATGAATTACGTGACATGACAAATAACATGAGCCGTTGACTTTAGCTAATAGTCAATATTATTTTGAGAGCTTACGGCCCACTTTTAGAACTAGCGGGGTTTGAATGTTAGGGGAGGAAAATATAATATTAAATTCGAACACTTGGATCCCTTTCTAAGGAACATACTAAAACAATAATGTGCCTAAAATTCAAACCATTAAACTGTAAAATTTTGCTTCATTCAATGGTGGGCTTTTGTTGCCTCAGTGTCACCTAATGGAAGATGGATTCCTTCATCAGAAAAAGACACCACGTATTATCTTTTTGGTTTCGTCCGACCATTGATTGCTAGAAGTTGATTGATGAGCAAGACATCATGCAATAATGTCATTTGATCTCGTCCGTCAATTGATTTTAAGAAGTTGATTGATGAGAAAGTCATCCCGTAATGTCCTTTGGTTTAGTCTGATCATTGATTGTTAATTAGAAATTGATATTTGTTTAAATTATAATTAATATGACTATTTTGAGGGAAATTTCTTTATAATAAAAGGTAAAAATAATGTCATTATCATCTTTATAACTTCTTTTGAGTAACTAAATAATAAAGATAAAAGATATTACTATATCTTGGTTTGTATTGCAGGAAATTCTGGAGAGTTGGCAGATATCAGATGATGGTTGAGAATCAAATAAGATGATGACGTGGTACAACAAAAATCAAGTGATCAAGAACGGAGCACGTACAGACGGCGTTAACCCTAAAAAAGAGGGCAACAATGGAATTCAACACAGATGTAATTATCCATTGTTGTCAAACTCGCGAATTAACTCTCCGAATTTACCTTTTTTACGTTTATAGCTTACTAAATCGAGTCGAGTCATTAGTAAACTCGATTAAACTCACGAAGTTTATATATCGAGTTTCTTGTTTTTTACGTTTCTAGCTTACAAAACCGTATTAATTCACAATTAAACTCATGTTAAATTTTTTAAATTTGATCATAATTCAATAGCTTTATATATAAGTTTTATAGAAATGTTTTTGTTAAATATGGTAAAGTTTGAATATTGATAGTTAATTTCAATTGTTTGGATTTAAAATATATTTAAATCAAATTGTTGTCATTTTTTATATTTTAATTATTTATTATAGACTATTAATACCTATTTAATAGTGAAAGTAAACTCTTACGAATTTACAATTTGAATTCACGATACGAATTTACGTCATTGTCACGAGTTTACTTAAATTTGTGAGTTTGACCTTGTAATTATCGGGGTTGAGCACTTGAGCCCTCTTACATCAATTTATTCGGTATACGTCTAGATTGGCCTCTCTCCAGTCATTTAAGCTCAATTGCATAATCTTCACTCTAACCTATAGGAAAGCAAATTCAAAGGAAAATCATGAGTTAAGGGAAACTCAACTACAGGGAAACACACTAGTCACAGAATGGCGTCACCTATGAATTTCAATGTTGCCCCTACGTTAAGCTGTCTTAACGGTCAACGTTAGGGTTGTTAATGGAGGGGCAACATTGCTACGTTTTTAAACTTTAGGGGCAACATTGCTACGCCGAAAACTTCAAGAGCAAAATTGCTTTTGGACTCATACTTTATGGGCAAAATTGATACTCAACCCTAATAGAAAAGGGGCAAAACAAATACAAACCATTATCATGGTTATAAAAGAGGACTTAACCCCTGTTCAACTAATTTTTCACAAATTCCTCATTCCAAAACAAGACTAAGGGCACAATAAGATTAAGGTGTATTTTGTTTGAGGGGATGAGATGAGAGGGAAACAGATCCTAGGGAAGATATTAATCAAATTGCCATTAATGAGAAGATTTTTTTTTTTTTTTTTTTTTTTTGGAGAGTGTATTTTAGAATATTAAAAAAATTTCATAGGCTATTTAATAAAGATGAGAGAAAAATTTCTCTCTCTTTTTTCCCTTCTCTCAAACCAAACATAGTGTAAAGGTTAGAAACCCCACCCACAAGTCTGTTACATACACAAAACCCCCCACGTAGAAATGGATAGAGCACATATCAAGAATAACAATATCATAATGAGCAATAGCGGAACTAGGATTTTTTATTTGTGTTCGCACAATTAGTGGGGGCATTCGGGGGCTGCCCTCGATTTTTTTTAAAGGAAAGTTTTACATGCATTAAAAAAAGAATATAAACAAGAAAAGAAAAAAAAAAACTTCAACTTAACATAGAAAAATAATAATCAAGAGTCAACTAAGCTATTACAACAGAACGATTACAAAAGCATTCTTCGATTCTTCATTCCTTGAAAATATTGTATTATATCTTCATCATAAATCTTATCAAACATATCACATTCAATATAAGTTAGCATGTTGAGTTAAATCAATAATCACTTATTTGATTGCGCAACTTATCCTTAACAAAAGTCATTACAGAAAAAACTCATTTAACACTAGCAGTTGCTACTGGTAGAACGAGTGCCAACTTTATCAACAAATAGACCACTAGATAAACAATATCCTTTCTCTTCTCAACCATCTTCAAGGCAAAGTCAGAAATTGTTTTCAAATTGACAAAATCAGAATTAATTCTTACATCAACAATAAAATTACTGAGACTTGAAGAAAAAAAAGGAATATCTGCAAGTTCATCAAACTTCAAAGGATAGAATCTAGCAAACTCAATCAACTTTTCTTTGTTAAAATTAGCAAATGAATCACGAGGATCAAGACAACTCAAACACTCAAGCAACTTGGTATTGACATTATCAAATCGATCACCCAACTCTTTGAATCTAAGTATCTATCACTGTATTAAATAATTCCACTTTAAAGTAGTGCAAGAATGTGAATGATTCCAATATCTGTCTTGATCTCCCTTTAGGACAATAAACATAATTCATATTTGAAATGTCAATATCATATTTATTGGCAAAACTGTTTGTTTCTTGAAGCAATTCATCAAAATCTTTATCTCTCACCTCTTGTAAACGAGACTTGACTACCTTCACTAAACCAATAATACATATAACACTGGAGCACCCCATAGCAATACCTCAATATCAAATAATCCTCACTTGGGGTCGTTCTGTATATAATCTCTTGATAACGATCCTGCACCAAATATAATCGCAGATTCAACTTCCCCTAACGGGTATTTAATTCACATCTTTCCGAAAACCGACTAGCCACTCCCAAAATCTACAGCTATCGATCCTAATCATAAGACCGAAACCTATGACTGTCGGGGTTCTAGCTATTATTCGATTCCCTCAAGGCACTAATTCTCAATCATACACTCTCAGGGAATATTATTTATTCAAGATCTTTCCCTATGCTGATATAGCAACTAATAACCTCAAAATATCCCATATCAAATAGGTACTGTCCTCAAACATACCTCAAATAACATAGTATCAATCAATATTATCGAGGTTTCTACTCTCAATCATTCTTTCTAAGGGAATATCAAAAATCATCCCCTAGTAGCTAGTAACCTCAAAATACCTCATTCACATGGGTATTATACTCTAGTGCCTCAATGCATTCAGACCAATCAAACGCTTAAAGAATATCTAATATCAAATCAGAATTTTAGGTTCATTAACCTAATTCTGGAACCTCGACCATGCCCAATAGACATGTTACGATCATCATGATTCATAACCTATAACATTCAATCACTATCCTCAATTAACCTCAAATCGATAATCGTCAGATTTCTAATTGACTCCTAAAACCTCAACATCAGTTAGGCTAAGGAATCATATTACCTCAAACAATACCCAAAATACAAACTAGGATCACGATTCATTATTCCTAGTCTAAACCTCGAAACATTCAAATAACATCAACACTATTCACGGGTTTCTGATTTCACCTAAATCCTCAATATCACAGGGGTATAGTCTAATATCATCCTATTACCTCAAGGTTAATCATTAATCCTCAATCATACCCGAACATTCTGACAATTTAGTATCGATTAATATTCACAGGATTCTTACTTTCAAGTACTAGAACCTTAGCTCAATCTTAATAACCTAGGCATTAATTTTGCTTAAGATCAGGTTCAAGCCTAGTCTTGATCATAACCTTACTCAATTTAATATCCTTATAACATTTCTATTGATCACCATAAGTCATACCCCAAGTTACTAATACCTCGATTCAAGGAAAACTCAAATTCCTATGGCACTTCCCAGGGGTCACCCATCCCGAGATTTTCCTCGCCTAGGCACGCTTAACCTTAAAGCTCTGACAGGATTTGGGGGTCTAAATCATATCATCAAGAGCTCTAGGGTTAGCAACAGAGTCTATATCTAGTATCATCCCAAGTATCCTCAAAGTATCAACTTCCGGAGCTTGGACCCTGCTCCTCAGAGTCTATCTTTACGGTTTCATTTCCTGATACAACGGTTGGTCTCTTCTTACTATAATGCCTTCCTTTTGTATTCTTAAATTACTCTTCTTTTCAATTTCATTTCGGGAATTTAATTTACATCCTGATTTCCATATCAGAGGTCCAGCTAGCAACAGAACCCATATTCTGTGTTGTCTTATCAATTTATGAAGTCTTAACTTTGTGAAACTTAACCCTTTTCCTTAGGGTATATGTCCTTCTGCTCCATTTGCATCAACTTACTTCAGTACCCTTAACCATCTACCTTTTACTAGTACCATCCAAACCTTGCTCTGATACCAAAACTATTACACCTCTACTGGCTTTACCCTTTCGGGTGGCGGGTTAGAGGGATTCCTTTTACTTGTTACCTTTCCTTTATTATTAAGTCTATTTAATACATATCAGAGTTATCACAGCAGAGCATTTGACCGGTTTGGACAACCACTGTACTGGTAAAAGTAAAATAAACAGAAAATATAAGTCCCCGGAGGGTTAAGGGTACAGTTATCCAAAATAAAATACCAAATATATATAGATACAGTCATCCCAAAAATATGTACAAAACATAATAGAGCATTCTCTATTCTTCAATCTGCACTGATAAGCTCTTACCCTTCCAAAAAGGTTCTTCACTTCAGGCACGTCCCCTGTGACTACAGAAGAGTCTGGGGTCCGATAATGGCCCCCAGAGTAACCATCAAAGCTCATGCACTATATGTGAAATCTGTATGCATGCAACCATGTATGTATATGAATACAGATAAGTATGCCAAATATACCATAATATGCAAACAAAAACATACACAAATACACGTCTTCGCACCGTCGAGCCGCTTTACCAAGGCATGCCCCGAAATTACCGGAGTCACATGCCCGAATCCGTTGAGTCACCACATAGGCAGACCCCAGCAGGCACCGCCTGTTTCCGTTGAGTCGCCACATAAGCAGACCCTGGCAGGCACCCTCAGCGCTAGGGACACATCACAAACATGTTCTGTATGCATATTTGGCAAAACAATACAAAAACAACACATATGGCAAACAACACATACATCAAACATATAAAAGAGCCGGAGTAAAGTGGTTACACTTGGTGTGTGGACACTGCTTTTAATATTATTTTTATGCCCGGAGATTTTCCAAAAGTACCTTTGACCTAAATACATCAAAATATACCATTTTCAGTAATTACAAAAATACCCTTACATTTATTTTGTCAAAACCGAGCCTAAACAGTGATTTCCAGAAAATTTGTGAATCTGACCCAACTTCCAGGATTTTTAATAAATTCCAAAAAACTAATTTTTGCATGAAATCACCGCCATTGGAACCATTAATAAGTCTATGGTTCAGGAAAAATATACCCAGACCTTGAAAGTACAAATATGTTGCCGTGCTGCTTGTTTTCTCCCCTTTGGTCCAGATTCGCGTCACTGGTCTTAGTTCCTTTTTCAACCATTTATTTCACCCAGTAAATATTATCCAAATCTATCATATTATATATGTAAACTCATGCCCCATATTTCTAGTTTCTACATATAAAATTTCAGCTTAAAAAGAGTTTGTTTACCCCCTTAAAAACGCGTTAGAAGGTTTGCTGCCCAGATTAACTGAAGCTGGCAGCAAGTCCTCTCATGGGATTTTCGGTGTTTTCGACTTCGGAAACTTTAACCATAGCTATACCCTATACAAAACCTCATTCCAGAGCCTTTGTTGACCTTAAAAATGCAAAAATCCAACCCCAAAACCCAGCTTCTACCATTTGCACGAATTTTCCTTTCATAAGAACTCAAGAGAAGAAGTTGTCGGGGTTACCTGGAATCGGAGAGTTGGTGGAAGCACTTGGAATCTTGAGCTTGAATCCCTAACTATGGTGGCTGATTGGTCCTTCTTCGGTCTCTGGAATTTTCACCCCTCAAAGGTGAAAAGAGGAGGTTAAAACACCTTTTTAATAAAGGTGAATTTGATCCGGTTGAACTGAGATTAATTGGCGTAAGTTTCGACTTCTGTGTAATAATTAGGACCTGAATTTTTAGCTTTTTCTCCAAGAAAAATCTAGAATTTTCTGGGGCTTCAGCAGCTTCCAAGTGGCGCATAACCCTCCAAAAATATCATGATATTTTTCGCTTTTGGGGCAAATTACCCGTTTTAAACGAAAACCGTTGGAAATTACGATTTTGGCCTAGAACTTTGTAATAATTACAAACTTTTCCCCACCTTTTGTCTGCCCATTGGGACACATGTGGCGCCATTTTGGGCCCACATACCTGCCCAAACCAATTTTTATCTATTTATTCCCATTTTGCCCCTGTTCTTTGAATGTGGGATCCACGGTTTGACTTTTACACTGACTTTTTTTTCTTTTCCTCCAAGTAAATATTTTTAATGATTAAAGGGAGGGTGTGACATCCAAGAGGCTCCACACATTGGGTCTCTGACATTTAATTCCTTTTTCCCTCACTTTTCCAGTCCAGTTCTCGATCTACCAGTCCGTGTGGGTCCCGCCGACCATCAGGGTGGTCCCCTTTGCACTTTTCTTTATCTTTTCCAAACTTTTTTCTTCTTGAATAGGCAACCCTATGTGAAACTTTCCATATTCCATGGGGTGGCCCCACACTTGACCTACTCAGTCCAAAGGAACCCCTAATCGGTCCTGTTTTTGCCGGTTAATTACCTGTGGGACCTGCATTTTGTGTTTTGGTCTGAATATGACTAAAATCATCTGGTTTTCTATTCCTATTCTCCTAAAAAATGCAAAGGATCTTTATCTGTCCAGGAATTGTCATACTTCCTGAACTGGGCTTAGTAGTTTGCCTAACTTAGACTTATTCTCAATTTTCAGGGTCCAAAGTTCGGGATATTACACTTGGCGGTGAAGGGAATTGCCAAACTAGTGTCTAAACCGGTCGACTAGAATTGGGCGAAGGGAACGGCAGTGAAGGGCGAAGATTAGGTTCAGAAGGAGAGAACGGTGGGGAAGAGCTTAGGGCGAACGACTCAGGTTCATTCTCAACAGGTATTTTCTTCTGCCTTCTGCAATATTTACAGCCTTTTTCTTTTTTGTTTTAATTTTATTTTATTAAGGTTGCCCTGTAGAGAGAATGGCGGAGATTTAGGAACGGCACACAAATATTTTTTTTTTCCCATTTATCTAAAAAAAAAAATCCCCAAAATTTCTATCTGCTCCTACGGTCATGAGCTAGACTACTATGGCTCTGCCATTGATAATGAGTCTCCAAACATGCAAGATTTAACAGTGGATCAACAAACCGAGTCCACACGCACAACATTATGGTCTCTGGCCAGACTAACAACACACCACATTATTTAATTACATTATATTTTGGGTAAATTCCTTTTTTACTTTAATCAATTATGTACTAAATTTCATTCACCATGAAAAAATTCTAATATTTAAATACTAGTTAAAATCAAAATTGGGATGTTACACGCTACCTCTTTCTACAGATCTTCCCTCCTCGATCCAGTTGTCTTCACCACAATCCACCTCTCTCTTCTCATCCTCATCTCATTCGCCTCATGCCACACTCTCTGGCCCCTCCTTCTCTCTAGCCGTAACCTCTCATCCATCTCCATTATCTTGCCATATCTCACACCACACACAACGCAGTCATCTCATTGTGATTAAGCACTTTTTATTGAGATAGATATGTCATGAGCGATCTTGATCTTCTATGAGAGTTTATGTAGTTTAACTTTTTTCTTGCGCGTCCGGCCCCACACACACATATCTCTTCTATGATTTCTTAGAGTTTATGATTGAACGTTCATATTTGAGAATCTGAATTTATGTTAGATTTCTTTGTGATTAAACATTTTTTATTTTTACTCAATATTATATCTTGAATTATCATATATCATATCTCCTTCAAGAGTTTGATGATTTCACATGTTCTCTTATCTTTCAAAGAGATGCACGAAACGGGACTTTAGAAGCTGAACTGATGTGCTGAGAAACTCATAAGAGGTTTTAAACCGATCCTATGAAACACCGACCTATATAATGTTTCTTTGACCAATTGTGTGAGGCTCCGGTCTAGGCAATATTTTAATTTTAAATATTTAACTTAATCTTAAAATATATATATATATATATATATTTGATAGGGATCTTAAAATATTTTATTCACATAGAGAATAGTCTTTTAAAAAAAAAAAAAAAAAAAAGTTTAGAAACATTATTTATACTACACTTATTCACAGTCGGTCTAAAGTTATATGAATTACAAAAATGATATTGGTCATATTTTTTCAATTTTCAGCGCAATGAATAGTGTAGATGAGATGGACTAAACGACATTTTTCTACTAGTGGCACATTAGAAAGACATCATGCAATACTAATGTGTTCGTTTGGAATAATGAGAAGAATCTTCAAAAGTAATTTTTTAATCATAATTTTTATTCCAATTTATGTGGATAAACATTTTTGATACCAAAAAGTCATCAAAACAGACATATTATTTGTTCGGCTTTTTTCCCAATTTTCCCCCTTATTAAATAAATAATTACCATTTTGCCCATGTTTTCAAACTATTTCCCAATGTCTTTTGTTTAGTCGACTAACCCTCATGTAGTCGAAAAAAACGCGGGGTCATATTTTTTTTTAATATCGTGATTTAGTCGACTAAGCCACGCGGTGCTTAGTCGACTAAATCACGACAATGGGTTTTTTAAAAACCCCAATCGCGGCGTTAGAATCCTAATCGACTACAAAACCTTCCTAAACCTCTCCCTATGTTTTTTTCACCAAATCCTTGTCGAATCCGTTAGTGGGTAGAAAAGGAAACTTCATTCTAGCGTCATTGCGTCGATTTCGGAATGTTCGATCTCCATTTCGAATTTCCACCATTGTTCTTTCGTTTATGTGAACCCCTATTTCCCTAGAAGGTAGACAAATTAATTAAAAGTAAAAATGAGTTTTATATTTAAAATCAAAGTTCACCCAAGATCAGTGAGGATCGAGGACATGACTAAGAATCCTAACGAGAATGAAGTACATCAAAAAAGAAATCCACTTCTAAGTTTATTTGAAATCTTAAATGATAAAAAATGTTTATAATTTAAATATTATGATTCATAGGTCAGTAAAGAAGACATTTTCAGGTTTAAAACTTATATGATTGCGAAAATTTGTTTGACTAAAATATACTTAGGGACATAAAAAATGATCCTAGACCCTAAACCCCTCACGTGCTTCTAATTTTTTCAATATTTAAAGTCAAATATATATATATATATATATATATGTATATAAACTATAAATAGGCATTCGAACGTACAAGCGTAAATCATTTTCTATTTTTATGAAAATATAAGGGTTAAGGTGCAAAAATACACATGTACTTTTGTCCGAGGAGCGCCCAGTAGTAAATGCTTTTTTTAGGTGCAAAAGTGCACACGTGGTTACGAAATAGGAGCAAAAGTCACTAGTTACCGTTAAGGGGATGGACGTTGACCGTTTAGTTGGATGGTTTGACCTAAATTAATGATGTGGACGGTGACTAGGAGTGTGTAACAGACAAGTGGAATCTGAGTAGTGGATGACTTGGAAATTGCATGATTTATTTATCTCAAAAAAATGTAATTTATTTATCTGTTATTCCCAAAAATTGATTAATCCCCAAAATTTAAGACATAATATAATCAGAATTATTAGCTTCTCATCTGCATCTTGTCTCCAACCCCTCGTACAAGCTCTTGCAGAAGCGCATCATGTGCTTGATATCATAAACGTTGTTCCTGAAAAACACCCTCAACAATCTCAAGAATTCGTCCACCTCATTCGGCAAGCTCCGTCGGGTCAGGATCTTCACCAGGTACCCGAAATCATACGCTCTGTGAAACGTCACCCAACTTACTGACTCGTTGCAGATGAGCCCCAACGACATCATCAACTCTGCGAACCGCACGGAGTTGACTCCATCAAAAACATTTATCTCGAAGTCGATCCCCTGCCGGCGGAGCAAATCGATGGAATCAGAGGCGAAGGCGTCACGTGCCAAGTCGAAGTCGCAGAAATTAAACTCCCAGATAAAGCGGTTTTTAGATCCGAGGTCGGGAAGGTTGCCATAAGTATCGGAGAGGGTGAGGCCAACCTGGATGAGATTCAAGGCATCAAACGCCTTCAAGAGGCGATAGTGATCGGAGGGAAGAAGCTGCAGGTGGTGGTAAGGAATCGCAGGATCGACGTTAAGGCGAAAGATAACGCCGGGAAACTCGGTGTCCATGGAGATAAAAGGGTAGCGGTCGATCAAATCACGGATGAGTCGAAATTCAGATTCGAGATTAGAAGCCCATACTTCACGGATCTGGACAGGCTTCGATTTGAGATCTTCAGTGACCATGTTGAGCAAAGTCAGGCGGCGGCGTTGACGATGAGTAAAGTTGGAGGGCTGAGGTAGAAGGAAGAAGAGGATTCTTCGGGTGAGGGTGGTTATGGATAAAAGAGAGAAGATTATGAGGATAACAGATAAATTTTTGGGGATTAATCAATTTTTGGGAATAACAGATAAATAAATTACATTTTTCAGATAAATAAATCATGCAATTTCCAAGTCATCCACTACTTAGATTCCACTTGTCTGTTACACATTCCTAGTCACCATCCACATCATTAATTTAGGTCAAACCATCCAACTAAACGGTCAACGTCCTCCCCTTAACTGTAACTGTGACTTTTGCTCATATTTCGTAGAACCACGTGCGACTTTTTGCATCTAAAAAAGACGCGTTTCGGGGCCTCGGACAAAAGTACATGTGTATTTTTGACCTTAACCCAAAATATAATTTTGTTCAAATATTACAAGTGATAGGTTAAATTTATTACAAGTGGCCCTATTCCCTCCCGTTCTTAATATAAGTAACGTATGAATGCTTTTAGGAGGTAGGTTGAGTACCTCGAAGTTGTTGTTGATGAGTTTGAAAATGAAGACATCATTAGGGATTTTCATATCTATTTTAAATCAATATTTTAACTAATCAATTTGATATTTTAAATGTAATCAATATAAATTATAAATTTTGAAAAATATTTCTTCATATTCGGTTTAAGAAACCATAAAATTAATTAATTTTTTATTAAAGTTTTATATTGGGGATTTTTTGTTAGGATTCTTAGTCATATCCTCGATCCTCACTGATCTTGGATGAATTTTGATTTTAAATATAAAACTCATTTTTACTTTTAATTAATTTGTCTACCTTCTAGGAAATGGGGGTTCGCATAAACGAAAAAACAACGGCGGAAATTCGAAATGGAGATGAGAACATCTGAGAAATCGACACAAATGACGCTAGAATGAAGTTTCCTTCGCTATCCACCAATGGATTCGATGGGATTTGGTGAAAAAAAAACGGGGGGAGAGGTTTGGGGAGGTTTTGTAGTCGATTAGGGTTCCAAACGCCGTGATTGAGGTTTTTAAAAAAGCCTCTGTCGCGATTTAGTCGACTAAGCGATTGTGGCTTAATGACTAAATCACGAGATATTAAAAAAATATATGACCACGTTTTTAGTCGACTACATGGGGTTAGTCGACTAAACAAAGCAAGACATTGAAAAATAGTTTGGAAATATAAAGAAAATGGTAATTAGTTATTTAATAAAGGGTAAAGTAAGAAAAAAGCCTTATTTATTCTCGTCCATAAAATTGAATGCCATAATTTGACTTGTGATAAAGACAATCATGTCATGTCTTTTGGTTTCATGATCAGATCATTGATTTTAAGATATTGACACCATGAACGTCCTTTGGTGTCATGATCAGATCATTGATTTAAGAGGTTGACATCCTGAAATTTCCTTTGGTGTCATGATCAGATCATTGATTGTAAGATGTTGACATCATGAAATGTCCTTTAGTGTCATGATCAGATCATTGATTGTTAGATGTTGAAATCATGTAATGTCCTTTGGTTTCGTTCCGTCATTGATTGTATATATGATCAATGCCCCAAAAAAATCAGACGTGTTATCTCTTTACATTTATGTTCTGTTGGGATAACAGTAATATAATTTTTTTTTTTATATGTATGGGTTATTTCAGATTGATTTTTTCCAAAAAGAAAAACTATATCATAGATGTAATTTATATTTGAGATAAGCGGTGATATAAGTGACTTTTTTCCATATGGGTTCTTCTTTGAATGATTATTTAAGATGGAAAATGACGTTAATCTTATTAACTACTACATATATATATTAGTTGTATATCTTGTGATAATTGATTTTAAAAAATTAAAATGAAATTTGTTATAAAAATTAAATTATTATTAAAAAATTACAAAACTCTAAAGTACTCAATTAAACATATTATAATGGATAAAATAGAATACATAAAAATGTATATTTAATAGTATGTTGCTTATTATATCACATATCCCTAACATTTTTATCTAGAAACTGAAAAAAAAGTGACTTTTGGAAAAAGTCACTTTTTTTGGAGAAGCCCATCACCTATAGAAGCTATCCCAAACGCCTATTATTTCTTCGTTGGCTTTTTTCATTGCCGTTGACCTTTTTTCCCCTGTTACAGCTATGCCAAACAGACTCTCCATAGCTACCAACTGTTCACGTACCCCACGTATACTCTCTTCCAAGCTTGCCACCATTTAATTTTTGAAAGTAATGTAAGACGAATGCTAAACTATAGATAATAAGAATAAATTTTTGTTTGGGATCCCATCTAATTTTAAAACTAACTTTTAATTTGGAGTCTTAAAAGTCAGTCTGAGCCAAAAAAAAAAATGGTGCCCTCCCCCCAAAAAAAAAAAAAAAAAAAAATTCCATTAAAATACCATTTGAATTTGTAAAACCCCTAGAAGTCTTAGAATTAACAAAAAGATTGAGAGATACCAAGGACTCATGAGGGATATGCAAATTCGGGTGAAATTACCCTTTTACCGTACTTTTAAATAAATAAAAAAAATAAAAATGCCCTCACCGGAGGGCCGCCACCGGCTGGGCGCCGGCCGGTGACCACCGGCCATCGGTGGGGGGTGGGGTGGGGTTTTTTTTAAAAAAATAAAACAATACATTGCAAGTGTGGGGGTGAGATTCGAACCCCCTTCCTACAGGAACCAAGTAGAACAACGGTTGGTTATATATTCTTCTTAACATTTATTGAATGGTATTTACAAAACTTGAAATGCGAATTACCAGTCCACAAACGTGAATTACAACATTTTATTCAGGGAACCTTTTTTACTCTTTGATGCATGTTTTGTAAAAAAAAAAAGGCATTATTACCAGTCCACAAACGTGAATTACAACGTTTTATTCAGGGTTCTTTTTTTACTATTTGATGCATGTTTTGTAAAACAAACAAAAAATGCATTATTATCATTCCACAAACGGCATTAACAATGTTTTCTACATGCATCAAAGAGTAAACCCCACTTGTAATTTGCGTTTGTGGACTGGTAATTCGCGTTTGTGCACTGGTAATAGAGCATTTTTTTTTGTTTTACAAAACATGCATCAAAGAGTAAAAAAGGAACCCTGAATAAAACGTTGTAATTCGCGTTTGTGGACTGGTAATAATGCAATTTTTTTGTTTTACAAAACATGCATCAAAGAGTAAAAAAGGAACCCTGAATAAAACGTTGTAATTCGCGTTTGTGGACTGGTAATAATGCATTTTTTCTGGTTTTACAAAATATGCATTAAAGAGTAAAAAATGAACCCTGAATAAAACGTTGTAATTCGCATTTGTGGACTGGTAATAATGCATTTTTTTTTGTTTTACAAAACATGCATCAAAAAGTTAAAAAGGAACCCGAATAAAACGTTGTAATTCGTTTGTGAACCGGTAATTTGCGTTTGTGGACCGGTAATTCACGTTTGGGGACCGGTAATAATGTTTTTTTTTTTTTTACAAAACATGCATCAAAAACTAAAAAAGGAACCCCGAATAAAACCTAGTAATTCGCGTTTGTGGATCGGGTGTTTTATTCATGGTTCCTTTTTTTTTTTTTTGATGCATGTTTTGTAAAAAAAACATTATTAGCATTATTACCTTAGTCCCCACAAGTTGTCATTCTCGTTTGTGGGTAGTAATTCGCGTTTGTGGGGTAATAATACATTTTTTTTGTTTTACAAAACATGCATCAAAAAGTAAAAAAGGAACGTGAATAAAATGTTGTAATTCGCGTTTGTGGGTCGGGTAATAATGCATTTTTTTTGTTTTACAAAACATGCATCAAAAAGTAAAAAGAAACCCTAAATAAAACGTTGTAATTCTCGTTTGTGGGTGATAATTAGCATTTATGGACTAGTAATTTGAGTTTCGGGTTTTGTAAATACCATTGAAAAAATGTTAAGAAAAATATATATATTTGTTAATATATATATATATATATAATAAAGGAACCTTGGGCTACTTGGCCCCACCCCACACTTGCAATGTATTGTTTTGTTTTTTGAAAAAAAACCCCACAAAAAAAAAAAAAAACCCCACCGCCGCCTAAGACTAGCCGGTGGCGGCAAGGCAGACGTTGGCGGCCCTCCGGTGAGGGCATTTTTATTTTTTTGATTTATTTAAAAGTAAGAGTAAAAAGGTAATTTCACCCAAATATGCATATCCCTCATAGGCCCTTGGTACCTCTCAGTCTTTTTGCAAATTCGGAAGACTTCCGGGGGTTTTACAAATTCAAATGGTATTTTAATGGAATTTTCCAAAAAAAAAAGGTAGGTAGATTTTGAGGCTTTCAGATTTTGGTTGTTTTTTTTTTTCAAATATGAAACTTATGAAATTGAATTTTCAATATATTATTTAAACAAATTTATGTCAAATGGACTTCTTTTATAAAAGCTCATCTAAATAGAAACCATAGACACTAATTGATTTTTTCTTCAACTTTAATTTACAAAATCAATTGGAATAAAAGTTAATTTTATGTGGGTATAATGAAAGGGGCTAGTCCCTCACTACATAGCGAATCAGTATTCGAATTCTCATTAGGAGACATGTCCATATTTAATACCCGATCAATAGTGTCTTGAGCAGAAATGCATCTCGTAGAAAACCATGCTTAGCCAAAAAAGGGGGAAAAAAGTTTTGCAACTGCTAATCCTAAATAGGCCTTAAAATTATAATTTTTAAACTGATAATTAAAAGTGAGATAGATAAAAGGGTTAAATGCCTAATTTACCATGGAAGTTTTGGTAAGGGGACACTTAGCACTCGGAAGTTTTTTTGGTATCAAATTTGCCCCGGAAGTATGAAAAAGGTAGCAAATTTGCCCCTCCGTTAATTTTGACCGTTAAGTTTGACTGAGTGTACACGTGACATGCCACCTCATGACACGTGGCATGCCACCTCTATAAGAACTGGCTGAACCCAAGAGGGGGCTGAATTGTGTGAATAATAAAAACTTAGGAACTTTGAAAATATTTTCGCATCTCAGTATATAAATGTAGTATGTATGATAGTAATGATACATAAACCAATAGTTAGATATTCAAATAATTATGCTGGAAATATAAGAGATAAGGGAAGAGAATATGAAAACTGAGATTTATCCTGGTTCGGTCCAATCCTTGACCTACGTCTAGTCCCCAAGCTCCATTTGAGATTTTCAATCCACTATCCTCTTGTTTAATCCGAGCACAAGAGAAGCCTTTACAAACCACAACTTCACTCAGGCACTTGTGTAGCCAAATCTCTCACTAGATACTCCCCCTTACACATTGTAAAGATACAATCTGTTTCCCTCTCAAGATCACCCAATCTTAAGTAACTCTCAAATAAACAGATAGAATGTTTATAATGAATCTTCTCTCTCAGAAGTGAATAAGATAAACACTGAAGTGCATTACAAATAATTTCGCTCTCTATAATGAACTATGTAAGCATTGAAAACAGAGTGTGTATAAGAAAAATGTTGAATTCAGAATGTTGGCATCTTGATAGTGCAAGCTCTCGGGTTGGCCAAACCTCAAGGTTGAAGATGGAATATCAACTAGAGGGGGGTGAATAAGTGATTCTTGAACTTTTAAACTCTTTTCTTTTGTATGAACAAAATAGAGACCAATAAGATAAAAGGACACAAGAAGGTTTATACTTGGTTTGGTCAAAACTCTGACCTACGTCCAGTCCCGAACACACGGGATTCCACTATGTTTGTAAACGATTACAAACTCTATAAACGAAGGATGGTCACTCACTCTCTGACTCCACTCCCTCTTACAAACTATAATCGATACACCCTCTCTTAAGGTTCCTTAACCTTAAGATACAATCTCAATAATGAAATGAAAGTTTAAATACTCCTCACGAGTTGATAACTAATGATCACTGAAGAACAATAAATGATATGGAAGAAACAGTAAATGAAATTAATCTCAGAATGATTGCATAGTGTTTCGGTGGTTGGCAAATTGAATGCTCCTGCTATTTATAGTTGATGCAATTAATGACCGTTGGTGAGCTTCGTGGAATAGCCGTTTAAAGACTCGCATATGTCCGTTACTCTGGTGAAGCGTTCGTCAAGAAGTCCTCTGGTGTGACTGGTACAGCTTGAAGATTTTGTTCCGACATTCTCTTGATTGTATCCGTTGTGAGATGACATTTAATGCCAACTTAGAGAATATCAGAAGACGGCTTTACTTTGCTCAGAGCCTAGATCTCCAAGAATATCCCTTTTAGGTAGGAGCATTTAATGCTTCTGACAGCCGAGATCGTTTAATTCAAATTCACCGTAACTCAAACCTAAATGATCTGAAACTCATGAATAAATCGGTTAATAGCCTTTGATAATCAAGATTAATAATAAACAGATGAAGATTTAATTCATTCGATGATTCATGAAATTCGAACACGGTGGTTTTCAAATCAGTATGAAGTTGCTCGAGCAAAGATCCAAGCTTGCTCGAGCAAGCTCCTTTGGAATGCAAAGGAAAGTATGTTTGCCCGCTGATGCTCGAGCAGTGTTTTTACCTTGCTCGAGCATGTTGCTCGAGCATACTTCAAACCTTGCTCGACCTTGCTCGAGCAGCATTTTAGGCTTTCTCGAGCATGATGCTCGAGCAACCTTTTTCCATGCTCGAGTAAACTCTTCAGCAGAGCAAAGTATTGAGGTTCCTCGATATTGCTCGAGCAACCTTTGAACTTTGCTCGAGCAAAGTCCTGAAGCATGCTTTTGTTCCCTCAGCGAGTATGCTTTCATTAGTTCATTTTTCTCAGCAAGCACGATGTTGCTCGAGCACACTTTTTCCTGCTCGAGCAAGGTTTCTTCAAAACACTACTGATTTACCTTGCATACACCGTTGCTCGAGCAAACTTCTTTGCTCGAGTAACATTATGAGAACTTCATTACCACATGTCTTTTTCATACTTTGGAATTGTTAGCATCAAAACACAAGAGCCAACAAAGGTTTGAGATCAAACCTCGAGTTTTCATTCAAATATGAAAAATTTAAGATTTTGCGCCAAATCGAAAAACTGGAGGTTTTGAAGTGAAATCGAAGGTTTTCAAAGCTAGGAAAACATGTATGTTCTCTGCCAGACAAAACCTCGAGGTTTCATGTCAAACCTCGAGTTTTCACTCAAATGTGAAAACTTAGAGAAAACTGTGTAAAACTAAAACTGGAGGTTTTCTCTAAAACTGGCGGTTTTGAAAACTGGTTAAAACACAAATCCTCACTGTCAAGTCAAACCTCGAGGTTTCTTATCAAACCTCGATTTTTCACAAATCTTGTGAAAACTTGGAATTTTCATGTTAAACTAAAAAATGGAGGTTTTCAAGTGTTCAAGACTTAGGAGACTCTCTCGTATGGCCAAACCTTGAGGTTTTACTAGAAACCTCGAGTTTTCCGTTTTCCGTAAAAATACCGAGAAGTCTCTATGTGATGAAACCTTGAGTTTTCTCGAAAAACCGGCGGTTTTGCTTTGTTCGAAAACTTGGAAAATTCTTGGCCAATCTCAAACTCAAGTTTACATGTCCAAGCTCGAGGTAAGAATCCAATGCAAGAAGAATCAGCTCCAAACTCATTGTATTATGTGTGCGTTATGATCCGATGAATGAAGGTTGTTCTTGACCAACGTTTTTGTAACGTCCTAAACGATCGTCAACTTTTGAAGGTCATATCTCCTGGTCTCAACTCCGCTTTGGTCTGCTCAAGTTTTGATGGAAATACTTTTGAGTCTACTTTCTTATGCCACTCGATTTCAGCTCAATCCGATACGTAGTTTGTGAGTTACACTCAAAACATTGAAGCTTGGTTTTGTGTGGCGTTGATTTCACTGTCAACTTCAATAATTCATATATCCTCTCGAACTCCTTTGGGCTTGAATTGTATATCAAAATGACGCATTGGGAGTATTTTTGTATATGCCACTAGTTTCACCTCAATCGGATCTCTGGTTTGGGAAATATCATTGAATTACCAGACCTCGCCAAGCCGAACGTGAAAGCGAGTAGACTAGAGTTCTTGATCGGTGCGAAAACTCGAGTTTTCACTTGGAAACTCGAGTTTTCCTAGTCGAGACGCGAGAGATGTCAAGACACTCAAAACTCGAGTTTTGAGTCCTTAACTCGAGTTTGCTCGTCCTGAACCTTATATTTGCTTGTTTTAACTCCAAATTGAACAATTCAAACTTCCATTTGGTTGGAAACTTCTAGAACTTGAATAATGATATCTTGATTCCATTCAGCAAGTTCTTCCTTCTTCAATCTCTCATCTTGATCATTCTTCATAATCAAACTCTTTCTTTCTTCTCTTCTCTTGATCATTCTTTGTCATTCAACTTGGACTCATCATTCTTAGCAAGTTATACCTTCTTCAATATCTCTTCTTCTTCTTGATTAATCTCTATAATTCAACTTGAAGTAATCTACATTTAAATATAGTAGTTAGTCAATGTATGAGATAAATGTAGTATGCAATCTTTTTGCTCTTAAAATGGCATCTATATGTAAGACATCATTAAAATTAATCATAACTAACATTCTCCCCCTTTTTGATGATGGCAAATACTATAAGAAAAATATGTATGAATATGAAAATACATTAGATGCACCATATTTTTCTTGTCATTCTCTCCCCCTTATTTGTTATTAGCAAAAAGTTAAAGTAAAGAAGAAATGCTTAGAGAGACAAATATGAAACCAGATTAGAAAGAGTCAAGAAACTGATTTTCTCTCCCCGATTTGAAATTGCTTTCATGCGTAATATGGTGCAATTTGGAATGTTTTTATGAAAACAAATTTGAAAGAATTTGGAGAGATTTTCAAGACAGCTTTTACAATTTAAGCATGTAGATACCAAACATGTGCAAAATTTAAACTGAATATAAAAGGATAGAGATTAGAAATGCTCATGTTGGTTTTGCAAATTGATGAACGATCTGTGAAGTCCATTTGCTTGCTTTCTTGTTGCGTGAGAACATTTCCATCCTTTTCTTTTTCTTCATATAGTTCTTCTCCAAAACATGTCTCAGCTGGTTTCAAGAGGTTTCCCTCTTCCTTTTAGAGCATAGCTTAGCTTCAATGTGATTGAACATCTAAACATCTTTCCTTAATCTAATAGTTTCTCCTTTTAGCATATATTAAGGAAAGTTCTTGCACAGTCCGAATTCTCCTGCGATAATTGTAAAACTTTCTTGCAAGAGAGAATTATTAGTGCAATTATATATCAAAATATTCCTTTCTATATGATATTTTCAAATTAAGATAATAAAAGAAAAATATGATATTGACTCATCATCAAAACTAATAAAACATAGTGAGTGCAAATGAGTATGCTTAAAAGGAGTTTTCTTTAAATGAAAGGAGATGAGCTTTTGAAATATAAAACACATATTATGTAAAGCTCCCCCTTAATGAATGCATGACTAAAATGTGAAACTCCCTTTAATGATACCAAACAATAATATGACACCAATTGTTATGAGGTCCTCGGAGTTCCTTCAACTCCAATGGACATAACATGGGTGATAAATCACAATTTTACTATATTTTATCCCACATTAATCATTTATTTTGGGGATTATTTTAGGCTAATTTGGATATATTAGATAATATTTGAATTGTTAGCCAATTTTAGGAAACAATATAAATCAATTAATTATGAGATATTGGGCTTAAATTATTCGATTGATATCCCGTTATTAAATAATATTTCTTAATATATGATAGATCATAATTTTATCATATTAGAAGATCCTATGGTGCAGAACTTTTCAGGAAAGCTAAAAGGAAATCCAATGGTAGAATTTTATTGAGCTTTTTATATTTTATTGGGCCCAAGTTGGTACCCTAAAAGCCCTATCTTCATTCCATTAAAGAAACCTCGTCGGCCGCCTAGTAGATTCACGCTCTCATTGAGAGCCGCACTCACGCACGTTCAGAAAACGTAGAGGCAGAGTTGCAATACACTGCAATAGAGGATTGAATTAATTCATTTGATTCAATCATCCATTCCTTTATTCAATTCACCCACGAGCCCACCTGCACAAATCCATCAAGGATTTCAACTCACATATACTTCTCTAGTGCCTTTCTCGGTGGATCAGTGACCAAGGATATTGATTTAATCATCAATTCTCCTCATTCTTTCCTCATGGCTTCCACAGATTGCTTGGAATTTGGATAAGGAAGGGTTTTCATGGCAGCTTGAGATCTTTAGGAGGCAACTTGGGAGGAGCATGGGGGAAGCTAAAGCCTAGGAACTTACACTTGAAGATCATAAGGGAGTGTCTTTCTTTTTATCTTTTTAATTCAAACTTCATATTATTTAGTTTTGAAGGATTTCGAGTTGTATTAATTGAGAACAATCTAGTTTTAGATTGTAAACTTATTTCCTTTGGATTAGACTGATTTGAAGTTTTTATGTTTATCGCTGGATTCTTGTTTGCAACCTTTGGATTGTCGATTAAATTAGTAATTGAGTTTTCGTTATTAATTTAATTGTTAATTCGGTTTATCACCTTAATTATTTAATTGGGTTGATAAATTATCTAGTTGTTCAATTAGATAATTGTAAACAAGATTTCCAAGAATATTTTGTGATTGGTTTTTAATGGGTTTAATTAACCATCGCTTATTTCATTATGAGTTTTCTAGTGGAATATGTGTTATTGAGCTAGAAGGTTTCCCATGTTCAATTAGGTAATTAAATTCATTAATCTCCTTTTGGTCTAATTAATTGGTTTGGGCTAAGAAAATTAACTCCATACAATTCCTAAGTTGTCCCCTTCATCATCATAACTGAATTAAATCTTTGTTATTTTATATGACTTTAATCAATTTTTCTTCTTAGGAATTTTAATTATTCTTTCATAACAAAAAACCCCCCAAAAATTGCACTCGAATTTATCTAGATTAGTTTCATTCTCATATAGGTTTTAGAGTCATTATTATCTTGCATTTAGTTAGTTTAGTTTCATCACCTAGATTCAACCTAAAGAAAAACCCACAACTTGCTCCTTGGGAGAATGATCTAGGTTGACCTTATATTGCATAATTCATTAGGGCCTAGTTTAATTAACTATTTTAGCGACAAAAGCAGGCTCATCAATTTTGGCGCCATTGCCGGGGAGCAATGGTTAGGCTTTAGGTTTGAGTTCTAGGTGATTTGTTAGGTAGTTGATTGTTGAATCCAATCCACTCTTGAAAAATTGAAATTGATCCCTCCTATTATGGCTTGGCATGCTTCAGCTTTATGGAAATAACTATTATACTTCTATGCCTTATCATTATGACTATGGTGTTGAGCAGTGTATATGAGGTGGGATTACCTTCTTCTAATTATGAGTCTCGCCCGGAGAGCAAAATTGATAGGATTGCATCTCGCTATGGAAAAAATGGCTATGTCCTATATGCCAAACTCTTCTAATATGGTCAATCCTATGGAGCCCTCTACTTCTTTTACCCATGACCTACATCTTCTCGCTTTAATAGGGTCACTTTGTCCTATTTGCTCTCTAGCCACTCATGCTATTGACTCTTGCCCCTACCTGAACGACAGAGCTGAATCTTGCAATGCAATATATCCTACTAGACCCATGACTCAAGGTGGCCAAATATATTATCCATATTCAAGTGCATCTAATCCTGGATGGCATGATCACTCAAATTTTGGATATGTCAATCAAACTGTTCCAGTTCATGATGAGTATTCAAGATCATCAAACAAGCTAGATGTTATGATGAAAGTCCTTCAAGACAAGGGAGAGCAGCTTGAAGCTCGAGGCACTCAAATAAGGGAGTGGTTAAATGCAATTAACAATCGCCAGAGTGAAGATTTAGAAGTTCAAGGTGAATTTCCATGTGGTAATATACTTTCACCCTCTCATGATTCATATCTTTTTTCTTCTGCCACTTCAAATGATGTGATGACTGGTACATTAGCTGAGTATGCATGCACTAAGGCTGTTTCTGAATTGACTAGTTCTATTGACCTGAGTTATACTAAATCTTGTAGTGCATGCATTGATATTTCTTCTCATAGCTCTGATCTTATAAATTCTATTAATTCTGATGAGGAAGTTGATGAAGAAATTGTTGTTGACTCCCCGACACTATTGATTTCAAAGACACCACTTAACACTAATCATGATTATGCTTTAAATGAAGGAAGTAATATCTCTATTGATTTTATTGATACTACTCATGATATTGGCATGACTATTGTTAGTGGGGATACTATTAAAGATAAGTGTGGAGGAAGCCTTGATTTAGATATGCATTTAGAGGGTAAAACCATATTGAATCATGATGTTTCACATGTAGAATTTGTCTTGTGTGATGATTTGAGCAAGCATGGTGAGACCATTTTGAGTGATCACTTGGTTCATTCTTTAGAAAATTTGACTCTCTCGAGGAGAGTCATATTGACTTTGTGGGTTGTTCGAAATATCTGGAAGTTCCAATACTTTCTGTTGATCAATTTCTTTTGGGATCTTCCTTTATTCTTGATCAATCAAATTTTATTGATTATATTTATATGAGACGAGATACTACTTGGAGCTATGATTTTGTGCAGGTACATGGATTTATTCCTCTCATCCAAACACCTTCTATACTTGAGCTGAAATGTTATCTGTGGAGCTTAAAATATGGTATGTTTGCTGAACATCAAAAGAAGACAACACTTGTGCTTTCATGTGACTTACAACCAGACAAAGGAGAGAAGCCAATTATGCCACTTCATTTGAGTCTCCAAGTTTTTAATAGTCCAGTCATATTCCTTCCTTACTCTTTCACTTGCATTGCTTGTTGTTATTGGCTAGACCTATATTTTGCATTAAGGACAAGTGCATGATTTAAGTGTGGGGGGAGGGATTTTGTTCTTACTTTTGGTTTTTTTATTTTTTTTATTTCAAAATCAGAAAAATAAAAATATTTTGGTTTTTACTTTGGTTTTTGTTCCTTGTTTTCAAGAAAAGAAAGAAAAAATTTAATGTAAAAACGCAAGTTTTTAGTAACTTTAGTATGATGCATTCTTGATTTGAAGAGTGATCGATCATATTTTGAGTTGGTGAACCTAGTGGCAATGGATTTGATTTTGGTGAATTTAGGCTAGTGATCATATTCCTAGTGAAATTTTGAGCCTAATACTAATACATTTTTTTTTTCAAATGTGTACCCTATTTCTTTACTTGATCTAGAACTTGACTTAAATCTTATTTGAGGCTGCATTTTATGCATGAGTATTCATAAAAATGATAAAGGCATTCATTTCATTTTAGCCAGATAAGCCAAAAGGCCTACCTTTTTCATACATATATCCTTTGTTTAGCCCTTTGAGCCTATTTATTTATTTATTTTTATTTTTTTTCCATTTTTGTCTACACCCATCGCCATTTAAAAAAATAATTCTCTACCCTTTTTGAATGTCTTGGGAGTTGAAGAGCATTGTATTATCTCTTTTGGATGGAAGAATATGCATAAAGTTAGGAATTGGGTCATTGTGAAAAATATGGTAGGTTATCTTGAAAAAAAAATGGAAAAGATGAAAAAAAAAATGGAAAAAAGAAGAGAAAAGGAAAAAAAAATGAAAAAAATGAAAAAAAAAGGGAAAAAAAGAAAAAAAAAGAATGATGACTCAGTTCAGATTTAGTTTGGTTTATTGCATCCCATATTCTCTATTGTCTCATTCTCTTCATCTTTTAAGATATTCAACTTTGTTATTCCAAACACCATACCCTTTCTTTCTTAACCTTAGCCCCATTACAACCTAATAAAAGTCCTTTGGATTTATGAATGCACTTGCTTTATCAGTGCTGGAGAATTTAGATTATTGTCAAGCCTATGGAAAGAGTACTGGATAGGGATGAATTTGAGCGTAAACACAAACCTACAACACTTTTGAGTGAAGAGTGACATACACATTATCCTTGGTGAGGGATTTCTAGCTTGGGTTCCCCTTTGTCAAGTAAATTGCCATGATGTTTGCTTTCTTAATTTATGAGAAGATCATTTGGACATGAGAGGTGCTGAAATACTTTTGTTTACTTATTACTTGTGATTTGAACATTCATTTTTGAAGCTTTAGTTTAGTTTAGTTTTTATTTTATTTGTTTTTTCGTTTATTCTCTCTTGGTCTTGATTTGTTTTGCCCGGGAGTGCAAATGATAAGTGTGAGGGAGTTGATAAATCACAATTTTACTATATTTTATCCCACATTAATCATTTATTTTGGGGATTATTTTAGGCTAATTTGGATATATTAGATAATATTTGAATTGTTAGCCAATTTTAGGAAACAATATAAATCTGAATTAATTATGAGATATTGGGCTTAAATTATTCTGATTGATATCTTGTTATTAAATAATATTTCTTAATATATGATAGATCATAATTTTATCATATTAGAAGATCCTATGGTGCAGAACTTTTCGGGGAAAGCTAAAAGGAAATCCAATGGTAGAATTTTATTGGGCTTCTTATATTTTATTGGGCTCAAGTTGATACCCTAAAAACCCTATCTTCATTCCATTAAAGACACCTGGCTGTAGCCTAGTAGATTCATGCTCTCTTAGAGAGCAGCAAAGAAGGACAGACGCACAAAAGACGCTTATGGCCACGCAGGGAGAATCCTTCATTCATCTATTGATTCAATCCACTCGGGACCCTTTCAATTGAATCATCAATTACTTCAACTATTTCTCCAAGGTGGGCTTGTGCGCAAGGACGTGGGAATTGAATTAATCAATCTTCTCAATTTTTCTCATGGTGTGCTAAATTACTCAACACGAGAAGAAGGAATTCTCATGGTAGCTTAAGCCTTTAGGAGGCAACTTGGGAGGAGCATGAAGAAAGCTAGAGCCTAGGGTTTTACATTGAGTGTCTTTCTTTTTATCTTTTTAATTCAAACTTGAGATTATTTAGTTTTAAAATATAAAACACATATTATGTAAAGCTCCCCCTTAATGAATGCATGACTAAAATGTGAAACTCCCTTTAATGATACCAAACAATAATATGACACCAAATGTTATGAGGTCTGGAGTTCCTTCAACTCCAATGGACATAACATGGGATCTCAGAATTAAGAACTTATAAGTTCACATGGGTGGACTTGGAATTCATATGAAGAAATCACTTATGCTTTTTATGATGATAAAAATGTTTAAAGCATAATGATCATTAAAAAAATGAGTGTTCTTAGGCTAAACTTCGTGTGATAAAATTTGAATGAATAAAATCAAGTTAGCACGAAGAGTGATGATGAGCAGAGAAATGATTATGATATATGTAACATTATTTCAAAAGACAATACCTCACTCAAGTAATATCGTAATTACTTGAGTCATAATCATTTGTAATCCATAGATGCATCACTAGTTAGCTATTATCTAATAATGTGAATAAGCTTCAAGAGGATGAGTCCTATAACCACCAATTGCTTTGAATGGATCTTAGAAATAGAAATCCCAAATGAGCTTTGAATAGGATCTCAAAATTAGTTTCTGCTCATAGCTTCTCATCAAGCTAGTATGATCCTTATCATCTTGGTCTAAGCTTCTTGCTAGTGATGGGATGTCACAGAATTTGCAGACATAGCCTTTGAAATGGTCTATTCGTTTGCTTATGTTCTTTGTATCCGACAACAGAATATTTTGGTCAACTCCGCAAAAATATATGTTCTTTGGTACTCAATGATTCTTGAGTCTACACAAGATTAGACATAACAAACTCTTATGCTCTTACAGAATTAAATCATATGATATTTGAGCAAAGAGTATATCAAAATCAAGGATCAAACATAATTTTACCCAATCAAACAAGTTCAAACCAATGAATCAAAAAGGTAATAATTAAATGATACCAAGAATGTTATTTCTCAATGACAATTTGGAAATGTACTTTATGCAAAAAAGATGTCATTGATAAAATACATGTAAGTTTGAGTATAGAGCATAGAAAATCTTATCCATAGAGATAAGCATTCATCAACTAATAGTTTATGAATGAGATCAAATTTTTCAAGAATTAAATATGAAATGTGCAAATTGTTTCAAATCTTGAATGTTCTTTCAAAAATGTAATAATGCATTATGAAATCAAAATTTTCATAAATGAAAGATTCGTTTTTGAAACATGCTTGAAGAACAATACTCATTTTAAACATGGTGGAAGTCAATAGGTTTAGTGAATATATCAAAAAGCTTCAGTTTTGGAGAATATGTTGAACATTGAAGTTAACATGTTGAAGAATTTTTTGAAAAGCAAAAGTCATGAAGGTAAAGCATTATCAAGACATGCTTAGCATAACAAAAATATATGAGCATAATGACTTTGCTATTGACTAAGAGATAATCTTGCCTTAGAAAGTAGAGTCTTGAAAATATAAGAACATTCAGGGCAAGAATATGAATATACGAGAGATAGTTACTCAAAATATAGATGAATAAAAATGCTGATATATTTGAGTAACAAAAATGAGTAGTAGGATTCATGGATGATGAAGCACAAACTCATTAGTCCAAATGACTAGAGTTCCATAATATTATCCTAGTAAGATATTTCATATAATGGTTAATGCACTAACATTTAATGCATTAATGAACATTCATAATGCTTGGAATAACTTGACCAATAAGGATCTATCCAATAAGCATAAGTTTTCACAAATTGAATTCTTCTATGGAGATAAGCTTGAAACTCATATAGATAATCGACTTGTTAGATATAAGATCTAACTTGATTAAGAATAAGGAATGAGGAGTTCAAGCATCATATTGAATATCAAAGATCAATATGTGAATGATAGGAAAAAATCAACTTGACAAATTTGAAGCATATCCAACATTCAGTAATATTAACTTCCAATTTTGAAATTTAATTTGAATGCAATCAAAGTATGGATATTTTTTTAAAAAAGACATTTGTATGCATTTTCACAAAATAGAGTGAATTCAAATTCAAACAAATTTTAGAATTGTGCATTTCAGAAACATAAACTCAGAAAAAGTTATGCACAAATTTACTTTCGGTCCATTTAGCAATTTGAGAAACATTTTGAAAGACATAAATGATTGATTGCTAATAGAATGCAATGATGGACAAGTATTCATTACCCAAGGATGAATTTCATATAATCGCAATATAGCGTAAGAATTAGATATCACCGTAATTCCTCTTGTCCTTGTAGAAGCTTGCTTGATTAAGATGGATTTGATGAAGATGACTCCTTTTCCGATGTTCACCATCAACATCAAGCATAGCTTGTTTAGCTTTCTCAAGACTTGGATCATTTATCTATGTTGCATTCTTGAGAAGCTTTCTTTGATCCTACAAAACTTTATAAATCTTTTTCTTTCTTGGTATCCAACCTTACTTGGATCGAATCATTGTTAGCTTGTAGGAACCAAAATTCACATGCTCTTATGAATATCATTAATTAAGAACAACTAAGCATAGTGAATAAAACATGACTCTATGCATAAAAGAAATACTTTCTTTTCACATTATCATGTAAGCATAAAGAGTTAAACCTATTGAACATTGCAATCTATTTGAAAAATAAATCAGCATGTGAAAGCCCAATTTTAAAAATAGTTTGCAATGTTCATTCCTAAGGTTACAAAATATAAAACCTCAATGTATAATTCAAATAATATCGTAGGAGGTTTTACCATTGTATACCTTTACCTTAGGTACTTGGAGGATTGACTTTGCTTACCCATTAGTTCTTCATATGTTTTCCCATGGGTGTTGGCAAAGCTCTCTCAAGGGATATAGACTTCAAGAGTCTTCAATTTGATATTTGAGATATTCTCCTCTTCATGTTCTCCTCACGATAGTTTAATGATACTTTATGGTAGTTTGTTCTTGAGGTGGAACATACTCCTCTTGCTTGTATCCATTGCTTCTTTTGATTTGAGGATAAGGTTGTAACAATGGCGTTTCCATGAATTCTCCTAACTGATATGAATCTTCTTTTAGGTTCATGAGAAACTCTTGGACTCTTCTTCTTCTCTATACCTTTATGTCCATTGATTTTCAAATCATTCTGTACACATAAAGCAGTAGATGGACATTTTGGTACCCACTTATACTTGGGTCCTTGTCGGTTAGTATTGGACCTTACTCGTCCTTTCGAAACCCAAACAAATTTATTTCTCACATTAGAATTTCTCCTAATATAGCATGTATGAGAAATATGCCCAGATTTTCCACAATAATTACAAATGATAGAATGATGCTTATTATGAACATTTTTGCAAATATTGTATTAGTGATGAAGTAAGACTTCAAATAATCTTTATTTGAATATTCATTCTTCCCACATGATTTTCCAGCATCATTTTCGAAAATATGTTTGTTTTTCAAAATAGAATCAGTAAATGGTTGAAAAACACTTCTATGCGATTGTTCAAAAACATTTTCCTTATCTATACAAGAAGAATTGGAATTGTTTACCTCATGTGCATCTAGAGCTCGAGATAGTGATTGATCACAATTGTCCATGAGCTCTTCCTGGGAATCCTCTTCCTCTTGATATTTTGTGTTGACTGGATTATGTAAGTATTCAATCATTTCGCCTTCTTCAATCTCTAGTTGTTCATCGATCGTAGATGTGCGAGTTTATAATTTCGATGAACTATCTACACTACCAACTTTCACACAATTGTTAGAAGCATATATTAAATCAAGAGTATCCCAGATTTCTTTAGCACTAGAGCCAAACTTGATTTTCTCAAAATCATTTTCGGTTAAAGCATCATGAAGAATTTTCATTGCTTTAATGTTCAACGAAAAAATTTTCTTTTCTTTTTCTGTCAATCCTTTCTTGGTTTGAAATCAAAAACATTTATAAAAACATTCCACATATAAAAATCAGGCGCTTTAATAAAGCTAGTCATTCTAGCTTTCCAAAACCAAAAATCAATATCTTTGAAAAACGGTGGAACAGTAAAATCAGAACCTTCTGAGAACAAGCAACACCCAAAATCAACCATTGATAACTCTTTAGACTGTTAAGTCCTTTAAACAAGAGCCTAGCTCTGATACCAAATGTAAGAACCGGTTGAACCCAAGAGGGAGGGTGAATTGGGTGAATAATAAAAACTTAGGAACTTTAAAAATCTTTTCGCATCTCAGTAAATGTAGTATGTATGATAGTAACGATGCACAAACCAATAGTTCGATATTCAAATAATTATGCTAGAAATATAAGAGATAAGGAAAGAGAATATGCAAACTGAGATTTATCCTGGTTCGGTCCAATCCTTGACCTACGTCCAGTCCCCAAGCTCCACTTGAGATTTTCAATCCACTATCCTCTTGTTTAATCCGGCACAAGAGAAGCCTTTACAAACCACAAGTTCACCAGGCACTTGTGAAACCAAATCTCTCACGAGATACTCCCCCTTACACCTTCGTAAGCATACAATCTGTTTCTCTCTCAAGATCACCCAATCTTGAGTAACTCTCAGATAAATAGATAGAATGTTTATAATGAATCTTCTCTCTCGAAAGTTAATAAGATAAACACTGAAGTGCATTACAAATAATTTCACTCTCTATGATGAACTATGTAAGCATTGAAAACAGAGTGTGTATGAGAAAGATGTTGAATTCAGAATGTTGGCATCTTGATAGTGCAAGCTCTTGGGTTGGCCAAACCTCGAGTTTTCATTCAAATATGAAAACTTTGAGATTTTGTGCCAAATCGAAAACTAGAGGTTTTGAAGTGAAACTGGAGGTTTTCAAAGCTAGGAAAACATGTATGTTCTCTCCCGGACAAACCCTCGAGGTTTCATGTCAAACCTCGAGTTTTCACTCAAATGTGAAAACTTAGAGAAAACTGTGTAAAACTAAAACTGGAGGTTTTCTCTAAAACTGGCAGTTTTGAAAACTGGTTAAAACACAAATCTCACTGTCAAGTCAAACCTCGAGGTTTCTTATCAAACCTCGATTTTTCACAAATCTTGTGAAAACTTGGAATTTTCATGTTAAACTAAAAAATGGAGGTTTTCAAGTGTTCAAGACTTAGGAGACTCTCTCTCGTATGGCCAAACCTCGAGGTTTTACTAGAAACCTCGAGTTTTGCGTTTTTTAAAATACCGAGAAGTCTCGTGTGATGAAACCTTGATTTTTCTCTCGAAAACCGGCGGTTTTGCTTTGTTCAGAAAACTTGGAAATTCTTGGCCAATCTCAAACTCAAGTTTACATGTCCAAGCCCGAGGTAAGAATCCAATGCAAGAAGAATCAGCTCCAAACTCATTGTATTATGTCCGTTATGATCCGATGAATGAAGGCTATTCTTGACCAGCATTTTTGCAATATCCCGAACCGATGTCAACTTTTGAAGGCCATATCTCCCGGTATCAACTCCGTTTTGGTCCGTTCAAGTTTTGATGGATGAATTTTGAGTCTACTTTCATATGCCACTGATTTCAGCTCAATCGGATTTTGTAGTTTGTGAGTTACACTCGAAACATTGAAGCTTGGTTTACCGTGTGGCGTTGATTTCTTGTCAACTTCAATAATTCATAGATCCTTGATCTGAACTCCTTTGGGCTTGAATTGTATATCAAAATGACGCATTGGGAGTCTCTTTGCATATGCCACTGGTTTCACCTCAATCGGATCTCTGGTTTGGGAAATATCATTGAATTACCGACTTCGCCCAAGCCGAACGTGAAACGAGTAGACCGAGTTGCTTGATCGAGTGTTGAAAACTCAAGTTTTCACTTGGAAACTCGAGTTTTCCTAGTCCGAGACGCCGAGTTCTTGAAGACACTCAAAACTCGAGTTTTGAGTCCTTAACTCGAGTTTGCTCGTCCTGAACCTTATATTTGCTTGTTTTAACTCCAAATTGAACAATTCAAACTTCCATTTGATTGTGGAAACTTCTAGAACTTGAATAATGATATCTTCATTCCATTCAGCAAGTTCTTCCTTCTTCAATCTCTCATCTTGATCATTCTTCATAATCAAACTCTTTCTTTCTTCTCTTCTCTTGATCATTCTTTGTCATTCAACTTGGACTCATCATTCTTAGCAAGTTATACCTTCTTCAATATCTCCTCTTCTTCTTGATTAATATCTATAATTCAACTTGAACTAATCTACATTTAAATATAGTAGTTAGTCAATGTAGGAGATAAATGTAGTATGCAATCTTTTTGCTCTTAAAATGACATCTATATATAAGACATCATCAAAATTAATCATAACTAACAACCTCATCAACCTGAATAAGAGTTAAGTATCATTTTGCCCTGGAAGTTTTCACTGAGGAGCTATTTTGCCCTGGAAGGTTTCACTAAGGAGCAATTTTGCCCCGGAAGTTTACAAAAGTAGCAATTTTGCCCTTCTTTCTCCCAATATTAAATTTGACTAATAAATCGATCAAAGACCACACATGTCATTCCTTGAAAAGGTTGAACTTGGAGTCAGAGAAGGAGATCCTTGAGATGTTGAGCTGAAGGCGACCATAATTTGTGAAGCCGAACTGGTCACGGGACTGAAAGGTCTGTCGCAAAACCCAAAGGAAGCATCACTTATGATCTAAGCAAATGAAACGCAAAACGAAAAATGAATTGTTTCAAAAATTGGTTTAGTAAAATAAATCAATAATGATAATATTTACGTTTGTATAGACTGATAATTTGTTTAGATCATAAGTGATGCTTCCTATGACCAATTCGGCTTGACAAATTCTGGCTGCCTTGAGCTCAACATCACAAGGATCTCCTTCTCTGACTCCAAGTTTGACCTTTTCAAGGCATGACATGTGTGGTCTTTGACTGATTTAATAGTCAAATTAAATATGTGGGAAAGAAGGGCAAAATTGATAGTTTTGTAAACTTCCGGGGCAAAATTGCTCCGTAGTGAAAACTTCCGGGGCAAACTTGCTCTCGAAAACTTCGAGGCAAAAATGATACTTAACTCTTATTGGGTTGATGAGGTGGCATGCCACGTGTACACTTAGCTCAACTTTACGGTCAAAAATTAACAGAGGGGCAAATTTGCTACCTTTTTCATACTCCAGGGTAAATTTGGTACCAAAAAAGCTTCCGGGTGCTGAGTGCGCCATTATCAATACTTCTGTAGCAAATTAGGTATTTAACCCTAGATAAAAGTATACACCACTTATGCCAATTTAGTTTTGTTATTTTAATACTTGTAGTGTACTCCCACTACTATAAAAAGGGTTACTTCCCTAAAGGATGTCTCTATTAAAAATAAGGGAAGTAAAAAGTAAATGCGGTAGCATTCTCATAATTATCTGTTGAATTTTGAGCCTTAGGCGTCCTAAAATATGATTTAGGATGCTTAAAATTAATTTAGACATCCTAAAATATATCTAGAACACCTAAAATTAGTTATTTCGCACATTTTGGGAAATATTTGGCGTCAGGGAATTTTTTGGCATCCTAAAATATATTCGGGACGCCTTAAATAACATTTTTGGCATCCTAAACAATATTTAGGATGCCTAAAATTAGTTATTTCGTGCATTTTGGGAAATATTTGGTGGCACCATGGGAATTTTTGGCGTCCTAAATTATAATTTAGGACACCTAAATTGAAACATTACTTTATGGCATCCGGAAAACACATTTAGGACGCCAAACAAATGTGTCCCCATTTTTGAACCAAAAGAAAATTAAAGTCTCACCCAAACGTCACATACAACTCTTTGTGTGACAACCGCCTTGGCCTCGATATTGTCTTCTCGTTTCTCTCCCAACTTACTTTCTCAACGCGCTCGCCCATCGCCCATGCCATTGGGGCCGCTCGCCGCCAAGATCCAAGACGCGACCTAGCTATGCCGAAAACCGCCTTCATTGCGAGTTTCCTCTCGACTCCTCCTTTGTTGCATATCGAGTTTCCTCTCCGCTCCTCCTTCGTTGCGATTCGAGTTTCCTTTTCGCTCCTCTTTCGTTGCAGATCTGTTGCAACATGGTTTTATGGGTTTGTTCTCTTTATTGTTTTTTTATTTGTGATTTTTCGGGTTTGTTCTCTCGGTTTGTTTGATTTTCTGGGTTTAGGTGTTTTTTGTTTTTGTGGGTTGATTTTCTAGGTTTAGGTGATCGTCCAGATCTGTTGCAATACGCTTTGCCGTGTCGTCCCGGGTTGATTTTTTGGGTTTAGGTGATTGTCCAGATCTTTGCAATGCCGCTTGCCGTGTCGTCGCTCCGCAATTCCCGAACTCGAGGTTTGGGTTTTTTTTTTTTTTAAAAAAAAAAAGTAATATGGTGTCCCAAATAAATTTTGGGACGCCATACCTTTGGACAATCAGCACCCCCAGCTGATTAGACGTCCTCTAAATTAAGGACGTAAAAAGGGTAAAATTAAGGGCATTATAGAGCTTTTTGTAGTAGTGTCCATTTGAGAAAACCCATTGAATATATTATAAATATACTCGAACAATGTAATTTAAAAAAAAAATTTAAATGCCTACCTAAATTATGATAGCATAGATTGTTGATTGATATGGAAGTTAAAATCGTAGTGTGATGAGGCGCGACTATGATGGCAAGATATATTTGCCACATATTTGTTCAACATAAGAAATATATTATGGACCATGGTTGAGCATACAAAGAAGAAGAAAAAAGTCTTAATGGTAAATTGTACTGCACAAGATTTTAAATTAGAAAATTTAACCTCTAAATCTTCCGGAATATAATTTAAAATTAATTCAGGCAAATGTTTTTTATTCCGAATTTCTCGTATAGGTTTTCTTTTGACCAGGCTTTCTTCTTTTTCCCAATCCTCCTCTACCATCCTTTTCTCTAAAAACGGCACCATTTTGGTGAAAAATCATACTATTCATTTCTTTTTTTTTTGAAAAAGAACATTAAATATCCTAAAGTATATTTTTGGTACCATTCAGTACCCTGAAATATTTTTTCAAGATCTTAAAATTTTTCAAGGTCTTTTTGGATTTTGAAAAATATTTCAAGGCACTAAATAGTACTGAAAAGTTATTTCATAATATTGATTGGTAAAAAAAAAAAAAAAAAAAAAACTTTATAATGCCTTTGAATGCTTTTTTTTTTTTTTAAGAAAAAAGGTGAACAGTGTGAATCTACACTAAAAGGGTGTCGTTTTTCGGAGAAAAGGACCGCAACGAGAGGATTCCGAAAAGGAGGAAAGCCTGGTGCGTTTTCTTTATGGACAATCGGGAATTGAGTGACTGGCAACTTGTAGGGAAGACTTGGAAAACTTTGAAGTTAATTCTGAGATTGCTGTGTTGTGTCTATGGCTACCACTGCATCAAACATCTACTTTCTTCTATTGGTATCTTTTCTATGCGAAAAATTTGAAACAGTATACGCAAATCAGAGTATTAAGCTTGGCGCTTCCCTATCTCCATTTGCTCGTTCCATCTCATGGCCTTCACCTTCAGGTCAATTTTCATTTGGCTTTTATCATGAAGGAAATGGGTTCAAAGTTGGAATTTGGCTATTTGATGGGATCAATAATACAATCGTGTGGACTGCATATCGTGATGATCCTCCTGTATCCTCAAATGCAAAGCTTGTTCTAACCATGAGGGGAGAGCTTCTTCTGCAAACAGGTCCCGGGGAAAACAAGCTTATTGCTCATAATAACAATACTGGAATTGTTTCCTCTGCTTCGATGCTTGATTCTGGAAACTTTGTTCTGCACGACAACAATTCCAACATCATTTGGCAGAGTTTCGATTATCCGACTGATACTATGCTAGGGGGTCAACGTCTACCTCTTGGGAGTCAATTGTTGTCAAGTTCATCAGACACCAACCATTCTTCTGGAAGGTTTCAGCTCTCCATTCAGGATGACGGAAACCTTGCTTTATGTTCACGATATTCCGGTGACACCAGTTGGGATGCCTACTGGGCCTCTCAAACTAGGTATGACGACACTATCTCTAAATATCAGTTTTTCCTCAACAACACAGGTCCTATTCCTCTTTGTATCGTAAATATTAGTTCCTACAACAGAAACAAGATCTGGCCAACTACTTATGGTGAAATATATAAGGAATTTGATTTTTTCCCGCCTGACAACTTCAGCATAGGCAAAATCATTTACCGCCTAACTCTCCCTTCTAATGGTGTTTTGAGGCTTTATGGTCATTATGACGATGACAGAGGGAAGCATCAAGTCAAAATGTTATGGTCGCCATCAATTTTGGACGATCTTTGTAATGTGAAGAGTTTCTGTGGGTTCAACAGCTATTGCACCACCAACGATGACCAACCTTATCGCAATTGTGTTCCAGAACTGAGTTTATAGATCCGAGTCAAACAAATCTTGGATGCAAAAGGAACTTCTCAGAAGCTGAATGTAGAGGTGGGGAAGATAATGCAGCTTTATATTTTATGTCCTCCATGAGTAGGATGGCTTGGGGTGATTCTCCTTACATTGAGGAAGAAATTGAGGAGGAGCAATGCCCATCTTCATGTTTGAAAGATTGTTATTGTGCGGCTGCACTGTATGAAAAAGGACGATGCAAGAAACAAAAGTTTCCATTGCGATATGTCAAAAGACAAACACGATATCCTTCCCCCACTACCATCGTCTACGACAACAGTGCCTTCACCAACTATACCACAACATACTTCAAGGTGGGAAATCAAAGCCTCAAACGCAACTATACACCTTCCGTACCTAAACCCATCAAGACTACCAGTAAGAAAGCAATTACGGTGATCACTCTCTTCGTCTTTGCCTTTGCTATTCTTTTGTGTTCAGCTGTTGCAATCTCTATCCGATTTGTATACAAGATTGGAGTTATAAGTTACAAGAGGTTGTTGGAGATTGGAGATTTAGGCTTGAGCGAAGGGATTACCCTGAGGGTATTTTTATACAACGAGCTGAAGAAAGCAACAAATGGTTTCAAACATGAGGTGGGTAAGGGTTCGTTCGGATCAGTTTACAGAGGAACTTTACCCAAAGGAAGAAAATTGATTGCTGTAAAAAGGCTACACAGATTAATTGAAGAAGGAGAGAGAGAGTTTCAATCTGAAATGCAAGCCATTGGGAAAACTCACCACAGAAACTTAGTTCGCTTGCTCGGGTATTGTGCTGAGGGATCTAAAAGGCTTCTGGTTTATGAGTACATGAGCAATGGCTCCCTTGATAAGCTTATCTTTGGTGACAGTACTATGCGTCCAGATTGGGATCAAAGAAGAAGAATAGCACTTGACATTGCAAAAGGTTTGTTGTATCTGCATGAAGAATGTGGGGCTCCCATTATTCACTGTGACATAAAGCCTCAAAACATATTGATGGATGAGTTTTGGACAAAGAAAAATATCGACTTTGGGTTAGCAAAACTTCTAATGCCGATCAAACCAGAACCTTCACTCAAGTTAGAGGGACAAGAGGTTATTTGGCTCCGAATGGAATAAAAACACTCCAATAACAGTGAAAGCAGATGTTTATAGCTACGGTGTTATGCTTTTGGAGATTGTATTTTGCAGAAAAAGCATAGTGGTTAACATGTCGAATCCAGAGCAAATTGTTTTGTCTAATTGGGTATACAAGTGTTTTGTGCGCCGAGAGCTACACAAGCTTGTTGTTGGGGAAGACGTGGAGAATACTTTGGTGGAGAATATGGTGAAAGTGGGACTTTGGTGTATTCAAGATGAACCTTTTCTTCGGCCATCAATGAAGAGTGTTGTGTTGATGCTTGAAAGAGTTTCCGAGGTGGCTATTCCTCCTTGTCCAACTCGTGATTCTCTGTGACATTTCTTTCGTGCTGATTTGGTTTGCTTTGTTTTATTATTGTGTTTGTGTAATATGATTTTCTAGCCTTTGGTCTGCTCGTAGCGCAAATAAAAGAAGAAAGCACTTGACATCAGTTGTATATTTTGATTTCCTTAGTCCATAATGGTATGTATATATTGCTTCTGTAACACATAAAAGAGCATGTATAAATATAGTTGTTGATATTGTTATGTTTCTGGTTATATTTTAGGGGGGAAAAACATTTTTATATATTATATAGTTGTTACTTTTTTTGTCTAAAAATTTAGACATGGCTTTGATAACCTATTGATATTTACCTTGAAAAACGAAAGATATATCCAGTTCAATCCCTCTGCTCATTTGGTTTTGGAGCAAGTGTATAAAATACCATTTAACTTGTTAAAGAGGCCCTCTAACACTGGTAATTTTGTTCCACCAAAGTCCTTTTTTTTCTTCCATTTTTTTTTTATAATGATTTTCTTCTTTGCTTCTTCCTTCTTTTATCATTTTGCCTACAAAATAAAGGAAGATATGAGTAGCGATTTTGTAGCACATTTACTTTTATCCACGTAATTAAATTTTAGAAGAAAAGTATATAAGATAAATTAAGTATAAAATATTTAGAAATTTAACTCAATATATATACCAAACTATACGCCAATTTCATTATAAAATATGCACTTAACATTACTATTAGTTTTATAAAAAATATGATTTATTTATATTTTTATTTAATATTTTAATAATATTTTTTTTATAAATATTAAATCTTAATCATTTAAATTTGATTTCCTTGTTAAGATGGGAAGTAAATAGGTATCACTAGAGGTAGAAAAGTACATTTCAAAAGTAGGTCCAAGAAAAGTCCATATTTTATGGAAGCGAGTTCCAAGTGAAACTGGGTTCCAGAAAACCAAAACAGCCAACATTGGATTCCAATTCCAATTCTACAGCCTTAACGTACCAAACGGGGCATCAATATTCAGACAACTAAGTTTTGAATTTAACCTTTCCTCAATATGGGCCACAATGGCACAAAACAAAACCTTTGGAATTTTTGTAGCTTCTGTTATTTCTTTCATTTATTTGTGACCATTAATTTGGTGCTATGAATTTTCAAACTAGAGTGACGTGCTATTAAATGTTCAAAATTCGGGGTTATCTTTAATTTGTAGCACATCAAAGCTGCGAAAATGACGACTTTTCTCTATATTATTACTCTCTTTCCATTCTAAATATAAAATGAGTTGATTTTTATTTTTTAAGATAGATTAAGGAACTAATTAAATTACTTTAAAGTATTTATATTTATCATTTTTCTTCCAAATTAGTATGTCTAACTTATAAACTAATATATAATTAAAGGATACACAACATATGATATGACAAGAACTTATTTAGCTTTGTTATCTCTCCAAAAAAAAAAGTTAAATATGTCTTGTATTTAGGATGGGAGCGAGTATTACTTTTCTTGGAAGACTTTGAAGTTATGGTCTCCATATCGCATCAATCCTTGTTGTTTATGAGCGATTCTCCTATTCTGAGATTGTTGTGTTGTGCCTATTTCTACCACTGCATTAAACAGTAGTGGTCGATTTCATAAAGCTTGATGCATCCCTGTGTTGTTCGCTTCATTTCATGCCCTACACATCAGGTCAGTTTCCATTCGGCTTTTATCATAAACGAAATGGCTTCAAAGTTTGAATTTTTCTATTTGATGGGAGCAGTTTGGAACTTCACGTGTAGGGTTTCCTTCGATATTTTCGTCCATGGAAGAAAATCATGATCCAGTTATGAGATGCCAAATTGGCGACTTGTCTCAAAACTCTCGGGGAAGACTTTGAAGACTTTGAGATTATGGCCACCCTGGCAGCAATCCATGTTGTCATGGGCGATTTTGCAATGTGAGATTTTAGCACCATGGCTACCATTACATCAAACATCTAATTTCTTTTTTTGGTATACCTTTTATTTGAAACAGTATTCACAAACACATCCACATACCACTATATATAGGCTCAAAACATCCCCCATTATTCCTTTATAATAGCTCTAAGTTTTGGGGGAGAATCATGCTCTAAAAACTAACTCTTGGAGTTGGGGAACCCAAAATTATATGAGACCTCTTTTTTAAGGTAATGCGCCCAATGTGAGACTCGTTACAATCCACCCCCTTAGGAGCCAACGTCCTAACGGCTCTACACTACAGCATTTCACTTAGCCTCTTGTTGGTCAACCCCTCCAATTAAAGCTCTCTACAGGTAGCTTTTTTGAAGTAGTTGGTTGAGATGACATCCTAGTAACTCCATACTATGGCACTTTATTCAGCGCTTCACTCAACCATTTGTTATTCAGCACTTTCTAGTCAAAGCCCTCAGCAAGTAACCCTCTAATTGGTTGTCTCTCAGTAAAGTATTAATTGTTACAGTCCTATCTGAAAATCCAATGGATATATGACATAATATTCAAATAACGTAACAAGCCTCTAATGTTAAGTAAAACAAAATGGGAATAACATAATATAAAGAAATATAAGTCTTCAAAGAAAGACCGCCAAAAAGGGGGGAATCACAAAAGAAGAATAGAGGATCGGAAAACGAGAATAGTGAATAGAGAGAATTCATAACAACCCTGCACGTCCCTTTCAGTGACTCTGTTATTATTTATCTTATTCTGCCTTGTCCATTTAGTCCTTTGCAGTGGTGCTATTTTGGGCTCTCATTGGGCCACCATCCTGGCCCAAATCCTTTGTGATCATGACTTACCTCATTATTGATCGCTTAGCCAAGGATGGATTTTCTGATTCATCTATTTATGATTTGTGTCCTAACCATCTTAGGACCTTAGTGCTCAAAGATTGTATGGGAGTTAGTTCCCCAACTCTTACTTTCTAGTTTTTTATTTACCTCTCCATTAACCAAAAAAAAAAAAAAATGGACCTTGTTAAGCAACCCCCCCCCCCCAAAAAAAAAGGTCCTTGTCCTCAAGGTCCAAAGAAAAGTAAGTCAGCTGGAAAACAGTGAGGTCTTTCTTTATGGATTGAGTCATACCGATTGTGCACATTAAAACTAAAATGTTTGTTTCTTTATTTTGGAAATATTTTTTTATTAAAAAAAAAAAAAACTTATGTGGTAATTTATTCTTAGTTAGGTGTTTTTAAAATAAAAATAGTACTAACTTGTTTTTAAAATCTAAAAAATTAAAACAATTTCTAGATGTTTTCTTGTTCTATTTCTTATTTTTTGTTTTGGAAAATGGCCGCTCACATGTCCCCGCCACCGTGTTGCCGCCACCATATCACTTCAGTAGATGAATGATGACCGTCGCTTACTCCGTTGTTATTTGCCTTTTTTTCTTTTTCCTTATACTCGTGTAGATATTGGAGGACTTTTTGGAAATTGTTTTTCAATGCTTGTGTTTGCTAAGTGAGGCGCTCAATTTCCTTTTTCGATCTCTCATTTTCTCTCTCTTTTGTTCCATTCTTCTAATCATATAGTCCATTTGATGGTCAAAGTTGTCCTTATATGACTGTTGCTCCTTCATAAGCTCATTCATTTGATTTTGGAGCTCTTGAATTAGCTCACAATTTGAGGGTTTTTGGTTTGGCACACATAGTTGGGAAGATGGTCCATGAGGTGGCTCAAAAGGTGGGTATAGAGACTCTTGATGTGGATGACATGGTTGGAAAGTGGGTTGGAATGAAGGAGGAGGTTCATGATATGGTATGTGGTTGTATAGCAAAGGATTAGAATAATGCTCATAGTATAGGTTATATGGTGGCGGAGAAGGCTCATGGTATGATTTATAGGTTAGATGTGATAGGTGATAGGGTTGGAAAGAAGGTTGTTAGTAAGGTTTATGGTATGGGTGGTGGAATGGACCATGACGTTATTGACCAATTAGACTCCTATCTTGACTAGCCAAATTGGCTTGAAGGAGTTGCGATGTTTGTTGAATGCAATCCATGGTTTGGGAGAGAGCATCTTTCTTTTCTATTTGAATCTCTTCTAAAAAGAGCGAGATAGAAAGGGTGAATTTTCTTAACAATCCAAACCTCATTTTGGATTCTCCATTCAGGCTAAGATGAGGTATAGTTTAGTTAGACCAATTGATATCTTTGAGAGGTCGTATCATCCATCCCAGTGTAATTGCCTATAAAAGAGTGCAAATTGAGAGGTAAACATTGATTATCACTAAACAAAGCTATAAGAATTCAATACAATAAATTTTCAATGAATTTCAAGATGACTACCTAAGTATAACCTATAAAAACTAAGAAAAATAATCTAAAAATAAACAAATGCACATGGAAAAGAAAGATAAGTTTCAAAATAACCAAAGATACAATTAACTTGGAGACATGGTGAATTCAAACAAGTGAGCTCAAAATCATATCAAATTTAATGCAAACAATGCCACATAGAAGTTTCCAAGTCAAGACAATGCATGAATGGAATCTATCTAAATGCACAAATGCTAAACTATATGCAATGAAAAACCAAAAGTTAAAAATTAATAAGCTTCACACGAGAAATCCCTTGTAAAAAATGAATTTGAAGATTAGATTACATAGGGAGCCAATTACTTAGCTCTTTGGCAAGAGCCATATGACAGCTTGTTTCATTAAACTTGTTAGCATATATAACAAATAAATAACGGTTGCTATATAGCAACTGTTATGTATGCTAAACTTTTATATAACAATTATTTTGAAAGCATTGTTATGTACGTTATAAAGTTTTATAACAGTTGTTTATTTGAAGCCATTATTTATTATGACAACATTACGTGCAACATAGCCTCACCACAATTGAATATATCACAAGTGTTATAATAGAATTGTTATAATAGATACAAAATAAATCATGGTTCAAAACCATAATGTATTTGCGTCAAGCTATAGTACTTGCATATATGACAATTTAGAACGTTATGTATGGCAATTAATAACAATCATATATCGCGATTTTCTATAGTAGTGATTATTACTTGCGAACACTGTTCGCTAAGTGTAAGAAAATGGTGAACATGGGTAGTTTAAGGTGTAAACAAGCATCTACAACAATCATGTTTCTTGAGCTGAAATATTTGTTTTTGGGTCAAGGTGTATCCAGCACCCTAAAATATTTTTTCATATGCATTCAATGCCTTAAAGTGTTTTGTGGTGCACCCAGCGTCCATAAGTATGTTTTTGGCAGCATCCTTCACCCTAAGATGCTTTTATTTATTTATTTATTTTTTATTTACAATTTTGCACTTAACAATTTAGATAATATTAAGTGTTTGATACACTTAAAAAAATATTGTAAGGTGTTGGATGCACCAAATTTTTTTTATAATATTAGATGCACTTGAAAAATACTTCACGGTGCTGGGTGCGCTATAAAAAATATTTCAAAATGTAAGGTACACCATAAAATATTTAAGGTACTAGATGCACCTAAAAATATATTTCAGGGGTGCTCGATGTGTTGGAATATTTAATTTAGTAATCAATATTCCGTTATTTCTATTTATGGCCCACATTATTGCTGGTTTTGTAACCGTCCATTAATACTGTAACGGCCCATTTAATACGCAATAAGTGCGTATTGAATGCGCCATTAATACGTAACGGTTGAATTAATACGCAATAAGTGCGTATTGAATGCGCCATTAATACCGTAACGGCCCAATTAATACGCACTTATTGCGTATTGAATGTGTTTTTAAGCTCGTGATGGCCGTGAGGGGAAACACACGTGTAATTCTATCTCCGGTCCCCCGAACTCGCCTCGACCTTGAGGAAAGCACACCATCTGCAGATTCAGAGAGAATGATCAGAAGGACAGACTTAGAGTTCGTCCCTGCTTGCTTCTGGAGACAAATCAATGGCGGGAGGTATTTGTGATCTCTACTTCATTTTTTCGCATTGATCTTATGCTATTTAGTTGTTCAAGATGATAGGATCGCTTATATTTCTAACATTTGGTATCGAGCCGATGTTCCTCTCGCCTTGATTTTTGATCGACAAAATTTTATTTTCTTCAACTTGTTGGAGAGATTTGATGTATATATTTGATCCGGGGTTTTTTCTTTCCGGATTTCTTTTGAATATATGCATGCTTTTTTCATTAAGAGAGAGGCGATCAATTTTGTTTTTCAATGATTGCCGACACTTTTCATTGTCTCTGCTTTACTTCTTGAAGCTTTGAAATCCTTGTTTCGATCTTGATACATATTTTCAATCGATTTTCTCGAAATATTTTCTAGTATTTGTTCTCTCCGGAATCAATATACATGTTAATTGATTCTTTGATCTTAGATTTTTCCATTTGAAACTAATTGACAAGATGGGTTTTTTTTTTGGATTCTTTTGAGTTTCTAAACGTCTCTTTATGGGAAGAATCGCAAAACTTTTGGTTCAGATCTCGTGATTTTTCCTTTTGATCCGGATCTCGAGCCCTTTTTGCGATATGCTTTTAATCTGGATTTTGCTTGATTATCCATGAATACGGCCATTAGAATCTGGATTTTTCAATTTGATCTTTGATTTCGATTGTGTGATTATATTGAGCATATTGTTCTCGATCATTATTAATTTTTGGTGATTATTTTTTGGCCATTATTGCATGAAAATCACCATCCTTCGAGCTTCCCAATTGCCTGAGACGCCGTGAAATATGGATGACAATGGCATAAGGATCACCGGAAACTGGATCTGGAGCTCTGTTTCCGGCGGCTGTTTCAGATCACGGTGGCATCTCAAATCATGGTAGCGGCATATGCTCCCCGATCGCATTTGGTTTTGCTGATTGGAGTTGCCGGAAAGGCGATCTCGCATCCGCAGATCAGGCGAATGGAACCGGGACGTGCGACTGAAACCGGGTCAAAAATCGGGTCATAGGGATCCGGTTTGTGGGGAAGGGGAAGATGAAAAAAAAAGGGTCCTAGCAAAGTTTCGAACATAGGACCCATGCGTGCCGAGTACTTGATGGCCGGGCGCTCGCGCCTATGCCATGCACTCATATTTGGTTGAATGAGAACTATTAATAAATATATATAATTTGTTATTCAGTTTGGAAATTTTACAAAATGGTCTCTGAAGATTCAAGCCCATTCCCGTGATCGAATGAACGCCTAAAGGCTAGCGTCTTGCCATCCGAGCCACGCCTACAATTGTGGGAGAGGATGAATCATTATTGAATTTAAATAAATTATTGGTTTTCAGTGTCAAATGGAATTTGAATTATTTTTGAGTGGGCCGTGACGCTTTGGATTCCATTGTGTATGGTTTTATGGCTAATATTGAGTAGATATGGCCAAGTCAAAATGAACATTTGTGTTGTGGGTCAAGGGGTTGCAAAATCATTATTTTTTATCACTCATTGCATCTTGTTTGAGCGTGATGAGCAATTATTTTGAGCCTTTTAATATTTAATTTTCTTCTGGAAAATTTTTTAATTACCTGGGCCATGCTAGTTCATTTTCTTGGCAACCCGTTTTATGTATAATTTTGATTACATCATATTTAATTACTTAAAAGGATTGATTTTGGCATTTTTGTTTTTCTTTCATTTTTGAAAGGTTTGCAAAATTAATTTATAAGTTATTGAATTGTCTAAATATTTGGAAAATTAACTTTAGACAATTATTTAACTGCTCAAAATTTTGTAACACTTAATTTAAGATGAAAAAGTGCCAAAATTAATTATTATTTAAACAATTTTTGGGTACATAAAACAGTGGGAGGATTTTTCCTTTTAAGTTGATTATTTAGTTAATCAATTAATCCCTCCATTAAGATGTGCATAAATTAGATTCATTTTTTGAATGCACAAAATAGTGGGAGGATTTTGTCTAAGATGATTATTTAATCACATTTGTTGATTAAATTGATCAATTAAATTCTCATTAAATATTTGTGCATATTTGGAATCTAACTTCACAGAGTTAATTTTGGTGATTGATTTTGGTAACATTAATTTAATCAAAGTGGGAGGGTTGAATTTAGTCACTTATGTTGATTAAATTAATTGGTTAAATCCTCTATAAAGTTGTGCATATACAGAATTTAAGTATAAAGTTTTCTTATGGCATGCATAACTAATCACATGTGGATTTTAGAATATCAATTTTTGAAGGTGAGTAAATATTTTTATTCACATTAATGATTTAGTTGATTAAATTAATTAATTAAGATTCCCGTAGACATTGTGTATGTGTATGGTATTTACATTATATTGTACATATTTGATATTAGTGATTAGCATACATATTTGTTTAAGGAATAGCTACAACATCTTTATGCACATACCGTATGCATGGTTAATCACGTAAGGTCATACTATATCAAAATTATGATCATATGTACATTAGTATACACAATGGTTGATGTCTTTGTGATGAACACGTAGAATTGAGAAGAAGCTATTTACCTCTCTAGGTACATACACTCTATTTTGTTCGATGCAACAAAATACATCACATAAAGGTTTAAAGACATCAATTGTAATTAAATGTGCTATTGTAATTAATCTTTGCCCACAAAAGCAGATAATTATAATCATAGTTTTAATTAGGGTGGAATGGAATGACATTATATTTTCTAAGTAGCCCACAGTATTAGGGGATATAATTGCATTCTAGTTTCATCAATTCAAGATAAATTCATGCTATGCTAATGTCTTTGCCCACGTGTAGACTTTAGTGATACGAATTTATAATGTATGATTAATTGGAATAGAACATCAAATTATATTCTTAATTTACCCGCAAGAATTAAGAATAAGGAAATAATTTGATAGTTTTATGATAAAGGTATATATGGATCTAATTGAATTATAACTTTAGCCCACGTGCAAGTTATATGTCAAGAGATTCATGTTTTTTAAGCATGATTTACATTGGTAAATCATGACATGATTTATTAGTCTTAAATTTTAGTTATAAGCATGTATGTTCAATACTATGTAGTCATACAACCTCGTGATTTTCTCCGATATGAAATGTAACATTCCCGATTTGAGGGGTGATAACTATAAAGTATCATACATTTGGGGTGGATAGACATTAGTTATGCTATTAGGAAAGACGAACCACCTTCTATCATCGAGACCAAGACTCCAAATGAGATTGATCTGTATGCAAATGGGAGCGATCTAATCGCTCTCAATTATGTTCATAAAGACCTCAATCTCGCTAGCATTCGTGGTCCCGTCGAACAAAGATAACAAGATTAGGCCACTTCAAGGCAATTGATGAACAATTTGTTACTTCAGATAAAGCATTTGCCGCACCTTAATTATGAAGTTTTCATCCCCAAGACTCATTATAGTAAAAGATGTGTGTAAGCACATCATATAGATAAGGGACATTGCACTCAACCGAAGTCACTTGAGGTTGACATGTCCGAATCTTTCCTTGTATACTATATTTCGAACACTCTCCCACGCCATATAGACCCTTTAGGATATCCCGCAACACACATGAGGAGAAATGGTCAATCAATAAACTTTTGACCATGTGTGTTCAAGAGGAGGGAAGGCTGAAAATGCAAATGGGAGAATTTCTTGAATATGACTTGATTAGTGGGAGCGATCAATTCAGTAAACTTGTTTCGAAAATGATCATTTAGATAGTCAACTTTCCACTTCGAGTTTAAGGATTGGCCGTTAACAATATTCCTTCTCGGTTCAACCGAATATTGTACAATCAATCATTCAAGATTTACAACTCCGCTAATATTGATCCAAGAGATCAAGTTGTTGATGAGGAATAATAAGAAATTGTTGAATAACAAATGCTTGAACAACAAGTTCCTCAAGAAGATAATGAAACAACATTAAGTAGATCTACTAGAGCAATAAGATCAGCGATACCTAGTGAATATATTGTGTATCTACAGAATCGACTATAATGTACTACTGAAAATGATCCTGGAACATTTTTACAAGCCATGAACCGTAGAGAATCAAACTCATGGTGTGATGCTATAAAGGCTGAGATGAATACTGAGGCATCTAACAGAATCTGGGATCTTGTTAAGTTGCCCAATGGTGTAAAAGCCATTGAATTTAAAATGGGTCTTTAAAACAAAGATAGACTCATTGGGCAACATTAAGAGACATAAAGCAGGACTCATTGCTAAAGGGTTCACTCAAAAGGAAGGAATCGAATACAAGGAGACCTTTGCTCCTGTATCTAAGAAAGATTCTCTTCGTATCATTCTAGCATTGATTGCACATTTTGAATTAAAGTTGCAACAAATGGATGTGAAAATGGCCTTTCTCAATGGAGATCTAGAGGAAGAGTTTTACATGAAACAAACCATCAGGATTTTCCTCTAATAATGGTGATCATTTGGTGTGCAAACTCAAGAAATCTGTATATGGATTGAAACAAGCTTCCCATCAATGGTATTTAAATTTTCATGATGTTATCTCTTCATTTGGTTATGTAGAGAACATTGTGGATGAATGTATATACCGTGGAAGGTTAGTGGGAGCAAGACTTGTTTCCTTATTCTATATGTGGATGATATTCAATTGCAACCAATGGTAATGGTTTACTATATGAGGTGAAACGATTTCTTTTTGAAAAACTTTGACTTGAGGGCTATAGGAGATGCATCTTATGCCACTAGCATCAAGATACATAGAGACAAACGTCAAGTATTCTAAGTTTGTCTCAAGAGACCTATAGCAACAAAGCTTTGGAAAGATTTTGCATGAGGAATTGTTCACCAAGTATAGCTCCTATTGTGAAAGGTGATAGGTTCAATTTGAACCAATGCCCAAAGAATGACTTTGAGCAGAACAAATGAAAAACATTCCTTGTGCTTTAATAGTAAGAAGCCTTATGTATACTTGGGTCCGCACAAGACCCGACATTGCATTTGCTATTGGAATGCTAAGGAAATATCGAGTAATCCAGGTATAAACCACTCGGAGAGCTATAAAGAAAGTATTGAGATACCTTTAAAGGAACTAAAGAGTACATGCTTAAGTACAAATGAATCGACAATTTGGAAGTGATTGGTTACTATGATTCAGATTATGCTGGCTGCATGGACTTAAGGAAATCCACTTCAGGATATATATTCATGCTAGCCGATAAAGATGTATCATGGAGTAGTAAAAAGCAATCTTTAATTGCAACTTCCACTATGTAAGTTGAGTTTATATCTTGTTTTGAGGCTGCCTCACATGGTGTACAAATGAATAGTTTCATTTCTTGGCTTAGAATTATGGATCCAATTTCTAGGCTATTAAGATTATATTGTGACAATTCAAATTGTGGTTTTTATGGCTAAGAACAATAAAGGTGGTAGTCGAATTAAGTATATCGACATTGAGTGTTAGCCATAAAAATGCGTGTTAAAAAATTAAACAGTGGTTGTTGAACACATGAGCACTGAATTGATCATTGTTGATCCTTTAACTAAAGGCATGCCTATATTGAAATTTCAGGATCATGCAGAAAGAATGGGACTTGGTTCCCTTATGTGATTTTCGTTGTAAGAACGATATTATTTATGAAACTCTATTTGTGATATTTCTCATTTCAGTTTGTGTACACATTCAATTGTTTGTTTAATTTGAGAAATATCATTAAGTTTGGACCAAGAATAAACGTAGGTTTTATTCATTAAGTTACTTGGGCTTGGGAAACACGATGCAATCGTGATACATGGAAGATATTACTCACTTTAAGAGGACCTATCGCTATGATCCTTGCATTTTGTTTTTCAAAGGTATATACTTGAAGTATGTGGGCCAAGTGGGAGAATGTTGGAATATTTAATTTAGTAATCAATATTCCGTTATTTCTATTTATGGCCCACATTATTCTTTGGTTTTGTAACCGTCCATTAATACCGTAATGTGCCCATTTAATACGCAATAAGTGCGTATTGAATGCGCCATTAATACCGTAACGGCCCAATTAATACGCAATAAGTGCGTATTGAATGCGCCATTAATACCGTAATGACCCAATTAATACGCACTTATTGCGTATTGAATGTGTTTCCTTTTTAAGCTCTGTGATGGCCAGAGGGGAAACACACGGTGTAATTCTGTCTGGTCCCCTGAACCTGCTCTGACCTTGAGGAAAGCACACCATCTGCAGATTCGAGAGAATGATCGAAGGGACGAGACTCGAGTTCGTCCCCGCTTGCTTCGGAGACAAATCAATGGCGGGAGGTATTTGTGATCTCTACTTCATTTTTCCGCATTGATCTTATGCTATTTAGTTGTTCAGCATGATAGGATCGCTTATATTTCTAACACCTTAACCCTTTATTTTTTGCCCAACTAATATCTGAAATATACAAGAGCAACTGGAAGGCATTTGAGTACATACGGTGACACATTGACTTGATCAATGTATAAATGAGCATCATATATTAAATTCAATCGAATGGCAACCATAAGAGAAAACTACGCCGCAACGTATCGTCTAGTTTGGTTTGTTTTAAGAGCAGGGCCAACAAATTAAATTTAGGGCTAAATATCATTTTTGTCATAGAAATATTGGTTAGGGGATATTTAGTACCCGGAAATTTTTTTTGTATCATTTTTGCCCCAGAAGTTTACAAAAAGGAGCAAATATGCCCCGGAAGTTTTTTTTAGGAGCAAATTTGCCCCGAAGTTTTTTGTAGGAGCAAATTTTTGTAAACTTCCGAAGTAAAAATGATACAAAAAATGATCAATCTAACGGTCAAGATCAACCAATGGGTAAGATTGCTACGTTTGTAAACTTTCAGGGCAAAAATGATACCAAAAAAATTTTCAAGTGCTGGGTGCTTCAAAACAAAAACTTTCGTGACAAAATTAGTATTTATCCCTTAAATTTATTTAGGCCGTATTCTCTTTATAGAGTTGGTTTCGTCCAGCAAAACTACTTATAAAGTAATGTTTTTATCAATGAGTAATTAGGACTTGCTATCACCCGTCAGGGGTTTACATTATAGGCTCATCTTTTATATGCTTATTATGTGCTCATCCTCAAATAAAAGGGGCTTTTTTATTTTTCATTATTTTTTTGAGAAAATACTTCATGCACTAAACATTAATTTATTTAAGATATTGAGTGTTGAAAAATATTTCATATATTAGTGCTATTGGAAAAATATTTCAAGATACTATTACTATAGGAAAAATATTTCTGAATGCAGGACTAAAAATTAATTAATTTGAGATACTGGGTATAAAAAATATTTTTGGGTGCAGCTCACAATTTAATCTAAATAAAAAAAATTTAAAAATATCCCCACCTCAATATTAGAGAGATGAACACGTAATGAGCATATAAAAGATAAGCATGGACAGGGTTCCCATTCCATCCTCATCTTCCACCCATGGGATGGCCTTACTTCAGAAAATTGTGGATGAGAACCAAAAGGATGAGGTATTTCAGAGGAATAATAAAACCTTCGAAGGTTCATTACAAATGTGCAATAATCGGGCTTCAAGAAAATCCAACGCAGATTTCTGAATATCTCTTGAAACACGATTGCATAATTTAGAATCTGCAATAAGCTATAAGAGTTGGTCCTTCTTATCAAATAAATTTCTCATGTTCCCTTTAGGCCATTTAGTAAACGTCTTGGTTTTCTTAGAAGAATGTTACGCCTCCTGTCCGAAATGTAAAACCTCGTTTATTAGTAAATTTTGGTCCTAAATGTAAGAATTTTTTTCCATTTTATCTCTTATGATAAAGGCACAAAGTTACCAATGAACTTTTACCAAAAGTACATCTAGCATCATATACTTTTCAAATGTGAAAAAATACTCACGAACATTTAAAAAGAAAACAAAAATGTTAGCATCGTTAAATTTAACCTCACATTGTTATATATGCCTATGCAAAAAGAATGTGAGCCACGTTACAAAAAGTGAGGGTGATCAAGCATTACTTGTGTATTCATAAACCAGAAACCTTTTAAATCCCTCGGCACAATATCCCAACAAGCGAACTAAGATTTTGTGGTGGGTTTTCCAATGGCTTGCATTTCAGCTTGGAATTGTCTCTCTCCTTCTTCAATTAACTTGTGTAGCCTTTTACGGCAATCAATTTTCTTCCTTTATGTAAAGTTCCTCGTAAACTGATCCGAGTTTGAAACCATTCGTTGCTTTCTTCAGCTCATTTTATGAAAATACTCTCAAAGTAATCCCTTGGCTCATGCCTTAATCTCCCATCTCCAACAACCTCTTGTAACTTATAACTCCAATCTTGTAAATTAAACGGCCAGAGATTCCAATAGCTGAAAACAAAAGAACAGAAAGACCAAAGATGACAACAATGATCATCACAACCGCTTTCTTCTTGGTAGTCTTTAGCCGTTGAACCCACAAAAACTCTTCACATTACAAAGATTTTCCAACTCTTAGGTGACCACAACTCTAGAACTTGATGAATCCCATTTGCGTCGTCAAAATGAGCGAGTCGTAAAACTCCATCGAATCAATAGTTTCCCGATAAATATTGTTGTTACCTTCGAAGATGCCATCACCCACTTGCCAAGGTATTTTTGGTTTGCAACTAGTGCCATTTACAATACATAGGGCCTCGGGATTTGTGTTATTTGAAACCCGTGTCGAATTAGTATCGAGAGGGGATTTTGACCAAAATAGTCAAATATTTTTTTAAAAATTTCCAGGTAAAGCACTTGCCAAACTATTTTCCAGAGTAATGCTTACGTCTTCAATGGCGTGGGGGAGAGAAGCGTGATTGCGCGTGGCGTTGGGGGGGGAAGGGGGAACCGCATCGTAAGGCTTTCACGCCACGGGAGGCGTGAACACGTGTCACGCTGCGGTGAGGCGTGAACACGTGTCACGCCTTTCGTGGCGTGCCGACGTTCACGCCGGCCGGTGGCGTGAACGTTGTCCACGCCACAAGGTGGCGTGGACTTAGACTCGTCGGGAATTCAGAGATTCCCCGTAACCCACCCCTACCGATTCCCGCAACCCCCCCCTCAAAAAACACGCAAACAAGCAAGCCCCCCCCCCCAAAATCCCTCCCAAATAATTCACCCGTTTCACACTCCATATCTCCGCCATCCCTCATTCTTTTTTTCCTTCTTGATTCACACTCCACTCTTCCATTTTTCACTCTTTCATTTTCTTCACCCTCTCCTCATCCGCGCTCCTCCATTTTCTTTCCTTACGCCTCCATTTTCTTTCCTTATTTTTCTCACTCTCACATACTTTCACTCCTTCCCGCTCTCCCTCATCATCTGAGAACTTCATGTTCTTCATTCTTGTTCACTCCTTCCCTCTTCCACATTCACGCAGACATACACCTCCCCAACCTTCAAATCTCTACCTCATTTGAAAAAACACTGAGAGAGGCTGAGGAACTTTAAGACCTAGAGAAGAGGAAGAAGGAGGAGGCTAAAATTGTTTGTGACTTCACATTTGCAAAGCACAGGTAAAATTTAATTTTTTGTTATGTTTATTTTTAAATTATTGGAATTAACTTTTAATTATATATCTGTAATTTATTATAGATGCTTAATAAATGTAATAGTTGGATAGATGCTCAACATTTAATTATGTTGTTATGTTTATTGTTTAATAATAGAATTTAACTTTTAATTATATACATTAAATTCTTAATAAATATATAATGGTAGGGCTAGAGATGCTTAATCACTTATAAAATATGAATAATTATAAATAATAAAAAGTGTAAATAATAATTCAAATCAATAATTTATGGAATTAAAATATTTTAAATTTATTATTAACCTTAGGATAGAAGACTAACAATAATTGGTAAATTAACTTAATTAGTCAATTAAATATTTATTTTGTATGTAAACATTATAAACCTTAAGATGGACAACTAATTATTTCATATTTTGTAAAAGAATAAATTGATAGATAAAATGTAAAATATTATTATTAGCTAAATTTGATTTAAGAAATTAGTGAATTAATAAAAAGATATTGTGAAATATGTTGTATATTGTTATTTATAATATCCGAAGATAAATAAGATAAGCTTAAATGGATAATAATAATTACTCAAATAATTAATTCAATAATTAATTATTTAGAGAATAATAACTAGTGACTTAATAATGTGTTGTCTTATTGTAAATTTTTGTTAGTGAAATGGATGACCAACGCGTGTAATATTGAGCCCGGCCCCAAAGAGTGGGGAGTTCTTAATGAGGAGGTGCAACCTGTCACACCGATCACAAGTGGTGTGGAACACCGAGATCTGCAATGTGTTGAGGGTGAGGCGAGCCCACAGGGGTCTTCCAGATATCCAAGACCCAGATCTCATCCCAATAGATGCGGGACCACCTTATGCGTGCGGGTTTTCGGCACGTGGCTCGCATGAAGAAACCTCCGGTATGTTTTAAAATTCTTTACGTAATTAATTATATACATTTAGTTGTGCTTACATGAGACGGATAATAAAAGACCACGACATATTTGTTATTTAATTTTATGTTGGTGCGATTGACAAATACCTTATTTTCGCTTTGGTTGAGAGGTGGAGGCCGAGACTCACACCTTCCATATGCCGGTTGGTGAGATGACTATTACTCTATAGGATGTAAAGGGCATTTTAGGTTTGTCCACTGAGGGTCGAGTAGTTTCCGGTCGAACGCATGGCAACTGGGCAGTAATTATGCGGCAATACATGGGTATGACTCCACTCTCATCTGAATTGATTGGCGGAAACATCAAGATGGGCTAGTTTGACCGTCATTGGGGACACTGGGAGGAGCACTCAGCGTCGGTTGAGGGTCAACTTTTGTACACACGGGCTTACCTCATGCACCTATTTGGTGGATTTTTGTTGTGTGATAAGTCCAGCCATGAGGTCCCTTGCCGATATATACAATTATTGCGGGTGGTGACCTCTCGGAGAGACCGATATATACGGTTGGGGTGTTGTCACTCGCCCTTTGTATCGCGAGCTATGTCGGGCCACGTCAGCTTCAGCTAAAGACATGGGAGGTTGTTTATTGTTACTTTAGATATGGGCGTGGTCCAGATTTCCTGCCATAGCACCTCACATTCCACCACCCATTGACGCAGGTGATCATTACGGACGCGGGTATGGAAGCGGTATGATATAATGAATTATTTGAATCGCTTTGTTTAGATTTGTGATTATGTTCTCATTTCACTAATGTTATTGAGTTACGTATTGCAGGTTCAACAATGTCGAGTTGCGGTTATTGCGACGTGAGCTAAAGACATATCGGATAGAGCTTGACCAGATGGGTCGAGACGATGTATGTATAATAAATTTGAGATTAAGGAATCAAAAGGGTAAACTAATCCGCATTTGTTCACATGTACAGGTGAAGTGGGAGCCATATAGGGACGCCGGATATGAGTTTATGGGTGTAGAGGCTGACATGCAGGACAGGTGGAGGGCGGTGACACCCGTACTTTGTTTCCATATTGTCGAGATGCACCAACCAGATCATTGCATGCGGCAATTTGGCATGCAAGAACACATCCCCAGCCTGCGGCATGCACGGCTTAAGGGTGCACATGATCGACCTTACGCGGTAAGATTGCGATGATTGGGAGGCAAAGATGGATGTATTTATTCAGTTGTGGAACACGCGACATTTGTGCATCGAGACTACAGAGCCATCGGAGGGGCCGATTTCCCCAAACTCCGAGTACATGACTTGGTTCTTCACACACACCAGACGGTATATGACGAGGCAGGTCACCAGGATCGGGCATGTGGTACGTATTGATCTTGCTTCCCCTTGGAATCTTACATGTTTCATCTTATTATCCATAACTAAGGTTCAATGATGTTATTTATTGTACTGGAAAAATGCAGATTGACGGTGTCGAGTGGATTTAGTGGATGAATTCTCCACAGTTTGATGCTCAGTTCAGAAAGGACCAGGTTCAGGAGGTTTGTGACCAGCTACTTGGAGCACTTAGAGAGTTTGGTCGAATTGCGGAGCTGGTCCTAGCGCACCAAGTGGACTCTTAGTTAGCGTACCAGACCCTGCGCTAGAGGTCCCACCTCGTGCGAAGGAAGGACGGGGACTAGGTCAACGACGTCCACGTCACGAGATGGAGGCATATCAGATACCCCAGCATGGTCCACGTGGCGGAGGTGTATATCGACCACTCATGTGGCCCAATATGGGCTATACTCAGGTTCCGTGGTACCCAGAGGTGACAGCAGAGGTGCCTCCAGAGATGCCACCACAGGTGCCTCAACAGATACATGTGCCGATGCCGTCTTACGCACAGCCGCAGACGACGTTTGCTCCGCAGATGACACAGGTTCCTTACTCATATGAGTGGCCATCACAGAGTTCCCAGTCTGGATTTGGAAGAGGTTTTGCGGGTTTGAATGCCTACCAGTCAGCATATGGCTTTCCTGGCTTTAGTGTTCCACATGTGCCACAGGGTTTTACTGCCTTTTGTTCGTCCCAAGCTGTGCATGGTTATGCGGCGGGATCTAGTAATAGTCCATACCGGTCGGGACACCGTGCATCCGATGAATTAGTTGACCACACCGATGACTTTATACGGACACGCGAGGATTTCAATATCGGTCAAAATCTTGATGGACGCGTGGACCGGTGGCATTCGTAGGAACCCTGAGCGTGATGCGCGTTCGAGATCGTGGCCTCCATACACTCCACCATCATGAGCATATCGTTTTACTAGTTGTTATATTTGCATTATGACATATTTGCATGGATTACTTGTATTATGAATTATTTGCATGGATTCGTATGTCATATTTGTACGTGGATCATTATGACATATTTGCATGGATTGACATTTGTATTATGAATTATTTGCATGGATTACCGTATGTCATATTTGTTTTTTGTTTTTGTTTATTTTGCTATCGAACGTATAGGTAAGCAACTTTTTTCCCAAATTCCAATTTTTTAACTATGCCCTATAAGCACATAAGTATAAATTTGAGAAGGTGAAACTTCAAAACACAAATTCAAAATGAAGTGAAACTATAAGTACATAAGTAGCACATAAGTATACAAGCTATCAATTGTCAACTAATTCGCTATGCGGGTAGGACATGAACGCCTATTATGTCCGAACCGTTTGCATATACCACATTTCGTCGGCGGAGCTAGGTTGGACCTCCACCTCATCCATTTCATTGCGAATGCGTGAAGCTCTAGGACGCCCCCTACCACGCAATTTCGATTCATCAGGGATAAGCTTTGGTTCGGAAGCGGGCGGTATTCCTTGTTCACGCCGATCGGATGAAACGATGAAGAGTAAACATTCATAATGTTGTAGATTGAGAATACGGGATCACGTGCGTGCAAAGCATTAAGGGATACCGCCGAACATGCAGCAATTACATGACTACATGGGAATTTGAATGCCTGAAACTTGCCACACTGGCATTTCCGCTGGGTCAGGTTCACCGAGTATGTATCATCCGGATCATCAACTTCAAACGTGGTACGCGCCACATCAAACTCCCGTACACGCATCGATGTAGCACGCTCTCCATTCTTTGCCATAACTTCTCCAACAACATCCGTAAAAAGCTTTCCGGATCGGGCATCTTGTTGTGCTTTGGTCCCTCTTTTGACCTAGTAACAAACAAGTCGACTATAGGTGCATTTGACCAACGATGTTATGGCCATGTTCCTCGCTCCCCTGAAAACCTTATTGATTGACTCGGACAAATTGGTTGTCATATGACCATATCTTCGTCCATCCTCATCATAACTCCGACACCATTGCTCTTTTGGAATTCTTTCAATCCATGCAGCCACTTCATTATCAGAATCGAGAACTCAAGCATACAATGCATCGAAGTGAATTTTGTTTGGCACATATCCTGTAAAACACACAACAGTGTCAGGTAATGAAAAGAATGAATGTTACTGCACATCAGTTGGAAAATATTACCTAATCTCATTAATTTTTTCTTCAACGCTTGGTCCTTGAAGCGGGTATTAAAATTGCTCGCAACATATCGAATGCAAAACACATGGTACGCATTAGGAGGCTGCCAACCAAGCGTCTCATTGGCGATCGCGATATTATGCTTTTGTGACGATCGAAATAAGACACGGACCATTGCATTTGTAACATACGGTCGTATGGAAGCCAAAAAATATTCCCATGCTTCCTTCGTTTCACCTTCAACAATTGCAAATGCAACAGCGGGATCTCATTATTTCCATCTTGGGCGGTGGCAATCAACAATGTCCCCTTATACTTACCGTATAAATGCGTTCCGTCCACTTGTATCACTGGTTTGCACCATTGGAACGCTGCACGACATTGACTGAAGGTCCAAAATGTACGTTGAAAAACCCGAATCCCATTAACAACCTGCCGATCAACAATATACGCTTCATGTTTAATATGATAAATAGATCCCGGGGAAAATTTCAACATGTGCTCGAACCATCTTGGCAGGAATGCATATGACTCCTCCCAATCCCCGTAAATCTTAGCTATTGCTTTTTGTTTTGCCTTCCATGCCTTCTGTATGAAACATGATAGCTAAACATTCCAGTCACCCTTTCTTGTATCATGATCACGGTACCAAAGGTGTTTCCTTGACCATCTCTGCAAAACCATTCATAAAAAAATGTACCCTAGGAATGTTATTTATATTCACTCACAAACACATAAATTCACAATTCATCAAATAGTAATGTGCATCATACCTATTATGACCTGAGAAATAAATTCAGAATCAAGTTGTCTCGTGATCTTGGGATAGATTTTGGTTCACACAACTATGATTTCCCACCCATTTAGTTACCACCCAAGCGTTGCTGTTGTTCGGTCTAATTGCTCGTACCCTCCAATTGCAACCTTGTTCTTCATTCCGACATTTCATTGAGTACTTGGTTGTAGTGCTCTCAACCACTTGAGCTTCATGATGTTGCTTCATGCAAAAATGTGTTACTGCGGCTTTCAAATCATTCTTGGACTCGAACTCTTGTTTCAAGCATAATTCATCTCCTCTTGCCCACGGACCCGCCCAAGCCTTCCACATCTAGTATATCCTCATGCGAGGTAATCTTCATTTATAGCCTCATAATGTGGAATGTCATGCCAAAACGGTGTAATATCTGTAAGCTCAAACATAATTCAATTTTTACGAAAATATGGTAACCAATAAAAAATAAATTATATAATAATTACCTCGATGTTCGTCATCGCATCACTATCATTTTGATCATGGTCATTTTCCAATAAAGTGTCTTCATCTTCTTCCTCTTGCCCCTCCTCTTGATTGTCAGGTTCATGTACCATATAGTCATCGTTTTCTTCTCCCAGCGCAACGGTTGATTGTCTTGGCTGATGAGAGGTACCAGCCATAGACTGTGACTGACGGAGTCCATGCGTCGGTATTGGTACGCCCTCCTTTGACGTCTCAATATCCACATATAACTCAGCGAATTGGGACGTATGATTTTTGATGAATGTTTGAACAAAAAATTCCACATCCTCATTATCGGATATCTCAAGGCCCACATATTTCCAGTTCCCACAAGGCGGTCTACATCCTTTGAAGATATTACTCCGATTTTGTTGCGGCTTTAACTTTCGACGGATCTTTTCATGTAAATCTTCGCGATGATATGTCGGAACAATCAACATTCCTCTTTTTTCACCATCAAAGCTTAATCCATTTGGACCTATATTTTTAGAACCATTAAAATATACAAATGAACGAATTTCACTCATTTTTTTCTTATGTAATATTGTGAAAAAGAAGATTAAACTACAGAAGAAGAAACACTTTATTAATGGAATTAAACAAAACAAAACAAAACAAAATCAAGAAAGATAATGAAGAAATAGAGGGAGTTTTCGGATGAATGAAGCAATGCAATGAATGATAAGAGAGAAAGAAGAAGGAGTCACGGCGGATGAAGAAGGGAGTGAATATAAAGAGTGAATCAGAAAAAGGACTGAATTAAAAAAAAAAAAGGGTCACGGGTTGGAGTGAATCACACAAAAGAAAAAGGGATCACGGGCTGGCTGGCGTGGGAGGGTGACCATGTGTCAGGGGGCTGACACATGGTCACGTGAGGTTCGTACACGGAGCTAATGGCGTGAGGGATCCTCACACCTTTAGCTACGTGTGGGACCCTCACGCCATTAGTGGCGTGGGGTACAAGCTGGCGCTCCCCTCCCTCACGACATCAGGCGTTCATGTGGGGGAATAAAGCGAGGCTGATGGCGCAAGACTGTCGTACGTCTTCAACTGCATTTTTCAGAAAATAGTTTCAACAGTGCATTAATCTGGTAATTTTTTTTAAAAAAAAAATTCTATTTTGGTCAAAATCCCATATCAGAGGCCCAGTAAGCATCTCAACTTGTGTGATCAGAATATCGTGGATACAGAACAAGGTTTCCCATCAACTTGCATGAAGAGTTGAAACCTTCGAATATTGGCTTGTTTCGATGAACTAGACACCAATTTACTCCCCCTGGTAGAATTTGGCCCCTAACATAGTATCAGTTGGGTGATCAAAACTCGCCAAAGGATGTCAAAATTTTTGTTTTATAGAACAAAGTTTCCAGAATCAAGCATGGAAGCAAAGGAGACAGTTCCAATGTTACTATGAGCAATGACCTTCTTTTGCCCTGGACCTGTTTGCAGAAGAAGCTCACCGTGTATGGTAAGAACAAGCCTCGCATTTGAGGAGACAGGAGGGTCATCGCGATTTGCAGTCCACACGATTGTTTTCTTAATCCTATCGAACAACCAGCTTCCAAGTTTGAATAAGCCATTGCCTTGCTGGTAAAACCCAAATGCAAATCAACCTGAAGGTGAAGGGCATGAAGTGGGAGGAACAGTGGGGGAAAAGTGAAGAGCCAAGTGGTATGTCTTTGTGTAGATACTATTTCACATGGAAAATATACCAAAAAGAGAAAGTAGATGTTTGATGCAATGGTAGCCGGGGCCACGAAAATCTCGAAATGCTTGAGAATCGCCAATGTACATAAAGGATTGCCGCAATGGAAGACCTACACGTGAAATTGCGAGAATCCCAAAGTCTTCGGGTAACAAGTCTCCCGAAAGTGTTGAGAAGTTTGCCAATATGTCATTTCGAACAATATGATTGCTTTCTTGAGTTCTTCAATTGAATAAAATGACACGAACGAAAGCCCACACGTCAAAATTCCAAATTATGAATATTATTTGTATATTTTTTAAATTTAAATTAGTTTTTTTTTATACACGAATTTAGATTACAATTATTGATTCTTAGAGATGAATTTATTTTTTAGAATTTAAAATTTTTTATTGTAATTCTTAACCCATTTAAATTTCTTGTACTTCAAATAATTTGAAATAATTATTTTATGTATCCGACTTCCAAATTAATATTTATTTATATTTTAATTACGTACTAACCTTTTTAATAAATTTATTTTATGATTATAAATTTCGACCTTGTAATACCTTGTATATCAACAATTGTTGTATTTCGTTATTCAGTTTTAATTAATTTTAACAAATTGAATTTTGAAAGACGGAATATCACCAAGAGGGGGGTGAATTGGGGATATCAAATTTTCTTCCGAAAATGCTCTGTTTGAAGATAACAAAATAGGGATGAACAGAGTAAGGTAGAAGAAGAATGAACACAAGCGATTTATCTTGGTTCGGTCTAAATCCTTGACCTACGTCCGATCCCCGAGACTCTCGAGATTTCACTAACTCAAATGATTACACACTCGTAACTCACGAAGTAATTCTCTCACTAGAACTTACTCCCCTACAAGTTGTAATCAAATAACCCAATCCCAAAGTCCCAATACTTTGAGATTCTTACAAGATAGATAATCAATAGAGAACTCTCTAAAAGAGTAGATGAATAAACAACGAAGATTGATATATCAGAAGATATTAGCTCTTTGAGTTGAAACTTGGTAAATAGACTTAATTGCTAATTGAATGCGCAGAAGTTTCGATGGTTGGAGACTTCAATGCTTCTGGGTTTTATAGATGATAGCATTTATGACCGTTGAGACGAGATTAAATGAGCCGTTGTGAGTAATGAATATATCCGTTGAGATTACGTTGCTCCGTCTCTTCGTATGCTTTTGACATTCGTCCGTTATTCTCCGTAGACATTCTTTATTCAAATTGTCCATTGAAACACACTTAGAATGTTGTCTAGGGAACAGCTGGAATGCTTTTCGCTTGCTCAGAAGGTTTGTTGCCAAAACGGTGAATGTCTCTGCTTTACAATTAATGCTTCTGACACAATCTAGCTTTATGATAATTTGAAGTTTAAACCTGTTAATCATGTCTCCGAAAACTTACTAGCAAACTGATTAAAATTGGTTAGAAATGATAAGTAACTATAACATCAAGTACCCAAAAGCATAATCAGAAGATTTCAGTTTACGAAGACGATGAATTCAAAATTCTGATATATGTAACTCGAGTTGCTTATCATAATTCGAGTTATACTTAAAGCATTTCAATTCCAGAGAAGAGTCTCTCAATATGTAACTCGAGTTACACTCCTTAACTCGAGTTGTATTTGTGGCAACTTAATACAGAAAGCAAATTGCATATTGCTTAACTTGAGTTGTATCGAGATAACTCGAGTTGTACTTAATAGCAGAAAGGCTTGAGAGATTTCCTTGAATTATGTAACTTCGAGTTGCACTCCACAACTCGAGTTATGTTATCAATAAAATCAGGAGAGCAATTGCGAATAATCTAACTCGAGTTACTACCAAGAACTCGAGTTGCTTTATATCGTTGAAGTTTTCTGATACGCTTATAACTCGAGTTATATCGGATAACTCGAGTTACTTCTACCGATAAAAATTTGATATCGCGGGCAGCTTTTCGGAATAATGAAGTACAAATAATAAATTGAGTTACTAAGTGGTAACTCGAGTTATGGTCAATGCCGAAAAGCTTTTCTTAAACTTATAACTTGAGTTGTGTTTTGGCAACTTGAGTTATACTCTTAGGAGAAAATAAATAGTAACTTGAGTTATATTTCATAACTTGAGTTACTAATTTTCCAAATCATTTTTCAATAAACTCAAATGTAATTTGACTGAACACGCTTTGCAAGTTAACCCATTGATTATTACAATTGTTAGACATCATCAAAACACATCAAGAACTAACAAATTGGTCAATGCATGTTTGAACAATCATCGAGTGAATGCAATGAAAGTCGTAATTTCGGGAGTTAACTTTTGATTTCCTTAATCAAAGCAAGAGCGAGGAGGAATGACAAGAAGAAAGGCATACAGGGAAAGAAAATACACGACCGATTAATGGAGTGCTTTATGTTGAAGGGATGGAGGGGATTGTTGTTGAAGACCCTGTGGGTGCAGATTTCACCTTCAAAGGGGGGTAGCAAGAGAAAGTCGTTGAATGCTGATGGTGATGGTGGCTGGCCATTAACAGCCACCAAAATCTCATGAAGCTATATCATGGAACTGTCAAGGCTTAGGAAAAGCCTTGACAGTTAAAAATCTGAGGGATATGGTAAGAAGGTTTTATCCCTCTATAATCTTCGTAATGGAGACAAAGATGTGTTCAATGAAGTTAAGAAAAGTTAAACGGAGGTGTGGCTTCACCCAAGAGTTGTACATAGAATCGAGAGGATTATCAGGTGGTTTGGCTTTATGGTGGTGTGATAATATCTCGCTGTCTGTGATGTATAGTTCAAAAAACATTATTCATGTCAGGGCTGATTCAAATGGCGCGAATCTTCCAAAATTTATGACTTGGTTTATGGTCCTCCGAAGGAAAGGGAGAGAAGGGAAGCATGGGACTTGATGCGGTCGCTGGCGGCCAATGTTGATAATTCTTGGCTAGTGGTTGGGGATTTCAATGATCTCTCATCCTAGTCGAAGAAGGAAGGGGGTAATCCAAGATCCTTGAGGAAGGTATTAAATTTCCAAAGTATGATTTCTGATTTTAATCATCTAGACTTAGACTTTAAGGGGTCGAGGTTCACCTGGTGTAATAACAGGCCAGAAGCTCTTGTCCGAGAAAGGCTTGACCGAGCATTAGGGAATGTGGAGTTTAGAGAAGCTTTCGCTAAAGCCATGGTCTTCCACGAAGAGCCTATAGGGTTAGATCATCATGCGATGTTAGTGGATTGTTGCTACTGTGATAGAAGGGCACCTAAGTCATTTAAATTTAAAGCCAACTGGGTTCACCATGAGAATTTTCTGCCGGTTGTGAGGGAAGGATGGAACAATGTAAGTGGCTGGTTGGACAACAAAATACAGGACCTGATTAGAAGATTAATGGCTTGTAAGAAAAGGCTAATATAGTGGAGCAAAAAAGAATTCCCCAACTTTCTGAAGGTGGTTGATCATCTGAAGCAACAACTTCTTGAATGCAGCGAAGGGGTCATGACAGCAGAAAAATTAAAAAGAGCAGAAGAACTTGTGGGGCAGATTAAAGGAGCATGGGATAAAGAGGAAATCTATTGGTGGCAGAGATCCTGGATTAAGTGGCTGAATTGTGGTGACAAGAACACAAAATTCTTTCACTCCTGCGTCATTCAAAGAAGGCAGAGGAACAAACTATTGAGACTCAAGGACACAAATAGTGTTTGGTGGGAAGATTGAGCCGATATTAATAAGTCACTCAGTAGCTTTTACCAGGATTTATTTCGATCAGGGGGACGGCATGAAATGGGTCAGGCGCTAACATATGTTAATATGGTAATCTATAACGAGGACAGTACGCAGCTCACATGTCCAGTAGGGGTGGTGGTCCAAATTGGTAGTAGCAAGGCTCCAGGGCCGGATGGCTTTTCAGCCCTGTTCTATCAGTCTGCCTGGTTGGAGGTTAAGAAGGAAGTATGTGACATGGTTCGTGCCTTCTTTGCTGGCAAATCTGATCTGAAGCACATCAACTCCACAAATATTGTTCTGATTCCAAAAGTGGACAAACCAGAGGGGGCACATCAGCTAAGGCCGATCGGATTATGCAATGTGTCCTATAAAATAATTGCAAAAATCTTAACCAATAGACTAAAGGGACTGATGAATAAAGTCATTTCGCCAAATCAGAGAGTATTCATTGCTGATAGGATGATTCAAGACAACATCATCTTAACTCATGAGGCGTTTCACTACCTTCGACACAAAAAGAAGAGTAAAAATGGGAGTTGGCACTTAAGATAGACATGAATAAGGCGTACGATAGGGTTGAATGGGATTTCTTGGAAGCGGTAATGCTGAAAATGGGATTTTGCAGTAAATGGGTCTCTTGGATTATGGAATGCATTGCTACTACAGAATTCACTCTTCAAGTAGATGGCAGTAAAGTGGACACATTCAATCCTGGTAGGGGTGTAAGGCAGGGAGATCCATTGTCTCCTTACATGTTCATAATTGCTTCGGAGGTCTTATTGCTAATGATCTAGACGCATATTAATCGGAGGGATTTGATTGGAATCAAGCTTGCACGTAATGCCCCAGTGTTATCTCATTGTTTCTTCGTTGATGATGCCATCCTATTCATGAGCGCTGATGTCATTAATTGTAAAGTGCTGAGGAAAATTCTTGATGTTTATTGCATAGCTTGCTGGTAACTTGTGAATCTGGAAAAGTCCAGTATCTTTTTCTCGGCTAATTCTCCTCTGGATGTCAAAAATAATGTATCGGCATGCTTGGGCATCAAATATTTGGACAATACAGGGAAGTATCTTGGGCTCCCTGTGATTTGGGGTCACTCCAAGGTGGCAGCTCTAGCATTCGTGAAGGATAAGATTGGCATTAAAATGCAAGGTTGGAAACAGAAATTGCTTTCCTTTGCTGGCAGAGAGGTCTTGATTAAGGCAGTAGCCAATGCTATACCTTCCTACCCAATGTCTTGTTTTCTATTTCCCAAAAAGTCTTGTGTTGAAATTGATCAACTCATAGCTAATTTCTAGTGGGGTCAGCAAGGTGATAAAGGGTCGATTCACTAGAAGAATTGGAGACATATGACCTCGTGGAAGCTAGATGGTGTGTTGGGGTTTAGGGACCTTCTATGATTTAATAAAGCACTGTTATCAAAAGCGCATGGAGGGTGTTGTACAATTCGAAGGACTTGTGGTGCGAGTCCTCAAAGGAATATATTTTCCTAAGGTGAACTTTCTGCATGCTAAGAAAGGCAAACATGCCTCATGGGGTTGGTCTAGCCTTTTGGAGGGTAGGGATATGCTATTGGAAAAACTATACTGGAAGGTTGGGGATGGAAATTCAATCAATGTGTGGAAGGATCCATGGGTGCAAGGGCTACAGGGCTGCAGATTACAGCAAAGGGTAGTTACTAGTGAGATGGAAAATCTGAGAGTAGCGGACCTGATCAGAAATGAATGCTGGGATCTGAATGCTATCAGATCTATGCTTAGCCAGGAGGAGGTAGATATGATTATGCAGACTCCTATCCACCAGTGGTGTTGCAGATCAGGCTGTTTGGTTGGCAAGCAGGGATGATGCTTATTCTGTCAAATCTGGATACATGGTGGCTAGGCGCATTTTGGAGGTTACCAAAGTCAAAGATCCAGGTACGTCTGTTTCTGTATCTAAGGACTTATGGAATTTCATTTGGAGAATTAATGCTCCTCCAATAGTACAACATTTTCTATGGAGGGTCAGTGTAGGGGCTCTTGCTACTCAGGATGCCCTTTTTAGAAGGAAATGCGCTATGAATCCCATTTGCCCTGTGTGCCTTAGCGAAAGGGAGACAATTGAGTATTTACTGTTTTTGTGCCCTTGGACGAAACACTGTTGGTTCGACTGTTCACTTGGACTTAAAATTAGCAAATGGTCTATGAGACATTGTGAGGACTGGTTGTGTATGATGCTGAAGGGGAACGATCTCCTAGACCCTTATGGTAAGTCTTTACTTGCTGCAATGTGTTGGGGGATTTGGAAGACGAGATGTAACTAGATATTCAATAGGATTAAACCAGATGCAAAATCAGTAGTTAGTTTGGTGAATGCTTAGGTTGAAGAATGCTGGAAAGCAAAAGCCTCTCTCAATAATAATTAGAAGCGTGAATTTACGGATGACAGTGGGAGGGAAATTCATTGGCTGCCTCCTAACGAGGATATTGCTAAAGTCAACGTGGATGGTACCTTTAGAGGGCTGATGGTAGGGCGAGAATTGGATTGATTGGCAGGAATTATTAAGGTGAGTTCCTTGGGGGGCTTGGAAGATGGGTACAGGCAGATTCGACCTTTATGGCGAAAAGCTTAGCGATGAGGGAGGCCTTGCGTCAAAGGAATAAATTTGTGCAACCCTGTTTGATTGTTGAAACGGATTGTGTAACTCTATTAAGACTTGTTAAAAGGAGAACATTGGCTGGTTGTGATTGGAGGTGTTGGGATATTGTGCAGGAGATTTTTAGCTTGTTGGATGCTATGGAGGGAGTGTCGGTGACCCTTGTTTCTAGACAGGGGAACAATGCTACAGATTATATTGTAGCTGATGTAGTAAGGAGGATGCATCAGCCTGTTTGGTTGAATTGTTCACCATCGTCCTTACTCAATATTATTTCCAGAGATTCCAAGCAAAAGTCGAGCTCTTATGTTAATGATGCTGGCTTGACAGATAGAGTAGGAATTGGTTGATTGGTTTGTCATTTGCTTTGTTAATAATAGGTATATGGCTATAGGTTTTCTGTTTACTGATATAGTTTTGCTTTTAGTAAGATGTGTGATAGGTTATCTTGTTAGATTTTGAGGGTTTATTGGCTTCGGCTATTGGTGTTTGTAATACTTGTTTTTTTGGTAATAAAATTGATTCTTTTGGCCAAAAAAAAACTTTTGATTTCCTTTACTATCTAATTGCTTCGTTGTGAACTAAAAAGGGAAAAAATTGCTTTCATAATTCATACTAGAAGTACTTTCTATTTTAATTTTTTTGAAAATTAATTTCTAGCTACAATATAATGTAACATGTACGTGTGAATCTGTGAAACTCAATAAATAAATTTTTTGGCAAATAAATTTAGTATGATAAAATAATAAATTCTGGTCTCGGCTAGAGATAAGTAATGATATCACAAGTAAGAAATTGGAAAGAATGAATGAATATGCACATGCCAATCATTTATCCTGGGTTACGTTGATCCATAGTTTTTGTGTGTTGGTGCGTTTAGTATAACTCTTGCACTTTTAAGTTTGTTCAATAACTCAAAAAATCCATATATTTCTTTTAATTCTTAATATAAGACATGTTTACCTAATTTAATTAGATTAAGAAAATTATAGTTAAGTTAGTTAATATGACATATTTTTAATCATGTAATCTTTCTTCTTGAGAGTTTCTCTCTCATCCCGAGAGTGTGAGTGCTACTATGTCGTGAGCATGGAGCCCACCGCTAGGGGTGAGCATTTGGTTTTCGGTTCGGTTTTTCGGTTAAAACCGAAATACATACATCTTCTCCACCGAACCGAAACCAAAGTACCAAAAAACCGTACTGAATTAACCGAAATATTTCGGTTCAGTTTTACGGTTAATTCAGTTTAGGAGAAATACATACATCTTCAGCAAAAGGTAGACATTTAAAAGTAATTTGCTCAAATGCTTTTGTAAGCAAAAGAAACAACAAAAGAGAGCATTGTTGTTGGCTATTCAAACGTCACAATATTTTATTTATTTATGATTAAAACTAACCAAATACACACCGCCATTTGCCGCATTTCGAGAAGCGGCGAAGTGGCCGCTTGGTTGGGAACCGAAGGCAAAGTGAAGGGCTGCAATTCTATGAACCGAAGGTTAAGTGAGTGCCTGTGCCCCGAGAGCGACTAAGCGAAACTACGAGCTGCGGCGGGGAAGAAGGAGAGATGGAAGCAATAGAGAGTGGCGAGATCGAGAGCGGGAGATGAGGAAGACGGCGATGGAGAGCGGTGGATCGGTAAGAGGCTGAAATTAAAGGGAGATGACGCAACGACGACAAGTCGAGCATTGGAGCTAGTGAGAGGTCGAGTGAGATTGAGGTTGAGAGGTAAGAGCTCAATGACTGAAGGAAACGAAGCAAGGAAGTCGACGGGTTCGCACCTTGGGTTAGGGTTTTCAATGGAAATAGGAATTGGGTTGGGTCAGGAACCGGGGTTAAGTTAAGATGGGCCAAGGGTCATGACATGTGGGGCTGATTAAAAAAAAAAATATACATATACGGTTCGGTTATTTGGTTTTGACCCAAAACAATTTGCAACAACCGAACCGAACACCGAATTAAGCGCGGTTTATAAACCGAACCAAACGAAAAACCGAACACCGAATTATTCGGTTTGGTTTTGGTTTTGATTTGCTCACCCCTACCACCCGGTGTGGGTTTCAAATCAAAGCACGCGAGGTCCTCTTTCCTGTATTACACTACTATAGAAGGGACTTTTACCGTTTGTTTTTAGGATCATTAGACTTTCAAGGGAACTTCTATATGAATAACGTTGAAAGTTTTAAAATATACATCCATTTTGTAACCGATGTTATAACTTACAAGGTCTATTTTAGAAAAACAGACATTGAAAGTCCTTTTTTTAATAAAAAAATGTAATTTATCTTTTCTACCCTGGCTTCTATACGAAACAGAACACAACCAATTCCGGAAAGTAAGTCCGTACGAAAAACAAAACCCTACGAAGCAAGTGTATACATCCAACACTTCATAAATATAATCAAGTGTTCCAAAACTAAACATGTATCAACTTAAACAATTATAATCAAGTGTCCAAAACTTTTCTAAACAACTACACTATGTGAAAGAAAAACATTTTATCTATACACATCATCTAAGTGTTGTAGAAGATATTCTGCTAAAAAGTCTCAGATCAAATTAATAATTACAATTATTATATTTTTATTTTTGCGAGTTCTACCTATCAACACATAATAATGCACATTCTTGCACGATCTATAATGGTTATTTTGTAACCATTATTTATTCAAAGTTTGTTTTTGATACAAAAAAGTTTTGAAGGGGTTCAACATCAGTCCCCCACCAATGCTAGGGCACGGCCCCGGGCTCTTTGAGCACTTAATGGGGACTTATGAGATCGCCTACCAAAGGAGTCCTAGCGACGACAGTGGGGATCGAACACACATCCTTTTGGGACTTGAACAAATCTCTTACCATCTATGCCAACTTCCTTTGGCTATTTATTCAAAGTTATATATATGCAAGACTATTTACGCAGTAGTGGTTACAGAACAAACCAAATCATTTTGGACAAAGGAAATCAAAATACAACTGATCTCATCAAGTGCTTCCTTCTTTCATTTGCAACTACAAGCAGACCGAGGCTTAGATAACCATACACTACACAAACACAATAATAAAAACAAAGAAAATCAAAACAACGCGAAAGTCTGTGTGTGTGTGTGTGTGTTTTTTTTTTCCGGTAGAGAAATATATCAAGTATAATTAGGAGATGGAGGAGGAGGAATAGCCACCTCAGTAACTCCTTCAAGCATCAACACGACACTCTTCATTGATGGCCAAAGAAAAGGTTCATCTTGAATACACCATAGTCCCACTTTCACCATATTCTCCAGCAATGTGTTATCCACTTCTTCCCCAACAACAAGCTTGCTTAGCTCTCGCCGAACAAAACACTTATACACCCAATTAGACAAAACAGTTTGCTTTGGATTCGATATGTCAATCACTAAGCTTCTTCTGCAAAATGCAATCTCCAAAAGCATTTTTCCATAGCTATAAACATCTGCTTTCACTGTTATTGGAGTGTCGTCCTTGTTCCACTCTGGTGCTTTCTTGTTTGATCTGGCATTAGTTGTTTTGCTAAGCCAAAGTCTGATATTTTAGCCGTCCAAAACTCATCCATCAGTATGTTATGAGGCTTTATGTCACAGTAAATGATGGGAGCCCTCAATTGTTCATGGAGATACAGTAACCCTCTTGCAATGTCAAGTGCTATCCTTCTTCTGCATTTCCCAATTTGGATGCGAGAACTGTCTCCAAAGATAAACTTGTCAAGGGAGCCATTACTCATGAACTCATAAACCAGAAGCCTTTTAGATCCCTCAGCACAATATCCCAACAAGCGAACCAAGTTTTTGTGGTGGGTGGGTTTTACCAATGGCTCGCATTTCAGCTTGAAAGTCTCTCTTCTTCAATTAATCTTTGTAGCCTTTTTACGGCAATCAATTTTCTTCCTTTGAGTAAAGTTCCTTTGTAAACCGATCCAAAGGAACCCTTACCCAGCTCTTGTTTGAAACCATTCGTTGCTTTCTTCAGCTCATTGTATGAAAATACCCTCAGAGCAACCCCTTCACTCAAGCCTAAATCTTCCATCTTGTAGTTTAAAGCCCCAATCTTGTATATAGATCGGCTAGAGATTGCAAAAGATGAACACAAAAGAATAGCAAAACCTAAGATGATGAGAATGATCACCGTAATTGCTTTCTTGCTTGTAGTCTTGATGGGTTTCGGCATGGAAGGGGTATCATTTTTGCTTTTGATGAGTTCTTGAATTCCCACCTTGAAGAATATTATTGTATTGGATGACGCTGGTGTTTCTTTTCTAACATATCTTAATGGAAGGTTTTGTTTGTTGCAGCGGTTATTTTCATAAAGGGCAGCCCCACAGTAACAATCTTGCAAACAAGAAGATGCGCATTCCTCCTCCTCAACGTCTTCCACTGTATAAGAAGGATCACCCATGAGCATACTACTCATGTTGGACATGAAATAAAAAGTTGCATTATCTCTCCCTCCTTTACATTCAGCTTCTGAGAAGTTCCTTTTGCATCCAAGAATTGTTTGACTCGGATCTATAAACTCAGTTCCAGGGATACAATTGCAGTAAGGCTGGTTGCCCACGATGGTGCAATAGCTGTTGAACCCACAAATACTCTTCACGTTACAAAGATTGTCCGACCTTGACGATGATGATCACAACATACCGAATTGGTTGTCCCCACTTGCGTAGTAGAGTCGTAAAACTCCATCAGAATCAATAATTGCAAGATAAATAGTGTTGTACCCTGTGAAGCTGCTACCACCCCTTTGCCAAAGTATTTTGAGTTGGAAATAGTAGCATTTACAATACATAGAGCCAGAGGCAAGCTATCATTGTTATTGAGGAAAAGATAATATTTGAAATTAGTGCCATATCCAGTGTTCGAGGCCCAGTAAGCATCCCAACTTGTGTGCTCATTAGAATCTCGTGGATACAGAACAAGGTTTCCATCATCCTGCATCGGGAGCAGAAACCTTCCAGAAGATTGGTCGGTGTCTGATGTACTAGACACCAATTGACTCCCGGAAGGTAGAATTTGACCCCCTAGAATAGTATCGGTTGGGTAATCAAAACTCTGCCAAAGGACGTCGGAGACTCTGTTTTGCAGAACAAAGTTTCCAGTATTAAGCATGGAAGCAGAGAAAACAGTTCCATTGTTACTATGAGCGATAACCTTCTTTTGCCCTGGACCTGTTTGCAGAAGCAGCTCACCTTTTCTATTTAGAACAATCTCCGCATTTGAGGATACAGGAGGATCATCACGATATGCTGTCCAGACAATTTTATTACTGACCCCATCAAATAGCCAATTTCCAACTTTGAAGCCATTGCCTTGTTTGTAAAAGCCAAATGCGAATCGACCTGAAGGTGAAGGCCATGAAGTGGTAGAACCGGTGGGGGAAAGTGAAGAGTCAAGTTTTATCGCTAGTGTGAATACCCTTTCGCATAGTAAATATACCAAAAAGAGAGAGTATATGTTTGATGCAATGGTAGCCATGGCCACTAAAATATCGCAGAATTGCAGAATCCCAGATGATCAAAAAGGATTTCTGAAATAATGGAAGATGAAACAAACAAAAAACCCAAAAAAAGATTGGTTCAATAGTGGAAATCTTCGCAGTCTTCCATGAATGTGTTGAGAAGTTGCCAATCTCTGTCGTTTCTTAAATGTCTCTTGACTTTTCCTCCGTGGAAGAAAATGAACAAGGTGGGATTAGCTTTCACATTTCATAAAGTAGACAGCCTCACCTAATTTTAAAAAATCAATAATTGGGATTAGCACGGGTTCACCAAATAATGCATGAAGCAAGTCAATGTCCTACTAGTCAAAGTCTTTCACTCGTTCCCATAGTAGTAAAATAAAATAGAAAGCCTCACCCAATTTCCTTATTAGTAATGCTAGGAGAGTTCATATATAACACGGCAATTTCATAACATATAAGCCTCACCTAATTTCCTGAATTTTTTTAAAATATTTTACCGAAATTAAGTTTGTCCATAGAGCAAATCTAATTTCCATCATTTCTTCTGAGTTGTGTCCCTGTTTTCTCAACCTCCCCGTCCCTCACGCACCATACCATATCCAGGGGCGGATCAGGAAATTTATGGAAGGGGGGCACGATTGACGGAGGGTGCGGCGCTGCCCCCGAAATTTTTTTTTTCACTTGTCATTAAAAGTACAAAAAATAATACAGGAGGTTTTTATTTGTCATCAGTTGCAAGTTTTATCATCATCAATAAAAAAAAGAGCAAGTGTTAGCCATAAAATGCCCATGGCAGAAAATTAGCAACCTATATGCTCCAAGCAATTTTTTGTACGGGAAATATCCACCTAAAATACAGAGAAAAGGCTACAAAATGTTAGGAAAGTATCTCAAAAAAAGAAGCAGATCTTTCCCAGTTGAGGTCACAATGCTAAAATGTGTCCGCAAGTATTTTTATTGGGGAAAGAAGAGCAAGAAGCAGAGTGAGCGGACGTGTTAAGGAAGACATAGAATAGGGAAAATAAATAATTAAAATTAATATATTTAAAATTAAAAAATAAAAAAAATAATAATAAAAAAAAAAAGAAAAAAAGGGGGGGCACGTGCCCCCTTATAATGTACTTAGATCCGCCTCTGACCATATCCATGGCCTCCATAACTCTGTTCTTACTATTTGCACTTCTACCTGCAAACCAAGTTAGCGCTCAAAAAAATGATTCCAACATCATAAATTTGGGTTCTTATCTCTCCCCAAAAACGAATTCTACTTCATGGGTGTCACCGTCGGGTCTTTTTTCCTTCGGCTTTTATCCCCAAGATAATGGCATAGCCGTTGGAATACGGCTAATGGATGAACATGAAGGAACAATCGTTTGGACACCTAACTTGAACAATCTATCTGCTTCCTCGATTGAGTAATCCAATTAACCAAAGACGGTCGCTACGCTAAAAAAGAGAAACAGATGGAAGTAGCCATTGCTAATGCGTCCGAGCTGCGGCTTCGGCATCTATGCTTGATTCGGGAATTTTGTGCTTTATAGTAAAAACCATAGTGTCATCGGGCAAGGCTTTGATTACCCCACGGACACCATATTAGGAGGTCAGAATTTATCTTCGGGACAACATCGACCTATGCAAATGGATATTTTATTCTCCAAATGCGGGCATCGATGGAAATCTTGTTGCCTACCCCGTGAAAAATAAAACGGGAGAAAATGATGCTTCTTGGTCCTCAATGACTTATCAATCACAAGCCATTCAGCTTACTCTTGATCTTACAGGCTTTTTTTGCCTACTCGATAATGATGAGAATGCCACTAAGGTTCTGGCCAATAGTAGCAACTATCTCGAAAGGAAGACAAGCTTAATCTATCGAGCAACGATGGATTTTGATGGCATTTTTAGATTGTACGTTCACACATTTGAGACAAATACTGTTGTTTCTAGTGTACTGAGTAGGTAGAAATTGAATATAAAGTAGACAGAATAGCAAAACAAGAATCTGTGTTATTAAAATAGCACATATAGTGAGCATACAAGAAATCTGTATAACATAGAAAAGCTATAAACGAACTCACAAGACTACCGAATTTCGAATGAACAATACAAAAATCCGGGCCCAACTTTCGTTGTGTCCTTAAGACAATTTTTCTCCCTCAATACGGATGCCGAAGGTTCTCTGAGCAATTGTCTCCCAGGATATAGCGAATTATTTGTCTCCAGAAAGATGGCTCTGTCTGTCTGAAGCCCAAGCGAAGTCAACGAGTCTGCTTTCGGAACGCATAGAATGTATATGTAGAATGCAGAGAGAGAGAGTGCAGAAAAATGTGAACTAATCTGTGACTAGGGCGTCCTATTTATAGACTCTGAAAAAACACGATCAGATGGACTCGTCTACTGCTGCAAACTGGTGTGTTGTGCAAACAGGCGCACCAGAACGGAACGAACAGAGGCGACCCGCGTCTGTTCATGGCGAACTGGTGCGTCTCACGAACAGACGCACCAGAACGGAGCGAACAGAGGTGACCCGTGACTGTTCACGGCGACCTGGTGTGTCGTACGAACAGACGCACCAGAACGAAGCGAACAGATCACAAAACGCAACTGCTGGTTGGAAAACTCGGAGAGGCTCAACGGAATTATTTAAACGTTCGGAAATTAAAAAAATTATTTTTAATCCAAAAATTAATTTTTTTATTTCACACGCGCGGACCGGACCGAACCGGGTGGCGCGCGCGACCGACTGAGCCTAGCCTAGCCAAGTCGGACGGATGGCGACGGTGGCGCACGCGTGTGTGGTGGACCAAGGGTCACCTAAGTCCTCACCCCTCCGCAAAAGTGGGTTGGCCCAAGGAGCCAATTAGTAGGAGCCGAGTTGAGGCTTATATACCCTCCAACTTTTCTCCAACTAAGCAATGTGGGACTATTCTCTCACACACACCTTCCTTCTTACTTTTTCCTCTTATTTTCCATCCTCCTTCTTATTCATAACCCATGGGATTTTATCCTAAAATTCCAACAATCCCCGACATGGATAAGAAGTTAGTCCATCATGACCAAATGCAAATGATCATGTATGCAAAGTGCGTTCCTCTACGAGAAACAACTGCATCAAGAAAGGTAGGGGTTACCTTTGAACCTTCTTTAGTAAAAACCTATCGGATATACTGGTCAATCAGTGGATGCGCTGTCTTGAACCATCGACCTTTTAGTGTATACCAAGACAATAGGAGTTACACAGTTGCTCCTCTAGCATCGTTAGTTCTCATGCTGTGTCCATTTTGGCCCTGGACACCGCCTGGTTTTGTGAGTGTTCTAGAGAATCATCCGTTTTAAATTCTCATAGAAGCGGCCCGCACTTCACACTCACATAGGTGATTCCTTGTGATGTAAGTCATCATACATCATCTGAACACATCAGATTAAGAAACCATTAAAAGCTTAAGAGCTTACCCTTATATATATGCACTGTCTAGTCTAGGAATGAGTATGAGTTAAAAACTTCACAGTGTTAACAGTCGATTAAGACTTAGTTGTCTCTTTGAACCTAGTTCGTGGGATCTCCACTCTACTAGGTACAGTTACTGCGATAATCAACAATGTATCGGCCTTAAACCCATTCCTTTGGACAATTTTCTGACTAACTTTCCAGGAATCCCTTTAGTCAATGGATCCGCTATATTCTCTTTTGATTTCACATAATCAATTGAGATGATTCCATTTGAAAGTAGTTGTCTAACGGTATCATGTCTACGACGTATATGTCTAGACTTGCCGTTGTACATGACATTCTTGGCTATACCAATAGCTGCTTGACTATCATAGTGTATACACACTACTGGTACTGGCTTTGGCCAACTAGGAATGTCTTCAAGAAAATTACGTAGCCACTCGGCTTCCTCACCAGCTTTATCTAACGTAATGAATTCTGCTTCCATAGTAGATCAATGCAAGTTTGCTTAGATGACTTCCAAGACACAGCACCCCCACCAAGGGTGAATACATATCCACTTGTGGATCTTGCGTCATTAGAGCTGGTTATCCAATTTACATCACAATATCCTTCTAGTACTGCAGAGTACTTCTCATAATGCAAAGCAAAGTTTTGAGTTTGCTTTAAGTAACCCAAAACTCTTATGATAGCTTTCCAATGAAACTCATTTGGATTACTTGTAAAGCAACTCAACATGCTTACTGCATAGGTAATATCAGGTCTAGTGCAGTTCATAACATACATAAGACTGCCTAGTACTTGAGCATACTCTTTTTGTTTAATAGCTTCACCAGTATTTTTTAACAGTCGAAGACTAGTTTCTATAGGGGTCGACACAGGAGTTATATTTAAACTCTTGAATTTCTCGAGAAGTTTAGAAACATAGTGTGTTTGTGATAAAGCTAACCCTCCAGATGTTCTATGGATTTTAATTCCTAAAATAACATCTGCTAGACCCATATCTTTCATGTCAAACTTACTGGTAAGCAATCGCTTGGTAGCTTTAATCATTTGATTATTACTACATGTTATCAACATGTCATCTACATAAAGATAGACTATGGCAAATCTGTTTTCAATATTTCGAATGTAGACACACTTGTCACATTCATTAATACTAAAGCCATTTGATAACATAACTTCATCGAGTTTCGCATGCCATTGTTTCGGGGCTTGTTTAAGTCCATAAAGGGACTTTATTAAACGACAAACTTTCCGTTCTTGTCCTGAGACAACAAATCCCTTAGGCTGTTCTAGATAAATTTCTTCCTCTAATTCACCATTCAAGAAGGTTGTCTTTACATCTATTTGATGTAACTCCAATCCATTCAATGCTGCTAACGCGATCAACATTCGAATAGATGTAATTCTTGTAACAGGTGAATAAGTATCAAAGTAGTTTAGGCCTTCACATTGTCTATAGCCTTTTACTACCAGCCTAGCTTTGTACTTATCAATAGTGCCATCTGCTTTCATCTTCTTTTTGAAGACTCACTTGGTTCCTAGAGGTTTATTTCCAGGAGGAAGGTCAACCAATTCCCAAGTGTGGTTTGACATAATGGATTCAACTTCACTATTGATAGCCTCTTCCCAGAATGACACTTCAGGGAAACCCATAGCCTCTCCAAATGTTCGAGGCTCATTTTCCAGTAGATAAGTCATAAAATCAGGACCAAAGGATGTTGAAGTCCTTTGCCTAGTACTTCGTCTAGGTTCCTCTTATTCAAGGTTATCATTAGTTATAGTATCCTGAGATATCACAGTGTTGTTATTATCATTATTTTTATTGTACAGAAATATGTTCTCAAAGAACGTAGCATTCCTTGACTCAATAACCGTATTCACATGGATATCTGATACATCAGACTTATAAACCAGAAAATGATATTCACTACTATTATGTGCATAACCAATAAACACACAATCTACTGTCTTGGGTCCAATTCTTAACCTTTTAGGTTTAGGAATCTCAATCTTTGCCAAGCACCCCCACACTTTCAAAAATTTCAAGGAATGTTTCTTTCCTTTACATATTTCATATGGTATGTTTTTTATCGTTTTATGAGGCACTTTCTGTTAATTAGGAAGTTAGCCGTTAGAATGGCTTCTCCCCACAAATTTTGTGGTAAACCGAACTCAATTAATAATGCATTCATAATTTCTTTCAATGTCCGATTTTTCCTTTCTGCAATCTCATTTGATTGCGGAGTGTAAGGAGCAGTAGTCTGGTGTATGACACTAGATTCTATACAAAATTCTTGAAAGGGCCATCATATTTTCCCCCACGATCGCTCCTTACTATTTTAATCTTCTTGTTAAGTTGATTTTCAACTTCAATTTTATATTGTTTAAAAGCAATTATAGCCTCATCTTTACTATTCACACTTTCAAAAATTTCAAGGAATGTTTCTTTCCTTTACATATTTCATATGGTATGTTTTTTATCGTTTTATGAGGCACTCTGTTAATTAGGAAGTTAGCCGTTAGAATGGCTTCCCCCACAAATTTTGTGGTAAACCGAACTCAATTAATAATGCATTCATCATTTTTTTTAATGTCCGATTTTTCCTTTCTGCAATCTCATTTGATTGAGGAGCATAAGGAGCAGTAGTCTGGTGTATAATACCAAATTCTATACAAAATTCTTCGAAAGGGCCATCATATTTTCCCCCACGATCGCTCCTTACTATTTTAATCTTCTTGTTAAGTTGATTTTCAACTTCAATTTTATATTGTTTAAAAGCAATTATAGCCTCATCTTTACTATTAAGCAAATACACATAACAATATCTACTGCAGTCATCAATAAATGTAATAAAATATTTCTTATTACCCCTAGATGGTACAGACTTCATATCACATATATCAGTATGTATTAAATCTAACAACTCAGTTGATCTTTCAACATAAGAAAAAGGTAACTTAGAAAATTTTGATTCAATGCATACTTGACATTTATCTTTATTTGAACAATCAACTTTAGGCAATAATTCAGAATGAATTAAATTTTTAATTGATTTATAGTTAACATGTCCTAATCTTTGATGCCATAAATTAGAGGACTCAAGCATATGATAGAAGCAATATTATTATTTTTAATAGCACCGTTATTGGTGACAGTCATTACATTAACTTTAAAAAGGCCCTCACTAAGGTAACCTTTTCCAACGTACATATCATTCCTAGAAAGTATAAACTTATCAGAAACAAATACAAGCTTGAAACCATTCTTGCTTAAGAGGGATCTAGAAATCAGATTCTTGCGAATATCAGGCACATGAAGCACATCATTAAGTGTCACGACTTTTCCAGAAGTCATTTTCAAAACCACTTTCCCAAACCCTTCAACCTTTGAAGTAGAAGAATTTCTCATGTACAGTTGTTCATCTTGCTTCACAGGGGTGTAAGAAGAGAAAATCTACTTGTTTGCACATACATGCCTGGTGGCACCAGTGTCCTGTTGGGATCCGTACAACGGCGGATTAAAATTTCTACGAATCCCATCCCGAGGATCACTCAGTGCGTTTAAATCAAGGCTAAGGAATCCAGGATATTACCTTTTAGAATTCGTCGCGTCTCGTTCTTCCTTGAACAGGTGGGCTACCTCCTCGATCGCGAAGACGACTCTTAGAATCCTCTTCCTCTCTTGGTATCCACACGAACAATCCTCGTTCACGGCTATGGCAGCGTGCTAGCGCCTCTTCGCGTCTCTCTCTCGGTTTTCACTCTAGGGTTTCTCGCGGCTTTTAATACGCTCGTGAAAGTCCCGTGGGTTTTCTAAAACTGTTCGGCGTATTTAATGCAAAATTAATCGTATTAATTTTTCAATTCAAACTTTAGATCTGGATTAAATATATATTAATTAAATCTATCCGATAGATCTAATATAATAATATTTATTTAATCGAATTAAAAGCCGAGATCTGAAATTTTGAATCTAGATTAAAAAATAATTAATTAAATCTATCGATAGATTTAATCCAACCTATTTATTTAATCCAAATTTAAAAAGCCTTCGATTTAATTTATCTCAATAAATTAAATCGGAGAAATGATATCTATCTATTTATTTAAATATAAGATACCAATATCTCAATTTAAATTAAATAGACAATAATATCTTCATTCGAAAATTAAATGAGATACAATATCTCTGTTTGTTTTAGATATTTAATTTATCAAATAAATTAAACATAAAACAAATAATATAATAATAATATTTTACTCTCAATTAAATAATATCATTATATTATTTTCGAATTTAAATATATATATATATATATATATTTGCCCCGCATTAAACTCGTATTCATTAATCTCAGATTAATCGAGATTCAATGAACCCTGGACACTTTTACCCGTGTTGGATTATTCTTGTGTGCGACCAGCCCATGTGAGATTGGCGGTGGGCCAACACTGTGTCAGCCCACAAATCGCAAGCGGCCTCTAGCAAGACATTGCGACTACCCAACTCGCATGGGGATCGATGACACGATACACCTATCGTACAACCATGTCACGTCCCTTTTGTCACGCGATAATTTGGTCAAGGATGAGGCATGGATAATGTCAACTTCCTTTTCTTGACCATTACTTTCTCGATTCTCGAGTAGTCTAATAAGTGAAATGGAAACTCCTTTCCATCACAGTATGGCCATACATTTCTTAGACTCACTCATTGAGGGGCCCAGTTTTATCTCTCTACGAATGTGAGGGACAAATTCCATCTTGACCATTCACGTCCTCCGCATGAAAACCACGATCCCGATCCAAGCCTTTATCATCACCCGGTCAAAGGTGACTTTTGACTAGGTCAAAGACCAGTGATTCATCATGTAGGAATCCATGATGATCTCTGTTATACATGAGATAAGCTTATGACTTAATCCATGCAGCTTTCTCATAGTGGGTCGGTCCAGCACCTTGTACTCTTACAAGTGCCCATGACTTTGATTCGTATCTCCATACCTTATCAAAGTCATACTGGTCTTAACTCATCTTCGCTCTCGCGTAGATGACCGACCAGGGACATTTAGGATAATCTATAAGATATATCCAGGGATATAGTTATCACCATAAACATGCGTATGAAGTGATAACTTAATGGAGAACAATGACTTGCCCCTAGGGCATAATTTCCAACATGTCCACCCACCATTCCTTGGTATTTCCAACCAAGTTACATTGCATTACCACTACAACTGAAAGACTCATATTATCAAGCATATCAGTAGCATTGTCAACTATATTGGCTTCGGTGTTCTTCTTCTTAAGATTCTTTGGCTTCCTACAATCCTTAGCACAATGGCCAGGCTTCCCACAATTGTAACACTTGCCTTTGCCAGGGCCTTTGTTATGGCCTTGTTTGAATGATCCCTCATTAGAGCGTTTGCGTTTCTTGGGTTTCGGACCATCTTCCACAATGTTGGCCTTTGAGACTATAAGGTTGCTGCCAAGTTTCTTTTCAGAAATCTTATTGTCTTCTTCTATTCTCAATCTTACAATCGAATCTTCAAGTGACATTTACGCTTGTGCTTGAGATAATTCTTGTAGTCCTTCCAAGATGGTGGCAATTTTTCAATAAATGTAGCAACTTGGAAAGACTCACTAAGAGACATCCCTTCAAGCATGAATCTCGTGCACGATCAATTGAAGTTCTTCAACTTGACTTACCACAGATTTAGAGTCAAACATCTTAAACTCCAAAAATCTGCCAACAATAAATTTCTTCAAGCCAGCATCTTCAGTTTTGTACTTCTTGTCCAGACTCTCCCATAATGCTTTGGTTGTATCCAAAGCACTATATACAGTATACAGTGTATTGTCTAGACCATTGAGAATGTAGTTTCTACAAAGGAAATCAGAATGCTTCCAAGCATCTATCGTAGCAACCTTTTCCTAGTTAGCCTGTTGTCCTTCTTCCAATTTTGGAGCATCTTCAGTGAGAAACCGTGTCAAGTTCAATGTGGTTAAATAGAAAAACATTTTCTATTGCCATCTTTTAAAATCATTCCCATTGAACTTTTCTGGTTTTTCACCATGCATTGGAGTAGGACCACTTGGGTTAATCAGATTGGTACTTGTACTTGTCATTTCTGTTGTTAAAACAGAAACTCTGATTTAATCACACAGATTAATCCAAAACAATATAATAATAATATTCACAAAAACTAAACACAGATTCAATTCAATATCACTACCAACATATGAAATCGGCAAAGATATAAATTACTATAAACTGATTTCAATCACAAAATTTGTCTTAAGATTGTTGTTTCTTGTAGCACATACAGTGAGCATACAAGAAATCTGTATAACATAGAAAAGCTATAAACGAACTCACAAGAGTGTCGGCCGGGTAATTTGTTACACACCTACTGGCCTCGCCCTTTCGGGTGGCGGGTAGTGTGGTCCTTTACTTTTATTTAATTTTAGCTTATATTTCCCCAGTTAATTTATAACACACATTAGAGTATAAGAGCAGAGCACACACCGGTTTGGACAAAAATATATCGATAAAAATATGGAAGGATAAATTCTTCCGGAGGGATCAAAATACACAATCATCCAGGATAATAGTGCTCGACGTAGGCGAATAACATAATACGGTCATCCGGTAATCAAAATAAATACCCAAAAATAACAACCACCAACCATCCACCTCCACACTACTCCGGAGCCTTACCTCTGTCTCCCCGCTCCGATCTCGATGAAGCGCGGAGGGCTTAAATGGGGTGGGATTCCAAGTTGAATCCCGGAAGTAAGTTAATTTCATATAAAATGTATAACAATGCATGCAAGAAAAACCATAAATAAACAAATACCACATGACATTCAGTATCAAGGCACACAGCCAAATCCGGAACTAGCGGTCCTAATAGCACACAAAGATTTGCGGTGGTCTTAATAGCACACAGACCATGAGACCATAGGGCATAGCACACAACGGCAAAGCCCTTAATGCACACAAGCATGTTCGGTTCCATAGCGCTAGGAAATAAATGATAACTAAATGTATGCAATTTCAAGGTAAAACATACATACACAAGTCACACGAGTATATGAAGATTAAGGTTACTACCTGGATCGACCACTACTATAAATAATTTTCCGGCGCACAATATCACATTTAGCCCTAAAATTACAAAATATAAATCAAATCAAATCCTCCTCAATAAATATTTTCTTTGGTAAATTAAAATAAACCCAATCAATGTGTCCATATTCACTAAATTCCTTTTCTTATTAAGAAATTTAATTTGGGCCATATATTCTTAATTTTTGTCCAAAATCTGAAATTTTTCTGAAATAGAAGCCCAACTTCAAAAATTCATAATTAAATCTAGAAAACTACTTTTGGATTGATTCCAAAGCCCAAATGACTTTTAATATATCTATTGTCAACAAAAAATACTCATTTAGTCCAGAACAAGCCGAAAGTTCTTCCATAGCCCAAAATACCCCTGCTGTCCGAAATAATGCCCTGTTTTCAGGGGCTATTTTGAAACATTTATTTCTCTTAGAAAAAAATTCAAAAAAATACAAATTATATACCAAATTAATCCTTGAGATGTCTATTTTATCCCTGTAAAATATCATAATTTCTCAAGTCCATTTACTAGGTAAAATTTCGTGAAGAAGGTGACTGACTCCACAGGAAATTTTCAGAAACAGCACCCTAATGAATTTCAACTTCCAAAATTATGATCCAAGTTTAACCTCATACAAAATCTCATTTTAAACCCTTTAAAACCACTAAAAAAACCAAAATCCATTCCCAAAATACTAGTATATCCAGCTGGACGAAATTATTGTCTAACCAACAAAATGTCAAATTTCCATTCTAACACCGTAATCTTGTCTACAATCATTCCTAATTTGTTGTTTCAACCCTTAATCATACTCTAATCATATTTAAGAAATTGGGCAGCAACTCCCCATAAACTTAGGGTTTCCACAATTTCAAGAATGTAAGGGAATACCACCATAAATTAATTCACCAACTCAAATACTCCATAAGAAGGTAGAATCACTAACTTTTGATGTTCTTGTAATTCCTTCTTCCTTGTTTACCCAAAATTTTCAGCCCCCCCTTCATGAACACCATAAGAAGACAGATTTTTGGATCAATAAGAGTTGCAAAAAGAAGCTTAGAAGAGATGGAAGAGGTTACCTAAAGCTTACCTATTGAATCCTTGAGTTTTTCCTTCTCCCTTTCTCTTATAATTTTTCCACTCTTCCTCCTTCCCTTGTCTCTCGTGTTGGCTGAAGCTTGAGTGGGAAAATGAGTGATTTAATGTCAATTAAAAAGGGTCCATACGGATGGCTAAATGAAGGGGAAAAAAAGACCTCCAACTAACCCATTATTTACCACTTTGCCATCATGTAAAAATCCAACCATTTAGTTGGAAGATGTTTGGCCAATTTCCTTCTTTCTTTTTTCTTAGTTTGGCCAAAAATTTAAGCCTCTATTAGTATGGTTTTAACCCACTTTGTTAACTTATAACCCATGCTCATGTGCCCATAAATTCTAAATAATTATAAGACATATGGCACAATTTTATGAAAATTATAATTTTAACCTTGCTTCAATTTTTTTTTCTTATTTCCTAAAAATACTCATGCAACTTCTTCTCATTCCTTTTTGGCCAAATTTATTACACATAACTTCATGAAAATTCGCATATGCAAATAATTTCACATTAATGCATATGAAAAAAATGAGGATGTTACACGGGCGGCAAGGCGGCGATAGAACCGACCGAAGTCGAGTCGACAGACGGGGCGCGCGTAGAAGTGTGGTGGACCAAGGGTCACCTAAGTCCTCAACCCTCCACAAAAATGGGTTGGCCCAATTAGTAGGAACCAAGTTGAGGCTTATATACCCTCCAACTTCTCTCCAACTAAGCAATGTGGGACTATTCTCTCACTCACACATTCCTTCTTACTTTTTCCTCTTCTTTTCCATCCTCCTTCTTATTCATAACTCATGGGATTTTATCCTAAAATTCCAACAAATACTACTAGCTTCAATGTTCAGTCTATGTGGCAATCTAATTCGAATCCATGTGAAGTCCGAGGATTTTGTGGTTCCAACAGTTATTGCTCCATGAATAATGGTGAAGCTATTTGTGAGTGTTATCCTGGATTCAAGCCCATAAATGGGAATCAAAGCATGTTCTTGGACTGCAAACAGGGGCACACAGATGACTGTAAAACCAATCCAAATCCAAAGATATTATATGATATTGCTTCCTTACAACATGTGCAATGGAGACTTCTTCCTTATTTGGCTATTTCATTGGAAATGGAAGCTTGTCGGAAGTCTTGCCAGGAAGACTGTAATTGTGGACCGGCATTACATGGCGATGGCAGCTGCAAGAAGTATAGGCTTCCACTTAGATTTGGCAGAATTAATCATGATGTCTCAACCACAGCCCTCTTCAAGTTGCCTCCAAATCCAAAGAATCCAGAAGTTCTTGTTGATGACAAGAAAAATCTGATTTTTACTCTGGTCATCACTCTTGTTTCGATTTCATTCGTTTCCTTAGTCTTTGCAATATCTATTTTCTTCATCTACAAGCATAAAGTCTATTCATACACAAAGCTCTCTGCCATTAGCGAAAATTTGGGGCTCGCTGAGGATTGTTTACGAACATTTACCTTTGATGAATTGGTGAGTTCAACGGGAAACTTCACAGAAGAGATTGGTAGAGGATCTCTCAGAGTGGTTTACAAGGGGACACTTCAAGGAAATAATAGAAGGGTTGTTGTGAAGAAACTTGATAATGATGCTGTTGATGAAGGAGAGAGAGAATTTTGAGCTGAAATCACCGCAATCGCTCAAACTCATCACGGAAATCTGGTTCAGCTCATTGGTTAATGTACCGATGGTTCAAGAAAGCTTCTTGTTTATGAACATATGAGCAATGGGACTCTAGCAGATTTTTGTTCGGAAGAGCCGAGATATGTCTATCTTGGAGACAAAGGGTCAAAATTGCATTGGATGTAGCAAGGGGAATCTTATATCTACACCAAGAATGTGAAGTCTGTATTATCCACTGCAATATCAAGCCTCATAACATTCTCTTGGATGAAATGCGGATAGCAAAAATATCGGATTGTGGACTTGCGAGACTATCAATACCAGAACATTCAAGAATCAGAACTAGCAATGAATTAACAAGTGGTTATGTGGTACACGAACAGCGAGAAAAACGCATCGACATCAATAAAAGTTGACATCTACGGCTATGGAGTGGTCTTTGCTAGAGCTAATATGTTGCGAAGGAATATAGATGTGAATGTGGCTTCAGAAGAGGAAATAATGCTTTCAAGTTGGGTGTATAATTGCTTTGTGAGAGGAGAATTGTATAAATTGGTAGAATTTGTTGAAGATGTGGAATGGAGGACATTGGAGAGAATGGTGAAGGTGGCATTATGGTGTGTCCAAGAGAGCTTGTCTCAACGTCCTTCAATGAAGAATGTGACTTTGATGTTGGAAGGGTTGAAGGATATTCCAATTCCCCCATCTCCAATCCCACTTGCTTGATTATCATCAAAATTATGGAGCTTTTTGCATAATTATATATATTAATTATCAATCTATATGTAATTGTGCATTCACATTCAAGTTTGTATTTACTTATCAGTTATCAGTCTTAGCTGCTGCTACTGCGTGCAATTTTATTTACTACCATGTCTTATCCTTGTATATCCACATATGCAAGTTAGTTTTCTGATGCATCTGCTATATTTTATGCTAATATGTAAATTTAATTGACTTGTCTTTATGAATAGTACGCTTCTGGGCTCTCTGATTTGTTTGCTTGTTTGCGTTTAACTATTTTAAAAATTAAATGACTTGGATCATTAATAAATGACCTTGGTAAGAAAAGTTAGGGTTATATACCGCGATTGTTACTTCAATATTAATAATAAGTTGCCAAGACAAATCATTTTTTTTCTTTAGTTGATTAGCGATTCTCCAATCCTGATATATTGTGTTTGTGCATCAAACATCTACTTTCTTCTATTGGTATCTTCTCTATGGGGAAGATTTGCAACAGTACACGCAAAGCAAATCATAAAGCCTGGTGGTTCCCTATCTCCCATGGCTCCTTCCACTTATTGGCCTTCACCTCCAGGTCAATTTTCATTCGGCTTTTATGATCAAGGAAAGGGCTTCAAAGTTGGAATGAGCAAAACAAAAATGGTGACTGATATCTTAATTTTCTAAAATAGGTTCAAGAAAAGTAACAATATGGAGAAAAGTTTTCAAGTTCACTGTTATGAATATTATTTATACGTAGATGTCTATTAACTCATATCTTAGCCAGTTTTTATAAATACGTAATTAATACACTATTAGAGAATTTCTACGTATTTGATGCTCCATACTTAACAGTTTTAATAAAACCATTAAATATGTACCCCTTTGGTATTATTTATAAGTCACTTTTTAGCTAAATCACAGATACTAAGAAGAAGTAGTTAGCTCAATGATTATAAGGTAAATTTTCAATTGTGCCCTTATTTATGAATTTGTATCTTTCAAATTTTTCTCTCTCTTTATTTTCATTAGTATAATTAACATAGGCAAAATTGTTACAATTTCATTTAATATCTTGAAAAGGGACTGATAAATAGGACCACATTTTTTTGGTTAAAAGGGACTTCTAAATTTATAAATAACATACATAACAATTTTTTAGAACAACTGTTAAGTATATGAGAAAATATTAAACATTTTTTATACCGTTATATATTAAGTTTTTATATATATATATATATATATATATAAATATGGTATCTATTATTTAATGATTGTTCGTGAAAAACCGTTAAATATAGATAATACATATTTTATGGTTGTTTAAAAAAACAACCATCAAATATATATACTTAACGGTTGTTTATTAACAACTATTAAATATATTCTTTTAGAAACCCCTCGCAGATCAATTTTTTTCAACATTTGAAACTTACAAGTTAAAGAGAGCTTACTTCTAATACCTTTGACAGCTCCGTTTCGACTTCTCCACCACCATTTTGCTCTCCTCTGTCACTCCCTTGGTGATTTTACTGATTTTTCCTCCGCCGTTCTCCTCTATAGCTCGCCTTCATCCGTTGTAGCATTTGTGGATTTCTGGAGTGGGTTCTAGCACTACAAAAAAATTGCTTTTTAGTAGCGGTTACAAAAGAAAGCCTACTACGTTGGGTTGTGTTAGAGTAAGTGAAGGGGACTTGGACCCTCTCCTTCTAACAAAAAACAAAAAATTATGAGTGCTTTCAAGGCTTGATATTTCCCAAAATAAATAAATAAATGAGAAATTTCCTTTTAAAAATTTAAGAAATTGCAAAAAATTAAATTGAGTTAAAATAAATAAATCAAATTAATTAAAACTATTATAGTCAAATATAAATATTTTTAATATCAATTAAATTATATTATTTTAATAATGATCGGCTTGATCCCGAATTGACCCTAACCTAACCTATTAACCCTTCAATCAATACATCGCCCAGTTGACCGGTCCAGTTTTTTATTTTTAGCTGATTTATTGACCAATCGAGATTATAATGGCTTGGCCACTTTCATCACTTTGCCTTAAATGCATATCTTTGATGATTTCAGCTTTATTCATCTACGCGTTTTGCTTTAATTGTTTATTCGTTTTTCATTTTGTTCACATTGACTTTTGTTCATGTTTTTCAAATTTAAATTCCCCGAAATTCACTTTTGTGCAAACTTTATGAAGTTCCTTAACTTTTTGAACTGGAAGACCGTGACTACTTAAGAATTTGCAGCAACAGGAAAAAAAAAACTCTAAATTAAGATTTAAATACTGATACATAACATTTAGAATTAATAAACAAATCTGAGACTTTGCACAATATAAATATAAATTAAAGAAGCTTATTATGGAACACATCAAGTATTAAATAGCAAATATCTATAAATTTCTTAATTTAATATTTATATTGTTAGACAAATTTATGGATCAGTATTGCTCGATCAGTTGATAGTGGACGACAGTAGAGAGCAATAATACTCCCTCCGGTCCTAATTATAAGAACACTTTACCGAATTTGGAGAGATTAAGGAGAGAAGTTAAATTACTTAATTATAATTATTTTCCTAAAATACCCATACTTAAAATTTAAAATCACATCAAGAAAAAGTTAGTTAAATTGGAAAGTATAAGGCAAGATCTGATCACGATTCACAAGTGCCTGAAGACAAATACTGCAAACCCAACCCAAAGGCATGGAGTAGTGGGAAGAAATGCTAGCTCTTGTATTTATTTATTTATTTTAAACGAATTTGGACTACATTTTAAAAAAATATTTTTATTTATTTATTTTTTTTTTAACGAATTTGGATTACCAAAAAAAAAAACAAAAAAACAAAACTCTCTCTAGTCTACACTTTACAGTATCCGGAGGTACATATTTAGTTCCTAAAAAAATCGCATGCCCTATTTTAATGATATGTAAAATGATATTTTATATTTCAAAATTAATTAACATTCTTTTCCCGCAGAGTCCGTCAAAATAATAGCAAATAGAAATTCATTAAAAAGAGTACTCACAGAATTAAAGTCCTACTTTTATCCAAAAAAAAAACTAAAGTCCTACTTATAATTAATCAACTTCTAGCAAATTTTGCTTGAACTAAGAAAAACCTTAAGTCTTTTATTAACTCTACCTGTTATGATGTACCCTCTCTGGTTCTAAATCAAGAAAATTGAACTTCAAAATGTATTATATTAAATTTAAAGGAATATTAAAATTATTTTATTTAAAAATAAAAAATAAAGTAGAATCTCTCACTTGATAGAATATAAACGTGTTGTTAAATTAATTATTGTGGAAAAAGTATTAATAGGGGTGATATAGGAAAAATATGACAAAAAATGCTCAAAATTATTTTATAAGAAAAACGTACAATTGAGTTATATATAGTTGCAAACATTATTTGTTTTATAAAATATATAGGTGTATTATTAAATTATTATTTTCTTTAATTATTGTTGAGAAAGTATAAATAGAAGTATTATAGGAAAAAATTGATAAAAGTTAAAACTCACTCTTATAATTAGGACCAAAACCAACTCCAAAAAGCGTTCTTATAATTAGGACCGGAGGGAGTAACATATATCCGTCGACTTGGCATTATGATTATTCTTTATTCATTGAATGTACGGCCACGAGTATGTAAGAATGCACACACTATTAGAATATACTCTTTGGATCTCTTTAGTGGTATTTGTAGCAATGTTATCAAACCCGGACCGGACCGGCCGGTTCGGACCGGAAACCCACGAACCGGCCATGAGACCGGTCCGGTCTGGCATAGAAACACCGGTCGTGGTCGAGTCTTTTGGAAAAAAAAACGTCAACCGAAGAGGAAACGTTTACGGGGAAAGAGATGGGAAGATGAGAATATTATAGCGGCCAAAGACTTGCTTTTTCACCGGCTCCGGTGACGGCGTCAAAGACTCAGAAAACAAAGAGACATGGAGAGACCAGAGGAAGATGTAGCTTCCTTCGTCCTCTTCCTAATGCATTTGCCTTGTATGTGGTTGCTTGAGCTATGATTCGTGGTGACGTCAGAGTTGAACTTCAAGAAGAAGCCAATGAAGGAGTCATGGGTAAAGAGAAGAAGAGAAAGAAATGTTGCAGAATAGCGTATGGGTTTGGCGTTTGGGACCTTGGGTAGATGAAGATGGGAAAAGATGAAGAAAGAAAGGTTCACGTGCTTTGTCAGGTAATTGCTATCAAAAGAAGTGAAATGGCAGGGTCATAATAAATGAGTAGCAGGAGACACAATTTTTCGTTTTTTTTTTTTTAACTTTGTGGGAATTCTCATTAATAAATATTACATAATAAAACTTGAAAACTTAGTTACTCCGGTTTAACCCCGGTTCGACTCCGGTTTGACTCCGGTCTGACCAACTAACCCTTGACCCAGTATTTCGGCCGGTTCAGTGACCGGTCCGGTTTTAATAACCTTGATTTGTAGAGTCACGAGCAACTTGGTCGCCATAAAGTATTGTGTATTTTATATATTTTTGTGCTCTCACGGTATTGACATGATTTAAATTGAGGGGGAAATAATTTTTAAAAAAATGATAGACTCGATTGTATTTCCCAAAACATCCTCATGCACCCAAAACAAAACAAAACAAAAACAAAACAAAAAAGCAAAAAGCCAATAACAGAACTGTAGAGCCGTCAAAACAGGTCGAACTCATCCAGCCTAGCCCTTCTAAGCCCTCGTAAATCAAGGGAATTTGGGTTTAAAATGGCTAACGGCTGCCTTTTAGGTGAGGGTTACACTACAAAAAAAACTATTTTTGCGGCGGAAAAATTCTCTCACAAAAAAGCTATTTTCCGTCGCAAAATTGATTTGCGGCGGAATAAGATCCATCGCAAAAATGGCCCTCACAAACCAATTTTCTCAAAAATGCTTTTTCCCTCGTAAATTCCAACATTTGCAAGGGGAAAATCAGTTCCCTCGCAAAATCCACTATTTCTCGCAAAATCCACAATTTTGCGAGGGAAATTGTGGATTTTACGAGGGAAATATGTTCCTCGCAAATTTCAATTTCCCCTTGCAAATTTCAAAATTTTTATGAGGGAAACGTTTTCCCTTGCAAATGATGAAATTTGCGAGGGAAAAGTTCTTCTCTCGCAAAATTGAGGATTTTGCCGGGGAAACACTTTTCTCGCAAATTGCAATTAATTTTAAAATGGATGGTGTTTTGCAAGGGAACCACAGTTCTCTCGCAAAAACAATGTGACTTTTTTACCTCCATTTTGCGAGGGAACCATAAGTCACTCTTTTGCAATGGAACAGTTTTCCCCTCGCAAAATGGTGATTTTTGCAAGGAACATTTTTTCCCTCGCAAATTAACCCAATTTTGTGACGAAAATGGTTTCCCTCGTAAATTCGTCGCAATTATTACATTTTCTAGTAGTGTTAACTCATTTACCCGTTTGGTAATCCTTTTTGAAAAGTTATTGTGCGCAAGTCGAGACAAAACTCCTCTCACAACTTACCTCGTAAGTCTCAAAAGCTATTCTCCAAAAGGGGTTCCCAAACAAGTACAAGTCATCATATTTTTTTTTCAATAAAATATTTTTTATTGATGCAGGATTATATATTTTAATTATTTTATTATTAATGTCTACCTGGTGACTTAATTATCATTATTATTGACATTATGTGGTTTAAAACTTTGGGAATTTGGAAAGAAGTGATGGGATAAAAATATCTGGAGATCATTTAAGCTTAACTAGTAAAAAAGGGGAAATTGATTATGAATTCCTGAAAAATCTACAGTAAACAAACATATTGAAGTTTTGCTTCTCATCATTTTCTATCTACCCCCTCCCACTATTTGATCTATACAAGTTAATTCTTAAATAAAAATATTGTGTGGTAATTATTAATCAAAATAGTTTTTTAGTTTCTTGAACAAGATTTTCCTTCCGTTTTTTGGTGTATTATTTGTCTTATTTTTAGTTTTGTAGTTCCTTTAAAATTAGGGCAATAGTTTACGAAGAGTAATGTTGTTGACAATTATTTGATGTAATTTAGTTTTATAAGTTTGAACACTTTATTTTTGCTATTATTTATCATTTGAACTAGAAACTTTATAAAATTTATTTTCTTATTTTTGATATTTTAAAATAAAAAAATGAAATTTTAAAAAGGAACTTTAAAGCCCAGGGGCTGGCTCTCAGCCTTCATGTTCAAAGGTCAAATTTCAAAAAATAGTTAGATTTTAGGTCGATGGTCTTTTTGAACCCGAACTGTCAAGGGCTAGACCTTTAAGTCTAGCCCAACCCTTATTGACAATTTTATACAACAATTCAGAGACATAGAGAGATATCTATATTTACAAGTTAAGGGTTAGTTTGGACTTCAATAATGAAGTGGAGTTAATGTACATCCCTAGATTTACATTAAGGGTATAATAAGTTAGACTCTTCTTTTTCCACCCACAGTGAGTGCCTGTCATTTTGTTAAAATTGCATGCGCCTCTCATTTAATTTCAAAACTTATACTTTAATTTAATTTTCATCACTGTTAAAATTAATTCATTAATATTTATAATCATATTGAAAAACTTAAAATTATGAATTTTCTCTTATACTGATCTTATTCTCCAGTAATTTCCCCAATTTAAAGAACTTTGAATAATTAAGTGAATCCTATTTAAATAAATAATTTTAAAAATATTGTATAAAATAATTATATTGACTGATTTATCTCTTATCATATTAAATTTATACTTTATTAAGTGTTTTTATATACCCCTAAAATATTGTTTTATCCAACTTATGTATTTAATTTTTAAAAAATAATTTTTCATCATTAAAAAATTAAAATAGGAATAAAAACAATTTCTACATTTCTTTGTCATCACAATAGGGGGCAGCTATGGCATTTAGTCAAATACTTTGTACATCATTTTTAGAAGGCATAAGAGGACCTGTGAAGAGTTTTTGTTTGTAAAAGTGTGCAGAATATATATTTCTAACAACAGCAAAAATTATAATATTTATTAATTAGAGACACACACAAAAATTAAATTAATTTCTTGACAATTTTATTAAGGTGTGCTTGTTTCTGACAAAATGAGTAAAATGAACTTATATTGACAAAGTATTAAAATGGTCACTCCCTCTATTAATTTTTATACGATGAAATTATCTGCTCTATATTCTCTACCCAATCTTTTTTATAAGAGCTCGATAAATGCATTATGTGATTTAAAAAATCAGTTAAAAATAATAAATATATCTAAAATAAACTTTTTTTTTAAAGTATACTCTTATTTATAATGGAGTAAATAAGAAAGAGAAATAGAGTAGTAATAAGAAAATATGAAAGAGAATGTAATATGGGAAAAATATGTGGAAAGATAATAGAATTGACAAAGGGAAAGAATGGTGAAAACACATTAAATACTTAGATAATATCAAATAAGATCTTATAAAAACAGACAGACTAAATTTAAATTTTAGGCTTTTATAGAAGGGATGAGAAGGAGAGAGTACATTACCAAGAAAAGTTGAGAACTACTTAATGTCTTTGAGATTTACTATCATTTTTAAAATAGCTAGGCTCCCGTATTTGAATTTATAATACCTCAAAAAATTTGTTAACGACTCTAATATATATATAAAGCCTACAATTTGTATATGTGTAGATAAAGTTATAAAATTCATGAGTTTAAGTAAACTTGTGACAGTGACATAAACTCATATGTGAACTCAATAGTAAACTCTTACCAATAAATATGTATTAATAGTGTATAATTAAATAATTACAACGTAAAAATAACAACAATTTGATTCAAATATATTTTAAATTCAAATAATTAAAATTAAATCCATCAACATTTATAATTTATCATAATTAACAAAGAAATTTCTATAAAATTTAGTATGATCAAATCGAGAAAGTTAGTTTAAGAGTAAGTTAACACGATTTTTTAAGCTAAAAACATAAAAATTGTAAACTCGGTGTGTGAACTCGTAAGTTTAATTGAGTTTATAACTAATACGAGTTTAAGAGCGATTCGACATGATTTTACAAGTTCAAAGCATAAAAACGGTAAATTTAGAAAATTAATTGGTGAGTTTGATAATAATGTGTGTAGGTTTTGAAGCCTACATAAATATAGATTTCAGTAGGCTCAGAGCCTACTTATGACTTATAATATAAAGGATTTTTAAATGTCTATATTGTAAGTATGTTTTTAAAAAGGCCTTTTTGAAGACTCAGCTATAAGTCTAAAAAAAGCTTAGGACAAACCCGTCTAGACTTTACACCTCCATTACATACTCAGGCTATTTTACTATGATTCTATGAAGGATATACCTTATTGAAATCAGCCAACCCATAGTATTAACCCACTGACATTGGACTCTGGCCCAAATTTTTGTGTACTTAATTTTGGGTTTGAAATTAAACAAGCAAGATTTGGTGTGTCCAATGTGAAGTTAGAGATAATGAATGAAAGTTGGGTCTAACAAAAAGAAACAGACATTCATAACGTGACAAATCCAAATTTAAATTTTTATTGAAAAAATGTTTGCATTTCGTATTAAATACTACTTCTGGTCCTAATTATAAGACCTAATTAACTTTCTTTGGAGAGATTAAAGAAGCTAAATAAGTTACTTAATCATTTCATATATAGTACATCCTTAAATTATATATTAGTTTATGGGATAAGTTATTGTACCTACTCTTATTTTACCTACCTTTGCTACCTCTCTTAATACCGTTAGATTATAATCTCATCCAACTGTGAATATTTGAGGGATAAAATAAACCATTTTATTCCTTTCTCTCTCCCACCCCCTCTCTCTCTCTTGGGTTAGTTACTTTTAGAACTTGGTGCATCCCTGAATTTTCAATTTTTCCGCTTAACCAATCATGACATTTTCTAATCGGAATTTGCATCCTCGTCACTTACTCTGTTCGTTTGTAATTCTCCCTTTGATTATCAAAATCGGTGTCCAAAATATTACAACTAGACTTGAACAAGTCTCTTTTCTCTGAGTCGCCTTAAAATTGTAAAATTCCACAATGAAGTTTCAAGGAGTAATGATGCAGATGGAAAACCGCCTATTCTTGCTCTTTTTGAACTGCTTGTTTCTTCTTCATCCGTCTGTTCATTTCTGTAGCTGCGATCGATCTCCTCTTCAACCATTTCAATGTTTATGCATTTAACTTCTTCTTTTACCTTTTTCCTCGTACGATTTTATCAATTTTTAATGGTTTTTTTTTTCCTTTTTGCAAATGAAAGCAGATGGCTGGGCAATATTATCCTTTTGCACGTCACAGGATTTTTGAGAGTGAAGTGTTCTACACCACGCAGATGGAAGGTAGTGGGAGAAAGAAAGGGGTAAAAGGGTTCATTTTATCCCTCAAATCTCCACAGTCTCCACCGTTAGATGAGATTATAATCTAACGGTATTGAGAGAGGTAGGAAAAAGTAGGAAAAATAAGGATAGGCAGAATAACCTATCCTTTAGTTTATTAGTTAAATTAATTAGTTAAAAAAAAATAAAAATAAAAATACTATAAAGTAATTTAATTAACTTCCTTAATCTCTCCAAAAAAGTTAATTAGGTCCTATAATTAGGACCGAAGCGTATTAGTTTGAATAGAATTGCCTCCATTAAAAAATATATGTGATTAGAAGGAAAAAAAAAGGGGCCTAAGATTGACGGGTCAAAAGAGGACCCTAAGCCTCTTAATAAGCACAAACTTAAAGAAGTTTGATTCTTAGGCAAAAGCCATAACGTGAAATTTTTTTTTGGAGAAATAATGGGGCTGGAGGTGGGGGACACTTGTATTTGCCCTTGTGTTTGCGTCAGTGGTATAACAGTGTATGAGTCAATCTTGGGGCAAAAATAAAAAAGAATGAACGAGTCATTATATTTTTCATAAATGCCATATGAATGATGCATTAATATTTAACTCTATTTTAAATTTCACAATCAAACATTTTCAGCCTTAATCATCAACATGGCCAAAAAGAAAGCTCTTAATCTTCAACGGACATTGTCTCAAGTCAATATTCAAAAAGTAAATTATACAATTTTAACGGTTTAACCTCTAAATTGAGTAGCTGATATACTCAAGCTTTATAATGGGATTTATTTTAACAATATGCTCTTTTGATCTCTTTAGTGGTATTTGTACAGTCAGAGAGCAAGTTCCATTAAGTATTGTATATTTTATGGAAAATCTCATATGAAGAATGTTGGATTACCTAAATTTTAATTTAAATAACTGAATTAACAAATTATATATCAGTTTATATATTATAATTAGGGATTTAAAATTTTGGTCAAGTTACCTTCATATCCCTTTGTTTTTAAAATAGTAAATTTGAAAATATAACCCTATTATTTATTCTATCAATTAATTCATTGGGAAGTACTACTTGATCTTGTGCTCTAGCTTACTTCCAAACATTAATTATGCTCAATATTCTTTTTTAATACAATATTCAGTTTTATAGGAAACTAGGAGTATATATAATTGAAAGAGGTGAATTCCTATTTACTACAATGCTTAATGAATATTTTTATATCGGATTTTCCCTTTTTATAAAACAAATAATCATGGATTATACACACAGAGGATTCAAAATTTAAACTTGGGTCATAAAATTTGACCTCCATATCCCTTTGTTATTAAAATAGCAAATTTGAAAACATAACCCTATTATTTATTCTATCAATTAATTCATTGGAAAGTACTCTACGATCTTGTGCTCTAGCTTATTTCCAAACTTGCTCAATATTCTTTTTTAATACAATATTCAGTTTTATAGGAAACTAGGAGTATATACAATTGAAAGAGGTGAATTCATGTGTACTAAAATGCTTCATGAATATCTTTATGTCAGATTTTCCCTTTTTATAAAACAAATCATCATGGATTATACACACACAGAGGATACAAAATTTAAACCCGGGTCATAAAATTTTAAATAAAAATATAAATATTGAAAGAAGGTAATAGACCTCCACATATGTAGATGTATTGTTACAATAAATTTCAATTTATTCTAATAATAAGAAATTGAATATTGTATTAAAGAAAAAGGGCTTTTTTTTTTTTTTTTTTTTTTTTTTTTTTTTTTTGAGATAACATCCACAAACCCATAATAGAGCTTTGATAGTTTGATAGTGTATATTTCATTCATCACCATTTGCATAATTAATGTTTAAAACGAAGTAGTGGAACAAATGGGGCGGCTTTGGTCCGATGCTCTTTGCACTCGTTGTCCTCTTATATACGAAAACGACACCGTTTTGGGTAGAAAACAATGACCAAGTTCCCTTTTTTAAATTTTTTTTAGGGCATTAGACGGTACTAAAAAGATACTTCGGGATATTGATTGGTGCGAAAAAATATTTCATGATCTTGAAAAAATATTTTAGAGTGCTGAATGGTACTACAAAAATACCTCATGATCTTGAAAAGTTATTTTAGGATCTTAAAAAAATTTCTTGAAGTTTATTTTTAGTATCAATCACTCCCTAGAATGTTTTTTCAAGATCCTAAAATAATTTTTTAAGATTATGAGGTATTTTTTTAATATGATTCAATGTTCTAAAATATATTTTTAGTACTCGTTAATAGCCTCAAATATATTTTCAAGATCATAAAATTATATTTTAAGATCATGAAAGATTTTTTCAATACTAGTCAATATCCTGAAATATCTTTTTAGTACTATTCAGTACCCTAAAAAAAAAGAGGGAACTTGATCATTGTTTTCTACCCAAAATGGCGTCGTTTCAAGTATAAGAGGACAAGAGAGCGTAGTGAGCATCGTTTTAAGCCGCTCCGAGGAACAAATGGTGCTGTTGTAAGGCTGTAATATCAAACCCTTTTAAAAGTTTATATTGTAAATATGCCTTTAAAGGCCCAGCTCTAAACCTAAAAAAAAGGCATATAATACTTGTTCAGGCTTTATGCTTCAACTTTTGTTTCGTTTATCATTTCTCGAGGGGATTATTTTTAGGCTATGTTTTGGGAGTTTCATTTTGGAGGAAAATGAAAAAGAATGGAGGGTTTTGGTTGTCCCTTCCCTTGTTTGCAAGTTTTAAAAATAAGAGGGGAGGGAATCAAGGGTTTTTACAAATCCCCAAAAACCCTCATTCTTCTAACAAATAAAGTCCCCCAATATGGGGGGTTTTAAGAGGAAAAATATGTTAATTACTCCCTCCGGTCCTAATTATAAGAACACTTTTTGGAGTTGGTTTTGGTCCTAATTATAAGAGCAAGTTTTAAATTTTGTCAATTTTTTTCCTATAATACCCCTATTTATACTTTCTCAACAATAATTAAAGACAATAATAATTTAATAATACACCTATATATTTTATAAAGTAAATAATGTTTGCAGTTCATGAATGTTATATACACCTTAATTATACTCTTTTATTATAAAATAATTTTGAGCAATTTTGTCATTTTTTTCTATATTACCCCTACTAATACTTCTTCCACAATAATTAATTTACAACACGCTTATATTCTATCAAGTGAGAGATTCTACTTTAATGAGTAGCCACTAACCACTAACCACACAAATTCATATGATTATTACCATTACATTATGAATGTAACCTCACTAATTCGGAAACCAAATAGGCCATAAATATTTTAAAATCACTTTAAATACAATCGCCATGAAGATTTTTAATTTTTTTTACTATTTAATGATGGATTATCATACAATTTTATAATATATGGACAGTGCCTCTATGCATATAACTGTCAACCAATCTCGTAAACAAATAATGATCATTAGCATAGCATTCGAGAGAGATCGCAACTCGTGAGAGGATTCCACGATGGTGAGTGTGAGGGCTATCATTGAACTAATTTTACCTTTGATGTAATTTTCAACTTTCGTAGGGGTATTTTTAGAAAATAATTATAATTAACTAATTTAACTTCCTTCCTTAATCTCTCCAAATTCGATAAATAGCTCCTATAATTAGGACCGGAGGGAGTACTTCTTTACTCTCGTTCACCACCACCACCACACGCGCCACCCTACCGCCGCCGCCACCGCGACCACCACCACCGCCCCACCACCACCGCGACCACCACCGCCGCCACCACCCCACCACCACCGCCGCCATCGCACCACCGCCGCCACCACCACCACATAAATAATTTTTTGAATATAAAAATTCATAAATAATATTTTTAGAAAATTTAAATTTATTTGTAAAGTATAATAATTATATTAATTATTAAAGAAAAGGACAAAATGGTAAAAATAACTCATTAATCCTCCATTTCCCTTCCATCCCCTTCCCTCCATTCTCCTTACATCCCTTTCCTTCCCCTTCCTTCCAAACTTCCAAACAAAGCCTTAGGAGTTTTTATTCCATAATTTAAAGTCGCAATATGTTAATTAATGTTTTACGTAACGGCGCAAATCATTTCGCACGAATGGAATCAAAATACAACAACCGATCTCGATCAAGTGCTTCCTTCTTTAGCTACAAGCTGACCAAAGCTTAGAGAACTATATACTACTATTACACAAACACAGTAATAAAACAAGCAAGTCAAACCGCCATGAAATTCTTTATTCTTTTTTTTCCGGCAGAGGAATAAATCACGTAGAATTAGTAGATGGACAAGGAGGGATAGCCACCTCAGTAACTCCTTCAAGCATCAACACTACACTCTTCATTGATGGACGAAGAAAAGGCTCATCTTGAATACACCATATCCCCACTTTCACCATATTCTCTAGCATCGTTAGGTCCACGTCTTCCCCAACAACAAGCTTGTTTAACTCTCGCCGAACAAAACACTTGTACACCCAATTACACAGAAGAACTTGCTCTGGGTTTCGAATGTTAACCACTAAGCTTCTTCTGCAACATATAATCTCCAATAACATAACCCCGTAGCTATAAACATCTGCTTTCACTGTTATTGGAGTGTTCTTGTTCCATTCTGGAGCCAGATAACCTCTTGTCCCCCTAACTTGAGTGAAGGTTCTTGTTTGATCTGGCATTAGAAGTTTTGCCAAACCAAAATCTGATATTTTAGCTGTAAAAAACTCGTCCATCAATATGTTTGAAGGCTTTATGTCACAATGAATAATGGAAGCCCTGCATTGTTCATGGAGATACAGTAAGCCTCATGCAATGTCTAGTGCTATTCTTCTTCTCTGATCCCAATTAGGACGAACAGCACCATCACCAAAGATAAACTTCTCAAGGGAGCCATTACTCATGAACTCATAAACTAGAAGCCTTTTAGATCCCTCAGCACAATATCCAAGCAAGCGAACTAAGTTTTTGTGGTGGGTTTTCCCAATGGCTTGCATCTCGGCTTGAAATTCTCTCTCTCCTTCTTCAATTAATGTGTAGCCTTTTTACGCAATAATTCTTCTTCCTTTGTGTAAAGCTCCTTTATAAACTGATCCAAACGAACCCTTACCCACCTCTTGTTTGAAACCATTTGTTGCTTTCTTGACTCATTGTACGAAAATACCCTCGAGTAATCCCTTGGCTCAAACCTAAATCTCCTCTCCAACAACCTCCCGTAGCTTAAAACTCCAATCTTGTAAATTAAACGGCCGGAGATTGCGACCTGAACACAAAAGAACAGCAAAACCCAAGACAATGAGAATGATCACCTCAATTGCTTTCTTCGGTAGTCTTGATGGGAGGTGGTTGGTTATCATTGTTGCTTTCCAGGCTATGAAGTCCCACCTTGAAGTATACTGTGAAGGAGGACAAATTTTGTGATTCTCTTCTAACATATCTCAATGGAAGCTTTTGTTTCTTGCAGCGATTATCACCATAAAAGGCAGCCCCACAGTAACAATCTTGCAAACAAGAAGCTGAGCATTCCTCCTCTAGAATGTCTTCCTCTGTATAAGGAAGATCATCCATGATCATACTACTCATGGGAGACATGTAATAAAAGGCTGCATTATCTTCTCCACCTCTACATTCAACTTCTGAGAAGTTCCTTTTGCATCCAAGATTTGTTTGTCTTGGATCTATAACATCAGTTCCGGGAAGACAAATGCAATAAGGCTGGTTGTCATTGATGGTACAATAGCTGTTGAATCCACAAAAAGCCTTCACTTTACAAAGATTGTCCAAATCTGACGGTGACCACAACCTTTTAACTTGACGTGCCCGATTTAAATCTTCATAATGAGCATAGAGTCGAAAAACTCCATCAGAATCAATAGTTGCATGATAAATAGCGTTGTTTCCTTCGACGCTGCTATTATCCACTTGCCAAAGTATTTGTGAGTTGGAACTACTGGCATTTACAATGCATAGATGCTGAGGATCTTTGTTGTTGAGGAAAAGATAATATTTGAAACTAGTGCCATATCCAGTTTGCGAAGCCCAGTAAGCATCCCAAGGTGTGCTACCAGAATATCGTGGATACAGAACAAGGTTTCCATCACTCTGCATCGCTAATTGAAACCTTCCAGAAGATTGGTTGGTGTCTGATGAACTAGACACTAATTCACTCCCACTAGTTAGAATTTGACCACCTAACATAGTATCAGTTGGGTGATCGAAAGTCTGCCAAAGGATGTCGGAATTTTTGTTTTGCAGAACAAAATTTCCAGAATTAAGCATGGAAGCAGAGGAAACAGTTCCATTGTTACTGTGAGAAATAACCTTCTTTTGCCCTGGACCTATTTGAAGAAGAAGCTCACCTCTCATGGTTAGAACAAGCTTTGCTTTTGAGGATACAGGAGGATCATCACGATATGCAGTCCAAACAATGATTTTATTATTCTCATTGATGAACAACAAGATTCCAACTTTGAAGCCATCGCCTTGCTCGTAAAAGCCGAATGCGAATCGACCTGAAGGTGAAAGCCATGAAGCGGGAGGAACAATGGGGAAATTGAAGAGCCCAGTGGTATGTGTTGTGTGAATACTGTTTCACATAGAAAATATACCAAAAAGAGAAAGTATATGTTTGATGATGCAATGGTAGCCATGGCCAGAGCAGAACCGCTAATGAGCAAAAAGGATTGCTTCAGCTGAAGGCCTACACGTGAAATTGCAGAATCTCAAAGTCTTCCCCGAAAGTGTTGAGGAGATTCTGCCATTTCCTGACTGTATCGTGGCTTTTTCTTGATTTCTTCCACGTGAAATTCCAACCTAACAATATTATTTGTATGAGTTTGTTAATTTGAATTAATTATAGAATGATCAGAGATTATTTTTCTTAATTTAAAATCTGGTATGGTAACCATTTAAATTCATAATACTTAAAATAACTTTGAAATAATTATTTTATATATTTGACTTCCAAATTAATACTTAATTATATTTTAATTAATTCTTGGGTAAATTTTTTAAGGAGTAATTTTACCCTAGAAATTTACAAAATATAGCATTTTTGCTCATCTATTAATTTTGACCTTAAGTTTAACGATATACACACGTGTCATGCCACCTCATCAATCAAAATAGGGTTAAGTATCATTTTTGCCTAGGAAATTTTCACTGAGGAGCAATGGGTATTTCAAATTTTTTTCAAGAGCAATTTTATCCTATCATTCCCCATTACAAACTTTGACTATTAAATCACCAAACAACACACATGTCATGCCACCTTATCATCCACATAAACAGACTTAACAAGATCGATGAAGAAACAAGAAATCTCGTCTTCTTTGAGTTGTTGAAGGACTCGGAGCTAGGAAAATGGTGCAGAGAAATTTGTGAAGTTGGACAAGTCAAAGGGGCTGAAAGGTCTGTCACAAAGCCCAGAGGAAGTATAACTTATGATCTAAGCAAAAGAAACACAAAACGAGATATGATTTATCCCAAAATTAGTTCAAGTAAGACAAGGCAATAGTGATAATATTTAACCTTTGTATAGATTGATCTAGGCTACCTTCCCCTAAATCCCTAAGAATTACTATGTTTTATAAACTTAGGGCAAAATTGTTCTAAAAGAACTTATGAATACCTATTGCTCCTTAGCGAAAATTACTGGGGCAAAAATGGTATTTATCACTATTTTGAATGATGAGGTAGCAATCATTGGTGCCACATGTGCATATTAGTTAGATTTAATGGTCAAAATTAATAGAGAGCCAAAATTGTTACATTTTATCAACTTCGAGACAATTTTTCCTTAAAAAAATTCCAGGTACCTAATGTTCTTGACCAAAACTTCTAAAACAAAAATGATATTTATCAAATAAATTAAAATACAAAAATATATGAAAAAAATCATTCAAAAACAACTTGAAAATTTCTAAAGTATAAATAGGGGTTCTGAATATTTATAATAATAGAGAAGCGTAAGCGCTTGATTTATCTTTTTTTAAAATTAAATGGAAATCACACAAATTTCCATCCGAGTTTAAAAACAAAATAGACTTCGAACGCACTTGTGCCCCAATTTCATGGTCCGTGCTTGATAAGGAGTTAACAAATTTAAATAAGAGAAAATATCATATTTGGTCCTTGGAAAAAAAAACACAGACCCATTTTTCGTCTCCAGGGACTAAAATAGGACATTTTTTGGAAATTCGTCCTTTTCAAGGACTAAAAAGGGTTTTCGTTGTTTGAGGAATCAAAATGGGGTTCGTGTTTTTTTTTTTCAAGAATCAAATAGAGTATTTACTTTTTAAATAATGTTTTAACAAGTTATGATTATATCTTTACTAATTCCAGTTTAAAAATACCACTTGTTACTAGTATGCTTGGGCTCGACCCAACTATGAGTCAATGGCCCTCAGACCTCTAGATCTGGTTGATCTTTTTTTTTTTTTTTTTAACTCACCACTAGTGGATGCGAAAAGTAAATGACAGTGATTACTACTATATTTGCTTTTTATTATAAAATACCAAATAGCTTTTGTCACAAACCAATAAAAGCGAGTTAAAGTTAATAAAGTTGTGATAGAAGCTAAATACTTTCCAATAATACCCCTACTAATTGCACTAAACTCTAATATCATATTAATTATTACTCTCACCTACTACCTTTATTAATTATGGGCAGATATGAAAAAAAATAATTAATGCTCATTAGGAACAAGCAAGTGCTTTATAAAAAAGACCAAATAAACTTAGTAGTTGGTGTCTTATAATAAGGGTTAGATGAAGTACGTCGAACTTCCAGTCATACAGGGCCTACAGTCATTGTTGTCAAACTTGCAAGTTGACTCTCCAAGTTTTGTTTTACGCTTATAACTTATAAAAACGAGTCGAGTCAGTAGTAAACTTAGTTAAATTTACGAGTTTATACACCGAATTTACGCGAAATTTTTATTTTCCAAACAAATGTCAACATTGACGTCTCGGCAAAAGGACACAAGAGGACGGTCTCGATCTATCTCCTCATCCTGACCTCCCGAATTAAGATATGGATAAATGGTAAAAAACAAAATGATATTCTAAATATTCATAATACCAAAAAAGTGTGAGGGTGTGCTTTGTCCTTTTCAAAATTAAATGAAAATTATAAAAAATTTCCTTCAAGTTTAAAAACGGGATATAGAAGAAAGCGCGATTTAGCGGATAACTTTGCACACACTTGTGCCTCAATATCATGCTCTCATGTTTAATAAGGGTTTAACAAGTCCAGATAAGTTTTTGACAAGTTTTGATTAGATTTTTACAAACTTCAAGTCAAAAATCATCAGTTTGCTATAATGACAAGTTATTAATTCACACTTTTGATAAAGGTTTCATAACTATAGGTGATGTTTTAACAAGTTATGATAAGATTTTCATAAATTCCAATTCAAAAATCACCACTTGCTAAATTAATTCCCACTTATAATATGGTTTCACAAGTTTAAATAACGTTTTAACAAATTTTGTTAAACTTTTCACAAAATCCAATTTAAAAATCACCACTTACTATAATGACATAGTATTAATTCTTATTTCTAACACTGGTGTAATTATAATTCAAAATTACCACTTGCTATAATCATCAATGTATCAATTCAAGAACTTTTATATTTCATTAGTTCCCAAAAATAAAAATAGAAGCCGATTTCACTATTTCACAAATTCGCATTACGGTTTCATAATTTGAGATTAACTATTATCTAGCTACAAAATCCACCCTATGTTCGTTGTTCACCCTCAAAAGTTCAAACTCACATCATGATCGAATGCCTCCTTCAACCTCTTGCCACCTTCACTCATCAACGTTCACCTCTCTAAGCTAGAAACCCAGCCACCCAAAAACGACACCTACCAAGACAAAGACCAATAAAGTTATAATTATGGAGTTAAAAATACATGCCTCACTAACTTTCCACGGCTCTTGCTCTATGTCCTCTTCCTTCCTTCTCACTTTGCGCCTCATTTCTCTTTCTTACTTGATTCTTTTTCTTTTTATATCCGAGGGCATTTATGTCATTTCAATTTAATTTTAAAAATTACAAATTATGCTTTCACATCTTTTTTGTATTATAAATATTCCGAATACTTTTTTTTTCATTTTAGCATTTTTAAAGTTCTATTTGCAGGGATTTTTGCAAAAAATATTGAAATTAAAATAGAAGTTTTGAATACATTGGTATAAATTGGTCAACAAAATCATGCCTAAAATCAATTATTTATTGGAGTTTAAACTTCTCATGTTGTATAAAAAGAAAAAGATTTCTACACACAAATAAAATGGTGGGACACATATCTTTTTTTCTTTAAAAAAAAAACTCAAGTATGAAAATCGAAGTATCTATAACGTGAGGATATACTTCTTCTACAATATAAGACATATATTTTCCTTATTTTAATCATCATATTTTACAGTACTTGCAAAATGCAAATTCCACATGTTTCTTTCTTTTTGCTCTGTGGGACTCTGACTCTCCCCACCGCCCACTGCCCACTGTCTCCACATCGTCCTTAATGGAAATTTGCAGGAACATGGGTGACTTTTAAAATCTTTAATTGCCATTAAATAAATTTGTCAGGACTGAAACCGCGATATCGTCCTTAAATGAAATTTACAGCTGACTTTTAAAAACTTTAATTGCCGTTAAATAAGTTTGTCGGGACTGAAGTGCGATCAATGATGGACAAGATGTGTTTAATTTGAGGTAAGAGGATGAGAGGGGTGGGAGGAGCCCCTTTATTCATTTGGTTTAAATATTTAGATGGGAGGAAAATCAAAATTATGGGTTAAATTTCCTTCAATCCCTTTATTCTTTTTTTTTTTTTCCTTACGCAAGGTATTCCATAGCCGGCAGCACAGACTAATCCTTCGCCTTCTTGTCAAGACAAAGTGGTAGAAAGCGGCCACGGGATGCTTTCCATTCACAAGAGTTAGGGATCGAACCCCCAACCACTGCTTCAGGAGCGAATCTTGAGCCGAATCATCACACCCACCCGTGGTGGTTCTTCAATCCCTTTATTCTAAACAAAAATCTTTTCTCCTCCCTTTCTCTTTTCTCTGTAACAAACCACGCAGGTCAAAAGTCTTAACTCATTCCCATAGTTTATTTTGGTGTCTTTCCTTTTTTCTTTTTTTTTTCTCCTGTTCCTTTTAAAATATTTTACTGAAAGTCAATTTTTTCCCAGAGCCAATTTAACTTCCTTCGTTTGTTCGAAGTTCTCTCCATCAATTTTCTCTCCCTCCTCGTCCCTTCTCGGCTTCTCGTTACCATACCATATCCATGGCCCTCATAACTCTGTTCTTACTATTTGCAGTTCTATCTGTAAACGAAGTTAGAGCTCAAAAAAATGATTCCAACATCATAACTTTGGGTTCTTCTCTCTCCCCAAAACGAATTCTTCTTCATGGGTGTCACCTTCTCGTCTTTTTCCTTTGGCTTTTATCCACGTGATAATGGCTTTGCTGTTGGAATATGGTTGATGGGTGAACCTGAAGGAACAACCGTTTGGACAGCTAACTTCACGAATCTATCTACTTCCTCTGATTCAGTCGAATTAACCAAAGACGGTCAACTTGTGCTTAGAAACGAGAAACAGATGGAAGTAGTAGCAGTCATTGCCAATGCGTCTGAACCTGCACATTCAGCTTCTATGCTTGATTCTGGAAATTTTGTGCTTTATAGTAAAAACCATATTGTCATCTGGCAAAGCTTTGATTACCCCACGGACACCATACTAGGAGGTCAGAATTTATCTCAGGGACAACATTTGATCTCTGCAAATGAACATTTTATTCTCAACATGCAGAATGATGGAAAACTTTTTGCCTATCCTGTGAACCATGAAAGAGAAAGTGACGCTTACTGGGACGCACATACTTCTCAGTTAGATGATGACCCACAGCTTACTCTTAATCTTATGGGCTTTCTTTGCCTAGGCAGTTGCGGAGGGAATCCCATTAACGTTCTTGCGAAAAGTAGCAACCATCTTGGAAGGAACACAAGCTTAATAATCTATCGTGCAACATTGGATTTGGATGGTATTTTTAGACTGTATGTTCACACATTTGAGAAGAATAATAATACTGGCTTCACTAGCCAAATTATTGTGTGGCGGGCTATTTCTGATCAGTGTCAAGTGAATGGCTTTTGTGGAATGAATAGTTATTGCTCCAACGTCTCTGGTAAAGGTGAATGTAAGTGTTATCCTGGATTTCGGCCAATCGAAGGGAACAAAAACAAAAAAATATTCTTGGTCTGTGAACAGAACATAAAAAATGACTGTATCACCAGTGATCCAGGGATGCTATACAATGCTAGTAACCCATTGCAACATCTGCAGTGGGGCCTTAATCCTTATTTGGACATACCATTGGAAATGGAAGCTTGTGGCAAGTCTTGCGTGGAAGACTGTGATTGTGGGGCAGTGTTACATGGAGATGGTAGCTGCAAAAAGTATAGGCTTCCGCTTATGTTTGGCAGAATTAATCAAAATATATCAACCACAGCCCTCTTCAAGTTGCCTTTAGAAAATATCAGTCCTCCAAAACCAAAGAAGCCAGAGGTTCTTGTTGATGACAAGAAAAATCTGATTCTCGACTGGGTCATCACTCTTGGTTCAATTTCATTCATTTGCTTAGGCTTTTTAGTATCCATTTTCATTATCTACATGCGCAGAGTCTATTCATACAAAAGCTCTCGCCAACAAGTGAAAATTTGGGGTTCGAGGATTGTAGTTTACGAACATTTGCCTTTAATGAATTGGTGAATGCAACAGAAACTTCACGAACAGATCGCGAGAGGATCTTTTGGAGTGGTTTACAAGGGGACAATTTGCGGAAGCAACAAAAGTATTTCTTGTGAAGAAACTAAACGACGATGTTGTGGATGAAGGAGAGAGAGAATTTCAAGCGAAATCACAAAGAATCGCTCGAACTCATCATAGAAATTTGGTTCACTCATTGGTTATTGCATTGATGGTTCCAGAAAGCTTCTTGTTTATGAATGTATGAGCAATGGGTCTCGGCAGATTTTTGTTCAAGCCCGAGATGCATCTATCTTGGAAGCAGAGTCAAAATTGCATTGGATGTAGCAAGGGGAATCTTGTATCTACACGAAGAATGTGAAGTCTGTATTGTACACTGCAATATCAAGTCTCGTGACATTCTTTTGGATGAAATATGGACGGCAAAAATATCAGATTTTGGACTTGCAAGACTATCAATACGAGAACTTTCAAAAACCAAAAGCAACAACGAATCATCAAGTGGCTATGTGGCACCGGAACGCCAGAAAGATGCATCGACATCCGTTAAAGTTGACATCTTCAGCTACGGCGTGGTGTTATTGGAGATAATATGTTGCAGAAGGAATATAGACATAAAAGTGGCTTCAGAAGAGGAAATAATGCTTTCAAGTTGGGTTTATAATTGCTTTGTGAGAGGAGAATTGAACAAATTGGTAGAATTAGATGAAGATGTGGAATGGAAGACATTGGAGAGAATGGTGAAGGTGGCGTTATGGTGTGTCCAAGAGGACTTGTCTCTACGTCCTTCCATGAAGAATGTGATATTGATGTTGGAAGGGCTGAAAGATATTCCAATCCCTCCATCTCCAATCCCACTTGCTTGATAATCTTTAAAATTATGGTTGCTGAAGTATCAATCTTAGCTACTTCTACTGCGTGTAATTTTGTGTCCTATCCTTGTATATGCACAAATAAGAGTTAGTTTCTTGATGCATCTACTATATTTACGGTAATGTACAAATTATGTGAAGCCAAATTGTGTGACTTTGTGATTTTGTGCAAAGTGTGCTTCTATGGGCAAGGTGATTTGTCTGCTTGTTTGAGTTATCAAATGGTTTGAATTTGAATGATTTAAAATTAATTAAATTGTACAATACTAATAATTAATTTGAAATGTCCCCTCGAGTAATCTTGAATGCATTCATTAATTAATCTAGTTGGAATAAATTTATGTAAAATACTTTAGTTGTTCATTGCATATAAGATGTTTCATTGAAGTCCGAAAAAAAAGATGCTTCATTATTTCAATTAATTGTGACGGATAATTTTTAGGAAAAAGACAAAAAAAGACCATTTGAACTTGAAAAACCCCAAAAAATTTAATGAAAAAGGGAAAGGATAGAGAGAAGATTGAAAAGGTTCTTTTTTAGATTTGTTACGGTTGTTTATTATGAAATGTTATTTTTATTGTTCATACTTTACGGTGAATAACTATAATCGTTATGTTTGTGTTTTTGCCGATTTAACAAGGTTGGAAAACAAATAGTTTATACATGTTATATGACAGTTGTTTCAAAAGAACCGTAACTTTTGTCACTAAATAAATAATACTTATTAACTATAACTGTTATTTTTATGTTTTTCAAGAATTCTACCACGTAATATATGACGTACATAATTACTAATTATTTTTAAGTGTTATATATCCTTTCGTGACTTTTACCTCGACATATATGACATTTATTAGCTATAACTATTATGTATTAAGTGTTATAAATGCACAGATTAATTCCATTTTGATTTCCTAGTCCATAATGTTATGCTTTTGTAACACATAAAATACTATCGTTCTAAATATAAGACCCAATTGAATATTTTAAAAAATTTATTCATTTTTATTTTTAATATTTTATAACACATAATATTTCTAAATATAAGACACATAAAATTCCATTACGATTAAGTAACTTAATATTTAAAAAAAAAAAGTAAATAGGCCTTATATTTAGGACCGGAGGAGTAACATGCTACATGTGTATACATTTGTTAATATTGGTATATTTCTTGTTGTAATTTTATTTTTTTAAAAGCATTTTTTATATATTGACATGCATGGCTAAAATTATAACGCTATTGATATTTTTCTTGGAAAACAAAAGATAACTCCCTAGCGTGCGCCTTAGTAGCGATGGCACGGGAGCTTGGCTCTCCTCCCCCATGTCCGGGTTCGAACCCTGCCCTCCTCCCCTACTATGTGTATCAAAAAAAAAAAAAAAAAAAAAAAAAAAGATAACTCCCCTTCAGTCCCTCTTCTCATTTGGATTTGGAACAAGTTCATAAAATACCTTTTAGACATGTTTAAAATGTCCAAAACGATTTTCTACACCGGTTACAAAGTCATAATTGGTGCAGTTACAATGCTTCAACTGGGGCATTGGTTATTTTCACAACCGGTGTACATTTTCCCCAACTCCTGGTTGAGGCTTGAAATTAACAAATATAGTATACAATATATTTACAGCATAAAAAACCCACAATTAAACCACAAGCTAGGTAATTAAATTACAAGTCATAAGTGCACAATTAGATTCAAATTTCCTCAACTAATAAACAATTTTAAATTAATAAAATATGTAATTTACAAATCTAATCCTTGCTTATGGAACAAAAGCATAAACAATATACAATTTAAATGTACTTACTATTGCTGTAGTAGCAAGTTTCTCAACAAATGCAACCGTCAATAAGTCATCAATGTCGAACACCCGCAAGTTAAAATCCAAATAAAGCATTAACACTAGCGGAAAATAATTGGTGGTCCTTATAAATTTTTCCAGTTTTGAATCAAGCCCTTAGCTTGTTTGTGTTCCCCTTTTTGTATTAGATCCTTTAACTTTCTGCCATTAGATATGTTGGCTCTGATAATTCATCCACATCTTGGTTAACCAGCTACCTTATAATTGCATCTTTTGAATGATCTGAGAGCTTCTATTTATAATATATAGGATATGATAATTTCTTATCTTTCTAAAATATGGAAAATATTATGCTTTATGTACTTTTATTAGATTTGACATAGTATCTAATTCTATTGCCCCCCCCCCCCCCAAATTTTTCCCCTTCTACTCTTCTTCTTGAATCTCAAAGGCATTCTTCCTCCTTTTATAATACAAAATCCTACCCTTAATATTCTGTTTGTATCGCAATTTACACTATAAACGAGATCTTATATTAAAAGATTGAAGACAATTTTCTTTTCCTTTAAACTTCATAGATTGCTCCTTTCTTTGCAGGACCCATGCCATTTTTTTATTCCATTCTTTTTATTTTATTTTTTGATTTTCTTATTTGCTTCTTCCTTTCCTTTATTATTTTTCCTGTATATGCCAAACTATATACTTATTTAATTATAAAATACATACTTACCATTATCATTAGTTTTATAAAAATAAATATGACTTGTTTATATTTTGTTATTCATTATTTTAATAATATTTTTGCAGAAAATATTAATTCTTAATCATTTAAATTTGATGTCTTTGTTAGATGAGAAGTAAATATGTACTACATGGAGAAAAGTCCATTTCAAGAAAGAGTCCAAAACAAAGTAATAATGTGGAGAAAAGTTATCATATGTTTACAACTGTAACGGGTTGCAAGGAAGAAATTAAAGATGCATCAGCATCCCTAAAAGTTGACATCGACATCTTCTTGGCATTCCTTCAAAAATAAGTAAAAATTTAAATGAAGGTATTATTATCATTGTAAATATTATGCATTTTCAGTCCTCCCTTTTTTCTCCTCTCTATTCAAATAGAAGGAGGGATAATATTACCTCTTTACTTTTCTCCCCTTCCATTTTCTCCTCCCCTAAATTGGACCGCACACATGAAATTAGTAACTTTTAGTGCATTTCGTTCGTTTACTTTTTCCAATTACTTTGGTGCTAAGAACTTTGGGAAGTCGAATGATAATTGAATATTCAAGAAACTGAGTTTTGAATATAACCTTTCCTCAATGACAACACAAGAGACAAAAAGTTGGACCACATTTCAGGCTAAGAAAGTTCATATATAACACGGCAATTTAAGAAGTGACAGCCATGGAACACAAAAGCTTTGGAATTTTTGTAGCATCTATTGGTTCTTTCATTTATTTGTGACCATTAATTTGGTGCAACGAATTTTCAAACTAGACATACAATTGAATGTTCAACAGTGGGGTTATCTTTGTGGCACATCAAAGCTGCAAAAATGACAACTTTTCTCTATATTACTATTTCTTTTCTTGGACTACTTTGAAATCGACGCCGGGAGTTGCACCTTTAGCACAAAATGAAAGAAAAAGACTTTAAAGTTGGAAATCCGCTATTTGATGTAGTAGTTTGAAATTTCACGTGTAGGGTTTCCTTGGACCACTTCGAAATCGATGCACAGAGTTGTATCTTCAGCGCAAAATGAAAGAAAATGGCTTCAAAGTTGGAAATTCGCTATTTGATGGGAGCAGTTTGGAATTTCACATGTAGGGTTTCCTTGGACCACTTTGAAATTGACACTGAGAGTTGTAGCTTTAGCGTAAAATGAAAGAAAATAGCTTCAAAGTTGGAAATCCGCTATTTGATGATATTAGTTTGGAATTTGACGTGAAGGGTTTCCTTGGACCAATTTGAAATATACGCTAAGAGATGTAGTTTTAGCGCAAAATGAAAGAAAATGGCTTCAAAGTTGGAAATTCGTTATTTGACGATATTAGTTTGAAATTTCACCCGTATGGTTTCCTTGGACCACTTTGAAATCGACGTCGAGAGTTGTAGCTCTAGTGCAAAATGAAAGAAAATGGCTTAAAAGTTGGAAATTCGCTATATGATGGGGTCAGTTTGGAATTTGACGTGTAGGGTTTCCTTGGACCACCTTGAAATCGACGCCGAGTGTTGTAGCTTTAGCACAAAATGAATGAAAATGGCTTCAAAGTTTGAAATTTGCCATTTAAAGTGAGCAGTTTGGAATTTCACACAGAGGGTTTCCTTGGACTACTTTGAAATTGAAGGCTACAGTTGCAACTTTAGCTCAAAATCAAAGAAACTAGCTTCAAAGTTTGAAATCCGCTATTTGATAAGACCAGGTTTGGAATTTCACGTGTAGGGTTTCCTTTGACAACCTCAAAATTGACGCCTAGAATTGTAGCTTTAGCGCAAAAATGAAAGAAAATGGCTTCAAAGTTGGAAATCCCCTTATTGATGGGAGTAGTTTAGAATTTAATGTGCAGGGTTTCCTTGGACCACTTTGAAATAGACGTCGAGATTATTGCTTTAGCGCACATTGAAAGCAAATGGCTTCAAAGTTGGAAATCTACTATTTGATGGCTTCACACCTATAGTGTTTCCATGGACCACTTTGAAATTGACGTCGAGAGTTGTAGCATTAGAGCATAAAGAAAGAAAATGGCTTCAAAATTGGAAATATGTTATTTTATGGGAGCAGTTTGGAATTTCAAGTGTAGGGTTTCCTTAGACGACCTTAAAATTGACGTTGAGAAAGATAGCTTTAGCGTAAAAAGAAAGAAAATGGCTTCAAAGTTGGAAATCCGCTAATTGATGGGAGTAGCTTGCAATTTAATGTGTACGGTTTCCTTAGACCACTATGAAATAGACGCTGAGATTGTAGTTTTAGCACAAATTGAAGAAAAATGGCTTCAAATTTGGAAATCCGCTATTTGATGAACGCAGTTTGGAATGTAGGGTTTCCTTGGACCACTTTGAAATCTACGCTGAAAGTTGTAGCATTAGTTCTTAAGAAAGAAAATGGCTTCAACGTTGAAAATTTGTTATTTGATGGGAGCAAATTGGAATTTCACATGTAGGGTTTCCTTGGATTACTTTGAAATCGACGTAGAGAGTTGTAACTTTGGTTCAAAATGAAAGAAAATGGCTTCAAAGTTGGAAATTTACTATTTGATGGGAGCAGTTTGGAATTTCACCCGTAAGGTTTCCTTGGACCACTTTGGAATCGATATTGAGAGTTGTAGCTTTAGTGCAAAACGAAAGAAAATTGCTTTAAAATTGGAAATTTACTATATGATGGGATCAGTTTGGAATTTGACGAGCAGGGTTTCCATGGATCACTTTGAAATTGGCGCCGAGAGTTGCAGCATTAGTGTATAAAGAAAGAAAATGGCTTTAAAGTTGGAAATTCGTTATATGATGGGAGTAGTTTGGAATTTCAAGTGTAGGGTTTCCTTAGACGACTTGGAAATTGACGTTAAGAATGATAGCTTTAGCGCAAAATGAAAGAAAATGGCTTCAAAGTTGGAAATCAGCTAATTGATGGGAGTAGTTTGGAATTTAATGTGTACGGTTTCCTTGGACCACTATGAAATAGACGTTGAGATTGTAGTTTTAGCGAAAACTGAAAGAAAATGGGTTCAACGTTGGAAATCTGCTATTTGATGGGTGCAGTTTGGAATTTCACGTGTAAGGTTTCCTTGGACCACTTTGAAATTTATGCTAAGAGTTGTAGCATTAGCGCATAAGAAAGAAAATGGCCTCAAAGTTGGAAATCCATTATTTGATAGAAGCATATTAGAATTTCACACGTAGGGTTTCCCTGTATCACTTTGACATTGATGTCGAGAGTTGTAACTTTTGCGCAAAATGAAAGAAAATGGCTTCAAAGTTGTAAATTCTCTATTTTATGGGAGCAGTTTGGAATTTCAAATGTAAGGTTTACTTGGACCACTTTGAAATCGATATTGAGAGTTGTAGCCTTAGCACAAATTGAATGAAAATGGCTTCAAGGTTGGAAAACCGTTATTTGATGGGAGGAGTTTGGAAATTCAAGTGCAGTTTTCCTTGGACCACTTGGCAATCACTTCGAGAAATAGCGCAAAATGAAAGAAAATGGCTTCAAAGTTGGAAATTCGCTATATGATGGGATCATTTTGGAATTTGACATGTAGGGTTTCCTTGGACCACTTTGAAATCTTCACCGAGAGTTGTAGCTTTAGCGCAAAATGAAAGAAAATGGTTTCAAAGTTGGAAATTCACTATTTTACGTGAGCAGTTTGGAATTTCACATCGAGGGTTTCCTTGGACTACTTTGAAATTGGCACTGAGAGTTGTAGATGTAGCTTAAAATGAAGGAAACGGGCTTCAAAGTTTGAAATCCACTATTTGATGGTACCAGTTTGGAACTTCACGTTTAGGGTTTCCCTTAACAACCTCAAAATTCACGCCTAGAGTTGTAGGTTTAGCATAAATAAATAAATAAATAAAATGGCTTCAAAATTGGAAATCCGCTAATTGATGGGAGAAGTTTAGAATTTAATGTCTAGGGTTTCCTTGGACTACTTTAAAATAGATGTCCATATTGTAGCTTTTGCGCAAACTAAAAGAAAACTGCTTCAAAGTTGGAAATATGCTATTTGATGGGTGCAGTTTGGAATTTAATGTGTAGGGTTACTTTGACTACATTTAGGCCATGTTTGGTACAAGGAAGATTTGAGGAAGGGAAGGAAATGAAAGGAAAGGAAGGGAAGATTAGGAGGGAACTTTATTAATGTGAGTTGTTTGGTATACTAGGGAATGGAACTAAGTTGAAGGAAAATGAACTGTTTGGTATGAACAATTAGGTGGTGGTTAAGTGAGAAGATTAGGTGAAATTCCCACAATGCCCCTAAAATAAAAAAAGAATAGTGATTTATTTAGTTATACCAATCCGACATTAATTAACCTTAAAACGAAATCGTGTGATGAAATTTCCACGAGGACTAGCTTATAGAGATGACAGGGACGACGAATGTGGAAGGAATTTCAGGTAGGAGGAAAGTATGAAGCCCTGCAAAAATGAATATGATGATGAACAGGGAAGATGATAACCGAACATTGAACCCATGTGAAGCTTTGATAGCGAGGCAAGAAAATTTGGAAATACCGACTAGTAAACCCCGATATGTGTGAAGTTGATGAACTAAAAGGAGTTTGGTGAAGGATTTTGTTGCTAAGGTAAAATAGAGGTGACTATGAGAAATGAGGAAAATAAGTAATTGCTTGATGTAATAAATAAGTTAGAATAATGAAGCTGCCACATTAAAAAGTGACCTTAGTTAAAATAGGCACAAGAAAAAAAAATCTGCAGTTGTGAGGATGAAGAAGAACACATTCACGGTTTACAATATGCATATGAGCATCTTTGTTTCACAAAAGAGTAGTACAATTGAACCAATATGATTCACGTAAATAAATAGAAATAATGCAATTTTACTTTTTCAACTGCTACATAAGAAGGAAAGCAATAAGAAAAATGCTTTTGGCTTTTTCAAATGCTATATAAAAATGAACAGAAACTTGGACATCAGAGCAGTAGAATGCACAGGCACATAAATGAACATAAATGATATGATGTCCACTATATGTGAAAGGAAAAAAGAATGAAGGAAATTGGCCTTCTCAAATGCATAAAAAAAAAGGTACATAAATTTGGACATGAGAACAGCATAAGGTAGCAAACATAAAGTAACCCAAATTATAGCATGTTCACTGACGAGTGAAAGGTAATAAAAGAAAGGCATTTGGCCTTCTCAAATGCTGCATAAAAAATGAACACAAACTTGGACATGAGAGGAGCATCAGAATGATCTTTGTGGGGCATGAATGAAAATTGTCCTCCTCATGGTTAGGACATTAACAACTATTTCAAGTGTAAAAACTGTAATTGGGCACTATGCCTTATACACACAAAGAAGAGCCTAATATGACAATAATACAAGTAATGTAACTTTTTTGCATCTGCAGTTATAGGGAAACTAAGAATCAGTATTACATGACCATTGAAGACATTAAAACAATGTTGAAACAAGTTTGCAGACACAAACATTCAGGACACAGATCAATGAACACATTATAGCATAAATTCCCTGAACCTCAAGTCAATATGAGGCAAATGTAAAAACATCAATAATGGCAACATCGTTTAATAAGTGAACCAAAGCTAAATAGTCAAACTGCAAAAAAACCAATGAAGTTTACGTTCGAATCATACAGCCCCGTTCAAACATGTGACAAAAGGTAAACCAGTACATAAACAGTTAATCAGACAATTAAAACAACAATGGACAATACAAAAACTAACCTTAGTGATTTATAAAAACCAAAAACCATAAGCAAATATGTAAAATGGCCCAAATTTTTCTTCTACTTGTTGGCTGGGGACCCCGTATGAGCGAAGCGCCTAGGTTATGATATTGTTAAACTAGGGAGGTTCACAAGTATGAATAAGGGGGAACCAGACGTTGCAGATGGATTAAGCAAGGGTATGTCAGCTGAGAAGATAAGGGGAAAATTCTCAGCTGTAAGCACAAACCTAAAATCGCTTGGAGGAATGAATCTCAAAGGAACAACGCCTGATACTGTCCTCAATGTCGCAAGAGGAGAGTTCACAGGTTCAGGGAGAGGCATAATCGATAGTAGGGTGATTATATCCAAATCCTCATCAGTATCTTCAGGATGCACTCCTTCTTCATGTGTTGTCCTTTCACCCACTTCAGCAGCAATAGCATGTTCAGCCTACCCTCTCGTGTCGCCGTGGTGCCTCGATACACATGCTCCCCACCACCTTCCTCATTCTCCCCCGCTTCTTTAGCTATAGTTTCGTCAGCCATTGCCTCAACAACCTCATCATCATCCACTTCTTCTTCAACTGAGGTTCCAATAGGCACATTATCAGTAGTACCATCCTCTGCCTCCCCTACATTTTCAGGAACAATGACCTCACCCACAAACTCATCTGTTTCAACCTCCACCTCCACTGTATCTTCAGCCACGGAGGCCTCACCCAGAGGATCAACAGTTTCAACCTCAACCTTGCCTACTTCTTCAGCCGCGGTGGCCTCACCCAAAGGCTCAACAGTTTCAATCTCAGGCTCCCCTTGTACTTCACCTGAGTTCCCAACAGCCACATCATCAGTAGTAGCATGGATGATGTCATATGGTTCTTCATCTCTTGTGCCTTCATCCACCTCCTTTGCATTATCGTCATCACTTCTCGGGGAGTGGTATGATGATGTTGGTGATTCCCCTGCACTGTGTGGAGTATTGCATTGTTGGTCATGGTTGGTTAGTATGGTTCCATTGTGCTCAACAAAGATAGATATTGTAGGGGAGTGGTAGGAGCCTATAGGTGGTGCAAGGACCGTGTCACAACTTTCTCACTTCTTTATGCACTATGGTCTAATATGTTGAGAGGGGAGTTAGGCTCAACTGTTGGCTTCGTGAAGAACCAGCTTCCATATCTTTATGTGACTTGAAAAATGCAAACTCCTTAAATTCTGTAGCATACAAGTGAATGAAGTGTCGAAGGTCATTGAAGTCAAGCGCAATTGAACGCATTCATGACTCCATGTCAGTAAGAGTTGACAGTAGTTCATGTTTAAAGATGTCCAGTTTTTCATCCACAATTTTGGCAAACATTGCACCCACTTCTGCGACTCCTTCTTCAAATGATGGCATTGTTGTACTTGGTCTAGCTAGAGTTGCTTCTTTCTTATGCCTCGCCTTCTCCACATGTTCCCCCTTATTGGATGATCTATTTGAGGCCTCTTTCAAGACAAAAGGGATTTGCATCCGGTGCAATGCATCATCATCAAACTCTGGAGTCCACATTGAGGGTTCACCTTTATGAAGATACCAAATCTTGTGCTTCTGTAATATGAGAGACATAAGGAAAAGTTATGTCAGTTGCAAATTCTTCTTCCCAAGTGTTGCAACCTTGAGCATTGTGTCAATGATCCTCTTCCCCAAACTAAATGGCTTCTTCTTGATCAAACAGGTGAGGATTTATTTGTCCTCAATGCTCATGGTTGTAAAGTGCTTCCTCTTATCCACAATGTTCCTGCTGTAGAAGTAGTGGAGGACCCTATACGTATGAGGCAGCTGCTTGGGTCTGTATAGAGGAGTGTCATCCTCAGTTGTCCCTCCCTCTAGCATAATTTTGTCCATTTCGTCTCCACTAAATGTTGTGTCCTTCGACTGAGCAGCTTTAACCTCTAACTAACTAAGCAGTTTCTTCTCATTAAGCTCAATTATTTTCCCCTAACACAAGTCACGCAAAGTCCTAGACAACTTTAGCTTTGAGTAAAACACCTTCACAATTGACTCACAGTAAGGCAAACCCAACTCAAGCAGACCTAAGAATGGAGTCTAGGCCAAATGAAAAATTACTTTCAAACGAGTCCTTCCTAATCCTACTCATTTTGCACAGACTACAGCTTACTAACCTCATGTCGTAGTCTTCAAGTTTGGACTGGGTAAAGTCTGCCTCTGAATCAAGGGTGACATTTCCCCTCTGTTGCACTTTCAGTTTCTTATACAACTTACCTCACCTCATCGACGGACCCTTCTTCTGCAATGGTGTCTTCCCATTCTTGGTCATCCCCACTTGAACTCTAACTGACAACCTTTTTGCCCTTCCTTTTTTTGACCTCCTCTGGCTTTTCCTTTTTTTGTACAGACGACGGTTCTGACTCTAACTGAGTGTTATTGTGATCGAGGCCTTCCTTTTATAAGACACCAAAGATGATTTTACTTGCAAAATATATATTGAATTTGATATTCTAGAAGTACCTTATATTTATGATAATATTTAGATATCATGTTAATATTGTATTCATTATCATTTTACTCGTAAAAATTAGTTCTTTCATGTACATAAAGGTGAAACGAAGATATGGTGTCATAGTTCATTGAAAATAATATACATATCGTTTTGTTCATAACAAGTTTATATCTTATTTTCAAAAAAAAAAAAATGACATGATATAGTGATATTTTAACATATCTAGAAGATATGTTAAAAGAATACATTTAAGCATAATATTTAGTGACAATGTAGCATTCATACTTTGAAGGCTAAGAGGAAGATATGTTCGAAAAGACATTGGAAATGATGTTGTTATTAGGGAAAGTAAAATTGATATTGTAATCCGGGGAAAAAAGAACATGATGTACTCTCTTTCCTAATCAAGGTTTTGCCCTAGATGGTTTTCTTGGTAAGGTTTTTAATGAGGTATCTTTAATATATATTGTGTTCTTTTTTCTTTGGCTAGATTTTTATCTCAATGGGTTTTTCATAGTTAAAGTTTTTAATGAAGCACATTCATAATGGACATCTAAGCTAGGGGAGTGTTATGAATATTAATTATATATAAATGTCCATTGACTCATATCCTAATTAGTATTCATAATTACATGTTGGGAAACTAAAAGCCTAATTAATAGTGACTCTTGGTGTTGACTCTTGAAGGCCTATAAATGGTAACCGTATACGAAACATTGTGATGTACAAGAAATACAAGCTACTAGAAAAAAGCCTAATTGCGACGGAAAATCTTCTGTCACAAATTTTAGGCTATTTGTGACGGAATAGTAAATTCTGTCGCAATTTAGAGCATTTTGAGATGGAAAATTCATTTTTGTCGCAAAATGGGCTGAAAAACCACATTTTGCGACGGAACTTCTTATTCCGTCTCAAAATGTGGGTTATTTGCGACGGAACTCCCTGTTCCGTCACAAAAGGACCATCAATGCCCACCGATAATTTGCGACAGAACTCCTTGTTCCGTCACAAAGTTGCGATGAAATTCCCTGTTCTGTCGCAAAAGCACCAAAGTTTGCGACGGAACAAAGAGTTCCGTCGAAAACTTCAATTAAATTCCCCCTTCCTTTCTCATTCATTCACGACACAACTTGGCCAGCGTTTCTATCCTCTGCACGACAACCCGCCTTCACCGCTGTCCGACCACTGTCGCAAGCCTCAACTGCCATCCAACCTCGTCTTCCTGCGCCGTAAGCCGTAGTCCACCGTCCTTTGTCTTCTTTCTCCACCGCAAACCGTTCTTCAACGTGTAATATTTATTTTTGAGTTCTTAGATCTTTATGAAACTATTGTTGATATGATAAATTGTAGACATAGTTATTGTGATTGCTTTGGCCTGAGTTATTTGGATTCTAACATTGCTACTTAACAACGTTTGGTTGGAAATTAATTAATAGGCCAAAAAAACGAAGAAAGAAAGGGAAAGATCAAGAAATAATGATATCTTTTTATTAAAACAATATCCCATTTTCAAAAATTAACATGATACCTTTAGTTTCTTTCATATTGTATGAATTAACATGTTATGATTTACTTCCAAAGTTGTTTTGGTATTGTATGATTTTCTTTCATATGGTGAACAATGTTAAGAGAATGGAGAGTATATTTTTAAATATATGGTATTTATTAAGGTTTAAAATAGAAATGATAATAATTGTCATGATATTGTATTAATTAGTAATGATAAGAACACTTTTGTGAGGTAGTAGTATTTAAGAATCTAAAACAATATTTGGTATAATATTTAAGAATATAAGAATCAATTGTAGTTTATATAGTATTATCTATATTTTATTAAATTTTCATTAAAATAAATATTTATTTTCATATTTTTATATGTTGTGATTTGTAATTCCCATTTATATGTTTGGGTAGTGGATTCGTGATTGATCTATTTAAAACAATTGGCATTGCAAAATTAGTTTACTATACATAATTATATAAATAAAATACATATAAATCAGGCATTGAAATAATAATAATAATGGAAATATTTGTGCATATAATTCAATCGAAGATTATAAATTAATCAAAAATATTGGTACCCCTTGCTACTTGGTTAATTAAGATTTGTGTTGAGGCTTGATTATATCCTATTTTGCTCATTTGCTACAGTTGGATTTTGTGTGGATTGTTCTCTTCTACATCGTTCGACCCTTGTTTTTTTTCCTGCAATCGGTTGCTGAAATTGAGGTAGCAAACTACAACCCTGATGTAATTGTGTGTTTGCGTTGTAATGAAATAATAGTATATATGTTTTCCAAAAAACTTGTCATATGTCTCTATTTTCACCTGTACTTTATCATTCTTTTTTTGGCCTGTCAACATGCATGTCCCCATCTCTAGTGTATTATTCTTATTCTCTGGTTGCTTACTGAGATCTGTTCTTTGTTCACTGCATGTGTTTGTTTACCTCTTTCTTGATTAAGTGGCAATTGGTTGGTATAAGCGGCCAGTTGTATTTGCCACTTAGGTTAATGGTTGAATTAGTTAGTCTTACTGTATTATGTTCCAAAAGTCTTTGTGTAAGGTTGGGTTGGAAAAGTATTAAAGGCGATTGTGATAAGAGTTGGATGTACAATCGTCTAACTTAGAAAAAACAACGTACTCGAGTATTCTTAGAGGGTTTGAAAGAGTTCACCCAATTTGCTTTGGCGCACACAACTAATTCAAGTACCTCGATCAGTTGTCCGTGTATGAAATGTAGGTGTTTGCAATTGCAAGATCCGAGCATAGTTAGAATCCATTTGTGTAAAAAAGGATTCATGACAAATTATGAATGTTGGGAATTTCATGGGGAAGTCCGACAGACACTGAATGGTTATTACGGAGAAAGTACTTATCGAGACAACCTTAATCAATATGAACAGTTAGTTATGGATGCCGCAGGACCATTGATTGGCCAATACTTTGATCCCGTTACTCATGTTGAACCGTCATACATGGGAGAGAAGACCGGTGCACATACTCAACCATCATACATGGGAGATAGAGCTGGGAATTAGGGGCCGGCCCGGCCCGACAAGGCCTGGCCCTACGGGGCGAGATAAGGAAAACATCTGTTTTCAAAGCCCTACTCGATAGTACAGGGCCAAAGGCAGGCCCTACAGGGCCTGAAAATTACTATTCCAAATTTTAATATATTTTTTTCTGGGTTTTTTCAAAGAAATATAATTAGTAAATTGCAACCATTAAAGTTCTAATCTATCAAATAAATATTATCAACATTAATATTTAAACAATACAAATCATCCAACAAAAAAACACATTCATTAATTCGTAATAAAAAACAAACCATTGTCCACAATTGCCTCACATAAAACGTAAGAAGCATTAAACTAAACAACATTAAAGAACTCACATAAAATATAAAAGCATACCACTATCATTGTCAATTGTCACCTTCTTCATCACTATCATCAATCTCATAGATATTTGATTGTGCTTCACTTTGAGCAGAAGGCTGTGCTTCACTCTTTGACTAATTTTTTTTTTCAAAAATGAAAATGCTACAGTAACAGGGCCAATTTCAAATTTGAGGCCTATTTTTCAAGCCCGAGCCTTACGGGGCCCGGGGCTTAAACGGGCTGGCCCGACGGGCCCGGCCCGATTTCCCGGCTCTAATGGGAGGTGATCCTAATCCGGAAACCGATAGGTTCTATTAAATACTTCAAGATGTGCAACGTGCTTTATGGAAAGGTTGTGAGCACATTGAAAATAGTGAATTTGCATCGCTATCAGCTACCGTAGCAACACTAAGCTTGAAGACTGAACACCATATGAGTGAGAAGAATTACAATGAAATGGTGTAGATCATGAATAAGGTTGTTCCCAATGACAATAATTTGCCGAAAGATTTTTACCAAGCAAAGAAAAAGGTGAAAGAGCTTGGTCTCAGATGTGAAAAAATCCATTGCTAACCCAGAAGATGTATGCTCTATTACAAGGATGATGCAGAGCGAACTACTTGTAAATTCTGTAAACATGATAGGTACAAAGTTGAGGAATGGAAGGAAAATGACCTTTCAAGCATTAAGCAAGATGTGGTACTTTCCTCTCGTGCCCAGACTTCAGAGATTGTATTCATCACAACAAACAGCTGCTCACATGAGATGGCACCGAGAACATCGCAGGGATGAAAAATTTGTGATGCTTCCATCCGATCCGAAGCTTGGCTGAAATTTGACGAGGCAAATCCTTTGTTTGCGACGATCCCGTAGTGTTCGTCTTGGTTTATGTTCGGATGGGTTCGCTCCTTTCAACCAGATGAGCAGGAATTATTCCTCTTGGCCTGTGATTGTGACTCAGTACAACCTCCCAACTTCCATGTGCATGAGAAGAGAGTTTTTGTTCCTCAACGTGTTAATCCCTGGGCCATCCAACCCAAAAAAAGAAAATAAATATATACCTCAGGCCTTTAATAGATGAGTTGAAGATGTTGTGGAGTGAAAGGGTTCTTACTTATGATGTATCAATGAGCCAGAATTTCACCATGCGGGCTGTATTAATGTGAATGATAAATGATTTCCCTACATAATGGGATGTTGAATGGCTGGAAAACGTCGGGGAAGCTTGCATGTCCAGTATGTCTCGAACAGAACGTGGGTTTCAGCTTGCAATACAGTCACAAGGTCTGTTGGTTTGATAGGCATCGGCGATTCTTGCCTATCGATCATCCGATTAGGAATAATAAAAAAGACTTCAAGCAAAATGTGGTTGAACGGTTAGATAAACCTCGTCGTTTAAGTGGCCAAGAAATATGCTTAGGAATAATAAAAAAGACTTCAAGCAAAATGTGGTTGAACGGTTAGATAAACCTCGCCATTTAAGTAGCCAAGAAATATGGGAGAGGGTGAAGCACATTCGAAGTGTTGAAAAGGCTTCCAACGAACCTGAGGGATATGGCGTTCAGCATTATTGGAACAAAAGTAGGATCTTTTGGGAGCTACCATATTGGAAAGATCAATTGTTAAGACACAACCTCGATGTCATGCATATTGAGAGGAATGTGTTTTGCAATATTCGTACACCGTAATGGACACCAAGGGTAAGACGAAGGATACGGTCCAACGCAAGACGTGACATAGAACAGATTTGCGAAGGCACGCTTTGCATTTGGTGGAGAATGTCACAAGCCAAACTTCCAAACCTAGAGCGCTGTACACATTGAATAAAGAGCAAAATTTACAATTGTTGCGATAGGTTAAAGGTGTGAAACTCTTAGACGGTTATGTATCAAACTTCTCAAGATGTGTCGACATGAATAAGGCGAAGTTATTTGGGATGAAGAGTCATGATTGTCATGTTTTTTTTCCAAAGATTGTTGCCGTGGGCCTGCAAAGCACTACCAAAGTGTAACACCCCAAATTCCATACTCCAAATCATGTCGATTGACACTTAGTTTTAGAAAAATCGACAGAGTTTGAGGTGCTACAGCTTAGCTTAATGCGGAAGGAGAGCATGCACTTACGTTTGGACAATGAGTGACTAATATAAAATGCCCGACATATCCGATGTTCCGACATAAGCGATATATTAAAAATTTCCGAAGGAATATTCGTGTGATACAACAATACGAGCTTGTATAATTACAATTCTTACATGGTAACTATACAGCCTTAAACCAAGCCTTAACTAGACTTGGGGCAATAAACCTAACTCAGTTAATCAAACAATTTGGCTAGGCCGGTGTCTAATAGAAGTCTCCCCGAATTCACGGCGACCTATTGACTGAACCACACAGACAAATCCTTTCTAGACACCAAATGGTTTGAAATAACCTTATTAGATTCATGTCAGAAGGTAGGCTCTATTAAACTTCTTCCGGCATTTGCTTTGACCGGTGCCTCTTCACGGCTCTGTCCATCAGTGCCTCTTCACAACTCCATCTACCGGTGCCTTCTCTGTTCCAGGTTCCTTTCCTGAACTTTAGTCAAATCTAAGGTCCAATACCCATCGGACCTCAGGTAACAGTTAACCTCATGTAAAAATTATAAACAATATACATGAATGAGATATTCATTACATTTCAAACATCAACCAATACATAGCACACAGCAGATGTAAGGTTACAACAGTACATAAGCACACAGCAGATGTAATGTTAACACAACAACAGTACATAGCACACAGCACATGTAAATTTATTCACGTTTGCACTAACCAGTGCCACGATGGCCCATCGTGTACTCGACGCTAGGAAAAAAATCTCACGGCATTATCAAGACTATAACTCGTATATAGCTGAATGTATAAACAGTGACTTAAGACAGAGTCTTAACCACGGTGCATGACCCAAGACCAAGTCTTGTCCATAACTTAATGAAGTCATCTATCACATATAAGCATACAAGACACATCAGAGTTAAAGTTACAGTACGCGAACGTACCTTTCTTCTGCGTAGTTAGCAATATGCCCGACCTTTGAATCCGGCCTCAGACTTCCCAGATATCCTAACATAGCACCATATCACTTAGAATAATAACCTAAGATATATTTCCACCTCTATTTACCTCTCTACCCTTGGTGGATTTGTTATTTACAATTTTGCCCTTACATTTATTTAAAAACGTAGTACTGGATTTTCTGGGCAGATTTTTCGGTAACTTTGAAAAATCATAATTAATTCTAGAAAAATCGAAACGAGGTTCCATAAAATTCCTCATGACCCTTGACATGTATATTTTCAAGGAAAAATATTCCATGAACCTAGAACATCAAGAATCATTCCCAGTTTTAATCCCAGAAAAATGGCTTAACTTCAAAAATTCATATCTCCTTGATCGGAGATCAAAACGTATAAATTTGGAAAGCCTACATGTCTAATTTATTCATGTAAAATTTCATGATTTATGGGCTTCATCTTATACATAAAATAATAGCATGAATTTTGCTGGCTGCACAAAGCTTAAATACCGAAAATCCTACAATTTTCACAACATTGATCCATTGCTTCCCAAAAATTATTCACTACTATGTTTTTACCTCATTAGGCATTTTTCAATGCAAGGAGGCCTAAAAACAAGTATAGAAATTTATTCTCTAATTTTCTAGATCAAACCAGCATTTATACTACGAACTATAAAAACTAAAGGCTAGAACTTAAGAACTAGAGAACCTTACCTATTGAAAAACCTTGCTACTCCTTCTTCCTTCTTGCTTCACTCTTCTCTTAAACTCACCTATTTGGTTTGAGTTTGGTGTGAAGAATTCAAGAGGAGAAGCCTCCCATTTATAGGAAAATTCAATAGCAATTATGGTAATTCCCAAACTCTCATCTTTAATCCTACCCATTGGATGATCTTTTTTAATCAATGGCTCATGGAACTTGGTCTTCTTTGAAGACTCAATTTGTGAAGAAAAAGGTTCCCGTTGGTTGATTTAATTACATGAGGATTTAGGCTTAATTTCCTTTGATTTTTCTCATTGGTTGATTTAAATTAATATTGAATTAAATCAAACAATCTCTCTCTCTCACTCTCTCTCACACACACACACAAACCGTCCCCTCCTCCTTCTTTCTCTCTTTTATCCTCTTCCAACTCCATTAAATGATCCCATGTGATCCCATTAATTGTCTCTTCCAATTTGTTCCCTCACCCATGTGCCTTTATCCCATGTGGTTGATTAGCTTAATTAAAATAACATTTCTTCCTTCTTTTCATCTAAGCCAAACCGTGCCCTCTCCTCTCTTTCCTTCATCACTACAAAAAAACTTGAAATTACCTACGGAATCGAGATGGAATTATTTCCATCGGTAATTAGAGATGGATTCTGACGGAATTTCGTGGAAAATATTACAAGATTTTTTTTTTAAAAAAAACAATATATTACCCATGGAATTTCCGTGCGTAATTTGACGATTTCCATTACCCACGGAATTCCGTGGGTGATTTTACATGTTTTGAAAAAAATTGATGGAACTAGTAGTTGCTGTATGGTTCGAACACGGGACGGGGGGGGAAGATACAAAGTCGCCTAACCAACTGAACTAGGAGATTTGCTTCTGTGTTATGCGAAATTTATTTATTTTATATTAAGAAGTTGCAATCCCTAAATCCCTAAATACAATTTGAGCGCCTTGTTTTCATTTTCGATCTGGCGCCTCTTCCGTTTAGTCCCTGTGCGAATTTTCTTCCCTTTCCCTCCATGCGAAACCTCAGCCCTAAATCATTGCCTCCTCCCTTCACCTCTCTCAAGTTCAACAAGCCCTAAATCTCTCGTTGTCTAGTGCGAGCAAGAAGTGCAAGCCGTTGATCCCGACAAAGCAAAACCAAGTCTCTCTTCGTTGCTAGGCAACAAATTAACTTTCCCTCCTCTCCGTGAAAAATTCCATCCTCGCCTCTCCTCTCGTCTCTAAGTCTCGGCTTCACTCTTCTCGCTTCACCATTTGACCCACCCTACATCCACCCTCCGAAGCTCGCGACTGCAGACCGATGGCTAGATATTGGGGGTTTCCTAAGCGATATTTTCTGCGAAACGGTGCTTAATCTCTTCCATTGTTAGGTAATGCTTGTTTTTCTTCTTTGATTTCCCCCTTCTTGTTTTCATTTTGTGATTCATCGATTCTGAGGATCTTGTTCTTTTCTGCGGATTTGGATTCTCGAGAGGGATTGCAGTCGGGTCCATGAATTAACACATTAGAATGATATGAGATGTTCGAACTTTTTTTTAGGCATGTGTTGGTCGATTTCCTTGATGGCAAGTGAACCAGTCGAACAAGTAATAAAATGTAAGTAGAGTATCGTCCCACAGAGACTGAGATACCAAAGAGTGACACGCGATTGCTATGATAGTTGTGCAAGCGAAAGTAAATATATTGGGATGAGAGGTTGTTGTGATTATGCTACTAGCAAAAGTAAACAGAATGACTTTAAACGTGAGAAGATATCAAAGGAGGTTAGGCTGGACTCAGAATCACCTTAAGTGCATCAATCCCCCAGTTGCTCTACCCGATGCTATAGCATCTATCTTTGCCGACTTCGCAATTGCTTTCTGACAAACATAGCTACTACTTACGAAGTTATTTGGTTAACCCACCTTTATAGTCTACCGAAGCTTCCGCGTTCGATACTTATGATGCTAACTATACTCCTTCCATATTCCTATAACAACTTTCTAGTCAGAGGATCTGTGCTACGCTCAGGGTGTTATGGTTATGAGAGGTAGACCCATTCGAAGCCTACAATAATAGGTCAAGCCGTGCACGGCTGCCTGCCTAGCAAACATCTTTGTTTCTCGAGCTCTAACCCCAACTCCTTGCCCGATTTGAGGCAACAAATCTAGCCCTTAACTTCCGTTAACCGACTAGTAATTAAAACACTGATAAGCAAACCAAATTTATTGAATTAAGAACTTGCAACTGGGTTCATTCAACAACTTAAAGACTCATCCTCGTCCAACCATATGAAAATCATTTCATGACTGATGAGGGACACACAAAACAGACATTAACAGAATGACCCATGATCGAGAAAACAAAGATAAAAAGGAAAACAGAAAGCTTTGATGGAATTTCCGACGGCGTGGTCGAGGTCCTGTCACGTCACCACTCCACGTCTTCTTCGTTCCGTCGTGCTGCGAGGGGAAGGATCTTTGGGTTGTCTGGAAGTCTTGTGCTCTTGTGAAATCTCTCACTCTTCTCTTGAGTCTGCGAAAGATAGAATCTTGTTCTAGGGCTCTCCGACTCTCTAGGGTTGGCTCCGCTATTTCCTTTTATAATCGGGCTTTTCTTGCGTTGTAAGTTACAAATGAGCCGGGTCTTTCCTAATCCGTCGGGAATTATTGTATCTCTAGATCTAAGTAGATTGCTTCTGTTGATTCTGCGGGATTCTCTAAATCTGTTAGTTCCGATCATCCGCATCTTCTATTTCGTTATATTAGCAACCTAACTGTTAGAAGCGTCCTTTTCTTTTATTCCTGAAATCATCTGGGTAAAACGGTCAGAAAACATACCGCATAGCATTGCGTCTTTTACTTTGCTATAGCATTCGTGATGCCTTGTATTGCACTTCGACTCGCTGTCAGAATGCTATAGCAACGTATCAGCTCTGCTATACGTTCTTCTTTAAAAACCCTGCAATTTGTTTCATTCTTAGCACATGCAAATGATTTCTACTCTTCAGTCACTATGTCATGAATGTATGCCTTTTTACTTAGATTATCTGCAGTTGCACTTGTATTTAACATTCAATTCAGTCAATAAGTATAGGGAAAATATGGTACGATTTGTGCTTATCAGCATGTCGAATTAACTTGTTCGAGAATTTTTTTTTTTAATTTTTTTTGGGTGGGGGGGTTGAGTGAGCCAGTTAATTTGCATGGACCACCAAATTAAAATGAAGTAAATGAGTTAAATCGTCGAACTTACAATTAGTCAAGAGTTGGCACATTAAGCTCACTTAACCCATTTTCAGAGCTTACTTACTAATAATAGTAACTAGTGTTTCTTATCGTTTATCAATTTGTTGGCCCCTGTTTTTCATTAATACACATATCGCGCTATAGTACTAATCCATTAAATATGGAAAGGCAAGTTGTGTCAAGACTAATAGACGTGTAATAAAATAATTGACCCTTATTTTTCATTACACAAGTTGCACTTGAAAATGCTTCCATTAAATATATATATATATATGGGCAGGCTGGTTGTCCTAAGATGAATAAACGTCTTATAATTGGTTCCACATGAGTGGGAAATGAACACCCAGGATGTTGGGAAGATATAGTAAATCAAAAATAGAGGGCAAGTGGACCTTTGTGTGCTTTTCTAGCCGTAAAGCACAAACCATCGGATTTAATATTTAAAACTACGTCGCCATCAAAGAAACATATAATAAACAGTTTGTTCATTAATTTATTCATCCTTGTTTTAGGTAAAGTTGTTTTGAATTTGTTCCCATATTGTTATTATATTTATGTACATATACACTGCTCTTCATATGCATAGTTGTTGGATATTCTGAATCATACACAAGCTTGTCCCCTTCGTAAAGAGAAATTTAGTTTTATTATTACCCCTGCTGAAAATTTAGTGTTGTGTCTTCTTTTCCTTCTTGTCATGTCTTCTTGTATATGGTTTGGAAAATTGTTGCCTTTCTCCTAATTGGTGTTTGATCTTGTTGTCCCAAGTTTGGACACCTGAATAGAAGTGGATTTTTAGTTGGAACATATGAATTTTGGAAATTTGTGATAAGAAGGACTGAAATTTTTGGAGTTTGCCTAATATGAAATGCACACTACGTATTTGATAAAATGTTTGAAAGGAGAATTTCATGCTAAATTTTGTTATTGAATGGAATCTTGGGACTTTGTGAAACTACTTTGATGCTTGAATGAGTTACTTTCTAAACTCGAGCCCTTTTTTCGGAGATCCTGGTACCACAATGAAGTTAATTAATATTCTCTCTACTCACCCATTACATTATTTCAGTCCCTTGTCATTTCTGCAAAGTTTTGAAAAGAGTGTTTTATAAGAACATCTTAAACATAACAAGTTGGCATCCGTTGCTGACATTGATTGATTCTTGATGGCTTTCGAAATTTCACGTAAACTTGTGGATATTACTTCCGAGTTCTTCTTGTGTATGTTCCTTCCTTGTTTCTAATGCCGGTGGAAAAGCATAACAAGTTGTTATGTTCTTGAATGATAGGATGCTAATGGATTTTGAACTGTTACTTGGGTGGAGGAAAATGTTTTTCGTGAATGAGGGATTTGGTTTTATTTTTCATTAAGTGTTTTGCAGCTTTACATTCTACTATCGTTGCGGAATCTTTTTGAAGGCGGTTACGGTAAAATTAATGGAATATTTTTACCTTGGTGTTTGATGTTAATGATTGAAAGAAAGAAGATAATTTGTATTGTGGGAATTGGATAGTTCTTTGAATTAACTCAGTAAACATCTAAGGTTAATATTCTATTGTCTTTATTTAGCTAAATAAAGGTTAACATGTAACTTATGTATTTCGTTTGCAGGAAGAATTTCTGAGACGAAAGGAATCTATCAATTCTGAGGGAGGTATCATGTCTAATCAAGATGAATTTAATTTGTGGTTAGAGGTTACTGGTGGTAAGAACAAGAAGGGGCAAATCTATGGGTTGGGGTCTGAAGATAAACATATTGGTTCTTCTTCCACACCTCCTTCTGTCAACTCTACGGTGGATCCAGAAATACAAACAGAGATGACTCAAATGAAAAAAGTTGTTGCAAGCTTGAAATCACAGAACGAAATGATTATGTCAGCATTGCAAGCACTTGGGATTCACTTACCTAATCTCTCTAACCCCGCCAATGATGAGGCTCCCCTCAAAACAATGAAAATGATAGTTGAATATTTTTATTGCTTTTGTAAAAACTAACTTGGTGATTAATTGAATCTATTTGCCCTTGTAGTGGCTTTAAATTGTGACATTTATATGAATATGTGCTTTGAACTTGTTCATCTTTCTATCTATATGATTATTTTCTTGTTTAAGTGCATTTTAATTATTATAAAAAAACGGCCTAAAAAAATGTTCAAAAAAATAAAAAAAAAAGTAGATGTGAACGTACATGAGAAAATTTGCTCAAATTACTCATGGAATTCTATCCCTTATTACCCACGGAATTTCATCCCTAATTACCCACAGAATTCCATCACCAATTACCCACGGAAATTACCTATGGAATTAGTCACGATTACCACGAGAATTCCATCTCTCGATTACCCACGGAATTCCGTCCCACGAATGGTTACATTTGCTAATGCACTCGGTAATTTACCAGCGAATTTTTTCCGTCGGTAAATTGATTAGCCGATGCATTTTTCCGACGCCTTTTGTTCCATCGGAAAAATTTTACCCACGAAATTCCGTGGGTAAATTCCGTGACTAATATGGGTTTTTTTTTTTTTTTTTGTAGTGCATCTTATTCCATTTTGCATTAATTATCTTATCCTATCTCATTTAATCCCCATGTGCTTTCATTAATTATAATATCTTGAATTAAATAAAATAAACTCCCTTTTCCAAAATCTCATCAACCATTGGATCCAATTGTGTTTGTTTAGATTTAATTCTTACCATTAATCCATGGCTTAATTCTCCCATTGGTCTATTTAATTTTATGAGGATTAAGCTCATTTCTTTAATTCCTCATTGGCTAATCAATATACAAAAGGATTATGGTTAATTAATTAGGACCATTGGATTGAATTAAGTGTGCAACAATCTTAACCATTGATCTTGGTTGCAATTGTTGACTTTTCAAAGTTGATTAACTTTTTTTTTTTTTTGATACATCATGGTAGGGGGAGGGGGCAAGGTTGACGCCATTTGGACATAGGGGAGGGAGGCCAGTTAAGACTGACTCCAGTGCCACTGTACTACTAAGGCGCCGGCAAAGTTGATTAACTCTTAATCCAATGCTTATATGCCTTTTAATTGCATTTGTCATTGGTTATTTGATTTATTAACTCATCATGAAAATTACTGCTTAATTAGACAAGCTTAACTCTTCACTTTTATTGGCTTAATTATTTTCAAATATAATTAGCCCTTATTTGATTATCCTAATTTGCCTCTAATCATCTTGAAGAATTATGCAACTAATCTCAATTAGTGCAAGCTTAATTTGCTCATTTATTGTTGCTAATTTCCATTAACCCACTTAAGTGTTTTTCATAATATTTTCTTGCCTTATGATCATTGAAAATAGCTATTATTTTATGTGATTTAATATCATATTGCATATCCCCTAATATGTAGTCTCATAATTAACCATTGATTAATTAATTCCAAAGTGGAATTTGGATGAAAATATAATCAATAGATTATAATTCTTTGAGACATATATTCACCTTTGTATTTTGCTAATTATTTGCTAAAATACAATATTTATATGAGTTATGAAAATTAGGGTATTACGAAGCATATATGGACTATTCTAACAGAATTTTCCATGTTCTTTAGAGAAATTTGTGCTTTTAAGCTTAATGTTGATAAGTTAAGGCGGAGGAAAGTGTGCCAATAATGCTATGCAAGTTAGAGATGGTGTTTCCTCCTAGCTTATTTGATTTTTATTTTATTTTTGTTACAGTCACTTCTCTAATTCGGTCCGATCCATAAATCCTTTGATGTCGGATTCCAATGGTGATCAATTCATGAAGGCCAAGTTTCCTAATTGGTTACGATCCTACTTCGTGCAAAAAAAATCAGTTCCCCAGGATGTTGAATGGGTTTTATCTTACGGACCGCAACCGTTACCAGGATCAAAAAATATGTAAACAATGGGTATCGTTTACAACTTTTGAAGCGAACGAAAATATGGAAAGTTGCAATTATGGTGCATAATGACTTTCATAGCCACAACTTAAGGCGTCTAAGTATAGTTTGACTTACGACGTCTAATTACTAAAATTAGATGCCGTAAGTCCACTTTTTTTTTATTTTAAAAAAAAAAAAAAAAAAAAAAAAAAAACCAAATCTGAGCGCCATCATAGGTCGGGATTCAAAACCATAAAAATATAGAAAACGCTTAGGAAAATCAAAAGGTCAAAAGGTAGGCGCGAGAGAGAAGGAAATGCTAGAATCAAACCTATTATAGATCTAAACATAGGTTTCATTATAGCATTTCAACAATAAGTTACCCAAGTTATCAAACACAGGCACAATAGAAATAGATTTTGCACACTTATGCCACTTATAATTCGAGCACACAAACCTGGGCTGGACATAATAAGCAAATCACAAGGGGAAAAATGAATCCAATACCGCAAATCACAAGTGAGACAGGTTTTCAATATTAAAAGGAAAATAGCAACATGATTATAGATAAACATGCCCAACTTGGATGCATACATGAAGTATAAATAGTGTGTGCAGATAATATAAATCTCAAGTCATAGAAATCGGATGACATTTCCACATTCTGTAAATCCACAAGAGCATATGCATCCTAACTTTGGTTCTTGTGAATAGCTTTCCCTATTTTTTTTACAATAATCATTGACTGAGACAAATAGGTCCAGACAATAATGTAGTTCTGCATAATGTTGTGAACTTGGACATCTTTCTTCCTCCTACTCCTCCATATCCATGGATACCCAAGTTAAACATCAAAGCTTGTCAAATAATGGGAAGATTCTTACAACCGTCAGTTCATCGTTTTGTTTTTTTTTTTTTTTGGTTTACAATGGCAAGCCTCAGGCTTGTAGATTACAAAAGTGTCTGCTAATCAGACAAAGTAGCATCAGTCTATGGTCGGTTAATCTAGTTAGCCAAATTTCAGGTGGGGCTATGAGTATGATATATGGTGGTGTACCAGGTTGCACTTTGTAAAACAAACCATTTGTAGGCTGAAGCAATTCATAAATAATAGCTATTGGCCAAACCTCCAAACAAAATGTAGTTTGCAGTTTCTCTTTATTCATGAAAATAGAGATAAAGATTATTGGCTCCAATAAACAACATTATGAGGCCAAGCCAACACTGAATTTATAAATTCAAATCAAGTAAAATTTTTGCGTCAAGACAACCAGATCTGAAATAAATTCTTTTCAATAACTTCAATGCTTAAACAAAAGAAAACCTCAAACAGAAGATCTATATCCTCGAACAAAAGAAATCAACATTAGTGCATAGATCATCAGATGTTAATGCTAACATGTCTTAATTGTGATGAGGCCATTTTATGAGAAAATTGATGATCCGTTTGAAGGGAGATAAAAGTTGGGAAGAAATAAAATAGAAAGAAGAGAAAAGTGAAGAGATAATGTTATCACTCCTTGTGTTTGAATGGACAAGAGAAAGTAAAGAGCAAAGGAAATAGTCAAATGTTAACATCTATAGAAAAGTGGATATTAATAATCTTAATACAGTATAACATACACACACCTGTTCGAAATTTTTTCTACGACCAAGGTCATAACGCCATTTTGGAGTTGTTTTCTTCTCATATGCCTGGTAAAAAAACAGGGAAGAAAATCCAAACAAAACCAAGTCACAAAAACTAACCAAATTATTCCCACTTTAAGGAGTAGCATAAAAAAGTAAATCATATTTTTAATGTTGCAAGATTTCCGAAATCAAAAAAAAAAAGCGTAATCTTTTGAAGTTTTAGATTTCCATCTAATGCATCATGAAACATTCATAAATTTAAATGAATCTAAAAGGTGTGATCAATCAAACCCAATTTGTAAACACCACTGACCACTATATGTTTAGCTTCTCTTGATAACGATATTTCAAACTACCATAACTATAATAATTACTTTTAGAGAAAGGCAATAGAAAGCTTAAAGCATCTCCAACCAAAGTAACCAGTCAAAAGAAAGCAGATAAAAATCAGAAGTTTGTTTTAGGTAGATATAGGACCAAAAGAAACAAATGCATATAAAAATTAACCTCAATAGTGGTTGTATTAGCAGCCACCAAAGATATGTGCATAACAAGAAATCCAAAAACGCTCAATGCAAATGCTAGGTTCAAAACTGTACATAAGTCAACAATGTCATAGATATATTCACAGTAGAAACTAACAATTGAATCAAGCAGTGTTTCAAAACCCCACCAAAAGCAAGAAAAGTCGTCGCAAGTGCGCTTGGCGTTCCAGGAATTTCTGCATCACTAAAGAATGAAACAAAGTTTGGCAACAATGATACCGTCACAACAGTTGTCTCAAGAAATGTGTAGAACTGCACAAAAATTAAATAGAATAATGTCACCGCTAAAAGGATTTTTCTGTAGGCAGCCACACATAAAGGAAACAAATACACAAACATTTCATGCATAGCAACAGAGTAAAATATGCAAGCTCATTAAATTTCATTTACATTTATTATATGTCTTTGGTTAGTGATTAAGCTTCTGACAGCCAATAATATTATTATACAATAAAGATATAATCAAATTGTGCTTTCAGAACCTAGACAGGGAAAAAACAGTTTTCCATTCACAGTCTTAAGGTTATAGGAGGCATATCATCCCTTTTTGCACATAAAAAAGAAAAAGTAAACCATAAAAAATTTTAATCTGCAGACTAGGAGATTGAAAATATAAAACTGCAGCTTATGGTTACGCACAAAATCTAATGGCATAACTACCTAAGCTCATGCAAATCAGTAAGTGCATTCCAAGTTACCCACTCTTTATTTTCATAAATAAATTTCACTTTCTTCTTAAGAACCAGAAGTATTATGATCAATGCCTCAGTCTTACAGAGAGTTGAAGACACAATAAATATGATCAATGCAGGTAAGAAGTCATAGTTACTCATTTGAATTGACATAAAATACGAAATTTAGGGTGCCATACCAGGAAAATGAGAAAATGCTTGTAATTTAGGGTGCAGTAATTTTGCAAACCTTTCCTTCATCATATCAATTTATGCTTCAACCAAAAAAAAAAAAAAAAAAAAAAAAAAAAAAAGAAAACATTAATTACACAACTAATAGACGCGCATAATTAAAAACTAAAACATTTTCAAATTGTTGTTTTAGCAAGAACACTGTATGAAACTAAAAAAAGTACTAACCCGACATTTTTGAACCGATTCTGCTAAATTTTGAGCTGTCCTCATGGGAAATAGGTTGATTTTCCTTGTCATCATCAGATTTACTGCACTTGGAAATTGTAGCCTTGCGAATGGGCCATCATCAGATTTAGCATCGAGCAGTGAAGGATTCATCTCGAGATTAAAGAGAAAACAGGAAGCCTTTTTTTTTTTTTTTTTTGCGTACTTTGTATGAGCCATCTGGTTGGGCTTGGCCAAGCCTCTTGATTTCTTGTTTGAGTCGCTCAACCTCTTCCTCTACGTTCATGGTTTCAACAGTTTCAAGGTCTTCTTGGGGCACCAAAATGAAAAGATTTTTTTCCCACCTCGCTCAACCTCTTTCTTTACGGCTCGCTCAAAATTTGTGAGCACGTTCAAAATAATTAAATAACAAAATTTAAAACTCGTAAGTTGTATTTGTTTGCATACGAAGCGAAGCGGCCGAAGTGGTGGGATTTAAATTACTTTATTGACCTAAGAGAAATTGCACCTGAGAGACGAGATAGTCAGCCAAGGCCAAGCGGGTTTTGGAGAAATTGCACTTGTAAGACCTTCCCTCCAGGACGGGGAGGGACGAACAACAGCGGTGGGAGACGGAACGACTACCGAGGACCGACGGACTGCAAGAGGAGGAACGATGGCAACAGGGAGGGAATAGGAGCTCAGCGGCGGTGGATTTCGGGAAGCAAGGTGGAGGCGCGCCAACAACGGTGGGAGAGAGAGGGACAAACGCGAGGTATTTCGCGAGGAAGGGCGCTGGAGAAAAGCTAGAGTTAATTGGGCGTGACGGTGAATGAAGACTAAAGAGAAAAGCGGTGTTAACTAGGGCGCGTTTGGCCTCTAACAACTTATCTTAGACACCAAAAATCCAATTTATGGAGTCTAATTATTAACTTAGATGTCAAAAGTGTTTTGGACACTTTTTGGCGTCTAAATAATTAAATTAGACACTAAAACATTAAGTTTTGACATCTAATTTATAACTTAGATGCCAAAAGTGTTTCTTTTGCGCCAAGCTTTAACTTTGGGTCCACTTTTCGCTTTTTTTTTTTTTTTGCTAGAGCTAAACTTTTGGCATCTAAGTAAAAAGGTTAGACGCCAAAAGTCAACGATAATTACAAAAATGCCACCACCTTCTTTTTACTTCCGTTTTTTAAAATATGACGCCAATTAAGGAAGTAAAAGCTATTTTATATAGTAGTGTCCGTCACCTCCTACCTTCGTTTCACCTTCGCCTTCTTCTTTTCTCTGCCTGAAACAAGCTAGAGAGATCTAGAGATCCCGAAACTTCAGAGGTGTTGAGTACGTCGTGAAGAATTTGAAGAAAAGCTCGATCAGAGCTAGAGAAAGAATCAGAACCATCAATTTTAGGGCACATATCCTGCTATCCATCACTTTCGACCTTCTTCTTCCTTTCAGACCTTCACTGTGCATCACCAGAAACTTCAGTCACGCGCTAGTGACTTGAAAGAAGCTTCAGAGATCGCGTCGCAGGCTTGTTTCCAGAGGTCGCCGAGATTGAATCTTGGAGAGGATGGAGAGAAATAGAGAATTCTTAAAACCCTAAAATCATTTGAATTTTGGAAATGCCGAATCGGGGGAAGCAGGGCATATATTATGAATATATATTGCCCTCAACGCCAATAATATCGTTTTAAGTTTAGGGTAGATTTTTTTTTTTTTTTTCCTTTGAGGCTAATATATATATATATATATATATTAACAAATTTATATCCGAGATAGGACTAGGCTTAGTAGTCCTTGATCCTAACTCGAAATCCGGTCTTACCCGGACTCCGGGTCAGACCCGATCTTGCCTAAATCCGTTCAGGTTTTTTTTTTTCCCCTTTTTCGGGTTGGGGCGGGTTTACGGGTTTTATGTTTTATGTAGCCCTAACATTATTAGCTTTCTCCACAAAGCATTATTATTACTCATTGGGTAGAATGGTAGATTTTGTATTATCTTGAATGTCTGAAAAATAAACTATACTCTTTACTATTATAATTAACTAATTTGAAACTAATGGTCACACCAAAATCTAAATAGGGGCCTAAATACTTAGGTCCTTTGCGGACTTGTGTCGGCTACGCACTTGATCCCTTTTTTAAAAAAAAAAAATTTGCATTATTGGGTAGTAAAAAGATAATTCGGATCGAAACAATCTTCATGATCTTGAAAAATTATTTTAGGATATTTGGTACCAAAAAGATATCTCAAGATCTTGAAAAAATAATTTTTGATCTTAAAAAAATTATTTTAGAATCTTATCAAAATAATTTAGGTATTTACCGATACTAAAAATATGCTTTAGGATATTTTTTAAGATTCAAAATAATTTTTTAAGATCATCAATTATTTTTCCAGTACCCATCATTATCATGATAGTACCCGGTCAAGCACTGAAATACTTTTTCACAATCATAAACTATTTTTTCAAGATCCCAAAATAATTTTTCAAGATCATAAATTATTTTTCAAGTATTAGTTAGCATCTTGAAGTGTCCTTTTAATACCAGTCAATACCCTCAAATATTTTTTTCAATACCCTCAAATATTTTTTTCACAATCCTAAAATAAATTTTCAAGATCATGAAGAATTGTTTCAGTATCCTAAATTATTTTTTTACTACTTTGATTGCCTAATTTTTTTTTTTTTTTAAAAAAAAAGGATCAGGTGTGTGAAACTACATGTATAAACGTAAATGACGTAGTTTCATGCACGGCGGACCTAAAGGTCCCTATTTGAATGACAGGACGTACGAGCTGCTTCTTTGGAATAGAAGCGTGTGGGGGCTAGGGTAGTTGAATGAGAAAAAGGGGCAATTTAGTAAATATGAATACTTACAGGGATATGTTTGTCTATCTCAAACTGGCAATAAGCCTTTCACCAAACAAAAAACATTTCAAGAACCCAATTTTATCAACCTTTCCTATTGCTTCTTGGCCCATTCCTCCTACCAACCAAGAGCCTAGTTTTTTTTTTTTTTTTTTTTTTTTTTTTTTTTTGGGAGATAACATAAGTAAAAGTGCCTCTTTTAGTCTTTAAAAAAAAAAAAAAAAAATATGATGTCATCTCTCAAAAATATTTAATAAATAATTTAATTATCAATAAGTTCTAGTGACAATTAAGAAACATGAAATATTAAAATATAGTGTAATAAATGATAAAAAATCACTTGTTATTAGAATTTATCAAGAATCAAGTTCTTTCTCTGGGACCGTAACTCACAGTCAAAATGAATAGGAAAAATGATTTTTTTATGCTAAAATATAAAATATCCTCTTATCAAATTCAAATTTTCCTAAAATATTCTCCGGCCAAGTTCGAACTTATCGCATAAGTTCAAATTTATCGCATAAATTTCAATTTAATAATATTATCTTGTATTATAAAAAAATTATGAGAGGTAAATTTATCTAAAAGTGTCATTGTTTATGTGGAAACTTGAGATCCCACCAATTTTGGTAAGATCTTATCTTCCCATAGATAAGGGAATATTGGTAGGCCCGGGAACTTGGGTTTTCGGGAAAATTTGTCAAAAAGGCATACCAAATAAGGAAACTAACCAATCTTCCTTTCCCTTCCCACTGAACCTGTGTACCAAAGGGCCCTTAGGCTAATCCCGATTAATATATGACAAGAAATATGTTAATTTGCTTTCCAATACTTTAACCCGGTTTGACCAATAATCCTTTTAAACTAGTGTTTCAACCAAGGGAAAAAACCAAACCGGCCGATCTGACCTAAAAACTAGTGAACCAGGCACAAATCTAGTCTGGTTTGCTTAGTGGACCGGGGAAAAAATAACCTGAAACAAACCGTTATAAACTGGAGTAACCAGGATAAACCGTCGGGTGAAGTGGGTTGCCTGGGTTAAATTTTTCAGATGATTAAGCAGATCCATCTCGGTGAAGAATGGAGGACTGTGGTGGGTTTCAAAGAGAAAGAATAAAGAAAACTTGGGACAAGGATGATTTGGGGATTTGAGATTTGAGAAGAAAAGAAGAAAGGAGAGCAACAAAGCGAGATTAGAGGTCCGTGAAAATTCCTGTCCGTGAGTGATGGTGGCCGATTGAGTTGGTGTCGGCTAGCTAGGGTTGTGTTAGAGTAAGTGAAGTGGACTTGGACCCTCACCTTCTAACACAAAACAAAATATTATGACTGCTTTCAAGGCCGATATTTTCAAAAAAATAAATAAATGAAAAAATTTCTTTTAAACATTTAAAAAATTGCAAAAGTTAAATTGAGTTAAAAAATTAAATCATGTTATATATATGCACCATGATGATCATATGTGATCCTTTGACCAACTAATATGATATTTACCTCGATCCTAATTATAAAAACATTTTGTAGTACAAAAAGTGTTCTTATAATTAGGACCGGAGGGAATATGATCTTAAATAAATCAAATTAATTAAAACTATTATAGTCAAATATAAATATTTTTAATATCAAATAAATTAAATTATTTTAATTATGACCGACTTGATCCCAAATTGAGCCTAGTCTAACCTATTAACCCTTACATCACTACATCGATCGTTTGACCAGTCCAATTTTTTGCTTTTTGCTTCATTGACCAATCTAGATTTTAATGGCTTCGCCAATTTCATTTTTTCGGTCGAAAAGCTTTGCCAATTTCATCACTTTGCCTTAAATGCATATATTTGATGCTTTCAGCTTTATTATTCCTCTACGCGTTTTTCTTTCTCTCTGTCTGACATTATTTTGTTCTTTTGCTTTAATTGTTTATTCGTTTTTCATTTTGTTCACATTGGCTTTTGTTCTTGTTTTCAAATTAAAATTCCCCGAAATTCACTTTTGTGCACACTTTATGAAGTTCCTTAACTTCTTCAACTGGAAGACCGTGACTACTTAAGAATTTGCAAAAAAAAAAAACAAACAAACAAACTCCTCTAAATTAATATTTAAATACTGATACATAACATTTAGATGTAATTAATTCATAAACAAATCTGAGACCTTGCACAATATAAATATAAATATAAATTAAAGAAGTTTATTATGGAACACATCAAGTATTAAATAGGACATATATATATATATAAATTTAATAGTTTAATATTTATATTGTTAGACAAATATATGGATCAGGATCGATCGATCAGTTGATGGTTGACGACAGTAGAGAGCAATAATAATACATATCCGTGGACTTGGCATTATGATTATTCTTTATTCTTTGAATGTACACACTATTAGAATCTACTCTTTGGATCTCTTTAGCGGTATTTGTAGAGCAGAGAGCAACTTGGTCGCCATAAAGTATTGTGTATGTTATATATTTGTGTGCTCTCACAATATTGACATGATTTAAATTGAGGGGAAATTTTTTAAAAAAAAAATGATAGACTCAGATTGTATTTCCCAAAAGCATCCTCTTGCAAAAACACAAAAAACAAAAAAAAAATAACAATAATAAAGTAGTAGAGACGTCAAAACGGATGAATTTATCGAGTGGCTCTTGTAAGTCCTCGTAAGTCAAGGGTTGGGCATACATTTATAGGGTATAAAGGGAAATTGGGTTTAAAATGGCTAGCCGCAAATAATACGGCTGCCTTTTAGGATTGAGGGTTAACGTATTTAAGTATTAAATATTTTTTTCAATAAATATTATTTATTGAAGTAGGATTATATATTTTAATTATTTTATTATTAATGTCTACCTGATGACTTAATTATCATTATTATTTTTGGTTCAAAAATTTGGGAATTTGGAAAGAAGAGAGGGGAGAAAAATATCTGGAGATCATTTAAGCTGAACTAGTAAAAAAAGGGGAAATTGATTATGAATTCCTGAAAAGTCTACAGTAAACAAACATATTGAAATTTTGCTTCTTATCATTTTCTATCTATCCCCTCCCACTATTTGATTCGGATTTTATAATGTATAAAAGTTAATTCTTATTTAAATATTGTGTGGTAATTACTAATCAAAATGGTTTTTTGGTTTCTTGAACAAGATTTTCCTCCCGTTTTTTGGTGTATTATTTGTCTTATTTTTTGTTTTATAGTTCCTTTAAAATTAGGGCAATAGTTTACGAACATTAGTGTTGTTGACAATTATTTGATGTAATTTAGTTTTATAAGTTTGAACACTTTATTTTTGCTATTATTTATCATTTGAACTAGAAACTTTATAAAAATTTATTTTCTTATTTTTTGATATTTTAAAATAAAAAAATGAGATTTTAAAAAGAAACTTAAAAGCTCAGGGGCGGCTCTAAGCCTTCATGTTCAAGGGTCGAATTTCAAAAAATAGTCAGATTTTAGATAGGTGGTCTTTTTGAACCCAAACCATCAAGGGCTAGTCCTTTAAACCCGACCCAACCCTTATTGATGACTTCATATATAGTGGCTTATCGTGTAACAATTTTTGCTTGACTTCACAATGAGAGAACACGCACACTCACACGCACACGGACGCATACACGCACGCACGCGCATATACTTTTTTTTTTTTTTGGCGCGCATACACCCAAAAAAAAAAAAAAAACAAGTTAAGGGTTAGTTTGGAGCTCAATAATAAAGTGGAGTTAATGTACATCCCTAGATTTACATTAAGGGTATAATAGGTTAGAGTCTTCTTTTTTCACCCACTGTGAGTGCCTTTCATTTTGTTAAAATTGCATACGCCTCTCATTTAATTTCAAAACTTATACTTTAATTTAATTTTCATCACTGTTAAAATTAATTCATTAAATATTTTCAATATTTAAATTTTTTTATTTATAATTATATTGAAAAACTTAAAATTATGAATTTTCTCTTATATTGATCTAATTCTCTAGTAATTTCCCCAATTTAAAGAAATTTGAATAATTAAGTGAATCCTATTTAAATAAATAATTTTAGAAATACTGTATAAAATAATTATATTGACTAATTTATCTCTTAGCATATTAAATTTATATTTTATTAAGTGTTCTTATATACACCTTAAGATATTGTTTTATCCAACTTATGTATTTACTTAAAAAAATACTAAAAAATAAATTTTCATCATTAAAAAAATAAAATAGGAACAAAAAAAAATCTACATTAATTTGTCATCACAATAGGGGGCAGCTATGGGATTCAGTCAAATACCTTGTACATCATTTGTAGAAGGCATTAGAGGGCCTGTGAAAAGTTTTTGTTTGTAAAAGTGTGCAGAATATATATTTCTAACAAAAAAAATTGTAATATTTATTAGAGACAGAAATAAAAATTAAATTAATTTTTTGACAATTTTATTAAGGTGTACTTGTTTCTGACAATATGAGTAAATTGAACTTATATTGACAAAGTATTTAAAATGGTTAATCTCTCTATTCATGTTAATACAATGAAATTATCTGCTCTAAATTCTCTGCCCAATCTTTTTTATAAGAGCTTGATAGTAACAATATGTGATTTAAAAAATCAGTTAAAAATAATAAATATATCTAAAATTTGTTTTTTTTTTTTTAAGTATACTCGTATTTATAATAGAGCAAGTAAGAAAGAGAAATAGAGTAGTAATAAGAGAAAATATAAAAGAGAATGTAATGTGAGAAAAGTAGAAAGATAATAGAATTAACTAAGGGAAAGAATGGTGAAAACCATGGTAGTAAAAACACCGTTTTAAAACGTAAAAACGCCGTTTTTACGTTTTATTTTGGGTTAAAAAGCGTTTCGTTGTGGAAAAACGGTTTCAGAGTAAAAATGTAAAAAACGCCGCGAAAAAAACGTAAAAGCGTAAAAACGGAGAGTTTTTCCAAAAAAACGCAATTTTTACTAAGGGACTTAAGTGAAAGTTTTAAAAGTTCTGGAGAGGGACTAAAGTGAGAATTTTCAAACTATTTTGGGGCAGAACTGAAATTTCAAAAATAACTGGCTCCTTTTCTGTAATTAATAAATAAACATCATTTTACCCCTAATTATACTTAATTCAATACAAATGTTCCTAACTCAACTTAGTACTTAATCATACAATAATGTCCCAGAAAATGCATTAAAAATCCCAATTTAATCATGTAAAATCATATACAAAATATGGTTTGATCAATGACAATGTTGGACATTTTGATTGATATTGCATTGATCAATATATGTGTGTATGATGACAGGTACCTTACTTCTCTCGAATTTTTTTTTTATATACATATGCAGGTAAAAACTCAGTTTTATTTTTACGATTTTACGTTTTACGATTTTTCATTCTCCTTCCGCTTTTACGTAAAAACTACGTTTTCACTACCATGGTAAAAACACATTAAAAATAATCTCAAATAAGATCTTATAAAAAGAGACTAAAGTTAATTTACAATTTAGGCTTTTATAGAAGGGATGGGAAGGAGAGAGTACATTACCAAGAAAATTAAGCTGAGAACTACTTCATGTCTTTGAGGTTTACTATCATTTTCAAAAATAGCTAGGCTCCCTTATTTGAATTTATAAAACTCTAAAAGGTTTGTTAACAGCTCTAATATAAAGCTTTAGATAAAGTCATTTGTAGAACTCAAGAGTTTAAGTAAACTTATGATAGTGACATAAACTCATATGTAAACTCAATAGTAAACTCATACTAATAAATATCTATTAATAGTGTATAATTAAATAATTACAATATAAAAATGACAACAATATGATTCAAATATATTTTAAATCCAAATAATTAAAATTAAATCCATCAACATTTATAATTTATCATAATTAACAAAAAATTTTTTATAAAATTCAGTATGATCACATCAAAAAAGTTAGCACAAATTTAAGGGTGAGTAGATACGATTTTTTTAAAGCTAGAAACATAAAAATTATAAACTTGGTGTGTAAACTCGTGAGTTTAATTGAGTTTACAACTAATACGAGTTTAAAAGCGATTCATCAACATGATTTTACAAGTTCGAAGCTTAAAAACGATAAACTTGGAGAATCAATTCGTGAGTTTGATAACAATATGTGTAGGTTTTGAAGTCTATCAATAGCCTACATAAATATAGATTTCAATAAACTCAAAGCCTACTTACGACTTATAATATGAAGGATTTTTAAAGGCCTACATTTTAAGTATGCATTTACAAAGGCCTAAAAAAGCGTACATCCAGGAGAAACCCAAACTCAAACTTTATACCTCCATTATATACTTAGGCTATTTAGCTGAAATCTTGATCGATTTATTTCCATCCCTTAATTGTCCATATATAAGTTCTCTAGTAAATTATTTTAAGATTTTATATTATAGTACTAACAAATGTTGGTTCTAGTAGGTAAGAGGGTTGACTCATAACAATAAATTTTGTGGGTTCAAATCCCATTAATTTAAGAACCTTATTAGTGGGCGATCTGTAAGTACATTTTAAGCACTCTTTGAACTCAAAGGTATGCCCAGGCCCCCAAAACTAACTCACCTAAACTTTTTTATATAAAAAAAGTTATACTTATGTGAATTAATATAACAATATGTATTTTTTAAAAAATAAAAATAATATAGCTCACTTATAATAAACTTTTTTTAAAATCATATAAGTTATAATTATAATATTTTTTATTTATAAAACTCTTTTTATTTCAAACGAATTTTATAATTAATAAAAAAAATATTTTTTATTTTTTTTAATAAATTTTTAATCATAAAATGTTATTTTTATTCAAATTAATTAAATATGTTATTTTATTTTATAATAATAATATTTTTATTTAAATTTTTATGAGTATATGTTATAATTATGATAATTTTTTATTCATAAATTTATACTTTTATATTAAATTATTTTTTAATAATATGTTTTTATTTAATAATAAATATTTTAATAATAAAATTATTTTTATTTTTCATAGTATTTTTCATCATGGGGCATTATTGGGATCATATAAGTTATAAAGATAATATGGTCTAAAATTTTGGCTCGCCTCCAAAACCTTTAATTTGGAGGGAAATCAAAAATAGGGTGTTGGAGGAAAGATGATGAAAACTTTTGGGTTCATTTCTTCCAAAATTTCAAATAAATGAGAAAAGGGGCTTATTTTTCCTTCACTTTTAATCTCCCCTTCCAATCAAACAGGTTTTAATGCCTAACGGTACCTTTACTTGCTGATTCCTTTGCTTGCTATGATTCTATGAAGGATATATCATATTGAAATTTGCCAACCCATAGTATTAACCCACTGACCTTGAACTATGGCCCAAATTTTTGTGTACTTAAATTTGATTTTTTTTTTTTATTTGAAATGGAACAAGCATGATTTGGTGTGTACAATGAAAAGTTAGGGGTATTTTGGATTGAAATTAAACAAGCATGATGGTGTGTACTAATGTAAAGTTGGAGATAACCAATGCAAGTTGGGCCAAAAAAACAAACAGACATTCATGAGGAAAAATTTGAATTTTTATTGAAAAAATATTTATTTAGTATTAAATATTAGTTTGAATATAATTGTCTCCATTAAAAAAATAATATGTGATTTTTTTGGGGGGGAGAGAAGCCTAAGATTGACGGGTCAAAAGAGGACCTAAACCTCTTAATAAGCCCAAACTATTTAAGTTTGATTCTTCGGCAAAAGCCATGACGCCAAAATTTTTTGGAGAAATAATGGGCTGGAGGTGGGGAACCCTTGTGTTTGCGTCAGTGGTATAACAGTGTATGAGTCAATATTGGGGCAAAAATAAAAAAGAAGGGGCGAGTCATTATATTTTTCATAAATGCCATATGAACGATGATGCTTTATTCAATTTCATAAATTTAAATATTTAATTATCTTCAATTTCAAAATCAAACATTTTCAGCCCTTAATCATCAACATGGCAAAAAGAAAGCTCTTAATCTTCAATGGACATTGTCTCAAGTCAATATTCAAAAAGTAAATTATAAAATTCTAACGGTTTAACCTCTAAATTGAGTAGCTGATACACTCAAGCTTTATAATGGGATTTATTTTAACAATATACTCTTTTGATCTCTTTAGTGGTATTTGTATAGTCAAAGAGCAAGTTGATCGCCATTAAGTATTGTATTTTTTCTGGAAAAATCTTATTTAAAGACTATTCAATTATCTAAATTTTAATTTAAATAACTGAATTTAATAAATTATAAATAAGTTATACGTCATAATTAGGGATTTAAAATTTGGGTCAAATTACCTCCATATCCCTTTGTTTTTAAAATAGAAAATTTGAAAATATAACCCTATTATTTACTCTATCAATTAATTCATTGGAAAGTACTGCACCATCTTGTGCTCTAGCTTATTTCCAAACATTAATTATGCTCAATATTTTCTTTTTAATATAATATTTGGTTTTATAGGAAACTAGGAGTATATACAATTGAAAGAGGTGAATTCCTGTGTATTACAATGCCTCATGAATATCTTTATATCAAATTTTTTCCTTTTTATAAAACAAATAATCATGGATTATACACATACAGCTTTTTTCCAAACGGATTCAAAATTTAAACCTGGGTCATAAAATTTGACCTCCATATCCCTTTCTTATCAAAATAGCAAATTTGAAAACATAACCCTATTATTTACTTCATTAATTAATTCATTGGGAAGTACTGTATGATCTTGTGCTCTCACTTATTTCCAAGTGTTAATTATGCTCAATATTCTTTTTTACTACAATATTCAGTTTTATAGGAAACTAGGAGTATATACAATTAAAAGAGATGAATTCCTGTATACTAAAATGCTTCATGAATATCTTTATATCAGATTTTCCCTTTTTCTAAAACAAATAATCATGGATTATACACACTGAGGATTCAAAATTTAAATCCGGGTCATAAAATTTTAAATAAAAATATAAATATTGAAATATGGTAATAGATCTCTGCATATGTAGATGTATTGTCACAATAAATTTCAAGTTATTCTAATACATTATTATAAAAAATTGAATATTGCATTAAAAATAAATTGGGCATAATTTTTTTTTTTTAATTGAGATAACATTCACAAACCGGTAATAGAGCTTTCATAATTTGATAGTGTATATTTCATTCATCACCATTTGCATAATTAATGTTTAAAAAGAAGTAAAGGAACAAATGGGAGTGGCTTTGGTCCGATGATCCCTACGCTCCGCTATCCTCCTATACCTGAAATCTGAAATGACGCCGTTCTAGGTAGAGAACAATGACCAAGTTCCGTTTTTTCTTTGATTTTTTTTAAAGCACTGAATGGTAATAAAAAAATACTTTAAAATACTGATTAGTACTGAAAAAATAACTTCATGATCTTGAACATTTGTTTTAGGATCTTGAAAAAATATTTCAAGGTATTAACTAATACTAAAAAGATATTTCAATATACTAAAAAATATATATCTCATGATCTTGAAAAATTATTTTAGGATCTTGAAATTTTTCTTTGAAGTTTATTTTTAGTATCAATCACTCCCTAGAATATTTTTTAAAGATCTTAAAATAATTTTTCAAAATTATGAAGTATTTTTTCAGTATGATTGATTCAAAGATCCTAAAATATAATTTTAGTACCAGTCAACAACCTCAAATATTTTTTAAGATCATAAAATAATTTTTTAAGATCATAAAAGTTTTTTTCAGCACTAGTCAATATCCTAAAGTATCTTTTTACTTTTTTTTAGTATCATTCAATGTCCTAAAAAATTTTCAGAAAAAAAAAAAAGGAACTTGGTCATTGTTTTCTACCCAAACTACACGTCGTTTCGGGTATGGAGGGCGGTGGAGCGTAGTCAACATCGGACCAAAGCCCAAAAAAAAAAAAACATACATATATTACATGTTCAGGCTTTATGCTTCAACTTTTACTTGGTGTATCATTTCTCCAGGGAATTATTTTGGGAAAATGACAGTTAGGTCTCAAGGACTATAAAAAATAGTAAAAAAGTTCCAATAGAAATTCACATATATAAAAAGTCCCTCCCTAGGGACTTTTTGATATTATTTGTATTGACAACAGGAAGTGTTATATTCACAACAAAATTTAAAACCCCTGGTCATTCACAAGAAAAAACTATATTCATAACGGGAAGTGTTATATTTACAACAACATTTAAATACCTAGATTTTGTTTCAAACTCAAGTGTCTAAGCATACGAGAGATCATTCACAACAAAAAAAAAAATGTTAAATTCACAATAGGAAGTGCTATATTCACGATAAAATTTAAAACCCGGCCATTCACAATAGAAAAAGCTATAAAAACCCGATCATTTACAACAACAAAATTATATTAACAACAGGAAGTGCTATATTTACAACAAAATTTAAAAACTTGGATTCTGTTTCAATATAAATAATATCGAAAAGTCTCTAGGGACTTCTTTTATATGTGAATTTCTATTGGGACTTTTTTTGCTATTTTTTTATGGTCTTTGGGACCTAGCTGTCATTTTTCTAATTATTTTTAAGAGTTTTTATTCCATAATTTAAAGTTGCAAATTGCAATCATGTGAATTAATGTTTTACGTAAGTGCCGCAAATCATTTCGGACAAATGGAATCAAAATACAACTGATCTCATCAAGTGCTTCCTTCTTTAGCAACAAGCGACCTAAGCTTAGAGAACTATATACTACTATATTACACAGACACAGTAATAAAACAAGCAAATCAAACCGACACCAAATTCTTTATTCATTTTTTCCGGTAGAGGAATAAATCACGTAGAATTAGTAGATGGACAAGGAGGGATAGCCACCTCAGTAACTCCTTCAAGCATCAACACTACACTCTTCATTGATGGACGAAGAAAAGGCTCATCTTGAGTACACCATATCCCCACTTTCACCATATTCTCTAGCATCGTTAGGTCCACGTCTTCCCCAAGAACAAGCTTGTTTAACTCTCGACGAACAAAACACTTGTACACCCAATTAGACAACAATTTGCTCTGGATTTGAAACGTTAACCACTAAGCTTCTTCGCAAATACAATCTCCAATAACATAACCCCGTAGCTATAAACATCTCGCATCTTGTTATTGGAGTGTTCTTGTTCCATTACGGAGCCAAATAACCTCTTGTCCCTCTAACTTGAGTGAAGGTTCTTGTTTGATCTGGCATTAGAAGTTTTGCTAAACCAAAATCTGATATTTTAGCTGTAAAAAAACTCGTCCATCAATATGTTTGAAGGCTTTATGTCACAATGAATAATGGGAACCCTGCATTGTTCATGGAGATACAGTAAGCCTCTTGCAATGTCTAGTGCTATTCTTCTTCTCTGATCCCAATCAGGACGAACAGTATTGTCACCAAAGATAAGCTTCTCAAGGGACCCATTACTCATGAACTCATAAACTAGAAGCCTTTTAGATCCCTCAGAACAATATCCAAGCATGCGAACTAAGTTTTTGTGGTGGGTTTTCCCAATGGCTTGCATCTCGGCTTGAAATTCTCTCTCCCCTTCTTCAATTAATCTGTGTAGCCTTTTTACTGCAATAATTCTTCTTCCTTTGAGTAAAGTTCCTTTATAAACCGATCCAAACGAACCCTTACCCACCTCTTGTTTGAAACCATTTGTTGCTTTCTTGACTCACGTATGAAAATGCCCTCAGAGTAATCCCTTGGCTCAAACCTAAATCTCCCGTTTCCAACAACCTCCTGTAACTTAAAACTCCAATATTGTAAATTAAACGGCCGGAGATTGCGACAGCTGAACACAAAAGAACAGCAAAACCCAAGACAATGAGAATGATCACCTTAATTGCTTTCTTACTGGCAGTCTTGATGGGAGGTGGTTGGTTATCATTGTTGCCTTCCAGGCTATGACGTCCCACCTTGAAGTATATTGTGAAGGAGGACAAATCTCCTGATTCTCTTGTAACATATCTCAATGGAAGCTCTCTTGCAGCGATTACCATCATAAAAGGCAGCCCAACAGTAACAATCTTGCAAACAAGAAGCTGGGCATTCCTCCTCTAGAATGTCTTCCTCTGTATAAGGAAAATCACCCATGTTCATGCTACTCATGGGAGACATGTAATAAAACTTTGCATTATCTTCTCCACCTCTACATTCAACTTCTGAGAAGTTCCTTTTGCATCCAAGATTTGTTTGACTTGGATCTATAAAATCAGTTCCGGGAAGACAAATGCAATAAGGCTGGTTGTCATTGTTGGTACAATAGCTGTTGAATCCACAAAAAGTCTTCACTTTACAAAGATTGTCCAACTCTGGCAGTAAACACAAAAATTTAACTTTATATTCCCAATTTGCATCTTCATAATGAGCATAGAGCCGAAGAACTCCATCAGAATCAAAAGTTGCACGATAAATAGTGTCTTTTCCTTCGAAGTTGCAATAATCACTCTTCCAAAGTATTTGTTTGTTGGAACTACTGGCATTTACAACACACACAGGCCGAGGATCTGTGTTGTTGAGGAAAAGATAATATTTGGAACTTTCTCCACCATAACTACCAGAGGCCCAGTAAGCATCCGAAGCTGTGCTACCAGAAAATCGTGGATACAGAACAAGGTTTCCATCACTCTGCATCGCGAATTGAAACCTTCCAGAAGATTGGTTGGTGTCAGATGAACTAGACACCAATTCACTCCCACCAGTTAGAATTTGACCCCCTAATATAGTATCAGTTGGGTCATCGAAAGTCTGCCAAAGGATGCCGGAATTTTTGTTTCGCAGAACAAAATTTCCAGAATCAAGCATGGAAGCAGAGGAAACAGTTCCATTGTTACCGTGAGAAATAACCTTCTTTTGCCCTGGACCCGTTTGAAGAAGAAGCTCACCTCTCACGGTTAGAACAAGCTTTGCTTTTGAGGATACAGGAGGATCATCACGATATGCAGTCCAAACAATGGTTTTATTATTCTCATTGAACAAGAAGATTCCAACTTTGAAGCCATCGCCTTGCTCGTAAAAGCCGAATGCGAATCGACCTGAAGGTGAAAGCCATGAAGCGAGAGGAACAATGGGGGAAATTGAAGAGCCCAGTGGTATGTCTTGTGTGAATACTGTTTCACACAGAAAATATACCAAAAAGAGAAAGTATATGTTTGATGATGCAACGGTAGCCATAGCCAGAGCAGAATCGCTAATGAGTAAAAAGGATTGCTGCAGCTGAAGACCTACACGTGAAATTGCAGAATCTCAAACTCTTCACCGAAAGTGTTGAGATTCTGCCAATTCCTAGCTGTTTCGTGGCTTTTTCTTGATTTCTTCCCCGTTGAATTCCAACTTAATAATGTTTTTTGTACGAGTTTGTTAATTTGAATTAATTATAGAATGATCAGAGATGATTTTTCTTAATTTAAAATCTGGTATGGTAATTTTTAAACCATTTAAATTTATAATACTTAAAATAACTTTGAAATAATTATTTTACATATTTGACTTCCAAATTAATACTTAATTATATTTTAATTAATTCTTGGGTAAATTTTTTAAGGTTAATTTTATCCGAAAGTTTATAAAATATAGCGTTTTTTGCTCCTCCATTAATTTTGACCTTAAGTTTAATTGATATACACGCATGTCATGCCACCTCATCAATTAAAATAAGGTTAAGCATTACTTTTGCCCAAAAAAATTTATTTGAAGAGCAATGGGTATTTGAAATTTTTTTTAAGAGCAATTTTACCCTATCATCCCCCATTATAAACTATGACTGTTAAATCAGTCAAACAATACACATGTTATGCCGTCTTATCATCCACATAAATAGACTCAACAAGATTGAAGGATGCAGGAAATCTCGTTTTCTTTAAGTTGTTGAAGGACGCAGAGCTAGGAAAAGGGTGTTGAGGAATTTGTGAAGTTGAATAGGTCAAAGGGGCTGAAAGGTCTGTCATAAAGCTCAGACGAAGCATAACGTATAATATAAGCAAAAGAAACACAAAACAAGATATGATTTGTCCAAAGAAATAGTGATAATATTTACTTTTCTATAGATTGATCTAAGTCACTCTCCCCTAAATCCCTAGAATTACTATGTTTTATAAACTTCCAGGAAAAATTGTTTTAAAAAAACTTCTCGAATACCCACTATTCCTCGAAAATTGTCGAGGCAAAAAAGGCACCTATCACTATTTTTATTGATGAGTGGCAATCATTGATGCCATATGTGCATATTAGTTAGATTTAATGGTCAAAATTAATAGAGAGGCAAAATTATTACATTTTATCAACGTCGAGACAATTTTGCCCAAAAAATTCCGGGTACCTAATGGCTAATGCCCCCAGCTAAAACTTCTAAAGTAAATAGGGGTTTTGAATATTTATAATAATAGAGAAGCGTAAGCGCTTGATTTATTTTTTAAAATCAAATGGAAATCACACAGATTTCCTTCTGAGTTTAAAAACAAAATAGACTTCGAACGCACTTGTGCCCCAATTTCATGCTCCCGTGCTTGATGAGGATTTAACAAATTTAAATAATGTTTTAACAGGTTATGAGTATATATTTGCTAATTCCAATTTAAAAATACCACTCGTTACTGGTTTCCTCGGATTGGACTGAACTATGAATCAATGGCTCAGACCTCTAGATCTGGTTGATCTTTTTTTTTTTTTTTTTTTAAATGAAAAGTCGCCACTAGTGTATGAAAAAGTAAATGAAAGTTATTATTATTCTCTTTACTCCTTTTTTATAAGGTACTAATTAACTTTTCTCACAAATTAATTAAAGTAGTTAAAGTCAATAAAATTGTCCTATAATTTAAAAACTTTCTAATACTACCCCTACTAATTTACTAATGGCATTAGACTCTAATATCATATTAATTATTATTCTCATCCACTACCTTTATTAATTATGAGAAGATATGGAAAAAATAATTAATGCTCATTGAAAACAAGTAAATATGTTATAAAAAGAACCAAATAAATTTATTAGTTGATACCACTCTAGTCCTATTTATAAGTCCCTTTTGACCAAAAAAATTTGGTCCTATTTATAAGTCCATTTTGACCAAATAAATAAAATTGTGACACTTTTATCCATATTAATTGTACTAATGAAAATAGAAAGAGAAGAAAAAGTTGAAGGTAACCAATCACAAATGAGGGTAAAGTTGAAAATTCACCTCATAATCATTGAGCTAACTACCTCTCCTTAGTATGTGTGATTTGACTAAAAGGGGACTTATAAATAAGACCAGAGTGGTATCTTATAATAAAAATGAGAACTTCCAGTCATACAGAACCTGCAGTCATGTGCAGGAAATGACATCGAAATTTACGCGAAATTTTTATTCTTCAAACGAATGTCGACATGGACGTCCCGGCAGAAGGACACCAATGGACGGTCTCGATCTGTCTCCTCATCCAGACCTACCGAATAAAGATATGGATATTTGCCGGATCAAAATTTGCATCCATGCGTCAAAGTCATCCACGTCTGTGTTCCTTTTTATCTAACATTTTTTTGAACCTTTAATGATGAGATGACCCTGACTTTTCTTATATCAAAGACTCAAAGTCGTCCCATTTTATTTTAGGGTAAAGCGAACGATTTTACATATGAACTTTCTTGAGGGGTCTTCCAGACTATGAACTTTTTCTTGAGAAAAGCACACATGTAGTTACGTTTTGGGAGCAAAAATCTGCAGGGTAGTTAGTTGGCCATCAACTTAGATGGAGTGAACGAGAACGAAGGTGAAATTACCTTTTGCCTTTAGTTTTAAATAATAATAATAATAAAAACTTTGGTCGGCCAGCCCACCGCCGAGCCACCACCACCGCCCGGCCCATGCCCCACCCGGCGCCGCGACCATTGGCGGCCACCACCATCGACCACCGTATTTACTCCCGTAATAGGCAATGGGGTGGCGGTGGTGGGGCCCCCAATTTACGGGGGTATTTTAGTTTTTTTTAAAAATTATTTAAAACTAAGGGTGAAAGGGTAATTTCACCTCAAGTATCGTTCACTCCATCAAGTTTGACGATAAACTAACTAACGGCCGTGGTATTTTTGCTCCTAAAACGTAACCACGTATGTATTTTGCTTTCAGAAAAAAGTTACGTTCTTTGGCCGCTTCCCTTTGCGAAAGTTCGTCATGTGTAAAATCGCTCCTTTACGCTTTATTTTATTTGGGATCTAACACCCTAAAAATGTTTTCACAAAAGCATTTATACAAATTAATAAATTATTAATGACAAAATTCAATCTAAATTAGCTGCTACTAAATAAAAATAAATAATTAAACAAGACAGAATAAAAAATAAAAAAATCTAATAATTAAATAAAAACATAAATTTAAATTTAATTAAAAATAATATTTTTATTTCAATAAATAAAAAATTAAGCATTAATAAAAAACAATTTAAATAAGTTCGTAAATACACAACAAAAATAATAAAACTAACATAAAAAAATACAAAAAATAAATAAACAATACTAAAAACCACAAAAGAGCCTTTCATAAATAAATTTAAAATATATGGAAGAGTCCTTCAAGAAGAACCCTAAAAATGCTAAAAAACAAAAATATATTCTAAATATTCATAATACCAGAAAAGTGTAAGAGTTTGCTTTGTCCTTTTTAAAATTAAATGAAAATGACAAAAGTTTCTCTCCGAGTTTAAAAACAAAATAGAGAAGAAAGCGCTACCTAGCGGATAACTTTGCACACACTTGTGCCCCAACATCATGCTCTCATGATTAATAAGATTTTAATAAGTCCAGATAAGTTTTTGACAAGTTTTAATTAGATTTTCACAAACTTCGAGTCAAAAATCATCACTTGCTAAGATGATAAGGTATTAATTCACACTTTTGATAAGGATTTCACAAATTTAGGTAATGTTTTAATAAGTTATGACAAGATTTTCATAAATTCTAATTCAAAAATCATCATATGTTGCAATGACAATGTATTAATTCCTACTTATAATACAGTCTCACAAGTTCAAAGAACATTTTAAGAAATTCTATTAAGCTTTTCACAAAATCCAATTTAAAAATCACTACTTACTATAATGACATAATATTAATTCTCACTTTCAACAATAATTTAATTATAATTCAAAATTACCACTTGCTATAATTTGAGATTAACTATCATCTAAAAAATCCACCCTATGTTCGTTGTTCACCCTCAAAGTTCAAACTCACATCATGATTGAATGCCTCCTTCAACCTCTTACCCCACCTTCACTCATCAATGTTCACCTCTCTAAGCTAGAAACCCAGCTATCCAAAAACGACACCCACCAAAACAAAGACCAATAGAGTTATACTTCTTCCTGGTCCTAATTATAAGACCTAATTATTTTTTTTTTTAGAAGTGAAGGAAGTTATTTAAATAACTTTAGAGTATTTTTATTTTTATTTTTTTCTTCAAATTAATTAGTTTAACTAATAAACTAATATATAATCTAAAGATATATAACATATAATATGATTAAGTAACTTATTCAACTTCTTTAATTTTTCCAAAAAAATCAATTACGTTTTATAATTAAGACCGGAAATAGTAATTAGGATCATGTGAAGAAGAGAAGAACATTATGGAGTGAAAAATAGATGCCTCAGGCTCTTGCTCTATTTCCTCTTCCCTTCCTTCTCACTTTGCGCCACCTTTCTCTTTCTTACTTGATTCTTTTCTTTTTATATCTAAGGGGCATTTATGTCATTTCAATTTAATTTTGAAAATTACAAATCATGCTTTCACATTTTTTTGTATTATAAATACTCCGAATACTTTTTTTTCCTTTTCTTTTTAGCATTTTAAAAGTTCTATTTGCAGGGATTTTTCCAAAAGATATTGAAATTAAAATTGAAGTTTTGAATACATTGGTATAAATTGGTCAACAAAATCAAGCCTAAAATCAATTATTTATTAGGGTTTAAACTTCTCATGTGGTATGAGAAGAAAAAGATTCCTACATATATATAAACTAGTGGGACCCACATCTTAAAAAAAAAAGACTCAAATATGAAAATCGAAGTATCTATAACATAAAGATACATGAGAGGTATATTTCCTTTATTTTAATCACCATATTTCACAGTACTTGCGAAATGCAAATTCCACATGTTTCTTTCTTTTTGCTCTGTGGGACCCTGACTCTCCCCACCGCCCACTGTCCACTGTCTCCACGTCGTCCTTAATGGAAATTTACACGAACATGGGTGACTTTAAAATCTTTAATTGCCATTAAAAAAGTTTGTCCGGGCTGAAACGCGACATCGTCCTTAAAGGAAATTTACATGATAATGGGTGACTTTTAAAAACTTTAATTGCCATTAAATAAGTTTGTCGGACTGAAGTGCGATCAATGATGGACAAGATGTTCTTAATTTGAGGTAAGAGGATGAGAGGGTTGGGAGGAGTCTCCTTTATTCATTTGGTTTAAATATTTAGATGGAAGGAAAATCAAAATTTTGGGTTAAATTTCTTTCAATCCTTTTATTTTAAACAAAAATCTTTTCTCCTCCCTTTCTCTTTTCTCTGTAACAAACCACGCAGGTCAAAAGTCTTGACTCATTCCCACAGTTTCCTAGTTTATTTTGGTGTTTTTCCATTTTTTTTCTCCTGTTCCTTTTAAAACATTTTACTGAAAATCAATTTTTTCCCAGAGCCAATTTAACTTCCTTCGTTTCTTCGAAGTTCTCTCCAATTTTCTCTCCCTCCTCGTCCCTTCTCGGCTTCTCGTTACCATACCATATCCATGGCCCTCATAACTCTGTTCTTATTATTTGCAGTTCTATCTGTAAACGAAGTTAGAGCTCAAAAAAATGATTCCAACATCATAACTTTGGGTTCTTCTCTCTCCCCAAAAACGAATTCTTCTTCATGGGTGTCATCTTCTCGTCTTTTTTCCTTTGGCTTTTATCGACATGATAATGGCTTTGCTGTTGGAATATGGTTGATGGGTGAACCTGAAGGACCAACCGTTTGGACAGCTAACTTCACGAATCGATCTACTTGGTCTGATTCAGTGGAATTAACCAAAGGCGGTCAACTTGTGCTTAGAAACGAGAAACAGATGAGAGTAGTAGCAGTCTTGCCAATGCGTCTGAACCTGCAGATTCAGCTTCTATGCTTGATTCTGGAAATTTTGTGCTTTATAGTAAAAACCATAGTGTCATCTGGCAAAGCTTTGATCACCCCACGGACACCATACTAGGAGGTCAGAATTTATCTCAGGGACAACATTTGATCTCTGCAAATGGACATTTTATTCTCAACATGCAGACTGATGGAAAACTTTTTGCCTACCCTGCGAGCCATGAAAGAGAAAGTGACGCTTACTGGGACCCAAATACTTCTCAGGTAGATGTCTCACAGCTTACTCTTAATCTTACGGGCTTTCTTTGCCTAGGCCGCTGTTATAGTGGGAATCCCATTAACGTTCTTGCCAATAGTAGCAACCATCATGGAAGGAACACAAGCTTAATAATCTATCGTGCAACATTGGATTTGGATGGTATTTTTAGATTTTATGTTCACACATTTGAGAAGAATAATAGTACTGGCTTCACTAGCCAAATTATTGTGTGGCAGGCTATTTCTGATCAGTGTCAAGTGAACGGCTTTTGTGGCATGAATAGTTATTGCTCCAACGTCTCTGGTCAAGGTGAATGTAAGTGTTATCCTGGATTTAGGCCAATCAATGGGAACAAAAACAAAAACATATTCTTGGTTTGTGAACAGATCATAAAAAATGACTGTATCACCAGTGGTCCAGGGATGCTATACACTGTTAGTAACCCATTGCAACATATGCAATGGGGCCTTCATCCTTATTTGGTCATACCATTGGAAATGGAAGCTTGTGGCAAGTCTTGCATGGAAGACTGTGATTGTGGGGCAGTGTTACATGGAGATGGTAGCTGCAAAAAGTATACGCTTCCGCTTATGTTTGGCAGAATTAATCAAAATGTATCAACCACAGCCCTCTTCAAGTTGCCTTCAGAAAATATCATTCCTAAAAAACCAAAGAAGCCAGAGGTTCTTGTTGATGACAAGAAAAATCTGATTCTGACTCTGGTCATCACTCTTGGTTCAATTTCATTCATTTGCTTAGGCTTTTTGGTATCTATTTTCATCATCTACATGCGTAAAGTCTATTCATACAAGAAGCTCTCTACCAATAGTGAAAATTTGGGGTTCGCTGAGGATTGTAGTTTACGAACATTTGCCTTTAATGAATTGGTAAGTGCAACAGGAAACTTCACAGAAGAGACCGGTAGAGGATCTTTTGGAGTGGTTTACAAGGGGACAATTCATGGAAGCAACAAACAGATTGCTGTGAAGAAACTAAACGACGATGTTGTGGATGAAGGAGAAAGAGAATTTCAAGCGAAATCACAAAGAATCGCTCAAACTCATCATAGAAATCTGGTTCAGCTCATTGGTTATTGCATTGATGGTTCCAGAAAGCTTCTTGTATATGAATATATGAGCAATAGGTCTCTAGCAGATTTTTTGTTCAAGCCTGAGATGCATCTATCTTGGAAACAGAGAGTCAAAATTGCATTGGATGTAGCAAGGGGAGTCTTGTATCTACACGAAGAATGTGAAGTCCGTATTGTCCACCGCAATATCAAGTCTCGTGACATTCTTTTGGATGAAATGTGGACGGCAAAAATATCGATTTTGGACTTGCAAGACTATCAATACGAGAACTTTCAAAAACCAAAAGCAACAACGAATCATCAAGTGGCTATGTGGCACCGGAACGCGTAAAAGATGCATCAACATCCGTAAAAGTTGATATCTTCAAATACTACGGCGTGGTGTTATTGGAGATAATATGTTGCGAAGGAATATAGACGTAAAAGTGGCTTCTTAAGAGGAAATAATGCTTTCAAGTTGGGTTTATAATTGCTTTGTGAGAGGAGAATTGAACAAATTGGTAGAATTAGATGAAGATGTGGAATGGAGGACATTGGAGAGAATGGTGAAGGTGGCGTTATGGTGTGTTCAAGAGGACTTGTCTCTACGTCCTTCCATGAAGAATGCGATATTGATGTTGGAAGGACTGAAAGATATACCAATCCCTCCATCTCCATTCCCACTTGCTTGATAATCTTCAACATTATGGCGCTTTTTGCTGAAGTATCAATCTTAGGCTTAGCTACTACTACTATGCGTGTAATTTTATGTATCCTATCCTTGTGTACGCACAAAATGCGAGTTAGTTTCTTGATGCATCTCCTATATTTATGGTAATGTATAAATTATGTGAAGCCAAATTCTGTGACTTAGCTTTGTGATTTGTGAAAAGTGTGCTTCTATGGGTAAGGTGATTTTGTTTGCTTGTTTGAGTTAATTATCAAATGTTTTGAATTTGAATAATTTAAAATTAATTACATTGTTTTTATAAAAAAAAATTAATTACATTGTACAATACTAATGATTATTTTGAAATGTCCCCTCGAGTAATCTTGAATGCATTCATTAATTAATCTAGTTGGAATAAATTTATGAAAAATACTTGAGTTGCTCATTGCGAAAAAGATGTTTCATTAAAGGTCCGAAGAAAAAAAAAGACGTTCTATTATTCCAATTAATTGTGATGGATAATTTTTAGGGGAAAATACCAAAAAATACCATTTGAATGTAGAAAATTTTAAAAGATCCGATGAAAAAGGGAAAGGATGTAGGAAACTGGGAAGAGTTTGGATACTTTTACCAAAATACCCCTCACATAGTATAAACCCTTTCCTCCGCCATTTTCCTTCTCCACCTCCGAATCCAAGTTTTCTCCGCCTACGCAGCTTTTGTTGATAATCTCTCCTCCAAAATCCCTCTCATCCGTTGCTTCTTTGTCGCGCCCCATTCTCGCCGTCCTCTCCACTCACGTCGATCTCCTCCTCCGCTCGCTTTGCTGTTATGATCTTCCCTGACTGGCGCTCCTCCATCGAGAAGCCCCTCATCTGGCGGTCACCTTCACCCCTAGGTCTTCACCAACATTGTTAGCTACTTCCTCCAAGAAAACAATGACGAATAATCCCATGGGCCGGGTTGATTCCCAAGATGTAATTTACTTTTTTTTTTTCCGGCTAGAAAGGCAAAGAGCATTTTGATAAAAGCATCTAAACTTCAAAAACCCATATTCCTTCCCAATTAACTCCTTTTCCTTTCCCTTTTTTCATTAGACCTTCTGGGGTCCTCCAATTTTAAATGGTAATTTTCGGTCTTCTTTCCTAATTCTTAATTTCCTCATGTCTAAGCTTGCGATTGATAATTGTGTTTATGTCAATTTAAATGGAGGGCTGGGGGAGAAAACTTGATGGGGAAAAAACATTCCAAGATCATAGAATGATTAAATTGCTATGATATTCAGATTTGAACCAAACATAATTTGTTGACCCAAATGGTTTTTTTTTTTTTTTTTTTTTTTTTTTTTTTTTTTTTTTTTTTTTTTTTTTTTTTTTTTTTTTAATTGGATTTAAAGTGCATATTTTTGCTCCAGAGTCTCCAGAGAAGCAACAACCACGCTAGCAGTTTACTCTCTCTCTCTTTTTAGGATAGCAGGTTCAAATACATTGACTAAACAAAAGTACACGAGTAGGCCATAGATAATAACGAAAAATTACGCTTCTCTACTACTATGCTTCCTAACTGTTGATTGTTGAAAAAGCAACATTACACCGATTTTAAAAGATTTAGTGTTAATTACATAAAATGCTCTGTAATCTTGATGTAAAAACAAGAAGGGGGAGGGAAAGAGAAGAGAGGTAAGATGGGAGAGGAGGAGCAGAGAAGAGGAAGCCGGGAGAAGACAACTGTAATTTGAATTTCAATAATCAAGTCTACCATCAAAATGAGAACCCTTAAACAACTAATAGTAATAATAATATAATAACTACCTAATTAAAGTTTTAAAAGAATAAAAATGATAACAAATCTAAATAAATCCAAATATACTAGAAATATAATTAAACCATAATTATTTCTTATATGATATTCTACCATTTTCCCACGCTTGAAGAAATAGTCTATTGACGAATTAAAAGTGATGTAAAAGGGAAGGGCCGAATAAGAACTGTATCTTGGAGAGCGTCTAGAAAACCTCTCCAACAGATAAGATACTGGTGATCTGTTCAGTATGGTTTAGCGAGAAAGGGTTGTAGTTCACTACACTTGGAACCTTACGAATCTCAATCAGAGAAGACACTACTTTCACTGGTTTAGAGTTGTTGACATGATCACGAACCATAAACTCTTCACTGTTGAGGCCAATAGAATTAACGTTATCAATCACAGGAGTTTCCGTTGGAACCTGTAGTAGGACAGGTGCCAGTGGAACAACTTCATTGCCAGGACCAGGTTCTACCTGAGCTGGGGAAGCACTTCACTTGGATTTACAACCTCATCTCCAGCCTCTGAAGGAGCGTATTTTATTTCCATCAACTTGCTTGCTTCTTCCCTTTGCTTGTTCAACTCCTCAAACCCGTCTAGCGTCTACCGGAGACCAGTTATTATTGCATCTAGACAGAGGCAGAGCTTCTCATGCGCGGGGATGGGCCCCAAAAAAAAAAAAAAAAAAAAATTGTCCTAATCCTAAATATTTAATATAAAATGAATTTTTTTATATATAAAATTTATATATTTGGCCCAAGAATTTATACATTTGACCCCCTAAATATTTTTTTCTTAATTAATTAATAAGTATACATTTGGTCACCCCAAACATTTATTCCAAGATTTGCCACTGCATCTAGATGTTGGTCGCGTTTAGCTTGTGCCTTATAGCAGTCAGCTTCATCCTCTTTGTTCCAAGGGGACCCCTTATCCCTATACTTCTTTGGTCATGTAATGGAGAAGCTCTCACCTATTATAGCTTACTCACTTAGTAGCAAGAGGTGGAGACCAATGAGGACGGGATGGAATGGGGTGTGTACTTCTCACTTGTTTGCTGATTTCTTGCTGCTATTTTGTGAAACAGATGAGGAGTAAATGAGTAATGTCCTTGACTGTATGGATCTGATTGGGCTAGTTTCAGAGATTAATTGTAAGAAAACTACAATATTTTTCTCTAAAAATGTAATATACTGCAGCCAGAGTGATTTTCAAAGGAGAGAGGAATTGGGAGCTCAAACCACTCATGGTACAAACTCAAGATCAAAGTTTCAGAACTTGATTAATACGGTACAAAGTAAGCTTAATGGATGGAAGGCAAGGTCGTTGTCTTTAGTTGGGTATATGTTACGTCACAAATGGTCAATTTCCAGTTGCAACATGAGCATGTTTTGGTTGGGTTTAGTAATGAGATAGAGAACTTAGAGAAACTTTTTGTATGGGGTTCGCATGAGGAGAGAAAGAAGTCATTTGTAAACCTAAGGAAGAGGCTGCCGTTGGAATTAGAAGTCTGAAAGTTATGAATGAGGCTTTGCCGGGGAAGATCGGTCGGAATTTAAAAGCAAATCCTAGAATCTTATGCTCTAAATTGTTCAGGGAAAAGTATGGAAAGGGAGTGATGTTAGATGTTGAATGTACGGCAAAGAAGTCTGCAGATTCAATTCTCTGGATGCATGTTTCAGAGTTGTGAGGAATGTAGCGAAAGTGAAATTCTGGTTGGATTGCTAGCTGGGGAAAGAAAGGAAGTTTTAAATTTTTTAGATCCAGAAGCTACTATTAAAGAAGTACTTGGTTTCTCTGATGATGGTTATAGCTTTCCTCTTCTCTTTGTTTTTTGCTGCATCATCTAAGTGGCTTCCCTTGCTCTTTGATGTGCGTTGTTTTCGCCATTGTTTGGCTGTTCCTTTAATCATTAGCTTGCTGAATTCTAGTGTGATATTAGTCTGTCTCAGTGGCAAAAAGCTTTGATCTCAATTTTGCTATGGTATATTTGGAAAGGAATAAATTCCTCTCTTTATGAAGCATGTTGTCACGGTCAGACCGTGACAGGTCCCACATCGGGCAGGATGAGGGAAGGTTTCTGCGGCATAAATAATATGTGGTGCGCCTCTGCTATCAGCTCGAGCTTTTGGCATGATGGTTAGCGCTTCTCAAAGTTAAGCGTGCTCAGCCCAGGAAAATCTCAGGATGGGTGACCCCCTGGGAAGTTCCTGTGCTGGTGTGCTTCCGCGCTTGACAATGTGCCCTTGATCCCGCTTTTGCAATTTCTCAAGCAGGAAAATTGCTGGCATGTGTTCTAGGATGCCAATGGCTGGGTATCAAATAATGGTGACATTATAAGAAATGCCAGAAATCAGCATTGGCAAATCCCCGTAGGTGACTCTCTTAAAATTAATTGAGATTGTGCCTGTGATTTAAATAGTGGTAAAGCTGTCGTACCATTCATTGTTAGAGCTTCCAATGGAGGGATTATTGATGGTGGTTCTAGAATTATCCAGGCTGAATCTGTTTTATATGCAGGAAGAGTTGCTGTTCTTGATACAATTTTATTTGCCTTGGATAACAAATAAGATGATGTTATTTTTGAATCAGACAACCAGATCATGATTAATTGCGTTAACAAAAATGGGACGTCACCTTATTGGAGATGTGAGGCTCTCTTTGAAGATATTTCTCTCTCAAGGGATTTCATAAGGAGCCACTCTTTTTTTGGATTCCAAGGGAAGCAAATTTGACTGGGACTGCATATGATATCGCTAAAGTTTCTTTGAAGCTAGGGGGTCGTGCCAACTGGGTGTGGAGACTACCTTCGCAGCTGGGACGAATTTTGGACACAGATAGACAAAGTTGTTGATCCTGGATGATGTGTTACCATTTTTCCCCCTTGTTCTTATGTTTTTCAGACCTCTTGGTGTTTGTGCGTTATTCGGATTGTTTTCATTTTAACATAGGAATGATTTTTGTTGGCAAAAACAAAGGTGGTGTGTTAATAACTTAATATCATTGGAAATTAATGTCATCCTCTTCTTTTATCAAGTTTTGTATTACTTTCTCTTGTTCTTATTATAAGACACCAATTAACAATTGTATTTGATCTTTTTTATAAGACATTTGTTTATTTTCAAAACTAATTAATTATGTTTTTAAGCATGCTCATAATTAATAAGGGTAGAGGGTGAGAGTAATAAGAGTTTAGTGTAATTAATAGGAGTAATCTTGGAAGTTGCTTAACTGGTAGGCCAACTTTATTGATTTTAATTGTTTTTATTGATTTGCTAGAATTGTTAGATAGTACATTATAATAAGATCAAATGATTACTTACGGATATCAATGTGGAATCTTTTGGGCCAAAAAATGGAAATTAATCTTACCTAACTTAACGAGACAGCACCATAACGAGGTGCTCACCATAACGGTTTGCTATAAAAAAATGCTTTTTAATTGGTTAAAAAAAAAAAAACATTTTAGACTGCACTTGGTACCTGTTCGATAGGTTTAGAAAGTCAGTCACTTTGCTAAAGGAAGTTGGCATAGATGGTAAGGGATTTGGTCAAGTCCCAAAGAGATATGTGTTCGATCCCCACTACCGTCGCTGGGACTCCTTTGGTAGACGATCTCGTAAGTCCCCATTAAGTGCTTAAAGAGCCCGGGGCCGTGCCCTGACCTTGGTGGGGAACTGATACCGAATCCCTCCAAAACTTTTTTATAACAAAAAATAAAAAAAGAAGTCAGTCACTTTTTAGACTGGTAGACAACTGGTCTAAAAAATAATTAAAAATTAGAGAAATCCAAATCTCACAATCTACCCCTCCCTCTCCATCACACCGGAGGAAGGAATTAGAAGAATAAATACAAAGGTTGAAAGACTCGTTAACGGGAATATGTAACAACCGTTATATATACCATAAGGTTGGCATAATAAATAATGGTTTTAAGTAAACAACGATTATAAACTTTGTAACTATAGCGGTTCTTTCACAATAACCATTATACAAAGTATATCATACATAACGTTGTTATATTTCAACCACTATTTATTTACTAAAAATACAAATAAACAATCTTCATATATATATATATATATATATATAGACACACACATGTGTATATATATAATTATATATATATACTATTTAAATACAAGGATTTTTATTTAAAAAATGGTTAACTTTTTAGGCAATTTTGTTTTTAAAAATGGAGATTCTCTTTTTGTTATTCCCAGCATCCATACACAATAAACTTGTACACACACATATATATTTGGAGCCATATATTTTTATAAATAAAACTAAAAAATGAAAATAAATAAAACCTAGCCATTATCTTCAGAGGTGTGATATGGATCATTTGAGAAGATAAGGACGAGTCCCTATCTGTGGTGGCAGTTGCAGGTCGAGGTGCAGGTGGAGGATGGGGATGAGAAGAAGGTGGAGGTTGGGGATATAAGGAGGAAGAGAAGCAGGCAGGACTAAAGGTTGAGGAGTAGACAGGGGTGCAGGTTAGGGAGTATGAGTACGAGGAGAGGGTACATGTTAGGGTAGAGGATATTGGTTGGTACCGGAAAAATATTTCATAATCTTGAAAAATTATTTTAACACCTTCAAAAAATATTAGTGGTATTAAAAAATATTTCAAGTGGTGAATGTTATTAAAAAAAAAAAGTGAACAGTGTATTTTGCACCAAAAACAATGGGATGGGCTTCTCTCCTTTTCTACTGCTGTCCGTTGCCATCAAACGCAGCGTTTTTTGTGCAAAATTGAACCTGTGTCTTGTGGCTTTAACTTAGGCGTGAGAGAGAGAGTGTGTGAGGAGATGCCATCTTTGAGGCCAAGGTGAGGAGTAATTCCACAAAAGACAAAATTAAGGTAAAATAAGTTTTTACTTTAAAAGAAATTTAAAATACTTTTTATGGGATTTTTTTTTAAAAAAAAAAAATAGTCGTAGAAAACAAGATTTTACTCTAAAAAGATTGTGAGAAATTTTGAAATAAAACTTTTTTAGTAAAAAAAAAAGTGAGATAATATTTGAAAAATTTAGAACATTTTCATAATAATGTTATGGTGTTTTTGTTCGAGAGATGAACGAAAGCACGAGGAGGAAATGCTGGGTAGGCTTGGAGATATTGAGGCAATATTTAATATTTTAAAAATATTATCTCAGTTTTTTTGGGACTAACAAAATTTCTCAGAATCTTTTTAGAGTATTTAAATTTCTTTTAAAGTAAAAACTTATTTTACCTTAATTTTGTCTTTTGTGGAATTACTCCTCACCTTGGCCTCAAAGATGGAATCTCCTCACACTCTCTCTCGCCTAAGTTAAAGCCACAAGACACAGGTTCAATTTTGCACAAAAAATGTTGCGTTTGATGGCAGCGGACAGCAGCGGACAACAATAGAAAAGGAGAGAAGCCTATCCCAAAAACAATGCCGCTGGAGAGAAAAGGAGCGTAGCAATGGAAAAAAGAATTGAAGGTAAGCCAGATCCCAGGTATTCCTCCTCTTACTTCTCCATTTTTAAGAGGTTACATTGTGCGTTCATATCATAAGGATTACTTTTATAATTTATAGAAGTAATTCTTGCCCGAAGTTGGAAAACCTATTAAATAGAGTTTTTTAAATAAAAAAATAACTAGAAGAGCTTTCATATTCTTTGGGGAAATTGGGTCAGTTCTATCTTAAACTTAGGGCCCTGAAGTCAATCCGTCAACGGAGCTAATAATTAATAAAATTAAGAGAATAGTTGTTTGTCAGTTTCACAAATTTGCTCGCAACTACGCCCTAGAAAATCTAACCACAATAGTAATGACGCTTGAGCATTCAATTCTCAATTCGTTTAGAAAATTTAAAGCATCAAAATAGTAATGGTCACTTGGGAGTGGCTGTGGATCACAACACGTAAAAGCATTACTCTTCATATATATGTGTTATATTCTCTGTATAATGATGGTGGTCGGCGATAATTGGCAATAGTAAATATTAATACGATTTTTAATATAAAACCTAATTAGATGTAAATGTTAGTCCTAGATATAAGATAGTATCTTCGGTTCTAATTATTGAAGTTAAATAAGTTAATTTTACTCATTTTTCTAAAATACTGCTATACAAATTGATAAAAATTACCAGAGGCTGATTTTTCTAGAACATCATCATCCACCGTTGGAGAGGGGAGAGGCCCACCTCAAACAAAAAGGGAATGAATATATGTATCAGTTGTCTCTGCCACCACTCCGATCCGATCTGCATCAGATTAAGAATGACCTTGGTATGTCCAATTATCCTATCGTTCTTGGGTAAATAATTAATTAAACAGCCAATAAAACATACTACTCCGTATTAGACTGTCCTCTGCTTTTGGCTCAGAGAGCTCACGAGCTCATAGTTTTAAATTAGTTACACCTCTATTCATTTTTATGGGATAAATTACCTGCTTTATACTCTCTTCAATCCTTTTTCTAAGAGCTTTATAGTTGAATTACACGCAATTTTAGAAACCAGTTAAAAATAATTAGAAATAATAAAAATATCTAAAATAAACTTTTTTTTAAGTATGCTTTTACTTATAAAGGGCAAATAAAAAAATAGAGTAGTAATAAGAAAAAATATGAAAGAGAATATAATATGGGAAAAAGATGAGCAGAGATAATAGAAATAATTAAGGACAAAAAAAGTAACAATACATTAAATACTCATACAAGCCAGAATACAAGGTAATCTAATTTAGACTCTTATAACAAAGTACAGAAAGGAGGAGTAAATTACCAAGAAAACTACTTACTGCCTTTAAAAATTTTCTGTCATTTTCAAAAATATCCTCCCTTAAGTGTGTTTGGTATTACACACACTTTCATAATTAATTAAAGCAATTGTTGTAAATATTCAATAATGTAGATATTCCTAATCTCTTTTACCTGTAGGACTTTTAGATTATGATCCGCGCATAGAGGAGTGGAAATATGTCAAATCTTTAATGGGTGTTAGAGCCTAGTATAGTAAGGTGAGACCTGTTTAATAAACAGACTAGGCTTTATCAAGTTTGTTTAAAGGCCACCTTGTTTAAACACGTCATCCTTTTTAATGCCTAATTTACGATAAACTTGTAGGCTTGACCTGTTTAATATATATATATATATATATATATATATATAATTCTTAATATTTTTTTTCGATTCTTAATATAAGATTTAGTTGATTCTTTAAAGATAAATAAAGCTAAATAAATAAATAAATTATAAAATAAAGTTGTGTACTATTTTATTATATATTAGATTTTACAATTTCAAAATTCTTTTTTTTATAAGTTAAGACTGAGTTTTATAATTAGTATTATAGAATTTGTAATATAATAATTAGTATAAAAATTTGATATAATATTTAAATGTTACAATCTGATTTGAGATTTTACAATTTCAAAATTCTTTTTTTTTTTTATCATTTTTCTTTTATTGAAATTTTTAATTTAAAAAAGGGAAAGTATTATATAATTTTGTAATATAAAATTAGTAAATTCAAATTTTATTTTAATTTGAAATGAGCCTATTTAAATGTTACAATTTATAAATAAACATTTCCAAAACGTAGATTTTAGGATTAAAGCCTATTTATGACCTTTTAAAGCCTATAATATCAAACCCTTTTAAAAGTTTATATTGTAAGTATGCCTTTAAAAATTTTTAAGCCTTAAAAAAAAAAAAAAAAAGCATGTATTACATGTTGAGGCTTTATATTTGACTTTTGCTTCATATATAATTTCTCTAGGGAATTATTTTTAGGCGTTTTTATTCCATAATTTAAAGTTGCAATCACGTGAGAATTAATGTTTTCGATAATCACGAGATGAAGGGAATCAAAATACAACGATCTCATCAAGTGCTTCCTTCTTTTATTTGCCACTTCCACACCACTATATACTACCCACTGTAACATCCCTAATTTTCATGCAAATTAATTAATGGGATTTCCTTCATCATCTTGACACAGCAAGTCATACGCAGAGGAAACCGAAAACTTACCATCATTGGAGTAATCCCAGAAGCAACCAGCATCGCCATCATCGCACGTGGGTGGAGTGCAACCAGATATAAGAGAGAGGACATGATCAGGCAGATTGTGACTAAAGAGATCCCAATTCCAAGTCCCCTCATTTGTCGTAAAGCTAGATACAGGCAGGAGTGCTTCTTCAGGTGTAATGTCTCTGAATGCCAAAAACTTAAGAGGTCCCACCTCCGGCACCCAATTATGCGACCAAAAGCAGACTTGGTTGCCATTCCCTGGGTCCCACCGTGTTCCTAGTTCAACATCTCCCCATGTCTTCTTAAGGTGTCGCCATAGATAAGAGCTATTTTGATTTTGCTTACAAGGCCCTGTACATTCATTCCACCCATATTTATGACACATAACTTGAACCCATAGTAAGTCAGGCCGTGCCCGTAAAGCAAAACCCAGCTTCATAAGAAAAGCCATGTTCTGGACTTCTAGTTTTTTAAAACCACAACCCCCTGAGGCTAACGACTTACACATTTCCTCCACTTAACCAAAGAGGGTCTTCTAGATGCATCTTCGCATCCCCACACAAATTTCCCTATATGGCGCTCCATGCGGTTGCACAAGCCCGTAGGTAATTTGGTGGTCTGCATAGCATATGTAGGAATGGCCGAGAGAACCGCTTTAGCCAAAGTAATGCGTCCCGCTAGAGACAAAGTCCTAGCTGCCCATCCTGAAAGCTTACTCCTAACTCTCTCTTCTAAGTACTCATAAGTGCCTGTTTGAACATGTTGGTGGAGCAAAGGTACACCAAGGTATTTTCCAAGGTCCTCCGTCCGGTGAAAACCCATCTCTTCACTGATTTCTATTTGAGTACCAGCTGGGACATTCTTGGAGAAGAAAATATTCGTCTTGGAGTTACTAACTTTATGTCCAGAACTAGCACAAAAATCATCTAAGATGTCTCACACCAGAGTAACCTGAGAGGTAGCTGTGGAGCTAAAGAGGACAAGGTCATCTGCAAAAAACAAATGTGATAGCGGCGGGCCCTCTTTCCCCATGCGAATTGACTTCCAATGTTTAGCATCCACCTTTTGAGAGATTAGCTGCGATAGTCGTTCCATGCATAGGACAAAAATGTAGGGTGACAACGGATCTCCTTGTCTAATGCCTCTTGATGGGGAGAAGCTCTCCGAACGGCCACCATTCCAAATTACCCTCATACTGCAAGTGGACACACAGGTCATAACTGCATTTACAAACTTAGGAGGCAAACCTGCGTCAAACAATGTTTCTTCTATAAAATCCCATCGAAGGCGATCATAAGCTTTCTCCAGATCCACCTTGATTGCCATCCAGCCTTCCGACCCCCGTTTAGATCGCATTGAGTGAATCACTTCTTGGGCGATAACAATGTTGTCAGTGATTTGTCTACCTGCCACAAAGCTAGCCTGATTCGGAAGAACCATGTGAGGTAGCCACTTCTTGAGGCGATTTGCCAATATTTTCGTGATAGTCTTATACAGGACAGTACATAGGCTTATTGGCCTAAATTCTTTAATAGACTCCGGCACGGCACCTTGGGGATCAGTGTGATGAGGGTTTCGTTCAGATGGGGATCAAGAGTGCCCTCCTCAAAAAAAATTAGTAGCCATCTGAAAGATTGACGGCCCCACATGCTTCCACTGTTGTTGGAAAAAAGCAGTATGAAGACCATCAATGCCCGGAGCATGAAGAGGTTCCATTTGGAAGAGTGCAGCATGAGTTTCATTAAGTGAGATAGCGGCCACCAGGGACTCTGGCAAGGCACTACTCGTAGCAGGGAACAGCCCCCGGCCTAGATAGGGATGGAGTGGAATCAGCTTCTTTAGAGTAGAGATTTTTGTAAAACATAAAGGCCCAAGAACGCAAAGTCGCAGCATCATAGCACCACACCCCAGATTCATCCCTTAAGGCTGAGATCAACTTCCTTCGACTGTGTTGGACCGACTTCGCATGGTAATAAGTAGTGTTGCGATCACCTAACTTGATCCAATCCCCTCGGGCGTGTTGTGCCCAGGTAATACTCTCTTGCTCACAGGTGAGCTCGAATTCCTTACGTAACTCCCTTTCCAGAAGGTCAAGGTGGTTGGAGGGACGGGTCTCCTAAGCCTTTTGAATTCCCCCTAACCGTGCTAGAAGTCGCGCTTCCGATGATATATGTTACCGAAGACCTCTCTATTCCATACTTTGTCCGATTCTGTAAAAAGTTGAATATTCTCAATAATAGGTTTTGAGTCCGACCAATTCTCTTTGACCAATTGGTGGAATGAATCAGAAGAAGCCCAGGCCGCTAAGTATTTAAAAGATGGTGGTGACCGGGTTTGTTCTGTTCCCTGACAAACCTGGATGCAGAGTGGCCGATGATCAGAGCTAAGCTTCGGGAGGTGCTTAACCACTGATTGGCCAAAGGTTTGAACCCAAGCCTCATTCCCCAATGCACGGTCTAGTCGCTGGAGCAAAGTACCCCAACGCCATGTAAATTTAGGTCCTGAGAAACCAAGGTCCGTAAGTGCGTTATTAAAGATAAAAGAGCGGAACAGCTCACACCCTCTGGCCCGTGTATCCACACCACCTGAGCGTTCATCGCGCCTGAGGATAGCGTTAAAATCACCTGCTATTAGCCATGGGGTTGTGATGGTGCGGGCCACCTCTGAAAGATCACTCCATAACTCCTTCCTCAACGTGTTGTTCGGGCTCCCATACACTGCGGAAAAGAGAAAGCCACCATATCCGTCTTGCGATGTCACATTGGCATGAATAAACTGGGAGTGACAGACTTCAACTGAAACCGTCAATCCCCTCCTCCACATGAGCCAAATTCCCCCAGAGCAAATCCTCTTGCCTCCACTCTATATGAAGACTCAAAACCAGATAGCCTGATAAAGCGGTCTGCTGTACGTCCTGAGATACGTGGTTCAACTAACACAACCAGATTAGGTTTATGTTCCGTCATGAAATGTTTGAAAGTATTGAAAAAACTTTTGCTAGCTGCCCCCTGGCAGTTCCAGACAAAGATCTGCAAAACCATAAAAACAGTTATTTAAACACTCATCCCCGACCCAGACGGGTCATCTTCATGATCTTGTATCGATGACAAAGCATCTTGCGAACATGAGGGCGTTGTCAATATATCTCCTGAAATCTCCAATTCATCCCTTAGCACCCCAAGAGCATCCTTTGATATATGCTTCCCTTGCGTCTTCTTCCGGATTTTTTTTGTTTTGGCAATACCAGAATTTAGTTTAACCCCACGTGACACTGATCTTATAGTGGTCGACACATTGATGACATTTTCCTTTCCCTGTCTCACCTGATTCCTGCATCGTCATTGTCGGTGCCACAGTTTGAGGGGTGTTCGAAGAGATAGTAGTAAGTTCATTGAGGGCCTGTCGGCTTCGTTGTAAAATCACCACAGTGTGATTATTCTTATCCAGGGACGTCTCCTGCATAATAGGTTCAAAGGGCCTTCTATCATCTGCTGATGTCCCTGCTTGCATTTCCTTTGGGGCGAGATCCTGGGGGTTCTTTGAAGGCACCTTATCGTCTAGTGTTACGTTGGGTTCCACAACCTTGGTCAACGCATTGAGCCCATTAGGAGGATTTGAAGGGATGATGGGCTCGGATTGTAAAGTTAGGGGGGACGGTAGTGTTGCGTCTTTTCTTCTGTATTCTTTTGGTTGAGTGGGCTTAGTCTTCTTAGCATAATTTGGGCTTTGTACGGGGCCCACACGGCTGTCACCCCTAGTCAGCCCAGTTGCTTTGACCTGCGCCTTTTCCTTTAAAACACGCCCTTGTCTAATTGATTCCCTATGATCGCTAGTTGCTTGCCCCACTTGCGCCGAGGATTCCGTAAGATCATCACAATCAAATAAGATATTGTAACGGGAGCCCCCATTAATCTCAGATCCCGTTATCCGCGCCGACTTCCCCTGATTCTGCTTTTTTCCTTTTTTGTTATACTGCACCTGCATCCAGGCTCCGTATTGGGATGGTGGAGATTCCAACGCTGGGCCACCGGCGGCCACCTGGTTATCTTGGCTAACATGCCTAACGGCGTGGTTAATTTCCTTTGCCTCCTGGTCGTCCTTTTCCTTGCTCGCCCAGTGAACCTCCTTGCACTTCTCCTTCAGATGTCCGAATTTACCACACTCAAAGCAAATGTTAGGAAGCCCTTTATATTCCACGAGGTATGCCTTTCCGTCAACTTTAATCCTCGGTGTCAACGGCTGCATCAAATCGATGAGCACTGCAATGCGTGCATACTTTCCTCTCTCCCTAGATTCGGTCATGTAATCAATTTTCACCACCTCCCCCAAGAGAGCGCCAATCACTCGAAGGGTACTCTTGTGATAGTACCTGAAAGAGAGGCCTGGGATTCTAATCCACGCAACCACCTTAGAGACGATGGCGGATGTAGGATCAAAGTCCAGAGACCAGGGCTGCACCGTAAGATAGGCACCGTAAATCATCCATGGGCCACCCATCAACGCTCTCGTATAGTCTTCTTCCCGAGCAAAGGTTGCAAAATAGAAACTCCCTTCCATGGCAACTAATTTGTAGGAGCCCTTCGGCTGCCACATAGCCTGGGTTCGTGTCAAAAGGTCTTGATAAGTGATAAACCTCCCAAGCAGCTTTATGATTAGAGTTCGTTCCATGCCTGCCGCTAGGATATCCCTGATATTGCTTGAAAAGTCGACGGACGGGACACAACCTTCCTTGTTAATGCGATAGTCTGCCTCGGAAAGCATAACCTCTTGCAGGGTCTGGTTTGCCTTTCCAGTGCTATCGAGATTCAACAGTTTGTTTCGATATGAAACCCCATTCCCTTCTTCTTTCTCAGCCATCTCTACGTCCTTATCCACACCCGTAGTCCCACCACCACCATCCTCCGTTTCCAACCTATTGCGAACCTTCTTCGTTGATCGCAGACATTCCTCCGAGGGGGAGAAACGCCTTTCACGCTAGACATTCTTCATAAAATGGTGTTTCAACACACAACTATCCAACCAGCTACTTTGGTTTGTGAGGTCGAGTCTTGCGAACTACACTTTAAAGGCCTTCTCGTTGGGTGAGGAGGCCCATGGAAACCGAGCATGTCGACAGGAAAAAGTAATCCAGTGGGTCAAGCCACCCTATCCAGCTGTCGCCCTCAACTGTGATGGTGCCATGAAAGGTGTGCCCACAAAAGCAGGGGCTGGATGCGTTCTCCATGATCACGACGGTCGGTGGTTGGCGGGGTGTTGTCGGAACGTTGGTGCCTGTTCCTCTCTCCAAGCGGAACTCTGGGCCTTGTGGGATGGTCTTACATTAGCGTGGTCTCTTGGTTTTAGAAATGTTGTGGTACAAACCGATTGCATGGGGACTGTAAACCTGATCAAGAACCCAGAAATCGTTTCTCATGTGTCCCAGAGCCTGGTTCGTCGAATTAAGCTATTATTAGACAAGGAGTGGAGAGTTTCCCTCTCTCATGTCTTCCGTGAAGGGAACCGTTGTGCTGACTACCTAGCTTCCTATGCTATGGAGTTGGCTGTTGGGAATCATCTCCTACAGGATGCTCCGGAGGGCTTAAAGGTGCTCCTCCAAGAAGATGCAGATGGTGCAGGCGTAATCAGACTATGTTCTGATGCTAACTAAGCTGTTTCTTTAGCTTTCCCCTGTAAAAAAAAAAAAAGAATAGATGAAGGTATCTATTTATATAAATATATTACCTCCGCTCTTTCAAAATCGCAGAGAAGGAAGGAGTGATGATGTGACAAATCACAATTAATGGAGACTCAAATGTGTCGACATAAGAGAAGCAAAGGAAATAATTTTTCTAAAAATAAAAGAATGAAATGAATATTTCCCCCTAATTCCTCAAGGGGTCGGATGTGTGTAGGGGAAATAATTGATAATTGTAATATGATCTTGGGAGTGCTTATGAGACAAAAGATGGGAAGGAAGTGACAAGTATAATTAATGAAAGATAAGAGGGGCTGTGCACATCGTTTCAAGCAAGGAAATTTGAATCACTAATTTTTTTTTTTCCCTCAATCATCCCAACGTGCGACACGGAAGAAAAAAAGAAAGAGAAAAAAAAAAAAGAGTGAAATAGGATCACGTGGAGAAAGCCATGGGAAAAAAAAAAAACGGTAATAAATCTTTCTTTAATGCTACGGGCTACCCAAGGGATGTAAGTGACAAGAAGAGGAACTGAAATTTTTTTTTTTTTCTCTACGAGAGTTCTCCAACCCACCGGCCGAGAGAGAAGGTGAGATCGAGAGGGGAAAAAAATATAATCCCCTAGATTTCTCTAGAATAATGAAGAACGGTTTGGGGGCTAGGTGAACCAACCTTGGAAATTTATTTAAGAAGCTCATCTCTTCCCCTTTGTGGTTGCTGGTTCGGTTGAGAAGAAGAGAGGAGAGAGACAAGAACTCACACAAGAAAACAGGAGGAGATTCCAAACGAAGAAGTTCCAAGGTGTTCAAGAAAAAGGTAAGACTTTAGATTCTTATTCTACCTTCTTACCTTTCCTCTTGAGAGCTAAGATCTTAAGAATAAATTTTTCTTGTTGATTTGAAGAGAAGGACGAAAGTTGGAGAGAGAAAGAACATAAGGAGCAAGTTTTAAGTTGGGGAAATACCAAGAAACAAGTAAGTTATAGCTCCAATTATCTTATGAATTCATGATTGCCAGTCTTGCAATGGTTGTGTGTTGCGTTTCGGGTATCTTTTGGACCTGATCAATTAATAAAGTGGTTGAATAGAGAGTCAAACTCAAGATTTAATGCTAGGAAGAGAAGTTATTATGATATAAGAACAATGAATGTTGAAAAATGGAAGTCTGCTGTGTTGGCCAACCTTGAGGACGTAAGAACTGATTTTTGTTGTTGGTGTTTAATGCCTTTAGCATGTTCAGAATATAATTTTAGGGACTCAAGAGATGTTTTCGTTGAGTCTCAACACGTGGGAACAAATGTTACAGTTGGGGGTGTTTAATGTTTCTACTTGTCAAAAATAGGATTTTCGTGTGGGATTGAGGGTTTTCTTTTTAAGATGGAGGAAGGCTTCTTTTTTATTCAATAAATAAATATTTTTCAAAGAAGAGTTACTTATATTTATATATTTTGGTTATTTTAGGATCATTTTGATTAGTGCACCCGGGGAAAAATCATACTAATAATTTTGTTCGACTACCGGTAGTAACCTTAATCCTCATATGTCTTATGTTGCCTTGTATGTTTGTTTTTCCATGATTGTGGACCCGTATCTCCTGAAAAGGGACATGCGTTTGTGTGCATTCAGTGTGCTCTGGGTTCAGAGCCCGACTACTGTGTTTTTCCTAGCGCTGTGGATCCGGGGCTCGCTTTGTTGAGCAGTCCTGCATTTGTTCTAGGACATGTAGTCCTTCCGCAGTTAACACGGTATACTTGGTATGTTGCATTTGTGTTACTGCGCGTTTGTTACTGAATGCTACTGTTTGATGTTTTCCTAATTATGGTTACATACATACACTGTTTATGCATTACATATGAGATTAATGGTTACTCTGGGATCCATTTATGAATCCCAGATTTTTGTAGAGCCACTGGAAGTTCCTTGAGGGCAGATATTGGAGATAAGGGTAAGACTGCTGGGCAGGAGTAGATGGAGTCGTTGGTGGCAGTGGAAGACTATTTTGTTACTTATTTTGAAATTGGATGACTGTATATTATTTTGCTCTTTTGGCATTGTTGGATGACTGTATGTCTAACCCTTTGGGGATTATATTTTGTTACTTACTTTTGGTTATACTAGTATTGTCTGAAATCCAACCGGGAAAAATGCTCTGTTGCGATTAAACTCTGATGCGTGTTATTTAATAGTAATTAAATGATATATGGTAATTAATAAAAGGAATCCCTCTATCCGCCACCCAGAAGGGCGAGGCCGGTAGGGGTGTTACAAAAGCAAATCAAACCAACACTAAATTCTCTTCATTCTTTTTTTCCGGATGAGGAATAAGTCACATAGAATTAGGAGATGGACTTGGAGGGATAGCCACCTCAGTAACTCCTTCAAGCATCAACACTACACTCTTCATTGATGGACGAAGAAAAGGCTCATCTTGAATACACCATATCCCCACTTTCAGCATATTCTCTAGCATCGTTAGGTCCGTGTCTTCCCCAAGAACAAGCTTGTTTAACTCTCGACGAACAAAACACTTGTACACCCAATTAGACAGAACAATTTGCTCTGGATTTGAAATGTTAACCACCAAGCTTCTTCTGCAAAATACAATCTCCAATAACATAACTCCGTAGCTATAAACATCTGCTTTCACTGTTATTGGAGTGTTCTTGTTCCATTCTGGAGCCAAATAACCTCTTGTCCCTCTAACTTGAGTAAAGGTTCTTGTTTGATCTGGCATTAGAAGTTTTGCCAAACCAAAATCTGATATTTTAGCTGTAAAAAACTCGTCCATCAATATGTTTGCAGGCTTTATGTCACAGTGAATAATGGGAGCCCTGTATTGTTCATGGAGATAAAGTAAGCCTCTTGCAATGTCTAGTGCTATTCTTCTTTCTCGATCCCAATCAGACGAACAAGATCTTGTCACCAAAGATAAGCTTCTCAAGGGAGCCATTACTCATGAACTCATAAACTAGAAGCCTTTTAGATCCCTCAGCACAATATCCAAGCAAGCGAACTAAGTTTTTGTTGCTTTCCAGGCTATGAAGTCCCACCTTGAAGTATACTGTGAAGGAGGACAAGTCTCGTGCCTCTCTTGTAACATATCTTAATGGAACTGTTCCCTCAATAACCATTTCCTCCCAACCAAACATATAGCAAATGGCAGTACCTTCTTCTACACACAACAACACAATCAGTAATCATACTACTATCTTCCATTTACACTCAGCAGATATCTTGATCTTCAATTAAACTTAGAGCAAACTTTTCTAATCTCTCCTTGACTTCCAGTCTTAACCTCAATACTACTCATCTTAATCATCGCTTTGGGGAACTCAAAATCAAACCTCAACCCAAACAAGCCCCTCACAGTCCCTGCATATTTCTGCACCTCACTTCGTGTTGCAGAGTCTTCCCACAGCCTCTGATCTGACTCCAAAACCCCGTTACCGTCACGCACGTTCTTGAAGAAGCTAACGTCGAACTTGGCCGCGCTTCCGCTGTCCAACGCCACCTTCCTCAGCCCATCTCCGTTCTTGGGACACAGAGCTTGAAGCTGTCCCAAGAAAGATTGGTTTATCGTCGGGTCAGAGTTTCCGGTGGCCGTGAAGTTGTATAAACGGTAGATGAAGAATCTGCAGTCTGTTTGGCCTATAGTATGAGCACCTGTATATATAACGAATCAAGAAGATCAGAATGACAGAGAGAGAATAACACAGATTGGTTTAATTGTGAAGGATTGTTTGGAGGAAGAGAATAATACCGACGAGGGTGACGAGGTCGTGATCGTCTAGGCCTTTTGCAGAGAACTTTTGCCTCTGAACTGAAACAGGGTCGAGTGGAGAAGACAAGTTTGAGGCTTGTGATGATAACGAAACGGTGCCGTCTCTTCTTCCTGTTGGTACCGACCAGCTTGGACCTCCAGTCTTCCATATTCAAAGGCATTATATGTTTTAGACCAATCCATAAAATTTTGAGAGAAAATTACTTATTTCATGTAGATTAAGGAAATGAAATATAATTTAAACAAATATGACATCATCCCCCAATAATATTTAAGAGGAATTAGTATGAGGTCCTAAGGAAGTGACTTAATTATCAATAAATTATAATAATAATTGAGAAACATACAATATCAAAATACAGTGTAATAAATGAAAAAACCTCTCTTATTATAGGGATTTATCAGTAATTAAGTTCCTTCTCGCGACCTCATAATAATTCCCCTAAAAATTATTTATATCTAACATTAGATTATGTATTGATTTATAAGTTGGGTTAATTAATCTGAAAAAAAAAAATAATAAATATAAAAAATAAAATGAATCGAGATGTTGTATTCAAATCCAATCGCCAATCATTCTGGTAATGCTATATTTAGTGTTGTAATTAAAAAAATAAAGTGGGGTGAGTGATAGTACCAAAACGACAGCGTCACGAGCAGCCCAAGCTAGGATGTCGGCACACGACACAACCCCAGGGCAAGAAGCTTCAAGCTGAGATTTGGCATCATCAATAACTTCAAAGCCTCTTAAACCAGTGTTTGATAAAGCAGTCTTCTCTGCTGAAGATCCTGATATCAATACAGATCCATCACATCCCTGTAAATAATTATCAAACACATTAATTAATAATAATCATGTCTTAATTAACCAGTTATAACTAATAAGAACTGAAGATGAAATATTAGTTACCTGGACGAAGCAGTCATGGAAGTGAAGCCTGAGGAGGGAAGGAGCAACGGTGGGATCTTGATTGAAGTGAGATTGAACAGTTGATCTTACTACGCCTTCTGCATTTGGACACGAAGATGAATAAAAACCAGCTTTAAGCTGCCCACAAGCTGATCTCATCATCAACGTTAACACCATAACACAACACCACAATTTGCCTTCTTCCATTTTCAAAAACCAAATGATATATAAGTATGCTTACTACTTCTCTTTCCCTCTTGCTCCTTGCCTTTCACCATTTGAACCCTTTCCTCTACCTTATATATAAGCCTATGTGACGTGTACGCCCACCAAAACAAGCGATATCTTTGTCTTCCTTTTCTTTGTAATAAAAATAAAATAAAATGATTAAGTTTATATATCATGATTTAAGAATGGAAAAAATGCTGAAAAATTCTCCATTGTAAAATTTATTGTCTGAATGTATTTAAAGACATAAGGCCCTGTTTGGTACACGGATTCCGTGGGAAGAGAAAGGAAAATTAGCAAGTTCCTCCATTTGGTACGCATATTGAACAAATCTTCTTAGGAACCCAAGTTTTGGGCCTACCACGGCCTCATCAATCTTCCCTTATATGTGGGAAGATCAGATTCCACCAAAATCGGTAGGATCTCAAGTTCCCACGTCACTATTAACATATTTTGACAAATTTACCCCTAAAATTTGAACTTGACAGGAAAGTTCGAACTTGGTAACTTAACTAGTACATTGGGTCCAGGGTTCAAATAAGGCTCCCATCATGTTGTTATTAGATTGTTTTTAGAAAGTGACTGCATCAAGTTAGAAGAGAAGCTAAGGGCTTGTTTGATAAGACAAGAGGGAAAGTGAGTGCAGGAAAACAATTTGAGTTGGATTTAAGAAAATGAGAGAAATGAGGCTGAAAGCTTTTTTGATTTTAATTTTAATTTTTTACTATTTTATATATCTTACATTTTATCGTTGTTAAAATTTTATAACCCACTTCTTTAATTTTCTAAAATTTAACTCAACAATTTTCCCTCCCCTCCCTTTCATTCCAAATCCTTCATACTGAACCGCCCTTGAGAGAAACCATCCATCTTTTTTTAGTGTTTTTAAAAGACATAAGAGATAAGTATAGATAAGTTGACACAAAATAGATGGCCATGATTTTAATTTTTTTTTCCTTATGTTCACATTAGGGTTTGTATGTACATCGTATATATGGTGGAGTGGTCTACTCCAATGAATTAGAAACCAAGACCTACCCAATCAGAAATATGTTAGAAAGCAATTGGATCACATAAAAAAGTGACCTGGTTTTACTTTTAGGGATTAACATATGGGTTATGCTAATCCCCAATTAATATATGATTAGAAATATGTTAATTTGCTTACCAACAGTTTAACCTCGGTTCGATCAATGATCCTTAAACTAGTGTTTCAACTGATTTATTGACCAATCTAGATTTTGATGGCTTGGCCCACTCAATCACTCTCTGCCTTTCATGCATATCTTTGATGCTTTCAGCTTTATTCCTCTACGCGTTTTTCTTTCTCTCTGTCTCACATTATTTTGATCTTTTGCTTTAATTGTTTATTCGTTTTTCATTTTGTTCACATTGACTTTTGTTCATGTTTTCAAATTAAAATTCCCCGAAATTCACTTTGGCGCAAACTTTATGAAGTTCCTTACCTTCATCAACTAGAAGACCGTCACTACTTAAGAAATTGCCAAAAAAAAAAAAAAAAAAAACCTACTCTAAATTAAGATTTAATTAATTAATAAACAAATCTGAGACCTTGCACAATATAAATATAAATTAAAGAAGCTTATTATGGAACACATCAATATTAAATAGAAAAAAATATATAAATTTCTTAATTTAATATTTATATTGTTAGACAAATATATGGATCGGTATCGATCAGTTGATAGTTGAGGACAGTAGAGAGCACTAATAAAACATATCCGTGGATTTGGCATTATGATTATTCTTTATTCATTGAATGAGAGGCCACGGGTATATATATGAATGTTCACACTATTACAATATACTCTTTGGATCTCTTTAGTGGTATTTGTACAGTCAGAGAGCAACTTGGTCGCCAAAAAGTATTGTGTATTTTATGTATTTGTGTGCTCTCACGTTATTGACATTATTTAAATTGAGCGGAAAAATAATTTTTAAAAAACAATGATAGACTCAGGCTGCATTTCCCAGAGGCATCCTCTTCCACCAAAAAAAAAAACAAAAAAACAAAACCACTAATATACTGGCTTATCCGTGTAACAATTCTTTGCTAACTTCACAATATAATGAAAGTTATATACATATGTATGTATGCGCGCAAAAAAATAAAAAATACAAGTTATTTAGAAGTATAAGGTGATTAATTGATTAGTTAGTTAGTTAGAGCCTTAGTCTCTATGATAGGTCTTTATTTGATTAGTGTATGAGATGTGGAGTCCTTACCAAAAGAGAGGTAGTTAACTTGGTCTCCCTCTAAGAGAGAATTAACTTGGTTTCTCTCCAAAAAGGAGTTAACTTTGTCTCCTTCCAAGATCCTAACATGTTTAAGAGATTTTAATGATAATCATGAGGGTTACTCATTGTAAGAACATGTTGCTCTTTGTGGTTAATAAAATAAGATTATTCATCTTCTTTCTCCATATTATTTATCTAATCACATTTGCTAATATGGTATCAGAGAACGTTTGATAATTGAAAATCCATCAATTTTATGGGCTAACAAAAATTCAAGAAAAGCCCCAACTCCATCCCTGCAATTCTATGGGCTGACAGCTATCCAAGAACGGCCCAAGAAATTGATAGTCTTAGAGATAATCAACACTAATCAAACTAAGTAATCAGAGTGGTTTCATGGTTCGAACGATGGGTATTCAAGCGGGTTATCTAAGGGTCTGAGTATTGATTGATCCGAAGAACCAACTGTTTGGCAACGCGATGACACGTACCACCATTATGAATCATGAAGCTTGAAGCAGCGATGAGGAGACTATGATAGTGAATCCTCGCAATCCCTTTTCTGATTCAAGTTCCGGTTTTGAGTTTCTTTCTTCATATTATTGAGTATTCTTCTTGCTTGCTGAGGAAATACCACGTAAACCGTTTGATCCCTCTGCTTTTTGGTAACAAAGATGGTTTCTCTTGTTCTCTATGGTTCTTGATTGTTCGATCTCTCTTCATCACGCTTTCATAGTCCTGATTTGTACACAAAGATGCACGTTCTTGTTCTTAGTGGTTCTTGATTGTTTGATCACCCTTCATAGTGCCTTCACTGCCCTAGTTTTGTGCTCAAGGTATATATTCTTGCCTTCGCTGTTGTCCTTGGTTCCATCACTGAGAAAGTTTCCACACTCTGGGGTTTGACGCACGATCTGTTTGTTGCTATAATTTTTGTCGCCGAACTCCACCTGCAAGGTCTGTACTTTATTTCTTGGGGCTTTGATGGACATTCGAAGCCTTGTTGCTCATTGCTTTGAGTATTTCCTTTTTTATTGTGTCTCTTTACCCATAAGTTCTCACTGGTTCTAGCTTTATCTCTTGAACTTTGAAGCAATGCGGTAATAATCCGTTCACATTGCCATGCGGTGGCAAAGGACTTTGCTAAGTCATCAGGGTTTTGCTGTTGTTCGAGAGAATGCTAGCATCACTAATATTTACTCCAGTTTAGTGAGTGAAAAGACTTTGAAAATGATTAATTTGCACTCAGACAAAGTGAACAAGTAACCCAGCTAAGTTGAATTGACTGGTCTTTCTCTTATTTATAGGAAATGGTAAGTACGTACAATACTAAATGGGCCAAGGCTAAACTTACAAGCCTAAACTATACAAATAACATAACATATTCTAACACCCCTTTCAAGTGGGGGACTAAACAAATTTGTAGTGCCCAACTTGTGAACACAATTATCATGACTTTCTCTACCAAGTGGCTTTGTCTGCACATCTGCTAACTGATTTTTTGAAGCTACATGCTCTAAATCAATAATACCTTGTTGTAGTTTTTCACGCACGAAGTGACAATCCTTCTTGATGTGCTTCATACGTTCATGAAATACATGATTCGTAGCAATGTATATCGCTACCTTATTATCACAATAAACCTTAACCAGTTCCAAACCTTTTACATCATGATCACTCAATAATTTAGCAAGCCAAACTATTTCCAACACCGTTGTTCTAAGTGCTCTATACTCGGCTTCGGCTGATGACTTGGAGACGGTATGCTGTTTCTTTGATTTCCAACACACCAATGACTCTCCCAACTTAATGGCGTATCTTGTAACCGATCTCCTAGTATCATGACATGTTGTGCAGTCTGAATCCACATAGCGTTCCATACTGAACTAATTTGTCAAAGAGAGAAGAATCCCAAGTCCTAGACAACTCTTGAGATGTCTCACAACACGAACCACCGCTGCCATGTGTGACTTCCTTGGAGCACTCATAAATTGACTCAAAGTCTACACAACATAGCTAATATCAGGTTGATTATTAGTAAGACAACACAACGTACCAATCAAACGACGATAAACCGCTGAATCCAACAAGGTGATCGACTTTGCGTCTTCGCTCCTGTTTCCTACGAGTACCCTTGCTTGTATCATGTCTCACATGTCCTTTTAGACTCAACTGTGTGCTCCTTTCCATGGGAATGGATAATGGCTTTGCCCCCTCAACCCCATATCACTAATGAGATCAAGTGTGTATTTTCTTTGACTGAGCCTATTCCCTTTTTTGAACAAGCCAACTCCAACCCAATAAAATATCTCAAATGCCTTAAATCCTTGATTTTGAATTGACGGTACAAATAACCTTTAACATCCTCTATTCCCTGCATATTGTCTCTTATAATAACCAAATCATCTACATATGCCAACGCAAGAATTATTCCATAATCATCTGATTTAATGAACAAAGAATAGTCATACTTGCTCTTCCTAAACCCCCTTGAGTCAATGCATTAGTAAGTTTCACATTGTATTGCCTAGATGCTTGCTTCAACCCACACAAGGATTTGCAAAGTTTACAAACTTTATTTTCGCCATAAATATCAAATCCTTATGGGATGCATATGTAAATCTCTTCATCTAAGTCCCCTTGCAAAAACGCATTGTTGACATCCATTTTAAAGAGATGCCAACCATGCATTGATGCAAGAGTGAGGATGGTCTTTACTGTTACCATTTTAACGACCGAGGAGAAAGTCTCAAAATAATCAATCCCATCTTGTTGACTATATCCCTTAGCCACTAACCTTGCTTTATACCTCTCAATGTTACTAGAAATCATATTTAATTTTAAAGACCCATTTACAAACCAATGGCCTATTTACCTTTAGGAAGGGACACAATGTCTCATGTCTGATTATTTTCTAAGGTGACCATTACCTCATGCATAACCTTCATCTACTTGAGATCCTTGGATGCCTCTTAAAAAGTAGAAGGCTCAATAAGCTTATCAGTACTTAACAAATAATCCTTGTAATCCTTCATAACATTAGCATATGAGATATGTTCATGAATAGGATACTTACAACCGATTTTAAATGTCTCACCATTTTGAACCTCTCCAAGACAAATGTATTTGTTTAGCCATGTTGGAGTTCGTTTATCTCTTGTTGGTCGAGGCTCCCTATGCAAAAGTTGTTCTGTATCAATAGATGACTCATTCCCAGATGGATCATGATCATGAGGGTAGGGTGTGTTCCCATGTTCCTCATGAACGGAATTGGACCATGAGCCTAGAAATGGAGACCAAATTGAAACAACATTGGCAGTAGAATATACATCATGCAACACAATATTATCAAATAATTGTACTGTCCCTATATGTGTAACGGCTATTTTATCTCCATTAGGATTGTAATCTTTCTAAGTGGACCAATATAAGGTGCAATAGTGTCAAAAATGGCAATATTACTAACAACATGACATGTGGCACTTGAATCTAGTATCCAATGTGATTTAGTTAAGGTATGAGGCAATGCATCAATCAAGCCTAAGATGCTTCCCTCAATATATCTAGCAGCCCCAACAGCCACCTCATTTGAATCTTTCTGGAGAAGTTGAAGAAGCTGGTTCTATTGCTCATAGGTTAATGTAGGAGGAAGGGAGGTGGACTAGGATGCATTTGCTTTTCCCACAAGCTGGATCAACTTGATTATCCTAGTTGATGTGATTGAGGTTAAGCGGGGAACCAATAAGCCGATAGCATGTGTCTTGTTTGTGACCTTTCTTGTTGCAATAACTACATATATCCTAAGAACGTCCTCTGCCCCTACCACGGCCCTGTCTAACACCTTTAGTTGTCAAAGCACTGGCATCAAGAGGACTAACTGAAAAGGGAATGTGAGGTGATGCTGGCCCTTTTCTTGAACAATCATAGGATAAGCTTGGTTCACTGTCGGGAGTGGAGACATGAGCAAAATCTGTGATCGAATAGGCTGGTATGTCTCATTAAGCCCTACAAGAAATTGACACAAACGCTATTTTTGACTGATTTTAACAAACTCTAAAGAAGTATTGTATTTACAGGAGGGCAAGGGCATTAACACAGAACAATCATCCCATAGATCCTTTAATTTGGTAAAATATGCGGCAACCGACAAACCATTTTGAGTGGTAGATGCAATAGAACGATGTAAGGAATAAATGTGTACACCATCTACCTTGTTAAAGTGCTCCTGGAGGTCTTTCCATACACGATGAGAGGAGTCAGCAAAGACAATACCAATTGCAATATCTTTGTCAACAATTGAATGAGCCATGATAATACAATAACATCACAATGTTCCCATAAATTTGTGTACTTAGAAGTGTGTGTACATGGGAATGTTCCATCTAAGAAACCAATTTTGTCCTTGCCTTGAAGTGTTAGGCGCATGGCTCTGCTCCATACTACATAATTGTTAGAACCAAATGAGAACTTGTGGCACTAAAGAGGTTATGTGAGTATTTGAAGGATGCAAATAAAGAGGATGATTAACATCAACAGGATTCTTGGTGGTTTCCATGAATGACAAATAGTGAACTATGAATCAAAGAAAAGGAGTCCCTTAGGTAGATGAAACTTGAATGAGCTTTATTGAGATTAAGAGGGAAAATGAACTCCTAGAAGCCGAGGAACAACGTGAACAACCTCAAGAATAGAGGTAACGATCTCAATAATGCAAACTTGAATTTTAACCAGGCTGAAATAGAGAACTGGACTAACAATGAAGAAGGTAGATACTGGCGAGTCTTTCAAAGGCGACAATGCAGTGATAGTTTGGACTATAGAAAAAAATACCAATACGACAATGGCAATGCTAGAATAACTAGAGAGCTATTCAAGGTCAATAACTAGAATAGTAAGGCCTTAGACGTAATGGCAACGCTCATATAACCAGAGCATGGAAATCTTGTGAAAGTCAAACAAGTTCCTTGGCACCAAATGGCGGTGACTAAAGTACAGCAACGAGGAAATAGATCGGCGACAACCTTAGCACAATCCTTCAAATCTCATCAACGGCAAATTCAGATCGGCTACTTCGAGTAGTAGATTGGCAAACAAAAAATCAGAGACGATCCTGCATCGGAACTCAAGGATCGGCAACAACGACAACGATCTTAGGAAGCTTTTTGGCGAGAAAGAAAAAATAGAAACAGAGCTTGGAATCAAGGAGAATGGCAGTAAGGATCTTCAAGAACGGCTAGCATAACTCTGTCGAGAAACACAGATCACGTGAAGCTAATTGAAGCTATAGAGTCCGAGTTCTCACGGGCCAGATGGTGCTGTTGCCGGATCTTGAAGCTGGGCCGTCAGTCTTAATGGTCTGGTGGGTCATATCTTGAATCTAGGCCTCAATCTTTGGCTTTTTTTTTCTTTTGTTTTATGGGTTCTTGAATATGGGCTTGCAAGATAGAGAAGCTTATTCTTCCATGAAGCCCTCTTCTTGTCCACTAAAAGTTTGTGTGAAAAAAGGAACCTTGCTCATGATACCATGAAAATTGATTAATATTGTACCCAAACAAAGTGAACAAATTACCCAGCCAAGTTGAATTGATTAGTCTTTCTCTTATTTATAGGAAATGGTAAGTACATACAACACTAAATGGGCCAGGGCAAAACTTACAAGCCCATACTATACAAACAACATAACTATTCCAACAGATTGAAAATGAGGAGTTTTTCTTTATGGTGGTATGATGCCTTTCATCTTCTTCCTAAAGATGGACCTACCGTAGGAATGAGGATGAATATCTGGAAGATAAAGTCAGGGATGCAATACTTGTGATAGATGAAGATAGTGAGTTGGTAGATATGGGTAGTAGTACATACGACACATTAGTGAGTGCTTGCATTAGTTTGAAATCAATAAGAGGCGTCAAGAAGGTGTTCATTTACAATTATTCATTACATTTAAATGACATTATTGTCATTTTAGCAACTACTCGAAACAAATAGAGGTGACCATTGCAATTTGTAGGCAAACAAAATTGAGGAAATTTGGGATTAGCTATGTTTTTCCCCATGAATTAGAGCTAGGAATCAGGGTCGGCCCGGCCTACGGGACAGGCCCTACGGGGCTGGAAGAATGAAAATGTCTATTTTTCAAAGCCCGGCCCGATAGTACCAGGGCCTGAAAATTACTATTCCAAATTTAACTATTTTTCTTCCGATTTTTTCCAAAGAAATATAATTAGTAAATTGCAACCATTAAAGTTCTAATCTATCAAATAAATATTATCAACATTAATATCTAAACAATACAAATCATCCAACAAATAAACACATTCATTAATTCATAACAAAAAACAAACCATTGTCTACAATTGACTCACATAAAACATAAGAAGCATTAAGCTAAACAAGATTAGATGACTCACATAAAATATAAGAAGCATACAACTATCTTTGTCAATTGTCACCTTCGGAGTATAGTTATTATGTATTTATGTAGTTGTGCTTAGATGAATAAATAACTCTATAACATATAAAATACATAGATAAAGGCCAAGTAATTAAATTTTTTTTTTAAAAGAAAAAATGCTACAGTGAAACGGGCCTAACGGGCCGGCCCGAAGCCCTACAGGGCCAAATTCAAAATTCTGACTGATTTTTTAAGCTCGAGCCCTACAGGGCCAGGGTTTAAACCGGCCGGCCCGATTTCCCGGCTCTACCATGAATTGAGGAAATTGGTACCCATAAGTGGACTACTTAACTATTCTTGGTTGATCTAAAGCCTCTTATATATGTGATTTTTTGAAGGCCACAACAACTCTATTATTGCGTATGGATCAAGAGGCAATGGAAAGATTCATCTCATTTAGGGTTCTGTTAAAATACCTCTTCTATCTATGCTTATTGTCTCTGAGTTTCTTTCACCGGCTGGACAAAATGGAAAATCTTTTGCTATATCACTGTATGAGGTTGATCATCAAGAGAATGTTGTTGATTTATTAAACCCAGAACATAGAAGATGTCTACATGTAACATAACCATCCTCTGTTCAAGTTGTTGACTCATTTTTCTATTTGCATTGTGGACCAGTCAAGGAATATCAACAAGAAGAAAGGTTTGATAGCTAGACCATGGAAAGTTTGAAAGTGTCGCCAAGGTATTGATGAAATGGATGAATTTATCATGAAGCTTCCATTGTTGCCAAAGTGAAGGCTATATGCCGAGAGCTTGATGCCTTGATCTCACTATTGCCTTTGTGGAATATAACAGTATTAAAGTTCTCCTTGGCTAGGATATATGAGGGCTGAAATGAAGGTTCAGGAGTGCAAGATGAGATCGCTAATGCTATAGTATTAGGAGCTAAAAAGTAAATGCAGAAGCAATAAGAGTCAAAGAGGTTTAACACTACAAAAAAAAGCAGTTTTTGCGGCGGAAAAATTCCTCGCAAAAAAGCCATTTTCCGTCGCAAAATTGATTTGCGGCGGAATTTGCGACGGAAAAAGTTCCGTCGCAAAAAAGCCCACGCTAACCAATTTTCCGTCGCAAAAATGCTCTTTTCCCTCGCAAATTCAGAATTTTGCGAGGGGGAACATTTTTCCTCGCAAAAATCCAAGATTTTGCGAGGGAAAATCCTTTCCTCCCAAATTTTGCAAATTTTGCGAGGGAAACCTCTTCCCTCACAAAATCCCAGATTTTGCGAGGGAAAACTTTTCCCTCGCAAGATTTAAATTTATTTAAAAAAAATACAAAATCAGAAAAAATAAAATAATTACATAAAAAAATATTAAAAATTAGAAAATAAAAAGACTTGGATAGAGTGATTACACGTTGCCATTTGGATGAGCTTTGGCACTTGTAAAAAACCGAGCCTAAACTTTGGAAATGCCTAATCAGTAATGTGAGATACGCTCGGGCCGTATTCTTGATGAAAAAAGGAATGAAAATGAAATATTAGAATTCTCGCATTTGACAACATAAAATGCTTCGCTAATTACATTATCTTTTCACATGCGGGAGAAAAACACGGACTTGGGGCTTAGAGGCTGTTTCTCTTCAAAAGGCCGAGATTAAACACGTAACATTTCATCATATTTCGCAGTTAACAAATGTGCGGTATAAATTCATAATCCATGTAGGATAAAACAATAACCAAATTGGGTCCTTTGAAAATTACCATGGGGATTTAACAAGTTGAACGAGCTTGAGCCATAAACGAAATACATGAGCAAATGATTTGGCCTCAGACATCCAAGGAAGGATTGAGGCAGCATAAGCTCTCAAGCCCGGCGAAGGCGAAGGCCACCGCGAATGTTTTGAGAAACAAGCCTTTGGATTTCTCATCATTGGCCATGTTTTCCACTCGCATGAAAATATAAATATACACACACATAAATATAATATTCGTATCACTAATAATGTAACCACAATCACATTCACACAATACCCTTACATCACAATTGTTTAAAAACCATATTCACACATTAATCACATGAATTCACATTAGTTCGGTGAAAAATGAAACATAAATAACTAATATCGGACGGTCGGAAATAGCCCAACAAGGTTCCATTCGGGAGGATAATTTAGTGACATATCTAAAGCATCAATAATAGCCAAAAGGCATATATCATTCACAGCCGAATAATAGTAACTATGATGGAGTGTCTAGTCCAAAATCATACAACCTTAGAGAGATTTTTAGAGAGCATGATTACATACAGATATCATACACACATTCTCCATCAAACTATGCCAACAACAACATTTGCATAACTATACTCTTACCTCAGAAGACTGGCAAATTTGGGCCTCGTTAGATTTGTGGTAAATACCTCATCAATTTGAAAATTCTCTCCATCACTATCACTTTCTTGATTCGAGTCGATGAGATCACTTTTTGCCGACATGCCACACTTTGATGATGTTGTCGATGAAGAAAATATTTCCTATACGGACCGTCTTTGTATAGTTATGAAAAGGATGTTCTCCCTACAAAAATATAGATTTTAGTCAAAGAATGCTAATAATTTAGAAGTAACAAAATCCATTCATAAGACAAACATCACACAAAATATTACAAAAAGACCTAAGCCAAATTTCGTCACAAATCTAAAAGATCAAGTATGCTTCTAGGCACATGGTCCAATAAAGTAAAAAAAACATGGCGAAGGTTAATAAGTGCGGGAGGAAGATTTGCTCAACATCTATCTCCTTGTCGACTTTTAGGACAATGAATAATCTAGGATGTGAGCACATTAGTGTGTGATCAATCATTAAATCCATGCACTAAGTGTCATAAATTGACTAATATGAGGATTGAGGAAAAACCTGTTCTAACAGGTGTTAAAAACTCATCAAGAAGACTTCAGTAACTAGAGACAACATAAAAGAAAAGCTCACAAGATTAAAAAATGACTAATCTCACAAACCTCAAAAGCATTTAGAATATCGTTAGATTCTGATATGTGATAATCAATCTCATCACTGCTAGAGTGGCTTCGGATGCCAATAGTTTCGGAAGGAAGGAGGTAGGAATAACTCCTCAAATTACACTCCCTCCTCGGATCAAAGCTCCTGAGCTCAAGAGACAAATTAAATTAGTAAGGGTGAAAACATTAGAGAAGAAACCTATAAGTCTTTGCTGCATAATAATAGAATTTCATCATAATAATCTCTCGCTTTTATTAGCTTTCTTTAGGAAGAGCAAAAGAACAAATTTCAACCATGCATATTTTGGTAGTTGATAAAATACCAATCTTACCATCAATAAGAATACTACGAGAGATAAGTAAAGAAAAAATAAACAAATAAGGGGGAAAAATACACTATGTTATTATTGTAATTAAAAATTTTCATGATGATCACGATACTTCATAGATTCTTCCATGTTATGAATATAGAGCAGTGAACTTATGTCAAACCTTACCTTTGTGAAGGCATAATGCTAAAGACTTTGATGTCAGATGGAAGATGAGAGTTGATATGATTCGTAAGGACAAAGCCATAAGGGTCTCCGCACCATGCATTGCCCGGAATTTCCATTTTAAAGGATATCACGGTTGCGGAGAGTGAACCTAGAGCATATGACATAAGAAATCTTAACCTCCACATAAACGAAAACCAAATCGAGAGCAAATTAATCAATCGACGGGATAATAGATTACTCCTTTGTCGGTTCGGCTACTTCGGCCCAAGCAATTTTACGAGATCCCCAAAATTACCATCTCGGATGCCACCGGCTTTGAATATGGCGGTTTCTAGTTCTTTCTCAACGGCCTACGGTCCCACGTCCTACCCATCTCCCAGTTCCATGTGTTCTTACAGATTAATCTCACACACACACAACCATCACTTGCTAAACCAAACTATCTAATTAATCCACAAAAATTAATTCCAACTCCTTTAGAAATCAGAAATCAAAATCAATGGATGGGTTTTTCAAAAACAGAGGAATTTGATCGATATTGGTGTTGCTCAACTGGGATTGCATTTGAATGACAAAAATCATACGAAAATGAGATTCTAGGACTCATGGGATCTCCACAATTTCTAGAGAAAAACTCAAGAGCCATTGGAGGAAAACAATCGCTAAAACTTCGAAACTAAAGATTAAAGAAGAAGAATGTAATAGCGGTGAGGGTAAAGTGACCTAGAAAGTATTTAATAGTGACAAGACTATATCGCACCAATTCAAGTCTCGAACGGCAACGAAGACTTGGCGAGGACGAGCATCAACGGAGCCCTAGCGAGGACAAGCAGCGACGGAGACACGGCGAGCCGAAGAGGGATGGAGAAAGAAGAGGGAGTAGGCAAAAGACCGAAAGGGGGCGCGGCGGAGACCGGATCGGCACCAGCCGATGGGAACGGACGGAGCGACCACGCGATGGCGAGCGCGAGAGGAGGAGAGGAAGAGACCGTGCGGGTAAAATGAAAGAGGAAGGAAGGTAGGGGGATTATAAATCATTTTGCGAGGGAACATGACTTCCCTCGCAAAATTACTCGTCTGGACACTATTACGAAATATTTTGCGAGGGACACCTAGTTCCCTCGCAAAATGAGGGAAAATTTCCCCGAAAAAAGGTCAAATTTGCGAGGAAAAAAGTTTCCCTCGCAAAAATGACCCTTTTTGCGAGGGAAACGTTTTTCCCTCGCAAATTATCTGGACAAAATGATCAATTTTGTGAGGGAAAAAATTTTCCTCGCAAAATGGTCATATTTTGAAACGGAAAATATTTTCCCTCGCAAAATATGACCATTTTGGGAAACTTATTTCCCTCGCAAATTTACTCCAATTTGCGACGGAATTTTTTCCTCGCAAATTGGGTATTTTCTTGTAGTGTAAATACACTACACTCTCATTTGATTCTCAATGGACTGGACGAATTTGTTGACATTCTTCTGAGCAAGCCAGTGATGGCAGCCACAAGCTATTTCATAGACCCACATATTTAAGCACGTTAGAGAGAATCTACAAGTTGATGTGGAGAAAAATGTTATAAATAAATCTTTGCATTATTTTTGTCGATTGAAAATTGTTCAATTTAATTCACCTTACCTCTTATTTATATGTTTTTGCATTATTTTTGTTGATTGAAAACTGTTCAATTTAATTTACCTTACCTCTTATTTTTATGTTGTTCAATTTGAGCACATTTGAGATAAATAGTTTTCAACTTGAAGGATGTGTTAGAAGTATAAGGTGATTAATTGATTAGTTAGTTAGTACCCTAGTCTATATAACGGGTTTTAGCTAATACGTTAGTGTGTAGGATGTGGAGTCCTCACCAAAAGAGCTCTTCAAGAGAGAGTTAACTTGGTCTTCTTTCAAGATCATAATATGTTTAGGAGATTTTAGAGATAACCATGATGGTTACTCATTATAAGAGCATGTTGCTCTTTGTGGTTAATACATTAAGATTCTTCATCTTCTTTTTTCATATTATTTCTCTAATTACATTTGTTAACAGTTTGGGGCTCAATAATGAAGTAGAGTTAATGTACATCCCTAGATTAATTTACATTAAGGGTTGAATAAGTTAGACTCTTCTTTTTTCACCCACAGTGAGTGCCTTTCATTTTGTTAAAACTGAATAAGCCTCTCATTTAATTTCAAAACTTATACTTTAATTTAATTTAATTTTCATTACTATTAAAATTAAGGGAAAATTATAATAAAGGACTTAAGAAAAATAATATTTATTAAGAAGGACTATAAAAATGGTAATTATTTTAAAGAACAAAAAATTAAAAAATTAAAAAAAAGATTAAATTGCCCTTGATTCTAAAATTTCTGCGTAAAGGTGAGAAATTATAAAAAAAAACGTTTTACTTTTAATGGCTCCACACTTACCATCCATTGCTTAGGTCTTGAAAAAAATAAATTCACAAAAAAAAAAAACATTTTACGTTTATGGCTCACGTTTTTAATAATAAAAAGACTAAATTGCCCTTGTTTTTTGATGTGGTCTCCACATTTTACTTTTTTATTATATATATTATATATTATATATTAGAACATTTTACATGTGTTCGTTTTTACTTTTCCTATTCATTTTATTTTATTTTTTTCTTTCTCTTTCCCCATTTTTGTGTCTCAGACTATTAGTTTGTACAATTAGAATATACAATTACAATATAAGAGCAATTATTATGTTTGATTATAGAAAAATTTGGTCATTGCTTAGATCATTCTAATGAGTATTTATCAATAATTCCAACAAAACTCCAAAACAACTTATCATGCATAATAAAAGCTCTTTACAAGCACACAAGTCATAAGCCCAAACTTAAATATAAAATCTACCAAATATTTTACAAAGCATATATCCTACAAAGCTAGCCATTTAAGTCACCAATGATGCCCTTGTTGTTTACATTTTCTTCGTCACCACAAAGCTTAATTTGAAACTACATATACAAAAACAAAACATTGTCTCCATCACTATAAAGTTAAAGATAATATTGAATGATTAAAAAATGATCTATACATATTATCTTCACAAATTCATCATCATAGTCAGTTGGGTTAGGATTTGTACAGCTCGCACGGTTATGCCCAGATTGGTGACATCGAGAACATTGATATTGCACCTTATGTTGGAATTGGGATTCATGACGTTTTTTTTAGGTCTTCCAGGTGGTCGACTTGTAATTGGGGCTTGTAAAAATGTATTTATCCTATAATCATCAAGGGACAATTGGTTTAATTTGGGCATATCATGAGTTTCTAGTGGATCATGGTGTTCATGTAGATCTTTTGCTCTGAGTACAACAAATAACACTCTTCAAGATATATGTAGACATTATCATGTAAATTCTTTATTGCCACACAAGCATGAGGGCATGGGATTCCCGACATTTGCAAGGCTTGGCAAGTACACTCTCTCAATGCCACATTAACTCTTAAATCTTTTCGACCTATGCGAACAAGCATTCAACTTGAATCGTGATCTACTACTACCATACCTTCAACTTGAGCAACATTCTCCTTTAGTATAGCTTCAATTTTTGGTCTAACACCATTTTTCCACTTCCCTATACCTTCCTTGGCAACATAAAGCTTTTTTGCTAGCTTTTGTGAATGCTCATTTATCAGCACACATACGTTATCTCTTATTTCTTAAACTAACCATGCATTAAAAGATTCTGCAAGGTTAGTGGTAATATTGTCCCAACGTCTAAATAGAAAGCGTGACATAGTCCACTTATCAACATCACTTTGTGTCTCAACCCATGTTGCTAAGTCGACAGACAAGGACCTAAGATTTCCCATTTCCTTAAAAAAATCCATATCTAATCGAGAATATGCAATTTTATCAAGCAATTTTAATGCATCCTCCTTATGCCTTCTACGATGTCCTCTACATACTTTAGAGAACTCAACACTAAAGTTCTCTTTTAAGTGCCTATAACAAAAGGCATGACGAGACCCACCAAATACTTCTTTAACTGCACCAACAATGATAGTTATTTGTAGAGACCCAATCAATTCCTTCACATTGCTCAAGAACCACGACCAATCTTCATAGATCTCTCAACTTACAATGGCATAAGCCAGTGGATACAAATCATTATCTGCATCATAAGTAGATGCAGCCAAGAGTGTCCCTAAATATGGTTCACTTAGGTGACAACGATCAATATATAAAATTGGTCTACATCCAAGCAAAAACCCATTTATGCAACACCCGTACGCTATGAATAGCTTTTTAATATGGTTGTTGACAAATGAAGTCCACTTGGCCACTGTTTGTGGATCAGCTTCCATTAAACGATTACATAGCCAAGGGATTAACATATATGATTGTTGTATTGACCCATTAATGTTATCCAAAGCTCTCTCTTTCACCTTCCAAGCTTGATGATAATTCAATTGTACCCCATATTCATGAAACAAGTCATTGTGGATATCATTGGGTGCCTTGCCTTGATTGGTCCTAATATTATCAACAATTATAGATGCCACCAGATCTGACCTATTTATATGAAACACTTGCATGTTGTCGTGCGCTAAATGATCATGTTCATTATCAAATGTTTTCACACGTAAGAATGGAGTATTATTTGCCATTGCATAGGCTGTAATCTTCCACTTACATCTATCAATATCACACTTTGCAATAATCTTATAAGGGTTGTTCTTTAAAAATTTGTATATGAACTTGTGTGCAACACTATATTTGTATAGTGCTTCCCTAAAAGTAGCTGCATCATCAAAAATCTGTCCACTTCCCACAATTAATTCACACTACTTTGTTGAATTTAAGTCAGATATTGTTGTAGGGACACTTTGATTTGCATGAGGAGTAGCAATAATATTTTCACGTGTGGGAGTAGCAAATTGTGGATGTCCTTGTTATGTGTACGCACTACATTTACATTTAACCCAACATTATTTATTAAATGCAATAATATGAAAGTATTTCAAACTTATATACACATAATATTATGAAGTAATCTCTTACCCTTGTGTTGATCGGCTTATTGTGTTCTATTTTGATCTTCAGTAATGTACAAATGAGCACAACCTTCATTATATTTTATCAAATGCTTCACTTCATCATCATCAATAAGGTCTATAAGCGAGAAGGATCAAACTTTAAACTATATTTAAGCCTCTTCCCACTTATTTCTTCCCTAAAACAAGATGATATCATGGTTATTAGTTCTGTCAATGATAGCCCATGTTCAATCATTTTGCCAATTGTTCTCCCTCCTTCATAGCGTAGCACTCCTCTCGATTCATTAATGACTTGTCCATCTATATGAAAGTAACAAAAAATCTCCAATGAATCCGACAATCCATTATTTTCTAGGCTCTCTTATCGTTGAACTAATTTCCTGAATAATATTAAATAAGTTTTAAAATCAAAAAGTATCAAATTTGAAATATCTAATTAACCAAAAAAAAAAAAAAAATTGCTGGTCAATATCTGAAAACCTTTTTTTTTTTTTTAACAATAATATATGGGAACCTTTCATTCCTAAGAAAGAAAGAAAAATGATGGACAATGCGAATTTGTCTTCGAGGTGAATATCTTGGAACATCTTTTTTTTGAACAATAATATATGGGAACCTTTTATTTCTAACAGGGCCGGCCTTACAAGGCCTGGGGTAAGAAAAACATCTATTTTTCAAAGCCTGACCTGAGAGCACCAAGGCCAAGGCCAGCCCGTAGGGCTTGAAGTTTACTATTCTAAATTTTAACTATTTTTCTCTAGTTTTTTTCCAAATAAATATAATTAGAAATCACAACAATTAAAATTCTAATTTATCAAATAAATGTTGTCTACATTAATATCCAAACAACACAAATCATCCAACAAACAAACATATTCACTAATTCATAATAAAAAAAAACAAATTATTATCCACAAATAACTCACATAAGACATAAGAAGCATACCACTAAACAACATTAGATAACTCACATAAAATATAAGAAGCATACCATTAAACTTAACCCCCCAATACAGTATACAATAATTTTTTTATTAAATTGCACAGAACTCCTGTAAAGTTTGAATAATACGCAAATAACACTTTGATCTTCAAAAATTGATTATTAATCCTCTACTTATAAGCAAGTTAAGATTAAGCAAATAATCTCCTTACTGAGATCATTATTTCACAAACAACAACATTACTCCATTGAAAAGAACCTCCACGAACTCCATTTTAAACAAATAACTCCCTTAAATTTTAAGATAAGTATGCAGTGGCGGAGCCAGGATCAAAAGTTTATGGGTGCACAATTAGTAGTGGGATTCGGGGATTCGGGGGCAGCGCCCCTGAAAAATTTTTTTCAGGAGGATAAAAGGCAATCCACTTATTCGTAAAGTTTAGAACAAAAAATGAGGTTCAATTGAAAAGTATTTCCAAGGAAATCAATTTAAACAAAACAATATACTCTAATCCCATGACATACAGATACTTAGATGTTACACAATCAAATTCCAAAGCAACATGTAAGGAAAAATTATTATGGTTTGTCATATGTGATAAGATATTAAAAAGTCAAACATCAACAAAAGAGCAAAGGAGCATAACAAATGCTATAACTCACCAGGCTATCCACCAGAGAGCACGGCACTTTCAATAGATCAAAGGAACGGTATAAACCAAAGAAGTTTCTGAAAAAAAAAAAAAGAAACAAAAGAATATAAACAATAAAAGAAAAGAAAATTTCAACTTAACATGGAAAAATAATAATCAAGAGTCAACTAACCTTTATATAAGAACGATTATAAAATCATTCTTCGATTCTTCATTCCTTGAAAATATTGCATTATATCTTCATCATCAATCGTATCAAAGATATCACGTTCGACATAAGTTAGCATGCATGAGTTAAACCAATCATCATTTATCCGATTGCGCAACTTATCCTTAACAAAAGTCATTGCGAAAAAACCCGCTCAACACTAGCGGTTCTTTCTACGGGTAGAACGAGTGCCAACTTTATCAACAAATAGACCAATGGATAAACAATATCCTTTCTCTTCTCAACCATCTTCAAAGCAAAGTCAGAAATTGTTTGCAAATTGACAAAATCAGAATCAGCCCTCACATCAACAATAAAATTACCGAGACTTAAAGACAAAAAAGGAATATCTGCAAACTCATCAAACTCTAAAGGATAGAATCTAGCAAACTCAATCAACTTTTCTTTGTTAAAATTAGCAAATGAATCACGAGGATCAAGACAACTCAAACACTCAAGCAACTTGGTATTGACATTATCAAATCGATCATTCAACTCTTGAATCGAGTATCTATCATCGTATTAAATAACTCCACCTTAAAGTAGTGGAAGAATGTGAATGATTCCAATCGCCGTCTCGATCTCCCTTTAGGACAATAAACATCATTCATATTTGGAATGTCAATATCATATTTATCAGCAAAAATATTCGTTTCTTTATTTGGCTTAGAATAAAACTTTAGAATTTCAAGGAATAAACCTTGATGATTTGAACTTGCAGATTCATCATGTCCCGAAAAGGCTCACCATTGCGTAGTAGGAATCTAACACAATCTAAAGAAGTTTTCAACCGAATACGATAATCACTTTTTTGTTGGTCAGAAATATTAGACAAGGCAACATCAATATGTTGATTTTGCTTCATCAAATCTTGACCAGCTTGATAACATCTATTGTGAACACTATTATGATCTCCAACATGAACTTTGATTCTATCCTTCTTACGCAAGTTTTGAACCCCACACCAACAAATGCTTCCTGCGTCCAACCACTACCTCTAACCTCCATATCAAACGAGATAACAATACAAGCAAAAACATGCTTCTTTTGATACACTATACTCCAACCAAGAACCAAATTCTTCATACCACTTAGGATTGAATCTACGATTTTTTCCAAACGTTTTTGTTTGAGGGAATGATTTAAGAATTGGTTGAGTTGGCCCCTTAAGCAAATAAGCTCTCCAAATAGCTTCTCTTTCTCTAGGATTCGATGTCATTGAATAAATTGAAGGTCTCTTTCCGGATCCGCTTCAAGATTTTCTATATTATGAAATTGAGATGCTTGTGGTGGTTGATAGGATTCTTGGACAGTTGAAACTGGAATACTATTTGAAGCTTGCTCATTTTGAGATTCGGGTTCTACATTTGTGGGTTTTAGACGTTTGAAATAAGATTGTATCCCTGACATTTTCTACAAACAAAATAGTAAAAATCATCTAGCCTGTACTTAACATGAAGGAGTTCTAATCCTAATAATTTGAAGTTGAAATAATTTCCAGACAAAACAAATATGCAAGACAAAAAAAGCAGAGACAACAAACTAGCAAAGGCTTACTAGTAAACAACAAGAATAAACAAAGAGGGGACGCAACAAACAAGCTAATCAAGCTGAACCAAATTTCAGCTTCCATTGGAATGTCGGGTTCTCTTTATCGACCATCAATGAAAGCGCTTATCAAATGCCAAGCATGAATTAGAATTCCTCTATGAATGTGAAAATAGTTTCTTGACTCAAATGGTTATCGAAGGGGAAAGGAAAAATAAATTCTTTCATGCAACGAGTCTCAAGAAGGAAGTCAAAAAAATCATATTAAAAGTTTGAAACGTCGGGATGATTCATAGACTAGTAACTCTCAGGAAATTATTGGTATGGCAAAAACTCATTTTGATGGTGTTTATCCTTCCACAAGGCAAGCAATTTGGCGTCATTATATTGTTTTGTGACATTTGTGTATTCGGATTAGAGTTCTAGTCGTTCTATTTTTTTGCGGTGTATTCTCTGTTTTCATTTTATATAATCATCTAATCAAAACCACATCATTAATCAAAATCAGACAATCAACTGAACCAACTAATCAAAATCAATACCAGATCATTAATCAAAACCACATCATTAATCAAAATCAGACAATCAACTGAACCAATTAATCAAAATCACGGTGTATTCTCTGTTTTCATTTTATATAATCATCTAATCAAAACCACATCATTAATCAAAATCGAGACAATCAACCGAACCAATTAATCAAAATCAATACCGAGATGCCCCCAAGAAGAACTGTAGTCCGACAAATATCCAGCTTCCAACAAGCACAGTCTGTTCGATAATCGATCGAGATGCTATTAACTAGAAAAGCTATTAGATCCAAGACTCCTGCAGAATATATGGAAAACGATTAAGATTTCAGAATATATATAAAAGGAAAAAGAGGGAAAAGAGGAAAAAGAAGAGAAATTGCTTCAAGGGGAAAATAAATGACTAAATCACGACTAGGTGAACTTGGCGGTGACCGGGTGGCCAGGCGGAGGAGGATCCGCGGCGGAACACGGAAGGAGAAGAGAGGGCGTGGGGGAGGATAGAAATCGCGAGCGTGGGGGAGGATGAAATCGCGAGCGTGGAGAGGGAGTGACGGACGAAGTCGCGAGGTGGGTCTAGGGTTACGGTGAAAGCTTGTGTCATTTATTTACTTTATTAAAAAAAAAAATCAAAAGATTTGTGACCGCACGTGCGGTCACTTATGCGTGCCTCATTTTTCGTAAGTATGTATGATCCTCATAAACTTGAGGTTTTATTTTTCCAATTGTTCTGTTTAAGTTGTTCCAAATGATAATACATGACAATTACCACCAACAAATTGAACCATTAACATCAGTCAAATGATAATACGACAAATTCAATCGAACAAGTGAAATACCAAAGACTTTTGTCAAGACTTTTGTTGTGTGTAACTCTTCATTTTTTTTAAACATCTGATGAGGTATGGTCTCTTTCACGAAGGAACAAAAGAAATCTCCTCCTCTCTGCACTTCATCTCCTTCATCGCATGCTCCTCGCCGGCGGCTTGTGCCTTACACACAAGCCGCTGGCGACCACCACCTTTGTGCCACAGATGAGTCCGAGTGGTTGTTGCAAGTCCATATCTTTGATCTACGATCCAGGTATTTTGGAGTCCAGATCCTTGATCTATGGTCCTCTCCGTCAGAGTTCTGTCAGACATGGCCTTCTCTCGTCCCTGTGGCGAGCCCTTTCCTCTCCTCTCCGGATCCGATCTACGTGGAGGTGAGATTTATCCATTTTTTTATTACTTTTACGTATTCTTTGGGTTGTCTCGGTGGTGTTTTTGTCTTATGAAATAAGCAGATCTATAAGATATGCGGTCAATTCCTCTTGGATGGACGGTTGTATGAACGTTATAAGATCCGATTCTCCCTTGGTAGTTCGGATCTGCGTTCCTGGGGGCAGATCTAAAGAGGCGTTGCTTGTTGTGTGGCCAAGGTCACCAGATCTGATTCAACAAAGGAGTACAAGATTTCTTCTGGACATCATGGGTCTTCTTACGTCGAGGTTGGGTTTTTTGTGTTCTTAACCCCAATATGGGGTACACCAGACTGCTTGCTCTCGTTGCGGTAATGCTTATAAGGAGGTGTGCCCGTTTGGGTGGGTTTTACAACTATCACCTTCTTCGTTGTCACTTCTAACCCCGAGATATTGAGGAGACTCGCTTTCTCTATGATTTTACTTCTACTTCTAAATATTTTATGTACGGTGATTTGGTTGTTTTTGTTGTTGTTTTTGTCTTGGATGTATTTTGTTGTAATCTTGGATCCGCTTTACTTGTATCCAGATATTGTACCTGTTTTTAGTATTAATATAAATAGCTTTCCGATCAAAAAAACTCTTCATTTTTTGGTTTTCATCAGAACTCCTTCATTTAGAAGAGATAGATTTATGTAAAATAAATAAATAAATAATAGAACACAATGTTCTCCAATATTATTAGAGTATCACGGAGTGCAAACATCAACTAATAAGAATTTCCTTCAACTTAGGTGTACATAGGCTTTCATTTATATTCAAAAGTCTCGTGTTAAAAAAAAAAATACAGTGAAAAGGGCCTAACATGCGGCCGGATTCCGAGGCCCCTATGGGGCCAATTTCAAATTTCTCGTCTATTTTTTAGGCCCGACCCTTGATAGGCCAAGGTCTAAACGGCCGGCCCGACGGGTCCTGGGTTCGATTTCCCAGGCTCTAGTCAATGTACGATTCCTCCAAGGAGAGAGAGAAAATTACCACAGAGACTCTAACTTACATATTCCAGATTCTAATTTGATCTCTATTTATCATTTTCAATTAATCACTTTAAATTCTGATTTAATCATAATAAAATAGAAAATATGACCAAGGGCAATTTAGTTTTTTTATTTTAATGTTTTAATTTTTGATCCTTCAAAATAATTACCATTTTTATGGTCCTTCTTAATAAATATTATTTTTCTTAGGTCCTTTATTATAATTTTCCGTAAAATGAATTCATTAAATATTTTAAATAATTTAATTTTTATTGATAATTATATTGGATAAATAAAAATTATGAACTTTCTCTTATATTGATCCGATTCTCCAGTATTTTCCTCAATTTAAAGAACTTTGAATAATTAAGTGAATCCAATTTAAATAAATAATTTTAAAAATACTATATAAAAGAACAAAAATTTATTAAATAAAAAATAATTATATTGACTAATTTATCTCTTATTATATTAATTTTTTTATTTTATTAAGTGTTCTTATATACGTCATTGAAGTATTTTTTTTATCCAACTTATTTATTTATTTTTTAAAAAATACTAAAAAATAATTTTGTTCATTAAAAATAAAAATAGGAATAAAAACACTTTCTACACTCATTTGTCGTTACAATAGGTACAGGCGTGCAGCTATGGCATTTAATGGTATAAAGGGTCTAATAAAAGGGGGGAAAACTCAAAGGCATATTTTTAAAGCTGGGGGAAATTATAAGAACCACCAAATTAGTTTGCGTTATTTAGAATTGAACTTTTGTGTGTTATTTCAGCCATCTCTAAATTTTTAGACATTTTTGGGTTGGATACAGCAGAATGGGCTCTCACAACATATAGTGAACAAATGTTTGAATCCTCACTAAAAGGATATATGTTAAACAAAATTGCTTTCAAAGGAAAGTAAAATACACTCTCAAGTGCCTCAATCTTTTATTTGCAGCTACAAGCAGACCAAAGCTAAGAAAATCATATTATACAGACACAATAATAAAACAAAGCAAATCGTTGGCCAAAAAGAGAAAGGAAATTAAAATAAAACGAAATTCACTCTTTTTTAATTTATTTTTAATTTTTCCCGCAGAGAAATGTTACAGAGAATCAGAAAAAGGCCAAGGAGGAATAGTCCCCCCTAAAACTCCTTCAAGCATCAACACCACACTCTTCATTGATGGCCAAAGAAAAGGTTCATCTTGAATACACCATATCCCACTTTCACCATATTCTCTAGCAACGTCAGGTCCACTTCTTCCCTAAGAACAAGCTTATTTAGCTCTCGCTGAACAAAACACTTGTACACCCAATTACTTAGAACAATTTGCTCTGGATTTGAAATGTTAACCACTAAGTTTCTTCTACAACATGCAATCTCCAGAAGCATTATTACGTAACTATAAACATCTGCTTTCACTGTTATTGGAGTGTTCATGTTCCATTTTGGAGCCAAATAACCTCTCTTCCCTCTAACTTGAGTGAAGGTCCTTATTTGATCAGTCATTAGAAGTGTTGCTAAGCCAAAGTCTAATTTTTAGCCGTCCAAAACTCATCCATCAATATGCTTCGAGGCTTTATGTCACAGTGAATGATGGGAGCCCCACATTCTTCATGTAGATACAATAACCATTTTGCAATGTCAAGTGCAATTCTTATTCGCTGATCCCAATCTGGACACATGGTACTGTCACCAAAGATAAGCCTATCATGGAAGCCATTGCTCATGTACTCATAAACCAGAAGCCTTTTAGATACCTCAGCACAATACCCCAGCAAGCGAACTAAGTTTTTGTGGTGGGTTTTTCCAATGGCTTGCATTTCAGCTTTGAATTTTTTGTCTCCTTCAATTAACTTGTGTAGCCTTTTTACATCAATCACTTTTCTTCCTTTGAGTAAAGTTCCTCTGTAAACTGATTCGAACGAGCCCTTACCCACCTCTTGTTTGAAACCATTCGTTGCTTTCTTAAGCTCATTGTATGAAATACCCTCAGAGTGTAATCCCTCCGCTCTGTCCTAAATCTCCAACCTACAACAACCTCTTGTATCTTAAAACTCCAATCTTGTATATAAATCGGGTAGCAATTGCAACAGCTAAACACAAACGAATAGAAAAGCCTAAGACAATGAGAATGATCACCTTAATCTCTTTCTTACTGGTGGTGTCTTGATGGGATGTGGATGGTTATCATTGTTTCTTTCCAGTCTTTGAATTCCCACCTTGAAGTATATTGTGTACTACTAGGGCTCAAATATTTTGTAGGAGGACCCTCGTGTTTCTCTTCTAACATTTCTTAATCGAAGATTTTGTTTCTTGCAACGATAATCTTCATAGAAGGCAGCGCCACAGTAACAATCGTGCAAACAAGAAGATGGGCATTCCTCCTCTGTATAAGGAAGATCATCAAAGCTCATAGTAGTCATGTTGGACATGTAATAGAATGTTGCATTATCTTTCCCGCCTTTGCATTCAGCTTCTGAGAAGTTCCTTTTGCATCCAAGATTCTGCTGACTTGGGTCTCTAAACTCAGTTCCAGGAATACAATTGCAATAAGGCTTGTTGTCATTGATGATACAAAAGCTTTTGAACCACAATAAATCTTCACTTTACAAGGATTGTCCACCGCCTCTGCCGATGACCACAACATGTCCACTCTGATCTGCGTCGACAAAATGAGCATAGAGTCGTAAAACTCCATCTGAATGAAGAGTTGCACGATAACTAGTGTTGTCCCCTCTGAAGCGAATATCACCCTTGCTCCAAAGTATTTTAGAGTCGGAACTACTGGCATTTACAATACATAGAGGCTGATCAGGATCTGAGTTGTTGAGGGAAAGATAGTATTTGAAACTAGTGCCATGATCAGTATGAGAGGCCCAGTAAGCACCCCAAGCTGTGTTACCAGAATATCGTGCATACAGAACAAGGTTTTCGTCACCTTGCATTGATAGTTTAAACCTTTTAGAAGATTGGCTGGTGTCTGATGAACTAGACACCAATTCACTCCCTGAAGGTAGAATTTGACCCCCTAACATAGTATCAGTTGGGTGATCGAAACTCCGCCAAGGTGGGAATTTTAGGGTTGGAAACTGATTTTTGTGCATGGATTAAATTTATACTCTGGAATTGAATATAAATTAAATTTATGCACAGTCACAGACTTCGGGTCTTAGCGCTTCTTGGTATTTGTCTATAATAATCGAAACATATTATGGAGACCTCTGAATTGAATATAAATTAAATTTATGCACAGTCACAGACTTCGGGTCTTAGCGCTTCTTGGTATTTGTCTATAATAATCGAAACATATTATGGAGATCTCTGGATCTTAGCGCTTCTTGGTCTTAGTCACAGACTTCTGATCTTAGCGCTTCTTCGGTGCCTGAGTTGCCTACCCAGTTGATGTGATTTTGCCCTTTCTGACTAGAACTAGTTACATAATTTATAGTCTGTGTGTGGTCTTAGATGCTCAAAGCCTTGCATGAATTTAACTTTGAATTTCCTATTCTGAAATCAGAGCATCAAAGAAAATAATTGCTTAACAGGTTTGGTTGAACTCTCATGCAAAGTTAGTGCGGACTACCTTTGTTTTTGCAACTCACTTCTTCAATAAATTAATCAATTCAAAAATGGAGGCATTTGACAGGCTTTACGGACCATTAGCAAGGAAGAGGGATTGTTTGGGCTCTATAAAGGACTTGAAGCTACACTGTTGGTATGCAGCTATTAACAGATTTTATATTTACTTGAAGCAGAACATTCTTGTCTTTTGTAATTTACAAATGCTCGGGTGCAATGTGAGGTGTAGGGCCGAGTATAGCAATAATAAGCTTCTGTGTATGAAACCTTCAGATCATTTTGGCAGTCAAATAGGTAAGAAATTCTCAAACATCCTGCAATTTAATTCAAGAGCTCACATAGAATTTGGTCCCTGAAAAATATAGGTCCCCTACACTCGGTCTTGTTTATCCATCTATAGAAATTAGTTTGCATATTATATCGACCCTCAAAGGAGGGTAAATATAACTTTGTCCAGCAGAAGGACTAATGTGCAACAATTTACAAACTTGGGACTATCTCATACAGAGGAATAAATTCAAAAACTAAATTTTTTGGAGGTATATCTTTGAGGGATCTAATTGGGTATTAATTCTTAATTTAGGGTTCTAATTTTGTCTTATGCTTATCATAGTTTAATATTTGTTATCTTTGTACATCAGACCCCATGATTCAACTATCCTTGTCTGTTTAGCATGTGGTAGTCTTTCAGGCATTGCATCATCAACAGGTGAGTGATCTAAAGGCTGCTATGTCAGCTTACAGTTCTGAAGTTCCTTTTCACTTAGACTTAAATGGAGACTGCCTGTTTTCTTGAGAAAACAGAGAGAAGTAAATGAGGGGGAAATAGAAGGCAACTTCCTTTATTCCGATCTGTTATATGTCATTTGAGCATTATTTTATATGTCCAGGAGTATCTTGTGTCTGCAAAACAAAGTTGAGGAACTTTGGAAACAAATTGGAGCGACCTATTACATTTGTGTCTTCACCGATGCTTGCGTTTGTTTGATTTTTTGATTCTTCCTTATGGCGCAACTTTCTTGTTTGAGTCATGCATTCTGGACTATTTGGCTGAAGTTGGTTTATGTTCTCATATGCTGTCCGAGCACCGAGAGTGTTATGCTGATCGTCATAACTGCAAGTTATTTGAATTATGATAATGTAGGTTGTTAATCGCTATCTTAAAAAATATTTCAACCGGCTTCTTCTATTGTAGCTAGGTTTCATTTGTTCAGGGAAGAGGATATTTTGGGCACCCTGCATGATTGATGAAATGGAGGCTTTCTAAATGGGAAAATCTACCTTAGGGCCCAAATTAGTAAAAAATTGTCAAAAAAGGTCATAAAAAAAGCCACATGTCAAAAAATGTCTTAGAGCCTTTTTTTGTATTATTTCATAAAATGTTAATTGTTAACAAGTACTGATATAGTTGGTAATGGGTCTTGATTTAGTTGTTAACATGTATTGATTTAGTTGTTAGGATATTGATGTTAACGACTTGATTTAGTTGTTAATGTTCAATTAATATTGTTGTTAACGTTTATGAAATAATATCGAGAAAATGTTTTTAAGTCTTTTTTCACATGTGACTTTTTCTTAGACCTTTTTTAACAATTTTTTGCTAATTTAGACCCTAAGGGGGATTTTCCCTTTCTGAATCTGGGATTGCGATTGATAGAATATAACTTGGCGAATACGGACAAACTTTTACCTTCAATGTTATGCTTGATTATAGGGTTAAGGAGCATTTTTGCTAACAAACTATTACAAACGAGTATCAAAGACAAATATTAATTAACGATACCTTAAATACCAACAAACAATTAAAAATATGCAGTCATCACAATTAACTTTTAAAAAGGTGCAGTCAGCACAACGCCATTAGAAAAAGATAACCGACTGTTATCTAAAGTGCAGATTGGCTAACGAACTTTTACTCCAGGAGCACCCAGCACAAAAAAGTTTTACTCAGGAACGCCTTGTACAAAATTCTTAATTTCACTAAATTAAATAATTTTTTTCCTCAATTGTCATTATTTAAAACTATTATCTATGGACAAAAATTACTCATTTCCTAAAATAAACAAAATTTGTAATTAAAAATATAATTATATGATTTAAATAAAACTCAAGGTGTTTTATAATTTATTATATATGTTAAACAAAAAAAATTATATGATTTATTTTTAGTTTAGAAGAAATTTATGTAAGTTAAGAAATTTATTTAATGTTAACAAAATTTAAAAAATCTAAAAAAATCTATTATATCCGGAAAGAAATGAAATGATTTTAATTTTTATTTTTATAAAAAGAGCTTAATGGATATCAACGTTGACACTTAATAATATAAATCCGGCAATTTGATGATATTTTTGTTAATTAAATAATCTATTGATTATATGAATATGGGACTTGTTGGAAAAAAATTGTCATTAATTAAGTATCTTGGAATAGCCTCAGCAAATTATTTATGGGACTTTTTTAATTTTTTTCTAGCAAGTCCCATATTCCTATAATCAATAGATAATTTAATTAACAAAAATATCATCAATTTTCCGAATTTATATTATTAAGAGTGAACGTTGATATCCATTAAGCTCTTTTTATAAAAATAAAAATTAAACTCATTTCATTTCTTTCCCGGATATATTAGATTTTTTTAGATTTTTTAAATTTTATTAACACTAAATAAATTTCTTATCTCACATACATTGATCTAAAATAAAAATAAATCATATAACTTTTGTTGTTTAACATATATAATAAATTATAAAACACCTTTAGTTTTATTTAAATCATATAATTATATTTTTAATTAAAAATTTTGTTTATTTTAGCAAATGAGTAATTTTTATCCATAGATACCTATATACAATAAGTTTTGAATAATGACAATTGAGAAAAAATTATTTAATTTAGTGAAATTAAGAATTTTGTGATGGGCGCTCTTGAGTAAAACTTTTTATGTTGGGTGCTTCTGGAGTAAAAGTTCGTTAGCCAATCTGCACCTTAGATAATGATCAATTATATTTTTCTAACGGTATTGTGCTGACTGCACCTTTTTAAAAGTTAATTGTGGTGACTGTACATTTTTAATTGTTTGTTGGTATTTAAGGTACCCTTAATTAATATTTGTGCTGGATGCTCTTTCTGTAATAATTTGTTGGCAAAAATGCACCTTAACCCTGGATTATATTTTGAAAAATGACAATGCCAATTGTGCTTCTTTGATTTGATAGTGGTCATTTCTGTTGCGTCATCGCTTTTAGCTTAATCTGTATTTTTTTATAGTCATTTTATATTAGCCACGGAATTTTGTCTGAAATTCCTTGGGCAATAAGCCACAAAATTTCGTATACAATTCCATGGCTCTTTAGTACCTCCGAAATTCTTGTGGCTCTTTACCATGTAATTACAGAAGGAATTTTGTGGCTAATTTTCTCATGGAATCCTTTCCAAATTTGAGACGTACTATTGTCGCTAATTTGAATCTCAAATTTGCAACAGAACCATTCCGTTTGAAAATAGCGATGGACTAAAACTCCGTCGGAACATTATTATCAACGGAATTTTGTTGGTAATTTCTGTATTGAATACGATGATTTTTTATAGTGATTTAGTTGACATTTTGTGGTTTTTGTAATTCAAATAGTATTCTTATATCATATTTTACGGTAAAAATCATGTGAAACAATAAGGACCTAATAAAAAATTATATTTAAATACCATTTGAATTTGCTAAACCTCCAAATGTTTGTTAAACTTTGAAAAAAGACTTAAAGGTGACAAGGACCAAATTGAGATTTTCAAATTCGAGTGAATTTACGATTTTGCCCTCGTTTTTAATTATTATTATTATTTTTTAAAAAAAATGACCCTCGTTGGAGGCCCACTAGGGCCGGATTTGCGCCTAAGATCCAGGGTGAGTTGAGGGTTTTCTTTTTCTTTTTTGGGTTGAATTTTTTTTTTTTTTTTTTTTTTTTAAAGATTGAATGAAAGTGAAAATGTGGGGTTTGAACTCACCCCACCTAATGTTCAAAAAAAAAAAAAAAAAACTCACCCTACCTTCATCTGGGCTAAGTGGCCCAACCATTGGGCCGCTTGATTCCTTTAAATATATATATATATATATATATATATATATATATATTAACAAATATATATTCTTCTTAACATTTTCTATCAAGAAACATTCATGTTAATCTCATTCTTGAACGTATTATTCTCATTACAAATTTTGATCATAGTTGTAATACCCCGAGCAATAATAGAAATAGTAATGATAATAATAGATTAAAATAATACTAATAAAATAATAATGATTAATAATAATAAAAATAATATAATAAAATAATAATGTTGTATTGTTTCGTAGGAATCATATTATTTTGTAAATAGTATTATTAGATTAGTCAATATTAGATCCAAGAATCTAGGAGTTAGTTAGATTAGATTATATTTTAAATTTTTGAATTAATCATCCGAATCAAAATATATCTAATAATAAAACTCTACAATTTCTTTTAATTCATTTTATCGGGAATAAGTAAGTAGCCCAACCCAATAGGTAAAACCCTAGTTTTAATTATAAAAGTTAGGTCTAGCCGCTTAAACCTAGAGAGGCTCGATATTTTATTCACCGCTAAACTTTTCTCCGCTACTACACCCTCGTTCCGTACTCTCGTCAATTGTTCTCCTAGGAGGTTAGCAACACGGAGACCAGGTAATCCTAATTCCCATGAGTCTTAGGTTAGTTTTATGTAAATTTTGATAGGTAATTCTAATCCCTATAATAATAGGAATTAATTGTTTTGTGGTTCTTGCGTGTGTCGTGCAATTGTATATGTGTAGATAGGTTCCTTCTTCGGTTAGCGTGCCTCACTTTCTTGTATAAATGCTTTTTCTTCTTTTCCTCGATTTGCTCGATTAGCTTTTGCAACACCAATTAACCATTGCACAAATGATCCTGTACGTGCCTTGTCTTTGGGTATTGAATTACATGTGTATACATCCCTTTTCATTAAATATAATATCCACACCACATCGTTGTTTTGGGCCTCGTTTTTGTGGGTGATTGAAATATCTGAATGTGAGATGCTTGTACGTTGCTGTTACTCTAGGCTTTCGTCTTATGCGTGTTGCTCTCTGGATATTACCAATTTATGAAATATTATGGATAAGATAGTATACTGTATTATGCTAGCTGATACTATATTATTTGATTTTTATTATTTTTATTATGTATTCTTCCTTCATATAATATCTCCTCATAATAAAATAGGATAGGAATAGATTATATGTAAAATATTTTTTTATTTAAATAATAGAAAAGTGTATGAAAGATAATTAAACAAGTATAAAATATTAACAAATTCAATTTGGGCACTATAGCATAGAAATAATTTAGAAATTACTTTATGTGTGTATTTTAAAACAATTTAACAGTGGGAGGATAGCTTTGGGATGGTACCTCCCAAGGTGATGAACACAACTTTTGGGCTTTATGCCACCGATGTGAAAAGATAGTATCCGTTCTTCCCAAAGTGGTGTACGCGGGTTTAGGGACACTAGTAGCAACTTTGGGAAGAGGTGTGCACACTAGGAAGATATGTTTATGGCCAATTGATGATTGTGGAGCGGGTTTCCGGGTCACAGGGTAGACTAGCAGGTTTCCGGGTCGACCATGGTTCTCTTCCCACTAAACTAAATAGACTGGCAGGTTTTCGGGTCTATACGAATTTAATAAAGATAATGAATGATATTTGATTCATTGTGAATATATGTATATATATGGCGAATATTAGATTTGTTATTTGATTAAATCACTATGTGATTACGTATTTGATTTTATTAATATATTTGAGCCATATAAATTGTGTTTATTAGGATTACCGGCTTTTTCTTTGATGTGTGTGTTCATGGGTCGCGATGATCCTTCGGGAAGCGGAATTTCGATGAAAACAGTGTCAAGAGTTGGGGCTAGCGGTGAGAAGTGAGAAAGATCATTCGGGATTCTAGCTAGTTTTCTTATTTTATTTTCTTTATTTTGAATAAAATACACCTATTTAAGTTCGATTTATGATTAATGTAATAAGTAGCCTTGCACTTGTCCCAGTACAAGTGCGGCGGTAACACTTCCCAAATTTTAGTTATTTTGAATTTCAGTAGTTATTTATAAAATCATTGAAATTTTATGTCATTATAATTGTTAGAAATTGGAAGTGTTACAATAGTGCTCGATTTTGTTTAATCTTGTGAATCTTATTATATATACATAGATACATACATACATATGTGTGTGTGTGTGTGCATATATATACGCACACACACACACACATACATATATATACGCATTAAAATACTATTAACAATAATTGGATTATGCATGTGACTATAATTGTTCTTTATTGATTGAATATCTGTTACTACAATTTGACTTGTGATCATTGCAATTAAAATTCGAAGAGACACTTGTAAAAAACCTGACGAAAGTATTGGTAATTACCATTACTGAACTTGTAAATACCAATAATGAATTGATCATTCTCATTACAAGATTTGTTATAATTGACCCTTATTTGTTGTTTCATAAGAGACACTTGTGAAAAACTGACGGAAGCATTGGTAATTACCATTACGAAACTTGTAAATACCATTAACGAATTGGTAATTACCATTACTAAACTTGTAAATCTCATTAATGAATTTGTTATTCCTATTACAAATTTTGTTCAGTCATGTGAATCCGGTTTTTTATATATCTATATAATATATCATATTTATATTTATATTATATAACACACACACACATACATATCGTGTGTGTGTGTGTACCAAATAAGCGAACATCTAGGTTAAATGCTCAAATATAGAGAAAACATGGGTATGACGATATTATAACCAACCATCAAGCTCCACAGTTTGACCAAATATGATCTAGGTTTTGGAAGGATAACTGTCCTTTTTCATATAGGGATACTTTTATAGAGAGCATACGCTTCTCAGACCTTCCTCCTTCAGATCATATTTAGCACAGTCTTCCTTCATTTCCTACAGGAGCCGTAGCTAAAACTTGATTTTATGGTTTTATATGATCATAACCAAACTTTAACCTTGTTTGAACATATAACCATGTGTGTCTTACAGGACCATAACTAACAAATTTCTGATAATATTACTATCTAATTTGATCATTTAGAAATTTAAAAACTCATACCTTGTATTTGTTCCAACAATTTGAAATATTCTTCAAAGAAAGAAATGATTAAACTTTTGAAATTTTATTTCTCAAGAAAACTGAATAAAAGAGAGTATGAATTCAAAGCAGTGAACTGAGTGATAATTCGAACGCAGTGTGTGTTACAATGCAGAGTTACATGGCCTTATATAGACAATTGGCATTCCAACTGCTTCCTATTCTATTATGACATAAAACATTTATGTAAAGGAACTTTACAAAAAGTCTAAAAGTCTATCTACCTATTTTGTACTATTGTCTTATCATACAATATAACTATTTGCAAAAGCTTTACGTAAAACTTCTGCTCCTTATAAGACACATGTACTTTTTTTGTTGACTTTTCCTCTTTTTTTTTTTTACAACTTTTGGCATTGTCGGTAAAATATTCACCTTACATGTTGCATCCCTTTACATTTCTTTGCTTCTATTCTTTAACCTATCAGCACTTTATCAATGTCGGCAAGCGTCCTTGTCTTCTTCTATTTGTCTTCAAATTTTCAAAGAACACTGAGATCTATTTCTAGATCTTCAATATCTTGCATGACTTTTTCTCTTTCCTCGCAATTCTTACATTTGTAATTAGCAGAATACTCTAATTACAGGTGTAAGAATTGCAAGGAAAGAGAAAAAGCCATGCAAGATATTGAAGATCCAGAAATAGATCTCAGTGTTCTTTGAAGATTTGAAGACAAATAGAAGAAGACAAGGACGCTTGCCAACACTGACAAAGTGCTGATAGGTTAAAGAATAGAAGCAAAGAAATGTAAAGGATGCAACATGTAAGGTGAATATTTTGTCGACAATGCCAAAAGTTGTAAGAAAAAAAAAGGCCAAAAAAGTTAACAAAAAAAGTACATGTGTCTTATATGTCTTATAAGGAGCTTTACGAAAAGCTTTTGCAAATAGTTATCTTGTATTATAAGACAATAGTAAAAAATAGGTAGATAGACTTTTTATAAAGTTCCTTTACATAAATGTTTTATGTCAGAATAGAATAGGAAGAAGTTGGAATGACTGTCTATATAAGGCCATGTAACTCTGCATTGTAACACACACCGAAGTTCGAATTATCACCCAACTCACTACTTTGCTTTCATACTTTCTTGTATTCAGTTTTCCTGAGAAATTAAAGTTCATAAGTTTAATCATTTCTTTCTTTGAAGAATATTTCAAATTGTTATGGAACAAAACAAGGTATGAGTTTTTAAATTTCTAAGGGATCAAATTAGGTAGTAATATTATCAGAAATTTGTTAGTTATGGTCCTGTAAGACACACATGGTTATATGTTCAAATAAGGTTAGGTTTAGTTATGATCATATAAAACTATAAAATCAAGTTTTAGCTACGCCTCCTTTAGGAAACAAAGGAAGGTTGTGCTAAATATGATATGAAGGAGGAAGGTTTAAGAAGCATATACTCTTTATAAAAGTATCATTGTATGAAAAAGGATAGGTATCCTTCCAAGACCTGAATCATATTTGGTCAAACTCTAGAGCTTGATGGTTGGTTTTGGTGTCGTCATACCCATATCTTTTCTATATTTGAGCATATAACCTAGTTGTTCGCTTATATGGTGTGTGTATATATATATATAGATACACACATATATGTAGTATAGCTTGATTTAGATGAGATTTTGGTATAACAATATGATCTGCTACAGATAGAGCCCTGGGGTTGACCAAATATGATCCAAGTCATGGAAGGAATTCTGTCCTATTGCAAACAAGAGAACTTTTAGAGAGTCTTCACAACAAATGGGCAGAGCTCCTTGCTCTTTTCGGCTCAGACCTTTCCCCTTCAGATCATACCAAAATAGCCTATCTTTGTTTTCTACTAGAGGTGTAACTAAGCTCTATCCTTTAGCCATCATATGATTACCACAATACCTTAACTTTAAATGAACATATAACCATGAATATTCTCATTTACAGGATCATCACAATCAGTTATGATAATATTACTCCCTAATTTGACCCCTTATGAGTTTAGCAACTCATACCTTATATGGCTGAATTAAAGCTTCAAAAAATTCCTCGAGAGTTATAATATTGAACCTTGAACTTTTATTGCTCAGAAATATACAAGAGTACATGAGAGAGAGGAGAGAATTTGAGCTGAGAATTCAACATCGCTGTGTGTTGCAATGAACACTTGCAAGACTTCATATAGAGTTAGCATCCCAACCCAAGTCACATGACTCTGATTATTTTTTGACTCTAGTTACGATTTTACATTTCTTGACTGACATCTTTAAAAAGTATTAAAGCATGTGCCTTATCTTCTCACAACTTTATCGTAGGCATCTTATCTTTTCCTACTTTACTATTTATTACATAGAACAAAATTTATTACAAGACATGTTACCACATTTCATAAAGTTCAAAGATACTTTCTCTTTCTTTTATACTTATGTTGACTTTTTCTTTTCTCCTTTTTGAACTACTTTTACAGGGTGTCGGCAAGACGTCTATCATACACGTTCCACTTTTTTTCTTCTTCAACTTATTGGCAATGTAGCAATGTTGGCTTCCTCTTCCTTGTATGCTTCCTCTTTGTCTTCTTCTACTTTAGAGTATAATAGGATCTATAGATCGGGTTCCTCAAAATCTTGCATAGTTTTTTTTTCCTTTCTCTTCACAATATTTACATTTGTGATTTGAGTATTCAGATAACAAATTACAAATTTTTTATTTTGTTTCCTTACAATTATCCATAGCTTTACTTTTCAGCCGATCATGTCAAGTACAAGGCAAGTTCTTTTTTTTTTTTCTTTTTTTTCCTAAGGATTAATATACATGTTGTAAATCCACAAAAATAATCCCATAGATCTTCTCATATACATAGACACACGTACACATATATATCCAAATGAGTTTCTCAAATGGAATAATATACGTATCAATTATCAAAATAAAAGAACTAAATCGGCATAAGTGTTTTATGGCAAGCTTGAAAAAGAGAGGTAACAAATTGGTCAAATATATTTGAACATCTTTTCATTCACGCTATTCGAGCCATAAAAGTTCTCTGAATAACCTAACGCTAGGGACAGTTTGGACTTATTGACCAAAACTAAGTTTTTTAACCCTAAATACTAAGTTGCTGGTGTCATTTGTGAAGTCATTTAATTTGGCTTCACATTATAGCATAAAATAAAACTATAGCAGATGCATGAGGAAATTAAACTAACTTGCACTTATGGACGTACATGGACAAGACATTTATTAATTAAAATTGGACACGTACTAACAAAGATTAGTTTCAAGATTAAAGTGATCTGAAGATACTCTGCAACAAAATAAACAACAACGACAATAATAAAGCCTTTATATTATTAGGTGGGATCAATTACATGGATCACATGATGTTAGTGTGCTCTATCATAAACTAAATCTTTGGTAGATTATTCACAAAAAGATCCAGCTCTACACTACCAAAAAAAAAAAAATGATTTTAGTGATGGACAAAATCCGTCACAAATTAAAGAAAATATGTTGCAAACTGGTTTTGCGACAGAAAAAAAATCTATTTAAAAATACTTCATCGCAAATGAAATTTGTAATGTAACTTTTGTCATCCGTCGCAAATTGTGACGAAAAAAAAAATCTGTTACAAATTGTGATGAAGTATGAAAAGAAGTCCGTCACAAATTGGGACGGAATGTATAAAAACAATTCTTTCAATAAAGTGTACAAGCTTCAACGAAAGCATTGTTTGCCTACCAAAATGCTGATGCAACAATCCTTTCAATAAATAAATTAAACATTATAGTTGACATATAAGCACAGAAAAGCAAAATGACTCACAATATCAGCTGTTGTTTTTATTGCATCCAACTTCGGAAAGCATCCAACTCTGGTGGCGCATCAACAGAAACCGAGACTCCACACTCCACAGTCCAGAGGAAGCCAAATCTGGCTCTATAAGAGGTTTCTGCAGTCATGACTCTTGTAAGCAGCAGAAGCGATGCTCACGTGATGGTGGGGAAGAATTACCTGTTGGAGTTTGATCCATGAAAAAATTATGATAAAATCAAAATTTAGTAGTGCCACCAACATGGCATGGACAACGTAAAATACTATATAATATGCATGAACGGGGACACTCAATTGAGCCAAATTCTAAGTACGATTGTTTTCTAATAATCATGGTCTCATGGAACAGAACATTTTGTTCAATAAAAGCCAAGAAAAACTGACTTGGAGTTACTGTTCCGAATTTTACAGCAACATTGAACTTAAAGTCGACAGAACAGAACACGTAAGACTTGAAGCATCCTAACAGATACACAAATAAGCAAAGCAAAGTGCCCCTTCTCAAACCGCAGTCTTAAGTTGTGTGTCTCAGACAACTTTATCTGAAGCAATTAAAGAGTTAATTGAAACTATTAGACTAAAATGTCATATTACTAAGCATCGAAACTCTCATCATCTCCATAAACTTATTTTCTATCTGATTTTGATGCAAAAAAAGCAGAAAATGTTGCAAGTTCTCCAAGAGATTCCCAATTAAATTATTACACTTCCACTGCAATTACACATTATATTTATGTAGTACTCATTACACGGAATCACATCACAAAGCACTCAATTAGAATAGAATACTCAGATTACAAGCCAGTTTGAAGAAGGTCCATGCACACCGAAGTGGATTCAATCACCAAATGTCAGCTCGAACTAGAATAACAAAGTTAGCAAGTAGCAAAAGAGTGCCTTGTAACTCCTACAGGCAACGAGGAAGGTGGAAGAGCATTTTCAATAGAGGAGAGCTTTGGATGATGTCGGGAAGAGCGCAAAATTGTGAGAAGAGTAAGGACAAACAGATTGAAGTGATAATAAATTGCGTCTGAGAACTGCGAAAGAAGAAGCGGAGAAGAGAAGTGGAAGAAGAAGGCACCGATAGGGTTTGAAGCTCCAGAGTGTTCAAACAACCTATCCTATTCAACAAACAAAAGGCAAATGTGAATCTTTTTCTTTTTGCCAATCAAGTTAAAGGCGGGAACGTGGAATTTTTTTTTGCGTAATCTATCCGGTGTCCTAGGGCAGACCATCTTTCTTTAGTGCTATGTTTGCTTAGAGAAAAGTAAAAAAGGAAAATAAGGGAGGGGATTCATATCATCATAAGAAGTTACCTGAATGAAAGAGATTAATTCATATCATCATGTAAAATGAAATGATTTTTTTTACCTGAATATCAGAGATTCAGAAAGTATATGTGTGTGTATGTGTGTATTATTAAAATTCGCATGGGACCTGATAATAAATGAAATGTGTGAATCTTGCCAGAGGATAAAGAGGAAGGCAGAAAAAAAAAAAGTGCTATTAATTGAAATGAGGAAAAAAATTATGTTCTTGACTTATTGTTATGAGATGGAACAAATCCGGCATTTAGGTGGGACATTTGGTGATTAATTAGGTCTGTTTTTTCATTAAAAAGAAAATAGAGGGATAAAATTAACGATACAGTTTAAATGTTAAATAGGTAATGGATGAAATTAACATAAAACTAGGAAAATTAAGGGCACTAAATAAATCTTATTTATTTTAGAGTAAATATCCTTTCTGGTCCTTGACAAAAAACGCGATCCTTATTTTGGTCCCTTACAAAAAAAGGGATCCTTTTTAGTCCATAAAAAGGATGAATAAGGGTCGATTTTTTTTTTTTTGTAAGGGACTAAAATGGAGTCCGTGTTTTTTGTCAGGGACCGAAAAGGGTATTTACTCTTTATTTTAATATTGTGAAAACTGAAAAGTGCTTTTTTTTTTTGTGCTCACAAAAATCCATCCTATAGTTTGTTAAATCCAAACCAAGACCAACGCAAACGTGGCTTTTTTATTAGACCCATAATGGGCCTGTTTGGTGTGAGTGTTAAGGAGCTTTAAGTCAGAAAAAAGCAAGGAAAAAGCTCCAGTAGAAAAAAGAAAAAAAAAAAAAAAAAAAAAGCTCAGTGGGAGGTGTTTAGGTTGGCTTTTATCCCACTAGGCTTTTTTCAAAAAAGCTACTTTAAGCAGAAGCTCTATGGGGGAGCTTTTTGGAAAAAGCTATTAGCTTTTTGACGTAGGTCCCGTCACTTTTACTACCATCAATCTAAACACAAATCATATTTATAACCGGACCTTTTTCATACCGAGCTTTTACAAAGGTCAGATAGCTTTTAAGCCGCCGTTCCCACCGCCAACCCTAACATGCCCAATATTATAGCTGGGCCATGAGGTTTTAGTGGATTAAATTAAAGTGGGGTTTTCGATTGGAATCACTCCCTCACAAATACTAGAATTTTATTTATAAATCCATTTTAATAATTTATACAACAATAATACGTGTTCCTAATAGGAATAGCACTTATAATTCACAAGGTTGAGTTTAAATCTCACTATCATTGTGAGGACTTTGTTAGTGAATGATTGATGATATGTAGGTATTGCATTTTGATAAGCCTTTATGATCCAACTCGGATGCGTGCTCTGACTGACAAGTCTTTCGAATCCAACTCGCCTAAATTTTTTGTATAAAAAAACGTGTTATGAGAAAAATCAAAAGATGAGAAAGGTAAATACATCCAGGAGTGCTTCCATCCAAGTATTGTGTTATATAGAGGCTATTCTTTGTATAAAAAAACGTCTTATAAGAAAAATCAAAAGATGAGAAAGGTATATACATCTAGGAGTGTTTCCATACAAGTATTGTGATATGTAGAGGCTATTCAAGCTTTTTTCCTCCAAAACTTAATTCATGGTCAGGGTGATGAATTACGTTTCTTTGTTACTTTCACTTTTTAAGTTATCGCTTTCTCACTTTACTTTAGTCAGTTTGTTATTCCCATGCCATGCTTTCACACTTTTCTCTTCTTTTTTTCATTCGCTCATTTTGAGATAGTGTTGTATTTTACTTGTGCTATCTTTAACTACATACATAGTTCATTAATTATACATTTGAGAGAATGTATTTATATGATGAATGATTTTTATGGCAATCGTTGTGACGCCCATCCTAAATGCGCATTTATTTGTCATAGTTATAGTGTATAGACATCGAAATAATTTGAACGACTTAATTGTGGAATAAAACTTTCATAAAATAACTTAGTTTGAAAACATTGAAAACGAGAGGATAAATTTTTTGTAAGCGATATTTATCCCATAGGGGGATCTTAATACATTAATCCAAAAATTGACAAATGATAAACGAATTAATACAGTGAAACTATTCATATATTTTCAAAAGTTCTTTTAGCCGTAACCCCTACAACTGCATCTTCCCCCTTGATCCCGATCCACTGTCTGTCTCTTTCATACGATCTGGAGTTCAAATGAATGAATCCTAGGGGTAACAATTGAAGATGGAATATCACCTAGAGGGGGTGAATAGGTGATCTCAAAAAACTTTTCGCGAGATACACACAGGCGCAAGTAAAACAGAGACAGAGAAGGAAGATAGACACAAAGCAATTTATACTGATTCGATCTAACACTTCGGCCCACATCCAGTCCCCAGGCACACCTTGGGATTTCCACTAACTCTTTAAATACGAATACAATTACATACTCTGTAGCTTAGAATTATCCTTTCACACTCGGACTCACTCCCCCTTATAAGTTGTAATCGTACACCCACACTTAAGGTTCCACAACCTTAAGATTTAACAACTAAACAGATAATCAAATAGTGTTTAAATTCCTCACGAGCAGATAAATGATGAAAACTTAAGTACAATGTAAATATCCGAAGATATTAGCTCAGTTGATGAAACAGCTAGAAGTAATTGAGTAGAATTAATTGCACAGTGTTTCGATAGTTTGTAAATTCAAAGCTTCAGGTATTTATAGTTGAACTCATTTATGACCGTTGAAAAGTTTGAAGAAATATCGGTTGACACTCTTCAATATGTCCGTTGGAGATGAAGCGTGGAAGTCTATAATCGTGTCCCAATATTCTCTTATTCTTTTTGTTCCTCGAATTATGATCATTGGAAGCACATCAAAGAGAATGAAATGGTCTTGCTTGAAAATGTCTTTTGATGTCCAAAGGTATGTTTGTTGGTTGATGGTCTCGAACAGGTAAATGCATTAAATGCTCTGACACATTGGATTGCTTTATTCAAATTCTAAGTTAATGCGTGTTCTAATCATCTGTAACTCACTTAGAAAACTAATTAATGAAGTTAAGAACATTAATGATAGATGATATGAAGAATACAAAAGCATACTTGGAGAATTTGGGATTGCAAATAAGCATTCACAAAACAGAGATGAACTTGGCTCGAGTCATCATTTTCTTAGGCTCGAGTCAACGCATTGTTAAAGACAGGAAGAATATTTGAGAATGCTATCTGACTCGAGGCGTAAAAATCCTTGGCTCGAGTCTAGCCTTAGGCTCGAGTCACCAACAAGCAAGGTTCTGAAAGTGGAGCTATATGCCCAAGAGGGGGTGAATTGGTATTTTAAAAACTTTTGTAAACCGCTTCTGTTTTTAGACAAAGCAAAAACGAGAGATGGACGGAGTAAAGGGAAGAGCATTTGGACACGAGAGATTTATACTAGTTCGGTCTTAACAACTTGACCTACATCCGGTCCTCGGACTCTCACGGGATTTTCCACTATCACAAAGATTACACACTTTGTACTCAAAGAGTAGTTCTCTCTCTAGAACTCACTCCCCTTACAAGTTGTAATCAATGAACTCCCAAATCACCAAGTCCCCCGACTTGTGATTCTCTACAATAAATGTTTTTCAAGTAGAAACTCTCTCTAAGAGTAGATAAGAATAATCACGGAAGTACAAAGTATCAAAAGATACAATACAGTTGGAAACTAAAAGAATAAATGCTAGACTTGAATGTATTTCGTTTTCAGTTGTTGTAGTTGTTGTGAAGACTTGAATGAATCTCTATTTATACTAAGAGAGCATTAATTGACGGTTGTAATCTTCATTATTACCGTTGCCTTGATTAACCAAAGTTCTGGGAAAGGTAAGGTCTTCTTCTCTCTCTAATCTGCACTTAATCCAGCTGGATATAATATCAGAGTTGACTCTCTTCAAATTAGTCTGTTGGAGAGGCAGTTGCTTGTTGTAGAGATCATTCTTTAATGCTTTGCAACCGTGTGCAGAAGGATTACCCAAAAGTATGCAAGTTTCTGGGTTTTCATTTAATGTTTTGACAACACCTTTGCTTTTGCTTTAAACCTTCAATCTACCATCTCTAATCTGTCTGAAACTCAGCAATAAAGTCGTTAAGCATGTTTAGGAACATTAGAGATTAATCAAAGGAAGTATTAAGATCAAACAAGAAGGTTTCATAAATTCGTCATATTTGATTTTCAAATTTAGCGTTCAATACTCGAGTATGTGTATCAATACTCGAGTTTGTCACTATGCACTTAAGTCAATACTTGAGTATTCATTTTGAGATTTGACTTTGGACCTTAACATTGAAATAAGGTCAATACTTGAGTATCCAAATCAATACTTGAGTTTTGAACTTTTGATATGAAAATAAGTTTAAGTTCAAAGACCTCAATACTTGAGTATTAATCTCAATACTTGAGTATTCAAATTATTGACAAAGAGCAAAGCTCTTTGTATGCCCAATACTCGAGTTTCCAACTGAATACTCGAGTATGCATTCATTTTGAAAAACTTTGTGAAGTCTTTCCCTAGTCAATACTTGAGTAGTGAAATGAATACTTGAGTATTCAATATATGCATAAATCTCGTAATCTTTCTGTCAGTTCAATACTCGAGTGTGCAAACCAATACTCGGGTATTCAAGGTGTTTGAAAAATTTGATAGATTGATGTCAAGTCAATACTTGAGTTTTCAAATGAATACTTGAGTTTTCATAAACAAGTGTTAAGTATGAAAGCTTTGTGAAAATCCAATATTCGAGTATGCGAATCAATACTCGAGTTTCCATAAGATGGGAAAACTTGATGACTCTCTCTATGACCAATACTCGAGTATTCAATTGAATACTTGAGTATTGAGAGCTTAAATCAATGTTGAAATTGTCTCTGTGTGATCCATACTCGAGTATTTGTGTCAATACTCGAGTTTGGCTCAAGGTGAAAAACCTGGAGTGCTCTCTATAAGTCCAATACTCGAGTATTGTGTCCAATACTTGAGTATTCCTTTGTGTAATTGATTTGAGCAACTCTCTTTCAAGTCAATACTTGAGTATTGAGGTCAATACTCGAGTTTTGTCTTGACAATGAGTTTTCCAACTTACCAAAGACAAAACCATATCTTGTGTTTACAAATGTCGGTTATATCAAAACCCGTAGAGAAGACATTCTCCCCTTTTGATGATGACAACACTTGTAAACCAAACTTCCAAGATGAATTGTTTATCTTGAAGTGAAAATTTTCAAAAGCTCTTTGACTCGAAAGGTGATAGGAATGTTCTTTTGCAAATTTGAAAAACACAATATATAGGCAAATCGGAGATAAACTCGATCAAGAAGAAAATGTCATTCTCGCAAGACTATCATCGGTAATTGCGAGAAGAGAAATAAACCATTAGGAAAATAAAATGCAAAGTTGCGAAATGCGGGACTAAACACAATGATACTAAACTGAAGCCTCAAAACTCAAATTCGATTTATCTAGTCCGCTTTCTCTCCCCCTTTGGCATCTTCAAAAGTAGATGGAGCTGAGATGGTGGGGGCAGAGAGAGGATCAAGGAGAGGAGTAGGAGGAGGTGATTGAGGGAGAACTTCAGTAGATGGGTGAGATGAAGAACCTCAGTGGACGGAGTAGGGCAGGCATGGGGAGGAGAAAATGGGAGTGGATGGCTCGGGGGATGAAGTAGGAACCTGAGGGCTAGCTTGAGTTAATGCTCACTAGCTCGAGGCAAGAAAATCATGTTTTGAAATTCATTTTAAAATTGAGACCTCTGGCTCGAGTCTCTCAAAGTCCTGGCTCGAGTCTAGCCACAAACTCGAGGCAGATTCTTTATAGACTCGAGTCAAATGATCTATACTTTGAAAAATACTTTAAGATAAAAGATCTTTGGCTCAAGTCTCAAAACAACCAGGCTCAAGTCTAGACCTAGACTCGAGGCAATCTTTTGTCAAGCTCGAGTTAATATGGAGTTTAGGCGATAGATACATAAGTGATTAACTCAAGTCTGCAACATTGGCTCAAGCCAATATGATAGCAAAATGTTTTCTTTGATAAGATGCGATTTTGACTGAGTTAAAATTATTTTGCTTACATTTCTTAAACATACACTGTTTTCAACCTTAATCATCATCAAAACACAAATAGGGAATTAATAACAGTTAATCTCATGTGCTTGTATGAACTATAAATGACAGTATAACACATGTATAAGCATAGAATAATTCACAATAAACAAGTCACACCGTAACCACAGTTATCGGCCAAGAACCGTAGCCCTTTAGGACACACAACCCTATGAGATACGCAGCCTCAATCCATAGCTAGGATACACACATGCAAATTATCTAGCAACCATGATTAGTCATACATGAAATACATACATACAAGCCAATAAGATAACAATTACTCACCTCAAGCTTGAATCCTTAACTCGTCCGAAGGTGTTGGGATCTGAAGAGGTGTCAAGATATGCCTATAAACGTTTATCATTGTTATTAGTCACTTCTTGCATCGCAAAATAACTAACTACGCGAATGAATTTTTAAAGGATTAAAAATGGATTAACCCTTAAAAATTCTCTTACTAATAATAACCTTTTTAGTTATGATTAATTAATAATAACACTCTTTTATTTATTATTAATTAATAACTCCATTTATTATTTATTCCCTTTTTACTAATAAATAATATTATTATTTATTATGATTTATCTATTTTATTATTATTATTATTATTATTACTACTACTATTACTATTATTAGTACTATTTTTTGTTTATTATTATTTTTCTACAATTAATTTAAACTCTCGGAGGCTATTTCAATACTTTGAATTAGGAATTTAATATATATTAACCCTGTGTAAAATCTGCTTTAATGTAATATATATATATATATATATATATATATATTACAATGGAACTTTGGGTTTTATGATTACTAGCACCTTGTATTGATAAACACAACTTGAAGGACATATACACATAACATGACAGCCAAAAAAAGGAACCTCTTTTTATATGTATTCTTGTTGGCTTGTGAATGAACTAAAGTAAGTTCCTATCATATATACCTATGCACACTCACAACAAACTAAATCAGGTGACAAAGCGATGTATGTATATATCTAAGACCTCTTTGCCTTTCCTTTATGCAGAGACAACAAATATATATATATATATATATATATCAGTAAATTTTTCCTCCTATTCCTAAGTATACAGCGTTTTTATCAGTGAAACCTTGGTTGCTAGTTTTAATCATATATGAGCATGCACTACATGTATAAATCTATTTAACTATGTATCATATACATATATACAAATGAGTTTCTCTTCATGCAGCACTTTTATATATCAGCATAGCTTCCTTTTTCTTCTTATGCGCATACTTATTATCGTTTTGCATATATTGAGATAGACAAACAGTAAGCTACTTATTTTAATATATGACATTAAAAGTTTTTCTCCTCCTTCTTTCACAAGCAGCAGACGCATACACATATATATATATTACACATGATGACAGCCATTTTTTTTTTTATATGCAGTGGTATATACACTCAAACACATCAACGAGCTTCCAAGGTTTTAAGAATAGCATCTTATACGTACAATAGCTTCTTTTCTCTCTCTTTATATATATATATATATATATATATATATATATATATTTATATATTTATAGTATTGGCAACAAGCTTATCATTTTTTCCTTCTACCTCCCTATACCACTATATATACATGTATATCTAAGCAACACCACACTTCCTATTTCTTTTGGATATGCAGCGCCATATATCAACTGATACAAACGCCATTTATATGGATACAACAAGTAAGCAACGTTCTGGGTTCTCTAAATCATCATTCATGGAACTAGAAGAAGAGAAACTCAAGGACTGACCTCTGAAATTTCCAGGCTTGTACACACATATGCTCACCGAGGCTTGCACAACGTGATCACCGTCAACTCCAACACCTCTGTTTCAAAAACCAGATGCAGAGGAAGGATGAACCACGGCTTGGAATTTTCTTTCTTTTTTTCTTCTCCTATGTTGACTCTCTCTCTCTCTCTCTCTCTCTCTCTCTCTCTTCTCTCTCGGTTTTGTAGCATCACTCGGCTCTGGGTTTCTGGTCTTTGGTTTCATCAACGTAGATGGATGAAAGCCAGGAGACATGGTTACATAGTGGGTTGTAGGTCTGGACCGAGGAGGAAGAAAACAAACAATGGTCAATGCTGGGCTCGAGGAGTGAACCGTTGAGAATCGGAACGTGATCTGTGCTTGCGTGAACGGCGTTGTGTTTCTTTCCTTTCCTTTTCCACTACGTTTCAAGCTTTGGCGTATAAATAGAAGAAAGCTGATATTGTTTCCTGCTGTCGTGTTTTATTATAATCAGTCGATGCATTTGGATAAAGCTGGTTATTGTTGGGCCGACATGTGGGGGGTGAGGTTGAGTGTTGTGCATTTTTGTGTGTGTCTCTAGTGGAGTTAATCAATTGAATGTGAGAGTGGATAATAAAAAAAGAAAAAAAGAAATGGTTACAATGCATATGGGCTTGAGATGAGAATAATGGGTTTGTGTATATGCATTAAAACTAATGGGTTGAGTTGGGGAGAAGCCTATTAAAGTTATCCCACTTGACCCTACAAGTCTCTTATTTGTAATTTAGGGTTATTACTCATTTAATTGTAATTGTAATTGTGGGAAATAAATTAAAACTTTAGTCCTTACTTCCATTTAAGGATTTTCTTTCTCAATTAATTCCTCTAGGCCATAAAATACTAACTCCATAATTTTTAGGCCTAAATTACTCCTTACTTGAATTTACTTTTTTTCCCAAAATAAACTAATTAAGGGAAAAATAAGCCTAAATTATCAATAATTAATCTCATAATTATTTTAAACCAAAATTACATAATTAATTCCCATAAAATATCTAAATTTCAAATTCCAAAATTTGAGATGATACAATCGTTATATTCATATGTAATGTATTACATTTCAACATGGCCGGTGGCCGGTTAAATTGCATCAATAAATGTTTGGTGAAATAAGTCAGTAAGTAGGATAGTCCGAATTAGGTAATAATGTTAGAATGGAAAGAAGAAATTTTATTTGAGTGACGATGAATATATATAATGGTTAAGAAGGGGAAATAATGAATTAATAGAAGCAAAGGTTCTAAGTTTTTTTATAAGCGGGAAATTTTTTTTTGGATTTTTGCGATAGAATTTGTTTTCCATCGCAAAGTTTTGCAATGATTGTTTTTTCCGACAGATTTCCCTTTCAATCGCAAATTCCATTTCAAATTGGGACGGATTTTTTTCCCTCACAAATTTCATTGCTATTTTGGTATTTTTCTAGTAGGTTATAACCTCAATGAGTGTTCGTTTTGGTCTTCCTTGTGACGCCCATCCTAAATGTGCCTCTATTTATCAGAGTTATAGCGCACATGCATCGAAATGATTTAAACGACTTAAATGCGGAATAAATCTTTCATAAAATAACTTAGTTTGAAAATATAAGGATAATTTTTTCACGATTCGAACCGATCCCTTAGGGGTATCTTGATACAATAATCCAAAAATAGACAAATGATAAACGATACAATATAGTCTAACTAATCCTATTTTTCCAAAAAGCCCAATCTACTATAACCCTTACAGCTGCATCTTCCCTCTTAATCCCATTCCACTACCTGTTTCTTTCATGAAGTCTGGAGTTCAAATGAATGAACCCCAAGGGTAACAGTTAATCTCATATGCAGGTATGAAGTGTAAATGACAGTATAACACATATATAAGCATAGAATAATTCACAGTAAACAAGTCGCACCGTAACCGCACTTAACGGCTAAGGACCGCAACCCTTTAGGACACGCAGCCCTATGAGACACACAGCCTCAATCCATAGCTAGGATACTCACATGCAAATTATCTAGCAACCATGATCAGTCATACATGAAATACATACATACAAGCTAATAAGATAAAAGGTACCCACCTCAAGCTTGAATCCTCAATTCGTCCGAAGGTGTTGGATCAGTGAAGGTGTCAAGGTATGCCTATAAACGTTTATCATCATCATTAGTCACTTCTTGTGTTGCAAAGTAACCAACTACGTGAATTATTTTTAAAGGATTAAAAATGGTTATTAATCCATAAAAATTCCCTTAATAATAATACCTTTTTTTTAATAAATAATAATAATATTTATTTATCTATTTTATTACTTATTTCTTTTCCTAATAATAATGAAAATATTTATTATTATCATTATTTTCTTCACACATATATTAAACTCCCTGAGACTATTTTTACATTTTAACTTAGGAGTTTATAAGTACCAATCACCATATAAAATATGCTTTAATGCGTTGCATATAATATTTCTCATGGTTTTGTAACCATCAATATTTTCCTATTATTTTTCAAATGCACATGAATTAGTATATGTATATAAGCATCTTCTCTTTCTCTTTTCACATGCAATAACATATTTATATTTAACCACAAAAACCTTTCCCTTCTCTTTACACAGGATTTTCCAGAATTTTCTGATTAAACTTTAAAAATTCGTAATTAATTCTACAAAAATCCAAATGAGGTGCTTCCAAAAGTTACATGTTTTTTAGCATGTCTATCTTCAAATAAAAATAATACTAATAGCAATAACACATTATATCATTCCCAGATTTCAAAAATGTGAATATTGTCCAGAAAACTTTCCAAAATTATGACTCAACTTCCAAAAATCATATCTCAAGCTATAGACCTCCGTTTAAGGTGATCCAAAGCTCGTTTTAAAAATTATTATGTGTACTATCAACACAAAAAATTGCATGAAAAAAAAAACTCAAATTTTTCATATTCCAAAATGGAACCCGAAACTGATCACTATTTCTAGAACACGAAATTTGTCCAGATTTTTGGTTAAACTTTGGAAAATCATATCTCCCTCAATACTTATCGGAATTCGATGAATTACCTATCAAATTAAACCTATGTGTCTATATTTATCTGGAAAATTTCATGTAAAAAATCAAAGGTTTAATGGGTCCGAAATCCAACGTCATTTTACTGCTCAAAAATCATACCAGAAATTTCCAGATTTTTAGCTCAACTTCCAAAAATCTTAACTCTCAATCTACACGTCCATTTTGCTTGGGTTTTAACTTGTTTTAAACCTTATCATGTGTACTAAATCTCCACAAAATTTCAGGGTCAAAGGAGTTCGTTTACTCTGGTTTTTCATTATCCAAAGATTATTGTTCCAGCTGAAACATCCAGTTTCCAGAATTGCATCAGCTTATCATTTCATGCGTATGACTCATACTCACATATGAATATACAACATGTAAACATCATCTTTCATGCTTTAATGGTTTGTATGGCTATCTAGACATTTTAGACGTAAGGAACATGCCAAAACGCCTCTATTTTAGCTTCATAAAACAAAGTTAAATGGAAGCTTGCAACGGTTCAGCTTCAAATGCCACAACCAATGTGTAGAAATCACGAAAGCTGGAAGGAAGAAGCTCAAAAGGCTTACCTAGGTTAGCTTCTGAGTTTGCATGCATCAGTCCGAGCCTTCTTTCCTTCCTTCAACTCTCCCTTTCGATCACAGCTCCCTTCTTTCTCAATCTCACACTCTTGCTCTTGATCTCGTCACTACCTCACACTCTTGGCATTTTTCTCAGCTATTTAGAAACCAGCAGGACCACTTCCAACAATAACAACACCCTTGTTTTTCCGAAGCCAAACGCAGAGAAGGTAGGAATAGTACAACCTCAGTTTGAACCTCTCTCGGCTCTCTCCCTTTCTCTCTCGGTTTCTCACCTCAGCACTCTCTCTTGGCCCCTCACTCTTTCTTGCTCACACTCGGACTAGACTCTCTCTTTCTCGATCTCTTACCTTGTGCTCTTCTCTGGATGAATGAAGGTGAAGAGAATAAATATAAAGACTTAGGGGGTGGACAGATCGAGAAGCATGGCGAACAAAGGGAGCACAGCGTTGGGCTCAAGAGGCACTGTTGCGCAGGGGCGGATCCAGAAATTTATGGGAGGGGGCACCATTGGGGCGCTGCCTCCAATTATATTTTTTTTAGTAAAGCTTTAAGTGCATTAAAAAATAATAGAATATAAAGGTGTTGTTAGAAATAGCAAGGCTAGACACCACTTAACTTTGTAAAAAAAGATCCTAAATACTTTTCCATTGAATGTTGACTGAAAAAATTGTGAAGGTAATTTGGCTAAATGAATACTTTCCCCTAAAATGATCCATCCAATCTATATATTAGATAGAAAAAGGAAAAAGCAAGGAACATACACAACTTTATTGTGAAAGTGCTTCAGCAACAAAATTGACAATGTGCAAGTTAGAAACAGAATAGAACATAACGTGCTACAAACAAATACCAAGACCCAATGTTGAAGCATGATGATCCAAATCATATCAAGAAAAATTGAAGTTTAAGTGTAGAAAAACAAAGGTTTTAGATTGAATATTGTAGTACTGTTTAACATATTAATAATGCCAACTCTGGGCCTCACGAAACAACATGAGGTTGTGGGAGAGTTGATCCTTAACATGGTGAAAAGAAAAAATAGTGACAGATTGAAAAAAAAAAAAAGTTGGGGGGCCAACTTACTATGTGCATCAGCCTCTGCTGTTGTGTGTGCGCAGTTGATCGCCGAAAGTGCTGACATTTTTTCCACGGTGGTTTCGTGTTTTCAGCTGATGTGAATAAATGATTTTAAGTGCTGTGTGTATATATATATATATATATATATATATTGTCCTACTCGTCCATGGGAAGCTAAGGCTAGTAGGAAAAATGGGCTAAAGAAATCTTAATGAATAATCGGGGAGTTTGCGTGGCGGAAGTTTAAAGCAAAGAAGAATGAACTGGTAAGCATTAAAAAAATTGGCTGAAGGTGTGTGCGTATTACATGGGTCAGGGTGTGTGGGTTTATGTAAAGTGTGTGTGTGTTGTGTATGTTGGTGTGTATATTGGGCTACTTAAAGAATAGTGAGGCTTTGCTTTGTTGTCCAAATGCATGGGGTATGTGTGTTCTACGTGTTGACTGAAGGGGTTATGGAATGTATGTGTTGGGTTTAATGAATTGGGTTGGGCTGGTGTGTGTTAAATTATGAGGGAATGTGTGCTTTGCTCATATGGTCCAACACCACAAAACACTTCCTAATTCTTACTTTTCCATTTTCTAACTAATATTTATTATGCCCTTTTTCCACATATCTTTTTTTTTTTTTTTCCGTCTATCTCTTGTAATTATTCCTTGGTTTATTCTATTCTCATTGTTATTTATCCTTAATTTATGAAAAAATATGTCTTAAATTCCAAATTTTTATTTTTAACATGTACTCAGGCTAAATTTCCCATAAATAATTCCACCATAATATTTCTATATCCTCAAAATATTATTTTATAATCTTCCCAAATTTTTAATGTCTAAAATAATTTTAATAACTATTTTAAGATTTTCTTTATAATAACCTTAAGACTTTTGGACTTTGTCTAGAAGCCATCTTATCCCAGTTTTATTTCCAACTTTTTGATCCAAAACTTTGGGATATTACATTCCTTACCTTCTATTTACAAGACTCCGTACTGCTTGATCAATCTTCCTTATCGACGCCCGCAATAGTCTTCTTTGAATATATCCATACTATCTAGAGATACTCTAAATTATAAACAAAAATATTGCAAACAGTATATATGAATTAACAATCACATTTTCTTTCACACATTTTCTCACAACAACTCTATTCCTCTATCTTACTTGCCCTCTTAAAATAAGAGCATTTTTTTTTTTTTTTTTTTTTTGTGGAAAAAAAGGTTCATTTCAAATATATGTAATACTTTTAACTAATTTAAATTAATTTATTAAATCACTTAATAAGATTAATGGGCTCTTATAAAAAAAGACTGGAGGGATTAATAATTAATCACATTTTTCATAAAACATTAATCATATTTATCTATTATTGCTTTCATGAATTGAAGTTTCAATCTAATTCAACATTTAAAAAATAATCAATAGAATAAATATAAATATAAATACAAATGTTGAATATAAAATTTATTTTTCAGACATTCCATGGGTACAATATATGACATTCACAATCTGCCTAATTTGACTAATAAATATTGATAGTGATGTATTGAGGAGAAAGTTAATATAAGAGGTTATTAATTTAAAGAAGTGACAAGTGATATTGGGCCCCATACTTTTAATTATTCCAACAAGCAGCTTCACGCTCGGTCTTTGACTATGGCTTTCTTTTTCTCCATATTACTAAATATTTCCAGGTACATGTTGACCTGTTGACTCGACTAATTAATATACATTCAAGTCTTCCTAACTTTACTTGTAATTAGGAATTTATGAAGTGACAAGTGATAAAAGAATTGGACCCGTGCATGTCGTCATTCAAAACTAACGGCTCTCTCTTTTTCCATGTTGTTATTTTCCGTGGACTCTTGACCCCTGTTGACCCAAGTTTGGGGTATTATTTTGAAAAAAAGACACAAAAAGAATTTTAAAATTATAAAATCCTAAATTAAGTTTGTTACTAAGAATTAATAAGATAATGATAAAACTTGATCAATTTATAACTTATTTTATAAGAAATACCTGATTTAGGATTTTATAATTTTAAAGTTCTTTTTGTCATTTTCCCTATTATTTTTCTCAATATTCATTAAGATTATGAAACTATAACATATTAGGAAAATCACATATGTAACAGTAATACAATTAGTTTTTCAAAATTTATCAAATGAAAAATCCGCATATTTTAATTCTTAAGACTCTGGGAAGTTATTAGAAAAGTTCATAATTTTTGGGCCAAAGCTTTAAAAAAAAAAAAAAAAAAGTTCATATGAGGGGAAAAAATCCAAGGGACGAGACATGAACAATTTGGTCCACGTATGTGCGTTCCTTAATATATTAGTGACTAAAGGGTCTATTTGGTATAGGGAAAATTTGAAGAGGGAAAGGAAAGGAATGGAATATTTTAAAAGATGAGGGAAGATAGTTTGAAAGAAGATGAGTTATTTGATAGGAAGAAAATTAAAGGGTAGTAGTTGCTAAAGAATCAAGAATTGTCTATTTTACTCTTAAAAGTAATCAATTCAAAAAAAAAAAAAGAAAATATATTTTTTAAAAAATATGCTCTTATCAAGTTTGAACTTATGTAAAAAAATTTCTCACCAAGTTCAAATTTTAGGAGTATATTTGTCACAAAAAAAAAAAAAAAAAATGAACAGTGATATGGGAACTTGAGATCCTACCAATTTTAGTGGAATCGATCTTCCCACTTATAAGGGAAGATTGGAGGGGCCAAGAAGATGAGTTCCCTGAAAGATTTGTCCAAAATATGTATCAAACAAAGAAATTTACTGATTTTCTTTTTCCTTCCCACTGAATCCGTATACCAAACCGCCCTTAATGTGGTCATGGAAATATGATACAGAACTCCTCTTTTTTAGGGGGCAACTACGGTCCACTACAGTGGACCGTTTAGTGCCCCCAAGGCAGTGAACCTCTACCTTGTTTTTTTATTTTTTTTTTAAATTAAAAAAAAAAAAAAAAAGAGGTAGTGAACCCTGCCTTGGGGGGCAGTAAACAGTAGACCGTAGCTGCCCCCTCTTTTTTACTATTCTATTTTCATTCTCTTCCGGTAGCTTCACTCTCCATCTCATCTATGGCAAAAAATTGCCCACTTACCACAGCACACCCTTTTGCCAAATGCAGTCAATTTCCTCTCACTCTCCTTGTGCGCGTAAAATCGTGGAAATAAAATTAGGGAAGAGGAAAAGCTTTTTCTCCCTCCGTTAACTGATGAACCTTCATAATCTGAATTTTGTCGAAGAACCTCCAGTAACGTGTTTGTGTTTTTCTTTAAAATATATATATATATTGAAACTGAAGTAATTCTTACAAATATTGATATTATTGGCTGTTTTCTTATACTTTTTTTTATTTTGTTAACAAGACTTTAAAACTTAACATAGATTCTGGGAATTGGATCTCTCATCATCCTTCTCCTCATCTCATCTCCACCTTTGATCTTTCTCCTCAACCAATTTAGACCATTAATTTGAATTAATCTTGATTGTCTCATCGCGGGTATTTTTTAATATCGATCGGTAAGATACAGAAATATTTGTTCAAGATCCTAATTTAGGATCTTGAAAAAATATTTCACTGCATCTTGAATGGTACTAAAAAAAAATACTTCAAGATCTTGGCAGTACTAAAAAATATTTCAATATATTGACTAGTACTAAAAAAAAATACTTCATTATCTTAAGAAATTATTTTAGGCTCTTGAAAAAATATTTTAGAATACTGACTGGTACTAAAAATATATTTTAAGATACTAACTAATACTAAAAAATGAGAGATAAGGAGAGATGTGTAGAAACCGTGCCAAGCCGAGGATCTGAACCCTTAATTCTGTCCAAAAAAAATTACGTAGACCCCAAATGCACGAAGCAAGTCAAAGTCAAAGTCTTCACTTGTCCCATTGTTTACGTTGGTGTCTTTCCTTTTAAAAAAAATAAGAAAGAAACAAATTCATTCATTTCTTCGGAGTTCTGTTCATCATTTTGCCCTCCCTCGTCCCTTTTCTCATCATACATATCCATGGCCACCATAACTCTGTTCTTACTATTTGCAGTTCTATCTGCAAACGAAGTTAGAGCTCAAAAAATTGATTCCAACATCATAAATTTAGGTTCTTCTCTCTCCCCAAAAACGAATTCTACTTCATGGATTTCACCAACGGGTCTTTTTTCCTTCGGCTTTTATCCACAAGATGATGGCTTTGCCGTTGGAATACGGCTAAAGGGTGAACGTGAAGGAACAATCGTTTGGACACCTAACTGGAACAATCTATCTGCTTCCTCTGATTCAGTGAACAATCTATCTGCTTCCTCTGATTCAGTAATGGAATTAACCAAAGACGGTAAACTCGTGCTTAGAAATGAGCCAAAACAGATAGTAGTAGTCATTTCTAGTGCGTCTGAGCCTGCAGATTCAGCATCTATGCTTGATTCTGGGAATTTCGTGCTTTATAGCAAAAACCATAGTGTCATCTGGCAAAGCTTTGATCACCCCTCGGACACCTTACTAGCAGGTCAGAATTTATCATCTTCAGGACAACAATTGATCTCTGCAAATGGACATTTTATTCTCAGAATGCAAACTGACAGAAATCTCGCTTCCTTCCCTGTGAACGATCAAAGAGGAGAAGGTAACAGAAATCTCGCTTCCTTCCCTGTGAACGATCAAAGAGGAGAAGGTATTTACTGGTTTGAGGGAGCCATCTCAATGCTTAATCTTAATCTAACAGGCTTTCTTTGCCTACTCGATTATGGTGGGGAACCCACTAAGGTTCTGGCCAACAGTAGCAACCATCTTCGAAGGAACACTAGCTTAATCTATCGTGCAACCTTGGATTTGGATGGTAACTTTAGATTGTATGTTCACACATTTGAGAAGAATTCTACTCGATTTCTCAATGTTCAGCCTGTGTGGCAGTCTAATTCTAATCAATGTGAAGTCAAGGGATTTTGTGGTTTCAACAGTTATTGTTCCATGAATAGCGGTAAAGCTGTTTGTGAGTGTTATCCTGGATTCGTGCCCATAAATCGGAATCAAAACATCACGTTCTTTGATTGCTATCAAAGGAGCCAAGATGACTGTAAAACTAGTGAAGATCCAAAGATGTCGTACGATGTTGTTCACTTACAACATGTTCAATATTGGAGCCTTCTTCCTTATTTGGTCATACCATTGGAAATGGAACTGGATGCTTGTGGGAAGTCTTGCCAGGAAGACTGCGATTGTGGGGCAGCGTTATATGAAGATGGAAGGTGCAAGAAGTATAGGCTTCCGCTTAGATATGGCAGAATTGATCAAAATGTATCAACCACAGCCTTCTTCAAATTGCCTTCAATAAATATCATTCCTTCAAAACCAAAGAAGCCGGAGGTTCTTGTTGATGACAAGAAAAATCTGATTTTGACTCTGGTGATCACTCTAGGTTCAATTTCATTTGTTGGATTACTATTTGCAATGTCTATTTTCTTCATCTACAACCGTCAAGTCCATTCCTACAGAAAGCTATCTGCAAGTGCGAATCTAGGATTCACTGAGGATTGTAGTCTACGAACATTTTCTTTTAATGAATTGGTGAATGCAACAGGAAACTTCACAGAAGATATCGGCAGAGGATCTTTTGGAGTGGTCTACAAGGGGAAAATTCAAGGAAACAATAGAAGGATAGCTGTGAAGAAGCTAGACGATGTTGTTGTTGATGAAGGAGAAAGAGAATTTCAAGCTGAAATCACTACAATCGCTCGAACTTATCACAGAAATCTGGTTCAGCTCATTGGTTATTGCATTGATGGGTCAAGAAAGCTTCTTGTTTATGAATATATGAGCAATGGGTCTCTAGCAGATTTTCTGTTCAAGGCTAAGATGCATCTATCTTGGAAACAAAGAGTCAAAATTGCATTGGATGTAGCTAGGGGAATCTTATATCTTCATGAAGAATGTAAGGTCCGCATTGTCCACTGCAATATCAAGCCTCATAACATTCTGTTGGATGAAATGTGGACAGCAAAAATATCAGACTTTGGATTTGCAAGACTCTCAATTCAAGAACATTCAAGAATCAGATCCAGCAACGAATTAACAAGTGGCTATGTGGCGCCGGAACGTCAGAAAGATGCATCAACATCCATAGAAGTTGACATCTACAGCTACGGCGTGGTGTTGCTTGAGATAATATGTTGCAGAAGAAATATAGATGTGAATGTGGCTACAGAAGAGGAAATAATGCTTTCAAGTTGGGTTTATAATTGCTTTGTGAAAGGGGAATTGAACAAATTGGTAGAATTAGACAAAGATGTAGAATGGAGGACACTAGAGAGAATGGTGAAGGTGGCGTTATGGTGTGTCCAAGAGGACTTGTCTCTACGTCCTTCCATGAAGAATGTGATATTGATGCTGGAAGGGTTGAAGGATATTCCAATTCCTCCATCTCCAATCCCACTTGCTTGATAATCTCCAAAATCATGATGCCTTTTGCAGAAGCATCAATGTGCGTCCATATATACTGTGTGCACTTTTTTCTGTGTAACTTAATTATTGTATCTCTGAATTACTTGGACTTGAGATTAATTTGTACTGTATGCAATTTTAATTTATATATGCATTGTCTTTATGTATCCATAAATGCAAGTTAGTTTCCTTATTATGCGTCTCTACTATATTTTTTGCTAATATGTAAATAATGTGAAGACAAATTATGATCGAACTGACAAATAACATTAGCAAGTTAGTCTTTTGGGTTCAAATAACAGAGTGACACATTTGACCAATTTGTCACCTCTCTTCCACGCCTTCTATGCACCAGCTTTTTTATTAATATGCCGTATGCAATTAAAAAAATCTTCCTGAATGCTATACCTTAAATGGTTACTTTGAAATTACACGTTTAGGACTAATTTTGTCCTGAAATTTTTTTTCTTTTTCTTATTGTAGTCCTGGAAGTTTTAAAACGTAGCAATTGTTGCCCTTTTTCAGTTAAAAAGTTAATAGTCAACGTCACTTTTTTAACGGTTAACGTTAGTTTTTTAACGGAAAAATGTAAGATTGCTACGTTTTTAGACTTTCAGACTACATTGAGCCCAAAAAAAAAAAAAAAAAAAATCAAGGAAAAATTACTCATGGTTGTATACTTTCGGGATAGATTTATTACTTAAACCTACTTTAAAAAGTATTCACAAATATGCTACATTAAAATTTTTTCCCAGAAGAATAAGTTAAAATTTGTAATGGTTGACGCCATGAATGATTTTCACTTTGTCAGAAAAAACATATAATTTCTTAATAAAAAAATAAAATTGTTCACTTATTATCAAGGTTATTAAAATCAAACCGGTTAATGAATCAATCGAGGTATTAGGTTAAGAATCAATGTGTGGAATCAAACCAGAGTCAAATTAGAGCTAAATTAGTGGAGAATTGAAAATTTTAAAGTTATTAATATGAAATTATAAAAAAGGAAATTGATTTTATATTTTCTATAAAATAATAATTTGGGAAGTTGTGACTGTGATATGACCTATCTGGACATTCTGAGGCTTTGAGCGCCTTTCACCATCTCACATGTCTACACCACCCACCTTAGGTGCACGACCCCCTCTTTTTTTCTTTTCTTTTTTTGGGTCAAAAGAACAACCCTCTCACTAATAAGGAATAACTGAAAAACGACGTTTTGGAATTTTTAAAATATTTGAATTCGGAAGGCGTGTGAGGTATTTCAGAAACAGAACGTGAGTTGGAAATAATCGGGATTGAGGTCACGTGGGTGGGTCAGTCCTCCTTTGACAGGGAGAAAAAACTGAATAGAAATTAATAAGGGTTGAGTCGTGGGCTTGGGGTTGAAAGTTCGCATTACATGCATATATTATGCTTCTATTAAAGGTATGAATATATTTTTTTTTTGTATATATTTAGATTTAAATTATATACTATTTTTTGATATATTTTTTATACTCAATATCTCACATTAATTAGTTTTTAGTTCGCATTCGTAAATATTTGTATGTAACACTAGTATAATAAAACTAATTAATTTGAGATATTAAGTATAAAAAAACATATCAAAAAGCTACATATAATGTAAATCTAAATAAATACAATATATATAAATATTAAAAAAAATATGCTCATACATTTAATAAAGATATGAGCACATAAGATATGTGCATATAATATGGACTCTAGGGTCGAAAATTTTCTTTTGATTCCCTCCTCCAAATATTGTCAACAATGGCCTCCTTCTCTGTTAATCCAACTTCTGCGTCCTTCTTACTCTGTCTCATGCTTGTTTTTCTTCTAATTCCCTCCTCGGAAGGCCGTGGTTACTTGGTTGGAGGCTTTTTGTAAGTAAATTCTTAGTATTCTCCTCTTTTTAGTTCATACTCATTTCTTTATTCCATCACTAAATTAGTTCTATTTTACGATGGATTCCATCACTACGCGACCTTTCAAGTCTCACCTTTTGCTTCATTGAGAAATGAGTGAGAGAGAGCTTCAAATCTCTTCAGATCTCTCCTCCTCTCCTTTTATGTCTCTCAAGTTTCAAGCTATTTTCCTTTTTTTTTTTTAAAAAAAACCAACAAATTGTGACCCCGGTTTCTATGGTTTTCCGAACTAGCTTCACGGCCGGTTCGCCAGTTTCCGGTCTGAACCGGCCGGTCCTGTCCAGGTTTAATACCCTTACATATTATTCTTATTTGATGTGAAAGGGAGAGGTATGCACTATGTAATATCCTATTTTTTTATATTAGGATTTAATTATTATTATCAACAAGAACAATTAATTAATTATGATACATGAATTTATTATGTAATTGTCAAAATAAAGGTTTTCATATAAAATGTTATTTATGATAGTAAAAGAAATTAGTAGAATAAGGATGTAAAAATAATGAATAAAATATATTATTTTATTGTTGTCCGAAAAAAAAAAAAAAAAAAAAAAAAAAAAGAAAGGCCAAAACGGGCGAAGAAGAGAGGAAAAAAAAAGAGAGATATAACAAATAATAATAATAATTAAAACAGGGGAATAAACCTCCATTCCCCTCCCCTATAAATATATGTCATGCGTGTGTGTGTGAATTTGTGAGTGTGTGTGTGAGTTCGGAAGAGAGATGGTGAGAGAGTGAGGAGATGGAAAGGTGGGAAAAAAGAAGAGTTCAAAGAATATTTTAAGGTATGTTATTTATTTTAGGGGAAAACATTTCGCTTCTAAGGCGAGATAACTCTTTCAAAGAACGAGGCCAAATTGCGTCGTTTTTTCTCAAAAACTGAAGGGGACAGTGGACCCCACCATAAAAAAGGAATTCATTAAAAAACCACACAGCTTTTTCTTTAGTACGCAAGTTCATCTTTTTCTTTCCACTGACAAAGCTCACCGACAAGAGGTGGATGAAGATGGAAGCAAGGAAGATCCCAGGTCTCTCTCCCCCGCAGCACCCTACGGTGGTGAATGGTGGTTGAGGGAGAAGGCGTGGTCGCCGACAACAGTGGATGAAGAGTGGAAAGCCGCCGGCAACGAAGGTAAAGGTCCAAATCGAAGGAAAGAAGAAGATCTCCGCGGCGCCGCGAGGAGAGCTGAGCACAGATCTGAAACTGGGCTTTAGTGCCGGCGAGCTTCGGCACCATCCATCACCGTCAACCTCCCTTTGATTTTCCAGTGAACACCGACAGCACCTGGAGCTTCAGATCAAAACCGCCGGCGACCCTCTTTGTTCTTCCAGAGCACCTTCATCGACCTTCTCTTGGAACTTCCGACAAGTTCCTTTGCTGTTAGGCGATTTTGCAACTTTCCGGTGAGAGCTTGAATTTTCCGACGACATTTTCCAGGTTCTAGCGAGTGTATGCATTTTCCGGCCAATGTTCTAAAAGCAACGAGAGGCTGATTTCCTTGCTTCTTGGTGATGATGATTTGTTCTTGAGCTCTAAGGACTACATAGGGGAGTTCCCTATCATTTCATAGTCTAGATTTATATATATTGATCACCTAGATTTAGGAATTGTTGTTCAAGCAATAAGCCTCACAAAGGTTTCCTTGGTTTGCTGTCGGTGGTGGGTGGGTAAAATAGATAGAAATAATGGAAAGAAAAAGATGAACCTCCGTACCAAGAAAAAGCTGCGTGGTTTTTTAATAAATTCATTTTTTTATGATGGGGCCCACTATCCACTTTAGTTTTTGAGAGAAAACGTCATAGTTTTGCCTTGCTGCTGATAGAGTTATTTGCCTCAGAAGCAGAAATGTTTTCCCCTTTATTTTATAAGATTATTTAGATAACTAAAGTAGTTTCTTTTCAACAAACTTTCTTCATAAAAGTATTCTACGTATTTTCTCTTTCTAATGAGAGTAATATAATATTGATTAGTGAAAATTTTGGGATTGGAATATTAGCAAAGTTTTGAGTTTTGATACTAGATAACTGTATATATCAAGAGCATGGTTAATCAGTTATTTAATCAGTTTAGATTAGCTTGTTGGTAATTGTGGGAATTTAAATTTAATTTTTTATCTAAAAGAATTTAGGATTTATGCCTTGTACAATATTTTTACCGATTAAATGATGTTTAAGGCATTTATTTGGGTTCTTGGAGGTATTGTTGACAGTTTAGTCGGTTTAGTTTTGCTCAATCTTGAACTGTACAAAATTATAAGTTGGAAATGAAAATTAAAGTTTGGTATGATTTTAATTATGTGGAGGTTTCAAGATTTGTTTCATAAATTAGGTTATACTTATAAGTTGGTATTAGGTTGAGAAATTGAAATTTGTAATATTAGGTTTTTATATCTGAGTTTATAATTTATTGGAGGTTATATTGAGGATTAGATGGATTGAATTTGAGGTTTATAATGAATATCAATATTTAGGTGAAATTTCTATTGTAGGAAATTGGATATTTTGGGTAAATTAAGGATGTGACGATATTTTGATGATCATAATTAGTGAGAAATAATTTATGAAGGAGGAAATGAGATTGTAACGATGATTTGAGGAATAAATAAAATTGTCAAATCTTCTAAGAAAATTAAATGAGACAATTATAATTTAATTAATTATTATTGAATTTTTGTTAATTCTATTAACGTATAATTATATATTTATTTTTAGATGGACTTGATATCTCTCAAGTTTATTTCTTGTCAGGAATTTGAGGTAACCACTTTCTACTCATTGTACTTGCTTGTATGATGATTTGTAAGTGATTTTTAATATATGAAAGTTATGTTTTTGACAAAGTTGCATTGTGAGATTTATTTTGAAATGATTACTGATATTATATGTTATAGAAAATGTACTTTTTATGGTTTATTGAGCTGAAGTTATATTGTTATCTTAATCATTATTGTGGCAATATATTACTGTCATAAATCTTGTTTGGAATTTCATATATTCATGACAAGACTATGATGATGTGGAGCGGTGATGGATATGGAGTGGTGATGTGAGTTATTGTGTATATAATACCATATGGTATGCCACCACTCGGTGCACAGTGGATGGCTTGATATTTTTAGGGCCTTTGGTATCACCTTTTTCCTTTGGCCGGGTTAAGGGTAAGCTCTTAGGACAGTGACACCTTTCCATATTTGAAGGAAAGGGAACCCATTGTCCGATATGAGTTCTATAGTCTTTGGCCGGACTATACCTCATTATCGGAGAGCTTGGTGTTGTCTTGTCTAGAGACTACACCTATTACGTTACAGCCCATGGGTTTTGTCAGTGGGAATAAGGATGAGAGGTGATAAGGATTGCCAGGGTATTGATCTGTTGCTTGGCATGTTATATATGTGATTCATGATATGAAATTTGACATAGAAATTTTATTACAAAAATTATGCTGTGATAATTTTGTAAACTGTATATCTAATTCTTTGTTATATAAGATGTTCTACTAGGCACCTTACGAGCACATATTAGCATTTATAATGAGCTGGATTGATGGTTACAAATATTTTTCAGATGATAGTTCTCATGTGAGTCAATCAGAGAAGGCTTCGGAAGCTTAAGTTACTTTTGCTAACGGTAGTGCTTCCACCTTATGGTACATGTTGAATTATTGTATATTGCCACATCATTAAGGCTCACTCGGTATATTCTAGTGTAATTGGTTATTCGCAAATTCTATAGCAATATTTAGTTTTATGATATGGGCCTAGTAAAGTCTAAATCTTAACTGCGTGTATAAAACATTTAATGAATGCTTTAATTTAGTTAATAATCAATAATTGTCCTTTAAATGGAGGATGTTACACACTAGAGAAGGGAGAGAGAAAAGGTGGGAGGAGAGAGAGAACAAAATAGAAGAATGTATTTTATATTGGGAGAATCATAGTGAGGTCTCAAGCAACAGAAAGAATCACAAAAAAAGTCTCATAACAAATTCCCTTTTAGGGACCTTTTTGTGATTAGTTGTGAAATTTCACTAACAAAAAAGTCTCGTTGTCAAAATAGTTTTCATGTTGTCAAAATCTCTCTATGAAAATCTCATTGTCAAAATAGCTTTTAATGTTGTCAAAATAGCTTTTCATATTATCAAAAAGTCTCCTAAATTTTTTTTCAAGTTCCTAAAATTAGGGGTGAGCAAAAAAACCAGAAAATCGAACCGAACCGAAGGCTATTCGGTTTTTCGGTTTCGGTCTATTCGGTTTTCGGTTCGGTGTGTGTAAAATAAATTCGGTTTTAACCGAATAGACCGAAATATGGATTTTTTTTTTTTTTTACAAAGGAGGTTATGTGTGTAGTGTGTTGATCCATATGGAGGCCCATCCCAACAAAACCTATCTTCAGTCACTACTTCCTGACACTCTCAGTCTCTCTCGCCTCTCACACACTCAATCTCTCAAACGGCGTCACTCGGTGATCTGCAGTCTTCACCAGAAGTCCAGAACGGGTTCCACTCTCTCAGTCTCTCAAACGGCGTCGGCGATCTGCAGTCTTCTTCCGGCGATCTTCAGTCTCTTCTTCCTCTCACACTCAGTCTCTCAACGGCGTCGGCGATCTGCCAGCTTTTGCCGATTTTCCGATACCTAGAGGAAACGGTTGTCTCTCTTTGCTGGTAATCTCGCTATCTAGTTTTTGGTTTTAGTTCTACTGTATTTTTTTCCCTGTCAAAGGTGCGATGATGATGAGATCAATAATCTCGTTAATCTGATCTTTTTCATGTGGAAAAACTTTCTCTTCCATTCAACTATACTCTGAGCACCTTCATATGATTAAGCTTTTTTTTCCATCTTCTGGTATGTCTTTATGTTTCAGTAACTTTAGATCTTTTGAAGAATGATAGTCATCTCCTACTACGATTTTCACTTCTCTATATTTTTCCACTTTCAAAATAATGCTTAAGCCTAAACATATCGATTTTTAGCTTCAAATTAATAATCTTGTTTTAACTCGTTTGGAACGAACCTCAACTAGTGTTCTGCTTCCATATTTTTGCGACAAGTGTTCTGGTGAGATTTTGTTTGTGTGTATTGTTTACATTGTGGGTGAATGTTGTACTCACAAGTTACAGTCGACAATCATAATTTGAAACAGATCAAACTAAAACTACTGGTATGCGATATGTTGACTAATTGATCTACCATAGTATTCTCCTCTCTCAAAACAAATCAAACTAAAACTGACCAACAACAGAATTTGAAACAGAATTTGAACGGTGTTAGTGAGTTTGTTAGGTATCAAAGGAGTCTAAACACAGAATATTGGAGAAATGTATGTGCTTGATTTTTCCTAGCTCTTTTATGTTCGACTTGCATATTTAGTTGTTTTAATGTTCGAGTTGCTTTATCGATATGAATGAATTAAACTAAAACTTAATTTACTTCACTGATTTGGATTTCTTTTTCGGTTTCTCTTTGCAAGATTACAATTTTCTGTTTTAACATGAAACAATTATTTATCTCCAGGTGAAATTATGGCTGACCAACCTGCTTCTTTACCAACTACTGGGGATAGTACAAGTGCAAGTGCAAGTGTGAACTATAGCTTCCAATATGTTGTATTGTTGTTGTAGAATGTGACTCAAGTGACAAGTCTGCAGTCTGCAAATTTTGTGTAGGAAAATTTCTTAAAAGTTGTATTTGTTCATGTGTCCAGGGTGAGGGAGGGGAATTTCTGTGCAGATGCATTTGCCTATTATAGTTTTGTACAAGGAGGAGACCTATGTTAATTTGGGCTTTCGCCCCACTTTTTTGTTTGTTCTTTTTTTTATAAAAAAAGTATACTACAGCCAAGTTAATATTGTAGATTGATCCAAAAAAAAAAAAAAAGACAAGAAGGCCCAACTAAAGCCCAAAACCAAAAAAAAAACCGAAACCGAAATATTTCGGTTAGTTCGGTTGTGTGAATATGTATTTTTTGGTTTTTCGGTTTTTACCGAAAACCGAACCGAATAACCGATTGCTCACCCCTACCTAAAATTCTACACATATGAAAAACTCAAAGAATTTTTGAAAAAATGAAAAGTTATTTTGACAACATTCGAAGCCATTTTCACAATGAGATTTTCATAGGGACATTCATGAAAAGCCATTTTGACAATGAGACTTTTCTGTGAGGGGAATTTCACAACTAATCATATAACACCCCAAATTCCATACTCCAAAATGTGTCGGTCGACACTTGGTTTTATAAAAATCCACAGAGTTTGACGTGCTACCACTCAGAGTAATGCGGAAACGGAGAGCATGCGCTTACGTTTGGACGATGAGCAACTGATATAAAATGCCCAGATATATGCTGATGTCTCGACATAAGCTGATATATTAAAATTTCCCAAAGGAATATTCGTGTGATACAACAATACAGAGCTTGTATAATTACAATTCTTCCATGGTAACTATACAACCTTAAACCAAGCCTTAGGTAGACTTGAGGCAATGAACCTAACTCAGTTAATCAAACAATTTGGCCAGACCGGTGTCTAGCGGAAGTCTCCCCGAATTCACGGCGACTCACTGACTCAACCACATAGACGAACCCTTTCTAGACACCAAATGGATTGAAGTAACCTTATTAGATTCATGCCAGAAGGCAGGCTCTGTTAAACTTCTTCCAGCATTTGCTTTGATCGGTGCCTCTTCACGGCTCCTCCCTTCGGTGCCTCTTCACGGCTCTATCTGCCGGTGCCTTCTCCGATCTAGGTTCCTTTCCTGAACTTTAGTCAAATCGAGATTCAATCGGATTGAATCTCGTGTAAATGCTTAACCTCTATAGCGAGATATAACAATATATGACAAATATTCATGACATTACAGCAATAATCAACACATAAGCACACAGCAGATGTAAGATTAATATATTAACAGTACATATCACATGTAAATGTTGGTTCTCGAAGAGATTTTGATGATTGCCAACAATTGTAAACGAAGAATGAGGATTTGCTCTCAGATGTTGGAAAACCTCGAAGTGAGAGCAAACCTCGAGGTTTCGGGAAAACTCGAGGTTTGGTCTTATGAGGAAGTGTCAAGGTTGTGCATTCTAACTTAAGAAAACTTGGTTTCACAAATATATGTGAAACCTCGAGGTTTATTGAGAAACCTCGAGGTTTTGATCTTCCAGAGAGAAAACCCGGTTTCACACCAAGTTGTGAAACCTCGAGGTTTACTTCCAAACCTCGAGGTTATGCCTTGGCGCCAAACTAAGGATTTTAAAATCATATGTGAAACCTCGAGCATTATCAGAAACCTCCAGGTTTCTGGCTTCCAGAGAGCTAATGTTTTTCAGCGAATTGAAAACCTCGAGGTTTCCATAGAAACCTCCAGGTTTGTGTTTTGGGTCAAAACAAACAACCTTGTCATTTAGCCAAAACCTCGAGTATTTCATAAAACCTCGAGTATTGTGACAACCCGAGAGCAAATAAACCCGCACTCATTTCAAAACCTCGAGGTTCCTTGAGAAACCTCCAGGGTTTGGTTTCATCGCATCTTTCTTTGGGTTTCACACATAACGTGAAACCTCGAGGTTCCTAGACAAACCTCGAGGTTTGAGCTAAACCCAAGGAACCTTCGTGATTAGAACATTATAAACCTCCAGGTTTAATGATAAACCTCCAGGTTTGTGGTTTTTGATGTAAAAACGTGTTCAAGCTTAAATGAGCAAACCTCGAGGTTTGTGGACAAACCTCCAGGTTTCTGGACGTAGTTTGAAATTCGAACTTAATGATTTTTCTATACCTTCATGTTTGATCTCAATGCTTTCCATGATTATTCCTTATTGGTACTTGGATATATTTAATCATCTTTTTAGTGAGTTTAGACAGATCAAGTAAGTTTTACGAAGGTTTAAAGTAAAAGCAAAAGTGATGTCGAACATTAAATGCTCAACCCGAAACTTGCATCCTTCTCGGGTTAATCCATCTGTACACGGTTGCAAAGCATTAAAGAATGATTACTACATTAAGCAACATCCTCTCCAACGGATTAATTTGCGAGAGAGTCAACTCGACCATCCAACCAATTTGGACTAAGAGAGTTTCGAAAGAGAAGAAGACCTAAGTAGCTCACAACTTCTGTGGATCATCTCCAACGGTCTCGATTATCAATGCAAGCGGTCTATTAATCTTTGTCTAGCTATAAATAGAGCTGCATTCAATTCTTCTCTAAAACACACAACAACTGAAAACGCACAAGCATTCAAGTTTCTTAACTACCTTTCAGTTTTCACTTGTATTCTGTCTTTTGACATTATAAGCTTCAGTGTTTATTATCATCTACTCTTAGAGAGAGTTTTTTTTTTATCTAAATCATTTATTGAGAAGAATCACAAGTCAAGGGGACTTGGTGATTTGGGAGTTCATTGATTACAACTTGTAAGGGGGAGTGAGTTCTAGAGAGAGAACTACTCTTTGAGTACATAGTGTGTAATCTTTGTGATAGTGAAAAACCCAGAGAGTCTGGGGACTGGATGTAGGTCAAGTTGGTAAGACCGAACCAAGTATAAATTCTCTGCGTGTTGCCTATTCTTCTTTCTACTGTTCATCCCTGTTTTTGTTATCTAAAAACGAGTTGCATTTCCAAAGTTTTTAAAATACCCAATTCACCCCCCTCTTGGGTATATAGCTCCACTTTCAGTAAATTTATCTATACAATTCACATGTATAGTTGTCTGCACCTCACCGTGCCACAATGGCCTATCGTATCCTCAGCGCTAGGAAAACTCCAACGGTATTATCAAAACCATAACCCGTGTATAAAGCTGAATGTATAAACAGGTGATCTAAGCCCCATAAACTTAGTCACAGTGCATGACCCAAGACCTAGTCTTGTCCATCACTTCATGAATCATTCAATCATATATGATCATACAAGTTATAGGCGATTAAAGTTACTAGTATGCGAACGTACCTTTCACAGTGTAATGGCTATCTAGCCCGACCTTTGAATCTGGCCTCGGACTTCCCGGATATCCTAACATATCACCATATCACTTAGAATAATATCCTAAGAGATATTTCCATCTCTATTTACCTCTCTACCCTTGGTGGATTTACTATTTACAATTTTGCCCTTACATTTATTTAAAAACGCAGTGCAGTATTTTCTGGGCAGATTTTTTGGTAACTTTGAAAAATCATAATTAATTCTACAAAAATCAAAATGAGGTTTCGTAAAATTCCTCATGACCCTTGACATATATACTTTCAAGAACAAATATTCCCAGAAGCTAGAACATCAAGAATCATTCTCAGTTTAATATTTTATCAACACTGTCCAGTTTTAATCCCAAAAAAATAGCTTAACTTCAAAAATATGTTACTCCTTGTGTAGAACTCAAAATGCTTCATATTTTATATATTTAGAAAGCCCTACATGTCTACTTTATTCATAAAACATTTCGTGAATTAAATACTTCATTTGCTACATAAAATGATAGCATCTATTTTTGCTGCCTGCACAGGATTTACACCAGTAATTTTCCAAACTTTTATCATAGTGATCTATTAATTCTAAAAATTATTCCCTAACATGTTTTCCACTCCATTTTGCATTTTAAAAGCAATGGAGACTTCCAAACATGAAAAGGAATATTTCTAACAATTTCATATATTAAACTACTATTTTACTAAAAAACCAAAAGCTTAAATTCAAGAACTAAAAACTAGAGCTCAAGAACTTACCTTTGGATCTTGAACTCCTTCTCCCTTCTTCAAGAAAACTCTCACTCTCACTCTCTTAATCAAAGGATCAGAGGTGTTTGTGAATTTTGGTGTGAAGAAATGAGAAGCCAAGCCTCTCTATTTATAGGGAAAAATTGAGGACACAAATGGCAATTAAATTTAACTAACACTCACCTTAACCCTTGGATTAAAATGACACTTTATTAAATTTAATCTCCACCTCTCCTTTATTGCCGACATGCCTCCCTCTCACAACCATTTAAGTTGCTTTTTTTAATTGCCAAAACATTGTTTTATTCAATGCAAAATTCCATCTGCTTTATGCCATAACTCATGCGTCCCCACACTTAGCCATTTCATTGTGTTTCTTTTTCTTTTTAAAATAATAATCAAATAGCATCCTCTCACATGAATTAGTCAATAATTTCAACTCCAATCCCTTCTATACATATCATGGTCGACATCTCTCTTTGTTTAGCCATTTAATGGGTGTTTTTTTATTAACCAAATATCCTATGGTTCAAGCTTCCAATTGGCTAGTTGCTTTTATTGACTTTTCAACTCTAACTTTATGCTTTATTGATCTCTTGTCTTCCTTCAATTCAGTTGTACATTTTTATGGACTTTGGGGCTGATTAAGAAGCTCAATTTATTCCCTTAATCAAGTGTTTATAGGTGCACTAATTACATATCCCATTGCATAATTTATTTATTAACTAATCATGGCAATTAATACTTTTTAGACAAGTATTATTTCATTCTCTTTGGCTTAATTATTTTCAAATATAATTAGCCCTCTTTTGATGCTTTTAATTTGTCTCTAATTAATTAGGAGAATTTATGCAATTAATCCTAATTAATGCAAGCTAATTTGTCCATTATTTTCTAATTGACACTTAATTCGATTAAGTGTTTTAAGCTTTTTCATGGCTCTTTTAATCTTAAAATAGCCATTATTCTATGTGACTTTAAGTCACATATGTTAACCAATTTAATATGGTAACATATTTCAAAATATCGAATTTTCGGTAAATTGAAAAGCGGGTATTACAAATCACAAAAAAGTCTAGGGGAATTTGTTGTGAGACTTTTTGTGATTATTTCTATTCTTTGGAACCCTACTGTGATTTTCTGAGCAAAAAGAACCCTATTGTGATTTTCCCTTTTATATTCCTGTCTTTTCTCTCTTTTTGCTTTTTATGAACTAAGTTTATCTCTCTACTTCTATCTTTCCTCCCTCTCTCACAACTCTCACACACTTTTCCCTTTTTTTTTTTTTTTGGGGAAAAATCCCCTTTAGAGTCTAAGTTATCAAAATATTGTCAAAAAAGACCCAAAGAAAAGTCAAATGTTAAAAAAAGCCTTGGTATTATTTTAGAAAACATTGTACTAATATAGTTATTAGCGTATACTGATATAGTTGTTAACGTGTACTGATATAGTTTTTAATATGTATTGATTTAGTTGTTAGGATATAGTTGTTAACTTTTATGAAATAATCCTAGATGACATATGGCTTTTTTTGGGCCTGTTAGTTCTCATGTTTTTGATGTTTTGATGATAACAATTATAATGTAATTAAATCTTAATTTTCGGTGAAAATTTGAAGTCTCAATTTTCCTCTAGTCAAATATTATGTGCCTCGAGTTATATGCTTCTATTACAAGTGATTTTCTATTTGCTACCTCGAGGTAAATATGCTTTGACTTGGAGTTATTGAGTGTTGAAATAATTTGCCTCTAGGTAACTTAATTATACCATGAGTTTCATGGTTCATTTATTTGAAGCAAAATGTTTTAACCTCAAGTGACTCAAATTAGAACATGTTTTCATTGGAGTTAATAAGTTTGAGATATGTTTACCTAGAGTTAAAGCTGTGGATGCCTCGAGTTAAATGATTAAAATGTTTTTAATAAACATTTATGCCTCGAATTATATGTTTGATGTTAAGTTTTTGGACCAATTGTTTTTGACTCTTGAGTATCAAGTTAATGCCTCAAGTCAATAACTCAAAGCAGTTAACTTTTTAACTCAAGTTAAAATACTCAAACTTGAATCTTTCAAAAGCCTTGTTTTTGACTTGTGCATATCAAGTTGATGACTCAAGTCATTCACTTATTAACTTAAGTTAAGTTTTCATTTGGCCACTTGTTTGAAAGCATCGGGTTTAACTTTTGCATATCAAGTTAATGACTCAAGTCATTAACTCAAGTCACTCACTTATTAACTCAAGTTAAGTTTTCATTTGGCCATTTGTTTTGAAAGCATCGGGTTTAACTTTTGCATATCAAGTTAATAACTCAAGTCATTCACTTTTCATATCAAGTTAAGCTTTCAATTCTCTATTTTTTGGAAAGCATCGACTTTGACTTTTGCATATCAAGTTGATGACTCTAGTCATCAACTCAAGGCAATTACTTTTATACCTCAAGTTAAGAGTCCAACTTGCATCTTTTCAAAGCCATCGACTTTAACTCTTGAATACCAAGTTAATGACTCAAGTCATTAACTCAAGGCATGACTTTCATAATCAAGTTAAAATATTAAACTTGTGCATTTTGGAGAGAAAGTCATTGACTCTTACATATCAAGTGAATGCCTCAAGTCATTGACTCAAGGCAATTAATATTTGACTTCAAGTTAAAGTTTACAACTTGTGCATTTCGAAGAGAAATCCATTGACTCTTGCATATCAAGTGAGTGGCTCAAGTCAATTATTTTTCAACTCCAGTCATGTTTTAAACTCTTTGATCTTGCGACTTAATCTTTTGAAATGTAATTGCCTCGAGTCAAACATTTTACTACCTTGAGTCATTAACTCAAGTTAACTTTATTTTAACTTGAAGTTAACACTTTCAGTTTTTCAAAATCACCATCTTCGAAAATCAAAAATCATTCGGTGTGATTTCATTAGTTCATATCTTAACTCGTTACTATTCCTAATTGCTTTTAATCAGTCTGTTAATGAGTTTCAGATGATTATATCAAAGATTAACTACAAATTGTTATAAAGCAATTTGTGTCAGAGAGCATTAAATGCGCTTACCATATCGAGACGCAATCTCAACAACCATTCCTCTGAATATTCAAAAGATATTCCTGCTATTCCTATCTCACAATAAATGCTATTTCACAACGGGCAAAACAGAAGGAATAAAAGAATGTGGTGACAGTTTAAATCCACCTGGATCATTAACGGTAAAAGTGACCAACGAAACTTCATCTATCTAACGGCTATATTCAAGAATCACAACGGATTGTCACAACGGATTTATTCAAGCTTCACCATCGATCTTTTATTGCAACAACTATAAATATCAGAAGCATTGAATTTGCTAACTACCAAAATGTTGTGCATTCAATTAGAATTTATTGCAATCATCTGTTTCGTTAGTTTCATTTAATATCTTCGGATATTCTTGTACTTCAGTGTTTATTATTTATCTACTCAGTGAGGAGTTAAATACTATTTGAATATTTGTTTATCAGTTAAATCTTAAGGTTGTGAAACCTTAAGTGTGGGTGTACAATTACAACTTGTAAGGGGGAGTGAGTCCTAGTGAAAGGATCATCTCGAGTACAGAGTGTGTAATTGTATCTGTGGTTATTTGGTTACAACTTGTAAAGAAGAGTAAGTCCTAGTGAGAGGATTACTCGAGAGTTACAGAGTGTGTAATCAAGTTTCAAGATAGTGAAATCCAGAGTGTTTCTAGGGACTGGACATAGGTCAAGAGTTGGACCGAACCAGTATAATCTCTTGTGTTCATTCTTCTTCTCTCCTTCTCTGTTTAAGTGTTCTTGAGCAATTAATGAAAGATTTTTTTATCACCTATTCACCCCCGTCTAGGTGATATTCCATCTTAGGGCCTTTTTTGACAATTTTTTTAGTTATTTGGACCCTGGGGAGATTTTTCCTTTTTCTCCTTTTAAACGTTTTCATCTTAGAGGTAGACTTTTCTAAAGAATGAAATTTTTAAGCCAATTTTTTCATTTCTCAAACTTTACATGTTTATTTACTTTTTAATTTGATTTAAAATTTTATAATTGATTCTTTTTTCAGTTTAAATTTTTATTTTATTTTGTTAGTTAAACCATTTTAATTCTATGGGTCATCTTAATCTTTTAAAATCACCTTCAATCCTAAATATATGACTTAAATAAGATGTTTATTTTAATCTTAAATATAATACATCAATTGACCATGAACTTTTATATTTAGGATTGGAGTTAGCATTTAAATTTTTTTTTTATGTTGAATTAGTATTAAATTATTAAGATGACCCATACGTGGCGAATTAATTAACATGATTTAATTAAGTAATAATAAAATTTAAACTCAACAAATCAATTATAGAAATTTAAATCAAATTTAAAAGTAAATAAACATGAAATTTTTTGAAATAAAAATAAAATAAAATTGAAATTTCATCCTTTAGAAAAATCCAGCTCTAGACTTTTCTCTCCGCTCTCTCCTACACCATGCCTCTCTTTTCACATAACGATTTTACTTTTTTATTAAAAAAAAGTATATGATTGCTCTAACACAAAATGAAAATTGTTCTTGATGTGAACGATTTGCATACAAATACTAACTCATTCATTTAAGTGAACCATTTTAAATGTAGTATATTGACAAATACTTTTTATAGTATTTAGGTATATTTTTCTACTAAATGCAGCATATTGATAAAAAACCCGCATGCCACCATTTAAAAGTGGAATAAGTAAAATTGTGTATCGCACTAATGCCTATTTAGTTATGCTATTTTGATAATCAATATTTAGATAATATCACTTCATTTGAGAAATTCTTTTGAATATATATAATATAAGGGTATTGTCAAGGTTCGCAAACTCTCGAGTTTAAGCAAACTCGTGACAATGAGCTAAACTCGTAAGAGTTTACTTTTACCATTAAATAGATATTATTAGTGTATAATTAAATAATTAAAATATAAAAAGTAACAACTATTTGATTTAAATATTTTTTAAATCCAAATAATTGAAATTAGATCTATCAACATTCATAATTTATCATATTTAAACAGAAATTTCTATAAAATTTACATTTTAATTCGAGCATGATCAAATCGAAGAAGTTAACACGAGTTTAAGGATAAGTATACAAAGTTTTGTAAACTGAAAACGTAAAAACGGTAAACTTGGTATATAAACTTGTGAATTTAATCGAATTTATAACGACCACGAGTTTACTAATGACTCGACTCGATTTTGTAAGCTATAAACGTAAAAATGCTAAATTTGAATAGTCAACTCACAAGTTTGACAACAATGACCATTGCTATTGTTGATCCTTATAGTTTTATCGAATTTTGATTGTGGCTCTTGTAGTTTTAAATTGATGGTTTTGGTCCTTATAATTTCTTATGGATTTATTATGAGTTTAATAGCTGTACTCTATACTTTTAACTTGCCAAATTTAATTCCTGTAATTAAACTCACACTAAGTTACTATGAAACTACAAGCACCAAAACTAATTATTTAAAACTACAAAGTTCATAATCAAAATTCTACCAAACTATAAGGATCAACAGTAATATTAATCCTATAATATACTCCCTTCAATCCTAATTATAAGACATATTTAACCAATTTTGGGGAGATTAAGGAGAAGAGTTAAATTAGTTAATTTTATTCATTTTCCTAAAATGCCCTTATATAAATTGAAAATGACACAAGTAAAAGTGAATCAATAACCCCTGCCACATACCTCCCTTACTTAAAATTTTTCTTTTCATATGCTTTCTAATTAAAATAATGGTATTGCTATATATACATATATGTGTGTGTGTGTGTGTGTATGTATACATATAGATATATATATACATATATGTGTGTATACATAGATACACATACATACATATATATATATACACACACACACACACACACAAATATATATATGTGTGTGTATATTGAAAGACACACACACACACATATACACACATAGATACACACACACACACACACACACACATATTTTATATGTGTGTGTGTGTGTGTGTCTATATATATTTGTATATAGACATACACATATATACATACATATGTAACAGAAAAATATATATATACACACACATATATTTGTGTGTGTGTCTATATATATGTAAGAACCGGCTGAACCCAAGAGGGGGTGAATTGGGTGAATAATAAAAACTTTAGTTACTTTGAAAAACTTTTCGTATCTCAGTAAATGTAGTATGTATGATAGTAATGATACATAAACCAATAATTAGAAATTCAAATGATTATGCTGGAAATATAAGAGATAAGGGAAGAGAATATGCAACCGAGATTTATCCTGGTTCGGTCCAATCCTTGACCTACGTCCAGTCCTCAAGCTCCACTTGAGATTTTCAATCCACTATCTTCTTTCAACTTGATTACACGTTCGTACTTGGAGTAATCCTCTAACTAGGATTCACTCCCCTTACAAACCGTAATGTCAAGTAATCGCTTGATTACACACTCGTACTCAAGTAATCCTCTCACTAGAATCCACTCCCCTTACAAGCTATAATCAACACAATGTGTTTCCCACTCAAGATCACCCAATCTTGAGTAACTCTCAGAAGGATAGAATGATTACAATAAATCTTCTCTCTTAGAAGTGAATGAATAAACACTGAAGAGCAATACGAATCACTTCACTCTCTAAGCTGTCTAAACATGAAAAACAGAGAGTAAATGATGTGAAAAATAGAGTATGAGCATGTTGAAGATGTAAGCTTGTGTCTCTTCGCTTTTCTGCTTGAATCTGTCCTCTTTTATAGGTAGAGATCAATATATGACCGTTGTAATCTTCAATATAACCGTTGCCTTCATTAGACAAGGTTTTGGTTAAGCTTTGGTCCTCTTCTCTCTCTAATCTTCACTTAATCCAGCTATGCAGAAGTTCAGAGTTGACTTCTTGAAAATAAATCCGTTGGAATAGCAGCTACTGGATGTGGAATCAATCTTTAATCCTTTGTTAAACGTGTGCAGAAGGATTACCCAAAAGAATGCAAATTTCTGGGTTTGCATTTAATGTGCTGACATCACTTTTGCTTTTGCTTTAAACCTTCAATGTACATTCTCTAATCTGTCTGAAACTCACCAATAAAGTGGTTAAACATATCTAGGAACATTAGAGATTAATCATAGGAAGTATTAAGATCAAACAAGAAGGTATTGCAAATTCGTCGATTTGAAATTTGAAGTCGCGAAGAAACGCGAAGAAACCTGGAGGTTTTCGAAACCTGGAGGTTTTCAAAACCGAGAGAAAAGTCATTTGCTCTGTTTGCCCAAACCTGGAGGTTTCGTCAAAACCTGGAGGTTTATGTCAAAAGTGGAAATTTCGAGTTTTTGCGCCAAACAGAAACCTGGAGGTTTTCTGGAAACCTGGAGGTTTTCAAAAACCAGAGAAAAGTCGTTTGCTCTCTGGATGACAGAAACATGGAGGTTTGAGAGAAACTTGGAGGTTTTGAAAACTTGGAAAAATGCATAACCTCTCTGCCTTGACAAACCTCGAGGTTTGTCCAGAAACCTCGAGGTTTCTCATAATTTTGAGAAACTTGAGAAAACACCCTTTAAGCTCAAACCCGGAGGTTTCCCATAAACCTGGAGGTTTTTCTTTGTTCATAAAACTTGGAAAATTCTTGGCCAATTTCAAACTCAAGTTTACATGTCCAAGCTTGAGGTAAGAATCCAATGCAAGAAGAATCAGCTCCAAACTCATTGTATTATGTCCGTTATGATCCGATGAATGAAGACTGTCCTTGACCAGCGTTTTTGCAACGTCCTGAACTGACTGTCAACTTTTGAGGGACATATCTCCTTGGTATGAACTTCTTTTTAGTCCATTCAACTCTCGATGGAAGTCTCTGTAAGTCTACTTTCATATGCCACTGATCTCAGCTCAATCGGATTTTCAGTTTGTGAGATACACTCAAAACATTGAAGCTTGGTCTGCTGTGTGGCGTGAATTTCACTGTCAACTTCCACAATTCATAGATCCTTGATATGAACTCCTTTGGGCTTGAATTTTATATCAAAATGATGCATTAGGAGTCTAGTTTCATATGCCACTGATTTCGCTTAAATCCAATTTCTAGTTTAAGATATATCATTAAATTATCAGATGTCGCCCGAGCTGAACATGAAACGAGTAGACCGAGTTGCCGATCGGTCGAAAACTCGAGGTTTTGCTTGGAACCTCGAGGTTTCAGTTGAAAACTCGAGTTTTTACTTGGAAACTCGAGGTTTGCTAGTCCAGAGACACCAGAGATGCTGAAGGCACTCAAACCTCGAGGTTTGTACTCAAACCTCGAGGTTTGTACTCAAACCTCGAGTTTTCTCGTCCTAAACCTTATATTTGCTTGTTTTAACTCTGAATTGAGCCATTCAAACTTCCATATGATCTTCGAGCCTTTTAGCATCAATATAAGCACTTGAATAATTATATTCTCATTCCATTCAGCAAGTTCTTCCTTCTTTAATCTCCCATCTTAATTATTCTTCATAATCCAACTCTTTCTTTCTTCTCTTCTCTTGATCATTCTTTGTCATTCAACTTGGACTCATCATTCTTAGCAAGTTATACCTTCTTCAATATCTCCTCTTCTTCTTGATTAATCTCTATGATTCAACTTGAACTAATCTACATTAAACATAGTAGTTAGTCAATGTAGGAGATAACTGTATTACTCAATATATTACTCAATCTTTTTGCTTTCAATAATGACATCCATATAAGACATCATCAAAACTAATCATAACCAACATTCTCCCCCTTTTTGATGATGGCAAGTACTATAAGAAAAATATGTATGAATGAGAAAATATATTAGACCCAACATATTTTTCTTGCCATTCTCTCCCCCTTATTTGTCATTAGCAAAAAGTTGAAGTAAAGAAGAAATGCTTAGAGAGACAAATATGAAACCATAATAGAAAGGGTCAAAGAAACTGATTTTCTCTCCTTGATTTGAAAGTGTTTTCATTCATTATAAGATGCAATTTGAAAAGTTTTTATGAAAACAAATTTGAGAGAAATTGGGGAAGTTTTCAAGAAATCTTTCACAATTAAAGCATGTAGATACCAAACATGTACAAATTTTTACTAAATATAAAAAGGTAGAGATTAGAAATGCTCATGTAAGTTCTACAAATTGATGAATGATTGATGAAGTCCCTTTGCTTGCTTTCTTGTTGTATGAGAACATTTCCATCCTTTTCCTTTTCTTCATATAGCTCTTCTACAGAACGTGTCTCAACTAGCTTCAAGAGGTTCTCCTCTTCCCTTTTAGATCACAGCTTAGCTTTAATGTAATTGAACATCAAAGCATCTTTCCTTAAGTTAATTGTTTCACATTGTAGAGCATTAAGGAAAGTCCTAGCACATAACATAATCTCCAGCTACAAATTGAAAACATTCTTTCCAAAAGAGATTTGTTAGTGCAAGCCAAATATCAAAGTATCCCTTTCTATGTGATATTTTTCAAATAAAGATAATGAAAGGAAAACATAAGATATTGACAAATATTAACTCATCATCAAAACTAATAAAAGATAGTGAATGCAAATGAGTATGCTTAAAAGGGCTTTCCTCAAATAAGAGAGATGATCTTTTATAAAACAAATGTGAATGTAAAGCTCCCCCTTAATGAATGTATGACTAAAAAGTGAAGCTCCCTTTAATGATACCAAATAATAATGTGACACCAAATGTTATGAGGTCTAGAGTTCTCCAACTCCAATAGACATAACATGGTATCTTAGAATTAAGAACTTTCAAGTTCACATGGGTGGACTTGAAATTGGTATAAAGAAATCACTTATGATTTTTATGATGATAAAAGGGTTTAAAGCACAAAAATCATTTTAAACAAATGAGTATGCCCATGCTAAGATTCATGAAATAAAATGGAATGAATAAAATCAAGTTAGCCTGAAGAGTTATGAGAGAGCAGAGAAATGATTGTGATATATGAACATTATTTCAAAATACAATACCTCACTCAAGCAATATCGTAATTACTTGAGTCATAATCATTTGTAATCTATAGATGCATCACTGGCTAGCCAATATCTGATGATGAAATCAATATTGAGTCTCTCCCAGTTGTGAATGAGCTTTAGGAGGATGAGTTTTCATAACCACCAATTACTCTGAATGCATCTTAGAAGCAGAAATTCCAAATGAGCTTTGTAAAGGATCTCAAAATGAGTTTCTACTCATAGCTTCTCATCAAGCTAGCATGCTCCTTATCATCTTGGTCTAAGCCTCTTGCTAGTGATGGGATGTCATTCAAGTGATGTCACAAAACTTGCAGACATAGCCATTGAAATGGTTTATTCTATTTGCCCATGTTCTTTGTATTCAACAACAGAACATTTTGGTCAACTCCTTTTACAATGGAGTCTTGAAATATGTGAATATTCAAGGCAAGAATTTGGATACATGGCCATAGTTACTCAAAAATAGATGAAGACAAAGTTGATGAATTTGAGTAACAAAAAGACTACTAGGATTCATGGATAATGAAGCACATGCACATTATTTCAAATGACTAGAGTTCCAAAATATCATCCTAGTAAGTTATTCCACTAATGGATAATGCATTAAGATTCAATGCAATAACGAATATTCATAAAGCTTTGAATAACTTAACCAATAAGAATTTATGCAATAGGCATAACACTTCACAAATTGAATTCTTTTATAGGAGATAAACTTGAAACTCATAGATGATCAACTTGTTAGACATGAGATCCAACAGTTAGAGAATAAATAATAAGGAGTTCAAGCATCACATTAAATACCAAAGATCAATATGTGAATGACAGGAAAACTTTAATGGACAGATTTGAAGCATAACCAACAGATTCAATACGTAATATTAACTTCCAATTTTGAAACATCATTTAAATGCAATCAAAGTATGAATATTTTCCAAAACATGTGCATGCATTTTCATATCATAGAGTGAATTGGAATCCAAACAAATTTTAGAGTTGTGCATTCCAAAGAACATAAACTCAAAAAGTTATGCACGAATTCACTTGTTTGATTATCAAAAATTCACTAGCAAATTCATTTATGGTCCATTTAGCAATCTGAAAACATTTTGAAAAATATAAATGATTGATTGCTAAAGGAACGTAATGATGGACAAGTATTTATTACCCAAAAATGAATTTCATATAATCACAATATGGGCTAAGGATTAGATATCACCGTAATTCCTCTTGTCCTCATAGAAGCTTGCTTGGTTGAGATGGATTGGTGTAGATAACTCCTTTTTCGGTATTCACCATCAACATTAAGCATAGCTTGTTTAGCTTTCTCAAGACTTGGATTATTTCTCTATGTTACATTCTTGAGAAGCTTCCTTTGATCCTACAAAACTATATAAATCTTTTTCTTTCTTGGTATCCAACCTTGGATCCAATCATCGTTAGCTTGTAGGAACCAAAATTCATATGCTCTTATAAATATAATTAATTCAGAAAAGCTAAGCAAAGTGAATTAAACATGAGTTTATGCATAAAAGAAATGCTTTCTTTTCAAATCATCATATATGCATAAAGAGTTAAACCTATTGAACATTGCAATCTCTTTCAAAAATAGATCAAGATGTGAGAACCCAATTTTTAAAGAAAATACTTGCAATGCTCATTCCTAAGGCTACAAGATATAAAACCTCAAAGAAAATTTTAGATGATAGCATAGGAGGTTTTACCATTGTATACCTTAGCCTTAGGTACTGGGAGGATTGACTTTGCTTACCCACTGCCTCTTTTTGTCGCATTGATTATTCGCATGTCTTCCCAAAGGTGTCTGCAAAGCTCTCTCAAAAGATATAGACTTCAAGAGTCTTCTGTTAGCTACTTGAGAGATTCTCCTTTTCTTGTTCTCCTCAAGATAGTTGAAGGGTACTCTATGGTAGTTTGTTCTTGAGGTGGAACATAGTTCTCTTGCTTGTAACCATTGCTTCTTTTGATTCAGCTTTGTAGTTTCAGCAATGGGTGCCCTGAGAGTTCTCTTGCTTGATAGAGATGCTATGATCTTCTTCAACAGTGCATGAGAAACTCTTGGCTTCTTCTTCATCTTCTCTGTACCTTGATGTCCATTCTTTTTGGAATCAATCTGCACACACAAGGCACTAGATGGACATTTTGGTACCCACTTATACTTGGGTCCTTGACGGTTAGTATTGGACCTTGCTTGTCCTTTAGGAACCCAAACAAATTTATTTCTCACATTAGAATTTCTCCTAATATAGCATATATGAAAAATATGCCCAGATTTTCGACAATAATTGCAAATAATAGAATGATAAGCTATGAACATTTTTGCAAGTATTGTGCTAGTCATTAGAGTAAAACTTTAAATTATATTCTTTTGAACATTCATTCTTCCCAATAAATTTTCCAGCATTTTGTTTCAAAACATTCTTGCTTTTCAAATTAGAATCAATGATTGGTTGAAAAACAATTTTATGCAAATGTAAGAACCAGCTGAACCCAAAAGGGGGTGAATTGGGTGAATAATAAAAACTTTAGTTACTTTGAAAAACTTTTCACATCTCAGTAAATGTAGTATGTATGATAGTAATGATACATAAACCAATAATTAGAAATTCAAATGATTATGCTAGAAATATAAGAGATAAGGGAAGAGAATATGCAAACTGAGATTTATCTTGGTTCGGTCCAATCCTTGACCTACGTCCAGTCCTCAAGCTCCACTTGAGATTTTCAATCCATTATCTTCTTTCAACTTGATTACACGTTCTGTACTTGGAGTAATCCTCTCACTAGGATTCACTCCCCCTTACAAACTGTAATCAGTGCACTGCTTGATTACACACTCTGTACTCGAAGTAATCCTCTCACTAGGATCCACTCCCCTTACAAGCTGTAATCAACACAATGTGTTTCCCACTCAAGATCACCCAATCTTGAGTAACTCTCAGAAGGATAGAATGATTACAATAAATCTTCTCTCTTAGAAGTGAATGAATAAACATTGAAGAGCAATACGAATCACTTTACTCTCTAAGTTTGTCTAGACATGAAAAAAGAGAGTAAATGATGTGAAAACAGAGTATTAGCATGTTGAAGATGTAAGCTTGTGTCTCTTCGCTTTTCGCTTGAATCTGTCCTCTTTTATAGATAGAGATCAATATATGACCGTTGTAATCTTCAATATAACCGTTGCCTTCATTAGACAAGGTTTTGGTTTAGCTTTGGTCCTCTTTTCTCTCTAATCTTCACTTAATCCAGCTGTGCAGAAGTTCAGAGTTGACTTCTTGAAAATAAATCCGTTGGAATAGCAGCTATTGGATGTGGAAATCAATCTTTAATCCTTTGTTAAAGGTGTGCAGAAGGATTACCCAAAAGAATGCAAATTTCTGGGTTTGCATTTAATGTGTTGACATCACTTTTGCTTTTGCTTTAAACCTTCAATGTACATTCTCTAATCTGTCTGAAACTCACCAATAAAATGGTTAAACATATCTAGGAACATTAGAGATTAATCATAGGAAGTATTAAGATCAAACAAGAAGGTATTGCAAATTCATCGATTTGAAATTGAAGTCGCGAAGAAACCTGGAGGTTTTGGAAACCTGGAGGTTTTCAAAACCAGAGAAAAGTCGTTTTCTCTGTTTGCCCAAACCTGGAGGCTTCGGCAAAACCTAGAGGTTTTTGTCAAAAGTGGAAATTCTGAGTTTTTGCGCCAAACAGAAACCTGGAGGTTTTCTAGAAACCTGGAGGTTTTCAGAAACCAAAGAAAAGTCGTTTGCTCTCTGGATGGCAGAAACCTGGAGGTTTGAGAGAAACCTGGAGGTTTTGAAAACTTGGAAAAATGCAGAACCTCTCTGCCTTGACAAACCTCGAGGTTTGTCCAGAAACCTCGAGGTTTCTCATAATTTTGAGAAACTTGAGAAAACACCCTTTGAGCTCAAACCTGGAGGTTTCCCATAAACCTGGAGGTTTTTCTTTGTTCAGAAAACTTGGAAAATTCTTGGCCAATTTCAAACTCAAGTTTACATGTCCAAGCTTGAGGTAAGAATCCAATGCAAGAAGAATCAGCTCCAAACTCATTGTATTATGTCCGTTATGATCCGATGAATGAAGACTGTTCTTGACCAGCGTTTTTGCAACGTCCTGAACTGACTGTCAACTTTCGAGGGACATATCTCCTTGGTCTGAACTCCTTTTTGGTCCATTCAACTCTCGATGGAAATCTCTGTAAGTCTACTTTCATATGCCACTGATCTCAGCTCAATCGGATTTTCAGTTTGTGAGATACACTCAAAACATTGAAGCTTGGTCTGCTGTTTGGCGTGAATTTTACTGTCAACTTCCACAATTTATAGCTCCTTGATATGAACTCCTTTGGGCTTGAATTTTATATCAAAATGACGCATTGGGAGTCTAGTTTCATATGCTATAGATTTCGCTTCAATCCGATTTCTGGTTTAAGATATATCATCAAATTACCAGACGTCGCCCGAGCTGAACGTGAAACAGAGTAGACCAGAGTTGCTGATCACTACTGAAAACTCAAGGTTTTGCTTGAAACCTCGAGGTTTCAGTTGCAAACTCGAGTTTTCACTTGGAAACTCGAGGTTTGCTAGTCCAGAGACACCAGAGATGCTGAAGGCACTCAAACCTCGAGGTTTGTACTCAAACCTCGAGTTTTCTCGTCCTAAACCTTATATTTGCTTGTTTTAACTCTGAATTAAGCCATTCAAACTTCCATATGATCTTCGAGCCTTTTAGCATCAATATAAGCACTTGAATAATTATATTCTCATTCCATTCAGCAAGTTCTTCCTTCTTTAATCTCTCATCTTAATTATTCTTCATAATCCAACTCTTTCTTTCTTCTCTTCTCTTGGTCATTCTTTGTCATTCAACTTGGACTCATCATTCTTAGCAAGTTATACCTTCTTCAATATCTCTTCTTCTTCTTGATTAATCTCTATGATTCAACTTGAACTAATCTACATTAAACATAGTAGTTAGTCAATGTAGGAGATAACTATATTACTCAATATATTACTCAATCTTTTTGCTTTCAATAATGATATTCATATAAGACATCATCAAAACTAATCATAACCAACAATATATACATTGGCAAATTAATATCAGTTGATCGATAAATAAATTAAAATCCAACAATTTAAAAGTTTCACTGACCCTGGAAGAGTCTACGCACTCCACATATATATACTCACCAAAAACCAAACACATTTAAGAGAATAAAATAGGGGTATTTTAGGAATAAATTGACAAAAGTTAAAATTTTGTTCTATAATTAAGATCAAAATCAACTCCAAAATGTTATCTTATAATTAGGACCGGAGGGAGTATTTTTTAATTTAAATTTTTACCATAGGTTCTGATAAGATTTTTCTTTTTTTCTTTTTTTGTATGAAAAATTTAAATCATAGAGCGATGAAGCGACTCATGATGGTAGGATATTGGCTTAAACATTTCTTCAACTTAAAAAATTTATTATGGACTAGGGTTGAGACTTGAGAATACCAAGAAAAGTTTTTAGAGGAATTAGTTACACATAGTTTAAACTTTGAGGCTGACATTTTCATAAAAATAAGGCTAAATTATACTAAACTCTTTGAATTTTGGGTTAGTTATATATTACTCATTTTATTTCAAAGTTTAAATGTAATCCTTCTAACCTTTCATTTTTTTTAACTATTAACCCCCTGTTGTTAAGTAACTATTATCTTTTTAACGGAAAATGCCATGTCAAATTATGATATTACATGTGTCATCTTACATGACATCCTATCTAAATTACTAATTTAATAAAGCCCCATGAACTTTGAACAATTGCAGATAATCCATTGAATTTTAATCGAGTTACAAGTAATCTCCTTGACACTTCAAAATTTAAATCTAACTCCCTTAAAATTTTGATTTATAATAAGCAAACTTCTCATGTTGTTATTTTTATGATTTTAATAAATATATTAAGTTCTTTTACCTTTATTTTTCAATTAAAATAGTTTTCTTATATGGAAAAAACTAGAAGACTGATATTTAAAAAAATATAAAATTAAAAATGTCATCATTTGTATAACATTCACTTATTTTATTGGGTTAATTGAGCATTGATAGTATAAAATTATCATTATTTATATTAAATATATTATTGGGATGATTGAACATTTATAGTTTAAATATTACACTTTTGTTAGAGGATATCTCTTGCCCTTATTAATTTTTATTAGTATTGCATATTTTTTCTTGAATTAGAGGTTCAACGTTACTTTATATTTTTTCTAAATATTATTCTTCTAGATTTTACCACGCAAAAGAACTATTTTAATTGACAAATGATAATTAAAATTTTAATAAATTTATTAAAATGATAGAAAGTAACTAATATTATAAATCAAAATTTTCAGGGAATTAAATTTAAATTTTGAAATATTATAGGGGTTCTTTGTGATTGATCAAAGTTCAGAGGGTTCTCTATAACTGTTCAAAGTTCAGAGGATTCTCTACAACTGTTCAAAGTTCGGGGGTTTATAAAATTAGTAATTTACACAGGATGCCATGTAAGATAACATGTGTCATCTTATAATTTGACGTGACATTTTCTATTAAAAAGATAATGGCCACTTAACGGAAGGGGCTAATGGTTAAAAAATGAAAGGTCGAGGTGGTTTCATTTTAACTTTTAAAAGTCAGGGGTATACGCAACTGACCCAAAATTTAGAGGGTTTTGTATAATTTTTCCTAAAAATAAAGCTTAGACATTTAGAGCCTATTTGATAAGAACAAGTTTGTGCTTTTAAAAACAAAAAATTATAAAAACTTATTTGGAAATCTATTTTCAATTTTTTTAAAAAACCATAAAGTTGCTTTTAAAATCTAAAAAGTTAAAAAAAATTCTTTGGTGTTTTTCTTGTTTTTGTTTTCAATTTTTTATTTTTGTTTGAGGCCACCCCTTGTTCACCATTGATATAACACCATTAGTGCCAACCATAGCCATGTTACCATTAATGACGACCACTACTATATCACTTCAAAAACAGATTTTTCTAATACAACTATCCAAACATATATATATATATATATATATATATTTTTTTTTTTTTTCAAAACTTGTTTTTAAAAACAATTTAGAAAAAAAATGGAAAACAGAAACAAACATAGTAGTACTATGTTTCGTTAGTGAAATAACCTGAGAAATTGATAGTAAGAAGATTATTGGGAAAAGCACCAATGTAATAACTTTTATTAAAAATTGTACGCAATTAAAGCAAATGGAAAACATTTTACCAAAATAAGACAGTTAGTGACGTCGCATCAGGCAACGCCACCCTGACATCATTGAGGTATACTAGTGGCGTCAACCAGTACGACACCATTTTGGTGGCGTTAGGCACCCTGACGTTAGTAGTGGCGTTGCACGACACAACGCTACTAACTGCTTTATTTTGCTAAAATATTTTCCATCTGCTTTAATTGAGTACAATTTTTAGTAAAAGTTGTTACATTATTGCTTTTCCCGAAGATTATCAGCATAAATATAAAAATCTAAAATATTTCTTGTTAAGTTTTAAAAATGGAGGGGATTATTCACATATGGGTTTATATTCAAGAAAAATTTATTTATTTTATATTCTTTATTTAGAAAATATCCTAATTTTTAAAGATGGAGACCAAATTTTGAAACCTTGTGGTACCAAATCGTGTTGCACTGTAGAGACAAATTAATTTGATACATAAAATTAAACTAATGACTTTGATTAGAAAAGTCAGGGTCATACCGTGATTGTTACTTATAATAATAATCAGGGAAGATTTCATACAAGGACCACTGTAGTAAATTAATTCTTATTAATTTCTGAAAAAATCTGAAATGTCTAGTTCGGTGGACTTGCTGTGAAATTAATTTGTGAAAAAAAGGCAAAAATAACCCTTTTCATAATCAAGGGAGAAACAACTTGATTTGCAAGTAGAGAATATATCATGAACAAGTGAAATAGTCCTATGAACCAATAAAATTTATTTCTTAACAAGAACTTATTGGAGCATAATGAATTCAAATTAAATTACATTTACAAATAGCAAACATATCATGAATAAATGGAATAGTTTTATAAATAATTTCATGATAATACTTGGTGAGAAAGTAGAATTTTACTTATTCATAAGACTGTTTTACTTGTTCATGATGTATTCACCATTTATAAATGGAAAATAATTTTACTTTTTCATAGGATATATTATTCCTTTCACTCAGGATGTGTTTGTCATTTGTAAATCACGTTATTTCTCCTTTGATTTTGAAATGATTTGCCTTTTTGCTTCACAAATTAATTTTACTGTAGCCTCACCGGATTGCAGTGAAATTTCAAATTCCTTTGGGGTTAATGTGAATTAATTTTCTACACTGGCCTTTATCTGAAATTTTCCCTAGTAATAATAAATTGCCAGTCTTTGACACGCAAGGTGGGAAGAAAAGGAAAATCTACGTTTCGTCCTTAACGTGTTTAGTGGAACAATCTTTTAGAAGTCAATTTCTCAACAATGATATTCTCATTTTTCCTCTTCCTCATTTTTATTTAATAACTTATCTCCTCTTTTAGATTAAAAAATGAATAGTTGATATTTAATATTATTAAAACTATTATTATAATATTTATAAATTTAAATTTATATCAGTTTTGCAGTTATTAGTTGTGTAGATTAAACTTTAATGGTTTAAATTTATTTATTTATGTTTATAATAATAAATTTATAAAATATTAAATATAAACCATTTATATTTTACATTTGAGAGTGGATATGAGATTTTGAAAAGAAAATAAGATAACCAAAACCCGAATTTTTCATGGGAATCAATCTTCACCTATGTAAAGGAAAATTTGGAAAATAAGTTTGCCCCTCAAAGTTATTCCTCTTCATCTCCATCACCATATAGTAGTAGTACTAATAATAATAAGTGAAATGTCTAGGGACATTTATTAAGTGATTGCCTTTAACTATAATCATAAAATTATTTAAAAAAACTATAATTATAAATAATTATTTTGATATTTTTATTATTAGCAAAAAAACTAATTATTTTATTATTGTTTAAATAAAATTAACGTTATTTTTTTTTTTTTTTTTCCTATTACATCACCATTTTCATTCTCCCTAACATAAATTTTTTTATCAAACCATTTCTATTATATATATAATGCGTACTAAACATGTTAACTATCAGAATTTTTCCATTACATATTCCCTTCTTTTTATCCCAATTAATTCTTCGTATCAAACAATTCCACTTTCGTTTCCTTTCGCGGAGAAAAGTCAAGATACGTAAAAGAAATGACAGAGATTGGCAACTTCTCAACACTTTCGTGGAAGACTGCAAAGACTTCGACCATTGCACCAACATTTTCTTTGTTCATCTTCCATTATTTCAACAATCCTTTTTGTTCATCTAGGATTCTGCTATTCTGTGAGATTGAGTGGCCATGGTGCCTAACCTTGCATCAAACACATGCTTTCTCTTTTTCGTATATTTTCTATGTGAAATAGTATTCACAGAAGAAATACAACTTGGCTCTTCAATTTCCCCCACCGATCCTACCACTTCATGGCCTTCACCTTCAGGTCGATTCGCATTCGGCTTTTACGAGCAAGGCGATGGCTTCAAAGTTGGAATCTGGCTGTCCGATGGGATTAATAAAACAATCGTCTGGACTGCGAATCGCAATGACCCTCCTGTTTCCTCAAAGTCAAGGCTTAATCTAACCAGAAACGGTGAGCTTCTTCTGCAAACAGGACCAGGGAAAAACAAGGTAATTGCTGATGGTAACAATGGAACTGTTTTCTATGCTTCCATGCTTGATTCTGGAAACTTTGTTGTGCAAAACGAAACTTTGGGCTTCCTTTGGCAGAGTTTCGATCACCCAACTGATACTTTGCTAGGGGGCCAAATTCTATTTGGTGGGAGTGAATTGGTGTCTAGTTCATCAGACACCAACCAATCTTCTGGAAGGTTTCAACTCTCGATGCAGGTTGATGGAAACCTTGTTCTGTATCCACGATATTCTGATGCTCGCACATCGTGGGATGCTTACTGGGCCTCTAACAGTAATGATTATCCTAGTTTCAAATATTATCTTTTCCTCAACAACAGAGATCCTCGGCCTCTATGTATTGTAAATGCCAGTAGTTCCAACTCACAAATACTTTGGCGAGTGGATAATGGCAGCTTCGAAGGAAACAACACTATTTATCGCGTAACTATTGATTCTGATGGAGTTCTACGACTCTATGCTCATTTTGATGACGCAAATCGGGAACATCAAGTCAAAGAGTTATGGTCACCGACGGAGTTGAAAAATCAATGCAAAGTGAAGAGTTTCTGTGGGTTAAACAGCTATTGCACCTTCCTTGACAACCAGCCTTCTTGCAATTGCCTTCCCGGAACAGATTTTATAGATCTAAGTCAAACAAATCTTGGGTGCAAAAGGAACTTCTCAGAAGCAGAATGTAAAGGAGGGAAAGATAACGCAACTTTCTATCGCATGATCCCTATGCCTAGTGTGAAAATGGATGATCCTTATGTAGAGGAATACAACCTTCTGGACGAGGAATGCCTATCTTCTTGTTTGCAAGATTGTTACTGTGGGGCTGTCTTTTATAAAGATAACCTGTGCAGAAAACAAAAGCTGCCATTAAGATATGTTACAAGAGTCACACAAGAAGGGTCCGATGGGTCCTCCTCCTACACAATGTACTTCAAGGTGGGAACTCAAAGCCTCAAAAGCAACACTGTTATCGATAACCAACCACCTCCCATCAAGACTACCAGTAAGAAAGCAATTGTTCAGATCATTGTTGTCATCTTTGGTTTTGCTATTCTTCTGTGTTCAGCTGTTACAATCTCTACCCGATTTATATACAAGATTAGAGTTTTAAGTTACAAGAGGTTGTTGGAGATTGGAGATTTGGGTTTGAACGAGGGGGTTGTTACTCTAAGGTTATTTTCATACAATGAGCTGAAGAAAGCAACAGATGGTTTCAAACAAGAGGTGGGTAAGGGTTCCTTCGGATCAGTTTACAAAGGAACGTTACACAAAGGAAGTATATTGATTGCCGTAAAAAGGCTACAAAAGTTAGCTGAAGAAGGGGAGAAAGAATTTCAAGCTGAAATGCAAGCCATTGGTAAAACAAACCACAAAAACTTAGTTCGGTTGCTGGGATATTGTGCCGAGGGATCTAAAAGGCTTCTGGTTTATGAGTACATGAGTAGTGGCTCCCTTGAGAAGCTTATCTTTGGTGATAGTACCATACGTCCAGATTGGGATCAGAGAAGAAGAATAGCACTGGAAATTGCAAGAGGGTTACTGTATCTGCATGAAGAATGTGGGGCTCCCATCATTCACTGTGACATAAAGCCTCAAAACATATTGATGGATGAGTTTTGGACGGCTAAAATTTCAGACTTTGGCTTAGCAAAACTTCTAATGCCAGATCAAACAAGAACCTTTACTCAGGTTAGAGGGACAAGAGGTTATTTGGCTCCAGAATGGAACAAGAACACTCCAATATCAGTGAAAGCAGATGTTTATAGCTATGGAATAATGCTTTTGGAGATTGCATTTTGCAGAAGAAACTTAGTGGTAAACTCTTCAAATCCAGAGCAAATTGTTCTATGTAATTGGGTGTACAAGTGTTTTGTTCAGCGAGAGCTAAACAAGCTTGTTCTTGGGGAAGAGGTGGACCTGACGTTGCTAGAGAACATGGTGAAAGTGGGGATATGGTGTATTCAAGATGAACCTTTTCTTCGGCCATCAATGAAGAGTGTGGTGTTGATGCTTGAAGGAGTTTCGGAGGTGGCTATTCCTCCTTGTCCATCTTCTAATTCTATGTGACATTTCTCTGCGGAAAAATTTAAAAATAAAGAGTGAATTTCGTGTTGTTTTAATTCGCTTTGTGTGTGTGTGTGTGTGTGTGTGTGTGTGTGTGTGTGTGTGTGTGTGTGTGTGTGTGTGTGTGTGTGTGTGTGTGTGTTGGGGGGGGGGGGGGCTTGCCAACGATTTGCTTTGTTTTATTATTGTGTCTGTGTAACATGATTTTGTTAGCTATGGTCTGCTTGTAGCTGCAAATAAAGATGGAAGCACTTGAGATCGTATTTTAATTTCCTTTGTCGAAAATGGTATGCTATTGCTAGGCACAAGCATCATATTATTATTATTATTGAAGGCAATTTTATTTGAGGCAATATCAAGCACTAAATATAGATACATCTTTTAGTCGAGATTTGTATCTTCATTCACCATATGTTGTCAAAGATTAACCTCTTGTAACATGTGGGTGTCTAAAAATTTAGAGATAGATGACTGAAATAACAAACAAGAGTTCAAATCTAAATAAAGCAAACTAATTTGGGGGTCCTCATAATTTCCCTCAATTTTAAATTAGCCCCTTGAGTTTTTATTCTCATTTTATTGGACCCTTTAAATTCATATCATTAGATCTATTGTATTTTATAATTCACCCACATCTTGGATAACCAGCCAACTTACAACTGGATGCCTTTTGAATGATCCGAGAGCTTCTATTTATAATACTCCCTCCGATCCTAATTATAAGATAACATTTTGGAGTTTGCTTTAGTCTTAATTATAGGACAACCCTCTAATTTTTATTAATTTCTTTCTAAAATACTCCTTAATATGAATGAGGGATTATGTGAAATCAATAAGGTAATTGACGTGCAAAATTTATATAATAGCGTTTTAGAAAAATGAGTAAAATTAACTAATTTAACCCATATCTTTAATCGCTTCAAAATCGGTTAAATATGTCCTATATTAGGACCGGAGGGAGTATTTAGCTTAAGATAACTCCTTGTCTTTCTAAAATATGAAAAATCTTATGTTATATAAACTTTTATTAGATATGTCATATCTAATTCTAATTTTTCTCTTTTTTTTTTAATTTTCTTTTTCTTTCCTTCCTCCTTGAATCTCACAGGTATTCTTCCCTTCTATTTTTTTTTCCTTCCCCTTTTAAACTTCACAGATCCGTCCATCAGTAAAGAATGTTGTGTTGATGCTTGAAGGAGTTACTGAGGTGTCTATTCCTCCTTCTTCATCTCCTGATTTTATTTGACAATCACTTTGCTGGAAAAACAAAAACGATCGAACAATTAAGATCTTGCAATTCCATGTAACTTTAGTTTGATCTGTTTATATTTTTTGGGTTTCTGTATAATTTTATCTCTTAATGATTGATTAGATTAAGAAATTTAGTTAAATTAGTTAATATGACATGTTTGTTCTAAATCACCCTAATTACCTTCTTTAATTCTCTCCATCTCTTTCTTACTAGATGATTGTTGAGGTAGCATTAATATGATTTTCTAACCTTTTGTCTGCTTGTAGCGCAAATAAAAGAAGGAAGCACTTGACATCAGTTATATATTTTGATTTCCTTAGTCCATAATAGTATATATATATGCTTCTGTAACACATAAAAAGAACATGCATACATATAGTTGTTGATATTGTTATATTTCTGGTTATATTTTAGAAAAAACATTTTTATATACTCCCTCCGGTCCTAATTATAGGAACACATTTAGGAATTGGTCTTAGTCCTAATTATAAGACCAAGTTTTAACTTTTGTCAATTTCTTCCTAAAATACTCCCATGATACTTTCTCAATAATAATTAAACACAATAATAATTTAATAATGCACCTATATATTTTATAAAATAAATAATACTTACAACTAATTTATGTCACATACACATCAATACTACTGTTTTTTGTTTTCTAATAAAATAATTTTGAGTAATTTTTGTCATATTACCCCTACTAATACTTCAACAATAATTGATTTAACAACACACTTATATTTTATAATTCATATGTGATGGTTTTTCTTATATTCTATACCAGGAGTATTATATAATATCTTTTTCCACGGGGAAGTTTTTCATATATAATCAGATATTAGAACGTGTTGGTTTTTTTTATTTTCACAACGGTTTTTTTTTTTAAAAAAAATATATGTTTAAAAAAATCCCAAAACAAAGGATGAGATAACAGAAATTGTGTTAGTCTTGTGCGTTTAAAAAGTTGGGTGGAGATCTATTGTGGATAGGCAAGATAGATGAAGGAATGTGAAGAAGTATGAGTAAATATTTTGTTGATGTCATTTTTAGTTTTAAATAAGGGTATTTTAGGAAAATGAATATAATTAACTAATTTAACTAGTATTTTTAATCCCTCCAAAATTTATTAAATAGCTTTTATAATTAGGAGAAGAGAAAGAACTATATACTTGTTGCTTTTTTGTCTATAAATTTAGACATGGCTTGAATAACCTATTGATATTTACCTTGAAAAACGAAAGATATATCCACTTCAATCCCTTTTCCCATTTGGTTTTGGAACAAGTGCATAAAATACCATTTACACTTGTTAAAAAGGCCCTTTAACATAGGTTCTTCAACCAAACGATTTTCTATCCGGTTAAAGTCACAATCGTTGCGGTTGTAACGCCACAATTGGTGCATTGATTTTCTTCCATCCTTTTTTCTTTTAATGATTTTCTTTAAACTTCACTTGATACTCCTTCCTCTTTCGCATGACCCATGTCATTTTTTTCTTCCATCCTTTTTTCCTTTTATTTATGATTTCCTTCTTTTCTTCTTCCTTTCTTTAATTTTATCATTTTTCCTGAAAAATAAAGGAAGATATGAGTAAATTTTGTAGCACATAAAATTTTTATTTAAATAATATAATTTAAGAAGAAAAGTATATGATATAAATTAAATAAGTATAAAATATTTAGAAATTTAATTCAAAATATCCCAAACTAGATGCCTATTTCATTACAAAATATGAACTTATCATTAACAATCGTTTTATAAAAGCAAATATGATTTATTTTTATTTTTGTCATTTAATATTTTAATAAAATTTTTATATAAAATATTAAATTTTAATCATTTAAATTTGATTTCATTGCCTCATTGGTTAAGATGAGAAGCAAATATGTACTAGAGGCCAGAGGGAGAGAAGTCCTTTTCAAAGAAGGGTCCAAGAAAAGTCATAATATAGAGAAAAGTTATCCAGCTCACAACTTTGACTCGTTGCAAGGAAGAAAGGTGCAGCAGCACCTATAAAATGTGACATCTACGTCTTCATAGCATTACCTAAAAAATGAGTTAAAATTTAAATAGGGTATTACTGTCATACAAAATTTATCCTCCTACTTTGTAACAAATATATGTTGTTGGTTTTTCTAAAATATTACTATCTTTGGTCTTAATTATAGGAATACTTTTATAGTATAATTTATTTATAAAAATATTTCTATAATTAGGACCGTAGTGAAAGTATATTTCATTATGACTATCTTTAATAGAATCTCCTTAATATGTGTAATCAATAAGGATACTTTTAAAAAATTATAACTTTGAGAGACAAGATAGATTGAGGTCTTATATTTAGGACCAAATTTAATCCCAAATGAGCTCTTATGTTAAAGATGAGAGGTAGTATTATTTATTGTAATTAGCCAGACTAAAGAGGTAGCAACTCCAAATAAGCCACTACATAAAGACTTACAACAACGAAATTTTGTAGTGGTTGTTAAAACTGCTACACATCATTTATAGCGGTTCAAACCGCTACAATTGTGTCTTTTTTATTGCTACAAAACTTTTTTGTTTTTTGTTTTTGTTTTTAGTGCTACCTCTGTGTGTCCTCAATATGTCATTATTCTAAACTCACACCCTTATTTTGCAGTTATCTCTCTCTCTATTGGATGCTTGTTTCCATTAAACTTGCTTTTTCCCCCTTTTTATATTAGATTCCTTAACTTTCTGTCATTGATTCAAGGAAAATATCATGAAAGATATCTATTTTTTTTTTCTCTCCTCCTTGAATCCCATAGGTATTCTTCCTCCTTCCTCCTTTTATATTACTACTTTCGGTCTTAATTATAGGAATATTTTTATAGTGCAAATTACATTACGAAAGTGTTCCTATAATTAGGATCGGAGGGAGTACTTTTAACCCTTAATATAACACCCGTTTGTAGTGCAATAAACATTATAAATAAGATCTTATATTAAATACATCACCTTTTCTTTCTTTCGATTTAAACTTCACAAATCTGTCGTTTGTTGTTACTCCTTTCTTTCAGGGCAGGACCCATGTCCTTTTTTTCTTCCTTTTTTTTTTTTTTATCTAATGATTTTCTTCTTTGCTTCTTCCTTCTTTTATCATTTTGCCTACAAAATAGAGGAAGATATGAGTACATTTTCTTGCACATTTACTTTTATCCACGTAATTAAATTTTAGAAGAAAAGTATATAAAATAAATTAAGTATAAAATATTTAGAAATTTAACTCAATATATACCAAACTATACGCCTATTTCATTATAAAATATGCACTTAACATTACTATTAGTTTTATAAAAAAATATGAATTATTTATATTTTTTATTTGATATTTTAATAATAGTTTTATGTAAAATATTAAATCTTAATCATTTAAATTTGATTTCGTTGTTAAGATGGGAAGTAAATATGTATTACTAGAGGTAGAAAAGTACAAAAATAACACATGATTATATTCACGACCTTCACCCTCTTCCTGGGAAAAGCTCTCTTGAAACTCACGCCAGAAATTGTAGCTTTGATGGATGATCCCGGCGTTCGAAAGACGCCGCCGGACAGGGAAGCAAAGGAGTGTGCTAATGCTGGTAGGTTAAAAAAATCTAAAAAAGAAGTTAAGGAAGATTCTATTATGTCGGATAAAATGGTGGATGCTGATGCGTATGAACCGGAGGAAGCCTTACAAGCCAATGAAACATCATTAAATGGCCAGTCCCAAATCCTATCATTTTGGGGTTTAAAGGAACAGACTACAATGGAGTAGCTTATGGTAGCTCAAATATGGATGAAGATCCATTGATATCTGATCTTTTAGATCAGGAATGGCAGATTCCAGAACCTTCAGAGGAGTTGAAGAAACTGATGGAGGTATACCCAGTCCTACCAATCTCCCCAGAGGAATATAATAGATGGGCTCAACCATGGAATAATACTCTTATTATAACAGTGTTGGGAGCAAGATTCAATCTTTTCAGGCTAAAGGAACACCTTGCGAGAATATGGCAGATAAATAGTTTCAGCCTAATTGACCTCCCTAATAATTACTATGTGGTGAGGTTTAAAGATAAGGAGAACTGGGGAAAACATTATAAGAAGGTTTTGTTTGAGGGGCCATGGACAATAGCAAGACCAGGGACGGAGGTTAACAATGACAAGGGGGGGCCATGGCCCCCCCTCCCAAAAAAAGTTGTTTAAATTTTTTTAATGGAACTTTTTTTGTTCTTTTTTAGTGTAATAATACAACTTTGGCCCCCAAAGTAGTGAATATAACTTGACAGTTTGTGAAGACTATTGCTTTCAGTCTCCATCATCTGTCAATTTCTCCTTATTTATATCTTTGGGCTTATAATTCAATCTTTGTTCCATGTGGGGTCTTGTATGATTTATATTAATCTTGTCATTCTTTTCTATATTTCATTCTAATTACCTGAAATTTTTAGCTTATCAGTGAAATTTACTTTTGTGGTGTATCCTTTACTATACTTTTACCCATTCTACACTATACTTATAGATGAAGTTATTAATTGACTTAATTTCATGAATATTTTTTTTATTCTTTTCATTTTTAATGCATTTAAAACTTTTCTTTAAAAAAAATTTCATGACGAGCGCGCCCCCGAACCCCCAAATCCCCCTACCACTATTTGGCCCCCCCAAACTTTTCCTCCAAGCTCCGCCACCGAGCAAGACATACCATATTAGTGCGAGATGGTCACCACAATTTGATCCTTTCAATAACCCTTTGGGGAAGGTGGCACCCCGGGTAAGGATACCGAATATACCATTGATCGCTACACAAAAGAATGCATGTGGAGGTTAAGGGATATGATTGGGAAAACTCTTCAGGTGGACATGAATACTATTGCAAATATAGAAGATAATGAGGCAGAGGTTGGACGAGGGAGATATGCGCGAATCTGCGTGGAGCTTGATCTTCAGAAAAAATTAATCCCGCGGATTATATCGGCTTCAGCTCTCTTCAATATTGAGTATGAGGGACTTGGACTTATATGTTTTGCATGTGGGCGGTACAGTCACCGTAAAGATCAGTGCCCATGGTCTGTGTCATCGGAAAAAATTCAGGAAAAGCATGCTTCACAGTCCACGCAGAGTCAAGCACCGCCGGTACCAAGATTATCACCGGAAAAGCCTCTTCCGGCCAGAGAAGAACAATTTGGCCCATGGATGTTCGTTCAAAAACTAGCACGGTCGAGATTTCCAAGAAGAGAGGGTAACAGTGACAGGTTTGAAAAAACAAGGAGGAGTGCTTCAGAAGAATCAGGGTGAAAAAATGACGACAGAGCGGATTCATCAAGATTTGCAGTGTTGAATTCCATCGAAGATGAGGAAGACGTGGTTCCCAATGAAAATTTGACAGATTTGGTAGGAGGTGAAATGGCTGCAGCGAAAAACCAGGGCGGCATGAGGTCAGACGAAATATGGAGAGATCAGAGGAGAAATCAAAGAAATGGAGCATTAAAGGACACATTAAATAATAAAGTGGGGCCCGCAAAAATGAAATGGACTGAAATAAATAGGAAAGGGAATTCAAGACAAATTAATGGCTTGGCATACGGCATTATGGTCAAAGGAAGCAATGGAGAAAGACAATTGGGTTCAAGTTTTGAAAGTCAACAAAGTTCTAAAGGTAAAAGTGTAGTGGGCCCAAGGAAGCATAACGTGGTCCAAGGTAGTTTAGAAAAAGGAGAATCTAGCTTTATTAGAGATTCAGACTTAAAAAGAGATGAGATAGGAAAATTGATGAGAAATAAAAGAGTTAGTATGCAAGGAATGAATAAACAAGAAGAAGCCTCACTGAGACAAGAGAATCACGAACAGGAGGATGGCTCAAATCAGGTGCTTCCTATCATGGATAATTCTAAAGGAAGACAAGGCAACTTGGAGGTAGCAATTATTGGTAGTAACCAAAAGGAAAAACCACCCGATCGGTAAGTTGTCTTTCATATTTTATTTTGTCTTCTTTAATATATATATATATATATATTTTTTTTTTTTTTTTTACTTTATGAGTATAGTTTGCTTGGAAGCGTCGGGGGCGGGTGGTAGTTCGTTCCCTCGAGTTTTGAGACATATAGTAAATAAATATGGAATTAAAGTCATGGGTATTATGGAACCTCATGTTAGTGGTGTTAGAGCGGATAAAGTAGTGAAAAAATTAGGCTTCACAAATTGGCTACGGGTAGAAGCAATTGGGTATACAGGGGGTATATGGGTGTTGTGGAATAGTAGCGAGACTTCCGTGGAATATGTCTCCTCCAACACTCAATTTATTCATTGTAAGATCACGGATAAAAAAATCAAATCAAATTACCCTTGTTACTTTTGTTTATGGGGACACTAATGTGGCAAGAAGGAGAGGCGTGGGAATCACTTAAGTCAATAGCGAGTACGTGACAATGTCTTGGATGGTCTTAGGTTATTTTAATGCTTTCCTCCGACAATCAGATAAGAGTGGAGGAGCTGCTCCCTCAAACTCTGTGATGGCCCCTTTTCGAGATTGCATAAACCAATGCAATCTATCAGAGGTTCCAGTGGTAGGAGACAAATTCACTTGGGAAAGAGAGGGCATTAAAGAAAGGATTGATTGGGTCTTCTATAATTTGGACTGGGAAATATCACACCCTCAGGCAAGAGCATACCACCATCTTCGTTTCAAATCGAGACCATAGAGTAGTGGTTGTTTCGAGATAGTACTTCGGGTATGCATGACGGGGGAGGAAACGTTTCAAGTACCAAGCGGCATGGTGTTTGGAAGAGGATTTCTCAAATTTAGTCAAATCATCATGGATGGGGAAGGATTGGCTTCGGGGTGTAAAAACTTTCAAGGAAACAAAGGAGAATGGAATACAAAGGTGGTAGGAAATCTAGGGAAAAAGAAGAAGGAATTGATAAAGAGGATTGAGGGCATTGACCGAGCAAGACAAAATAATAGACGAGAATGGGCTCTTCAGATTGGAGAAAAAATTATGGAAAGACTATCATAAGATTACTTCTCAGGAAGAGCTTATATGGTACCAAAGATCTCGATGTAAGTGGCTGAAATGGGGGGATAAAAACACAAGCTTTTTTCCATGCCACTACAGTCATTAAGAGGAAAAGAGGTAGGATTGAAGCACTTCAGGATGAGGATGGAGTGTGGGTCTCGGATCGGACTAGGCGAGAAGGATGGCACTTGATTATTTCAAAGATCTGTACTCTTGAGGAAGGTAATATGGTTCAAATCCCAAGCCGGCCAAAAGATTTCCCACTACTAGATGAGTATCAGTTGGAGATTATACAAAAAGAAGTATCCCCAATCGAAATAAAAAATGCAGCTTTTCAAATGGGTGCATTTAAAGCCCCGGGGCCAGATGGACTACAACCCCATTTCTTTCAAACACAGTGGGATTCTGTAGGACAAAAAGTTTGTGAACTGGTTTTAAAGATGTTTTCTAACCCAGAAGGATTAAGAGAGATCAATAAGGCAAATATTGTGTTGGTACCTAAAATTGATCATCCTCATTCTCTGAGAGATTTTCGTCCCATCTCCCTCTGTAATGTAAGTTTTAAAATTGTAAGTAAAGTAATTGCAAATCGATTGAAGAGGGTCATGGGATATCTAGTGTCAGAAAACCAGTGTAGTTTTATCAGTGGAAGGCAGGGCCTTGATAATATAATCATTGCCCAAGAAGCAATTCACTCAATGCGTACTAAGAAGGGTCAAAAAGGATTTGTTGCAGTTAAGGTTGATATGGAAAAAGCATACGACGGACTTATTTGGAAATTCCTTGAATGCACACTTGGTAGTCTGGGATTAGCAGAGGGTTTCATTAATCTGGTTATGAAATGTGTAAAATCAGTTTCAATGAGAATTTTGTGGAATGAACAAGAATTAGAGGAGTTCTACCCTACCAGAGGGGTCCGTCAAGGGGATCCGCCGAGTCCATACCTCTTTATTCCATGTATGGAAAGCGGCACAAATAATACAAAAGTATGAAGTGGAAAATGGGAGATGGAAGCCATTGAAGATCAAGACAAGAGGACCAAAGATTTCTCATTTATTCTTTCGATGATCTAATCTTATTTGGCGAAGCTTCATCGCAGCAGATGATGGAAATGAAGAATATAATGCAATTCTTTTGCCAGGTCTCTGGACATAAAATAAACCTCAACAAATCAAAGGTTTTTGTGTCCCGGAATGTCCACTTCAACAGGGCATATGAACTTAGCCAGATCTTAGGAATTGGCCTTACACCTGACTTGGGCAAATATCTTGGTGTTCCCATTCTTCACAAGAAAGCAACTAAAGTTACCTTTGCGCCCTTAATTCAGAAAGTTGGTCTAAAACTTGCAAGTTGGAAAGGAAGCTTTCTAAGCATGGCAGGTAAAATTGTACTCATTAAATCTATTTTATCTGCAATTCCATATTATCAGATGCAATCAATTCTCATACCTAAAGGGGTCCTTCTTAATCTCGAAAATATGAGTAGAGACTTCTTTTGGAATCATAATAGGGATTCGAAAAAGATGCATCTTATACCTTGGCATGTAATGAAGAGGAATAAATCTGAAGGAGGGTTAGGAATTAAATATCTACAGTGTCAAAACAAAGCTTTTATAATGAAGCTCTGTTGGGGGATTATTACCAAGCCGGATGTGCTATGGGTGAAATGTCTGCGTAGCAAGTACAGATGTGGTGAGAGTCAGAAACCAAAAGTGAACAAGAAAAGAAATCAATCTGCAGTTTGGAATGGCATAACAACGGTATGGGAAGAGTTCTGTAAGGGGATTGGAAAGAAACTAAGAAGTGGGTTATCTACAAAGGCCTGGGAGGATCATTGGACGCCATTAGACAAGCCTTTGAAATATTATGTGGATAAAAATTTCCACTTGATAGATCTAGATGCAGTGGTAAAGGATTTTGTTAAGCCAAATGGACAATGGGACAGGGATAAATGGAGAACATTCCTTCCAAATAGGATTGTTCAAGAAACTTTGAAGGTTGTTCCACCTAATGGCTTGGGTGATGATGTTTTCTATTGGCGTAAGGCTTGAGACAGAACTTCACTTTGTTAAATCAAGCATACACTATGATTTACCACCAACAAGAGCATACACTTGAACCCACCTGGCAACGTATATGGTGTTGGGATATTCCTGAAAGAGCAAAATTCTTCATGTGGCAAGTGTTTCATGAGAGACTTCCCACTAATACACTTAGAGCAAAATTTAATCTCCATGTGCAGAGCACTTGTCCTTTTGAGTGTCATAGGGAGGAAACCATCATCCATATATTGAGAGACTGTGAGATTGCCAAGAGAGTGTGCTTTAATTTAACTAACCCATTATATTATTCTATATTTTTCTCTGGCTCTTTGTAGGATTGGCTAAGATGGAACTTAAAAAACAATCCATCTGGCAGGCTTACTGCTAGATGGCCATAGCACAGAACATTTGGTGTTGTGTGTTGGCTCCTCTGGAAGAATAGATGTACCAAAAGTATTTGAAGGCACAGGAAACCAGCCAAGAGCGATTACACAGCGATGCATATTCCATTTAATGGAAGGAGTGGTGCATGGCCGTTTCCAGCATCAAATTATGCAGATCCTAAACAGAGTAGAAGCTAGATGGCGTCCCCCAGATCCAGGCTACGTACGAGTGGATGTGGATGGATCATACAAGAATAGTGGACAGGCAACTTGTGGAGGAGTGATTAGAGATCACCAAGGAAACTGGATATGTGGGTTTCAACAGAAGTTAGGATATACTATGTCAACTGCTGCTGAAATCCATGCTATCTACAGAGGCCTTGTACTATGCAAACAACTGGGCTTCAAGAAGGTTATGCTCCATACTGATTCACTGGATGCAATTCATTTTTTGTTACTTGATTGCGAGCAAGGTCATCCTATGAGGGAGGAGATACAGGAGGTAAGATCCCTTATCATTTCACACGAGGATCTACAGATCATCCATACCTATAGGGAAGCATTAAGATGTGCGGATTATTTAGCCCGATCGGCTCAAGGGATGAATCAGGATCTTGTAATAATCTCATCACAGCCTATTGAATGTGTTGACTTAGATAATATTGAGGGTGGTGGAATGTCTCTGAGTTCAGTGAATATAGTCTAATATTAGACTTTTTGTAAACCTCAAGCCTTTGGCTTGCCAATGTATTACCCAAAAAAAAGAAAAAAAAAAAAAAAAAAAAGAGGTAGAAAAGTACATTTCAAAAGTGAGTCCAAGAAAAGCCCATACTTTACGGAAGCGTGTTCCAAGTGAAACTGGGTTCAAAAAAACCAAAAAAGCCAACATTGGATTCCAATTCTACAGCCTCAACGTACCAAACGGGGCATGAATATTCAGGCAACTAAGTGATTTTTTTTTTTGGATATGAAAGAGGGCTAAAAAGCCAGTGAAATAATCAATTTACACAGAAGTGAAAATTAATTTCACACACTCCTGATCTACCCATATCCTTAAGAAAGAGGGACAACTAGCTAAAATTGTAGTAGTAGAAATACCTATCTTAATTAACGCATTAGCTACTCGATTAAACTCTCTAGAGATATGAGAAAGAGTGATATGCCAATCCCTATCTAATATCTCCTTTGTCCTTGTCACTATCAGGCTCACCAGGGGAACATTGACTTCGGTCGGTAAATGCAAGACTTCCTCAGCATCAGTCTCAACAATAATTTGAAACTGATGCTGAGGAAGTCAAAAATTGAAAAATTCGGGCTAGGAAAGTTCATATATAACATGGCAATTTAAGAAGTGACAATCATGGGCCACAAAACAAAACCTTTGGAATTTTTGTAGCTTCTTTTAGTTCTTTTATTTATTTGTGACCATTAATTGGGTGCTATGAATTTTCAAACTAGACTGACGTGCAATTAAATGATCAAAATTCGGGGTTATCTTTGTAGCACATCAAAGCTGCGAAAATGACAACGTTTCTCTATATTATTATTACTTTTCTTGAAAGACTTTGATTCTTGGAAGACTTTGAAGTTGTGGCCTCCCCATATTGCATCAAATCCTTGTTGTTTATGAGCGATTCTCCAATTCTGAGATTGTTGTGTTGTGCCTATGGCTACCAACAGTAGTGGTCAATTTCATAAAGCTTGATGCATCCCTGTCTTGTTCGTTTCATTTCATGCCCTTCACATCAGGTCAATTTCCATTCGGCTTTTATCATGAAGGAAATGGCTTCAAAGTTGGAATTTTGCTATTTGATGGGAGCAGTTTGGAACTTCACGTGTAGGTTTTCCTCAGATATTTTCGTCCATGGAAGAAAATCATGATCCAATTATGAGATGCCAAATTGGCAACTTGTCTCAAAACTCTCGGGGAAGACTTGGAAGACTTTGAGATCATGGCCACCCTGGCAGCAATCCATGTTGTTCCTGGGCGATTTTGCAATGTGAGATTTTAGCACCATGGCTAGAGCCGTCAAAACGGGCTAGGCCCATCGGGCCGGCCCGTTTAAGCCCTGGCCCTTTAAGGGGCGAGCTTAAAAAATGGACGAGATATTTGAAATTAGCCGGAGGCCGGCCCGACGGCCTTGGGCTTAAACGGGCCGGCCCGGAGGGCCTCGGGTCGCCCCGCGCCCTTTTCACCGTAGCTTTTTCTTTTTTTTTCCTTTTTAAATTTATTAATTTATATATATATATATATATAGATATATATTGTATTTGTTATAGAGTTATTTAGCCATTTAACTACAAATACATAATAACTATATTCTAATTTTATGATTTGATTTATTATTTGTTGCAAATAAAGATTATGAATGTGTTCATGATGCGGGAGAAGAATTTCATGATATTCTTACTCATGAGCCGAGGCTATTACTCAAAGTTAAGAATAATCAAATGTCATTAAAATTGATGATAGTGACGAAGATGACGACAATAATAGTCATCGTACTAATGTCATTAAGTGATATGCTTTTTATGTTTTATATGAGTTATTTGTGAACATGATTTGCTTTTAATTATGAATTAGTGATCGTGCTTATTTATTGGATGATTCGTGTTGTAATTTACTAATTATATTTTTAAAAAAAAAAAAAAAAGTGGAGGAAAAATAGTTAAAATTTGGAATAGTAATTTCCGGGCCCGCGGCCGGGCCCCGCCTTGGTGCTCTCAGCCGAGCTTTTCAAAAACGGGTGTTTTTCTTACTCCGGCCCCGGAGGGCCGGCCTGTTAGGGCCCCGGGCCCTTCACGGCCGGCCCCGATTGGATGACTCTAAGTCCATGGCTACCATTACATCAAACATCTAATTTCTCTTTTTGGTATACCTTTTATTTGAAACAGTATTCACATAACACATCCACATACCACTATAGGCTCAAAACATCCCCCATTCTTCCTTTATAATAGCTCAAGTTTTGAGAATCACACTATAAAAACTAACTGTTGGAGTTGAAGAACCCAAAATTATATGAGGCCTCTTTTTTAAGGTAATGCACCGGATGTGAGACTCATTACAATCCACCCCCTCAAGAGCCAACGTCCTAACAGCTCTACACTACAACACTTCACTTAGCCTCTTGTTGGTCAACCCCTCCAATTAAACCTCTCTACAGGTAGCTTTATTTAGTTAGCTGGTTGAGATGACATCCCAGTAACTCCATACTATGACACTTTATTCAGCGCTTCACTCAACCATTTGTTATTCGGCCCCTTCTAGTCAAAGCCCTCAGCAAGTAACCCTCTCCGATTGGTTGTCTCTCAGTAAAGTATTAATTCTTATAGTCCTATCTAAAAATCCAATGGATATATGACATAATATCCAAATAACGTAACAAGCCTCTGTTGTTAAGTAAAACAAAAGGGGAATAACATAATATAAAGAAATATAAGTCTTCAAAGAAAGACCGTCAAAAGGGGGGAAATCACAAAAGAAGAATAGAGGAAGACAAGAATAGTGAATAGAGAAAATTCATAACAACCCCGCACGTCCCTTTTAGTGACTCCGTTATTATTTATCTTATTCTGCCTTGTCCATTTAGTCCTTTGTAGTGGTGCTATTTTGGGCTCTCATTGGGCCCCCATCCTAGCCAAATCCTTTGTGATCATGACTTAACCCATTAAAATGGGCCTAGTTAAGTACCCAACAAAAAAAAAGGTCTTTGTCCTCAGGGTCCAAAGAAAAGTAAGTTAGCTGGAAACAGTCAGGTCTTTCTTTATGGATTGAGTCATATACCTATTGTGCATATTAAAACTAAAATGTTTGTTTCCTTATTTTGGAAACATTTTTTTCTTAAAAAAAAAAAAAAAAAAAAACTTATGTGGTAATTTATTCTTAGTTAGGTGTTTTTAAAATAAAAATTGTACTAACTTGTTTTTAAAATCTAAAATTTAAAACAATTTCTAGATGTTTTCTTGTTCCTATTTCTTTTTTCTTTTCTTTTTTTTTTTTTGGAAAATGGCCACTCAAATGTCCCTACCAGCGTGTTGCCGCCACCACATCACTTCAGTAGATGAATGATGACCGTCGCTTACTTTGTTGTTATTTGCCTTTTTTTCTTTTCCCTTATACTCGTGTAGATATTGGAGGACTTTTTGGAAATTGTTTTTCAATGCTTTGTGTTTGCTAAATGAGGCGCTCAATTTACTTTTCCAATCTCTCTCTTTCTCTCTCTTTTGTTCTATTCTTCTAATCATATAGTCCATTTGGTGGTCAAAGTTATCCTTATGTGACTGTTGCTCCTTCATAAGCTCATTCATTTGATTTTGGAGCTCTTGAATTAGCTCACAATTGGAGGGTTTTTGGTTTGGCACACATAGTTGGGAAGATGGTCCATGAGATGGCTCAGAAGGTGGGTATAGAGACTCTTGATGTGGATGACATGGTTGGAAAGTGGGTTGAAATGAAGGAGGAGGTTCATGATATGGCATGTGGTTGTATAACAAAGGATTAGAATAATGCTCATAATATAGGTTATATGGTGGCGGAGAAGGCTCATGGTATGGTCTATAGGTTAGATGTGATAGGTGATAGGGCTGGAATGAAGGTTGTTAGTAAGGCTGATGATATGGGTGGTGGAATGGATCATGACATTCTTGACCAATTAAACTCCTATCTTGACTTGCCAAATTGGCTTGAAGGAGTTGCGATGTTTGTTGAATGCAATCCATAGTTTGGGAGAGACCATCTTTCTTTCTGTTTGAATCTCTTATAAAAGAGCGAGATTGAAAGGGTGAATTTTCTTAACAATCTCAACCTCATTTTGGGTTCTCCATTCAGGCTAAGATGAGGTATAGTTTAGTTATACCGATCGATATCTTTGAGAGGTCGTATCATCCATCCCAGTGTAATTGCCTATAAAAGAGTGCAAATTGAGAGGTAAATACTGATTATCACTAAACCAAGCTATAAGAATTCAATACAATAAATTTTCAATGAATTACAAGATGACTACCTAACTATAACCTATAAAAACTAAGAAAAATAATCTAAAAATAAACAAATGCACATGGAAAAGAAAGAGAAGTTTCAAAATAACCAAAGATACAATTAACTTCGAGACATGGTGCATTCAAACAAGTGAGCTCAAAATCATATCAAATTTAATGCAAACAATGCCACATAGAAGTTTCCAAGTCAAGACAATATATGAATGGAATCTATCTAAAAGCAGAAATGCTAAACTATATGCAATGAAAAACCAAAAGTTAAAAACTAATAAGCTTCACACAAGAAATCCCTCGTAAAAAATGAATTCGAGAATTAGATTACCTAGGGAGACAATTACTTAGCTCCTTGGCAATAGCGCCATTTGATGAAGAACTTTTATTGTTAGCCTTGGGGTCCACAATACAAATTTTACTAACCTAGGATCGTTCTCTCTTTCTTGAGGAACTTTTTATTAATTCCTAAATAGTCTAAAAGCCATGAAAATATAATGGAAACAAGGGAAAATTGATTTTAGGTTTCAAATTGATCATTAAAACCCAAGTTATGAAACTCGAACTGGAAACCAATGAACCAATTCAGTTTGAGAATCAAACTGGTTCAGTGATTCTTTGAAAAAAAATCAAATTTTTTATTATTTTCCTTATAATTTCATAATAATAATCTTGAAATCTTCACTTTCTCATTAGTTTGGTCCTGAGTTAGCTCCAGTTTGATCTGATTTGACCTACTGAATTTGACCCGCGTACCTCAACCGGTTCGATGGACCGTCTCGAGTTTAATTACCTTGATTAAAATAGGAATAATTGATGCTCATGATAATGAAGAAGTGACTCTCTTGGGATTGGTTAAATTGGCTCTCATAGGCCAGCACCATAGCTGCCCCAAGGCCTTGTGTGACGCTTGCCTAAGGCCTTTATTTTTTATTCTTAAAAAAATAAAGGGTCAGCTACGCCATAGTTGCCCAAGAGAAAGTGCCACACAAGGCCCTTTCTTCCCATAGCTAGGTCTGCGACATCATCTTCCTGAGCTCCCCATTTCCTAGTAGAATCTTATCCCAAATCTTGTCTTATCCCTTCGGTGCCTACTCCATTGATCCACCACCTTTCCTTATCCATTCTCCCCAATCCCCTTTTATACATACTATTTTATCCGTGCTCCTTCCTCTCTATTTTCCAAGGTAATTAAATTCGGATCGATTACTGAACCGATTGAGGTACTTGGTCAAAGGTTAGTGAACTAGACTAGAGTTAACCTGGTACTGAACTGGGACCAGATCGATAAGGAATAAAAAATTGAGAAATAATTTAATTTCTTATCACACAATTCATAACTCCAAATAATATATATTATTTCAAGACTTTAAATCACTAGCCAAATAATAATATATTTGTCAAATATTGTTTACAATTTTCTTTACAAGTTGATATTAATTGAAGGCAGGAAAAAAAAAAAGGTGCTATTAATTGAAATGAGGAAAAAATTTATGTTCTTGACTTATTGTTATGAGATGCAACGAAGCCGGTATTTAGGTCGGACAGAAAATTAATGAGGTCTTTTTTTCATTAAAAAGAAAATAGAGAGATAAAATTAACGATACAGTTTAAATGTTAAATAGTTAAATGGATGAAATTAACATAAAACTAAAAATTCGGAGGAAAATTAAGGGCACTAAATAAATCTTATTTCTTTTGATATGGTGAAAACTGAATTATTATTATTATAATATTTTTTTTTTGGTGCTCACAAAAATCCATCCTATGGTTTGTTAAATCCAAACCAATACCAACGCAAACGTGGCTTTCTTATTAGGACCATAATATTGCAGCTGGGCCATGAGGTTTTGGTGGATTAAATAAAGTGGTGGTTTTCGATTGGAATCACTCCCTCACAAATACTAGAATCTTATTAATAAATCCGTCTTAATAATTTATACAACAATAGTACGTGTTCCTAATAGGAATAGCACTCCACTCATAATTCACAAGGTTGAGTTTAAATCTCACTATCATTGTGAGGACTTTATTAGTGGATAATCGATGATGTAATATCCGGATAATTATCTATCGGAATATTATATTTTAGCAAATAATACCTATTTGGAAATAGGTGAATATGTGGTTTTAAAATCTTGTAGGATACTTATTCTATTATCTAGGGAAATTTCTAATGAAATTAGAGGGATTAAAGTGTCAAAATCCCTAAATGCAATTATGGGCCATGAAATGCCCTGAAAATATTATGATAAATCCCAAGAGGCAATAAAATATTTATTAAAAATTAGAAAGTATGTTGTCTCTAATTTTAGGAATTTTGGGATTATTTCCCTTGAAAAATAATGAGGCAAAATTAAATATAATTTTGGGGAGCATAAGTTGCCCCATGATTTTTAATATGATATGTGGGACATAAAATACCAATGTCAATGAAATAGTTGTGAGAAAATGATTAATCCTAATTAAGAAAATTATCAACAATTAGAAAGTGATTAGTTAAGTAATTAATGGCTAATTGTTTAAGCTCGAACAAGAGAATATTTAAGGTAGATTATGGAAAATCCTTTAATTAAGTGTTTATGGCTAATATTAGCATAAATTGTGCTTGCTAATCAATTAGAAGAGATTAAGAAAAATTGGTGAGATTAAGAACATGAAAACCCTAAATCCTAAAAGATTGCTAATCATGGGATTAAGGCTCTAATTAAGCTTCTAGCTAATTTAGATAAATAAAAAAATAATAATAATAATAAAGGGAAGAGAAAACCGAAATTTGAGTGTGAAAAGGTTTGTGGGTTTTTCAAAAATAATATCATGATATTTTGTTAATTAAATAATAATATAATTAAGATATTTGTGGGAGAACCAGGTTGGATAAATGAGAACCGATAGAAATTAAATCCTATCTAGAAAACCATGAACTAAGTTTCTTAGGTCGGGACATATTACAAACAAGTGAATTTTTGTCCGAAATTCGGTGTTAGCGGAAGTCATTTCCGTAGCCGTAGGGCGAATAAGGGATCAGATGAAAAGATATTTTGAAAACAAAGGGTAGATAAGAAAAGTGAGAACCAATGGAAAATAAATCATAACTTGAAATCCTTGAACTAAGTAGAAAACAACTGGACATATTATGAATCGGTGGATTTTTGTCCCAAAATTAGCATTACCGAAGTAATTTCTCAGAATCGACAACGCCTACGTCTCGAAAATGTTCAACAGACAATGGAATACCCTTAATGGGATCAAAAATTTAGTTAACTCGAGATATTTCCAAAGAGGAAGAATAGAACTTCAATTTGTGTTCCGGATTTTTGATATTTTCTAAGATTACGCGATTAGAACACGATCGGGGATTTTATCGGGTAAATGCATAAAGTAAGGGGACATTTTTGTGGTGGAGAGAAGAGGAAAATGAGTGATGTTCATAAGGCCACATCTTCATCATCTTAACCCTTGATGCAAAGGTTGATCCAAGGGATGAGATCCTTTGGCTTTTGCTATAAATAGCCTTTCACATTTCTCTTCAAACTCACCAATTCACAAAGGAATCCTAGAGAGAGGTTAGAGAGAAGTGAGAGCAAGGAGGAGCTCTAGAAAAGGAGTAGCGAAGTCTTTGGGTAAGTTCTTCGGTCCCTAGTCTTAAGCTTTGGTAGTTCCTTCGGTAATTATAGTAGAAATGCTAGATTAATCTTTAATCTTCCAAGTTAGTTTAGATATCATGTTTTAGGGATAAATATGATATTTATTTCAAAAATATATTGGAGATGGAGATATGTCAAAATTTTGGAAGATTAGAGTTAAAGTAACGAAGTTCGGCAAAATTCCGCCAATTAGGAGAGTTAGGGGCAAAATAGTAATTTGTACCTAAAATGCCTATTATGATGTTGGGCCTTGATAATATGATATTATCCTTATAGGATATCGTAATCACGTACCATTTTGTTGCACCGTCGTACCATTGTCAAAAAGTATCGTTTTCCGTCAACGAAGGTACGTTCGCGTCGTAACACTAACTCGATGCTTATTGTATGCTTATATGTGATAGACTATTTCATAGAGTCATGGACAGGACTTTGTCTTTGGTCATGCACCGTGTCTAAGACTCGTCTTAGTTCACTATTTATACATTCAGCTTTGTTTATACGGGTTACGTCTTGGTAATGCCGTTGAGTTTTCCTAGCGCGAGGACACGAGGAGTTCGTCGTGGCACCGGTTAGTGCAAACATGTTGACTGTGCATGTCTTTTGTGTGCTATGTCTTGTTGTTGTGATTGACATTACATCTCTTGTGCGCTTATATATTGTTGTAACTTTACATTTCTTTGTGCTATGTATTGGTTAATTTGTAATGTCATGAATATCTCGTCATCCATATACCGTATTACCCGAGCATGAGGTTAAGCAGATTCTACCCGAGGTTCAATGGGTATTGAACCTCGCTCTTAACATAGCGTCGGGTCGGAGGACCGAGGATCGAGGAGAAAGGCAAGCATAGGGACTCAGCTGAAGACTTTCTTATTTTGTTATTTACTTTGAAAACACTCGGTATAACGTACCGCTACTATAATCAGCTAGACTTATGGCATTTTGAATATAAATATCAGTTACTCAATCGCTCCGATGCTCTACTCTGATGAAAAAATATATATATATATATATACTGCTTTTGAAAATGGGATGTTACAGATGATATATAGGTACTACACTCTGATAAGCCTTTGTGATCCAATTCAGATGCGTGCTCTGACTAACAAGCCTTTTAAATCCAACTCACCTAAATTTTTTGTATAAAAAAACGCGTTCGAAGAAAAATCAAAAGATGAAAAAGGTAAATACATCCAAAAAGTGTTTTCATACAAGTATTGTGATATGTAGAGGCTATTCTTTGCATAAAAAAACGTGTTATAAGAAAAATCAAAAGACGAGAAAGGTAAATACATCAAGGAGTGTTTCCATACAAGTATTGTGATATGTAGAGGCTATTCAAGCTTTTTTCCTCCAAAATTTAATTCATGGTCAGGGTGATGAATTGCGTTTCCTTGTTACTTTCACTTTTGAAGTTATCACTTTCTCACTTTACTTTAGTCACTTTCTTATTCCCATGCCATGCTTTCACACTTTCCTCTTCTTATGCTTTCACACTTTCCTCTTCTTTTTTTCATTCACTCATTTTGAGATGGTGTTATATTTTACTTGTGCTATCAACAACTACATACATAGTTCATAGTTCATCAATTATACATGGATTAAAGACCTAATTTGCTACGGAAGTTTTGCTAAGGGATCATAAAGACCGAAAGTATTTTGGATATCATTTTTGCCCCGAAAGTTTACAAACATAGCAATTTTGCCTATCAGTTGATCGTGATCGTTGGATTAGTATCATTTTTGCCCCAGAAGTTTAGGCAAATTTGCTCCTAAACAAAACTTCTGGGGCAAATTTGCTCCTAAAAAAAACTTCCGGGGCAAAAATGATACCCAAAATACTTTCGGGTGTTGGGCGCTCCCTCAGCAAAACTTCCGTGGCAAATTAGATATTTAACCCATTATACATTTGAGGGAATGTATTTATATGATGAATGATTTCTATGGCAATCGTTATATTTATATGTAATGTATTACATTTCAACAAGGGGGGTGGCCGGTTAAATTGCATCAATAAATGTTTAGTGAAATAAGTTAGTTAGTATGATACTCTGAATTAGGTAATAATGTTAGAATGGAAAGAAGAGATTTGTTTGAGTGATGATGAATATATATAATGGTTAAGAAGGGGAAATAATGAATTAATAGAAGCAAAGGTTCTAAGTTTTTTATAAGTGGGGATTTTTTTTTTCGCGGTGGAATTTGTTTTCCGTCGCAAAGTTTTGCAATGGATTTGTTTTTCCGTCGCAAATTGCAACGGATTTCCCTTTCAATCACAAATTCCGTTTCAAATTCGAACAGAATTTTTTCCCTCACAAATTTCATCGCTATTTTGGTATTTTCTAATAGTGTTATAACCTTATTGAGTGTTCGTTTTGGTCTTCCTTACCTAATTTTTACAAGACTCCGAACTGTTCGATCAATCTTTCATATGGTCTTCTTTGAATATGTCCATACAATCTAGAGATACTCTAAGTTATAAACAAAAATATTGCACATAGTATATATGAATTAACAATCACATTTTCTTTCACACATTTTCTCACAGCAACTCTATTCCTCCATCTTACTTGCCCTCTTAAAATAAGAGCATATTTATATTTTTTTTAAAAAAGGTTCATTTCAAATATATGTAATACTTTTAACTAATTTAAATTAATTTATTAAATCACTTAATAAGATTATTGGGCTCTTATAAAAAAGACTAGAGGAATTAATAATTAATCACATTTTTCATAAAACATTAATCATATATATCTATCTATTATTGCTTTCTTGAATTGAAGTTTCAATCTAATTCAACATTTAAAAAATTATGAATAGAATCAGTATAAATATAAATACCAATGTTGAATATAAAATTTATTTTTCAGACATTCCATGAGTACAATATATGACATTCACAATCTGCCTAATTTGACTAGTAAATACTAATAGTGAAGTGATGCATTGAGGAGAAAGTTAATAGTAGAGGTTAATTTAAGAAGTGACAAGTGATATTGGACCCCATACTTTTAATTATTCCAACAAGCAGCTTCACGCTCGGTCTTTGACTATGGCTTTCTTTTTGTCATTTTCCCTATTATTTTTCTCAATATTCATTAAGATTATGAAACTATAACATTTTGGGAAAATCACATATGTAACAGTAATACAATTAGTTTTTCAAAATTTATCAAATGAAAAATCCGCATATTTTAATTCTTAAGACTCTGGCAGGTTATTAGAAAAGTTCATAATTAACGGTCAAACATTGTAACTTAACAGTCAACGCCCTCTCTTCTAACTTTTTCTATGACCTTTGCTTTAAAATTTTAATAACATATGTATTTTTACACCCAAAAAAAAAACATTTAGTGTTGATCGTTCACGAGGGTAAAGTACATATGCATTTTTGCACTTTTACCCATTTACTTATGGGTTTATGCTCAAGAAAATTGTATTTAATTTACATTCTTTATTTAGAAAATATTCTAATTTTTATAGATGGACACCAAATTTTGAAACGTCGTGGTACTAAGTTGTGTTGCACTGTAGAGAGAAATTAATTTGATAAATAAAATCAAACTAATGACTTTGATAAGAAAAGTCAGGGTTATATATACCGTGACTGTTACTTACAATATTCTTAAGGTAAAATTTAGATAACGACCACTATAACAAATTAATTCCTATTGACTCCTAAAAAAAATATGAAATTTATTGCAGTCTGGAAGACCTATAGTGAAATTAATTTATGAAGAGAAAAGACAAAAATAACCCTTATCCATCTCCTGATTCTACATGAAATTTCTGCGTAAACACTTTTTTTTTTTTTTTTTTTTTTTTTTTTTAAAGAGTGAATTTCTTGTTGTTTTGATTTGCTTTGTTTTAGGGTTGTGTTTGTGTAATATGATTTTCTAAGCTTTGCTCTGCTTGTAGATGAAAATAAAAGAAGGAAGCACTTGAGATCAATTGTATTTTCATTTTCTTCGTCCAAAATGGTATGCAGTTCGGTAAAACACAGACAGACACATATATAGTTGTTAATATAATTGTATATCTCATGTCATTTTAGAAAAACATTTTTTTATATTTTTAAATTTTGTCTAAAAATTTAGACATGATGGCTGAAATAACGCAGTTAATGGGGCCAGAGAGAGTGGCACAATTGGTGGGGTTAATGTCACAATTGGTGTTTGTTTTTTCCCTAACCCCTGTTTACACTTGACAAGGTAATTAAATTACAAGTGACAAGTGTATAATTAAATTAGAATTTACTCAACTAAGAAACAATTTTAATTAATAATTTTCTTATTTTACAAATATAATCCTTGTTTTTTACACAAAAACATAAATAATTACCATTTACATGAACTTATATTTTGAATGGTCTCAGAGCTTCTATTTATAATATTTAGCATATATGATAATTCATTATCTTTCTAAAATATGAAAAATATTATGTTATAAATTTTTATTAGATTTGACATTTCTAACTATTTTTTTTTTTTTTTTTTTTTTTTTCACTTTTTTATTCTGCCTCAGTTCACAGATCCGTCTCTTCTTGTTACCCCTTTCTCGGCGTTTTGGCCGCAGGACCCATGTCATTTTTTCTTCCATTCTTTTTTTTTTTTTTTTTTTTTAATGATTTTCTTATTTGCTTGAACATTTTTTTTATCATATTTCCTCCAAAATAAAGGAATACATGAGTATATTTTGTAGCACATTAACTTTTTATCGAGATAATTAAATTTAGGATAAAAAGTATATAACGTAAAATAAATAGGTATAAAATACCGCAAATTTAATTCAATATAACACAAACTATACATCTAATTAATTATAAAATTTCAGGTCAAAAAGTTAATTATAAAAATACAAACTCATCATTAACATGGGTTTTATAAAAAAAAAAATCTGATTTATTTTTATTTTTATATTTAATATTTCAATAATAACGTTATATAAAATAATAGATCTTAATCATTTAAATTTGATGCCATTGTTAAGATGAGAAGTAAATATATATATACACACACTAGAGGGGAAGAAGTCCATTTCAAAAATGGGCATAAGAAAAATCATATCTATCTTATCTTTAATATAAAACATATTTACCAAATTAATTTCATTATATTAAAAAAAAATTAGTTAAATTAGTCAACCCCAATTTACAACATTCAGTCGTCACTCTAGTTTGAAAATTCATAGCACCAAATTAATTATCACAAATAAAAGAAAGAACAAAACAGAAGCTACAAATCCCAAAGGTTTGGGGTCCATGGCCTGTCACTTCTTAAATTGCCGTGTTATATATGAACTTTCCTAGCCTATCATAGCATTACTAATGTAATTAGGTGAGGCTTTCTAGCTATTTTATGAAATTTGAAAGCGATCCCCAATACTTATGAATGACTGAATATGAAGCTGCTGATTGTCAAGTCTAAATTGTGGCCAAACTTTGGGTCATTGGTCGAGTCAACGGAACATGGGTCCATCCTAAATATAAAATACAGTTTTATATTTGTTATTTTTTTAAAAAATTTATCTATATTAATACTCCTTTAATAATCATTAAGGAAGGAGGAAGGGGGAAGAAAATGACTAAGGTGTTTTTAAAAAAAATTATGTCATATTAATTAATTTTCTTAATCTATTAAATTAAATAAATAGGTCTTACCTTAAATATAGAAGGGAATAATTTAAAAAATAAAAATAAAAGAAAAGAAAAAGAGAGAGAGAGAGAGAGAGAGAGAGAGCATCATAGTTGAATGACTGAACATGAATTAAAGGTGATGCTACCAAAATTTAACTAAGCACCAAAGTGTACGGGTCATGAAAATAATAATTGGCAAATCAAGTTCATTCCATAAAGACTCAGTCAAACTAGTGATTAGGTGTTAAACTTCCTTAATAGTAAGTGGCAAATCAAGGCCATTTCACAGAGACTCAGTCAAACTTGTGATTAGGTGTTAAATTTCTTTTTTTTTTTTTTTCGTTTACGTTGAGAAAATTAGAATTGTTTTCAAAAATAGTAAAAATAAATTTAATAGAAACAAGAACTTTCACAAAGAGCAAATTTCAATAATAAGAACGAGCAACCCAGAATCACGAATTCCTTGTTAGCTTCATAAACCTTGTTTTCATTAATTTAATTAGCCTTAATATCAATTTTGTTAATCTCGAGTATAACTAGCTATAAGTGCCTGTACGTCGGTCCACTTACAACCCTCTCTTGAGTATAATTTTTTATGTCTAACATAATTACTTAAGAGGAAAATAAAATCAAAAACACTCTTCAACAATTATATGGGGCCAATAGATATATGTTTATCCTAACCGCAAATTAAATCATAATCTAATCCCATATTACTTAATCTCAGAGCCTAATTAAAATTCTCTTCGTCAAGGTAAATCCTAATACTCAAATTCATATTCAATGATAGCTAATCATTAAATAAATAAATCTAAACAAGATTAAATAACCAAAATTAATATCAAATTTAATTAAACAATGCAAACCAAATTTAATCTACCTATAAGTTCATAGTTACTCTAGGTTGTAAATAAAATTAGCCACACATAGCTAAAACTAAATCCATGAAAATAAAATAATATTCAGATTCAAATAAAAAAAAGAAAAGAAAAGAAAAGAGAAATCGTGACTCTCAGAGAATTCCAACGCCCCTCACTACTATCAAGGTCTGTGCTGTGCGTGTTGCCTTTATTACTCTACTTCTTAAATTCTCGTTCCTGTGCGTGGGGTCAATCTCCCCTGCTTCTTGAATTCTCGTTCGTTCCTGTACGTGTCCTGTGCTGATAAGTCCTCCTTGTGCGTCACTGTGTCTTTTTAATAGATATTAGGTTTGGGCTGCTGGGCGTGATTTCTGATCTCCTTTCCATTAGATCCATGTCATAATATCACAATATTATCCATTCAACAATTAAATATCCAGTAACCCTCTTCTTTGAGTTCAACTAGTGAAGGAGTCGGACTTTCTCACCTAAAGGGAGGAGGTTCGATCTTGGAGTTGATCAAGACTCTAGGGGAGGTATCCTAGGGGTCTATGAAGCATTGGAAACGCTGGGTGGAGGTGGAGGTGAAGGCATGTGTACTCTCCGGCCCAGTATGCCCTATAAATTGGACTCCAAACACCCTGCTCTTGAATTGTGGATGAGCCCAACCCCCTTCCTAAAATTTCTTTATAAAAAAAAAACAATTAAATATCCAGTGACAATTGCACAATTGCGGGGTCCACGCTTTTTCTTTAATACCTCTTTCCTTGGTTCAAGTATATATCAGATGCTTTTTTTTTTTTTTTTGGGAAAATCACGCCCTTTTAACCAAAATAAGCTCAAAAAGGGCCCCAAAATCCGACATTCCTGAATAGGCCCGGTGGCCCTAATTGGGATTGAATGAATAAATGAAAAGACACAAACACACCCCCGATTTAAAAAGCAAAAAGGAACAAGTCTCGGAAATAAAAAAGTGAACAGACGCATTCAGTTTTGGCGCCTACACGAGGAAGAGAAGAAACCATCGTACAAGGCAAACGTGAGGGAGAGAACAACTGGGTTTTTCTGAACCTATATATTGCTCAACTCAGCGAGGGAGAGAACGTCTATATTACCAATCATCCACTTTGTTATAGGCTGAACTCATCTACCCATGAATTTGCTGTTGCTGAACGTTTTTTTCAGTTGAAGGTTGGGTGGCTGAAATGTTGGACCTTGGCCAAATTTATGTTATAATCAGATAGAAAATAGGTAAGAAATACTAAGAGTTTGCTTAAGATATCATTATCACAATTCTAGTTGGTCTTTAATCATTTTTAGGTTGGGTGGAAAAAATGTTGCTCTATTTTTTGGTATGAAAAGGGAGGGAAAGATGTGTTTTTAAGTGGGAATGGGTGCATGGGATGAAGCTACACTTGGTTGAAAAACGCTGAAATGGGATAGTTGTAAATATAACTGATATAGTTGTAAATATGACTGATATAGTTGTTAATATGACCGATATAGTTGTTAATACGAGCTGAATGTTAAAACGCTGTAGGTTGCTCTGTTTTGGGGCATGGAAACAGATGGAGGTCTGTTTGTTAGGGGGAATGACTGAATGTGAAAACGCTGAAATGATATTGTTGTTAATGTGACTGTTAAAGTTGTTAATGTGATTGTTAAAGTTGTTAATGATAACTTGATGTTGCAGATCATAATTAAAGATGACTAGTACTTCAGGGAAGAACATACTATGTTTCTTCTATGTGGGGGGTTTCTTTGTACACGGGGGAGGACAAGAAAGTGATTATGTTGGTGGAACGGTAAGAACAAGAGGCATCAAGGAAGGAACAACATATGAGGAGTTGCAAAGAATCATAGTGTTATTTATTGGGGCAGAAAATACTGAAATATCCGTGAAGTTCAAACTTTGTCTGGATACATCTACATTTGTTGATCTTGTAGATGATGAAGGGGTAGAACATTTGTTGCAAGTGACCCTTGTTATTGTTGTAAGTGACCCATGTTATTGTTGTAAGCGACCCCTGTTATTGTTGTAATTAGGTACTGTTATTGTTGTAAACAACCCCTGATATTGTTGTAAGTGGCCCCTGTTTTTGTTGTAAGTGACCCCTGTTATTGTTGTAATTAGGGACTGTTATTGTTGTAAGCGACCCTTGATTTTGTTGTAAGTGACCCCTGTTATTGGTGTAAATGACCCCTGTTATTGGTGTAAATGACCCCTGTTATTGTTGTAAATGAGCCCTATTATTGTTGTAAGCGACCCTTGATTTTGTTGTAAGTGACCCCTGTTATTGGTGTAAATGACCACTGTTATTGTTGTAAATGACCCCTGTTATTGTTGTAAATGACCCCTGATGAAGTTGTTAATCCTGTCCATTATTTTGCAGTTCTCACTCCATGACCACATCAAAACAGAAGCTAAAATTTGTTCTTCTCAGTCCATGACCACATCAAAACAGAATCAAAAAATTTCTGTTGTCATTGAATAGTGATTAGCAAGTTAGCATCAGTAGACAATTTACAAAATAACAAGAAGGTTTAATACAAAGGATTCATAAATACATGTGTCCTAACAACTATGCCCCCTAATGTCTCTTCAATTTCTTGTGATAGTCCTCCATTAAAGACAACACTTTTTGCCGATGGTTGTTGCGAGGATGGGTGACGAGCCACCGTAAGAAGCCCACCTTCAATTCACGAAGTTCTTCGTCGGTGTAGTGTGGCATTGTATACCCATCCGCCCCTTGTTCTGAGCCATCCCATTGTCGTAGCCCGGATATAACATGAACCCCACATGAGTGCCTGAAATAAAATAGACAGATGAGTTCTAGTAAAACCAGATATCAAACTTCACCAGACACCACAAAAAATGCAAACAAATAAAATAGACATACGTGTCACTTTGGACATGGACTTTAGCCCATGTAACATCCTTAGGGATTTTGTCCTCATCTTCTAACAACTTTGGCTTGATTGTTCGGAGTATATCCAAGAAACGATGGCGCTGAAAACAAATTTCACACATTTAGATATGTTTACAGGTTTACCAACTAAACAGACATTGAATTTCAGTTGAACTTACCACTTTATTTGCCATCATTGTGGCGTTCCTCATATTGCTTGAAGAATTCCTCTGTGAATAGGTTGTATCCAGAAAACCTTAGATCCCTTTGTGAGGATTTAGACATGATGTTGCTTCTTATATTATAGCCTTGTTGCTAGTGTACCTACAACAATTGTAAATGAAGTTCATTTAAAATTACCTTTGATCATAATTAACAAAATTTCACAGTTTTAAAAAAACTTGAACAAGAGGAATGGAAAACATATTTTCACCATACAAAGTTATTTTAGAACAGCACTTGCTTTGCTTTCAGAAGGGGCATTCACAATAGCATTCAAAGGTTTGCTTTGAGAACCTAAAAAACAGAACACAGGAAATTTAACTCAAGAAGCTTGAGAAGGGCATCACATAATAATAAAAAAAGAGTGGTAGGAAGGTTCATCCTACATATCCGAAAAAGCTATTTTACTGCATTTAGCTAATAACAGATAAAATGGTATACCATGATCTGAACAAAAGAAGCCCTGCCAACACCTCAAACAAGAATCCCTTGATGATCCATTGGTAGTGGAAGCCGGCGCTGGAGCTGGAGCAGTTACAGGATTCTTTTTAGGCTGTGCAAATACTTGTTTCTCTGTTGTGTGTTTTCCAGTCTTGCACCTTAATAAAGAAAACTTTGGTCACCAAATGCTAAAAGTGTCAAACATAGAAGACAAAAGCTATTCCAGGAATGTTAAAAGCAAAAGGTTAAGTGGAAAGATTTTTTATTCCAAGCATGCAAATGTCAGTATAATAAGCCGTTGCACCACTAGTACAATGAAATTGTATTAACAAAAACCCTATCTTCTGCCTGTGCTTAGTGTAGAATATAAGATATATTAGTGTTCTGGTTTGGTGGAGATAAATTTGAAAACAAATGTGAAATCACAGCCTCAGAGACCAGAACGTGCCAAAGAGCACATAGCTTCTCATTCAAGTGTAATAACTTGAGATAAATTCTTGATTTTAAGAATTAATTTTGGTCAGCAATGGAAGCAGATATGAGCGGGTCACTGACATAAAAAAATATGAAAAAAAGTAAAATCAATCAAGCCAGGCAATGCATTATATTAGATCTGACATTTGTAGCTTGTAATCTCCACAACCCAAGTGCTTGATTTTATGATTTTGATTTCTCATTGTTAGAGGCTAAACTATGATATACATGAAGGTATTACTCAAAATAAGGTTAACTCTTTTAAAATGACCAGTGGACAACAAACAAAACTTTGATATTCACAGAAAGAAGAGGAAAGAAATGGGAGAAAAAGATGTCTCACCTTGGAATCGCTAAAAACAAGCTAAAATCATGACTTCTTTTCTTGCAGCAACCCCATTCTTTCATACCATCATGAAATGTCGGCTAGAAAGTAAATTTAAAGTTTAATCAATTGTAAATTTAAATAAGGAATCACTAAAGGAAAAAAAATAAAATAAAAGAGCAGTGATGAAGAATTAAATGAAAATGCATAGACTTACTCTCCGATGAAGCCAAGATGCGAGTTGTCAAATTCAAATCCCAAACATGCCCGATGAACATTGATCAGTAAATTCAGAAAGGATGCAATGGTATAAAAGAGACGAAAAAACCCTAATCCCCAAAATGTTACCTACAGGCGAACTAAGACGGCGACACACAAAACGATGACGACGGCGACACGCACGAGCTTCAGAAGGTCGACGGCGTACAGAGAAGACGGCAAGTGAGCGAAGAGCACAAAGATGAGAGTCGAGCGAGGAAAGGACGGGAATGATTTTGAGATGGAGGATTCTTGAAATCGCACGTTCCTTTTTCCTTCAGAGTAGGTTGGTTTTTTTGGTAATTTCCCTTTACAATTCAATCCCAATTAGAGCCCTGGGGCCTATTCTGGGAATGTCAGATTGTTGGGGCCCTTTTTGGGCTTATTTTTGTTAAAAGGGCCTCTACAGTGATTTTCCCTTTTTTTTTTTAACACTATATCAGATGCTTGACTCCTGATAGCTTTTCTCTTTAGCGTATGGGTCCACGCCTTTTTTCTCCCTTTTATCTTTATATATATATTTGAGCAATATATATATATATATATATATATATATATATATATATTATTTAATTCCTTTTTATCTCTTTCTTCCTATAATATCTCATACATAATAAAATAGAATATGAATAGATTTTCTTTCATAATATTCTTTTATCTTATATTTAATTAAGCGATAGAAAAATATATAGAAGATAATTAAATAATTATAATATTAATAAATTCAATTCAATAAATTCCAGAATCTATACTTATTTAATTATAAAATATATACTTATCAAAAGGAAAAATATCATTTAGATTCTAAGGAAGAGAAAAAATATAAAAAAAAATCTCAACCTCGGACTTTTTTTATATTAATTACGGAGAAAAAATATCGAGAAAAGTTTCTTTACCAAAATAGCTTTTTATGTTGTTAAAATAGTTTTTTCTTTGTTAAAATTTTCCTATGTAGTTTTTCCTTTGGTGGAAAATTTTTGACAATAGAAAAAGCTATTTTAATAACATCAAAAGCTATTTTGCAACAATTTTTTCTTAGGAAAATTTTTACAACATGTAAAGTTATTTTGACAATGATACTTTTTATATATTAGAATTCGTAATTAATATCGGAAAAGTCCTTAGAAACTTTTTTGATAGAAGATTTGAGATTAAAACTTTTTTGATATTTTTCTCGAAGCCAGAGCAATATTTTCCTTGAATTAAAACTGCTGAGATTGGAATTGAAGCATGTGGACCAACTCTTTTTATCACTTGTCTCTTCATAAATATGATTTCCGCCTTATATTTTGACTATCAACTTTCTTCTCAAAACGTTATTATTACTAATTACTAGTCAGATTAGGCAGAATGGTATATTTTGAATGTCATATATTATATCGAATATCAGAAAAATAATTATACTTTTTATTATTTTAAAAATGTAATTAGTAATAAATTTTATATTTAATATTGATATTTAAATCGACTATATTGATGCTATTTTAATTATTGATTATTTAATTTCAAAGTTTAATGATGGAGTGAAAACTATAGTATATGGACTAGGGACTTAAACTTTTCATGTTGCATGAGAAGAAGATTCCTACACACACATGAAATAGTGGGACCCACATATATATATAATGCTAATTATATATATATATATGTGTGTGGGTCCCACCATTTTATGTATGTGTGACAGGAGAAAACATTTCTCCTACAACATGAGAAGTGTTTTTCCCTTGTTTCTTTTCTCCTTGAGGGAAATTTACTTTAATTTTAATTTGTTGATATTGGTCCAAAAGAACATGCAATATGCAGGTAGTATAAGCTAAGTCCTCAATTCATGAAGCAAGTCAAGTCTTCACTCGCTAGCATAATAACGTACGCTGGGGTCTCTCTTTCAACCCGCAGCTGAAAGCAAATATATTTCCTTCGTTTCTTCTGAGTTTTGATCCATCTGTTTTCCCTTCCTTCCACATATCCCACATGGCGACCTCCATAGCTCTGTTCTTGCTCTTTGCACTGCTATTTGCAAACCAAGTTATAGCTGAAAAGAATCATCCTGCCAATATCATTCGTTTGGGCTCTAGGCTCTCCCCAAAATCAAATTCTACTTTATGGGCGTCAACCTCTGGTCATTTTGCCTTCGGCTTTTATCCACAAGGTAAAGGCTTTGCTGTTGGGATATGTCTGGGGCATGAGCCCGACAATACAATTGTATGGACGGCTTATCGCGACAGTCCACCAGTATCATCTGAATCTGTGATCGAGTTAACCAAAGACGGCCTAGTTCTGCTTCCTGACGAGACAGGCAAAAGAAAACTCATCGCTAATACGTCACTTGAAGTGCCTGTAAATTCTGCATCTATGCTTGATTCAGGTAATTTCGTGATTTGTGATAAAAATCATGGTATAATCTGGCAAAGCTTCGATCTCCCAACTGACACCATATTAGGAGGTCAAACTTTATCTTCTGAACAAAATCTGGTCTCTGCTTTGTCCAAATCCGACCGCTCGAGTGGAAACCTGATTCTCGCTATGCAGGGTGATGGGAATCTTGTGGCCTACCCTGTGAACAACCGAAGGATAGATGATGCTTACTATGCCACACAGACTTTTGGCTTTGTCTCGCTTTCTCTTAATCTTACAGGCTTTCTTTGCCTTGTTAAGATGACTAACGATTTTACCTTGCGGGTTCTAGGCCATAGCAACATTCTTGGGCATAACACAAGCTTAGTCTATCGTGCGACATTTGATGTGGATGGGATATTTAGATTGTATGTGCATAGATTTGAGGGGAATACCAAATCAACTGTTCGTATTGTGTGGCAAAGTCTTTCTGATCAATGTGATGTCAGGGGTTTTTGTGGCTACAACAGTTATTGCTCTTCCGTCGCTGGCAAAGGTGTATGCCATTGTTATCCTGGATTCACGCCCATCAATGGAAGTGAAAGCATGTTTCTGGACTGCGAACGAACCAGCGAAGATGACTGTAAAACCAGTGAATATTCAAGGATGCTCGACAATCTTGATCCTTTGCAAGGCTTACAGTTGAATAACATTGTTCCTTATTGGGTTGAACGCATGAAAATGGAAGCTTGTAGGCAGTCTTGCCAGGAAGACTGTGACTGTGGAGCAGTGTTATATGAAAGAGGTAACTGCAATAAGTATAAGCTTCCAATTAGATTTGGTAGAATTAAGCAAAATTCATCAACCATGGCCTTCATCAAGTCAACTTCAAGAAAAGTCACTATTTCAAATCCAGAAAAGCCGGCGATTCATGTTGATGAGAAGAAAGATCTTATTTTCACTTTGGTCTTCACTCTGGGTTCGATTTCATTCCTTTGCTTAGCCTGTGCAACCTCCATCATCTTCATCTACATGCGTAAAGTTCATTCATACGCAAAGCTCTCTGCCAGTTGCGAAAGTTTGGGGTTCGCTGAGGATTGTTGTGTACGAACATTTGCCTATGATGAATTGGTGAATGCAACAGGAAACTTCACAGAAGAGATCGGTAGAGGATCATTTGGAGTGGTTTATAAAGGGACAATTCAAGGAAATAACAGAAGGATTGCTGTGAAGAAACTAGACAATGTTGTCAGGGAAGGGGAAAGAGAATTTCGAGCTGAAATTACTGCAATTGCTCAAACTCATCATATGAATCTGGTTCAACTCATTGGTTATTGCATTGATGGATCCAGAAAGCTTCTTGTCTATGAATACATGAGCAATGGGTCCCTAGCAGATTTTTTGTTCAAAGCTGAGATGCATTTATCTTGGAAACAAAGAGTTAAAATTGCATTGGATGTAGCAAGGGGAGTCTTCTATCTTCACGTAGAATGTGAAGTGTGTATTGTCCATTGCAATATCAAGCCTCATAACATTCTGTTGGATGAAACGTGGACAGCAAAAATATCTGATTTTGGACTTGCGAGACTATCAGTACCAGAACATTCAAGAATCGGAACTAAAAACGAATTGGCAAGTGGCTATGTGGCGCCTGAACGGCTGAAAGATGCATCAACATCCACAAAAGTTGATGTCTACAGCTATGGCGTGGTGCTCTTGGAGATAATATGTTGCAGAAGGAATATAGATGTGAAAGTGGCTTCAGAAGAGGAAATAATGCTTTCAAGTTGGGTTTATAATTGCTTTGTGAGAGAGGAATTGAATAAATTGGTAGTGGATGAAGATGTGGAATGGAGGATTTTGGAGAGAATGGTGAAGGTGGCGTTATGGTGTGTCCAAGAGGACTTGTCTCTACGTCCTTCCATGAAGGATGTGATATTGATGCTGGAAGGGCTGAAGGATATTCCAATTCCTCCATCTCCAATCCCACTTGCTTGATGATCTCCAAAATTATGATGCTTTTTTCATAAGCATCAATGATCTATCCATATGTAATTGTGCATATCCATTCAAGTTTGTGCATATACTCTCTTCCAAGCTTGCCACCATTTAAATTTTGAAAGTGATGTAAGACGAACGCTAAACTTTGGATAATAAGAATAATTTTTTTTTGGGTATCCCATCTAATGTTAAAATTAACTTTTGGAGTTTTAAAAGTCAGTCTGAGCCCCAAAAAAATCATGTTTTAGTTTAGCATTACTACCGGATGGTGTGTTGTTTTCTTTCTCCTCCAAAAAGCTAGTTAGATTGGAAGTTAGATTTTGAAGCTTTCAGATTTTGGCTCCTCGGCCCCCCACCCCCAAAAAAAAAAAAAAAAAAAAAAAAAAAAACTTATGAAATTGAATTTTCAATATATTATTTAAACAAATTTACGCCAAATGGACTTCTTCTATAAAAGCGTATCTAAATAGAAATCATATTACACTAATTGATTTTTTCTTCAACTGTAATTTACAAAAGCCAATTAGAATAAAGTTAATTTTATGTGGGTATAATGTAATGGGTTAATCTCTCAAAACATGATGAACCAATGTTTAAATCTTCATTAGAAGAGATACCCGTATTTAATACCCAAACAACAGTGCCTCAAGCAGGAATGTATCTAGTAGAAAACTATGCTTAGCCAAAAAAAAAAAAGTTGGTTTTGCAAGTGCTAATCTAAACAGGCCCTAAAATTATAATTTTTAAACTCACACTTCAAAGTGGGATATATAGAAGTATATATCACTGGAACCGGCTTAGGTCTTTTGCGGAGCTCTGTACGCTGTGGCTTATACATCGACGTATAAGCGCCACACACACAATGGTCCCATTGTGTGTGTGGCTTATAAGCCGTAGTGGACGCAGAGGATGAGGGTCCACAAAGGACCTAAGCCCCTTCCTTCCATATACCGATTATGCCAATTTAGTTGTGTTATTTTAATCCTTAGAGTTTACTCCATATGAGAAAACCAATTGAATATATTAAAAATATACTCCTATAATGTAAATTTTTTTTTTTTTTTTAAAAAAAGAAATGTTTACCTAAGCTATGATAACATATATATATATATATTGTTGATTGATATGAAATTCAAAATCATAGTGTGATAAGGCGACTATGATGGCAGGATATATTTGCCAAAATATTTGTTCGACATAAGAAATATATGACTATGGTTGAGCATACAGGGGGAAAAAAATAGTCTTAATGGTAAATTGTACTGGTCAAGATTTTAAATTAGAAATTTTAACCTCTAAATCTTCCGGAATACAATTTAAAATTAATTCAGGAAAATATTTCTTATTCGGAATTTCTGGTATAGGTTTTCTTTATGGGCAATCAGTAATTGAGTGACTTGCAACTTGTCAACGCTTTGTAGGAAGACTAGGAAGACTTTGAAGTTAATTCTGGCCAGCATTGAATCTATACATTTTGTTTATTGGCGATCCTCCAGTTCTGAGATTGCTGTGTTGTGTCTATGGCTACCACTGCATCAAACATCTACTTTCTTCTATTGGTATCTTTTCTATGCGAAAGATTTGAAACAGTATACGCAAAGCAGATTATAGAGCTTGGTGCTTCCCTATCTCCAATTGCTCATTCCATCTCATGGCATTCACCTTCAGGTCAATTTTCATTCGGCTTTTATCATGAAGGAAATGGGTTCAAAGTTGGAATTTGGCTATTTGATGGGATCAATAAGACAATCGTGTGGACTGCATATCGTGATGATCCTCCTGTATCCTCAAATGCAAAGATTTCTCTAACCATGACGGGTGAGCTTCTTCTGGAAACAGGTCCCGGGGAAAACAAGCTTATTGCTCATAATAACAATAATGGAATTGTTTCCTCTGCTTCGATGCTTGATTCTGGAAACTTTGTTCTGCACGACAACAATTCCAACACCATTTGGCAGAGCTTCGATTATCCGACTGATACTATGTTAGGGGGTCAGTTTCTACCTCTTGGGAGTCAATTGTTGTCAAGTTCATCACACACCAACCATTCTTCTGGAGGGTTTCAGCTCTCCATTCAGAATGACGGAAACCTTGCTCTATGTTCACGATATTCCGGTGACACAAGTTGGGATGCCTACTGGGCCTCTCAAATTGGGTATGACACCACTATCTCTAAATGTCAGCTTTTCCTCAACAACACAGGTCTTATGCCTCTTTGTATCGTAAATATCAGTTCCCACGACAGAAACAAGATCTGGCCAACTGGTGGTGAATTTTTCCTGCCTGCCAACTTCAGCAGAGGCAAAATTATTTACCGCCTAACTCTCCATTCTAATGGTGTTTTGAGGCTTTATGGTCATTTTGACGATGACAGAGGGAAGCATCAAGTCAAAATGTTATGGTGGCCATCAATTTTCGACGATCTTTGTAATGTGAAGAGTTTCTGTGGGTTCAACAGCTATTGCACCACCAACGATGACCAACCTTACTGCAATTGTGTTCCAGGAACTGAGTTTATAGATCCGAGTCAAACAAATCTTGGATGCAAAAGGAACTTCTCAGAAGTTGAATGTAGAGGTGGGGAAGATAATGCGGCTTTATATTCCATGTCGGCCATGAGTAGCATGGCTTGGGGTGATTCTCCTTATATTGAGGAAGAAATTGAGGAGGAGCAATGCCCATCTTCATGTTTGAAAGATTGTTATTGTGCGGCTGCACTGTATGAAAACGGACGATGCAAGAAACAAAGGTTTCCATTGCGATATGTCAAAAGACAAACACGATATCATTCATCCACCACCATCGAGTACGACAACCATGCCTTCACCGCCTATACCACAATATACTTCAAGGTGGGAAATCAAAGCCTCAAACGCAACTATAAACCTTCCGTACCTAAACCCATCAAGACTACCAGTAAGAAAGCAATTACGGTGATCACTCTCTCTGTCTTTGGCTTTGCTATTCTTTTGTGTTCAGCTATTGCAATCTCTATCCGATTTGTATACAAGATTGGAGTTATAAGTTACAAGAGGTTGTTGGAGATTGGAGATTTAGGCTTGAGCGAAGGGATTACCCTGAGGGTATTTTTATACAATGAGCTGAAGAAAGCAACAAATGGTTTCAAACATGAGGTAGGTAAGGGTTCGTTCGGATCAGTTTACAGAGGAACTTTACCCAAAGGAAGAAAATTGATTGCTGTAAAAAGGCTACACAGATTAATTGAAGAAGGAGAGAGAGAGTTTCGATCTGAAATGCAGGCCATTGGGAAAACTCACCACAGAAACTTAGTTCGCTTGCTCGGGTATTGTGCTGAGGGATCTAAAAGGCTCCTGGTTTATGAGTACATGAGCAATGGCTCCCTTGATAAGCTTATCTTTGGTGACAGTACTGTGCGTCCAAATTGGGATCAGAGAAGAAGAATAGTACTTGACATTGCAAAAGGGTTGTTGTATCTGCATGAAGAATGTGGGGCTCCCATTATTCACTGTGACATAAAGCCTCAAAACATATTGATGGATGAGTTTTGGACAGCAAAAATATCAGACTTTGGGTTAGCAAAACTTCTAATGCCAGATCAAACCAGAACCTTCACTCAAGTTAGAGGGACAAGAGGTTATTTGGCTCCAGAATGGAACAAAAACACTCCAATAACAGTGAAAGCAGATGTTTATAGCTACGGTGTTATGCTTTTAGAGATTGTATTTTGCAGAAGAAGCATAGTGGTTAACATGTCGAATCCAGAGCAAATTGTTTTGTCTAATTGGGTATACAAGTGTTTTGTGCGACGAGAGCTAAACAAGCTTGTTGTTGGGGAAGAAGTGGAGAATACTTTGGTGGAGAATATGGTGAAAGTGGGACTTTGGTGTATTCAAGATGAACCTTTTCTTCGTCCATCAATGAAGAGTGTTGTGTTGATGCTTGAAGGAGTTTCTGAGGTGGCTATTCCTCCTTGTCCATCTCGTGATTCTCTGTGACATTTCTTTCGTGTTTTTTTTTGCTTGCTTTGTTTTATTGTTGTGTTTGTGTAATATGATTTTCTAACCTTTGGTCTGCTTGTAGCGCAAATAAAAGAAGGAAGCTCTTGACATCAGTTGTATGTTTTGATTTCCTTAGTCCATAATGGTTTACTTCTGTAACGCATAATAGACCATGTATACATATAGTTGTTGATAGTGTTATATTTCTGGTTATATTTTAGAACATTTTTATATTATATAGTTGTTACTTTTTTGCCTAAAAGTTTAGACATGGCTTTAATAACGCTATCGATTTTTAGCTTGAAAAAGAAAGATAATCCACTTCAATCTCTGTTCTCATTTGGTTTTGGAACAAGTGCATAAAATACCATTTACACTTGTTAAAAAGGCCCTTTAACACTGGTTCTTCAACCTATGTAAAAATTCCAAAACGATTTTCCTTCCGTTCACAATCGGTGCGGTTATAACGCCACAATTGGTGCATTGATTTTCTTCCATCCTTTTTTCCTTTTATGATTTTCTTTAAACTTCACATGATACTCCTTTCTCTTTCGCATGACCCATGTCATTTTTTCCGTCAATCCTTTTTTCCTTTTATGATTTCCTTCATTGCTTCTTCCTTTCTTTTATCATTTTTCGTGAAAAATAAAGGAAGATATGAGTAGATTTTGTGGCACATAAAATTTTTATTTAAATAATTAAATTTAAGAAGAAAAGTATTTTTTTTTTTTTGGTCAAAGAAGAAGAAAAGTATATGAAATAAATTAAATAAGTATAAAATATTTAGAAATTTAATTCAATATATCCCAAACTAGATGCCTATTTCATTATAAAATATGAACTTATCATTAACATTCGTTTTATAAAAAAAAAAAAAAAAAAAATGATTTATTTATATTTTTGTTATTTAATATTTTAATAAAATTTTTATATAAAATATTAAATTTTAATCATTTAAATTTGATTTTATTTGTTAAGATGAGAAGCAAATATGTACTAGAGGGAGAGAAGTCCTTTTCAAAAAGGGGTCCAGAAAAGTAATAATATGGAGAAAAGTTATCCACCTCACAACTTTGACGCGTTGCAAGGAAGAAAGATGCATCAGCACCTATAAAAGTTGACAACTACGTCTTCATGGCATTCCTTAAAAAAAAAAAAAAAAAAAAAAAAAAAAAAAAAAAAAAGGAGTTAAAATTTAAATAAGGTATTATTGTCATAGTAAATGTCTCCTCCCACTTTGTAATAAATTTATACCAATTTTTCTAAAATATCATCTTTTATCATGACTATCTTTAATAGAATCTCTTTCATGTATATAATCAATAAGGATGTTTTTAAAAAAAAATTTATAAATTTGGGAGACATGGTGGATTTTTTTTTGAACAATAGACAGGGTGAATTGAGGTTCTATATTTAAGACTAAATTTAATCGCCAACAAGCTCTTATATTAAGAACAAGAGGTAGTATTTGACAAAGTATTAATTCCTACTTATAATATGGTCTCACAACTTCAAAGAACATTTTAACAAATTCTATTAAGCTTTTCACAAAATCCAATTTAAAAATCACTACTTACTATAATCACATGGTATTAATTCTCACTTTCAACAATAATTTAATTATAATTCAAAATTACCACTTGCTATAATTTGAGATTAACTATTATCTACAAAATCCACCCTATCACCCTCAAAGTTCAAACTCACATCATGATCGAATGCCTCCTTCAACCTCTTACCACCTTCACTCATCAACGTTCACCTCTCTAAGCTAGAAACCCAGCTATCCAAAAACGACACCCACCAAAACAAAGACCAAAGAGTTATACTCCTTTTTGGTCCTAATTATAAGACCTAATTAATTTTTTTGAGAAATTAAGGAAGCTATTTAAATAATTTTAGAGTATTTTTATTTTTATTTTTTCTTCAAACTAATTAGTTTAACTAATAAATTAATATATAATCTAAAGATATATAACATATGATATGATTAAATAACTTATTCAACTTCTTTAATTTTTTCAAAAAAATCAATTAGATTTTATAATTAGGACCGGAAATAGTAATTAGGATCATGTGAAGAAGAGAAGAACATTATGGAGTGAAAAATAGATGCCTCAGGCCCTTGCTCTATTTCCTCTTCGCTTCCTGCTCACTTCGCGCCACCTTTCTCTTTCTTACTTGATTCTTTTCTTTTTACATCTAAGGGGCATTTATGTCATTTCAATTTAATTTTGAAAATTACAAATCATGCTTTCACATTTTTTTGTATTATAAATACTTCGAATACCTTTTTTTTTTTTTTTGGAGAATTCCATTTAAATACCATCTCGAATTTGTAAAACTCCCGTAAGTCTGTTGAATTTATAAAAAGACCGAGAGGTACAAAGGACCATGAGGATATACAAATTCGGGTCAAATTACCTTTTTACCCTTAGTTTAAATAAATCAAAAAAAAAAAAAAAGCCCTCACCAGGAGGGCCGCCTCCGGCCGACCGCCACCGGTGGGGGGCTTTTTTAAAAAACATTGCAAGTGTGGGGGTGGGGTTCGAACCCCCCACCCCTACACAAGAACCAAGTAGCCCAACCAGATGGGCTACTTGGTTCTTTTATTATATATATACATTAACAAATATATATATTCTTCTCGACATTTGTTCAACGGTAATTACCATTCCGCATATGCAAATTACCATTTTGCATACGCCATTTACCATTCCAAAAACGACAATTACCATTGTTTTCTCCAAGGTGCCATTTTTTACTCTTTCATGCATGTTATGGATAACAAAAAAAAAAAAAAAAAAAGAAGAAGATATTTTAACCATTCCACAAACGTCATTTACCATTCCGTAAACGCCATTTACTATTCCGGAAAACGCCAATTACCATTGTTTTCTCCAGGGTGCCATTTTTTACCCTTTCATGCATGTTATGGATAACAAAAAAGTGGGAACGGATTCCCTCTCGTCCGTACGGAGATCCGGACGGCCCAGATCTCATTTTATTTTTATTTTTTTCGTTTTTAATTTTTTTTCTAGGTGAAAAAATCATTTTTTTGCAAAAATGTTAGTTAAGAGATTAGCTTTATTTTAGGTTCTCTACCCATTAAATTTTTTTTATTAAAAATAAAAAAAAATAAGATCCGGCCGATCCGCATTAAATCGACGGCGTAAGCTCGTCCAAAGGACGAGCTGGGAAACCGGATCCAAAAAAATGACACTTTAACCATTCCACAAACGCCATTTACCATTCCACGACGCCATTTACCATTCTAGAAACACCAATTACCATTGTTTTCTCCAGGGTGCCATTTTTACTCTTTCATGCATGTTATGGATAACAAAAAAAATGACACTTTAACCATTTCACAAACGCCATTTGTCATTCCACAAATGCAATTTACTATTCCGTAAACGCCATTTATCATTGTTTTCACAGGGTGCCATTTTTTACTCTTGTTGTAATTTTATTTTTTTAAAAGCATTTTTTATATATTGACATGCATGGCTAAAATTATAACGCTATTGATATTTTTCTTGAAAAACAAAAGATAACTCCCCTAGCCAGGCGCCTTAGTAGCGGTGGTATGGGAGCTTGACTCCCCTCCCCATACGCGGGGTTAGAACCCTACCCTCCTCCCCTACTATGTGTATCGGAAAAAAAAAAAAAAAAAAAAAAAAAAAAAAAAAAGATAACTCCCCTTCAGTCCCTCTTCTCATTTGGATTTGGAACAAGTTCATAAAATACCTTTTAGACATGTTTAAAATGTCCAAAACGATTTTCTACACCGGTTACAAAGTCATAATCGGTGCAGTTACAATGCTTCAACTGGGGCATTGGTTATTGTCACAACGAGTATACATTTTTTCCCCAACTCCTGGTTGAGGCTTGAAATTAACAAATATAGTATACAATATATTTACAGCATAAAAAACCCACAATTAAACCACAAGCTAGGTAATTAAATTACAAGTCATAAGTGCACAATTAGATTCAAATTTCCTCAACTAATAAACAATTTTAAATAAATAAAATATGTAATTTACAAATCTAATCCTTGCTTATGGAACAAAAGCATAAACAACATACAATTTAAATGTACTTACTATTGCCGTAGTAGCAAGTTTCTCAACAAATGCAACCGTCAATAAGTCATCAATGTCGAACACCCGCAAGCTAAAATCCAAATAAAGCATTAACACTAACGGAAAATAATTTGGTGGTCCTTATAAATTTTTCCAGTTTTGAATCAAGTCCTTAGCTTGTTTGTGTTCCCCTTTTTGTATTAGATCCTTTAACTTTCTGCCATTAGATATGTTGGCTCTGATAATTCATCCACATCTTGGTTAACCAGCTAGCTTATAATTGCATCTTTTGAATGATCTGAGAGCTTCTATTTATAATATATAGAATATGTACTTTTATTGGATTTGACATAGTATCTAATTCTATCCCCCCCCCCCCCCCCCCAAAAAAAAAAAAAAAAAAAAATCCCCTTCTAATCTACTCCTTCAATCTCAAAGGCATTCTTCCTCCTTTTATAATACAAAATCCTACTCTTAATATTCTGTTTGTACTGCAATTTACACTATAAACAAGATCTTATATTAAAGATTGGGAGACAATTTTCTTTCCCTTTTCCTTTAAACTTCATAGATTGCTCCTTTCTTCCATCGCAGGACCCATGTCATTTTTTTATTCCATTCTCTTTATTTTATTTTTTGATTTTCTTATTTGCTTCTTCCTTTCCTTTATTATTTTTCCTGTATATGCCAAACTATATACCTATTTAATTACAAAATACACACTCACCATTATCATTAGTTTTATAAAAATAAATATGACTTGTTTATATTTTGTTATTCATTATTTTAATAATAGTTTTACAGAAAAATATCAATTCTTAATCATTTAAATTTGATGTCTTTGTTAGATGAGAAGTAAATATGTACTACATGGAGAAAAGTCCATTTCAAGAAAGGTAATAATGTGGAGAAAAGTTATCATGTTCACAACTTTAACGAGTTGCAAGGAAGAAATTAAAGATACATCAGCATCCCTAAAAGTTGACATCTACATCTTCTCGCATTCCTTCAAAAATAAGTTAAAATTTAAATGAAGGTATTATTATCATTGTAAATATTATGCATTTTCAGTCCTCCCTTTTTTCTCCTCTCTATTCAAATACAAGGAGGGATAATATTACCTCTTTACTTTTCTCCCCTTCCATTTTCTCCTCCCCTAAATTGGACCGCACACATGAAATTAGTAACTTTTAGTGCATTTCGTTCGTTTACTTTTTCCAATTACTTTGGTGCTAAGAACTTTGGGAAGTCGAATGATAATTGAATATTCAAGAAACTGAGTTTTGAATATAACCTTTCCTCAATGACAGCACAAGAGACAAAAGTTGGACCACATTTCAGGCTAAGAAAGTTCATATATAACACGGCAATTTAAGAAGTGACAAGCCATGGAACACAAAACCTTTGGAATTTTTGTAGCATCTATTGGATCTTTCATTTATTTGTGACCATTAATTTGGTGCAACGAATTTTCAAACTAGACATACAATTGAATGTTCAACAGTGGGGCTTATCTTTGTGGCACATCAAAGCTGCAAAAATGACAACTTTTCTCTATATTACTATTTCTTTTCTTGGACTACTTTGAAATCGACGCCGAGAGTTGCACCTTTAGCACAAAATGAAAGAAAAAGACTTTAAAGTTGGAAATCCGCTATTTGATGTAGTAGTTTGAAATTTCACATGTAGTGTTTCCTTGGACCACTTCGAAATCAACAGCAAGAGTATAGCTATAGCGTAAAAAGAAAGAAAATGGCTTCAAAGTTGGAAATTCACTATTTGATGGGAGCATTTTGGAATTTCACGTGTAGGTTTTCCTTGGACCACTTTGAAATCCATGCCGAGAGTTTTAGCTTTAGCAGAAAATAAAAGAAAACGACTTGAAAGTTGGAAATCCGCTATTTGATGGGAGAAGATTGGAATTTCACGTGTAGGGTTTCCTTGGACCACTTCGAAATCGATGCAGAGTTGTATATTCAGCGCAAAATGAAAGAAAATGGCTTCAAAGTTGGAAATTCACTATTTGATGGGAGCAGTTTGGAATTTCGCATGTAGGGTTTCCTTGGACCATTTTGAAATTGACACTGAGAGTTGTAGCTTTAGCGTAAAATGAAAGAAAATAGCTTCAAAGATGGAAATCCGCTATTTGACGATATCAGTTTGGAATTTGACGTGAAGGGTTTCCTTGGACCACTTTGAAATATACGCTAAGAGATGTAGCTTTAGCGCAAAATGAAAGAAAATGGCTTCAAAGTTGGAAATTCGTTATTTGACGATATTAGTTTGGAATTTCACCTGTATGGTTTCCTTGGACCACTTTGAAATCGACGTCGAGAGTTGTAGCTCTAGTGCAAAATGAAAGAAAATGGCTTCAAAGTTGGAAATTCGCTATATGATGGGGTCAGTTTGGAATTTGACGTGTAGGGTTTCCTTGGACCACCTTGAAATCGATGCCGAGTGTTGTAGCTTTAGTGCAAAATGAATGAAAATGGCTTCAAAGTTTGAAATTTGCCATTTAAAGTGAGCAGTTTGGAATTTCACACAGAGGGTTTCCTTAGACTACTTTGAAATTAAAGGCTAGAGTTGCTGCTTTAGCTCAAAATCAAAGAAACTAGCTTCAAAGTTTGAAATCCGCTATTTGATAAGACCAGTTTGGAATTTCACGTGTAGGGTTTCCTTTGACAACCTCAAAATTGACACCTAGAATTGTAGCTTTAGCGGAAAATGAAAGAAAACGGCTTCAAAGTTGGAAATCCGCTTATTGATGGGAGTAGTTTAGAATTTAATGTGCAGGGTTTCCTTGGACCACTTTGAAATAGACGTCAAGATTATTGCTTTAGCGCACATTGAAAGCAAATGGCTTCAAAGTTGGAAATCTACTATTTGATGGGTTCAATTTGGAATTTCACCTATAATGTTTCCATGGACCACTTTGAAATTGACGTCGAGAGTTGTAGCATTAGAGCATAAAGAAAGAAAAGGGCTTCAAAATTGGAAAATCTGTTATTTTATGGGAGCACTTTGGAATTTCAAGTGTAGGGTTTCCTTAGACAACCTTAAAATTGACGTCGAGAAAGATAACTTTAGCGTAAAAAGAAAGAAAATGGCTTCAAAGTTGGAAATCCGCTAATTGATGGGAGTAGTTTGCAATTTAATGTGTACGGTTTCCTTAGACCACTATGAAATAGATGCTGAGATTGTAGTTTTAGCGCAAATTGAAGGAAAATGGCTTCAAATTTGGAAATCCGCTATTTGATGAACGCAGTTTGGAATTTCACATGTAGGATTTCCTTGGACCACATTGAAATCTACGCTGAAAGTTGTAGCATTAGTGCTTAAGAAAGAAAATGGCTTCAACGTTGAAAATTTGTTATTTGATGGGAGCAAATTGGAATTTCACACGTAGGGTTTCCCTGGATTACTTTGAAATCGACGTAGAGAGTTGTAACTTTGGTGCAAAATGAAAGAAAATGGATTCAAAGTTGGAAATTTACTATTTGATGGGAGTGGTTTGGAATTTCACCTGTAAGGTTTCCTTGGACCACTTTGGAATCGATATTGAGAGTTGTAGCTTTAGTGCAAAACGAAAGAAAATTGCTTTAAAGTTGGAAATTTACTATATGATGGGATTAGTTTGGAATTTGACGAGTAGGGTTTCCATGGACCACTTTGAAATTGGCGCTGAGAGTTGTAGCATTAGTGCATAAAGAAAGAAAATGGCTTTAAAGTTGGAAATTCGTTATATGATGGGAGTAGTTTGGAATTTCAAGTGTAGGGTTTCCTTAGACGACTTGGAAATTGACGTCGAGAATGATAGCTTTAGCGGAAAATGAAAGAAAATGGCTTCAAAGTTGGAAATCAGCTAATTGATGGGAGTAGTTTGGAATTTAATGTGTACGGTTTCCTTGGACCACTATGAAATCGACGTCGAGATTGTAGTTTTAGCGAAAACTGAAAGAAAATGGGTTCAACGTTGGAAATCCGCTATTTGATGGGTGCAGTTTGGAATTTCACGTGTAAGGTTTCGTTGGACCACTTTGAAATTTACGCTAAGAGTTGTAGAATAGATTTGCAGAAGGCCTGCTTTGCATTTGGTGGAGAATGCCACGAGCCAGACTTCCAAACCTAGAGCACTTTACACATTGAATAAAGAGCAAAATTTACAATTGTTGCGATAGGTTAAAGGTGTGAAACACTTGGATGGTTATGTATCAAACTTCTCGAGATGTTTCGACATGAATAAGGCGAAGTTATTTGGGATGACGAGTCATGATTGTCATATTTTTTTCCAACGATTGTTGTTGTGGGCCTGCAAAGCACTACCGAAGTGTAACACCCCAAATTCCATACTCCAAATCGTGTCGGTTGACACTTAGTTTTAGAAAAATCGACAGAGTTTGAGGTGCTACAGCTTAGCGTAATGCGGAAGGAGAGCATGCACTTACGTTTGGACAATGAGTGACTAATATAAAATGCCCAGACATATTCTGATGTCCCGACATAAGCTGATATATTAAAAATTTCCTGAAGGAATATTCGTGTGATACAACAATACAGAGCTTGTATAATTACAATTCTTACATGGTAACTATACAACCTTAAACCAAGCCTTAACTAGACTTGGGGCAATGAACCTAACTCAGTTAATCAAACAATTTGGCTAGGCCGGTGTCTAGTGGAAGTCTCCCCGAATTCACGGCAATCTATTGACTGAACCACATAGAAGAATCCTTTCTAGACACCAAATGGTTTGAAGTAACCTTAATAGATTCATGTCAGAAGGTAGGCTCTGTTAAACTTCTTCCGGCATTTACTTTGACCGGTGCCTCTTCACGGCTCCGTCCATCAGTGCCTCTTCACGACTCCATCTACCGGCCGGTGCCTTCTCTGTTCCAGGTTCCTTTCCTGAACTTTAGTCAAATCTGAGGTCCAATACCCATCGGACCTCAGGTAACAGTTAACCTCACGTAAAAAGTATAAACAGTATATATGATAGATATTCATTACATTTGAGCATCAACCAATACATAGCACACAGCAGATGTAAGGTTACAACAGTATATAATCACACAACAGATGTAATGTTAACACAACAACAGTACATAGCACACAACACATGTAAATTTATTCACGTTTGCACTAGCCAGTGCCATGATAGCCGGTCGTGTACTCAGCGCTAGGAAAACAATCTCACGGCATTATCAAGACTATAACCTGTATATAGCTGAATGTATAAAGTGACTTAAGACGAGTCTTAACCACGGTGCATGACCCAAGACCAAGTCTTGTCCATGACTTAATGAAGTCATCTATCACATATAAGCATACAAGATACATCAGAGTTAAAGTTACAGGACGCGAACGTACCTTTCTTCTGCGTAGTTAGCAATATGCCCAACCTTTGAATCCGGCCCCGGACTTCCCGGATATCCTAACATAGCACCATATCACTTAGAATAATATCCTAAGAGATATTTCCACCTCTATTTACCTCTCTACCCTTGGTGGATTTGTTATTTACAATTTTGCCCTTACATTTATTTAAAAACACAATACTGGATTTTCTGGACAGATTTTTTGGTAATCTGAAAAATCATAATTAATTCTAGAAAAATAGAAACGAGGTTCCGTAAAATTCCTCATGACCCTTGACATGTCTATTTTCAAGGAAAAATATTCCAGGAGCCTAGAACATCAAGAAGCATTCCCAGTTTTAACATTTTACAACGCTGTCCAGTTTTAATCCCAGAAAAATGGCTTAACTTCAAAAATTCATATCTCCTTGACCAGAGATCAAAATGTTACATATTTTATATATTTGGAAAGCTCTACATGTCTATTTTATTCATGTAAAATTTCATGATTTATGGGCTTCATTTTATACATAAAATAATAGCATGAATTTCGCTGGCTGCACAAAGCTTAAATACCAAAAATCCTACAATTTTCACAACATTGATCCATTGCTTCCCAAAAATTATTCCCTACTATGTTTTTACCTCATTAGGCATTTTTCAATGCAAGGAGGCCTAAAAACAAGTATAGGAATTTATTCTCTAATTTTCTAGATCAAACTAACATTTATACTAAGAACTAAAAAAACTAAAGACTAGAACTTAAGAACTTGAAAACCTTACCTCTTGAAGAACCTTGCTACTCCTTCTTCCTTCTTGCTTCACTCTTCTCTTAAACTCACCTATTTGGTTTGAGTTTGGTGTGAAGAATTCAAGAGGAGAAGCCTCCCATTTATAGGAAACTTCAATGGCAACTATGGTAATTCCCAAACTCTCATCTTTAATCCTACCCATTGGATGATCTTTTTTAGTCAATGGCTCATGGAACTTGGTCTTCTTTGAAGACTCAATTTGTGAAGAAAAAGGTTCTCATTGGTTGATTTAATTACATAAAGATTTAGGCTTAATTTTCTTTGATTTTTCTCATTGGTTGATTTAAATTAATATTGAATTAAATCAAACAATCTCTCTCTCTCTCTCTCTCTCTCTCTCTCTCTCTCTCTCTCACACACACACACACACACAAACCGTCCCCTCCTCCTTCCTTCTCTCCTTTATCCTCTTCCAACTCCATTAAATGATCTCATGTGATCCCATTAATTGTCTCTTCCAATTTGTTCCCTCACCCATGTGCCTTTATCCCATGTGCACTACTACAAAATGGGGCTACTACTTCCCTAAAAGACGTTCTTATTTTTAAAAAAAAAAAGAAGTAAAAAGTGAATGTAATGGCATTCTTGTAATTATTTACTTGAATTATGAGTATTTGACGTTCCAAAATATATTTTAGGACGCCTAAAATTAATTGAGGCGTCCTAAAATACTTTCAAGACGACTAATTTAATAGCCTAACGCCGAAAATTAATTGTTTAGCGTCAAAAATTAATTGTTTAGCGCCATTTTGAGAATTTTTTAGGATTTTTAGCGTCCTAAATAAAGTTTAGGGTGCCTAAAATGTAATATTATGGAATTTAGGCGTCCTAAAGAACTTTCAAGATGTCTAAGAAATAATTTTTTTGGCGCCGACTATTTTTTAAAAATATTTTTATTTTTTTGGCGTTTTGAATAAAGCCGAGGATGTCTTAATAGAATTTTTTGATGCCCCGAGATATTTTTTCGGATGCCAAAATTCGCTAAAATCCAATCCGGCCCAAGACTTCTCACATTGAAGGTGAATCGCGTCTTCTTCAATTGGTCTCAAGGCTCTCACACCCCGTCGATCTCAAACCCTAAATCCTTCCACTCCCGTCGATCTCAAACCCCAAATCCTCCCACTTCCAAGTGACTCGAACCCCAAATCCTTCCACTCCCGGTTGATCTCAAACCCCAAATCCTCTCACTTCCGTCGCTCGAACCCTAAATTCTCCCGACGCTCTCACACTTACCAATCGACTTCCCGAAATCCTCCATTACATTGTGCGTGGTAATGTGAAAGAAGAGAATGCAAAGTTTACACGAACTTCTTTTATTTTTCCCCCCTCTTGGAGATGCTTTAGCCATTGACGGAGCCCAAGATGGAGAAGGCGAAGAAATTTCTGCAAATCACCCCGTAGAATCGCAATCTCGTCACAACACCTTCCTCCTCTCACACCCGACTCAAATTTCTGTTTCTACAAGCAATTTATCCTCGAGGCATCCACGTGGATCAAATCGAACCCGGCCTCGTCGTTTGTACCTTCAAAGGCCCTCCTCGCTTCACCGTAACATGCCTTGTCCTTCAATTGTTCCTTTATTGATTTCATTTTTGTTATCTTTATCTTTTGATTTACTATTCTACCGTTTGATAATGAATTTTTTGCATTTGTAATTTCTGCCGCTTTACTCTATGGAAAATTATCTCATTTGATTGTTAAACTCAGGGTTAAGTGGTTTTAGTTCTCATTATGAGTGTTTAGGCTTGAATTTTTGTTTATCGGATATGCGATAGCTCGTATTGTTCTCATAATCCTTAGAATTTGAAAATCATTCAGAACAATTTCATAATCCTTAATGAATATTGGCTGCAGGTACAAGTCTCTTATGGGACAGAGGTTTATTGCTTTTTGCAATTTTTATTTTATTTCATTTTTTGGTTCACTGAAATTATTTTATGAGGATCTTTGAGAATGTCAAAAATATTGGCTTTGCTTCTCCAGGACAGAACTGGGAAGTTGGCTAGGGGTTCAATAGCCAACCTTGTAGATGAACGGGAGTCTTGTAGCCCATACGTAAGGTTTCCCCATGAATGTTTCAGTTGACATGTCCATTTCTTTTCTTTCAAATGCTCATGTTAATGTAAGTAATTTGCTATAGACTTGCTTTTGATATGTGTTCCTTTCAATTTTATGTTAGGTTTTACTCTCTCTATTATAGTCTCGCTTTTGGAGTTATAGTTTATCCATTTGTTATTACTTCATTTGTTAGGTGAAGCTGCAAAAACACAATACTAAGGCACATGGGATTCAATATAGGAGTGGTTTGCATTGCACGGCTAGAATACTGAAGACTGAGGGAGTATGTTTCTTGATTTACAAGTGCTTATATGCTGCATTTACACTTCTAAGTATTGCAACTTTTCGACTATAGCACAATTTGCTTATTTGTGTATTATTTTGGAAATATACTTTGTTGCTTTTCATACTCAAAATAGTTCCAACTTCAACTCGTTATCATATTGTCGCTGAACATTTCTCACCTATATAACTTAGCATTTCTTTTCTTCATTTAATTATAAAGTATAAGTAATATATTTGTATTTGGTGTTGTGTATTTTTTTGATTTACCCGTGGACTAGACTTAATTCGGGTTCTTATATTCTTGATATCAGTTTTTGCTATGAAAATAGGACGTGTATAATTTTTCAATAATGATATGATGAGTGCGTGACTTGCTTGATTTAAATGGAAAGTCTTTTTTTTTTTTTGGAATACCTCTCGTTTCCAAATGTGTCTCATTGATATTTGTACAGATTTAGATTTCGACTCGTCTTGTTTTAAATTCATTTAAAATGGAGTTAAGAGGCAATCGTGAGTTTCTCGTTCATATGGATTTCCATTATATTTGATAGAAATCATAGTCTCGTGTAGTGTTTTGTCTTGGCTTGTCGAACATCTCGATCCTTGTAATTTTCAGGTCACAATTATATTGGATTTGAGCACACGCTCCGGGTCTCCTTTGTGAGGGTGAAGTTATGGGCCGCACGTGTTATTGAGAACCCGGTGGTGATCCTACTAACATCCGCACGCAGGTCGGTACCAACCCTTCATTTATTCTTCTTTTTAACCAGTTGGGTAAATTTTACACAAATCCTTAAGTTATTTGAGTTTTTGTGCCAATCATCTAAATTTCCTCCGGCTAACCCAGGTTATTTGCATGGTTGGTGAGAATGCAGACGGGGTAAGCGCTCGTTGGCCCGCAGAAGCAAGTAGCAACAAGATGCCAACTCGGAGGAGTATGGTACCAATTTGACCAAGTTAATGAAGAGGTATTTGATAGTTCCTAGTTTCTTTCACGGTGGATTCTATATGACACTTAACTATGCAAAATCATTAATAATTTCCGTTGGCCCCTTTCAGGGAAAATTGGACCCAGTTGTGATCAAAAAATCTGTCACAGTTGCTGGAGTTAACTTTTGAAGATTTAATTGCTAAAGCAAACTCAAATCTTTCATCCGCTTGAGAATGATGCAAATAAATTTGGGAAAAGTTTTCAGTGGTTGGTGGGTAAAGGATTTTATGGAGTGCCTGGTAGTATTCCAAGATTTAATCTTCATTATGTTGTTAGTTCTTTATAGCAGTTTCTAATTAATTCATTGACCCCTGTTCTTGCTTAACCTAACTTTACATAATTTGTATTCATATTTGTGCCATGCACTTTTCCGTCTATTTTCTTTTCAGTTATAAAAGCTTTCACCATTTAAATTTATTACTTTGGTATCATCATGTGGCTGCAACATCCCATGGCCAAGTTTGAGATTGAAGTTTGAAATCAAATTTTGATTCCTTCTTTGTTTGCTTAAGGAGTCGGGGTAGATGGGAACTCGGATTTAAGTGATGAAATTGGCAAGCTCCCGAGTGCAAAGAGTGCTACTGCTGGTCTAAGGTAATTTATTTACAAAAAAGTCCTTATGGTTTTAGGGATCGCTGAGGCTGTCAAGGGTAATATAAATGCATTAGAATTATTTTAAATGGATTATGTCATTTCTTATATAATCAACATTGGCCCTATTCTATTAAGGCACATTGATGCCAAGGTGTATTTGTCTCTGCATAGTTTACCTTTGGCTATGTATCTGATTTATGGTTTAAACAGGTGCTTGATATGCATGCCTATGAGGCACGACAAAGTAAATATGCTTTGAAGGGTCGTAGACATTTCTATTTCATGACCTTGAATAGTAGTGAGGTATGAATTTAACGTATGTTGCTTAATTCAATTTCAATGGAATGAATTTTGTTGCTTTTTATCTTTGAGTAGTTTCTATGGCTAGAAACATATATTTGTTGGTTTTTCATAAATATGATATTTTTAGTCAATCTGTGACTTTTTCACTTCTGCTTTTTGTTTACATTTATAAATTTTCAGGTGATTGATGCAAGTGCAAAAGGAAATCTGGGGTATTTCATTAATCATAGTTGTGATCCTAATTGTTGTACAGAAAAGGTGAATACATTAGCTGCATAAAATGTGTGGTGTTTTCACTAGAAGCTACCCATAAGTAAATTTTCTTTTGTATCATTTGTATGGGCAAAGAACTTTTGTCAATGTGCGTATGAGTTTTTTTTTTTTTTATATATACAATGTGTGTATGAGTTATTTTGTGCATGTGATTGATATATTATTGAGCATGGTTGTTTGATCCATTGTGATGCTTTATGATAATTTTAATTTAAATCCAAAGAAGGAAGTACACTTTTCCGAATGTAGCCCTTTATGCCATTTTTTATGTATCACCGCTCGATCCGAAAATCCGTAAGCATTAATGTGCCCTTTAAAGATGCAGATTCTTGTTTGAACATTTTAAAGAAAAATATTTTTTTTTTTTCAAGACGCCTTATAAGGCATCCTAATACAATTCAGGATGCCTTATAAGGCGTCCTGATTGTTATTCGGGACGCCTTATGTAAGTTTCAGGACGCCTTACATAAGGCGTCCTGAATTTTATGTAGGACGCCAAAAGTGTGATTTTTTTAACTTCCCCTGTAGAGACGTCCTTCTGAAAAAGGAAGTTAATTGGGTCTTATTTAGGACTTTTTTGGGTTTTTTGTAGTAGTGGTGGTTGATTAGCTTAATTAAAATAACATTTCTTCCTTCTTTTCATCCAAGCCAAACCGTGCCCTCTCCTCTCTTTCCTTCATCACTAAAAAAAAAACTTGAAATTACCCACGGAATCTGAGATGGAATTATTTCCGTTGGTAATTAGAGATGGATTACCGACGGAAATATTACAATATTTTTAAAATATATATATATATATATTACCCACGGAATTTCCGTTGGTAATTTGACGGTTTCCATTACCCACGGAATTCTGTGGCTAATTCCGTGGGTGATTTTACATGTTTTGAAAAAAAATTGATGGAACTAGTAGTTGTTGTATGGTTCGAACACGGGACGGGGGAGAAGATACAAAGTCGCCTAACCAACTGAACTAGGAGATTTGCTTTTGTTTTTTGCGAAATTTATTTATTTTATATTAAGAAGTTGCAATCCCTAAATACAATTTGAGCGCCTTGTTTTCATTTTCGATTCAACGCCTCTTCCGTTTAGTCCCTGTGCGAATTTTCTTCCCTTTCCCTCCATGCGAAACCTCAGCCCTAAATCATCTCCCTTCACCTCTCTCAAGTTCAACAAGCCCTAAATCTCTGTTGTCTAGTGCGAGCAAGAAGTGCAAGCCGTTGATCCCGACAAAGCAAAACCAAGTCTCTCTTCGTTGTTGGGCAACAAATTAACTTTCCCTCCTCTCGTGAAGAATTCCATCCTCGCCTCTCCTCTCGTCTTTAAGTCTTAGCTTCACTCTTCTCTACTTCACCATTTGACCCACCCTACATCCACCCTCCGAAGCTCGCGACTCACAGTACCCGATGGCTACATATTGGGGGTTTCCTAAGCGATTTTTTCTCTGAAACGGTGCTTAATCGCTTCCATTGTTAGGTAATGCTTGTTTTTCTTCTTTGATTTACCGCTTCTTGTTTTCATTTTGTGATTCATCGATTCTGAGGATCTTGTTCTTTTCTGTGGATTTGGATTCTCGAGAGGGATTGCAGTCAGGTCCATGAATTAACACATTAGAATGATATGAGATGTTTGAACTTTTTTTTTTTTTTTTAGGCATGTCGAATTAACTCTTTCGAGAATTTTTTTTTTTTTTTTTATTCTTTTTTTGGGGGGGGTTGAGTGAGCTAGTTAATCTGCATGGACCACCAAATTAAAATGAAGTAAATGAGTTAAATCGTCGAACTTACAATTAGTCAAGAGTTGGCACATTAAGCCCATTTAACCCATTTTCGAGCTTACTTACTAATAATAGTAACTAGTGTTTCTTAGCGTTTATCAATTTCTTGGCCCCGTTTTTCATTAATACACATATCACGCTATAGTACTAATCCATTAAATATGGAAAGGCAAGTTGTGTCAAGACTAATAGACGTGTAATGAAATAATTGACCCTTATTTTTCATTACACAAGTTGCACTTGGAAATGCTTCCATTAAATATATATATGTGTGTGTGTGTGTGTGTGTGTGGGCAGGCTGGTTGTCCTAAGATGAATAAACATCTTATAATTGGTTCCACACGAGTGGGAAATGAACACCCAGGATATTGGGAAGGTATAATAAATCAAAAATAGAGGGCAAGTGGACCTTTGTGTGATTTTCTAGCCGTAAAGCACAAACCATCTATCAATTATGAGGGAGGTATCATGTCTAATCAAGATGAATTTAATTTGTGGTTAGAGTTTACTGGTGGTAAGAACAAGAAGGGGCGAATCTATGGGTTGGGGTCTGAAGATGAACATATTGGTTCTTCTTCCACACCTCCTTCTGTCAACTCTACGATGGATCCAGAAATACAAACGGAGATGACTCAAATGAAAGAAGAAGTTGCAAGCTTGAAATCACATAATGAAATGATTATGTCAGCACTGCAAGCACTTGGGATTCACTTACCTAATCTCTCTAACCCTGCCGCCAATGATGAGGCTCCCCCTCAAAACAATGAAAATGATAGTTGAATATTTTTATTGCTTTTGTAAAAACTAACTTGGTGACTGATTGTATCTATTTGCCCTTGTAATGACTTTAAATTGTGACATTTATATGAATATGTGCTTTGAACTTGTTCATCTTTCTATCTATATGATTATTTTCTTGTTTCAAAGTGCATTTTAATTATTATAAAAAAAGGGCCTAAAAGAATGTTCAAAAAAAAATAAAAAAAAAGTAGATGTGAACGTACATGAGAAAATTTGCTCAAATTACCCATGGAATTTTGTCCTCGATTACCCACGGAATTCCATCCCTAAATTACCCACGAATTCCGTCAATTACCCATGGAAATTACCCACGGAATTCCGTCTCGATTACCGAGAATTTTCCATGGGTAATTACCAACGGAATGGTTCTGTTGCTAATGCATCGGTAATTTACCGACGGAATTTTTTTCCGTCAAGTAAATTGATTAGCCACGACATTTTTTTCCGACACCTTTTGTTCCGTTGGAAAAATTTTACCCACGAAATTCCGGGTAAATTCCGTGGCTAATATGGGTTTTTTTGTAGTGCATCTTATTCCATTTTGCATTAATTATCTTATCCTATCTCATTTAATCCCCATGTGCTTTCATTAATTATAATATCTTGAATTAAATAAAATAAACTCCCTTTTCCAAAATCCCATCAACCATTGGATCCAATTGTGTTTGTTTAGATTTAATCCTTACCATTAATCCATGGCTTAATTCTCCCATTGGTCTATTTAATTTTATGAGGATTAAGCTCATTTCTTTGATTCCTCATTGGCTAATCAATCTACAAGAGGATTATGGTTAATTAATTAGGACCATTGGATTGAATTAAGTGTGCAACAATCTTAACCATTGATCTTGGTTGCAATTGTTGACTTTCCAAAGTTGATTAACTCTTAATCCAATACTTATATGCCTTTTAATTGCATTTGTCATTGGTTATTTGATTTATTAACTCATCATGAAAATTAGTGCTTAATTAGACAAGCTTAATTCTTCACTTTTATTGGCTTAATTATTTTCAAATATAATTAGCACTCATTTGATGATCCTAATTTGCCTCTAATCATCTTGAAGAATTATGCAACTAATCTCAATTAGTGCAAGCTTAATTTGCTCATTTATTGTTGCTAATTTCCATTAACCCACTTAAGTGTTTTTCATCATATTTTCTTGCCTTATGATCATTGAAAATAACTATTATTTTATGTGATTTAATATCACATTGCATAGCTCCTAATATGTAGTCTCATAATTAACCATTGGTTAATTAATTCCAAAGTGGAATTTGGATGAAAATATAATCAATAGATTATAATTCTTTGAGACACATATTCATCTTTGTATTTTGCTAATTATTTGCTAAAATACAATATTTATATGAGTTATGAAAATTAGGTTATTACACGAAGCATATATGGACTATTCTAACAGAATTTTCCGTATTCTTTAGAGAAATTTGTGCTTTTGAGCTTAATGTTGATAAGTTACTATTGACTAGAGGAAAGTGTGCCAATAATGCTATGCAAGTTAGACATGGTGTTTCCTCCTAGCTTGTTTGATTTTTTTTTTTTTTTTTTTTTTTTTGTTACGTCACTTCTCTAATTCGGTCCGATCCACAAATCCTTTGATGTCGGATTCCAATGTTGATCAATTCATGAAGGCCAAGTTTCCTAATTGGTTACAATCCTACTTCGTGCAAAACAAATCAGCTCCCCAGGATGTTGCGTGGAGTTTATCTTACGGATCTACAACAAATACATTACCCGGATCAAAAACTATGTAATCAATGGGTATCGGTTGCAACTTTTTGAAGCGAATGAAAATATGGAAAGTTGCAATTACGGTGCATAAATGACTTTCATAGCCACAACTTAAGGCGTCTAATTATAGTTTGACTTACGGCGTCTAATTACTAAAATTAGACGCCGTAAGTCCACTTTTTTTATAAAACAAAAAAAAAAAAAGGGAAAAAAAAAACCCCAAATGAGCGCCATCACAGTCGGGATTCAAAACCATAAAAAATATAGAAAACGCTTAAAAACTACGGTAAAGGAAAATCAAAAGGTAGGCGCAGAGACAGAAGGAAATGCTAGAATCAAACCTATTATAGATTTAAACATAGGTTTCATTATAGCATTTCAACAATAAGTTACTCAAGTTATCAAACACAGGCACAATAAAAATAGATTTTGCACACTTATGCCACTTATAATTCAAGCACACAAAGCTAATTTGGGCATAATAGCGGGGAAAAATGAATCCAATACCGCAAATCACAAGTGAGGCAGTTTTCAATATTAAAAGGAAAATAGCAACATGATTATAGATAAACATGCCCAACTTAGATGCATACATGAAGTATAAATAGTGTGTGCAAATAATAGAAATCCCAAGTCATAGAAATCGGACTGACATTTCCCTGTTACTGTAAATCCACAAGAGCATATACATCCTAACTTTGGTTCTTGTGAATAGCTTTCCCTATTTTTGTTTACAATAATCATTGACTGAGACAAATAGGTCCAGACAATAATGTAGTTCTGCTTAATGTTGTGAACTTGGACATCTTTCTTCCTCCTCCTCCTCCATATCCAAGGATACCCAAGTTAAACATCAAAGCTTGTCAAATAATGGGAAGATTCTTACAACTGTCAGTTCATCGTTTTGTTTTTTTTGGTTTACAATGGCAAGCCTCAGGCTTGTAGATTACAAAAGTGTCTGCTAATCAGACAAAGTAGCATCAGTCTATGGTATATTACCACAATTGTCAGTTAATCTAGTTAGCCAAATTTCAGGTGGGGCTATGAGTAAGATATATGGTGGTGTACCAGGTTGCACTTTCTAAAACAAACCATTTGTAGGCTGAAGCAATTCATAAATAATAGCTATTGGCCAAACCTCCAAACAAAATGTAGTTTGCAGTTTCTCTTTATTCATGAAAATAGAGATAAAGATTATTGGCTCCAATAAACAACATTATGAGGCCAAGCCAACACTGAATTTATAAATTCAAATCAAGTAAAATTTTTGCGTCAAGACAACCAGATATGAAATAAATTCTTTTCAATAACTTCAATGCTTAAACAAAAGAAAACCTCAAACAGAAGATCTATATCCTCAAACAAAAGAAATCAACATTAGTGCACAGATCATCAGATGTTAATGCTAACATGTCTTAATTGTGATGAGGCCATTTTATGAGAAAATTGATGATCCGTTTGAAGGGAGAGAAAAGTTGGGAAGAAATAAAATAGAAAGAAGAGATAAAGTTATCACTCCTTGTGTTTGAATGGACAAGAGAAAGTAAAGAGCAAAGGAAATAGGCAAATGTTAACATCTATAGAAAAGTGGATACTAATAATCTTAATACAGTATAACATACACACACCTGTTCGAAATTTTTTCTACGACCAAGGTCATAACGCCATTTTGGAGTTGTTTTCTTCTCATATGCCTGGTAAAAAACAGGGAAGAAAATCCAAACAAAACCAAGTCACAAAAACTAACCAAATTATTCCCACTTTAAGGAGTAGCATAAAAAAGTAAATCATATTTTTAATGTTGCAAGATTTCCGAAACCAAAAAAAAAAAAGCGTAATCATTTGAAGTTTTAGATTTCCATCTAATGCATCATGAAACATTCATAAATTTAAATGAACCTAAAAGGTGTGATCAATCAAACCCAATTTGTAAACACCACTGACCACTATACGTTTAGCTTCTCTTGATAACGATATTTCAAACTACCATAACTATAATAATTACTTTTAGAGAAAGGCAATAGAAAGCTTAAAGCATCTCCAACCAAAGTAAACAGTCAAAAGAAAGCGGATAAAAATCAGAAAATTGCTTTAGGTAGATATAGGAACAAAAGAAACAAATGCATATAAAAATTTACCTCAATAGTGGTTGTATTAGCAGCCACCAAAGATATGTGCATAACAAGAAATCCAAAAACGCTCAATGCAAATGCCAGGTTCAAAACTGTACATAAGTCAACAATGTCATAGATATATTCACAGTAGAAACTAACAATTGAATCAAGCAGTGTTTCAAAACCCCACCAAAAGCAAGAAAAGTCGTCGCAAGTGTGCTTGGAGTTCCAGGAATTTCTGCATCACTAAAGAATGAAACAAAGTTCGGCAACAATGATACCGTCACAACAGTTGTCTCAAGAAATGTGTAGAACTGCACAAAAATTAAATAGAATAATGTCACCGCAGAAAGGATTTTTCTGTAGGCAGCCACACATAAAGGAAACAAATACACAAACATTTCATGCATAGCAACAGAGTAAAATATGCAGGCTCATTAAATTTCATTTACATTTATTATATGTCTTTGGTTAGTGATTAAGCTTCTGACAGCCAATAATATTATTATACATTACAGATATAATCAAATTGTGCTTTCAGAACCTAGATAGGGAAAAAACAGTTTTCCATTCACAGTCTTAAGGTTATAGGAGGCATATCATCCCTTTTTGCACATAAAAAAGAAAAAGGAAACCATAAAAGATTTTAATCTGCAGACTAGGAGATTGAAAATATAAAACTGCAACTTATGGTTACGCACAAAATCTAATGGCATAACTACCTAAGCTCATGCAAATCAGTAAGTGCATTCCAAGTTACCCACTCTTTATTGTCATAAATAAATTTCACTTTCTTCTTAAGAACCAGAAGTATTATGATCAATGCCTCAGTCTTACAGAGAGTTGAAGACACAATATGATCAATGCAGGTAAGAAGTCATAGTTACTCATTTGAATTGACATAAAATACGAAATTTAGGGTGCCATACCAGGAAAATGAGAAAATGCTTGTAATTTAGGGTGCAGTAATTTTGCAAACCTTTCCTTCATCATATCAATTTATGCTTCCAAAAAAAAAAACCAGAAAACAGTAATTACACAACTAATAGACGCGCATAATTAAAAACTAAAACATTTTCAAATTGTTGTTTTAGCAAGAACACTGTATGAAACTAGAAAAAGTACTAACCCGACATTTTTGAACCGATTCTGCAAAATTTTGAGCTGTCCTCATGGGAAATAGGTTGATTTTCCTTGTCATCATCAGATTTACTGCACTTGGAAATTGTAGCCTTGCGAATGGGCCATCATCAGATTTAGCATCGAGCGGTGAAGGATTCATCTCAAGATTAAAGAGAAAACAGGAAGCCTTTTTTTTTTTGCGTACCTTGTATGAGCCATCTGGTTGGGCTTGGCCAAGCCTCTTGATTTCTTGTTTGAGTCGCTCAACCTCTTCCTCTACGTTCATGGTTTCAACAGTTTCAAGGTCTTCTTGGGGCACCAAAATGAAAAGATTTTGTTTTCCCACCTCGCTCAACCTCTTTCTTTACGGCTCTCTAGCTTTCGCTCTCAGGCTCGCTCAAAATTTGTGAGTATGTTCAAAATAATTAAATAACAAAATTTAAAACTCGTTAGCTGTATTTGTTTGCATACAAAGCGAAGCGGCCGAGGTGGTGGGATTTAAATTACTTTATTGACCTAAGAGAAATTGCACCTGAGAGACGAGATCGTCAGCTAAGGCCAAGCGGGTTTTGGAGAAATTCCACTTGTAAGACCTTCCCTCCAGGACGGGGAGGGACGAACAGCAGCGGTGGGAGACGGAGCGACTACCGAGGACCGACGGACTGCAAGAGGAGGAACGATGGCAACAGGGAGGGAGTAGGAGCTCAGCGGCGGTGGATTTCGGGAAGCAAGGTGGAGACGCGCCAACAACGGTGGGAGAGAGAGGGACAAACGCGAGGTATTTTGCGAGGAAGGGCGCCGGAGAAAAGCTAGAGTTAATTGGGGTGACGATGAATGAAGACTGCGAGAAAAAGGCAGACTTAACTAGGCGCGTTTGGCGTCTAACAACTTAGACACCAAAAATCCAATTTATGGAGTCTAATTATTAACTTAGATGTCAAAAGTGTTATTTTTATTATTTTAGACACTTTTGGCGTCTAAATAATTAAATTAGACGCTAAAACTTAAGTTTTGACGTCTAATTTATAACTTAGACGCCAAAAGTGTTTCTTTTTAGCACCAAATTTTAACTTTGGGTCCACTTTTGGCTTCTTTTTTTTTTGGCGCTAGAGCTAAACTTTTGGCATCTAAGTAAAAAGGTTAGACGTCAAAAGTCAACTGATAATTACAAAAATGCCACCACCTTCTTTCTTACTTCCATTTTTTAAAATATGACGCCAATTAAGGAAGTAAAAGCTATTTTCTATAGTAGTGTTCATCACCTCCGACCTTCATTTCACCTTCACCTTCTTCTTTTCTTTCTAGCGGCCTGAAACAAGCTAGAGAGATCCAGAGATCCCAAACTTCAGAGGTGTTGAGTACGTCGTGAAGAAATTGAAGAAAAGCTCGATTAGAGCTAAAGAAAGAATAAGAACCATCAATTTTAGGGCACCTATCCTACTATCCATCACCTTCGACCTTCTTCTTCCTTTGGACCTTCACTTTGTGCATCATTGGAAACTTCGGTGACGCGCCGGTGACTTGAAAAAAAGCTTCGGAGATCGCGTCATAGGCTTGTTTCCAGAGGTCACTGAGATTGAATCTTGGAGAGGATGGAGAGAAATAGAGAATTCTTAAAACTCTAAAATCATTTGAATTTTGGAATTGCCGAATCGGGGGAAGCAAGGCATATATTATGAATATATATTGCCCTCAACGCCAATAACATCATTTTAAGTTTAGGTTAGATTTTTTTTCCCTTAAGGCTAATATATATATTAACAAATTTATATCCAGGTAGGACTAGACTTAGTAGTCCTTGATCCTAACCTGAAAGCCGGTCTTACCCGGACTCCGGGTCAGACCCGATCTTGCCTAGATCCGTTCAGGTTTTTTTTCCCTTTTTCGGGCTGGACCAAGGTTGGACCGGGTTGCGCCGGGTTTACAAGTTTTATGTCTTGCCCTAACATTATTAACTTTCTCCACAAAGCATTATTATTACTCATTGGGTAGAATGTTAGATTTTGTATTATACTGAATGTCTGAAAAATAAACTATACTCTTTACTATTATAATTAACTAATTTGGACAAGGAACAACTGACAGAGAGAGAAAGTAGAGAGAAGGGGTCCGCTTGTTCTCTCCTCTCTGCTTCGCGGTTTCTCTTCTTCCTCTTCTCGCCGGCAGCATGTTTTACCACATGCTGCCGGCGGGCACCCGTCTTTACTACTACTGCGGCAGAGTGGTTGTTCGGATCTCAGATCTTCGATCTGTGGCCTTCTCCCTCTAGGTTGCGGATGTGGGTTAGCATCCCTGTAGCGATCCTTTCCCTCTTCTTCTTGATTGGATCTGTGGAGTTTTATTTTTTTTTTGTTTCTTTTTTTGTAGTATGGGGCTTTGTGGTGGTGTTCTTGTCTCGGGAAATAAACAAATCGTTAGATCTGCGTTCAAATCTTCTTAGTTGGATGGCTGTTTGAGCGTTATTAGATCTGATTATTATTTAGTAGCTCGGATCTGCGTTCTTGGAGGAAGATTTAAAGAGGTGTTGTATGGTGTGTGGTCGAGGTCACCGAATCTGCTTGATCTGTGGAGCAGAAGTGTTCTTCAGGACATCAAGGGTCTTCTTTCTTCTGAGGTTGGGTTTTCTGTGGTCCTTACCCCAATATGGGATACCTATTTAGCTGATCTAATTGCAGCTATTGCTTATAAGATTGTGTACCCGTTCGGGTGGGTTTCACAACCAACACTTTCTTGTCCGTTCCTTCTAACCTTGGACATCGAGGAGACTGGTTTTGTCTATGATTCTACTTCTACTCTTGTATTTGTAATGTACAGTGCTTGGCTAATGTGGTTTTTCTGCTATTTTGTTGTATTTGTTTTGGAGTGGTTTGTGTGTATCCAGATGTATTGTATCGGTTTGCACTATTAATATATATAAATATCTTTTGAGCCAAAAAAAAAAAACTAATTTGAAACTAATGGCTGCAAAATCTAAATAGGGGCCTAAATACTTAGGTCCTTTGCAGACTTGTGTCAGCTACGCACTTGATCCCATTTTTTTTTAAAAAAAAAAAAAAATCAGCACTATCGGGTAGTAAAAAGATAATTCAGAATACTGAAACAATCTTCATCATCTTGAAAAATTATTTTAAGTCTTGGTACTAAAAAGATATCTCAAGATCTTGAAAAAATAATTTATGATCTTAAAAAAATTATTTTAGAATCTTAACAAAATAATTTAGGTACCTACTCCTACTAAAAATATGCTTTAGGATATTTCTTCAAGATTCTAAAATAATTTTTTAAGATCATCAATTATTTTTCCAGTACCCGTCATTATCATGATAATACCAGTCAGTACCCTGAAATACTTTTTCACAATCATAAACTATTTTTTCAAGATCCCAAAATAATTTTTCAAGATCATGAATTATTTTTCAGTATTAGTTAGTATCTTGAAGTGTCCTTTTAATACCAGTCAATACCCTCAAATATTTTTTTCAATACCCTGAAATATTTTTTCACAATCCTAAAATAACTTTTCAAGATCATGAAAAATTGTTTTGTATCCTAAATTATTTTTTTACTACTCGACAGTGCCTAAATTTTTATTTTTATTTTTTAAAAAAAGGATTAGGTGTGTGAAACTACACGTAAACGTAAATGACGTAGTTTCATGCAGCGGACCTAAGCCAGGTCCCTATTTGAATGACAGGACGTGCAGAGCTGCTTGCTGGAATAGAAGCATGTGGGGGCTAGGGTAGTTGAATGAGAAAAAGGGGCAATTTAGTAAATATGAATACTTACAGGGATATGTTTGTCTATCTCAAACTGGCAATAAACCTTTCACCAAACAAAAAACATTTCAAGAACCCAATTTTATCAACCTTTCCTATTGCTTGTTGGCCCATTCCCTCCTACCAACCAAGCAGAGCCTAAGTTTTTTTTTTTTTTTTTTTTTTTTTTTTTTTTTTTTTGGGAGATAACACAAGTAAAAGTGCCTCTTTTAGTTTTTTTTTTTTTAAAAAAATATGATGTCATCTCTCAAAAATATTTAATAAATAATTTAATTATCAATAATTTCTAGTGACAATTAAGAAACATGAAATATTAAAATATAGTGTAATAAATGATAAAAAATCACTTGTTATTAGAATTTATCAATAATCAAGTTCTTTCTCGGGGACCGTAACTCACGAGTCAAAATGAATAGGAAAAATGATTTTTTATGCTAAAATATATTTGAAAAAAATATCCTCTTATCAAATTCAAATTTTCATAAAATATTCTCCGGCCAAGTTGAACTTATCGCATAAATTTCAATTTAATAATATTATCTTGTATTATATAAAAAAATTATGAGAGGTAAATTTACCTAAAAGTGTCATTGTTCATGTGGAAACTTGAGATTCCACCAATTTTGGTAGGATCTTATCTTCCCATAGATAAGGGAAGATTGGTAGGTCGGGAACTTGGGTTCTCGAGAAAATTTGTCAAAAAAAGCGTACCAAATAAGGAAACTAACTAATCTTCCTTTCCCTTCCCACTGAACCTGTGTACCAAAGGGCCCTTAGGCTAATCCCCAGTTAATATATGACAAGAAATATGTTAATTTGCATTCCAATAGTTTAACCCGATTTGACCAATAATCCTTTTAAACTAGGGTTTCAACCAAGGGAAAAAACCAAACCCGCCGATCGACCTAAAAACTAGTGAACCGAGCACAAATCTAGTACGGTTTGCTTCTTGGACTAGGGAAAAAATAACCCCAAACAGACCGTTATAAACTGGAGTAACCAGGATAAACCGTCGGGTGAAGAAGGTTGCCTGGGTTAAATTTTTCAGATGATTAAGCAGATCCATCTCGGTGAAGAATGGAGGACTGTGGTGGGTTTCAAAGAGAAAAATAAAGAAAACTTGGGACAAGGACGATTTGGGGATTTGAGATTTGAGAAGAAAAGAAGAAAGGAAAGCAACAAAACTGAGATTAGAGGTCTGTGAAAATTCCTGTCCGTGAGTGATAGTGGCCGATAATAGAGTTGGTGTCAGCTAGCTAGGTTTGTGTTAGAGTAAGTGAAGTGGACTTGGACCCTCACCTTCTAACACAAAACAAAATATTATGACTGCTTTCAAGGCCTGATGTTTTCAAAAAAAATAAATAAATGAGAAAATTTCTTTTACATATTTAAAAAATTGCAATAATTAAATTGAGTTAAAAAAATTAAATCATGTTATATATATGCACATGATCATATGTGATCCTTTGACCAACTAATATGATATGACCTCCGATCCTAATTATAAGAACATCTTTGTAGTACAAAAAATGTTCTTATAATTAGAGACGAGGAAAGAATATAATCTTAAATAAATCAAATTAATTAAAACTATTATAGTCAAATATAAATATTTTTAATATCAAATAAATTAAATTATTTTAATTATGACCGGCTTGATCCCAAATTGAGCCTAACCTAACCTATTAACCCTTACATCACTACATCGATCAGTTGACCAGTCCAATTTTTTGTTTTTAGCTTCATTGACCAATCGAGATTTTAATGGCTTGGCCAATTTCATCACTTTGCCTTAAATGCATATCTTTGATGCTTTCAGTTTTATTATTCCTCTACGCGTTTTTCTTTCTCTTGGTCTGACATTATTTTTTTCTTTTGCTTTAATCGTTTATTCGTTTTTCATTTTGTTCACATTGGCTTTTGTTCTTGTTTTCAAATTAAAATTCCCCGAAATTAACTTTTGTGCACACTTTATGAAGTTCCTTAACTTCTTCAACTGGAAGACCGTGACTACTAAAGAATTTGCAAAAAAAACAAAACAAACTCCTCTAAATTAATATTTAAATACTGATACATAACATTTAGATGTAATTAATTCATAAACAAATCTGAGACCTTGCACAATATAAATATAAATATAAATTAAAGAAGTTTATTATGGAACACATCAAGTATTAAATAGGATATATATATATATATAAATTTAATAGTTTAATATTTATATTGTTAGACAAATATATGGATCAGGATCGATCGATCAGTTGATGGTTGACGACAGTAGAGAGCAATAATAATACATATCCGTGGACTTGGCATTATGATTATTCTTTATTCTTTGAATGTACACACTATTGGAATATACTCTTTGGATCTCTTTAGCGGTATTTGTAAAGCAGAGAGCAACTTGGTCGCCATAAAGTATTGTGTATTTTATATATTTGTGTGCTCTCACAATATTGACATGATTTAAATTGAGGGGATTTTTTTTTTTTTTTTTAAAAAAAAGAAGATAGACTCGGATTGTATTTCCCAAAAGCATCCTCGTGCAACAAATAAATAAATAATCCAATAATAGAATAGTAGAACCGTTAAAATGGGTCGAACTCATTGAGCAAGCGTAAGCCCTCATAAATCAAGAGTTGGGCTTACATTTATAGGGTATAAAGGGAAATTAGGTTTAAAATGGCTAGCTGCAAAAAAAAAAAACAAAACAAAACAAAACGGCTGCCTTTTACGGCTAAGCCTATTTAAGTCATCAATATTTTTTCAATAAAATATTATTTATTGATGCAAGATCATATATTTAAATTATTTTATTATTAATGTCTACCTGATGACTTAATTATCATTATTATTGACATTATGTGGTTCAAAAATTTGGGAATTTGGAAAGAGAGGGAAGAAAAATATCTGGAGATCATTTAAGCTTAACAAGTAAAAAAAGGGGAAATTGATTATGAATTCCTGAAAAAGTCTACAGTAAACAAACATATTGAAGTTTTGCTTCTTATCATTTTCTATCTATCCCCTCCCACTATTTGATTCGGATTTTATAATGTATGCAAATTAATTCTTATATAAATATTGTGTGGTAATTACTAATCAAAATAGTTTTTAGTTTCTTGAACAAGATTTTCCTTTCGTTTTTTGGTGTATTATTTGTCTTATTTTTAGTTTGGGTTAAATGCCTAATTTGCCCCGAAGTTTTACTAAGGGGGCTCAAGACCGGAAGTTTTTTTGGAAACAAATTTGTCTCGGAAGTATGAAAAAGGTACCAAATTTGCCCGGAAGTATGAAAAAGGTAGCAAATTTGCCTCGCCGTTAATTTTAAGCGAGTGTCCACATGGCATGCCACCTCATGACACGTGGCATCCCACCTCATCAACCCAATAAGAGTTAAGTATCATTTTTGCTCTGAAAGTTTTCATTGAGGAGCAATTTTGCCCCTGAAGTTTACAAAAGTAGCAATTTTGCCCTTCTTTCTCCCAATATTAAATTAGTCAAAGACCACACATGTTATGTCTTGAAAAGGTCGAACTTAGAGTCGAGAGAAGAAGATCCTTGAGATGTTGAGCTCAAAGCGACCGGAATTTGTGAAGTCGGGTGGTCGATAAGCATCACTTATGATCTAAGCGAATGAATGGCAAAACAAGAAATGAATTGTTCCAAAAATTGGTTCAGTAAAACAAATCAATAGTGATCATTTGCTTAGATCATAAGTGATGCTTCCTGCGGGTTTGCGACTGGACCTTTTAGTCCGTGACCGGTTCGGCTTCACAAATTTTGGCCGCCTTGAGCTCAACATGTCAAGAATCTCCTTCTCGACTCCAAGTTCAACCTTTTTAAGGCATGACATGTGTGGTCTTTGGTGATTTAATAGTCAAATTTAATATTGGGAGAAAGAAGGGCAAAATTGCTACTTTTGTAAACTTAGGGGCAAAATTGCTCCTCAATGAAAACTTAGAGGCAAAATTGCTCATTAATGAAAACTTCCAGGGCAAAAATGATACTTTTGATTGATGAGGTGGCATGCCACGTGTGTGATGGTGGTAACGATCTACGTAGACTTCCGTCACTTTTGGGTAAATTTGATACCTTTTAGTACTTAGGGAAAATTTGGTACTAAAAAAACTTAGGGTGTTGAGTGCCCCTTTAGCAAAACTTACGAGACAAATTAGGCATTTAACCCTTTTTAGTTTTGTAGTTCCTTTAAAATTAGGGCAATAGTTTACGAAGATTAATGTTGTTGACAATTATTTGATGTAATTTAGTTTTGTAAGTTTGAACACTTTATTTTTGCTATTATTTATCATTTGGACTAGAAACTTTATAAAATTTATTTTCTTATTTTTTGATATTTTAAAATAAAAAATGAAATTTCAAAAAGGAACTTAAAGCGCAAGGGCTGGCTCTCAGCCTTCATGTTCAAGGGTTGAATTTCAAAAATTAGTTAGATTTTAGGTAGATGGTCTTTTGGAACCCGAACTGTCAAGGGCTAGTTCTTTAAGCCCTACTTGACCCATATTGATAGCTTTATATAGTGGCTTATTCTGTAACAATTCTTTCTTGACTTCACAATGAAAGAATATATATATATATATATGGGGTTTAAACTTCTCATATTACATAAGAAGAATAAGATTCCTACATATACATGAAATAGTGGGACCAACATATATATATATATAATGAGAATTATATATATATATATATATGTGTGTGTGTGTGTGGGTCCCACCATTTTATATGTGTAACATGAAAAAACATTTCTTCTATAACATGAGAAATGTTTTTTCTTATATATATATATATATATATATATATATTTATATTGTGCGCGCACGCCAAAAAAAAAAAAAAACATACAAGTTAAGGGTTGGTTTGGAAGTGTTCAAAAAAAGGGTTAGTTTGGAGCTCAATAATGAAGTGGAGTTGACGTACATCCTTAGATTTACATTAAGGGTATAATGGGTTAGACTCTGCTTTTTTCACCCACAGCGAGTGCCTTTCATTTTGTTGAAATTGCATACGTCTCTCATTTAATTTCAAAACATATGCCTTAATTTAATTTTCATCACTGTTAAAATTAATTCATTGAATATTTTAAATTTTTTATTTATAATTATATTGAAAAACATAAAATTATGAATTTTCTCTTATACTGATCTAATTCTCCAGTAATTTCACCAATTTAAAGAACTTTGAATAATTAAGTGAATCCTATTTAAATAAATAATTTTAAAAATACTGTATAAAATAATTATATTGACTAATTTATCTCTTATCATATTAAATTTATATTTTATTAAGTGTTTTTATATACAACTTACAATATTTGTTTATCCAAATTATGTATTTTTTTTAAAAAAAATACTAAAAATAATTTTTCATCATTAAAAAATTAAAATAGGAATTTTAAAAAAATTCTACATTAATTTGTCATTGCAATAGGGGGCAGCTATGGCATTTAGTGAAATACTTTGTACATCATTTGCAGCAGGCATTGGAGGGCCTGTGAAAAGTTTTTGTTTGTAAGAGTATGCAGAATATATATTTCTAACAAACAAATTATAATATTTATTAGAGACACAAATAAAAATTAAATTAATTTCTTGACAATTTTATTAAGGTGTACTTGTTCTGACAAAATGAGTAAAATGAACTTAAATTAAAATGGTTACTCCCTCTATTTTTTATAAGAGCTTGATATATACTAGTATTAAGTGATTTAAAAAATCAGTTAAAAGTAATAAAGATATATAAAATAAAATTTTTTTAAGTATACTCTTATTTATAATGGAGTAAGTAAGAAAGAGAAATATAGAAGTAATAAGAGAAAATATGAAAAACAAAGTAATGTGAGAAAAATATGTGGAAAGATAATAGAATTAACTAAGGGAAAGAATGGTAAAAACACATTAAATGTTTAGAGAATCTCAAATAAGATCTTATAAAAAGAGACTAAGTTAATTTAAATTTTAGGCTTTTATAGGAGGGATGGGAAGGAGAGAGTACATTACCAAGAAAAGCTGAGAAATACTTAATATCTTTGAGATTTACTATCATTTTCAAAATAGCTAAGCACCCTTATTTGAATTTATAAAACCCCAAATAATAGCTCATATATATATATATATATATATATATATATATATATATATATATATAATTTGCATATGTGTAGATAAAATTGTAAAACTCACGAGTTTAAGTAAACTTGTGATAGTGACATAAACTCATATGTGAACTCAATAGTAAACTCTTATAAATAAATATGTATTAATAGTGTTTAATTAATTAATTAATTGCAACATAAAAATGACAAAAATTTGATTCAAATATATTTTAAATTCAAATAATTAAAATTAAATCCATCAACATTTATAATTTATCATACTTAACAAAGAAATTTCTATAAATTTAGTATGATCAAATAAAAAAAGTTAGCACAAATTTAAAAGTGAGTTAACACGGTTTTATAAAACTAGAAACATAATAATTGTAAACTCGGTATGTGAAGCTCGTGAGTTTAATTGAGTTAACAACTAATACAAGTTTAAGAGCGATTCAACATGATTTTACAAGTTCAAAACATAAAAACGATAAACTTAGAGAATCAATTTGTGAGTTCGATAACAATGTGTGTAGGTTTAGAAGTCTATCAAAAGCCTACATAAATGTAGATTTCAACAGGCTCAAAGTCTACTTACGACTTATAATATAAAACATTTTTAAAGGCCTATATTGCAAAGTATGCCTTTACAAAGGCCTTTCGGGATAAACCCAAAATCAAACTTTATACCCCCATTACATACTCGGACTATTTAGCAAAAACTTGATCTAACTTATTATATAAGTTCTCGAGTAAATTATTTTTAAGAGTTTATATTATACTACTAACAAATTCGATCTAGTTGGTAAAAGGATTGACTCATACGATAAAATTTGTCGGTTCAAATCCCACTTGATTTAAGGACCTTATTAGTGGACGATTTATAAGTAACTTTTAAACGCTCTTTTGGCTCGAAGGTATGCCTAGGCCCCCAAAGCATAACTTACCTAAACTTTTTTATATAAAAAAGTTACACTCATGTGAATTAATATAAGAATATATATTTTTAAAAATTAATTGCATAATAATATATTTTAATCATAAAATGGTATTTTTATTCAAATTTATTAAATAATAATATTTTTTTAATTTAAATTTATATGAGCATATGCTATAAGGGTAATATAGTTCAAAATTTTGGCTCTCCTCCAAAACCCTTAATTTGGAGGGAAACCAAGATAGAGGTGTTGGAGGGGAGATGATGAAAACTTTGGGGTTCAATTCCTCCAAAATTTCAAACTAAATGAGAAGAGAGGCTCATTTTTTCCTTTCCTTTCAATTCACTCACCTCCAACCAAATATAGCCGAACATTACCTTTGTTTGCTATGATTCTATGAAGGATATACCATATTGAAATCCGCCAACCCATAGTATTAACCCACTCATACTGGTCTCTGGCCCAAATTTTTGTGGACTTAATTTTGGATGTGTACAATGAAAAGTTAGAGATAGCCAATGAAAGTTGGGCCTATAAAAACAAACAGACATATGAATGAAGGGACGAGTCATCATATTTTTCATAAGTGCCATATGAATGATGCATTAATATTTAACTCTATTGTATCAATATATATATATATATATATATATATATTTAACTCTATTTTCAATTTCACAATCAAACAATTTCAGCCCTTAATCATCAACATGGCCAAAAAGAAAGCTCCTAATCTTCAACGGACATTGTCTCAAGTGAATATTCAAAAAGTAAATTATAAAATTTTAATGGTTTAACCTCTAAATTGAGTAGCTGATACACTCAAGCTTTATAATGGGATTTATTTTAACAATATACTTTTTTGATCTCTTTAGTGGTATTTGTACAGTCAGAGAACAAGTTGATTGCAATTAAGTATTGTATATTTTAAAGAAAATCTTATATAAGACGATTGAATTACCTAAATTCTAAATGAGGCATTTCCCAAAAAAAAAAAAAAAAGAATTGTGAATTGCTTATCAAGTCTAAGCATTCCCTTATCAATTTTTGGTAACAAACCTTATTTGAGATTTTACAATTTCAAAATTCTTTTTTTTTTGTCATTTTTCCTTTATTTAATTTTCTTAATCTCTCTGAAAAAATGAACAGTTCTATATTAAGGACTAGAAGTAGTATTATATAATTTTGTAATATAATAATATGTAAATACGTCAAATTTTATTTTAATTTGATATAAGTTTTAAGCCTATTTAAATGCTACAATTTATATATGTGTAAACATTAAAGTTTTTATAAACATGGATTTTAGAATTAAAGCCTACTTATAACCTTTTCAGGCTTGTAATATCAAACCCTTTTAAAAGTTTATATTGCAAGTATGCCTTTAAAAGGCTCAACTTTAAGCCTAAAAAAAGCATGTATTACATGTTCAAGCTTTACGTTTCAACTTTCAACTTTTACTTCATATATAATGTCTCAGGGAATTATTTTTAGGAGTTTTTATTCCATAATTTAAAGTTGCAATCATGTGAAATAATGTCTTACAGAACAGCGCAAATCATTTCAGACGAAGGGAATCAAAATACAATTGATCTCATCAAGTGCTTCCTTCTTTTATTTGCAGCTACAAGATGACCAAAACTTAGAGAACTATATACTTCTATTACACAGGCAGAGTAATAAAACAAGCAAATCAAACCGACCCAAAATTCTTTATTCTTTTCTTCTGGCAGAGGAATAAATCACGTAGAATTAGTAGATGGACAAGGAGGGATAGCCACCTCAGTAACTCCTTCAAGCATCAACACTACACTCTTCATTGATGGACGAAGAAAAGGCTCATCTTGAATACACCATATCCCCACTTTCACCATATTCTCTAGCATCGTTAGGTCCACGTCTTCCACAAGAACAAGCTTGTTTAACTCTCGCCGAACAAAACACTTGTACACCCAATTAGACAGAACAATTTGCTCTGGATTTGAAATGTTAACCACTAAGCTTCTTCTCGCAAAATACAATCTCCAATAACATAACTCGTAGCTATAAACATCTTTTTCTTGTTATTGGAGTGTTCTTGTTCCATTCGGAGCGAGATAACCTCTTGTCCCCCTAACTTGAGTGAAGGTTCTTGTTTGATCTCGGCATTAGAAGTTTTGCTAAACCAAAATCTGATATTTTTCTTTCATAAAAAAAATCGTCTGTCAATATGTTTGAAGGCTTTATGTCACAGTGAATAATAGGAGCCTTGCATTGTTCATGGAGATACAGTAAGCCTCTTGCAATGTCTAGTGCTATTCCTCTTCTCTGATCCCAATCAGACGAGCGATCTTGTCACCAAAGATAAGCTTCTCAAGGGAGCCATTACTCATGAACTCATAAACTAGAAGCCTTTTAGATCCCTCAGCACAATATCCAAGCAAGCGAACTAGGTTTTTGTGGTGGGTTTTCCCAATGGCTTGCATCTCAGCTTGAAATTCTCTCTCCCCTTCTTCAATTAATCTGTGTAGCCTTTTTACTGCAATAAGTCTTCTTCCTTTGAGTAAAGTTCCTTTATAAACTGATCCAAACGAACCCTTACCCACCTCTTGTTTGAAACCACTTGTTGCTTTCTTCAGCTCATTGTATGAAAATACAATCAGAGTAATCCCTTGGCTCAAACCTAAATCTTCCATCTTAAACAACCTCCTGTAACTTAAAACTCCAATCTTGTAAATTAAATGGCCAGAGATTGCGACAGCTGAACATAAAAGAACAGCAAAACCCAAGACAATGAGAATGATCACCTTAATTGCTTTCTTAGTGGTAGTCTTGATGGGAGGTGGTTGGTTATCATTGTTTCTTTCCTGGCTAAGTCCGATGGGAGGTGGTTGGTTATCATTGTTGCTTTCCAGGCTATGAAGTCCCACCTTGAAGTATATTGTGAAGGAGGACAAATCTCGTGCTTCTCTTGTAACATATCTTAATGGAAGCGTTTGTTTCTTGCAGCGATTATTATCATAAAAGGCAGCCCCACAGTAACAATCTTGCAAACAAGAAGCTGGGCATTCCTCCTCTAGAATGTCTTCCTCTGTATAAGGAAGATCATCCATGATCATACTACTCATGGGAGACATGTAATAAGAGGCTGCATTATCTTCTCCACCTCTACATTCAACTTCTGAGAAGTTCCTTTTGCATCCAAGATTTGTTTGTCTTGGATCTATAAAATCAGTTCCGGGAAGACAAATGCAAGAAGGCTGGTTGTCATTGATGGTACAATAGCTGTTGAATCCACAAAAAGCCTTCACTTTACAAAGATTGTCCAACGGTGACCACAACATTTTAACTTGACGTGTCCGATTTAAATCTTCATAATGAGCATAGAGTCGAAAAACTCCATCAAAATCAATAGCTGCACGATAAATAGCGTTGTTTCTTTCGAAGCTGCTATCATCCACTTGCTTAAGTATTTCTGAGTTGGAACTACTGGCATTTACAATACATAGATGCTGAGGACTGAGGAAAAGATGATATTTGGAACCAACGCCATATGCAGTTTGCGAGGCCCAGTAAGCATCCCAAGGTGTGTTACCAGAATATCGTGGATACAGAACAAGGTTTCCATCACTCTGCATCGCTAATTGAAACCTTCCAGAAGATTGGTTGGTGTCTGATGAACTAGACACCAATTCACTCCCACTAGTTAGAATTTGACCACCTAACATAGTATCAGTTGGGTGATCGAAAGTCTGCCAAAGGATGTCGGAATTTTTGTTTTGCAGAACAAAATTTCCAGAATTAAGCATGGAAGCAGAGGAAACAGTTCCATCGTTACGGTGAGAAATAAACTTCTTTTGCCCTGGACCTATTTGAAGAAGAAGCTCACCTCTCATGGTTAGAACAAGCTTTGCTTTTGAGGATACAGGAGGATCACCACGATATGCAGTCCAAACAATGGTTTTATCATTCTTATTGAACAACAAGATTCCAACTTTGAAGCCATCGCCTTGCTCGTAAAAGCCGAATGCGAATCGACCTGAAGGTGAAAGCCATAAAGTGGGAGGAATGGGAGGAACAGTGGGGGAAAGTGAAGAGCCCAGTGGTATGTGTTGTGTGAATACTGTTTCACATAGAAAATATACCAAAAAGAGAGAGTATATGTTTGATGATGCAATGGTAGCCATGGCCAGAGCAGAATCGCTAATGAGCTAAAAGGATTGCTTCAGCTGAAGACCTACAAGTGAAATTGCAGAATCTCAAAGTCTTCCCCGAAAGTGTTGAGATTCTGCCATTTCCTGACTATATCGTGGCTTTTTCTTGATTTCTTCCACGTGAAATTCCAACCTAACAATATTATTTGTATGAGTTTGTTAATTTGAATTAATTATAGAATGATCAGAGATTATTTTTCTTAATTTAAAATCTGGTATGGTAATTTTTAAACCATTTAAATTTATAATACTTAAAATAACTTTGAAATAATTATTTTATATATTTGACTTTCAAATTAATACTTAATTATATTTTAATTAATTCTTGGGTAAATTTTTTAAGGAGCAATTTTATCGCGGAAGTTTACAAAATATATCATTTTTGCTCCTCCATTAATTTTGACTTAAGTTTAACTAATATGCACACGTGTCATGCCACCTCATCAATCAAAATAGGGTTAAGTATCGTTTTGCCCAGGAAATTTTATTTGAGGAGCAATGGGTATTTGAAAATTTTTTTAAGAACAATTTTATCCTATCATTCCCCATTATAAACTTTATTGTTAAATCGTCAAACAACACATGTCATGCTACCTTATCATCCACATAAAAGACTCAACAAGATCGATTGAAGAACAGGAAATCTCGTCTTCTTTGAGTTGTTGAAGGACTCAGATCTAGGAAAAGGGTGCGAGAGGAATTTGTGAAGTGAGCAGTCAAAGGGGTGAAAGGTTTGTCACAAAGCCCGGAAGGAAGCATAGCTTATGATCTAAGCAAAAGAAACGCAAAACGAGATATGATTTGTCCCAAAATTAATTCAATAAGACAAAGTAATGGTGATAATATTTACCTTTGTATAGATTGATCTAAGCCACCTTCCTTAAATCCCTAGAATTACTATGTTTTATAAACTTAGGGCAAAATTGTTTAAAAGAACTTCTCGAATACCCATTGCTCCTTAGCGAAAATTGGGGCAAAAATAGTACTTATCCCTATTTTGATTGATGAGGTGGCAATCATTGGTGCCACATGTGCATATTAGTTAGATTTAAAGGTCAAAATTAATAGAGTTACAAAATTATTGTTACATTTTATCAACTTCGGAGACAATTTTGCCCTAAAAAAATTCCGGATACCTAATGCTCTTCACCAAAACTTCTAAAGCAAAAGTAATACTTATCAAATAGATTAAAATACAAAAAATATATGAAAAAAATCATTCAAAAACAACTTGAAAAATTCTAAAGTATAAATAGGGGTTGTGAATATTTATAATAATAGAGAAGCGTAAGCGCTTGGTTTATCTTTTTTTAAAATTAAATGGAAATCACACAAATTTCCTTCTGAGTTTAAAAACAAAATAGACTTCGAACGCACTTGTGCCCCAATTTCATGCTCCCGTGCTTGATAAGGATTTAACAAATTTAAATAATGTTTTAACAAGTTATGATTATATCTTTACTAATTCCAATTTAAAAATACCACTTGTTACTAGTTTGCTTGGGCTAGACGGAACTGTGAGTCAATGGCTCAGACCTCTAGATCTGGTTGATTTTTTTTTTTTTTTTTTTTTTTTTGGAAAAGTCACCACTGGTTGATGCAAAAAGTAAATGATAGTGATTAAGTTTGTTATTGTAAAAGTCTGCAACTAACTTTTTTCACAAACTAATAAAATTAGTTAAAATCAATAAAGTTATAATATAATCTAAGTACTTTCCAATACTACTCCTACTAATTGCACTAAACTCTAATATTATATTAATTATTACTCTCATCTACTACCTTTATTAATTATGGGCAGCCATGAAAAAATAATTAATGCTCATTAAAAACAAGCAAATGCTTTATAAAAAAGACCAAATAAATTTATTAGTTGGTGCTTTATAATAAGGATCAAAGGAAGTACATCAGAACTTCCAGTCATATAGGGCCTGCACTCATGTGCAGTAAATGACATTGAAATTTACGCGAAATTTTTATTTTTCGAATGGATGTCAACATTGACATCCCGGCAGAAGGACACAAGTGGACGATCTTAATCTGTCTCCTCATCCAGACCTCCCGAATTAAGATATGGATAAATGCTAAAAAGCAAAAAGATATTCTAAATATTCATAATACTAGAAAAGTGTGAGGGTGTACTTTGTCCTTTTCAAAATTAAATGAAAATTACAAAAATTTCTCTCCGAGTTTTAAAAAAAATATAGAAGAAAGCGCGATTTAGCGGATAACTTTGCACACACTTGTGCCCCAATATCATGCTCTCATGTTTAATAAGTCTAGATAAGTTTTTGACAAATTTTGATTAGATTTTCACAAACTTCAAGTCAAAAATCATCATTTGCTATAATGACAAGGTATTAATTCACACTTTTGATAAGGGTTTCATAACTTTATGTAATGTTTTAATAAGTTATGATAAGATTTTCACAAATTCCAATTCAAAAATCACCGCTTGCTACAATGACAATGTATTAATTCCCACTTATAATATGGTTTCATAAATTCAAATAACATTTTAACAAATTCTGTTAAACATTTCACAAAATCCAATTTAAGAATCACCACTTACTATATTGACAAAGTATTAATTCTTATTTCTAACACTGGTTTAATTATAACTCAAAATTACCACTTGCTATAATCATCAATGTATCAATTCAAGAACTTTTATATTTCATTAGTTCCCAAAAATAAAAATAGAAGCCGATTTCACTATTCACAAATTTGCATTACAGTTTCATAATTTGAGATTAACTATTAACTACAAAATCCACCCTATGTTCGTTGTTCACCCTCAAAGTTCAAACTCACATCATGATCGAATGCCTCCTTCAACCTCTTACCACCTTCACTCATCAACGTTCACCTCTCTAAGCTAGAAACCCAGCTACCCAAAAACGACACCTACCAAAACAAAGACCAATAAAGTTATAATTATAGAGTAAAAAATACATGCCTCACTAACTTTCCACGGCTCTTGCTCTATTTCCTCTTCCCTTCCTTCTCACTTTGCGCCACATTTCTCTTTCTTACTTGATTCTTTTCTTTTTATAACTAAGGGCATTTATGTCATTTCAATTTAATTTTAAAAATGACAAATCATGCTTTCACATCTTTTTTGTATTATAAATATTCCGAATACTTTTTTTTTAAAAATCATTTTAGCATTTTTAAAGTTCTATTTGCAGGGATTTTTCCAAAAAATATTGAAATTAAAATAGAAGTTTTGAATACATTGGTATAAATTGGTCAACAAAATCATGCCTAAAATTAATTATTTATTAGGGTTTAAACTTACCGTATTGTATGAGAAGAAAAAAGATTCTACACACACATAAAATGGTGGGACACATATCTTTTTAAAAAAAAAAAAAAAAAAAAAAAAAAAAGTATGAAAATCGAAGTATCTATAATATGAGCATACATTTTACTTTTACAATATGAGACATATATTTTCCTTATTTTAATCATCATATTTTACAGTACTTGCAAAATGCAAATTCCACATGTTTCTTTCTTTTTGCTCTGTGGGACTCTGACTCTCCCCACCGTCCACTGCCCACTGTCTCCACATCGTCCTTAATGGAAATTTGCAGGAACATGGGTGACTTTTAAAATCTTTAATTGCCATTAAATAAATTTGTCAGGACTGAAACCGCGACATCGTCCTTAAACTTAAAGGAAATTTACAGGTGACTTTTAAAAACTTTAATTGCCGTTAAATAAGTTTGTCGGGACTGAAGTGTGATCAATGATGGACAAGATGTGTTTAATTTTAGGTAAGAGGATGAGAGGGATGGGAGGAGCCTCCTTTATTCATTTGGTTTAAATATTTAGATGGGAGGAAAATCAAAATTATGGGTTAAATTTCCTTCAATCCCTTTATTCTAAACAAAAATATTTTCTCCTCCCTTTCTCTTTTCTCTGTAACAAACCACGCAGGTCAAAAGTCTCAACTCATTCCCATAGTTTATTTTGGTGTCTTTCCATTTTTTTTTTCTCCTGTTCCTTTTAAAATATTTTACTGAAAATCAATTTTTTCCCAGAGCCAATTTAACTTCCTTCGTTTGTTCGAAGTTCTCTCCATCAATTTTCTCTCCCTCCTCGTCCCTTCTCGGCTTCTCGTTACCATACCATATCCATGGCCCTCATAACTCTGTTCTTACTATTTGCAGTTCTATCTGTAAACGAAGTTAGAGCTCAAAAAAATGATTCCAACATCATAACTTTGGGTTCTTCTCTCTCCCCAAAAGCGTATTCTTCTTCATGGGTGTCACCTTCTCGTCTTTTTTCCTTTGGCTTTTATCCACGTGATAATGGCTTTGCTGTTGGAATATGATTGATGGGTGAACCTGAAGGAACAACCGTTTGGACAGCTAACTTCACGAATCTATCTACTTCCTCTGATTCAGTCGAATTAACCAAAGACGGTAAACTTGTGCTTAGAAACGAGAAACAGATGGGAGTAGTAGCAGTCATTGCCAATGCGTCTGAACGTGCAGATTCAGCTTCTATGCTTGATTCTGGAAATTTTGTGCTTTATAGTAAAAACCATAGTGTCATCTGGCAAAGCTTTGATTACCCCACGGACACCATACTAGGAGGTCAGAATTTATCTCAGGGACAACATTTGATCTCTGCAAATGGACATTTTATTCTCAACATGCAGACTGATGGAAATCTTTTTGCCTATCCTGTGAGCCATGAAAGAGAAATTGACGCTTACTGGGACGCAAATCCTTCTCAGTTAGATGATGACTCACAGCTTACTCTTAATCTTATGGGCTTTCTTTGCCTAGGCAGTTACGGAGGGAATCCCATTAAGGTTCTTGCGAAAAGTAGCAACCATCTTGGAAGGAACACAAGCTTAATAATCTATCGTGTAACATTGGATTTGGATGGTATTTTTAGACTGTATGTTCACACATTTGAGAAGAATAATAATACTGGCTTCACTAGCCAAATTATTGTGTGGCAGGCTATTTCTGATCAGTGTCTGGTGAATGGCTTTTGTGGCATGAATAGTTATTGCTCCAACGTCTCTGGTAAAGGTGAATGTAAGTGTTATCCTGGATTTCGGCCAATCAAAGGGAACAAAAACAAAAAAATATTCTTGGTTTGTGAACAGATCACAAAAAATGACTGTATCACCAGTGATCCAGGGATGCTATACTCTGTTAGTAAGCCATTGCAACATATGCAATGGGGCCTTCATCCTTATTTGGTCATACCATTGGAAATGGAAGCTTGTGGCAAGTCTTGCATGGAAGACTGTGATTGTGGGGCAGTGTCACATGGAGATGGTAGCTGCAAAAAGTATAGGCTTCCGCTTATGTTTGGCAGAATTAATCAAAATATATAAACCACAGCCCTCTTCAAGTTGCCTTCAGAAAATATCAGTCCTCCAAAACCAAAGAAACCAGAGGTTCTTGTTGATGACAAGAAAAATCTGATTCTGACTCTGGTCATCACTCTTGGTTCAATTTCATTCGTTTGCTTAGGCTTTTTAGTATCCATTTTCATTATCTACATGCGTAGGGTCTATTCCTACAAAAAGCTCTCTGCCAACAGTGAAAATTTGGGGTTCACCGAGGATTGTAGTTTACGAACATTTGCCTTTAATGAATTGGTGAATGCAATAGGAAACTTCACAGAAGAGATCGGCAGAGGATCTTTTGGAGTGGTTTACAAGGGGACAATTTGCGGAAGCAACAAACGTATTGCTATGAAGAAACTAAACGACGATGTTGTGGATGAAGGAGAAAGAGAATTTCAAGCAGAAATCACAGCAATCGCTCGAACTCATCATAGAAATGTGGTTCAGCTCATTGGTTATTGCATTGATGGTTCCAGAAAGCTTCTTGTTTATGAATGTATGAGCAATGGGTCTCTAGCAGATTTTTTGTTCAAACCTGAGATGCATCTATCTTGGAAACAGAGAGTCAAAATTGCATTGGATGTAGCAAGGGGAATCTTGTATCTACACGAAGAATGTGAAGTCTGTATTGTCCACTGCAAATCAAGTCTCGTGACATTCTTTTGGATGAAATGTGGACGGCAAAAATATCAGATTTTGGACTTGCAAGACTATCAATACGAGAACTTTCAAAAACCAAAAGCAACAACGAATCATCAAGTGGCTATGCGGCACCGGAGCATGAGAAAGATGCATCGACATCAAGTAAAAGTTGACATCTTGACTACGGTGTGGTGTTATTGGAGATAATATGTTGCAGAAGGAATATAGACGTAAAAGTGGCTTCAGAAGAGGAAATAATGCTTTCAAGTTGGGTTTATAATTACTTTGTGAGAGGAGAATTGAACAAATTGGTAGAATTAGATGAAGATGTGGAATGGAGGACATTGGAGAGAATGGTGAAGGTGGCCTTATGGTGTGTCCAAGAGGACTTGTCTCTACGTCCTTCCATGAAGAATGTGATATTGATGTTGGAAGGGCTGAAAGATATTCCAATTCCTCCATCTCCAATCCCACTTGCTTGATAATCTTCAAAATTATGGTGCTTTTTGCTGAAGTATCAATCTTAGCTACTTCTACTGCGTGTAATTTTGTGTCCTATCGTTGTATATGCACAAATAAGAGTTAGTTTCTTGATGCATCTACTATATTTATGGTAATGTATAAATTATGTGAAGCCAAATTCTGTGACTTTGTGATTTTGTGAAAAGTGTGCTTCTATGGGCAAGGTGATTTGTCTGCTTGTTTGAGTTATCAAATGGTTTGAATTCGAATGATTTAAAATTAATTAAATTGTACAATACTAATAATTAATTTAAAATGTCCCCTTTGAGTAATCTTGAATGCATTCATTAATTAATCTAGTTGGAATAAATTTATGTAAAATACTTTAGTTGTTCATTGCATATAAGATGTTTCATTGAAGTCCGAAAAAAGATGCTTCATTATTCCAATTAATTGTGACGGATAATTTTTAGGAAAAAGACCAAAAAAGATCATTTGAACTTGAAAAACCCCAAAAGATTTAATGAAAAAGGGAAAGGATAGAGAGAAGATTGAAAAGGTTCTTTTTTAGATTTGTTGCGGTTGTTTATTATGAAATGTTATTTTTGTTGTTCATACTTTACGGTGAACAGATATAATCGTTATGTTTGTGTTTTTGCCGATTTAACAAGGCTGGAAAACAAATAGTTTATACATGTTATATGACAGTTGTTTCAAAAGAACTGTAACTTTTGTCACTAAATAAATGATACTTATTAACTATAACTGTTATTTTTATGTTTTTCAAGAATTCTACCACGTAATATATGACGTACATAATTACTAGTTACTTTTAAGTGTTATATATCCTTTTGTGACTTTTACCTCGATATATATGATGTTTATTAGCTATAACTATTATGTATTAAGTGTTATAAATGCACAGATTAATTCCATTTTGATTTCCCTAGTCCATAATGGTATGCTTTTGTAACACATAAAATAATACAAGTTCTAAATATAAGACCCATTTGAATTTTTTTGTAGAAGTTAAAAAAGCTAATTAAATTATTTTAAAATAATTATATTTATCGTTTTTCTCCAAACTATTTTGTTTAATTGATATTATCTAATAACGCACACAATGTGATACGATTAAGTAACTTAATATTTTCAAAAAAGTAAATAATCCTTATATTTAGGACCAGAGGGAGTAACATGCTACATGTGCATAAATTTGTTAATATTGGTGTATTTCTTGCTGTAATTTTATTTTTTAAAAGCATTTTTTATATATTGACATGCATGGCTAAAATTATAACGCTATTGATATTTTTCTTGAAAAACAAAAGATAACTCCCCTTCCGTGCCTCTTCTCATTTGGATTTGGAATAAGTTCATAAAATACCTTTTAGACATGTTTAAAATGTCCAAAACGATTTTCTACACCGGTTACAAAGTCATAATTGGTGCAGTTACAATGCTTCAACTGGGGAATTGGTTATTGTCACAACCGCTGTACATTTTTTCCCCCAACTCCTGGTTGAGGCTTGAAATTAACAAATATAGTATACAATATATTTACAGCATAAAAAAACCCACAATTAAACCACAAGCTAGGTAATTAAATTACAAGTCATAAGTGCACAATTAGATTCAAATTTCCTCAACTAATAAACAATTTTAAATTAATAAAATATGTAATTTACAAATCTAATCCTTGCTTATGGAACAAAAGCACAAACAATATACAATTTAAATGTACTTACTATTGCTGTAGTAGCAAGTTTCTCAACAAATGCAACCGTCAATAAGTCATCAATGTCGAACACCCGCAAGTTAAAATCCAAATAAAGCATTAACACTAACGGAAAATAATTTGGTGGTCCTTATAAATTTTTCCAGTTTTGAATCAAGCCCTTAGCTTGTTTGTGTTCCCCTTTTTGTATTAGATCCTTTAACTTTCTGCCATTAGATATGTTGGCTCTGATAATTCATCCACATCTTGGTTAACCAGCTAGCTTATAATTGCATCTTTTGAATGATCTGAGAGCTTCTATTTATAATATATAGAATATGATAATTTCTTATCTTTCTAAAATATGGAAAATATTATCTTTTATGTACTTTTATTGGATTTGACATAGTATCTAATTCTATTCCCCCCCCCAAAAAAAAAAAAAAAAAAAAAAATCCCCTTCTAATCTACTCCTTGAATCTCAAAGGCATTCTTCCTCCTTTTATAATACAAAATCGTACTCTTAATATTCTTTTGTCTGCATGATTTCACTATAAACAAGATCTTATATTAAAGATTGGGAGACAATTTTCTTTCCCTTTTCCTTTAAACTTCATAGATTGTTCCTTTCTTCCATCGCAGGACCCATGTCATTTTTTTATTCCATTCTCTTTATTTTATTTTTTGATTTTCTTATTTGCTTCTTCCTTTCCTTTATTATTTTTCCTGTATATGCCAAACTATATACCTATTTAATTACAAAATACACACTTACCATTATCATTAGTTTTATAAAAATAAATATGACTTGTTTATATTTTGTTATTCATTATTTTAATAATAGTTTTACAGAAAAATATCAATTCTTAATCATTTAAATTTGATGTCTTTGTTAGATGAGAAGTAAATATGTACTACATGGAGAAAAGTCCATTTCAAGAAAGGTAATAATCTGGAGAAAAGTTATCATGTTCACAACTTTAACGAGTTGCAAGGAAGAAATTAAAGATACATCAGCATCCCTAAAAGTTGACATCTACATCTTCTTGCATTCCTTCAAAAATAAGTTAAAATTTAAATGAAGGTATTATTATCATTGTAAATATTATGCATTTTCAGTCCTCCCTTTTTCTCCTCTCTATTCAAATACAAGGAGGGATAATATTACCTCTTTACTTTTCTCCCCTTCAATTTTCTCCTCCCCTAAATTGGACCGCACACATGAAATTAGTAACTTTTAGTGCATTTCGTTCGTTTACTTTTTCCAATTACTTTGGTGCTAAGAACTTTGGGAAGTCGAATGATAATTGAATATTCAAGAAACTGAGTTTTGAATATAACCTTTCCTCAATGACAACACAAGAGACAAAAGTTGGACCACATTTCATCAGGCTAAGAAAGTTCATATATAACACGGCAATTTAAGAAGTGACAAGCCATGGACCACAAAACCTTTGGAATTTTTGTAGCATCTATTAGTTCTTTCATTTATTTGTGACCATTAATTTGGTGCAATGAATTTTCAAGCTAGACATACAATTGAATGTTGAACATTGGGGGTTATCTTTGTGGCACGTCAAAGCTGCGAAAATGACAACTTTTCTCTATATTACTATTTCTTTTCTTGGACTACTTTGAAATCGATGCCGAGAGTAGCACCTTTAGCACAAAATGAAAGAAAAAGACTTCAAAGTTGGAAATCCGCTATTTGATGTGAGTAGTTTGAAATTTCACATGTAGCGTTTCCTTGGACCACTTCGAAATCAACGGCAAGAGTGTAGCTTTAGCTTAAAAAGAAGAGTAAAATCTTGATTTATCCTCCTATTTTATGCCTTAATTATACAGACCTCCCTTATATTATTGGCTTTATAGAAACCTCCTTAAAATTAGAGTAAAATATTCTGATCACCCTCCTATTTTCTCTTAATTACATACCTCATTTTATTTTGGCCGTAAAACCCATAAACCTCCCTTAAAATTAAAATTTATGTTCTATGACAAACCTCCCTTATATTTTAAGATTTTATTTCCATCCATTTAAATCGTTAGTTAACAGTAAAGTTTGACTTTTGAACTTTTTTTACCAAAATGTCCCTCTTCAGTATTAGAATTATTTAAGTACATAAAACCAAATTTATACGGCCAAAAATGTATTCTAATAGATTTTCTAACTTTCTAATTTGTAAAAAAATTTATTAGTTTTGATCTTATAAATTAATTTTGACTTAAAAATATAAATTAAACACATATTTTTATGAAATGTAATAAACTATATAAGTTTGAGATTTCATGTGTCATTTAAATTTCTAATTTAATAATTTTTTCACAAATATTTATAGACACATTTGATCAAGCACCTGTTTATTTAAAAACTTATTTGAATATTCAACATTATGTGATATTTACATTAACCAATGCTAAAATAATCAAAGAGATAACTATTTGTAAAGATAAAAAACTCTTAAATTATTTATAACAATATTAGTCAAAATATAAAAGTAAAACTAGGGATTAAGTGCAATATTAAGGGTAAAATAATATATAAATTTTATTTTTATATAAACTTTAATTAAAAAATATTGTATTTTTAGAATCTTTTTAGAATATTCTTAACGGAGTTAATTATTTGAACTTAAGTGTATGTTTTTAAAATAGATGAGAGATTTGTGTAATAAAGGCAAAATAGGAGGGTGGTCAGAATATTTTACTCATATAAAGGAGGTTTGTGTAACATACATCTTAATTTAAGGGAGATTTCTATGGGTTTTCAAAATAAAGGGGGACGTACATGTAATTAAAACAACAGAGGGTAGTGAAAGTATTTTAGAAAGAAAATGGCTTCAAAGTTGGAAATTCACTATTTGATGGGAGCATTTTGGAATTTCACATGTAGGTTTTCCACAATTTTTCTCAAATTTTCTCTCTGTGGTCCTGCTCCTCTGTATCTCTTATCCCAATTAAATCTCTTTTATTTTTATATTATTCACAACTGTAACGCGCTGTAGGGATGATGACCCGAATTTTCAACTTTTAATTTCCACTCTAGTTTGAATATTCATAGCACCAAATTAATGGTCACAAATTAATGAAAGAACTGACAGATGCTACAAACTCCAAAGGTTTGGGGTCCATGGCTTGTCGCTTCTTAAATTGCCTTGTTATACGAAGTCTCCTAGCCTATCATAGCAATACGAATGAAATAAGGTAAGGCTTCATATTTTTTGAAATTTGAAAGCTTCTCCCCAGTACTTTTGAAATTTATATCATTAATTTTTATGAATGACTGAATATGAAACCGGCTGTCCAATCTAAATTGTGGGCCAACTTTTGTCCTTAGTCGAATCAACAGGTCAACATGGGTCCATGGAAATTAATGATATGGAGAAAAAGGAAGCCATCATATTTCAATGACATTAAAGTGATTTTTTTTTTTTTTTTTTTTTTTTTTTTTTGATATAAAAATTTTAGGAAAGGGGTTGAGAACTACCCAGTCAGGTAGACGCTTAGGTCGTCTACGAGGGGATCTTTGGTCAAAAAAATGCATGTCACCTCTACCAAAAAGCGTTCCACTACTTTTGAGACCCTTAGGATGCTTCCCCCATCGCCTTGACTAAAGTAAGGATCGAACCCCTATCTAAAAGTGAGAAAGACCGAACCCACACTAATTGAACCCAAGGACGAGAGGTACAGTGAAGTTGTTGGAATAGAATCATGTGGACCGATTCCTTTTTTATACTTGTGGACCAATTCCTTTTTTCACTTGTCTCTTCATAAATTACCGTCTTATATTTTCCATTTTAACTTTCTCCTCAAAACATTATTATTAGTGAGTGGGCAGAATGGTAGATTTTGTATTATACTGAATGTCTGAAAAATAAATTACACTCTTTACTATTTAAAACTATAATTAACTAATTTCAAACTAATGGGTGCAAAATCAAAATAGGGGCCTAACTTGGCTTAGGTCCTTTGTAGACTTGTGTCCCCAACATAACTAGAGGTGAGCATTCGGTTTTTCCGTTTGGTGTTCGGTTAAAACCAAAAAACCGAAATACATGTATTTTTACCATCGAACCAAAACCGAGGTGCCATAAAAACCGAACAGAACTAACCAGAAATATTTCGGTTCGTTTTTTTTTGGTTAATTTGGTTTTTTTGGGTGAATTCTATGAAATAGCTGACCTACAATTTTTTCTTTCTCGAATCAATCTACCAGAGATCAAAACAAAGTTCAGTAATATTACACAAAACATGGAACAGCTGGTATATATCAAGGCAGCACAGATCTTGCATATCAACCAGAGATTTTGCATATCAGCCAGAATAAATCCAATAAAAAGAAAAGAAATAAATTATTACAAAAATACAAAGATATTGAAAATCACCGGTAATTTTTTGAATTTTTTTGAAAATCGCTGGTTGAATGAAGAGGAAGAATGAAAGCATTGAAGAAGGTGATGGAAGGTGACTATGCGATAAAACGATGGTCTTCTTTGAAGTCTTGCAGTGCCTCTGTTCTGTTATGAAACTACAAGTCATCGGTGGCTGTGTTGGACGGCAAAGATGGAGGAAGAAGAAGGTCCCTGCGATCTCTCTGCAAATTTTTGTGCTTGAAGAAGGTCTGCGGCGCTGCTTGTTCTCTGGTTCCCCATTTGAAAGTCACCTTTGCTCACGGTGGTGCAAAAGGGTTGAAGCTCCTGCGGCAATGATGGTGATGAGAGCGAGAGTCACCGGCGACGAAGAAGGGGATGCTTGGTGATGAAGATTGAAGACGATGGAGGGAAGGAGGAAAATAGTTGAAGTGGATGAAGATTTTAAGATCCTAGGTCTGAAAATGATGACAATGGTGCCGCGGCGCGTTTCTTTGTTCTCAGAAATCAGAATGCAATGAATATGATGGGTTACAAGTTACTAGGTTAGGGTTTTCAGTGAGGAATTGGGTTGGGTCTGGTACCATGGTCTTCAATTGAGATGGGCCGAGGGCCTGATGTGAGTTGAGTGTAAAAAAAAAACATATTAATTCATTTCGGTTATTCGATTTTAACCGAAATAAATTCACAACAACCAAACGAACATCGAAAACCGAATTAAGCCAATTTCATGAACTGAACAAAGACCGAAAAACCGAACACTGAATTATTCGGTTTGGTTTTCGGTTTCGGTTTTGATTTGCTCACCCCTAAACACAACTGATCCCTTTTTAAAAAAAATTGAAAAATTCGAATGCGCCATGTAGTAAAAAAATAATTCAGGATATTGAATAGTCGAAACAATTTTTCATGATTTTGAAAAATTATTTTAGGATCTTAAAAAAATCATTTAGGGTATTAAATGGCACTAAAAAGATATTTTATGATGCGAAAAAATAATTCATGATCTTAAAACAATTATTTTAGAATCTTGAAAAAATAATTTAGATACTTCGACTACTACTAAAATATGCGTTAGGATATTTTTTTAAGATTTTAAAATATTTTTTTAAGATCATGAATTATTTTTTCAGTCCTATCAAGTATCATGAAGTATCGATAATACCAGTTAGTACTCGAAATATTTTTTCATTATCATAAAATATTTTTTTTAAGATCCTAAGATAATTTTTCGAGATCATTAATTGTTTTTTCAATATCAATCAATATTCGAAGTATCCTTTTAATACTAATCAGTACCCTCAAATATTTTTTTCGGTCACGAAATATTTTTAAAGAATCCCAAAATAATTTTTAAGATCATGAAAAATTATTTTAGTACTATTCAATATCCTAAATTATCCTTTTACTACCGTGACCGGGTATGTAATTTGTTTTTTAGAGAGAGAGAGAGAGAGAGAGAGAGAGAGAGAGTGTGTGTGTGTGTGTGTGTGTGTGTGTGTGAAACTACACCAGCGTTTTGGCGCAGAGGACCTAAGTCAGGTCCCTTATTTGAATGACAGGACGTGCAGAGCTGCTTACTAGAATGGAAGCACTGGGGGCCAAGGTAGTTGAATGAGAAAAGGGGCAACTTAGTAAATATGAATACATACAGGGATATGTTTATCTATCTCGAAATGCTAAGCCCATGCATGAAACTGGCAATAACCCTTGTCACCAAAAAAAAAATAAAAAAAATTGAAGAACCCAATTCTATCAACCCTTCCTATTCCTTCTTCCTGGCCCATTCCCTCCTACCAACCAAGCAGGACCTAAGCCTTTTTTTTTCCTTTTTGAAATTGGAGATAACACAAGTAAAAGTGCCTCTTTTAGTCCTCTTTTAAAAAAAAATATGACATCATCTTCCAGACATATTTAATAAGGGATTTAATTATCAATAAATTCCTGTGGCAATTAAGAAACATACAATATTAAAATATAGTGTAATAAATGATAAAGCCTCACTTATTATTAGAATTTATCATTAATCAAGTTCCTCTCTCTCGGACCGTAACACATTGTCGAATTAGGCTAATCCCCGGTTAATATATGACTAGAAATATGTTAATTTGCTTACCAATAGTTTAACCCCCATTTGACCAATAATCCTTTTAAACTAGTGTTTCAACCAAGGAACAAAAAACTAAACTGGCCGGTCTGACCTAAAAACCAGTGAACCAGGCACAAGTCTAGTCTGGTTTGCTTACTGGTCCGGGGAAAAAAATAACTCGGAACATATTGTTATGAACAAAAGTACCCTGGATAAACCGCCGGGTGGATTGGGTTGCCTGGGTTAAATTTTTCAGATGATTAAGCAGATCCATCTTGGTGAAGAATGGAGGACTGTGGTGGGTTTCAAAGAGAAAAAATAAAGAAAAATTGGGACTTGGACGATTTGGGGATTTTAGATTTGAGAATAAAAGAAGAAAGGAAAGCAACAAAATTGAGATTTGAGGTCTGAAAATTCCTCTCCGTGAGTGTGGTGGCCGATAACTTGAGAGTTGAGAGGCGAGGCTTAAGTGACGCCTTTGCACCCTATTGTTCTTCATCAGATTCAAACCAAAAAAGAAAGCCTACGGCATCGGGTAAGGAAGCACTGTGTGCGGCTGCAAGTAAGGGTGGAAATAGGCCAGGGGCCTGTGGCCTAACCAGTTAAAAGTTGGCCAGGCCTGCCTCCAAATAGGCCTATTAGTCCTGTCAGGTTGGCCTGTTAAGAGTAATTATTATTATTTTATAAAGAATATTAATTAATATCCCTCCGTCCCTCCCTCGGACTCGGCCACTCGAGCCTCGCATCCGTCCTTTCAAACCAAGGTAGTCAAAAAAGTCCTTAACCCTAAATCAATTTGCATTTTCGCTTGTCACTCTAGGCTTCTGTCGTCAGATAGTCGGATGTCTCAGCCTCTCAGCGTCGAGTCGTCAATCTCACTCTCAGACTCTCAGAGTCTTAATCTGGCCGCTTGTGGTGGTTCAGTCAATCATGCGAGACGCGACGATCTCACTCGAAATCTTTCGGCCGCTCAATTAATCACGCTAGATGTGACACAAGCACTTTCGAGTTCCGTCTGTCCTCTCCTCCTCATTCTCAGCTCAGTGATTGCCCTAATTCTCATATCTCAGTTCAGTGCTTGCCTTCATGCAGTACTTCACCTCGTTCAGTTTCTTCGACTACCCTAATTCCGTCTTGTTTCTTCGCTTTTGCTTTCCTAAAATTAAATTACAAAACGCATTATAGGCAGATTAAAACAGCTGATTTATTTTTCTGCTTCTCGTCTCCAGCTTTATTTCTGTTTGCACTATGTTCTTTTCATCAACTCTTCACAAGATGCATCTCTGTGTTGTCTCGTTCATAAAGTTAGATTAAAACAGAGCTAATTTTTTGAAATTGTAGAGTTAAATGCATATGAATTTTTTGATCTAGGCAGATTAAAACAGAGCTAATTTCATTGAAGAACCTGCCTCAGAACTTGGACTTGATTCTTCTATTTCCATCTTTGTTGTGTTGATGACAACCCAATTCTTGACTCTTGAGAAGGTGAATCAAAAGGCACAACCCAATTCCTGGATATACTGAAATTTGTTTAGTACTTGCTATGCAATAATCATATATATGTTAGCTGTAGGGTGGCCTTATCTTTGCCTTTAGAATTTAACAACATCAAAACATGTGCAACAAGTCATCACTTCATTGTTTTTTCTGATTTACTGTTTTAATGTGAAACATGTTAAACTAAAACTACATTACTTTTTTATGTTTTAGTTGTAGTTAATGTCATCTTCGTTTGAGTGAAACAATGTCATCTAGCTCAGTTCCTCCTACTGCTATTGAGGTCTCTTAACAAGCACCAACAGGTTCAAGTCAACAAACTAATGATGCTATTTAGAAAAATGATACTGATGATGATATTATTAAGAAGAAGAGGCGAAAAACCTCAGCCATTTGGGATGATTTTGATCAAGTTGACTCTAATGATGGGCTCAAAGCTAAATTCAAGTCTTGTAGAGGTTCATTTTCATACTTAGGGAAGGGAGCTAGCACTACCCATCTATGGAGACATATCAAAAATTGTGAGTCAAGGAATCTCCTCGTTGCTGCAAAAAACAAAAAATCCACCATTCCATTTCAACCTTCTAGCACTAATCCATTTGTGGCATTGGGTGCTAGATATTCTAATGAGAAGATGAGGGAAATAATTGCTACTGCAATTAAGGTGCATGAGCATCCTTTGATGAAGTTTGGATGTGGGGCTTCCAATATGCTAATTCTAAATTTCAAAAATTTTATTGCAAGACAATAAGAAGTGATTGCTTGGCCATATATGAGGTAGAGAAGAAACAATCAAAGGCCTTATTACAAGGTGTGAGCAAGATTAGTTTGACTACTAATATGTGGAAATCAAGTCATCAAGTGACTGAATACATGGTTATTAGGGCATTTCATCATGCGGGGTGGAATCTTCAAAAGAGGGTTTTGAGTTTTGTGAAAGTTCCCGCCCTAGACGAGGAATTGATGTGGGCGATGCTATATTCAAGTGTTTGAAGGCCTGAGGAATTGAAAACAAAGTATTTCTGTGTCAATGGACAATGATTCTTGTTTAAGGGCTCTTAAGGACACTTTATCACTTAGTATTTTTTTACATCTGGGTGGTGACTTATTTCACGTTAGATGTTGTGCACATATATTAAACTTGTTGGTGCAAGACGGCCTTAGCAGAATTAAGGACATTATAAATAATGTCTGTGAGCGTGTGAAATACATCAACTACAATGATTCAAGGCTAAAAGCATTCTATGACATTGTTGAGCAAAAACACTTAAAGGAAAGGAATTGAAGCTCATTCTTGATTGTCCAACAAGGCGGAATTCTACATATAGGATGTTATCTACTGCTTTGAAGTTCAAGTCTGTCTTTCCCGATTATAAGGAAAGAGAACCACATTACAACTATGCACCATTAGAAGAGGATTGGAAGAAGGTTGAGAACAATTGCGGAACATAGTGATGGCACGGTGGGCCCCGGCTGATTTTATAAATTTTTTAGTATATATATGTATTTATTATATGATATTTTATTTGGCCACAAATTTGGCCCCACTAATTTTTTATCTTCTCTCGTAAGGATAATGTTTGTTTCATTACTCATTGGGCTATGAGAGGAAAGTAAAATTCTTATTTCGAATCGAAAAGTTAGTATCATCTTATATATTGTTTTGATTTATAATTATCGGTTATTATTTATTTGTATTTTTTGAAAAATGGAATATCACCTAGATGGGGGTGAATAGGTGATCTAAAAAAAAAACCTTTTAGCAAATCAAGCAAGAGCACAAATGAGATGGAGAGATGAGTAAGGAAACGACTCGAGCAATTTATCTTGGTTCGCCTAACACTTCGCTTATGTTCAATCCCCAAGCACACTTGGGATTTCCACTTACTTTTCAAATACGAATACATACACCTTAACTTAGGATGATCCTTTCACTCGGACTTACTCCCCCTTACAAGTTGTAATCATATACCCACATTTAAGGTTCCACAACCTTAAGATTTAACAACTAAACAAATAATCAAATGGTGTTTAAACTCCTCATGAGTAGATATATGATAATCACTGAAGTACAATATATCCGAAGGTATTAATGAAGCGTATTTAAACAGCAAATTGCAATAAGTTCGAATTGAATGCACAATGTTTCAATAGTTGGCAAATTCAATGCTTCGACTATTTATAGATGTTGCAATAAATGACCGTTGGTGAAGCTCGAAGATTAACCGTTGTGGGTCTTGAATATATCTGTTAGACAGATGAAGCTTGGTTAATTTTTTGGTCGTTCAAATAATCCAGGTGGATTTGCAGTCATGACATTCTCTTCATTCCTTTTGTTTTGCCTATTGTGAAATGGCATTTAATGCGTAGGCGGAATATCAGTAAATGCTTTACGTTGATCAGAGAGTGGTTACCGAGGATATCACTGGTTTGGCAACTGCATTTAATGCTTCTGTCAGAACTTTTGCTTTTTCCCTAAACAATGGTTAATTGCCTGAAACATATTCAAAATAATGATTAGTATTTGATCAGAGTAGGCTTGAGTGAGATTAGAGAAGAGTTAAAGATAACTCATTGAATTTGAATTTAAGGCTTCTAGTTTTACTCAACAGAGAGTGATCATACTCGAGCATGAATGTTGGAGTGCTCGGGCAATCAGGAAAAAATATACTTAGAAGTATAGAAGATTATCCTATGCTCGAGCAACGTCGAGCTACTGCTCGAGCACCATGCTCGAGCATTTGAATTTACTTGCTCAGGCATGCTTCAAAACAAAGCTTAAAGAAACTTAAATCATTGCTGATGCTCGACCATGCTAGATATTGTGCTTGGGCAACGCTGAAACAGAGAGCAATATGAGTTTAGACGTGTGCTTGCTTGAGCAACTTTTCATTCCTGCTTGAGCAGATATCATCTTGCTCGGGCACAAGGCAAAATTGAGACACTAACCAAGAGACTTACGATACTGCTCGAGCATGCAGCTTACCTCTACTCGAGCAACACTTACTCTTTTGCGCATGTTTGCTCGAGCAAGTGCATTTCTCCTCCGAATATTGCTACAAACCGATGATGCTCAGGTGCGCTAGTCACTGCTCGAGCATTGTTGGTTCAACTTGTTAAGTTATGCTTAGGCATCATGTTCCTTGCTCGAGTAGCCTTTTCGAAACATTTAAACAATTTATCAAATAGAGTATGCTCGAGCATGAACTAACCTTTGCTCGAGCATGCTACAACTTATGCAAAAATTACTTAATTCAATAACATGTGAATTGTAATCATCAAAACACCGAGAGCTAACATTTTCAAGGTTATTTGATACTATTTAGAAAATACTCCCTCTAGTCCTTATTTAAGGAACCAACTAACAATTCTCACAAGTCAACAAAAACAGTTAAATTCATTAAATTTGTCCTAAAATTTAAGTAATTTTCAATATTATCCCCATTAATTACACTAAACTCTAATATCATATTAATAATTTCTCTTTTTTTTATCAAAAAAAAAGAGTAATAATTAATTTTTATTAATTATTACTCTCACTCACTACCATTTTAATTATGGGTATACATGGGAAAAAATATTTAATACTATTTGAAAACAAGCAAGTGCCTTATAAAAAGGACCAAATATACTTGTTAGTTAGTGTCTTATAATAAGAACTAAAGGGAGTAGTTCAATATGTTTATTTTTTGGCCCCGGCTAATTTTTTTTTCTGTTCCGTCACTGGTTGAGAAGATTTGCAAACTTCTAGAAGTGTTTAATGTAGCCACTCATATCATATCGGGCAATGAGTGTCCTACGCAAATTTGTACCTTCTTTGAAGTATGGAGAGTGAAACAAGAAATTGACAATGCCTTTGAAGATGATGATTTGTTCATGGTAGAAATGGCAATTTCAATGAAAGAGAAGTTTGACAAATATTGGGGGGAATGCAACATGGTAATGGCTCTTGCTAGTGTTCTTAATCCTAGGTGCAAATTATATGTGATTAATTTTTGCTTTCCTTTGATTTACAAGCCTGATTATGTTGCTTTTGAGAATATAGATGATAGGGAAAAATGTTATAGCCTATAGACTCATAAATATACGTCAGCCGTATCAAGTAATAAAGAGTAAGTAAGATATCATTCCCACGAGGACTTAATACCCACAATTTCAATTAAGCATTAATTTTACACTTTTATTTAAGTTGAGCAAATCAAATTAAATTTAATTAAGAGAAAACTAAAACAAAAAAAAACTAACTACAAAAATAATCAACGAGCAACCTAGAGACACTAATCCCTTGTTTGATTCTTAGATTTTATCCTCACTAAATTAACTTTGACTTAACTTAATCAGCTAATCTAAAGTATTAATGTCTATAAATGCCTTCCGGTCCACTTATATACCTACCTTAATTAATTATGCGATGCCTCACACAATTAAATAATATGCGTTTTAAATCAGGCTCACTCTAATTTGATTATGTGGAGCTTCTAGGTATATTCCTATCCTAGACGCAAATTAGATTAAAACCTAATTTCACATTAAATTTAAACATAATTCCGCATTATTTAATCCCAAGGTCAATTTAGGATTCCCTCTTCTAAGTTCAACCCTAAATCCCCAAAACATACTCAATGGTGGCCAATCAATAAGCAATAACAATAAAGATAAGATTAAATAAACTGAAATAAAATTAATCAAAAATAATTCACGGGAATAATCTCTAGGTCTCAAACAAGTTCATAGATCCCCTAGGTTGAAAAGAAAATTTAGCCACATATGGCTCTAATAAAATCCATAATAAAAAGATAAAGATAAGAATTCAGGTTTAAAGAATAAAGAGAGAGAGGAAAGAAAGCTTCTCCGTCGCCTCCATAGTCCTCTCGTCCTTCCATGGAGATGATGAAGATAACTAAAATGCCTCTCTTGTTCAACCTTGGTTCTCCTTCGCGTCTCTCACTCTGCTGCGTCCGAATTGTCTCCTCTCTAATATATGTAGCTTAGGGTTTATGCGTGTTGGGCTTGGGCTTGCGTCTCTGATTCTTATTTTCCAAATCTTCATTGCCTTGCGTCTTTTAATAGATATACTTGAGCTTCCATTTGCTGCGGGTTCCACGCATCTTGATATCTTTTGTTTTCTCAGATGTGATATACCATATATATTATTCCTCCTATGGATAGCACACCAGGGACTTTTATTGTACACACAGGTCATCCTTGGTCAAGTTAATAAAATATAATAATATATTATATCATATCCTTTTCAATTTAATTTGTTAATCCTCTCCTACAAAATAAAATAGGATATGAGTAGATTATATATATATATAAATATCCTTTTATCTTATAATTAATTAAATGATAGACAAATATATAAAAGATAATTAAATAAGTATAAAATATTAATAAATTTAATCCAATATATCCCAGAATCTATACTTATTTAATCATAAAATATATACTCATCAATAGATAAAGTGGTGAAAGCTTTATACTCAATATATGATAGCTATGTTGCCGTGTATAAGGGAGAGACCAATAATGAAGATATAATGTTGGCAACAGCTCTTCTTCCATTGTATCTAGTTCTTCTATAGTTATTGGATTTGATCAAATCATGAACATTGTTCGTGAAAAGCAAGCAATTCCTCCTATGAAATTGGAATTGGAAGCTTATATTGAGGAGTGTGTTTTTATACCTAAGGGCAATTCTAACTCCTTTACTACCCTAGAATGGAGGAAAAATAATAGTATGAAGTATAAGATTTTATCTAAGATGGCTGCTGACATACTAGCTATTCCAATCTCAACCGTGGCATAAGAGTCCACATTCAGTGCTGGAGGTAGGGTTATTGATTAATATCATTCTAGATTGAATGAAAAATCAATTGAAGCACTTATTTGTGGTGGGGGTTGGCTTCGCAACAAGTACAGATTAAAAAAGAAACAAAATGTATAAATTTTGCATTGTTAAAATAATATCATTTGTTATACATATTATTTGTTCAATTGTGGTATGCTCTAATTCTATATATTTAATTAATTTTTTTCAAGGTCTTTGAAGCCAAAGAAGAAATTATATTGAAAATTTGATGTGAACGTCTAGTAGCTTTTGATCGGCTTCATCGGTGGCTGAATGTTGGATGTTGTATGTTGGCTAAATGTTGTAAACTTGTATGTTTCCATGTTCAAGTATATCCTTTTTAATTCTCTGCAGCCATCTCTATATTAATGAAACTTTGCTTGAAGGAGTGCTTAAATGAAGTAATCATTTCACCTCATTGACAAGTTCTTATAACAGATTTGTGATTTATTTAAAGTGAACATAATGCCTTATTGTTAGCACTGTCACTTGACTTTTCATATTTTGTCTACTTTTGTATTAATTTCATGGCTAAAAGTTCCTACTTGTTGAAATCTTTATGGTGAAATTTTTAATTTTTGTTGTTGTTTTCCATATCCGGCTATAATTTCCTCAGTGGATTCTTTATTTTCTTTCCAAATCAATCTTCATGTCTTGAATATTTATGAAACAGATGTTCTTGCTTTAAAGTAGGTCTTTTTTAGCCCGTTTACGTTAGGCCTATTTTTGGCTTGTTTACAGTAGACTTGTTTCTAGCCTATTTTTAGTTGAGGCCTATGGCCTGTTAGCCTAAATACAAGATTTTAAAAAATACAGGCTTGTTTAGGCCTGTAACAAGCCACAGGCCAGGCTCAGGTCACTTTCTTGCATAACAGCCCGGCGACCGTTTCCACCCCTAGCTGCAACGAATGACTGAATAAGATATTAAATTAAAGGCGGGGTTCCAAAACCTAGGTTTTGGGTTTTGTTACAAGTCTGTCAAATACCATTTTTTTTTCTTTTTTTAAAATCTATTCTCGCATCAAAACTTAGTTTTCTTTTTTTTCCTCCCTCCTCTCGCCATCATCAATATTTTTTTAGTACGAGTTAATATCCTTAAATAGTTTTTTAGTACCCTCTAGTACCCTAAAATATTTTTTTTTTCAATTTCTTAAAAAAAATTCAAGATCATGAAGTATTCTTCAATATGTTTAAATATCTTTTTAGTACTGTTAGTACCGATTTTTTTTCCAAGATTAGTCTCGTACTCTAAAATATTTTTTAATATCCTAAAATAAATTTTTAAGATCATGAAGTATTTTTTTAGTACCCGAAATATTTCATGATCTTAAAAATTTATTTTAGGATATTAAAAAATATTTGGGGGTAATGACCGATATTAAAAAAATATTTTATGGTATTGAAGGGTACTAAAAAATACGTAATACTTGATTGGTACTGAAAAAAATACTTCTCATTATCTTAAAAATTTATTTTATGATCTTGAAACAATATTTCGACTACGGATTAATCTTGGAAAAAAGAATTCAAGTACTAAAAAGATACTTAAGAATATTGAAAAAATACTTCATGATCTTGATTTTTTTTAGGATATCGAAAAATATTTTATGATAATGACTAATTTTGAAGAAACATTTCGCAGAGTGGTACGAAAAGAATACTTAAGGATAGTGACTCCATCTTGAAAAAATATTGATGATGGCGAAGAGAGAGTAAGGTGAAAAAAATAGTTTTTTTTACAAAACCTAGGTTTTGGTGTAGAATAGCTTTTGGACAATTGAGTGTTTGGCAAATTTTTGTCAAAACCTAGGTTTTGATCTGAGAATAGTTTCGGGATAATTTTGAAGTAACCTAGGTTTTGATATGGAATAGCTTCTAGACAATTTTGAAGTGTTTAACAAACTTTTTCAAAAACTAGATTTTGAAGTTATCCAAACACTATCAATTTTTTATACAAAAGTTTCCAAAAGTCATTTTTATCTCGTAAATTCTAAAAGCTATTCTCCAAAAGCTACATCTAAACAAGAGAAGTGTCTCATAGCTAGGGTTGTGTTAGATTAAGTGAAGTGAACTTGGACCCTCGCCTGCTAACAAAAAACAGAAAAATTATGACCGCTTTCAAGGCCTGATATTTTGAAAAATAAATAAATGAGAAAATTTATTTTAAATATTTAAAAAATTGCACAAATTAAATTGACTTAAAAAAATAAATCATATTATATATACACATAATCATATGTGATCTTTTGACCAACTAATATGATATGATCTTAAATAAATCAAATTAATTAAAACTATTATAGTCAAATATAAATATTTTTAATATCAATTAAATGAAATTATTTTAATTATGACTTATTTGACCTTGATTTAACCTATTAACCTTTAAATCACTGCATCGTTGTTGACCAGTCCAGTTTTTTGTCTACTCCAATGAATTAGAAACCAAGACCTACCCAATCAGAAATATGTTAGAAAGCAATTGGATCACATAAAAAAGTGACCTGGTTTTACTTTTAGGGTAACCTAAGATTGACATGGATTAACACATCGTCACGTTATACTAATCCCCAATTAATATATGATTAGGAATATGTTAATTTGCTTATCAACAGTTTAACCCCGGTTTGATCAAATAATCCTTATCAACAGTTTATTGACCAATCTAGATTTTAATGGCTTGGCCCACTCAATCACTCTCTGCCTTTCATGCATATCTTTGATGCTTTCAGCTTTATTCCTCTACGCGTTTTTCTTTCTCTCCGTCTCACATTATTTTGTTCTTTTGCTTTAATTCTTTGTTCGTTTTTCATTTTGTTCACATTGTCTTTTGTTCTTGTTTTCAAATTAAAATTCCCCGAAATTCATTTTGAGAAAATCCCATTTGATTAATATAGAGAAATTCTAAATCAAGTTGTTAAACCCAACAAATCCATAATTAAGTTATAGACTCAATTTGGGATTTTAAAATATAAGTATATTGACTTTATCATACTCTCCTAATCTTCTCTATCATCTTTCCTCTTAAAAAAATTTAATTGCTCTTTAACTTAGTCTTCTAATGAGTGTGCATATATATTAACATTAATATATAATAAAATAAAATAGGAGTTTGTGTCTAGGAAGAATGATTTGAGTAAAAAAATATGCATAACACTGTTATCAATTAAATATTTTGAACAAAATTTTATTTTTGAAAGAACTCAAGTTAGTTTTTGTCAACAAAAAAATCAATCTTCATTAATCACGCAATTTTACCTATGTGATATATAGGTTGTTTGTTGGGAGAATCTTATATAAAAATATTTGAACTATCTAAATTCTAATTTGGGTCACTAAACTTAACAAATTATTAATTAGGTTATGTGACACAACTAGGGATTTAGAATTTAGTCCAAATTACCTCTATATCCCTTAGTTATTAAACAAAAAGTAAAATTGTGGGATAGAATAATATTGTTTACACACTACGTAACAACCCTAATGACCGGAAATTCATGAGAGGCCTCGACACATTATTAAATCTTCATTCTTTAATCCTTTTAATTAATCACGATAGGAATTGATCTTCATCTCAGTTAACTGGTCCTTGCAGAATTGAGATTGGTTCCCACTGTTAGTCTATTTCCTTATGGCAAGTGAACCAGTCGAACAAGTAATAAAGTGTAAGTAGAGTATCGTCCCACAGAGACTGAAATACCAGGAAGTGACTCTCGATTGCTAAAATAGTTGTGCAAACAAAAAGTAAATATGACTGGTTTGAGAGGTTTTTGTGATTATGCTAATAAACAAAAGTAAACAGAGAATGATAGTTGTAAGAAGATATCAGTAAGAAGTAAGGCTGAACTTGGAATCACCCTTAAGTATCTCAATCCCCCAATTGCTTTACACATTGCTATAGCATCTATACTGCACAGCTTCCGCAATGCTACAGCATAGCTACCAACCACAACGCTATTCAGTTAACCCACCACTATAGTCTATCAAAGCTTTCGCGTCCGATACTTCTAATGCTAACTTTACTCCTTCCATATGCCTATAGCAATTTTCTAGTTAGATCAACGCTATGAGCAGGGTGTATTGGTTATGAGCGTAGACTTATTCCGAAGCCTACAATAATAGGTCAAGCCTCGCACTAGCTTGTCTAGCAATCCTTGTTTCTCAAATTTAACCGCGACTCCTTGCTTGTAAGCCGAGGCCACAAATCTCGCCCTCGGCTTCCGCTAATCGACAAGGTAATTAAATCACGATACGCAACCGAATTTATTGAATTAAGAACTTGCAACTAGGTTCATTCAAAACTTAAAGGTTCATCCTCGTTTAGCCTTAGGAAATTTAGTTCATGACCGACGAGGGACACACTAAACAGACAACAGCAAAATGACCCATGATCAAAAGATTAAAGTAAAAGAAAACAGAAAGCTTGACGAAGTTTCGACGTCGTGGAAGTAGCCCTGTCACGTCACCACTCCACATCTTCTTCTCTCCACCGTACTAAAGGAAGGATGCTGGGTTCTCGTGGAGTTCTCGTGCCTCATGAAATCTCTCTCTCTTCTTTCGAATCTGGCTGAAAGTGTAATCTCGGTTTTGGCTCTACGCGACTCCCTTTAGGGTTGGCCTGCTGTTTCCTTTTATAGTCAGGTTTTCTTGCGGCACAAGTTCCAGCGAGCTGGGCTTTCCAAATCTGTCGAGATCCATCGTATCTTCTGATCACAGTAGATTGATTCTGCTGATCCTACAGGATTCTTCAAATCTTTTAGTTTCGATCCTCCGCATCTTCTATTCCATTACGTCAGCAATCTACCTGTCTTTTCTCGACCTTCGCAATTATTTCCTGAAACAATCTTGACAAAAGATTAGAAAATATGCCGCATAGCATCGTGTCTTTTACTTTGCTATAGCTTCCGATATGTTTTGTATTGCACTTTGATATGCTGTCAGAATGCTATATCATAGTATCGGCTTTGCTATACGTTTTTCTCATAAAACCTTGTACTTGCTCTTCTTTTAGCACATGTTTAGGATGTGAATGGTTTTTAACCTTCAGTTCCCTATATTCATGAATTAATGTCTTTTTGCTTGGATTGATTGCAGTTAAGCTTGCTTTTACCATACAATTCAGTCATAAAATATAGGGAAACATGGCATAAATTGTGCTCATCACCCACCCACTGTTAATGCAATTGGGCATCCTAGTGAAACAAAAAGAATAGGACTTAGTTTCACTTCAGGTCTTAACATGATTATAAGATTGTGATTATCTCTATTTTAGACATCGAGGGCACGACGTCGAGCTGAGTCTTCCACATCGGAATGAGGGTACTAGAACCTCCTTTCTTGGCAACCAAAATGGCTCATTTAAATTGGTATTTTCGTCGGAGTAAGGAAGAAGAAGAGGAAGAGGAACAATTAGCTCGTTTCCTAATCTTGTTTTGGTTGTGGTGAGGAGTTTTCAGAATGGAGAGAGAGATGTCGTAAACTTGTGTAATTAGAGAAGCAAATAAAGAAATAATATGGAGAAGATAAAGATTCTTGTATTATCAACAAAATAGGAACATTCCCTTACAATAAGTAACCCTCCTCTTGGGTAAACTCTAAACAATGAGTAACCCTCCTCTTGGGTTAACTCTAAACCTAGAAGGATTAACTCCCTCTCAACATAATGTCTGGGCTTCACACCCAACACTTACTAATCTCATTAGTTAAGACCCCTTATATAGACTAGGGCCCTAACTAATTCACTAACTATTCAACTAACCACCTTATAATTCTAACACGCCCCCTCAAGTTGAACACCATTTATCTTAAATGTGCTCAACTTGAACAACACAAAATAAGGGGTAAGGTGAATTAAATTGAACAGTTTCCAATCAACCAAAAAAAAACAATACAAATATATCTTCAATTTAAACATTCTTCTCCATATCCATACTTGTTGATTCACTTCTTCCGACATGCTTCTCTTGTAAACAACCCAATCGAGTTTGATATTGACTAGAGAATGAATCATCTTGCCTGGAGGCGACAAACCGCACTTGAGAGACAAGCAAGATCCCAAATGTCTGGAGGCGAAAAGAACTAAAGGATATCCACGATCAACTTTATATTCCAGCGCCAATGAGGAATCAATGCACAATAATTGTAATGCTTCAAAACACAAAGAACTCCAGAGTTTCCAAGACTTTCATCAACAATTGTGAAGTAAACATAACCATCTTCCATAATAAAACTATAAGTTATTTTACCCTCTGTCTCAAAAATACCACCAATGCACACAGAATTTCCCGGATGTATTCTGGACCTTAACAACGTTTGATGAGCCTCTAACCAACAAAATCTGAATAATTTGCCCTCTTAAAAAAGAGGCAATGATTCCCACAATTTAATTAACCAAAAGGTGCCAAAATCATTGTAAGAACCGGAACAAGAGCATCAAAAGAATATCTCACACATGGTTTACTTCATCAGATACTGACACGCTACATTGTGTGGTGCTTGAAGTTCAAGGATGCATCAAGTTCTTGACTGGAATCTTGAAAGATTGACGATAAACCCCTAATGGTGGTGAATCTTGTCAATTCAGCAATCTAAAGTCTTGGGTGGGAAAAAACGTGCAAGAATAAGCGGTGCAAGAAGTTCAACGAATTGTTGCCAAATGATTGAGTCCCTAAAAGATTAGAACAAATTCATTGATAGCGCTCGACAGATTTGCATTTCCGAACATTTCTCGGGGTTAGATGTGCACTCAGCGAAAGACCTATCTGACTGAGAAGAACGTCGAATCTTGGTTAAAATTGGAAGAAGAAAGCTTGGACGTCTGATCGATCCTGTGGTGGAAAATCAAGATTGAATCTTGATAAAGAGTCATATGGCATCATCATTTCTGGCAATGGAGTGCATATAAACGTGTCTTCCATCGTGTGTGTTACTTGCGCAATTGTGTTATACGATCTCGAGGATTTTTAAAATTTGAATCGAGTAGCGAATTTTTTTTTTTTTTTTTTTTTATAAAAAAAAGATGGCACAAAGCCAAAAGTTACATGACAAAGAAACTAAAGAGACGGGGAAAAGATTCCCAAACTCTCCTAGGCCACTAGAGTATGCAACTCGGGACATTCATCAACAATCACAGACTGATTGATTCCAAGCTTGGCTAAGCTATCAGCCACACAGTTTGCATCCCGCGAAATATGGCATAACTGAATTTGCCAATCTCTTTACAGCAGCTCTTTAATTCGAATTAGCAAAAGGCTCACAAAAGTAACTGATTCTTCGGCCAACAACTGGACAAGCTCTTAGGCATCTGATTCAAGAATCAGCTTTTTAAAACCCAACTCCCAAGCAAGAGTCAGACCTTCTAAAATGGCCCACTCCTCCGCCACCAAAGCATCACAGATACCTAATTCTTTCATAAAACCACAACACCAAGTCCCTCCACCATCTTTTAAAAAACCTCCGCACCCAGCCCTAGAAGAGGACAGAGCCACTGCCCCGGTGACGTTCAGTTTCATCCAGTCATGAGGAGGCTTCTTCCAACTACCATGAGCCACTGACACAGACAAACTCACTGTTGGAGGGTTCTCATAGGATACCTCCAACGAAATCACAAATTTCCTCCAACAATGGAGAACATTCTCCCTCGGGTTAGAAGGTCTTACAAAGTTACAATCAAACAGCGACGAGTTCCTCCACCCCCATAACAACTAGATCGACACCCCAAAAATAATGCTCCACTGGGAGGAAACACCAGTATCACCCTTATCCTTGAGGTTCAACACTAGCCAATCTCTCAGATTTGAACCAAAAAATACACTCAAGTATGAAGGCTTTATGAAGGTAGCCCACATGTGCTTAGCATAATTACAATCTCTAAGGATATGTAATAAAGACTCAGATTCAGTACCATAATACCCACATAAATCAGAAACAGACCCCCATCTACTCCTTCTTTCATTGGTGGGTAATCAATCAAAAATTACCTTCAACATAAATGTTTTAATCCTCTCCACTCCTTTCCATGACCAAATCTCTTTCAATCCTACATAACTTCTGAGATGAGAGAAATCCTCAATCAAAAAATAAGCACTCTTGATTGAGAACTTGCCATTCTTGGAAGCACCCCATACCAGAAAATCAAGACCTACCTCCTCATGAGGGGGTAAATGCACCATCAACCTGCTAAGAATCTCCAGAGGAACCAGACAAAATTCCAAGAACCACTAACTGACCAATCAGCCACCAAAGAAGCAGCTTCCACATCTGATAGTTGTCTCAGACAAAAATCCCTCAACGGTATCCCGTTAACCAACCAGCAATCATTGAAAAAACTTATTGATTTGCCATTCCTGACTTTCTATTTTGTACCCCTATCAACTAGTTCCTTACTAGAACAAATGAATTTCCACAACTTCGAATCCCCAGATGAAAAGACAAAGCAAGGAATCATCCTCCCATTGCATATATCTATTTTGAAGGATTTCAGCCCATAAACCTGAAGATCCCATAACAAGTTTCCACGCCACTTTAGCTCCACAGGCTTTATCAACAGATTCCAAACGACGAAATCCAAGCCCCCCAAATTGCTTTGGCCTTAGGATTTACTCCCACCCAATCGAATGATAACGATTAACAGACTCATCATGTCCCCAGATAAAGTTTCTTTGGATCCTTTCCACCTCATGGAAAATACTCTTCGGGATAGCTGCCACCTGCATCGAATATAAAGGGATAGAACTAAGAACCGATTTGGCTAAAGTAACTCTTCCCGCAAATGAGAGGCAATTCACCTTCCAGTTAGCCAATTTTGAGCGAGTTCGCTCAACAATATAATTAAACTCCTCTTTTGTCTTCCTGCTTCATGAGAGAGGAAAACCAAGGTACTTCCCAATCTCGCAAGTTATCTTCATTTGAGGCATATCCCGGTCCTATGCTTAGTCTGAGCAGACACTCTTGGGGAAAAGAAGATCGAGGACTTTGCATTATTCACCCTTCCACCTGAAGCCTTAGAAAATTTATCAAGACATTTGAGCATACAAGAAGCTTGAACCTCAGATGCCGCTCCAAAAAATAAAAAATCGTCAGCAAACATTAAGTGGGATACAACCGGACCAGAACTAGCAACTATGATCGGATACCAACTACCATCTGCAACCTCATCACAAATTAAATGCGATAGAAGATCCATACACAACACAAATAAAAGAGGGGAGATGGGGTCCCCCTGCCTAAGCCCTTTCTTAGGGAAAAGGAACTCAGTCTGAGAACCATTCTAAAGAACATTATAAGATATAGATGAGACACAAGAAATTATCAGATTAATAAAATCTAAAGCAAACCCAACATGTCTAAGAACTTGATCAAGGAAATCCCAACGGACTCTATCATAAGCTTTCTCTAAATCAATCTTCAAGGCCATCAAACCCTTTTTACTCCTATTCTTACCCATAATATGCATAATTTCTTGACCAATAATAAGATTATCCTAAATATGTCTACCTTTAATGAAGCTAGACTGGAAAGGAGAAATCAAGTCATTCATAACCTCTTTAAGCCTATGAGTAATGATTTTTGTTATACATTTATAATGCACAGTCCATAATGAGATAGGTCTAAAATGGGATACCTGATCAAGATTATCCCTCTTAGGGATTAACGAAATGAGGGTTCTGTTAGCCTTGTCAAGAGAAAGATCCCCACTAAATACTTTCTTGACAAAATGGCAAAGAGAAGGACCCACAGTACCCCAATTATGTTAGTTCTCAATATGTTTTGATGATTAACAACAAATGTAAAACATGTTTTAAAGTTTGCAAAGTCAGTTAAAAACATTCTGATAGTTGCATACTCGAGTATAGGTTTGCTTACTCGAGTATAGGACTATTAAAAGATTGCTCAATTGCATTTTACAAGTGCATACTCAAGTATAGGTATGTATACTCGAGTAAAGGCCATCCAGAGAGCAACCAAGTTTTTCAAGTTAAGTCAATACTGCAGTATGGGTAGCCCTACTCAAGTATTGGACTTCCGAGAAGAGCAAAAGGATTTTTCAAACTAAGTCAATATGCGGTATGGGTAGCCCTACTCAAGTATTGGACTTCCGAGAGCAAAAGGATTTTTCAAACTAAGTCAATCTTCGCAGTATGGGTAGCCCTACTCAAGTATTGGACTTCCGAGAAGAGCAAAAGGATTTTTCAAAAAAGTTGCTTACTCGAGTAAAGGAGTGCATACTTGAGTATAGAGTGTTACGTAGAGCTCCAAACATTTTATAACTAATGCATACTCGAGTAAGGGTTTGCATAATCGAGTATTGAGCTCTTAAATTGTTTTTCAACTTGGCACTTGTTCTTGTGTACTCAAGTATACCAATGGATACTCCAGTATAGAGGCATTTTGACCTTAGAATTTTTCACATAAATAGTGCCATACTCGAGTAAGCCACTAACATACTAGAGTATAGGTTTTGTCTTTCAAACACGAGACACGTTGATTTGCCTCTGGAAGGTGCATACTCAAGTATCCCATTGGATACCGCAGTATGGACACTTGTATACAAGTGCCATCTTTGGAGTAAGCATGAACATACTCAAGTATACAACGGTAAAAACTGATTTTTGAATTATACGAATTTGCAAATCATTGTTGTTCGATCTTATTGCTTCCATAATTCATTCAATCATATTCCTAGCTATGTTTAACAAGTTTGTTGAGTGAATTTCATTAAGATCGATGAAGATTATTGAAGGTCAAAGCCATAAAGCAAAAAGTGTTCGTGCATTTAATGCACCTCGCAAATCTACCTACTTTCGGCTAATTCATCCGAGCACGCCTTCGAATGTTAAAGAATGTTTTCTACAACAAGCAACCGCATCTCCAACGGATTAATTCGTAGAAGTTCAACACGCATTACTTGGCCGGTGGTTGAAGAGAATATTGGAGAGAGAAAGTGCCTAAGCCACCTCCTAACACTTTGGGAGAACTTCTCCAACGGATCTATTTGGAAAGCAACGGTCATTTAATGATCTCGAGTATAAATAGAGTTGCATTCAAGCCTTTCCAAGACACTTTCCGTGAAGACGAAAATCATTCAAGTCTCATATTTATTTCTTGAGTTTTATCGTGTAGTATCTTGTGATACATTGAGCTTCGGTGCTTATCATTATCTACTCTTAGAGAGAGTTTGTTTCCTTGTATATCATTCATTGTAACAATCTCAAGTCGGGTGACTTGGAGATTGGGAAAATCGAGTACAACTTGTAAAGGGGAGTGTGTCCTAGGTTTAGGAGCATTCTTCGTTTACGAGTGGGTATCCGATTGTAATCGAATACAACTTGTAAGGGGAGTTAGTCCTAGGGAGAGGATAACTCTTGAGTACGAGTGTGTATCGATTGTTTACAATTACAACTTGTAAGGGAGAGTGAGTCCTAGGGAGAGGATCATCCCGAGTACGAGTGTGTAATTGTAATTGAGTGATAGTGGAAAATCCCAGTGTTTCGGGGATTTGGACGTAGGTCAAAGATTTGGACCGAACCAGTATAAATCCTTGTGTCCAGCTTCTTCTTCCCTTACTCGTTTATCTCTGTTTTCATAGCTTCAAAACAGAGCAATTTCTGAAAAGTTTTAAAATACCCAATTCACCCCCCCTCTTGGGTATATAGCTCCACTTACAAATTACTTTTGTAAAAGACAGCAGGAAAACTGTCAATACCTGAAGACTTGAAGCTACCCATAGAGAAAAGAGCACTTTGAATTTCATCATTCGTAGGAACAATACCTAACCTTTCAGCCATAGCACCATCCAAAGAAGGGAAATTGGAACTATTACTCAGAGGGACATACTCATCATCAACATCACAATATAAATTGGAGAAATTCCTGACCACTAAGTTCTTCAAGTCATCTTCATGATCCAACCAATCTCGATTCAGATTTAAGGGCTAGAATTCAATTCCTTCTAGTTCTCATTTTGGCTTTCAGGTGATAATAACGCGTGTTCCAATCCCCATTTTTGATCCAAAGGTCTCTGGATTTTTGAAACCATTTGACCTCCTCTAGGCTCAGGATTCTATGGAGCTCCTCCTGAAGCTCTAGCTAGAGTGAACACAAATACCTTGACAAAGGGTAAGCCGAGGAATTCTGGATACCCTTCAATCGAGCCATAATTCTGCTCTTCTTATGCTCTACCATACCAAAAACAGATTTATTCCATTCACTAATGAAATCCTGGAACCAAGAGAGGGCTAAATCGAACTCACCCTGCGAAACCCACTTCTCAGCAAGGAACAAATTATAATCTTTATGATGAAGTCACATCGCCTCGAATCTGAAAGGGCTACATCGAACTCACCCTGCGAAACCCACTTCTCAGCAGAGACAAAGTGGGTTGTGATCCGAGAACTTCACACGAGCTAAAACCCACACACAAAAGTCATTAAAAGAAGACAGAAAAGGCATATTGACAAGATCCCTGTCAAGCCGTCCAAAGAGTCTATTCAAACCTGCCATACACGGACCACACCAAGTAAATCTAGCACTGCAAAAACCGAGATCACTAAGCTTACACTCATTTATACGATCCATGAATTTATTCATGCGAGGAGAGCTTGGAACCTAACCACCCACTTTCTCAGCAGGATGAACAATCTCATTAAAATCCCTGGAATAACCTAAGGGTCCGCAATTATTAATGACAACTTACATAATTCCTACCACAACACTTGCTTCATATAAGGAAGAGGCAGAGAATAGACTGCTGTAAGGAAGAATGAGGGCATACCTTCTCTTGAGCAAAGTAGGTGGAGGAACCGATGATCACTACGGAGGACCGCCACACCCACTTGATTCGTCTTCCAAACCGTCGTCAGGCCCCCAGACTAGCCCACACTAGGAACATGAACAAAACCATCAAAGCCCAACTTTTTAGGACACATAAGCTTTGACTCATATTCGCACTTGGTTTCAGCCAAAATCACCAAGCAAGGTTTTGGGCTTTTACACACCAAACGGACCTGATTCAAAAGTCCCTTACTGCAAGCTCCTCTAATGTTCTAATAAACAATATCCATTATTGGGCTTCAACTAGGAAAACGGGCCCAACTAGATACACTTATTCTCAGGAGTCTCTAAAACCACCGAGCAGAGGTCTTCCCCCTCTCTCCCATCTTAATCCATAGTCTGATCTAGCCCATCTTCATCCGACCCAAACCAGAACTTACCTTGAATCCCCACAGGAATACCCAGCTCTCTCGAATGCAGCGTGTTAGCAGCAAAATGATTCGCCACTGCAAGGACATTATTCTCTTGATCCCCCACAGTAGGGTCAGCGTCAATAGGGTCCTCTCCTTGATCCTCGTAGCAGACTAAAGCCTGCTTTCCACTCATATCATTTTCCTCATTATTCAAATTCCCCAAGGTCAACCTCGGTACACCCCCACTTTTAGACTCCCCATGCACAATCTCTCTTGTTCTCTTCTCTTTCCTCAGATAATGTCTGACGTCACTCTGCTCATTGTTCCCTTTTATCACCTTCTGCCTCCTTTCTCCTTTTTCTTCCCATTGCTTTTCTTCACCTTTAAGGCTTTAAGTGTACTCCCACTTTTCTCTGAAACGTCCCTTTTCGTTTAACCACTGACGGCTGCATGCTCCTGTTGTGCTAGCAACGATAATCCCTGCAAATTCCCGCTATTTCCACCATCTTCCTCGGCAAGGATTTCGAAGCGAGACCCACCAGAGCTCTGCTGAACTCCATTCCCCTATTTTTCCTTAGTTCATTTTTTTTTACATCTTGGCTTCTGCACAACACGCCAGACATCAACTTCAGTTCCTTTCGCCTCTCCCCTAACAACCTCAGCTACCTTCTCGGACTTCCTCTCCAATTCCAAACATTCTCTAGCAATCTAAGGCTTCAGCTTGGAAGGACATTCCACAACGCTGTGACCGTAAATGCCATAGTGAGTGCACAATCCATGGAGCCCTTCATATTGCAGATAATAATCCTCTCCATCCAGAGTGAAACCTCCTATGAGCTACTTTTCCAAATCCACTAACACGCAAATCTTGGCATAGTGACCTCTAATGTGTCTTGAGGTATTCATATCAATTTTGATTATATCCCCAATCTGATTTCCAATCCAAGCCAAAGCATCTCTATCATAATACTCTAGAAACACCTTAGGCATTCTAACCCAAATAGCAACCTTATTAATCTTTGCTCTCCAAGGATGGAACTGGGGCTCCCATGGTCTAACAGTCAAATAGTGATCGAAAATCATCCAAGGACCCCCCGTGAGAGCGTTATGATAATCCTCCTTGTTTGAGATCTTCAAAACAAAAAAGTCATTACCTATACTAATCAACGAGATAATACCACATTTTGCCCAAAGATCTTGCAGAATAGACAAAATAACTTGTAGCCTATATCTCTGCCAAGAAGTTTTATTATAACGCATTTTTCCAGGCTTTGTATAATTTCTTCTTCATTTTGTCAAAGAACGTAAACTTAGGGAAGTTACGACCAGCATCTTCACTAATGACACAGAGAAGGGCACTATCTTCACTATTATACTCGTCCAGGGAGTGATCAAACCAGACATCATCTGAACGCATAGGATCTTTCCTAGAATTGCCCCTCACGTCTTCAACTTCATTGATACCTTTTAGCTTCTCCGCAAACGACTGACCATGAACCCCCTTTTTCAAAGATTCCTTACCTAACTTCAACCATTCCCCATTGTTAATACTAATACACCCATTCTTGATCTTTTTAGAACTCCTTTGTAGCTGATCGACTTCTTCACTGAAGATGGGAACCGGAGCAGAAGCTAACTTAGAGGATGCCATTCCTACTGCTATTCTTTAGCAAGAATTCACACAATCTTGACTAAAAAACTTATGTCAAGTTACAAAGTTAAGTTTGTCCATATAGCAAATTGAAGTGTCGTGTTTTAATTTTTCCACGGTAGCCTTTAACCGTCACACCCCGCCTAACCACCGGTAATCCTAAAAATCTCTGGAAAAGTATTCTTTAAGCTTTCTTCGAGTGGCGAAGTTCAATCTTCTTCCAACAATGTTTCTCGTAATGGGCCTTGAGAGATTGGGCTGGAAGCAAAGAAGTGGGCTGAATACAAAGAAATATCTTGAAGAATCTTGAAAAACAACCTGGATCTTCATTGCCAACCTAGCTCTGATACCATGTAAACTTCTGTAATTAGAGAAGCAAATAGAGAACTAATATGGAGAAGATGAAGATTCTTGTATTATCAACAAAAGAGGAACATCCCCTTACAATGAGTAACCCTCCTCTTGGGTTAACTCTAAATCTAGAAGGAGACCATGTTAACTCCCTCTCAACATAATGTGAGGGCTCCACACCCAACACTTACTAATCTCATTAGTTAAGACCCCTTATATAGACTAGGGCCCTAACTAATTCATAACAATTCAACTAACCACCTTATACTTCTAACAGATGCTTCAATTGGTTGATGTTTTGCATGAAGAGAGAGTCCAAATGAAACTTTCGTGAGGCAAAATATCAATTCGAGTAGAAAAATTCTGTTCTTGAAAAGCTAAAAAATGAGCTTTAGATCTTTGTGAGAAGCAAGGATGATCAAGGGAAAGACGATGTTTCCTAGAGTTCAAAAAAAATGAAAGATCTTGAATCTTATTTGAACAAAATATATTGGGGATATCAAGCTGCTCGGAAAGAGGACGATTTTGATGTTGTCCTTTTGTCTTTTGACCATGTTTAGGGTTATTATTGAAAAATAACCAACATTTAAATATTCTAATTTGGGTTATTGACCCAATTTAATATTTGATGAATTTACCCGACTTTATACAAGATTTTCCTATTTCAACCGTCTTTATATGAGATTCTCCCTTATTTGTTTTACATTAATAAATATCTTTTATTGTAAAAAATCATTAATGAAAATCCTTGATATACAATTTGCTATATCAAACAAGTTATTTTTTATATTAACATTTTTTTTTTTCAATGAACAAAAAATCAAGTGAAAAACAATTTATTTATTTTTATTCTCAATGTTTAAATAGAAATCATTTAACTAATATTGGGGTTGCTACTTTTTTTTTTTTTTTTTTAATTATTCCTGATCATTCTTCCACAAAACATAAAATTTCTTTGATCTAAGTTAATCATATTTTATTTTATAATATATTAATGTTTATATATATTTACACTTATTGTAAAAATATGTTAAAAAGTATTAAAACCCTTTTAAGATGAGAGATGAGACTATGAGAGGGCAATAACATCATTTAATCTAAATTTTAAAATTCTAAATTGGATCAATAACTTAATTAAGGATTTATTAAATTTACCAACATAATTTAGAATTTCTCTATTTCAAGCAGCTTTAATGGGATTTTTCTATTCACTTTTGTGCAAACTTTTTGAAGTTCCTTAACTTCTTCAACTGGAAGACCGTGACCACTTAAGAATTTGCAGCCAAAAAAAAAAAAAAATCTTCTAAATTAAGATTTAAATACTGATACATAACATTTAGATGTCATTAATTCATAAACAAATCTGAGACCTTGCACAATATAAATATAAATTAAAGAAGCTTATTATGGAACACATCAAGTATTAAATACCAAATATATATAAATTTCTTAATTTAATATGTATATTGTTAGACAAATATATGTATCAGTATCGATCGATCAGTTGATAGTTGACCTTGACGACAGTAGAGAGCAATAATAATATATATCCGTGGACTTGGCATTATGATTATTCTTTATTCATTGAATATAAGGCCACGAGTATATAAGAATGTACACACTATTAGAATATACTCTTTGGATCTCTTTAGTGGTATTTGTAGAGCAACTTGGTCGCCATAAAATATTATGTATTTTATATATATGTGTGCTCTCACAATATTGACATGATTTAAATTGAGGGGCAAAACATATATATATATATATATATATAATGATAGACTCAGATTGTATTTCCCAAAAGCATCATCATGGGAAAAAAAATAATAAAGTAGTAGAGCCGTCAAAACAAATTTGAACTCATCGAGTCAACCCTTATAACCCCTCGTAAATCAAGGGCTGGGCTTACATTTATGGGATATGAAGGGAAATTGGGTTTAAAATGGTTAGCTGCAAATAAAACGGCTACCTTTAGAGCTCGAGTCAACCTGTTTAAGTCATCAATATTTTTTTCAATAAAATATTATTTATTGATGCAGGATTATTAATGTCTACCTTATGACTTAATTATCATTATTATTGACATTATGTGGTTCAAAAATTTGGGAATTTGGAAAGAAGTGAGGGGAGAAAAATATCTGGAGATCATTTAAGCTTCACTAGTAAAAAAAAGGGGAAATTGATTATGAATTCCTGAAAAGTCTACAGTAAACAAACATATTGAAGTTTTGCTTCTTATCATTTTCTATCTATCCCCTCCCACTATTTGATTCGGATTTTATAATGCTTACAAGTTAATTCTTATATAAATATTGTGTGGTAGTTACTAATCAAAATAGTTTTTTGGTTTCTTGAACAAGATTTTCCTTTAGTTTTTTGGTGTATTATTTGTTTTATTTTTAGTTTTATAGTTCCTTTAAAATTAGGGCAATATTTTACCAAGATTAATGTTGTTGGAGATTATTTGATGTAATTTAGTTTTATAAGTTTGAACACTTTATTTTTGCTATTATTTATCATTTGAACTAGAAAATTTATAAAATTTATTTTCTTATTTTAAAATAAAAAATGAAATTTTAAAAAGGAACTTAAAGCCTGAGGGGCTGGCTCTAAGCCTTCATGTTCAAGGGTTGAATTTCAAAAAATAGTCAATTTTAGGTAGGTGGATTGAACGGAACTGTCAAGGGCTAGTCCTTTAAGCATGGCCCGACCCTTATTGATGACTTTATATAGTGGCTTATCCCTATAACAATTCTTTTTGCCGATTTCGTTAACGAAAGGATATATATATATATATATATATAGTGTTTAATGTCTCTGCAGTTGCTAGAGAAACTTTTTTTCTGCAACACTCACATAAAAGTGAGTGGGTCCCACTAATATTTTCTCTCTCTACAATGGGACCCCCTCATTTTTATGTGAGTCTTTCAGTTGAAAAAAGATTTCTCCAAAGAATCGTAGAAACATTAAACCTATATATATATATATATATATATATTGTGCACGCACGCCAAAAAAAACATACAAGTTAAGGGTTAGTTTGGAGCTCAATAATGAAGTGGAGTTAATGTACATCCCTAGATTTACATTAAGGGTATAATGGGTTAGACTCTGCTCTTTTCACCCACAACGAGTGCCTCTCATTTTGTTAAAATTGCATACATCTCTCATTTAATTTCAAAACATATACTTTAATTTAATTTTCATCACTGTTAAAATTAATTCATTAAATTTTTTAATTTTTTATTTATAATTATATTGAAAAACTCAAAATTATGAATTTTCTCTTATACCGATCTAATTCTCCAAGTAATTTCACCAATTTAAAGAACTTTGAATAATTAAGTGAATCCTATTTAAATAAATAATTTTAAAAATACTGTATAAAATAATTATGTTGACTAATTTATCTCTTATCATATTAAATTTATATTTTATTAAGTGTTTTTATATACACCTTAAAATATTGTTTTAACCAACTTATGTATTTATTTTTTAAAAAATACTAAAAAATAATTTTTCATCATTAAAAAATTAAAATAGGAATAAAACAATTTCTACATTAATTTGTCATCGCAATAGGGGGCAGCTATGGGTTTTAAGGAGGAAGCCAATCAGTGAATTTAAGGAGATGAAGGACAGAAACCGTTGGACAAAAGGATGGAGGCTGAAGCTTCCGATTGGAAAGAAAAAAGAGCAGCGGTAAAGTGTTCGTTTTGAATGGGCTTCAGTTTGAAAAAAATTACGGAAAAAAAGGAGAGGATGCAAACATTAAATTGAAAGAGATAGAATACGTGAATAGAGGAGGGAATTTCAAAATTCAAAACCAACATGCTCATGCGCTCAGCACACCTTCATCTGCACGAAGCCCAACACTAAGCCATTGTGAAGCTGATACTGTTGAGTTGAACAGTAAATTGTTAGGAAATAAACAATATACGGCTTATTTTGATATTCCTATTAAGTTTATATTGATACTTTGTACATAATTTGCAGAAGGCATTGGAGGGCCTGTGAAAAGTTTTTGTTTGTAAAAGTGTGCAGAATATATATTTCTAACAAAAAAATTATAATATTTATTAGAGACACAAATAAAAATTGAATTAATTTCTTGACAATTTTATTAAGGTGTACTTGTTTCGACAAAATGAGTGAAATGTGAAGATGGAATATCACCTAGAGGGGGGTGAATAGGTGATTTTGAAATTCTTTCGCTAATTGCTCAAGAACACTCAAAGCGAGTCGAGAGAGGAGGAGAGCAGTGAACACAAAAGATTATACTGGTTCAGTCCAACTCTTGACCTACGTCCAGTCCCCAGGAACACTCTAGGATTTCACTATATCCAAACTTGATTACACACTCTATAACTCTCGAGTAATCCTCTCACTAGGACTTACTCCTCTTTACAAGTTGTAACCAAATGACCGTGGACACAATTACACACTCTGTAAACAAAGGATGATCATTTCACTCTCGGACTCACTCCCCCTTACAAGTTGTAATTGAGACACCCACACTCAAGATACCTCTATCTTGAGATTTGAACGAATTGTAAAACAAATGATAAAACTCTCTCACAGAGTAGATGAATGATAAACACTGAAGCTCAATAATGTCTGAAGATATATACAGAATATAAATTGTATACTTTGAAAGCTTTGTCTGTGTATGCGTTGGTTCTACTGATGAATTGAAACCTTCAGGCATTTATACTAGTTGAAGCTTGAGGACCGTTGAAGGATTTGATTCTCTCCGTTTGAATGTTTGAATATGTCCGTTGATGAAGCATGAAGAATAATCGTTGTGACTTATGAATATAGCCATTGAGAGACTTAGATGTGTCCGTTAGGCAGATGGGATTTCTGTCAAGGCTTTCGTCATTTGAATAATCTTAGTGGTATGATAGTGACGACATTCTCTTTCATTCCTTTTGTTTTTCCATTGTGAAATAGCATTTAATGCGCCGACAGAATATCAGAGTTGCTTTACTTCGATCAGAGTTGGTTTCCGTGTTTATCATCAGTTTAGGTAGCTGCATTTAATGCTTCTGACAGACGATATTGCTTTATTCAAATCTGCTGGTAATTCATGTCAAAACAATCTGAAACTCATGAGCAAATTGGTTAAAAGCATTTGATAATCGCAATAAGTAATAATCAAAAGAAATGAAATTTCATTCGATGATTCATGATTCTCGGAGGACGGTGATTTGAAAACAGAGATGACATTACTCGAGCAACAATCCAGGCTTGCTCGAGCAAGCTCCTTTAGGTAGCCGACGATAATACTCTCATCGCTGATGCTCGAGCGGGGAAAATACCTTTGCTCGAGCATGGTGCTCGTGCATGATTTTATCATGCTCGGGCAGGCCTTACTTGGATCGGTTGAAAGCACATCGAGTTGCCGATGCTCGAGCAAGCTTCTCTGTCTGCTCGAGCATGGTGCTCGAGCATGAATTAATTCATGCTCGAGCAAGCCAACATTCTTGCTCGAGCAAGACATAGATAGAGGCGAAAGAATAAGACATCTGTAATGTTGCTCGAGCATACTTTTAATCCTTGCTCGAGCAAGGGTTATGTGAGTGCAGGTTGCTCGACTTTGCTCGAGCAACTCTTTATACCTGCTCGAGCATGGTGCTCGAGCATGCTTTCTTACCTTGCTCGAGTATGACAACTTTACCTTGCTTTTCTTTCGATGTTGCTGGTCACGCTGTTGCTCGAGCATGACTCTTCAACTCAATGAATTTGTTGATTGTCACGGTGATGCTTGAGCAAGCCATATTCTCTGCTCGAGCATGGCTCCTCATCTCGATGATGCTCGGGCATGGCCAACTGTCTGCTCGAGCATGGCTCTCCAATTTGCTCTTCTTCATTTTAAGTCCGATGATACTCGGGCATTACAAATACCTTGCTCAAGCATGATGATGTTGCTTGAGCATGCTTTTACCATCTCCTCGAGCATGACTCTTCAACTTGCAATTTTCTTGCTTAGCTCGATGATGCTGGGGCACTCCACAACGTCTGCTTGAGCATGACTTGATCAATTGTGAAATTATGCTTGTGTATCATGTTCTTTGAAGCTTCTGATCATGTGTGAATAAGCATAATACTCTCTAGTACAAAGCTCAACTTCCAGAGTATAGAGACTTTCAAGAAGCAATCACATTGACAGCAATTTCCAGCGAGCATAACTTCTTCAGTATAAATCCAAATTTAGCAAATCACCTCATCTCAGAAAGATCTTCAAATATTCATTCCATTACAATAAGAATCAGCTCCAAACTAGTTGTATTTTGTCCATTAACATCAGATGAATAGAGGTTGTTCTTATCCAGCATTTTTGCTACATCCAGAATAGACTGTCAATTTAAAAACATCATAACTTCTTCAATTGATCTTCTTTTTCTGTTTTCTTAATGTTTTTGAAAATTTATTTGAGCCTAGTTTCCAATGGCACTGGTTTCAGCTCAATTGGATTTGTTGTTTGTGAGATATACTCAAATTACCAAAGGTTGGTCTGGACTGTGATGGTGATTCTTGTGCCAACTTACAAAAATCATAACTCACTCATCTGAACTCCTTTGGACATGAATCTTATATCAAAATGACACATTGGGAGTCTAGCTTCATATGCCACTGGTTTCACGTCAATTCGATTCATAGTTTGGGAGATATTGTCAAATTACTGAAGGTCGCCAAAAACAGAGCTGAACAGAGTAAGCTGAAAGGCGTTTTTGCTCGAGCATGTCTTTGCTTCTGCTCGAGCAAGGCACTGTTTATGCGAAAATAAGAACTAGAACGATGTTGCTCAAGCATGGAATTAGTTGTGCTCGAGCAAGCCATTTTTCATGCGAGAAAAAAATGATGAAATTACATGAATGCCCCAAAACAAACTAGTATTCATCCGGAAGCTTGAACTTGCTTATTTTAACTCCGAATTGAGCCGTTCCAACTTCTATTTGATCATAGGAACTTGAATATTGATATTCTCATAATATCTAACAAGTTATTCTTTCTTCAAACTCCATTCTTGATCATTCTTCATTGTATTAAACTTTGCATCTACATGAAATATAAGAATTAGTCAAAGTATAAGATAAATGTAGTATACAAACTTTTTGTTCTGGGTAATAGCATCAATATAAGACATCATCAAAACTAATCATATTTAACAAAATGAACTTAAATTAAAATGGTTACTCCCTCTATTTTTTATAAGAGCTTGATAGTAGTATTAAGTGGTTTAAAAAATCGGTTAAATGTAATAAATAAATATATAATAAACTTTTTTTTTTTAAAGTATACTCTTATTTATAATGGTGTAAGTAAGAAAGAGAAATATAGAAGTAATAAGAGAAAATATGAAAGAGAATGTAATGTGGGAAAAATATGTGGAAAGATAATAGAAATAACTAAGGGAAAGAATGGTGAAAACACATTAAATGCTTAGAGAATCTCAAATAAGTGTAAGTGGAGCTATATACCCAAGAGGGGGTGAATTAGGTATTTTAAAACTTTTCAGAAATCGCTCATTTTGAAGCAATGAAAACGAGAGACAAACAAAGTGAGGGAAGAAGAAGCTGGACACAAGGATTTATCTTTGGTTCGGTCCAACTCTTTGACCTAGGTCCGGTCCCCGAAACACTCGGGATTTTCCACTATCACTCAATAACAATTACACACTCGTTTTCGGGATGATCCTTTCCCTAGGACTCACTCCCCTTACAAGTTGTAATTGTAAACAATCAGATACACACTCTGCACTCAAGAGTTATCCTCTCCCTAGGACTAACTCCCCCTTACAAGTTGTAAATGGAGCTATATACCCAAGAGGGGGGTGAATTGGGTATTTTAAAAACTTTTAGAAATATGCCCTGTTTTGAAGTAATGAAACCAGAGATAGACGTAGAGGAGGAAGGGAAGGAAAGCTTGCACAATAGAAATTATCCTGGTTCAGTCTTATCGTTGACCTACATCCGGTCCCAAGCCACACTTGGGATTTTCAATCCACTATACTCACAAACCGATTACACACTGTTTCAAGAGTAGTTCTCTCTCTAGAACTCACTCCCCCTTACAAGTTGTAATCAATACACCCAACCACCAAGTCCCCCGACTTGTGGTTATCTCAATCAATAAATGATTTGAGATATAACTCTCTTACGGGAGCGAGATAAAATGAACATTTGAAGTGCAAGTATCGATTGATACAATACAAGTGAAAGCTGAACACAATAAATGACACTTAGTAAATTTTCGCTCTCGTAGTTGTATCGGCTTGAGAAGAAGTTAATGAACTCTATTTATAGGTAGAGAACATTAAATGACCGTTGAATGATGAATCCAACCGTTGTAGGTGATTAGCATTAAGTCCGGTCATCTTCTCTCTCTAAGCTCCAACTAATCCAGATCGATATGGTCGATGTGGAACTCGAGGATTTGCCGTTGGAGAAGAATTTGCTTGATGAAGAAAGTGTTTTTGAACGTTGAGAGTTCGTGCTCAGATGGATTAACCAAAAGGATGTTAATTTCGAAGTGCAATAAATGCTCGACCACTTTATGCTTTTTCCCTTGATCTTCATTAATTTTCATTGTGCTAGCTGAAATCCACTAAATAAACTTGTTAAACATATCGGGATCATAAGTGAATGGTTCATGAAAGCATTTGGAACAAACAAGAGTGATTCACAAATTCGTATAATTCAAAACTTAGTTTTTGCGTTGCATATGCGGTTTGTTCTTGTAAACTCGAGTATGGCACTTGTTCACAAGTGACCAAACTGCGATATCAATTGGATACTCGAGTTTCCATTTTTCGAGAGGCAAGCCATCGTGTCTTGTATTTGAACGACAAGACCTATACTCGAGTTTGCCTATGCAACTGCGTATGGGTTTAATTTGAAAAATCCATTTGCTCTCGGAAGTCCAATACTCGAGTTTGGCAACGCAAGCTGCAGTATTGACCATTCAATACTCGAGTTTGCCAATGCAACTGCGAGTATTGATTTATCTTGAAAAATCCTTTGCTCTCTGCGGAAGGTCAATACTCGAGTTTGGTTTTGGAAACCGCAGTTTTTGACTTTGTTTGAAAAAACTTGTTTTGCTCGGAAGTCAATACTCGAGTTTGCCAAGCAAGCGCGATATGATAGGCTGTCCAATACTCGAGTTTGCAAATGCAAACTACGGTATTGACTAAGTTGGAAAAAATCCTTTGATTCACAAGAAGTTCGATACTCGAGTTTACCCATGTAAAGCTGCGGTATTGACCATTCAATACTCGAGTTTGCCTATGCAAACTGCGAGTATCGACTTTGGTGAAAACTTGGTTTCTTTACGTATGGCCTATACTCGAGTTTGCTAAGCAAGCTGCGGTGATTGGCTGTCCCATACTCGAGTTTGCAAGAGCAAACTGCGGTATGGACTTTGGCTGAAAACTTGGTTCCTTTACGTATGGCCTATACTCGAGTTTACCGGGCAAACTGCGGTATTGGCTGTCCAATACTCGAGTTTGCAAATGCAAGCTGCGTGTATTGGGCATCCAATACTCGAGTTTGCGGATGCAAACTGCAGTTTGCAACTTTCGAGTGTTTTTAAAACAACTTTGCAAACTTCAAAACATGTTTTACATTTGTTGTTAATCATCAAAACATATTGAGAACTAACATTCTCCCCTTTTTGATGATGACAACACTTGTAAATTATTTTGCAAAGAATTTGAAAGATGTAGTTTGTTTTGAGATGAAGTTTTCAAAGTTCAAGGTTTGAGTTATCGAGAAAACCATCTAATTTGTCATTTCAACATTTGAAGTTCGAGAGAATGGCGCGAAGTGGAATTCAAAAACGTAAACAAGCTGAACTATATTCAATTAAGTAAACAATGAACAATATCGAGACAAGATAGATACTCGATAACTACGATATCATTCGATAATCATAACAAGTTGAAATAGCAGAGTACAGATGACAAAAGCAAAACATCTAGAATAACAAACTTCCTAGAACCAATAGACCCTATACATCTACATCTTTCTCTCCTTCTCCCCCTTTGTCTTCATCAACATACTCGGGATCAAGGATAACAAAAGGAGGGGACAGAGGACCATGGCAGTGGATGGATCAAAGGTAGGGTCAAGGTGAGGAGAAGGTGTGGGGAATTTCTCGGTAGATGGGGTAGATGGAGATGGAGGGCGTCGGGTAGAATCTGTGGAAGGGGTAATAGGAGATGATGGAATCACGGGGTAGGAGTGGAAGTGGAGGCTGGGAAGTGGTGTGAGGTGGACTAGGAAATGAGAAGGGAGGTGAGGAAGGTGGGGATATGTGTGTCTCGGTGGTTGGGTCTCAGGTATAGGAGAGGATGAGGATGGACCAGTCGTGAAACCAAATGTGGAGGACGAAGAAGCACCAAGACCAAAATGGTCAATCAGACGATCAATCTTATTCCGGGCTTCTAAAGCAAGCTCATATGTCATGGATATCCGGGAGTCTAGATCAATCCCCTGATCAAAAATCTCGCTCGCTTCGGTCGGTGGCATCCTTGGCTTCTCCAAGTCGGTCTTGACGTCCATGAGACCCATCTTGAACTCGGCTCGCGGCATGTCCAACTCGGCTTTCATAATCGGTCTATGAGATGAGAGGGCAGCATCGATCATCTCTCTCAACCGTTCTTCGAGGTCCAATGATGGAGGAGGATGCGGCGAGCCTCGTGCGCATAAGGCGTGATGCACGGGCTTGTGACCTCGGAGGAGCCCTTGACTGGCCTGATCCTTCTGGCTCGAATGAGATCTTCATAAAGTTCAACTGAGTCTTGCCGAAGGATGGGATGAACTTCATCTGCTCAGGTGGCCCCACATACCATATTTTGTAGTAGAACATAATGAGGGATACCAGTGAGGCAAAGGGCATGTACGATCCCTTTCGGGATGTAAACTTGAAGGCGCGATTTCTTTGAAGATCCATTGCCCAAGGTTGAGAGGATTCTTACGGATGAAGGCCGTGAAGAAACGATAATCCTTCCGAGCAAAATGAGTATAGCTCCCTCCTTTCGCACAAAATTCAGTGTAGATGTACCAAATCACTCGGTGCGGTCTTTGGCATGTCTGAGGGCTTGATAGACAAATGAGCAAGCTGATCATCCGGCACGTCCTGAGTATGCATTAAGGTCCTATACACCTCAGCATTGGTGTATTGTGGTGTGGACGCCGGTGGAGGATGAGCAACCTTTAGGATCTGGTTGATGATAGCGGCGGACAGTTGAATTGGACCCCCGACACATGTGGTGATCCTCTCCTCAACCGTATAGCCTCGAGTCCAATAGGTTGTTGGTTGCCATATTGAAATAAAACATCTTGACCAACTTCGGGTAGTAAGCGGCTTCGATGGAGATGAATGACTGATAGGCCCCAAACCAAGGTGAGAGATCCACATTGCATTCGCGATAAAGTTGCTCCAAGTCAACTGAGACAACCGCACAGAAGCCACGAGATGAATACTGGTCCTTGAACTTGGCATTGAGACCGGGAGGAAGAGGAACCGGGGTGACTTTGAATCCGGGGAGGCGGAGTCTTGTGAAGCTTAATCTCCTCTTGCATTGTCGATAAATGGGGAGGCTCCTTCGTGCTCATCTTCTTGGTCTCATAATCGACGAAGAGCCGATAACCTCAACGGTGGAGCGAGAGCCCGAGCGAAGCGGGGGTGGCATTCTTGGACCTTGTCTTTCGGTGAACGACGGTTCTTTTCCCCTTTGCTTTGCTCGACTCGGCCCGCCCTCTTCCTTTTTGTGGCTGATGAAGGTTGGACCCTTTGAAGACGAATCCCCTCTCTTGGGATTCGAGGATGGATTATCCTTAATCACAATACCTACTCCGGGGATTCTTGTATCAATGCCTCTGCAACTTCGTAGGATCGATTTGCTCCTTGGAGCTCGTGGAGGAATCGGTCGAGAGGATTGAGAGACTTCCTTAGACATTTGAGTGCTTAGGGTTTCGGAAAAGAGAAGATAGGAAAGATTAGATGAAGGTTGGTGAAGATTTGAGGGGGGTGATGAGGGATTGTGATGTTTTCGAGAAGGAGAAGAAGAGAGAAAGTTGAAACTCTAGGGTTTCTTGGAGTGAAGACGCGAGTTTGGAAGAACACCACTTTGTTCACATATATATATAGACAGACCTCCTTACTCGAGTTTATCTATTTCTTACTTGAGTCTAGCAAACTGTCACTAACAAACTCGAGTACAAATGGAAGTTTAGGAAAGCTGTCACTAACAAACTCGAGTACAAATGGAAGTTTAGTAAAGCGTCACTAATAAACTCGAGTACAAATGGAAGTATGCCACATCGTTGATTTAAAATAGTGTAACGTTTGGAATTCACAGTGACATACTCGAGTTTAGCTTCTCCTTACTCGAGTTTAGCAAACTTTCATTTACATACCGGTAAAGGTGAAAGTATACTAACTGGACTTCAAAAATGTAGCGTGAATTTTTGAACCCACGATGAACATACTCGAGTTTAGCTCTTCCTTACTCGAGTTTAGCATACTTGCACTTACAAACTGCAGTTTGTCGGTCCTAAACTGCGCAGTTTTGGTTCCCCATACTCGAGTCAAGCTATTGATGAATGTCGGGTTTGGCTTAATGCGGTCCTAAACTCGAGTAAGCCATCCTATCTTTGCGAAGTATGGAACTTCGAAGCATTGAGATATCCTGCAAGAGACATATCTAAACACTCCGATGCTCAAGTTAGTAAAGATTAATCATCAAAAACATAACTAACATTAGATTGAATGAGAAATTCTTACAATTCATTGGGATTTACCATTCCCAATTCTCTTCTTATGAAGTTGAAAGGTTCTTTGGCTAGAGGCTTTGTGAAGATGTCGGCAAGTTGAAGATGAGTTGGGATGAACATCACTTTGACATCTCTTTCTCGGACATGATCCCGAATGAAGTGATGCCTCACATCAATATGCTTGGTTCTTGTATGTTGCACCGGATTCTTGGCCAAGCTTATTGTGCTTGTGTTGTCACACAAAATTGGAATCTCCTTCAAGTAAACTCCCAAGTCAGCAAGTTGTTGTTTCAACCATAGCACTTGAGCACAACAACTTGAGGCGGCCACATATTCAGCTTCGGTAGAGGACACGGCCCGAGATGTTTGCTTCTTCTGAACCAAGAGACAAGTGAGTTGCCAAAGAATTCGCATTGGCCACTTGTGCTCTTTCTATCTGTCTTGTAGCCGGCATGATCCGAATCGAGTATGCCACCAAGTGTTCCGGTTGACCTTTGGGAAACCACAGTCCAAGAGTCTTTGTGTCCGAGAGTCTTTGTGTCCGAGAGATATCTGAATATCCTCTTTACTTGTTCAGCATGGGACTCTTTTGGAGCGGATTGGAACCTTGCACACATCCCAACACTGAATTGGATGTCCGGGCGACTCGCTGTAAGATAGAGAAGTGATCCAATCATTCCTCTATACTTTGTGATGTTGAAATCTTTGCCCTCCTCATCAGCATCTAGTGAAGCAGTTGAGCTCATAGGAGTGTCAGCACCATTGCTTTGGTCCATCCCAAATTTCTTGACAAATCATTCGAGATATTTGGTTTGGGAAATAAATATCCCATCTTTTCTTTGCTTGATTTGCAGTCCAAGAAAGTAGTTGAGCTCTCCCATCATGGACATCTCAAACTCTCCCCGCATAGTCTTTGAAAACTCTTCACACAAAGCATCATTAGAAGCACCAAATATAATATCATCCACATATATTTGAACCATTAAAATTTCATTTAGCTTATTACTCTTTATGAAAAGAGTTGTGTGCGCTTTTCCTCTAACAAAGCCTTGATTTAGAAGGAATTTGCTTAATCGCTCATACCAAGCTCTAGGAGCTTGTTTCAGTGCCATATAGAGCCTTCTTGAGACGATACACATGATCTGGACAATGTTCATTTTCAAAACCAGGAGGTTGTTCTACATAAACTTCCTCTTGTATAAAACCATTCGAGAAAAGCACTTTTCACATCCATTTGATATAGTTTAAAACCTTTTACACATGCAAAGGCTAGAAGTACTCTTATGGCTTCCAATCTTGCCTTTGGAGCATAAGTTTCTTCATAATCAATTCCTTCTTCTTGATTATAGCCTTTGGCAACCAATCTTGCCTTGTTGCGGACAATGATTGCGAGACTCATCACGTTTGTTCTTGAATACCCATTTGGTGCCAATGACCGGATGGTCTTTGGGCCTAGGTACCAAATCCCAAACTTGATTTCTATCAAATTGATGTAACTCCTCTTGCATTGCTAACACCCAATCATTATCCGAAAGGGCTTCATCAATCTTAGAGGGTTCTATATGAGATATAAATGCGAGAGAATGTTACTTCATTCAAAGTACTATTTCGGTTCTTACTCCCCGATTAATATCACCTATAACTTGGTCTAAAGGATGATTTCTAATAAATTTCCAAGCTCTAGGTTGAGTCGATCGGGATTTTCAATATTATTTTGGGGATCAGCCTCAAAAACATTTTCAGAATTTTCGTAGAAGTAGGAGTAGTTTTCGAAAAGAATTGATTCTTGAAAACATTTTCTTCTTCATTGTCCAAGGCTTTATCAGATTTGGATTCACGAGAAAACAACATGTATTGACTCTTCAACAATACGTGTGCGAGTATTAAAGACTCTATAGGCTCTACTCCTATTTGAATAACCAATGAAGATACCTATATCGGCTTTGGAATCGAATTTACCAAGATTTTCTTTACCATTGTTGTGCACATAGCACTTGCATCCAAAGACATGTAGGTGGCTGAGATTTGGCTTCCTTTCCTTGTAGAGTTCATATGGGGTCTTGTTCAGTTTCTTCCTCAAATAGGCTCGGTTGGAGATGTAGCAAGCCGTACTCATCGCATCAGCCCAAAACACTTGAGAAGTGTTGTTTTCATTTAACATTGCCCTTGCCATCTCAGTGAGGACTCTATTCTTCCTCTCAACCACACCGTTTTGTTGAGGAGTCCTTGGAGCTGAGAAGTTGTGATCAATCCCCACATTGTCACGGAACTCGCGAAGGCGTTGTTTTCAAATTCGCCACCATGATCGGTCCTTATACCCGAAATTGCAAAGCCTTTCTCGTTCTGGACCTTTTTGGCAAAGGTAACAAACTGATCAAATGTTTCATCTTTAGATGACAAAAATATCGTCCAAGCAAATCTAGAGTAATCATCAACTATGACCAAGGTGTAAAGATTTCCACCAAGACTTTTTACTCTATTTGGTCCAACTAGATCCATATGAAGTAATTGAAGAGGTCTACTAGTTGAAATCTCATTTTTTGCTTTAAAAGAAGATTTGGTTTGTTTTCCTTTTTGACAAGCATCACAGACTATGTCATTTTTGAAATTCAATTTAGGAATACCAATGACCAAATCCTTTTTTAAAAGCAACTTGTCAAGTTGAAACATATTAACATGAGCTAATCGCTTATGCCATAGCCAACTCTCATTCAAGTTACTAACAAAACAATTTTCAGAAAGCTGAAGCATTGCTAGAGAGGTTAAGAGTATAACAATTTCCATCTCTAGGTGCTCTAAATAAGGCTTTAGTTTTCAAATCATCAATGGGGACTAAATCTTTTCTAACAATCAAACATTCATTTGAATCAAAGATAACTAGGTTACCCTTGTCGGTGCTTTGGCTCACACTTAGGAGGTTGTGACACAATCCTTCTACTAGGTAGACATCTTTGATGAGAGGACCTTCATTGTTTCCTATCTCACCAATTCCAGCAATTTTTCTGATTGGTCTCCTCCAAATGTGACTCTACCACCATCCTTTGGTTTGATTGAAAGAAATTTGGATTCATCTCCAGTCATGTGTCTTGAGCACCCACTATCAATGTACCACTTGTTGGGTCTTGATGCTCTAAGACAAACCTGCAATTTTCAAGGGATCAAGCCTTAGGTACCCATCTTTTCTTGGGTCCTTTGGAGTTAGTTTTGACCTTAGGAACATAAGTTCCTTTCGGTACCCATTGATAATTTCCCACTTTTGGTTTAATTTTTCTTTCCTTTTTATGAAAGCAAGATGAAGTAGAATGACCCTTCTTATTACAGTAATTGCAATGTGCAAAGGGATTTGAAGAGTGAACTGATTTTGTAAAATAGTTCATGTATGTTTTTTGACCACTCTTCTTCTTGCCTTTCTTCTTATCAAAGTACGTACGTAACCAATGCCGATCTATCATTTATAAAATGTTGTTGTTTCAAAATGACATTGAGCATTTCACTTCCTCTAGTGAATTTCTCAAGTGCCTTTGTAAGATATGAATTCTTTTTCTTCAGATCGGGACAATCTTTACAAATAGTATTTTTGAAGAAGACAACATTTCAACTTGAGATTCAAGAGTAAGATTTCGGTTTTTCGGTTTGAAATATTTTTCAGCAAGTTTTTCAAATTCAAATTGCACACGTCATATATTCATCAAACAGATCATCATAAGGAGGTTTGCAATCATATACCTCTTCAAGTTTAGCACGTTGCTCTTCTTCTTCAGCAACTAGGCATATATTTGCTTTTTCTTCCTCATCCTCATCATCTTCATCGGATGATTTGTCACCCCAAATCTGGGAGACATAAGCTTTCTTCTTGTATTTCTTTGAACTTCTTCTTTTCTTTGTCTTTGTTGTTGTTGTGGGCATTCGAGACTTGATGTGACCAGGCTTTTGACATTCGTAGCGGATGATAGTGGCTTCTTTGCCTCATAGCTGGAGCTACCCTTGTGAAATTTCTTGTAGCCTTGGTCCTTCTTGTAGAATTTCTTGAATCTACGAACCATCATGCCTATTTCCTCATCTTCGTCTACATTTTCATTTTCCTCATCTGAATCTTTAACTTCTCTTGTAGACTTGAGGGCAATTCCCTTGTTTTTGCCATGAACTTCATCAAGTCCCTTCTTGAATTTGAGTTTAGCCTCATACTCGAGAGAGCGCCGAATAGAGCAGCTCGACGTCATTGACTCTCCTCGAGCCTCTTCAATAATTTGTGACCTTTGCTTCCCATTCCTTGTTAAGGATATTCAAGATCTTCCTTACTTGGACTGGTTGGTCATATTCTTTTCCCAAGGCAGCAAGTTGATTGATGAGATGAGTGAACCTCAGCTGGAACTCACCAATGGATTCGCCATGCTTCATTCGCGAGAAGATCATACTCGGTCATAAGAGTATTGACTGTTTTGCTTTACTCCAGTTGTTCCTTCATGAGCTATCTCCAGAGCATCCCACATGGCCTTAGCAGATGATAAGGTGCAAATACGAAAGTATTCTTGTTGACTCAGTGCACTTTGGAGAAGCGAGAACCGCCTTCTTTGTTGAGGGTGACGTTTCTTACGTCGTTCTCATCATATTCCTCTTCTAGCTTGGGAACTCGACTCCATCTTCCACGGTTGATGGCTCATAATCTCCTCTTTCAAATACTCTCCAAAGACCATACTCGGTTGCCATAACAAACACTTTGAATTTGGCCTTCCCGAAGGAGTAGTGCTCTCCATTGAAACCGGGTGGTCTGTTGATAGATGCTCCATCGGGTAAGATACCTTCCATAATGATCCTTCTCGAGTTGTTAAGCTCTTAAGAGAAGACCTTGCTCGATACCAAATGTAAATGGAGCTATATACCCAAGAGGGGGGTGAATTGGGTATTTTAAAAACTTTTAGAAATATGCCCTGTTTTGAAGTAATGAAACCGAGAGATAGACGAGAGGAGGAAGGGAAGGAAAGCTTGCACAATAGAAATTATCCTGGTTCAGTCTTATCGTTGACCTACATCCAGTCCCAAGCCACACTTGGGATTTTCAATCCACTATACTCACAAACCGATTACACACTCTGTACTCAAGAGTAGTTCTCTCTCTAGAACTCACTCCCCCTTACAAGTTGTAATCAATACACCCAACCACCAAGTCCCCTGACTTGTGGTTATCTCAATCAATAAATGATTTACAGATATAACTCTCTTACGGAAGCGAGATAAAATGAACACGAAGTGCAAGTATCGATTGATACAATACAAGTGAAAGCTGAACACAATAAATGACACTTAGTAAATTTTCGCTCTCAGTAGTTGTATCGGCTTGAGAAGAAGTTAATGAACTCTATTTATAGGTAGAGAACATTAAATGACCGTTGAATGATGAATCCAACCGTTGTAGGTGATTAGCATTAAGTGCGGTCATCTTCTCTCTCTAAGCTCCAACTAATCCAGATGCCGATATGGTCGATGTGGAACTCGAGGATTTGCCGTTGGAGAAGAATTTGCTTGATGAAGAAAGTGTTTTTGAACGTTGAGAGTTCGTGCTCGGATGGATTAACCAAAAGGATGTTAATTTTGAAGTGCAATAAATGCTCGACCACTTTATGCTTTTTCCCTTGATCTTCATTAATTTTCATCATCTGTGCTAGCTGAAATCCACTAAATAAACTTGTTAAACATATCGGGATCATAAGTGAATGGTTCATGAAAGCATTTGGAACAAACAAGAGTGATTCACAAATTCGTATAATTCAAAACTTAGTTTTTGCGTTGCATCTGCGGTTTGTTCTTGTAAACTCGAGTATGGCACTTTGTTCACAAGTGACCAAACTGCAAAAGTATCCAATTGGATACTCGAGTTTCCATTTTTCGAGGCAAGCCATCGTGTCTTGTATTTGAACGACAAGACCTATACTCGAGTTTGCCTATGCAAAGCTGCGGTATGGGTTTAATTTGAAAAATCCATTTGCTCTCTCGGAAGTCCAATACTCGAGTTTGGCAACGCAAACTACGTATTGACCATTCAATACTCGAGTTTGCCAATGCAAACTGCAGTATTGATTTATCTTGAAAAATCCTTTGCTCTCTGGAAGGTCAATACTCGAGTTTGGTTTTGGAAACCGCAGTTTTGACTTTGTTTGAAAAAACTTGTTTTGCTTCTGGAAGTCCAATACTCGAGTTTGCCAAGCAAAGCTGCAGATTGGTCGTCCAATACTCGAGTTTGCAAATGCAACCGCAGTATTGACTAAGTTGGAAAAAATCCTTTGATTCACAAGAAGTTCGATACTCGAGTTTACCCATGTAACCGCAGTATTGACCATTCAATACTCGAGTTTGCCTATGCAACCGCGGTATCGACTTTGGTGAAAACTTGGTTTCTTTCGTATGGCCTATACTCGAGTTTGCTAAGCAAACCGCAAAGATTATCGTCCCATACTCGAGTTTGCAAGAGCAAACCGTATGGACTTTGGCTGAAAACTTGGTTCCTTTCGTATGGCCTATACTCGAGTTTACCAGGCAAGTAACCGGTATTGGTACATCCAATACTCGAGTTTGCAAATGCAAACTGCAGTATTGGCTGTCCAATACTCGAGTTTGCAGATGCAAACTGCAGTTTGCAACTTTCAGAGTGTTTTTAAAACAACTTTGCAAACTTCAAAACATGTTTTACATTTGTTGTTAATCATCAAAACATATTGAGAACTAACACAAGTTGTACTCTGATTACAATCGATACCCACTCGTAAACAAAGAATGCTCCTTAACCTAGGACACACTCCCCTTTACAAGTTGTACTCGATTTTCCCAATCTCCAAGTCACGACTTGAGATTGTTACAATGAATGATATACAAGGAAACAAACTCTCTCTAAGAGTAGATATGATAAGCACTGAAGCTCAATGTATCACAAGATACTACACAGATAAAAACTGAAGAAATAAATATGAGACTTGAATGATTTTCGTCTTCAGCAGGTGTGTCTGCTTGAGAAGAAGTTAATGCACTCTATTTATAGGTAGAGAACATTAAATGACCGTTGCTTGATGAATCCAACCGTTGTAGGTGATTAGCTTAAGGTCTGGTCATCTTCTCTCTCTAAACTCCAACTAATCTAGGTGCTAATATGATCTGATGTGGAACTCTGAGGATTTTCCCGTTGGAGAAGAGTTTACTTGATGAAGAAAGCATTCTTGACCGTTGAGAATGCGTGCTCGGGTGGATTATCCAAAAGAAGGTTGATTTGCGAAGTGCATTAAATGCACCGAGCACCTTTCTCGCTTTTTGCCTTGATCTTCATTAATCTTCATACGTGCTAACTGAAATTCACTCAATAAACTTGTTAAACATATCGGGAACATAAGTGAATGATTCATGAAAGCAATAGGATCAAACAAGAGTGATTTGCAAATTCGTGTAATTCAAAAATCAGTTTTTTACCTTTGTAAACTGCGGTATGTTCATGCAAACTGCAGTTTTGCCTTTATACATAAGTGACCATACTGCGCAGTTTCCAATGGGAACCGGAGTATGCACTTTTCAGAGGCAAACCATCGTGTCTTATGTTCGAAAGACAAATCCTATACTCGAGTTTGCACTCCGTTACTACGTATTGGTTTAATTTAAAAAATCCTTTTGCTCTCTCGGAAGTCCAATATCTGCGGTATAGATCTTGCTTATGGAGTATAGCATACTTTCACTTACATACTGCAGTAAAGGTGGAAGTATTGACTTAGCTTGAAAAACTTGGTTGCTCTCGGAAGTCCAATACTCGAGTTTGGCTACGCAAACTGCAGTATTGACTTAGTTTGAAAAATTCTTTAGCTCTCGGGAAGTTCAATACTCGAGTTTGGCTAGGAAAACTGCAGTATTGACTTCATTTAAAAAACTTGGTTCGCTTCTGGATGTCCAAAACTGCGGTATGCAAACCTATACTGCAGTTTGCACTTAAGTTCAACAAGTTTGATTGCTTTTTTGAAATTATCTGTCAACTTTCGAGGGCCATATCTCCCTGTTCTGAACTTCGTTTGGTCCGTTCAACTCTTGATGGAAAGCTCTTTGAGTCTATTTTCATATGCCACTGATTTCAGCTCAATACGATTTGTAGATTGAGAGTTACGGTCAAAATACCGAAGGTGGGTCTGGACTGTGACGTTGATTCTTATGGCAACTTGTAAAAATCATAGCTCCTTGATCTTGACACCTTTGGACTTGATTTATATATCAAAATGACTCTTTGGATGTCTAGTTTCAAATGCCACTAGTTTCACGTCAATCCGATTCCTGGTTTGAGAGATATCATCGAATTACCAGACCTCGCCTGTGCTGAAACGTGAAACGAGTTGCTGAAGAGCTGATCACGCATTTGCAAACTCGAGTTTACACCTGCATACTCGAGTTTAGCTCTTCCTTACTCGAGTTTAGCACTTGCATACTCGAGTTTTGAGTCCCAAACTCAAGTTTTGTGTTCCAAACTCGAGTTTTGAGTCCCAAACTCGAGTTTTGTGTCCCAAACTCGAGTTTTCACTTGTCCAGACGCCGAGGTGCGAAGACACTACAAACTCGAGTTTTGAGTTGTATACTCGAGTTTTGAGTCTCAAACTCGAGTTTTGTGTTCCAAACTCGAGTTTTCTCATCCCGAAGTTGATTTTTGCTGACTTTAACTTCAAATTGACCCATTCCAACTTCCATATGACCTTGGAGACTTCTAGCATCAATCTTAGAACTTGAATAACGATATCTTCACTTCATTCAACAAGTTCTTCTTTCTTTCTTCTTCTCTTGATCATTCTCCATAACTCTAACTCTTTCTTTCTTCTCTTCTCTTGATTAATCTCTATAATTCATCTTGGATTATTCTACATTAAATACAGTAGTTAGTCAATGTAGGAGATAACTATATTACTCAATCTTTTCAATGTAGGAGGTAACTATATTAGTCAATCTTTTCAATGTAGGAGATAACTATATTACTCAATCTTTTTGCTTTCAATAATGACATCCATATAAGTGACATCCATATAAGACATCATCAAAACTAATCATAACTAACAATAAGATCTTATAAAAAGAGACTAAGTTAATTTAAATTTTAGGCTTTTATAGAAGGGAT